>CM076851.1:91645766-92887886 GCA_039519185.1 Astragalus membranaceus
CAACTCACGAACTTTTCCCAATTCGCTCCACAACTCTCCTTTTCGAAAACCCAGCTCCCCAATGTATGAGTTCTGAACCCAACAACCGAAATGACTCCAAGGTAGTTCCAAATCGTGATTTAGCTGTTGTACTTGGTCCTAATGCTTTCTAATTGAACATGCAAGGACAGATTTCAGAATTTGGGCCAAGTGAAGCTTTGATGGTCGTTCATGGTGATTTTGGCTTGGAGGAGGGAATGATTGCGAAATTTATATCACTAGAAAGAGGGAGGTGAACTGATCCTGATGATGGTGATGGATTGAACATGCATGGAATTGTTGGGAAACTCTCTTCCCTTCTCTCTCTCGAGCTTCACTCTCCTTTCTCCTCTCTCAATATCTGTTTTCAGTTTTTCAAACAAATGAAGGTTCCTCTATTTTGTTCCAGCTGAAGGGGTTTAAGTATGGGCTAGGAAAAAGACAACAATGACCCTCACTTAAACATTTCATACCCAAATACTCCCATCAGCCCTAATTAACTTAACCATGACCAATTACTAATAAATCATACACAATATTTATAATAAGTCACTCAAGCAATTTATTTTCACAACATTTTATTTCCAACAATTTAATTAAATCACTAATAATTATTTCATGTCAAATAATTAAAATAGTGAAAATAGGGGATATTACACTATAATTGTCTTTGTAATTCTCTTTTTACTGTTGACTTCCTTTAATTGCTTCATTTTGATGCCTGTAAGTATATAATTCCTTTAATCCAATGAAATGCTTATTTAGCAATTGAGCTTTTAGTTAATAGTTCATTGTGGTTGAAAAAAGTTTGCATAAAGGATTTGATTTTATGATAATTACTAGTGTATAAGAGAAGGAATTACAATAGAAGTTTTGTTTAGTGAGGGTATAAGAACGACTGTTGGATTTAATTTTTTTTTTTTATTTTTTTTAAAAATTTCCGATGGATTTGCGACGGATTTGCGACGAAAATGTGTCAGTGTTTGCGACGACTTTGCCACGGATATTTGCGACGGGTTTCCGACGACTTTGCGACGGATACATTTGCGACGAAAAAATCCGTCGGAAACGATTTGCGACGAGCGATTTTGTGACGACTTTTTGTCCGTCGAAAAGTTCGTCGAAAACGTCTATGTCCGACGAAAATCGCTGCATTTGCGATGAAAATTGCCGTCGGAAATCGCCGATTTTCTTGTAGTGGGTGCGCTTAGAGTAAGGGCAAAACAGTAAATTTCTTTTTTAAACACACCCTCCCACTTAAAAACACTTCAGCTGAACCTTTCCCTCACAACCCCTTTCACTTTAGGAAAAGAAAGAAAAGGAAGAGAGTTGAGAAAAAGAGAGAATGCAAAGGAGAGAGGGAGAAGAGCAAAGCTTTGAGAAGAAAAATGGAACCCTTCCTTTGACATTCCTTCCTCAAACTTAAAACCTTCTTCAAAGCTCTTCACATTACAACTTTTATTTTCAAAACTCATCTCTCCATCAGCCACAAAAAACTGAAGTTGGAACTCTTCCTCCTCCTCTTTTCGAAGTTGCATGTCAATGGATGGGACTTTAAGAGCTGAAGTTTAACTTGCATGTGCAATTGGGAGCTTGCTACTAGTAGTCCTCTAGTCACATTTCGATTTTGAGAGCTTAGGGAGAGGGTTGGAAGTTGGGATTCAAGGTTGGGCATTTGGGGAAGCTTGTGGTGAACTTGGGACTTCGATTTAGCTTGCTTTTGAGTTGAATTCGACGTTTGAGGTGAGTTCTTCGCTCATGTTGTTTTCGTTGATGATTGTTCTGAGATAATTGCAATGCATGTGATTTCCAGAAAGTTTTGCTTGTTTGGAACTTAATTTCTAAGTTGGAATTCAATTTATGAAGAATAGATGTTGTTGAACTTCCATGGTTGTGATATTGATGCTTTTGCATGTTTGTATTGACCATGAATGTTGATTGTGAAGCATCATTTTTGCTATGTTTTATGTTTAATCATAAGGTAATTAATGTAATTGGAGATTAGTGAGGTCTTGGGGCATGATTGGTACCATTGGGAGACTCAAAATCCAGCGCGCGACTCGTGCGCCTGCTTCTGTACTGGGTGCTCTTCAGCATTTTAACAAGCCCGGTCTGTGCGCTCAAGCGCACGACCCGTGCGCCCAAGCGCTTTCAGTATTTTTAAAACTTGCTTTTCTCACTTCTTTGGGTACCAATTGCATTCCAAATTTCTCCCTAACTCAAGCAACATTATCTACCATAGGATTAGACCCTAGTATGACTCGTTTATGCTCTGTTTGATTGTCAGAAACCTCTTTTCATGAGATGAATAAAAAGAACTATCTAGTACCATGTTTTTGCAACTTCCATGATACCATGAGTTGAATCTTTATTATGTAATAAAGTAAAGAAATTAATTCAATGATAGTTTACGGTTTATGGACTGAGTTATACCGACGTCATAAGCGAGTGAGAAAACCAAAGAGTCTAAGTAAAGCATAAAACACCAAGGGGATGACGATCCCAAGCTAATAGCATATTAGGGGAGGGAAGTCATGAGCCCAGAACCTAGGCCCAAAATAAGTTGACTCGGTAATAGCTATTATCGGGTGGGTTCACTGGGGGAACCGTGCAGTGGTTTTCTGGTGTTGTGCTAGAGAAAAGAGAAAAGATAAGAAAAACACCGAGAGATTAAGCAAATAGAGAAGTAGTAGCTGGATGTTGTTACAAGGAAATTCATAAAGCTGGATGTTTTCTGGTTATTTAGTGAACCTAGTGAAGTTGAATTTAAATTATTTAGTGAGACAGTGAGAACCTTAATCTTGGATATTTGGAGAAACTTTGAAAGTTGAATTTTGGTCATTTAATGAGACATTGAGAAGTTGAATTTTAATTATTTTGCGAGACATTGAGAAGTTGCACTTTAGTTACTTAGACACACCTCATAAAACTGATTTTTGGTTGGTTAATGAGAATGTGCTAAGTTGGACTTTCAGTAGTTAAAGAGTTGTAATATTTGGTTTTAAAAGTAGCGAGGTGAGTTTTATAAATAAGGGGATGCAAATGAAATAAATATAGGGCAAGGTGAGTTTTATAAAAAGGAGAATCCAAATATCTATTGACTTTTTTTTTGACGTGACAAATATCCATTGACTTGATATAGTATAGGCGGCGATTTCTCTTTATTTAGGGAGGCGTAGAGTGTAAGATATTAATTTTAGTTTATGAATTTAGTGATTAAATTAGACTAGGTATTTATATATTATATGCCTTTGAAGTTGGGTTGTTAGTTTAAGAACGTAATTGTTTCAATTAATTTTAAGATAATTCTTGAGGATGTAAGTATTTATGTGATTTTTACTGTGTTGACCGTTTGTGAGACACGTGTTTTTTTTAATGAATATTATTGAGACGACACTACTAGAATTTTCGTCATTTCCTGTGGAATTTCCTGCGGAAATTGACTATAAATTGTGAAGCTTTGTTGCTGTTTTTAGCCTTTCCTGCGGAATTTTCAGCGGATTATGGTTCCCAGTTATTTCGTTCGTGGATAATTGTTTCCTGCGGATTTCTGAATCGGCAGGAAAATTCCGCAGGAAATTACTCAGGAAATTCTGCAGGAAGTCCGCAGAAAATTCCGCAGGAAATCTCCGCAGGAAGTTCCGCAGGAATCCCGCAGGAAGTTGGAATTTTCTGCCGGAAATTCCGCAGGAAAGGCTAAAAACAGCAACAAAGCTTCACAATTTATAAGCTAAAAACAGACAATTTATAAGATCCAGCCCCACAATTTATAAGCTTCACAAGCTACTAAAATAAATAAACAGCAACAAAGCTTAAATGAACACCAGCTATATATATATATATATATATATATATATATATCCAATTACTCAATATGAAACTGTCTTGTACAAAACAGGATATATCAACAGGCCATATAGTGTGATGGTTACAAGCCAAAGACCCTAAAGCTTAAAATTACAAGTTCACTTAATTGCTACTGCTGCTAATTTTTTTATGATTCATCATCCATGTTGAGTGCTATACTAGAAGTCTCTCTCCTTCCCTCTACAAATCATACTATATCTGGTCACTAACTTCATCACTATCTTCAACAACCTCATCACTGTCTTCAACCTCATCACTATCTTCATATGGGGGAGATGAAAGTGGACGAGAAGAAGATGCGACAAACCCAAGATGCCGCATTAATGCTGCTACCTCTGTTCTCATTTCTGATTTGATGTCTTCTTTCATTTTTAATTTCTCATCTTCTTGTCTCTGTAGGGATTCATTTAACTACTGAACCATACTCCTCAAAGAGGAGATTTCTTCTGAATTATCCGCTGAATTGCGTGAAGTGGGCAGCATGGTTTCACTAATCGATCCAAGGCCAAAAATCTTGTGGCCCTTCTTCACTCCCACTGTTTCTATCCATAATTCAAAATCGGATGGCATATGACCCTGAGGTTGACTGTCAGCCTCATTCTCACCCAAAGAACATGCTGGAATTTGAGAAGCTAACTCTTGCTTTTTTTGTTCAAATTTATCCTGAAAAATATGATAACAGTGACATTCAAAACAACTACATAATTGAAAGCAGAAACAAAATGTTGGTAAGCAAATATTTATTGTATATGTCTATAACAATTCTGTCCCAATATGGCAGTTTGCTTTCTTAACAATTCTGCCCCAATATTCCTATTAGGATGATTTTGTGGATAGCATGAATATAGGTTCACATTAATAGCAGAAATGATACTTGTTCAGTGTTCTTTCAGTTTGCACAGTACCTAACACAACTAAATCCCATATATTGATACACTGGTTCATGGAAGCTAACTGTTAATGAAAGCACTGAGCTAACTGTTAAACATGAGCATTTCAGTAGTTGACTTATATTGATACAATATAATAGAAATACATACAGCTATCAAATCCCATATCATTCCATTAAGGAATCCAGCAATTAACTGATACCAAAAGTCAAAAAGAGGACTTACATAAGCAGCTTTCGCATGAACACCCACCCAACTTTTATCCTTTTTCACATGAGTGAGAAAATAAAAATCTACCAACGACGGATCTGTCCCTTTTTCTTGCTTCTGCAATTTAGTTGATAAAAAAAATTATTATCATTTATTTTGAAAACTAAATTATAGTATAAAGAAACATTTTAATAATACCATTCTCTTCCAATGCAAACGATGAGGAATTGATCCACCAGTATGAAGTGAAGCACCGTCCAAAGACTCTCGGTTTCTTCTATTTGTTGTAGATTTCTTTTTAAATTCTGAAGACCTCCAATAAACCTTCAATTGGCCCCACACATTATCTCCCATCCAAGTTGGTTTTTGATCTAAGTCTTTACGAGCGTCTTGCATTAATTGGGACATCTTAGCTGCCCCTCTCTTCTCAAAGTTACGCCTCACAATGTCCTTATATTCAGGTGGCCATGTAAACTTTTTCTATATTATAAGCACAACAACAAGTATAAATATGGGGAACCATTTAACAATTCATTTTGATATAGCCAATGTCCTTCAGCTATTTTTTTTCAATATCAGTTATTTTTTTCCATGTTCTCTTATTGCTACTAATATTGAGTGTGTCAAGGGAAATACATGAAAATATTTAAACCATGTATCTCGTGTATCCTTTGAAACCTTCTTCCGTGATGGCTTTCCCTCCTCCAAGTGGGTACGTATAATTGAAGCAATCTCCGAAACTACCAATTTGTGTTTGTCAAACCTATGTAAAACAATAAGAAAAAGTGATTAATAAAAAACATAATGAGAGCTATCATAAGCTAATAAAACAATAACTTACCCATCCCCTTCTGGGAGTATCGGGATTTTATTTCCATCATCTTCTCCACTAACATGACTAGATGATGAATGAACTACATTTCCCATTGGATATTGGGTAGATCGAGATTGGGGTTGAGCTTTAGGTGGATGTGGAGGTTGAGATTGGGTAGATTGAGGTTGGTGTTGAGGTATGGATTGAGTAGATTGAGGTTGAGGTTGATGTAGAGATTGTTTGGATCGAGATTTTGGTTGAGGTAAAGATTGTGTGGATTGAAGAGGAGGTTGGGGTTGAGGTATGGATTGTGTGGATCGAGGTTGAGGTTGATGTAGAGATTGTTTGGATCGAGATTTGGGTTGAGGCATAGATTGTGTGGATTGAAGAGGAGGTTTGGGTTGAGGCATAGGTTGTGTGGATTGAAGAGGAGGTTGGGGTTGAGGTATGGATTGAGTGGATCGAGGTTGAGGTTGATGTAGAGATTGTTTGGATCGAGATTTGGGTTGAGGCATAGATTGTGTGGATTGAAGAGGAGGTTTGGGTTGAGGCATAGGTTGTGTGGATTGAATAGGAGGTTGGGGTTGATGTAAGGATTGAGGTTGGATGAACTGGGGTTGAGGTGGGGGTTGATGTTGATTGGGTTTGGGTTTGGCTTGAGTGACTTGGTTGGTATAGGCTTGGAGGGTTTCTGAGGGAATTATACATGGTATATGCCTTTGTGTGGATCTCTTCTTTTTCAAATTTTTAATTGGCTGCATAGACTTCTTGTTATCCTTCATGGCTAAATCCACTGCAGAAGACACAAATATTAAGATCAAAAAGAGAAAAAGACACAACGAAAAAGCTGAAAAAGACAAAGATCAAAGCAAAAAAATCATGTCCTAACATTAGGAAAATGAAGACCATATAATAACTCATAATAACTCATAGAACCATTCATTTATTCAATGAAATCAGCATCCTCTCCATCTTCGTCTTCATCATCTATCTCTTGCAAGTTAATGTCATCGCCACCAACTTCATCATCTCGTAGGTGGTCAATTGGGTCATCCTCTATTGTTACATTCGCTTGTGACTCTTGAACTTGAAAAGCTGCTTCCAATGTATGCCTATCATCAACAACCCCTCTTGGCTTGGTCTTAATAACTACCAACCAATCAACTTTATCCCTTTGTCGTCTAGGATAAGGTGAATAGTAAACTTGGGTTGCAGTCTTGGGAAAAATAAAAGGATCAAAATTTGCATACTTTCTCCCTTTTCGTACTTCTACAATCTTATATTGATTATGCGTCCTCATCCCACGATTTGAAGGGTCAAACCAATCACAGTAAAACAAGACCAGCTTCTTTGTTGATTGACTTGGCCATTCAAGTTCTAGAATCTCTATGAGAACACCATAATAATCAGTTGAGGTTCCATCATGTCCAATTCCACTAACACATACCCCACTATTATAAGTTGATTTTCCTTCACCCCGAGAAAGTGTGTGAAATTTGTATCCATTAACAAAACAAATTGGCCATGACTTTGCTCGTCTCAAAGGTCCCATTGCCAAGTCATAAAAGTCGGGATTATGTAACCTAAGTTGTGGATTCGTTTTTACCTAGTCACATAAACAAACAATTACAAATTATTCAAAGAATAGGGAGTACCCAAGTAATTTATACAATTTTAAAGATACTCTTACATATTCTTTAAACCACCGTGGAAAATCAGCTTCTATTTGTTGATTGATAACATCGTCATTGAGATTTTCATAAATCTCCTTCAAACTTTGTATATAGATACTACATAAGGTATTTTATCAAGTTAGATAATACAATTGGTAGTTGGATTAATGGAGAGATGTGAGGTGCTTGATACTTACTCAATGAATGGCTTAACCTCACTACAATTTAAGAGAACATGAAATTGGGCAGCCAATAGTTCTCTATCCTCAAGCCACCTTTCATTGCATTTTCCAGCTATTTGGCCAAACTGTTTAAAGATGGACAAAGTTGGTTTTATATTCTCTTGATGGATCCCCTCGTTCACACCAATTGTAATTGAGCATTGAGCATGAGGCTCAAAATAATGGGAGCCAAAATAGGATGTCTCTTGCACCAAGTATGCTTCACATATACACCCTTCCACACTTTTTTTGTTTTTCACAGTTTGTTTTATTTTGTTTAGAAACCTAGAAACAAAATATTATAAACCAATTATTAGATACATTATACAATGATAATGAAATCGTAGGAAATGAAGGATAATTACCTTTCAAATGGATACATCCATCGATATTGAACGGGTCCACCCATCTTAGCTTCATAGGGTAAATGAATTGGCAAGTGCTCCACAGAGTCAAACAATGCAGGTGGAAATATACGCTCCAACTTACACAATATCGTAGGAATGTTTTGTTCCATTTGTAATAAATGATCTTCCCGTAACACTGTAGAGCACAAGTCCCTAAAATATTGACTAAGCTCAGTTAAGGGCTTCCATATTGGTTCGGGAAGAGCACTAAAAGCTATTGGAAGTAGACATTCCATAAAAATGTGGCAATCGTGGCTTTTCATCGCATACAATCTTCTATGTTCTTTATCTACACAATTGCCAATGTTGGAGGCATAACCATCAGGCATCTTCAACCCCTTCACCCATTCACATACATCATCCTTTTGTTCATTTGTCAAGCAATATTTGGCTTTGGGTTTTGTATATTTCCCATTAGGATTGGCTTTCAACAATAACTCACTTCTACGATAATACTCTGCCAAGTCCAATCGTGATTTTTCATTGTCTTTAGTTCTGTCTATATCATCCATAACTGTATAAAAAGCATTATCAAAGACATTCTTTTCTATATGCATAACATCTAGGTTGTGCCTCAATAGATTGTGTCTCCAATATGGTAAATCCCAAAATATGCTTCTTTTAGTCCAATTATGTGAAATCCCATGGCCTGGAACATTGCACAACCCTACTTCGGTTACCTTGGGAATATCAGAAACCCTCTCCCACACTTGCTCACCACTTAACCTAGGAGGAGGCTCATTTCTCTCAATTCTCCTTTTGAAAAATGCATCCTTGTTTCTTCTGAAAGCATGATTATGAGGTAAAAACTGACGGTGGCAATCAAACCAAGACGTTTTTCTTCCATGTTTCAATCTAAAAGCCTTTGATTTTTCCATGCATACTGGACATGCTAATTTTCCTGCAGTACTCCTCCCAGACAGCATACCGTAAGCAGGAAAATCATTTATGGTCCACAACAGTGCAGCTCTTAATAGAAAATTTTGCTTCTTAGAGGCATCATATGTTACTACACCACTCCACAAATCTTGCAACTCGTCTATTAATGGCTGCAAATATACATCAATTTTACCTTTGGGACTGTGTGGACCTGGAATGATTAAGCTCAAGAACATATAAGGGGTCATCATACATAGCTCGGGAGGTAGGTTATACGGCGTGACAATAACTGGCCAGCAAGAATATGATTTCTATGACTGGCTAAAAGGATTGAAGCCATCAGCACACAACCAAAGTCTTACATTTCGAGGTTCTGAGGCAAATTCAATATATACTTGGTCAAAGTATTTCCAAGCTTCACCATCTGAAGGATGACACAACACACCTTCCTCTCGACGATTCTCATAGTGCAACCTCATTTGCTCTCCAGATCTCACAGAAGCATAAAGTCTTTGTAGTCGAGGGATAAGAGGAAAGTAATGCAATCTCTTACGGGGTACACTTTTAGAGTTTCTCTTCCGTTTTGTAAGTGTTTTATACCGGGGTTCATTACAAAACTTGCACTTCTTCAAAGTTGCGTCATCTTTGTAATACAACATACACCCTCCAACACAACAATCTATCATCATCTTGGATAAACCGAGCCCTCCTACAAGCTTCTTTGTATCACGGAAATTGGAGGGAACGACATTCTCGGGATGGTTCGTCTCCTTCATTAACGTCGTAATGTCGTTGAAACAAGCCTGTGACATGTTGTGTTTCAATTTTAAACTCAGCATTCTAACTGCAATAGAAAACTCTGATGCATTTTGACATCCTGGCCATAATGGTCGGTGGACTGAGTTCAACATTTCATAAAATTTGGCAGCTTCCATATTTGGAGGTTCCTCATCATTTTGTACAAAATGTTGCTCACGATTAAGACCGACGGCATCAAACACCATGTCCTCATATCTATTTACATGCTCATGACCCCATTGTTGATTGCTGCTACTAGGCGTATCCGTATCAATATCAACATTAATATGAGAGACTTTCTCCCCATGGGATGTCCAAGTCCAATATCCCGGTTTAAACCCCTTTCTAAAAATGTGAACATTTACAACATCTGGGGTAAAGTGCCTCTCGTTTTTACATCGCGTACACGAACACCGTATTACTCCTTCATCCAAATACTTTTTTTGCTGACAAGCAAAACTAATAAATTCTTCTACTCCTTTTAAAAATTCAGTTGTATATCCCCTTCGACCCGGAAGAAGCCTATTATACATCCATGTACGATGTGCAGGCACTTCCATCTCCTTTATTACAACAACCACTAACAATACTGCATAAACAACAGAAATGACAAAGGCAGGTTCTACAAAAAGAAAAGCCACTAGCATCACCAGTGCTACAAAGGCCGGTTAAAGGCAAAATGTACATAACAGAACACAACAGGATCCAAACATGTCACTGGTTATACACAACTCAGAAACAATTAAAGAAACCAGAAAGATACATGCACAACAGTAAGCAACTGTTTTCACACCTTGCTATCACCAAAACAAGACCATACTTAAAAAATACTAACAGTCAATGAAGAATAACTTTGGTATGAAATAAGAACAATAACTTAAGAAATAAGAATAGCTTAACAGGGGTAATATACTCCAAATGTATTGGAATTCATGCAAGTCAAACAACAAGTTGGCTTAAGGAAGGTAGAATAAACATAATATCAAATATGTGGTGTGCTACAGATCCATTTAAAGCAGTAATTAACTCAGATTCAACAAACATTTAAGCAAAAAAATAAGGGTAGAGCACAGATTTCTCATTAAAATGTATCCTACAGCACATAAAATTAAAGAAAAAAAATAAGGAAAGAAGTAACATAAATAAATTTCTCAGAAAAAGTGTAGAGCATGATCGCAAGAGAGGAGAGCACAGATTTAGGGTCACCTTCACAAAAGAAGATGAAATCAGGAGCGAGAGCACGAACAAGGACGAAGACGAGCACGGACCAGAATGAAGACGAGCACGAACTAGAACGAAGACGATGAAGCTTCAATTTCACGATCGGTTGAAGAAGACGGAGCACGAACCAGAACGAAGACGACGAACCAGAACGAAGATGGAGCGCGCGGTGAGTGTGACGGTTCACATCGTTGAAGCTTCAATTTCACGATCGGTGGAAGAAGACGATGAGAGAAACGAAGAAGATTTAGGGTTTTTTTCTCTGATCGAAGAAGACGAAGAGACGATCAGTGAGCGAGAGCGAAGATTGAAGATTGAAGATTGGTGGATCAATTCCTTGAGTGAGAGCGAAGAACTTGAATGGCCAACGAGAGTGAGTGAGAGTGCAAACGAATGAAGATCGAAGCTTGAGTCAGAGTGAGTGAGTGACTGAGAGTGAAGATCGAAGTTTCGTGAGGTTTTTTTAAAATTATAATATCAGTTTTAAAACAATTATAATATCAGTTTTAAAAAGATTTAAAATTTTTAAAAAATTTTAAAAGTTTCAAAATTTTAAAATTTTAAAATTTAAAAATTTTAAAAAATATATAAAATTTAAAAATTTAAATTTAAAAATTTAAAAAGCCTAATTAGTCAAAAAAAATTTTAAAAAAAAAGATTTAAAAATTTTAAAAAATTTTAAAAAGAATAATAAGTCAAAAAAATTAAAAAAAAAGATTTAGAAATTTCCTGCGAACCATAGTTCTTAAGAAAATCCGCAGGAAATTCAAAAATTATCAGCCAACTTACCTGCCAACTCAAATGCCCAGCAAACATTTTGCATATTTACAAAATTGGTAGGAAATTTCTCAGAAATTACTTGTGGAAATTTTCCGCAGGAAATTCCGCAGGTAATACCGAGATTTCTAGTAGTGCGAGTCACCTAGCGTGTGAGAGGTGAGGATGGTGTTTGGGTAATATTTTGTTTTGTCGTACTTAGCCTATGAGAGCCAACCCTGTTTTCGAGTATGACATACCTAGCCTGTGAGAGGTGACCATGTCTTTTAGTTTGAGTTACCTAGCCTGTGAGAGGTGAGAATGGTACTCAAGCGATCTTTCCTAGCCTATGAAAGGCGACCACGTCTTTTAGTTTGAGTTACCTAGCCTATGAGAGGCAACCCAGTGTCTTTCACTTTAGCATTGAGTTTGAGTTAGTGATATGGAACCATGTGCCTATGGTGTAGAGTCGGGTGATGTATCTCATTGACATACTTTCTTTTTGTGACGATGTAGCATGGTTAAATTATAGTATTAATTTGATGATATGTTCGTGTGTTGTTTCTATCCACTGTCATTATTCTTTTTACACGATGTAGGACGTACTCACCCCCTGTTCTCTATGTGGTTTTCTTGTATGATTTGTGTGCAGGCTATCCTTAGGACGAGATTGAGAATTAGTGTTCAGATGTTGTCCATGACATAAGAGTAGGGATTAATATTTTGGTCATGAACTTATTTTGTTATATTTTTTTTAATTACCACGTATACTATTTTATTTGAGAAACCAATATATTCTATTTATGTAAAACTCTAATTTAGAGTTGTGATGAGTGGTGAATGGTGATGAAGTGATACCCTTTTTCCGGAGGAATAACAATTATAATTACATTTTTTCCATTTTATTTAGTTACCATTATTTCTTACTAAAAGTACTTATTATTCGTACATTTCATCTAAAGATTATTTCGGGGTTTAGGGTGTCACAAATATGGGGTGAGCTCACTCTTCGAGATACCCAGTCATATGAGCATGGTGAACATGGCATCGGCCAAACTTCCCTAATCTACCAAGATCCTTCGAACCTCGTGATTTTCCAATGGTGGCTCGGATCACTGGTGGGATGTGCTTGTTTTTTCCTCCGTTGAGGAGGTCCTTATCTCCGAAGGAGAGGGGAGGTCGCTCGGATATTTTTTGAGCTGTTGTTGAGTGGGCAGAGCTCATCCTGCGTCTTTATGGAACCGTCTCAATTGCCGCTAGGGACTCTACCCAATATCCGCCAAGAATCACCATGTCAGGCTGTACCACAAGGGTTGGAGCAATTCCTTGGAGAGAGAGAGAGAGAGAGAGAGAGAGAGAGAGAGAGAGAGAGATATGAGAGCGTTGGTGCTACCACTATGGTCGCCAATGAACTGTACCTGGATGCTGGTCTCAATCAATAAAGTTGGGCAGACAAGCTACCAATGCGTGACGCCGAGATTACTCCAAGTGTTTCTCCGAGATACGCCTTTGCGTGTTGATCCGACGAGGAAGATGGTACCCGCACACACTCCGACCCTACAGTCAGCTTAGAGAAAAGGTGGCAGACAGTAATAAATGTGAACCTGATGTATTGGTAAAAGCACATATTTATAGCGAAATGTGTCATATAGTACGTGTAACGCCCCTAAATAATTTAATTATTTATTTAATTAAGTTATTTAAGGCTTACAATATTTATTTAATTTAATTAACTAATTCAGGATTTATTTTATTTTATTTTATTTGTTTAGGAGGTGTTGTTATGAATTAGGTGGTGCACATGAGGGCCCATGATCCACAAGTAGGCCCATGACCCATTGGCTAGTCATAGAACTCGATTCACTTGGGGGTCTTGAGGGTTAGTCTTCATTCACTCATTCCATCCAAAAGAAAGAAAAGAAGCGAATAGAGAGAGAGTGAGAAGAGGAGGCGACGGTTTGCAAGGGGAAAGGAGAGGAAATTCGTGGAGCACTCAAGGAGGAAGGGAAAGCTTGTTGGTGTCTTGCAATTCCTTGGAGCCTTGCCTAGTATATTCGAATTCCATAAGGTTAGGGGGTTCTTCTTTCCATTCTTAATAGCTTATGTGATGAGTATTGTCTAGGGTTAGGTTCTAGGGTGATTTCTATGAATGATTGGTGTGTTTTGATGTTGTTGCTATGCTGAAATTTATTTGTGCAAAGACATGTTTGATTTGTGTTGAGTGGAGTGCAAATGAATGATGCATGCTAGGTGTTGGTGGTTATGACTGAATGATTTTTGGTGGAAAATGTGATGGCTACTGTTCATATAAGTAATTGGCATTGGTGATTTAATTTGGTGATTTTTTGTTGAGAGGAACTCAAAAAATGTAGGAGCCTTAGGCGCCCTAGAGTGTTGCTTGTGTTGCTGGAATTCTGTCCCAGGCGCCCTGCTGCTGGGCGCCAAGAGCTGTGCTGCGCCTGTTGTGTTCTGTTGCTGTCCCAGGCGCTAGGAGCCTTGTGCCATGGGCGCCAAGGGCCCCAACTTTTTGGTGATTCTTTTGCCAATTTTGGCTTTTGGTTTTCATGTCCAAGTTAAATGGCTCGTGTAAAATGATTTTGGCCACCAAAAGAGTTGTATCCCGTGTTTTCCTTAGGCGCCTAGTTCATGGGCGCCGTGTGCTCTGCGCCAGTTTTTCCTGCGCCTGTCTCATGTGCTCCAGTTTTGGCGCTAGGCGCCTTGGCCATGGGCGCCAAGGGCGCCACTGTTGTGTTGCATATTTTCTCAAAATTCTTTTTGGGTTCTCATACACTGAATAAATGGCTCGTGTAAAATAATTTTTGGAGTCAAAGGAGTTGTTCCCTGTCCTGGCCTTAGGCGCCCAGTCCATGGGCGCCAACGTTGCGTGTCATATTTTGCCAAAATTTTTGCTGGGTTCTCATATACTGACTAAATGGCTCGTGTAAAACAAATTTTGGGGTCAAATGAGCTGTTTTTCGTGTTGGCCTTAGGCGCCTAGTGCATGGGCGCCATGTTCCCCTGCGCCAGTTCCTGCGCCAGTTGCGCCAGTCCAGTGTTGCTGCTCCTGGGCGCCCAGCGCCTATGCGCCAGTTTCTGAATGTCTAAGTGTTTTCCCGATTTTGTTTTAATCATAACTTTTGACTCGGTTATCCAAATTTAACGGTTCAAAATGAGTTTTGAAGCTAATTCCGATGTCTTCTTAAATATTTTGGTCTTAGGCAAAAATGGATTATTTTCCTGATGGTTCTGGACTGAAGTTGTTCAAGGTGTCTAATTGCAATTTTTATTCACTTTCTCCTATTCCGTGTCAATGTCCTAAAACGATTTAATTAAATTGGTAATGATTTATTTGGTGAGTTATTTGGTGAGTTTATTGGTGAGTTTATTTGGTGAGTTTATTGGTGAGTTATTTGGTTAGTTTATGGTGAGTTGATTAAATGGTGAACTGGTGAATTATGTGGTGTGTTGTGGTGTATCGTCATGGCGTCTCATGAACCATGTGCATTATCGGTGAGCAGAGGCTTCGGCCTAATTTTAATTGGTGAGCAGAGGCTTCGGCCTAACTGTATTTGGTGACGGATCCGACATGCATGTGCCCGTGGAGTTTGGGTTGCATTTCATGCATAACCATACATTTTGTAAGGTTGTTTGGAGATTGTAATTTTGATGTGGTTGCTGCCGTTGTTGTGAATCAGTGTGCCTAGTTACTTTTCCTATGCAGTGCTTATTCCATATGTTATTAATTATGTAAAGAGACTCACCCTACTGTTTTTATGTTGCTTCTCATGTCGGCAACATGCAGGTAATAGCGAGTGAAGGTTACCCTTATGCCTTCGTCTGGTAGGGAGTGTCATGTTCTGATACGTAGCACCGGGGGGCGTCTTATGCTTATGTGTTATTTTATTTATACTGTTAGACTGTTATTGGTGATGTATTGGACTTGTCTTTCGAACTTATTATTATTCCGCTGTGGTAGTGACTGTATTTAGTTGATGCGAACTAAACAGGTATTTTATGGTGCTATGTATCTTGTGGCTTTTAGCCGAACTATGCGATTTGAAGTTGTTGATTTAATGGAGTAAATGTAGCATTCTCTTAGATTGTTTTCAAAAAAAAAAAAAAAACTCTGATTTTATTAAATAGTAAGGTTATTAGAAGGGGGTGTTACATTAGTGGTATCAGAGCAGTTCGGTCTGTCCGGCCAAGTCGTCCTGTCATAGTGTCTTATGGCAAATAGGAATTGTTAGATTAGTTCTAAATTTCTGTTTGTGCTGCAGTGATAATTTGAAATGGTTGGGAGAAATGATGCTGCTCTTGCTGCTGCTCTGCAGGCTATGGCTCAGGCTGTTGGGAACCAGCAAAATGGTGCTGAAAATGCTGGGACTCGCTGTTTAGCCACATTCCAGAGGGAGAATCCACCCGTTTTTACGGGCAAGTATAATCCAGATGGTGCTCTAGCGTGGCTGAAAGAGATTGAAAGGATATTTCGTGTCATGGATTGTAATGATGCGCAGAAGGTCAGGTATGGCACCCATACGCTGGCAGAAGAAGCTGATGATTGGTGGATGGAGGTTAGACAGAGGTTAGAAACTGCTAATGAGGAGATAACTTGGGCTGTTTTCCGTAGGGAGTTCTTACGGAAGTATTTTCCAGAGGATGTGAGGGGAAAGAAAGAAATAGAATTCCTTGAGCTAAAGCAAGGAAACATGTCAGTGACAGAGTATGCTGCCAAGTTCACTGAATTGGCTAAGTTTTATCCCCATTATGCTGATGCTGATTCTGAATTCTCAAAATGTATCAAGTTTGAGAATGGGCTGAGGGCTGATATAAAGAAAGCTATAGGGTTCCAGAAGATTCGGGTATTCGCTTATTTAATCGACAGTTGCAGGATATTCGAAAAGGATAGTAATGCTCACTCCAAGGTCATGAGAGATCAGAGGGGTAAATTTCAGAACCGGGGTAAGCCATATGAGGTTCCGGCTGGTAAGGGTAAGCAGAGGTATGCTGATAGTAAGAAACCAAGTGGGGGAGATGCCCCTGCAAAGGTTGTGTGCTACAGGTGTGGCAAGCCCGGCCATAAGAGTTTTGACTGCTCGGATAATAAATGTTTCAAGTGCGGTAAAGAAGGTCATGTAGCTGCCAAATGTGAGAAAAAGGACGTGGTGTGCTACAACTGTGGGGAAGTAGGTCATATTAGTACCAAGTGTACTAAGCTGAAGAAAGAGAAGTTCAGTGGAAAAGTGTTTGCTCTCGCAGGATCAGAGGATACTAACGAGATTAGAGGTACATGTTTTATTAATGGTATTCCTTTGATTGCTATTATTGATACCGGTGCTACGCATTCATTTATTGCTGCTTTATGTGCTAAGAAATTGGACCTTGCTTTGTCTTCTATGGTGAGGGAGATGGTTATTGACACTCCAGCTAAGGGTTCAGTAACTACCTCTCTTGTGTGTGCTAAGTGCCCTCTGTCAATCTTCGGTAGAGATTTCCTTGTTGACCTTATTTGTTTGCCGTTGGGAGGGTTGGATGTCATTCTTGGTATGGACTGGTTAGTAGTTAACCATGTGCATATTAATTTTTTTCGTAAATCTGTGAGTTTCCTTCCTCCCGAAGAAGAAGAATCTGTTTTGTTGCCTGCTGGTCAACTACATAACGTAATGAAAGAGGGAGTTCATCTGTTTGCTTTGATGGCGTCATTGTCTGCTGAGAACCAGACGATCATTGAAGGGTTACAATTAGTGTGTGAGTTTCCTGAAGTGTTCCCGGATGAAATTCCAAGTGTTCCGCCAGAGAGGGAGGTTGAGTTTGTTATTGATCTTATACCTGGTACTAGGCCTGTGTCTATGGCACCGTACCGGATGTCAGCCTCAGAGTTGTCTGAATTGCAAAAGCAACTAGAAGATCTACTTGAGAAGAAATTTGTAAGGCCAAGTGTGTCACCGTGGGGTGCTCCGGTATTGTTGGTGAAAAAGAAGGATGGGAGTATGAGGCTTTGTGTCGATTATAGGCAATTGAACAAGGTGACAATAAAGAAATTGATGATTTGATGGACCAGTTGGTAGGTGCTAAAGTGTTTAGCAAAATCGATTTGAGGTCGGGTTATCACCAGATCAAGGTAAAGGATGAAGACATTCAGAAGACAGCTTTCAGAACGAGATATGGGCACAATGAGTATTCTGTGATGCCGTTTGGTGTTACCAACGCGCCGGGAGTATTTATGGAGTACATGAATCGTACCTTCCATAGTTACTTGGATCGGTTTGTAGTTGTGTTTATTGACGACATTCTGGTGTATTCTAAGACGGAAGAGGAGCACGCAGAACATTTGAGATTAGTGCTAGAAGTGTTGAAAGAAAAGAAATTGTATGCGAAGTTGTCTAAGTGTGAGTTCTGGCTGAATGAAGTGGGTTTCCTTGGTCATATTATCTCTGGTAATGGTATAGCGGTGGATCCAGCCAAGGTTGATGTTGTGTTGCAATGGGAGAGTCCGAAGTCAGTTACAGAGATTAGAAGCTTCTTGGGATTAGTTGGTTATTACAGGAGGTTTATTGAAGGTTTCTCGAAGTTAGCCCTTCCGTTGACTCAATTGACGTGTAAGGGAAAAGCATTTGTGTGGGATGCTCGCTGTGAGGAGAGCTTCAATGAGTTGAAGAAGAGGTTGACAACATCGCCCGTTTTGACTTTTCCTGTTCCGGATCAACCGTTTGTGGTGTATTGTGATGCTTCCAAGATGGGTTTGGGAGGTGTGTTGATGCAAGAAGGTAAGGTAGTAGCTTATGCGTCTAGACAGTTGAGGACCCATGAGAAGAACTACCCTACTCATGATTTGGAGCTGGCTGCGATTGTATTTGTGCTGAAGATTTGGAGGCACTATCTGTATGGTACTAGATTTGAAGTGTTTAGTGACCATAAGAGCTTAAAATACTTGTTTGATCAGAAGGAGCTGAATATGAGATAGAGACGTTGGTTAGAATTGCTGAAGGACTATGATTTCGGCTTGAACTATCACCCCGGCAAAGCTAATGTCGTGGCTGATGCTTTAAGTCGGAAGACCTTGCATGTGTCGGCTATGATGGTGAAAGAATTAGAGCTGATTGAGCAGTTCCGGGATATGAGTCTGGTTTGTGAAGTGACACCGCGGAGTGTCAGATTGGGAATGTTGAAGATTGGCAATGAATTTTTGGTTAGTATTCGAGAAGCCCAAAAGTCAGATGTAAAGTTGGTGGACCTTGTTAGTTGTGAATGACCAAGCTGTGAATGGGGATTTCAAGTTAGATTCCCAAGGTGTATTGAGATTCAGGTATAGGATCTGCATTCCTGATGATGTTGAGATGAAGAGAATGATTCTTGAGGAGAGCCATAGGAGCAAGTTGAGTATCCATCCAGGGGCTACGAAAATGTACCAAGATTTGAAGAAGTTCTTCTGGTGGCCTGGTATGAAGAAGGATGTGGCTCAGTTTGTGTATGCCTGTTTGACTTGTCAGAAGTCAAAGATTGAGCATCAGAAGCCTGCGGGGTTGATGCAACCATTAGAAGTTCCGGAATGGAAATGGGATAGCATTTCCATGGATTTTGTGACTGGCTTGCCAAATACCGTGAGAGGGTTTGATGCTATATGGGTGGCTGTGGATAGGTTGACGAAGTCTGCTCACTTCTTACCAATTAATATCACTTATCCAGTTCCAAAATTGGCAGAGATCTACATCAAGACAATTGTGAAGTTGCATGGCGTTCCGCTTAGTATTGTATCTGATAGAGATCCAAGATTCACTTCTGAATTTTGGAAAAGTTTGCAAGAAGCTTTGGGTTCTAAGTTAAGGTTGAGCTCCGCTTATCATCCGCAGACAGATGGTCAGGCGGAGAGGACTATTCAGTCGTTAGAGGACTTGTTGAGGGCATGTGTTCTTGAGCAAGGAGGTTCGTGGGATTCTCATCTTCCATTGATTGAGTTCACCTATAATAATAGTCATCATTCTAGTATTGGAATGGCACCGTTTGAGGCGTTGTATGGTCGGAGATGTAGGACTCCGTTATCTTGGTATGAATCCAGAGAGAGTGCAGTGTTGGGGCCTGAGATTGTGCGAGAAACAACTGAGAAGGTAAAATTAATCCGTGAGAAGATGAAAGCGTTGCAGAGTCGACAAAAGAGCTATCATGATAAGAGAAGGAAGGATTTAGAGTTTCAGGCCGGTGATCATGTGTTTCTGAGAGTCACTCCGGTGACTGGTGTTGGGCGTGCCTTGAAATCAAAGAAGTTAACTCCCCGTTTCATTGGTCCGTATCAGATTACGGAGAGGGTGGGAAGTGTTGCCTATAGGGTGGCTTTGCCGCCTAATCTTTCGAACTTGCATGACGTGTTTCACGTGTCACAACTTCGAAAGTATGTTCCGGACCCGTCTCATGTGATTCAGATGGATGAAGTAGAGGTACGAGATAATCTCACTGTGGAGACTATGCCTGTGCGAATTGAAGATAGAGAAGTGAAGATTCTGAGAGGGAAGGAGATTCCTTTGGTGAAAGTCGGTTTGGTTAGGAGCTGCTGGTGAGAGTATGACTTAGGGAGCTGGAGAGTAAGATGCGGGAAGCATATCCGGAGTTGTTTGAATCAGGTAAATTTCGAGGACGAAATTTTCTAAGTGGGGGAGAGTTGTAACACCCAAAATAATTTAATTAATTATTTGATTAAATTATTTAAGTGTTGCATTATTATTGTTATATTAATTTATTAATGTTGTATTTTTATTTAATTTGAAGGGAGTGGTGATGGTAATTCCGGAATGTTAGGATTGGCCCAAGCCCAAGCCCATTGACTTAGGCCTAGGCAAATTTTAGCAAGGGTTTGAGACAAGTGTCTCATTTGTGCAAAAGAAAGAAAAGGATTCGAAGAGAGGAGAGAAGAAAAGAGGAAAGAAACTTGCGAAGATGAGAGTGAGAAAGAAGGGCGCGGCGGTGCTAGGGCAAAGGAGGAGGGCCTTTCGCGTGGAACCTAAGGAAGGAGGAGAGCTTGGATCGTTGTGGTGTTGGTGAATTTCTAGGGTGCCTTGCGAGTTCTTCACTTCTAAGAGGTTAGGGGGTTCTTCTTTCCATTCTTAATAGCTTATGTGATGAGTATCGTATATGGTTAGGTTCTAGGGTGATTTTCTTGAATGAATTGTGTATTATGATGTTGTTGTCATGCTGAAAATCGTATGTGCTGGAAATATGTTGTTTTGGTGTTGAATTGTAGACAATAGGAATTGCGCATGCCCATTGTTTGGTATTATGATTGAATGAATTCTTGGTGAAAAACGTGATGGTTAGTATTCATATTGATGATAGGTGTTGGGGATTTAATTTGGTATTTTTATGTTGAGAGGAACTCAAAAATTGATGGAGCCTTAGGCGCCCTAGGTGTGTGTGTGTGTTGCTGGAAAATTCTGCACCTAGGCGCCTTGTGCCATGGGCGCCAAGGGCCCCAACTTTCTGGTGATTGTTTTGCCAATTTTGGCTTTTGGTTCTCATGTCCAAGTTAAATGGCTCGTGCAAAATGATTTTTAGCGTCAAATGTGCTGTATCCCATGTTTTACCAAGGCGCCCCATGCATGGGCGCCGTGTTCCCTGCGCCAGTTTTTGGGTGTTCCTGCGCCAATTCTGTGTCTGGGTGCTAGGCACCCTGCGCCAGTTTTTCCTGCGCCTGTCTCGCTGTGTTCCCAGTTTTGGTGCTAGGCGCCTTGGCCATGGGCGCCAAGGGCGCCACTGTTGTGTTGCATATTTTCTCAAAATTCTTTTTGGGTTCTCATACACTGAATAAATGGCTCGTGTAAAATAATTTTTGGAGTCAAAGGAGTTGTTCCCTGTCCTGGCCTTAGGCGCCTAGTCCATGGGCGCCAATGATGCGTGTCACATTTTGCCAAAATTTTTGCTGGGTTCTTATATACTGGATAAATGGCTCGTGTAAAACAAATTTTGGAGTCAAATGAGCTGTTTTCCGTGTTGGCCTTCGGCGCCTAGTGCCTGGGCGCCGTGTTCCCCTGCGCCAGTTCCTGCGCCAGTTGCGCCAGGCCAGTGTTGCTGCTCCTAGGCGCCCAGCGCCTATGCGCCAGTTCCAGAATGTCTAAGTATTTTCCCGATTTTGTTTCAATCATAACTTTTGACTCGGTTATCCAAATTTGACGGTTCAAAATGCGTTTCGAAGCTAATTTTGGTGTCTATCCAAATGTTCTGGTTTTATGCAAAAATGGATTATTTTACTGGTGGTTCTGGACTGAAGTTGTTCAAGGTGTCTAATTGCAATTTTTATTCACTTTCTTCCATTCCGTGTCAATGTCCTAAAACGGTTAATTAAAATGGTACTGATTTATTTGGAGAATTTATTGGTGAGTTTTATTGGTGAGTTTATTTGGTGAGTTTTATTGGTGAGTCTATTTGGTGAGTTATCTGGTGAGTTTATTGGTGAGTTTAATTGGTGAATTTTGTGGTGTGTTGTGGTGTATTGTCATGGCGTCTCATGAACCATGTGCATTATCGGTGAGCAGAGGCTTCGGCCTAATTTTAATTGGTGAGCAGAGGCTTCGGCCTAATTGTATTTGGTGACGGATCCGACATGCATGTGCCCGTGGAGTTTGGGTTGCATTTCATGCATAACCATACATTCTGTAATGTTGTTTGGAATTGTAATTTTGATGTGGTTGCTGCCATTGTTGTGAATCGGTGTTCCTAGTTACTTTTCCTATGCAGTGCTTATTCCATATGTTATTAATTATGTAAAGAGACTCACCCTACTGCTTTTATGTTGCTTCCCATGTCGGCAACGTGCAGGTAATAGCGAGTGAAGGTTGCCCTTATGCCTTCGTCTGGTAGGGAGTGTCATGCTCTGATACGTAGCACCGGGGGGGGGGGGGGCGTCTTATGCTTATGTGTTATTTTATTTATACTGTTAGACTGTTATTGGTGATGTATTGGACCTGTTTCCGAACTTATTATTATTTTCGCTGTGGTAGTGACTGTATTTAGTTGATGCGAACTAAACAGATATTTTATGGTGCTATGTATCTTGTGGCTTTTAGCCGAACTATGCGATTGGAAGTTGTTGATTTAATGTAGTAAGTGTAGCACTCTCTTATATTGTTTTTCAAAAAAAAAAAAAGAAACTCTGATTTTATTAAATAGTAAGGTTATTAGAAGGGGGTGTTACAGGTGGTCCCCTCTCCCATTTATCCTTCACAAGTGCCAACACAAAATTTCATAGAGAGAGAAAGGGTGTGAGGCAACTTCCTTTGAGAGAGAGAGGCAGGGGCGACCACAATTTCTCCTCTTGGTCCAATCTCGTTTTCTTCTTCGCTGATTGCCCAGGACCGATCACGTTTTCGCAAACGAAAATTTCGAGGTACCTTTCTTTCTTTCTCATTTTATTTCGAGAAGTGTGACCGGGCCTGTTAGGCGAGAGAGGGAGGGCTGAGGAGCTGCGTGAGAGGGAGGACCGATCAGGGGTGATGAGGCGTGATCGCCCCTGTTGATATTAGAGAGAGGACCGATCAGCTGTGATGAGGCGCGATCGCCCTTGTTGATATTAGAGAGAGGACCGATCAGCTGCGTGAGAGGGAGGACCGATCAGGGGTGTTGAGGCTTGATCGCCCCTGTTGATTTGAGAGAGAGGGCCGATCAGGCCAAGGGAGGACCGAGCAGAGGTGATGATGCGTGGTCGCCCTTGTTGATTTGAGGGCCGATCTTGGTAAGATGAGGGCCAAGCAGAGAGAGGGACGAGCGCATCCTGGTAAGTGAGGGACGAGCAGAGGAGTGAGGGGAGAGCAGAGGGGTGAGGGCGAGCAGAGGAGAGTGAGGGACGAGCAGAGGAGTGAGGGGGAGCAGAGGAGAGTGAGGGACGAGCAGAGGAGTGAGGGGCGAGCAGAGGGGTGAGGGAGAGCAGAGGAGAGTGAAGGACGAGCAAAGGAGTGAGGGGCGAGCAGGAAGAGAGGACGAGCAGAGGGTTGTGTTTTCCTTCACATGCCAAGTTTATCACTTCACTCATCATTTGATTCCCTCACATGCTGAGTCCATCACTTCATGCATCATTTGATTCGCTCGCATGCTAAGTCCATCACTTCATGCCTTATTTTATTCCTTCACATGGTACTTTTGTGATTTCTTCTTGTTCTGATTTTGGTCTATTTTTGATACAAGAGGTTTAACCCTTATCTTGCTTGAGCGAGGGAGGGCATCACAGCTTTGTGATTTCTGAGAGAGTGAAGGGCAGTCACAAATTGTGATTTTTGAGAGAGTAAGGAGGGTGATCAGGAGGTGTGATCGCCCCTGTCGAAGGGAGGACCACTCATGCATCACATAATCTCTTTTTATGCTAAGTCCATCACTTCACTCATCATCTTAGTGAGGCCCGGTCACGTTGGTTAGAGGATCCCCGGTCACCTTAGTGAGAGGGAGGCCACAGATAGGTATCCCTCCCAAACATGTATTTCTCCGTTTAGGCCTTCAAGACATCAGAATTGAGTTTTTAGCGTAATTGAAGAATTGTAGCTCGATTTCTTAGCTTTCCAACGCATGCTCGCACGCCTCCGTCGGATAAACACGGACGAAGTTATGGTCTAAAAACTAGACAGCACCCTTGTAGGTGGGAATCTCTAGTGTCCGTGACCTCATGGTCTCACGCGTGTTTGATTTTTGCGCCTTTCTTGGCGCTTGATACCCAAGACCTCATGGTCTCATGCTTTGCTGGTGATTTCGCGCGTGTGCGCTTTTTCGTTGGACTTAGGATTTTTTCAAGTAGATAGTCGCTAAGTTTGGCTTGCTTTAGGTAGTTGAGTTGCCTACGCCCACCGTGACAATTTGTAATGAACTGTATCCTTAGCACAGTTTACCAAGATTCGGCCCGGATAGAACTCGTCCAAAGTGGTTGTGACCACCAAGGTCATTTTGAAGTATACCCTTGGCACAGTTTACCGGGACTCGGCCCAGGTAGAACTCGCCCAAGGGGTTGTGACCACCAAGGTCAGCTTGAAGTATACCCTTGGCACAGTTTACCAGGACTCGTCCCGGATAGAACTCGCCCAAGGGGTTGTGACCTCCAAGGTCGGCTTGAAGTACACCCATGGCACAGTTTACCGGGACTCGGCTCAGATAGAACTCGCCCAAGGAGTTGTGACCACCAAGGTCACTTACTTGTTTTGGCGTGCCATGACACTCTTGACTCCATTACTAGGCACCCTAACTATGGAGTTGGGCCCTTTTTCTTTCTTGATCTTAAGGAATTTTCTTTGGAACAAGTGTTAATGCTAGTGAGCTAGAGTAAAAACTGTAATTGCAAAATGAACTTTGTTAATCATTCATATCGAGCTTTACATTTCGCATTTGCGCCCAAACAACAAAATTCTTAACTAGGCCTAGCTCTAGGTTCAGATCTTGATGCCATGCTCTCTATTCAGAGTCATGAGTCTCATCCTCTTCTTCATTCACGTACTGGGCCAGCTTCCCTTCGCGGACCAGCTCTTCAATATCATCCCTGAGGGTGTTGCATTTGTTGGTACCGTGCCCATAACTTTTGTGATAACGGCAGTATTTCTTAGAGATTCGGAATTTCCTTTGCACGAGAGGTTCAGACTGTTGGATGTCCCGAAACTTCGCGTCGGCGCACTCGGCAAGGATCTCAGCCTGGGATGTGTTCAGCAGGGTGTACTCTGAGAAGCAACCTTGTCGGGGTCCGGACTCCCGAGGGGTTCTCTCATCTTGGGCTCCCTTCTGCCATGGTTCTTCAATGGCCTTGTAGGCCAGCTTGTCCTCCTTGCTGCCAACCTTGGCTTCCTCTTGGTACGCCATGTTGTCTTCTTCATAGTCCATGTACTTTTGTGCCTTCCGAAGGAACTCATCCAAGCTTCGGGGTTTGTTAACCTCCACGTCCCTTTGAAACAGGCTTCCCTTCTTGAGGCCATCCTTCATCCAAAAGAGCCTCTCTTGCGTCAAAGACACACTTAGAGCAAGTGTACTCTATCGCAGAAGTAGTATAAAAATTATCGTCTCCACAGGGATTAATTAATAAGTACCAAACTATTCAAGATTAATTATTATTTAGACTAACAAATATTGGTGATTGTAGAAACTAAAATAAGAAAAAGTAAAAAGCACGAACTCAAATTGTAAAGTTTAACCAATGGAGAGAAGCCTAGGACTACGGTTTCACTTGCAAGTTTCGATTCCTATATGTCTAATTCTACCTGAATCCCCTTATTTTATTCAATTACCAATCCCTTTACTAAAGCTATTAACCCGTTTGGTCATTCACGATTAATATTCTTTTCCCTAAATTAACCCTAGTTTGATCATTCTAGAATTTAAATTTAAGGAAAGCATAAGGTACAAAAAGGTTGAATGATTGGAAGACTAAATTAAAGTTTGGTCATTCATTAATTATAGTCTCAATTATCGTATAGGTCCACCAACTAATTGCAGTACGGTCGCTGATCAACTAATTGATTATGAACATGCAAAGGTTGTCAATCCTAATTATGCGATAAAGCAATAGGATAATATTAATTGAAATAAAAGTCGGGAATTCAAAGCATAAATTAAAACATAAAAAGGTCTCTAGTCTTGCAAGATCAACCTAGACCCTAGTAGAGGATTTAGCTATCCATAGAGACTAAGAACAATGGAATAAAATTAGGAGTCATGATTTACAGAGATAAAAATAACCCGGATTAGAGAAAATTTTTATCTTGAATTTTCTGTCTCCTTTTTCTGCATCCAAGCTCTCTCACAGTGTCAAGAACGGGTATCCAAAACTCCCCTTTCTCCTTGCCAGCGCTACTGTTTCTCCACTGTTGTTGCGACGCTCTTTGTTAATTCCCGTATGTGCCGTCAATGATGCGTTCCCCTTTCTAATTATTAAAAATCTCCTTTTTTTGCCGTGTGCGGCACTTTTCCTGCCCTCTAAATTGTCGTGTTCCTTTCTTTCTTCTTTTTCAAGTCTAGGGTAGAGTCCGTGTGCCTAAATCAAATTATGGGTCTGATCTTGGCTTTCCAAACAGGCCATGGGCCTTGTTTTTATTGGGCTGATAACAAAGCCAACTAAGAATTTGACTTTGATTTCTTCTTTTATTTTTGAGCCCTTATATATATATATATTGAACTTTGAGTGACATAAAATTGGACTTTTATTCTTCTTATCTTTTTCTATCTTTCTGCAAAATAAGAGCAAATTAAGTTAGTAATTTATATTATTAATAATAACTGCTCTAAAAATGACTCAAAAGTGTCTCTAAAAACTACACTAAATTGGAGCTTATCAGCCTCCTCTTGTCTTCAAGGTTCCTGACGTTGGCAGCCTCCTTGTTGAACCTTTCCAGATATTCTCTAAGTGTTTCTTTCTCTCCCTGCCTGATTGCCCTAAGAAACTCTTCAGATTTTGGCTTCAAGCGGGAGGCGGCAAACCAGGTCGTGAACATGGTAGCTAGTTGTCCCCAGGATGAGACCGAGTTTGGTTTCAACTTCTGGAACCAAGCCAGTGCTGAATCCGTGAGAGTGAGGGGAAAGATCTTGTAGTGGACAGGTTCTTTTTCCCCCGGTAACACATCATGACTGATAAGTAGGCCAGTTCCGTCATACATTTTGAGGGCTGGGAGCTTTTCTAAGGTCCTCGGAATTGGGCAGTCGTCAACCTTCCTAGTGAAGGGTCCTTCATTGGAGGTCCATCGTGAGTTGTGAGGTGACCAGTCCCCGAGATCTATGTCTCGACGGTCACGTCGGGCTGGGGATCTCGAGGTAGATCTATGGCGATGCCTCTTATGGGTCTTGGCTCGGCTCCGTGACCTCTCGCGTGAATTGGAGGTTGCAAGCGATGAGGTCCTGAGGGGAGACTCCTTAGGCCAGTATGTACCGTTAGGCGAGATTGGAGGGGTTCTTGGAGGTGAATCTAATCCTTGGTGCCTGCCGCGTCGAGGAGGAGAGTGGCGAGCTCGCTTCCGTCTAGGTGGAGAGCGATGATTGTGATGACGCCTGAGTGGAGATTTGCGGCGCCTGGAGCTCATTGTCCTTGGGGAAGGAGTGTTCCAGTGAGGATGGGGTTGCTCAGGCATGGCTACGATTCGCCTCTCTATCTGCTTGAGGCGTGCCTCTTGCTGCAACATAGTCGGGGTGCGGTTGCATAGCAGGTCCAAGAGCTGGCGGATGGTCGCCGCATCCCCAGGTTGGACAGGGATTTTGATCGAGGCTGGCTGGGGTGCCGGGACCTGAATATCTTGATCTGGCGTGGAAGTATCAAGGCCTTCGGGAGTGCCCTTTGGCTGGGGTTTGGATTTTCGGTCTACCTCTGAGTGCCATGGGAAAGCAGGAGGAAGTTCAAAAAGTAGGGATGGTGTGAAAGATAGATAACTCCCACTGTGGTCGCCAATGTTTTGTACCTTTACCTCGCCACGGAATGGACCGAGCATGTAGTTGGTAGGGTAGTTGGTTTACTTGGATGAACTTCTGATAGCACCAGGAGGTAGAGGACTGGTCGAGCTTGGATGGATAGGATCAGGGAATGCTGCTTGTGAGCTGGCCTACTTGTGACCTAGCCTGCGTGTGACCTGACCTACTTGTGACCTGGCCTATTTGCGATCGGGCCTGGGGCGAGCAAGACCGCTGATGATGAGTTGATGTCAAAACGTTCCCAGGTGGGGTACCTGCGAAGCCACTCCGATGCTCAAGTCAGTATTGAGGATAATAGAGTAGGATAGCAAGGAATGATAATCTCCCTTTTAATGGCAAAGCATGTCGGTATTTATAGGGATCTGTGCTAGCTTTGAGCCGTCGGATTGGTCAGGTGGATCTGAGCGATTGAGGCGCAATAGCCATAAATGGGCTGATTTATCATGGATATGGGCCAAAGTTTATTGGGCTTAGTCATGTCCAATTGCTGGAGTGGGTCTCATGATCCAGTCCAGAACAGTTGCCCCCCAAGTCGAGATTATCCTGGGGGATGGTCTTGACTTGACGTTGTCGTGAAGGATGCCCTGGTAGGTTAGGTCGCCCTCACGGCTCGTGCCGTCGTCGGGCCTGTTAAGTTCGACAGCTGATCATAACAATTATCATGTCTGTCTCTTAGCATTTTGTACTGATTTGCCTTGATCGAGGTGATTCATGGTAAGTAACTTTTAATCATTTTTTACCTTGTATAGATAGGGGGTGGTCCCCTCTCCCATTTATCCCTCACAAGTGCCAACACAAAATTTCATACAAAGAGAAAGGGTGTGAGGCAACTTCCTTTGAGAGAGAAGGAGGGAGGGGCGACCACAATTTCTCCTCTTGGTCCAATCTCGTTTTCTTCTTCACTGATTGCCCAGGACAGATCACGTTTTCGCAAACAAAAATTTCGAGGTACCTTTCTTTCTTTCTCATTTTATTTTGAGGAGTGTGACCGGGCCTGTTAGGCGAGAGAGGGAGGGCCGAGGAGCTGCGTGAGAGGGAGGACCGATCATGGGTGATGAGGCGTGATCTCCCATGTTGATATTAGAGAGAGGACCGATCAGTTGTGATGAGGCGTGATCGCCCTTGTTGATACTAGAGAGAGGACCGATCAGCTGCGTGAGAGGGAGGACCGATCAGGGGTGATGAGGCTTGATCGCCCCTGTTGATTTGAGAGAGAGGACCGATCAAGCAAAGGAAGGACCGAGCAGAGGTGATGATGCGTGACCACCCTTGTTGATTTGAGAGAGAGGACCGATCAGGCCAAGGGAGGACCGAGCAGAGGTGATGATGCGTGGTCGCCCTTGTTGATTTGCGGGCCGATCCTGGTAAGATGAGGGCCGAGCAGAGAGAGGGCCAAGCGTAACCTTGTGTATTTTGAGATACATGGCCGATCACCAGATGTGGTCCTTGAGAGAGCAGGACTGATCAGGATGTGAGGGGCGACCAGGAAGAGTGAGGGGCGAGCAGAGGAGAGTGAGGGACGAGTAGAGGAGTGAGGGGCGAGTAGAGGGGGTGAGGGCGAGCCGAGAGTGAGGGGCGAGCAGAGGAGTAAGGGGCGAGCAGAAGAGAGTGAGGGACGAGCAGAGGAGTGAGGGGCGAGCAGAGGGGTGAAGGCGAGCAGAGGAGAGTGAAGGACGAGCAGAGGAGTGATGGGCGAGCAGAGGAGTGAGGGCGAGCAGGAGGAGTGAAGGACGAGCATAGGGTTGTGTTTTCCTTCACATGCCAAGTCCATCACTACACTCATCATTTGATTCCCTCACATGCTGAGTCCATCACTTCATGCATCATTTGATTCCCTGTTGCGCCCGAAAAAGTCCCCGAGGGAGAACCTTCCTCGTTCACAACTTTTCCTAAGACAATGAAGCCGCCACCAATATTTATTAAGGAAAATATTAGGAAAACCTTTTTAGAAAGCGATTGGTCTTGCGAAACTAGAGAATAGGGTTCGGGGGTCGGTTACGTGCGGGGAAGGTGTTAGCACCCCACACGTCCTCTCTACTGAGAGGGAACCTTTAATTAAATGTGTGGTTTTAGTATGTTGACTTGAAAATACTTAATTTTGCCTCTCTACTTCTTATTGAGAAATTCTTAATGAAAATCTTTATTTATTATGAAAAAGGGGGGGGGGGGGGGGAAAGGGTTTTTAAGAAAAACGCTTGACGGGACATGGCCCGCTCCTACGTATCTCTCGGTGCGATGGAGAACTCAAAGCTACGTAGTTCTTCTTTGTCTTTTTGAAAAGTTTTTGTTTTTTATCTTTTTTTAGTGAGTTTTCGAAATAGGACGAGCATTTAGTGAATGATTAAACTAACCAAGGTTATGGGTAATCACCGCTAAGTACTCTAGAAAATGAGAGTCAATACCACTAGTTAGACGAACAAAGGTTCTGATTGACTATTAGTAGCAACCCGTTTTTATTTGCTCTTTTGAAAGTGGTCTTCGAAAGGGATTGATTGGCACGAATGATCAAGCTAACAAAGGTTATGAGTGATCATCGCTTGTTGTTCTTTCGGGAAAAAGACATTGCTACCAATGGCTAGACGAACAAAGGTTCTGATTAGCCACTAGCGACAATGGGTTGAAAATGTTTTTAGAAGGGAAGAGGTTTTTGTTCTGAAAATGATATTGGTTTGCGAAAGTGATTCTTTTTTGTTATGAAAATAACTCTTTTCTTTTTGTTATGCAAATGCTAAACTTTTTATGATCGCGCTTGACGAGAATGTGACTCGCTCCTACGTATCCCAAATGGGAATCAAAGCGACGTAGTTCTAACGAGCCTTAAAAATGAAAATCTTTCATGATGATCAAACTAACAAAGGTTATGATGGACCACCGCTAATAACTTGTTTTTGATTCTTTGATACTTAGAAAGATGCTTTTTGAAATTGGACGCGTTTATGATAATCAAACCAACAAAGGTTGTGATGGATTATCACTAGTAGCTTGCTTTATGCTTACGAAAATTATTTTGAAATTGGGGCTTTCATGACAATCAAACCAACAAAGGTTGTGATGGATTGCCACTAGTAACCGTTTTTGTGCCGGGTCGTTTAAGAAATGAAAACAATGAATGCAAGAAAGAATTGGTGGATTCAAGCATAACACAATCAGTGGAATCAAATCATTAAGCAACAATATTTGAATTTGCAAACAACAATCAAGCCTAAATTACACATATTAGATCACAACACATAGATAGGAAAGGAAGAAACTTGAATTGGGCATTAAGCAAAATACAAGAGTAGGCGAGATTGAACCTAAATGCACATCTAGTGGAAGATGCTAGGCGAGAACCATACTCAAATATTTCTACAAAACGCAAGGGAATCTAAATGCACATCTAGTGGAAGATGCAATGTAAGGAATGGACCTATCTAAGTATTGATGATATTCTATATGAGAGTAGACAACGAAACTGTAAGCTTAAGCAAAAGAGTTGCCTCAATCATGATCATTGGCAAGCATAAGCAAGCAAATTATTTAGCGACCAAAGTATCAAAGAATGTTGAATCACTTTGGTCAATCCTCACACTTAAGATTAAGTGCACAAGTGCACAAGTGTGAATCACATTGCCAATCATCAACTTAAACAACTAAAGCTAAATAGAATCACATAGGGCAGTTTTGGCACGGATCACAATAATTAAATAATGACAAATGTAAAGACAGAAATACCTCTAATGAAGGCGGATCTTTCAACTTGAAGAATGCAACCCCAACTAACTCTTAGCGAAAGGTCAGCTCTGACTGACCAACGGAACGAAGAGAGCACAAATAAAATATAGAAGAGTTTTTCTGAAAAGATGAGATCTGCGAAAATTGGTTTCTCTGATCTCGTGAAAAATGTGTGCTTTTCTCTGATCTTCTGAAAATCTGTCTGTGTTCGTGTGTGATCTTGTGAAATCGGTGTCTGAGAAGCAGAGAGGAGTTGTGAAAATGTGGTCCGGTGTGTGAAACACTCTTGCCTATTTATAGGCGTAGGAAAAAATTGCTTTTTGAAAACCATTTAATGCAATACATAATCGATTAAGGCCTTCATTTGTTTAACATGACATAATCGATTATTTGATGGAAAAGGAAACCTTGGAGTAGCATGATAATCGATTATGCGTGAAGGAAAAACAAGTGTATAATCGATTATCAACCTTCCTAAAAAGGTGGTAATCGATTATATGCTTGGTTACAAGAAGGGAGTAATCGATTTATTTGATAAATATGGAAACCTTGAATAGCTTGATAATCGATTATGACATATAGTTATATTGAGCATGTAATCGATTATTGTTGTCAAGGAATTCACAAGATGGCTTGATAATCGATTATGAGGCTTAGTTGAAAGTGATGATAATCGATTATGTGATAAATAAGGAAACTTCCATTTGCTTCATAATCGATTATGTGTGATGTGCAAATGAAGGCTAATCGATTATTTGCTTCCTAATTGATTAGGATAATCGATTTATTGTTGTAAATAAGGAAACAATCGATTATTTGTTTTAGTAAAAATAGGAGAGTAATCGATTATGTGCTCTGAAAACATTCAGGCACATAATCTATTACCATAATCTATTATCTTTGTAAAAATATAGGATTTTAATTTCAAGCCTTCAACCAAAATATTTTTAGAAATATTTTTCAAAACTATTTTGATGCACCATGCATGTTTTGAAACACTCATCTCTCAGCTACTAAAAGTCATAGACCTTCAGTGATAGGACCTTACACAGTGTCCTAAAGAAAGCTTATAAACAATTTAGGTCTTCATCTTCAAAGGTGGCTTCTTCTCCAAACTGCTCCACTTTAATGCTTCCTGCTTTTTGATTCCAGTCCTGTACTCTAAAAAAATTATTTTCATGCAAAATTATTTTTATGAGTCCTTTTGTGAGAAATGACCAAAATGCCCTTTTTGACCCTAAAACCCTAATTTCCCCAAAAAGTGCATTCTAACCCTAAAAATGATTTCAAAAACTTTGGAGCGGTTTCTAGGACCCAAAATGCAATGCATAATTTATTTTTGTGTGGAAAATTAGGGTTTGGACCTAAGCCGGACAAAATTGGGGTATGACAGCTGCCCCTCTTTATTTGGATTTTACCATGAAATATGAATTGCGCGAGACATATTTCGAAGGTAAATAGAAATAAAGAATTCAGAAATTATACCAATTTTGTCCATTTGGAGAAATCCGAATTTTTTTTTTTGGAAAGATAGACACTTTCGTGTTGATGCGAAAACAGTAAATGAAAACTGACGTGCAGACTGAAAGGTAAAATGGGCACTTGGCGTGCAAACAGAAACGGTAAAATGGGCACTTGCGTGCAGACAGAAAAGTAAAATGGGCACTTGCGTGCAGAAAGCGGTAAAATGGGCACTTGGCGTGCAGAAAGCGGTAAATGGGCACTTGGCGTGCGGAAAAGCGGCTAAAATGGGCACTTGGCGTGCGGAAAAGCGGTAAATTGCCCGGGCTGCCTAAAACCTGTAATCCTTAAACGAACTCTTGACGAATCCGAGTTTGCACGTGGCTTTGAGGAGCACGCTCTTCCTGTTGGCCTTTTCGAGCGACCGGGGGGATCGTTATCAGCTCCGGAACTGATATACTGATCAATGCACGACGTCCACTGTATCTTAGGCTGATACAACTATTCCGTTGAACCTCACATGGGGCTGCGGTCCATCGCGTTGCTCGTACGCGACGTGAGACCTGGGCAAAAGGGAGCGATGATCTCTGTGCTCCAATCCGCAATGCGCGCTTGAGCGCTCTCTTTTCTTTTCTTTCCTTCTTTTCTATTTCTCTCTTTCCTTTTTTTTTCTTTCTGAACTCCCAACTTGGGGGAACATTTTCTGGAATCTGGGGGAGAGGGCTAACACCGAAGTGCTCATCCTCTCTTTGTACCTGAAAATGAACAAATGCATGCAATGCAAATGCCATGATTGCTGTTTTCTTTTTTCTTATGATGAATGATGAGTTTCTTATTTCCTTTGTCTATGTCGGATGAATGCATGATCTTCTACTATTCCTATATGCTTGATGAATGCAATGATTTTCCTTTTCTTCTCTTGTCTGTACGCAATGCATGATTTTCTTTTTCTTTTGCCTATGAATGCATGATTTTCTACTGTTCTTATATGCTTGATGAATGCAATGCCTGACTTTATTTGTTCTTTTGCTTTTCTCCTCTTCTTTTCTTTTGCTCTTTTTATGAAGTGCAGGTATGCGAATGCAACATTTTGGTGTTTGATGATATGTAATGAAATGGCAGATGACATGCAATGGAAAACTCTTTCTTCTTTTCCTTTTTTCTATGAAATGTGAATATTGCTGATGAATAACATGAAATGATGAATGACATGGGATTCTTTAGCTTTTTTCTTCTATGAGATGCAAGTATGATGTGATGCAACTGTATTGCTTTGATGTTTGAATGCAAATGTATGCGGTGATTGATGCTTTGATGAATGAAATGCTCCTGTTCTAACTTCTGTTTGTTTCTTTTTGCTTCTTCTATGAAATGCAAACATTAATATGATGCAATGCTCTGATGTTTGATGCAATGATTCTTGTTCTTTTTTCTTTTATGGAAATGCTAACGTTAATATGATGCATATGCACTGCTTTAATGTTTGATGATTGAATGACAAAGGAATGCTTTGTGAAATGATGAATGACATGGAATGCTTTTGTGTTGCTTTTGTAGTTTCTTTTCTTTGTTTTCTTTTCACTTTCTTTGCTTTTTCTGTGAAATATCTGATGCAAAATGTAATGCTCTAGTGATGAATGACATGCAATGATTTTGTTCTTTTCTTTTTATGAAGTGCGAACATTAATATGATGCCAATGCAATGAAAAGATTTCTGCTTTTTCTGTGCAACTGACGTGGAACGTTTTTTTCTTTTTGCTATGTGATGAATGCACAAAATGTGAAGATGCAAATGTAATGCTTTGATGCATATGCTATAATGCCTAGATGCATGAGGTAAATATTTTTGTATTGATGAGATGCGAGACTTTGAATGCAAGGACTTGAGATGATTATTGACCATTTTGTTGAAAAATTGAATTTGATTCAAACTCTGGTGTTCTCAAGGCTTTTATTTACAAACAACCTCACTTGTTTTCTCCTTCTTTCCATGATGACTGAATTTTAGATATCACGTAAACAACTTGTGTTCTCTCTTTTTGAAGCATTGTCTAGTAAGCATGCATAGGAGTGCAAATGTGAATGAATGAGTCAGTTAACTTGGAATTGGTTTAGGGCATGGACATTTATGGCAAGTGAAGGAATGACAGACATGGTTATTGCCGAAGCTTATGAGGGACCAAGAGATACAAGATTGCCCCAATTCAGGTCTTTGACGAGTGAATATCTTGCCCCTGTCTAGTGGTGACAACAACTAGGGGTGTAGAAGATGATGAATTTGGGAACGCTTCGGCTCTTGGGATGAAAGCTGGAATGAAAGGGGTTTTGCTTCAACCCACAGAATTTGATGTTGCCCCAGTCATAACAAGGACAAAGCTGCCCCAATCAGAATGACAAGGTCTTGTTTAGGATAGTGAGTTGAGAAATTGCCCCGGTGAGGTTTTTATGGGAATGAATGAGGTGAAGAAATGGGAATGCACTTGCCCCACTTTGGAATGACATTGACAACTGGAGTGACATGGGATGGGCATTGAACAGACTTTCCCAAGACTAGGGTGTGTGGGTGGTGAAGAGAATGCCCCAACTTTGGGTCTGAGTGGTATTCTCAGTGCAAATCTTTGGTTCTCTACTGATGTTTTGACTTTTGGTGCGAAAGAATCCTTACCTGGTGATCACTAAACCTTGTTTTAATGCATCTTGAATGTGTTTTGGAGTGCAAGTCCCTCTTTTTTTATTTTGTCAGCTTTCTTTTTTCTGACTGTTCGTTTTTGTTTCCTCAGTTCTCTTTTTTCTGAGGGTTTATTCTTTCTTGATCAGCTTTCTTTTTTCTGATCGTTTGTTTCTCTTTTGAGCAAACACATTGTACATAGATAAGCTTGTTCGTCCTAAGATTAGAATTTGAGTGAACAAAAGCAACCGGTCATTGATCGGAATGGATTTTTCGGGATTGTGGTGTTTTGTGGAGGAAGGAGGGTTAGGCTTAATGAAGTGTTTGAGGCTAATGGGAGGATGAGTTTTGTTCGGCGTTGATTGACGGTTAATGGTCTCTGAGGAAGATGGTTATTGGGCTTGTTTGGGCTCTGTTAAAGCAAATTCGTGTCTCATGGTAGAATGACTAAGGGGTTTGATGTTGAGGCCAAAGGAAGTGTTTGAAGGTTTATGGAACCAGGTGTTGGAATGATGAAGTGTTTGAAGGTTTATTTAGACAAGGATCTCTTGTATTTTGTGGTAACATGTACCAGCTCACCACTTACATTTCTTTTGTATTTTCTTTTGTTTTGGGATTTTCATTTTTGAATCCCCTTTTTTGATTTTCTCTTTTTCCCCTTTTTTTTTATTATTATTTTTTTTTATGATTCTTTTCCTTCTTTGACTCGGGTGAGCTGATAAAAAGTGATGCACTATATTTTTTTTTTGGGTGATCCTTGCCTAGGGTGATCTTGGATTTTGGTTTTTCTTGGCTCAAGGTGGGTAGGAAAGGGACTTTCTAGGATTTTGGGGTTTTTGAGGAGATGGCCAAACTTCATTTCAAATCCCGATTGCTTATTTCTATAAGACTTAACTTTAGAACAATAATTTATCTATCTTCATGTGTTTGCTCTTTTTTTCCTTTTTTGTGCCCTAATTTTTGCCTGGACCGCTCTTTGCGAGTTTTCAGTCCACCGGGCGCTCTTTTTTGCCTAGGCCGCCCTTTGCGGGTTTTCAACCTAGCGAGCTTGTTTTCTTGTTTATTATATTATTATTATTATTATTATTATTATTATTATTTGAGAGACTTGCACTGAAGGAAAATGATATTAATCAAGGGGAATTAATGATCACAGACTTGCCCCAGCATGGAGGACTTAAAGCATTAGAATGAACCAAAAGTCAAATACGCACTGATAGGAAGAATATGCACTTTATGGGTGGACGGGACGGGACTAGACTTGGATGGGGAATGATGATGAAGGAAATTGGCTGACTGCACGTGGCATGCATGCTTACTAGAAGAACGCTTCACAGAGAGTTAATATTGGTTAAGACATGATATGAAAACTCTTTTTTTTTTTTCGATGAACTGTTTCAGTCTTTTATCATGGAATGGATGGGATGTAATGTCTTTTTTTGAAGGAAATACAAATGAGCTATTGATTTGAAAAACTGAGTGCCTTGGAACACCTTGAGTTTGCAACCAAGTAAGGATAAACTTTTTTAGAAAGGATGATTGTTTCGCAAGAACGTCTCGCTTCTCATCACAACTCTTATTTTATGCAATGAATGAATGAACAAATTATGATATGCAAGTATGATGCAAATGCGTGGAGAATGACCACTCGAAGAGTGTGGCTTGTTCTAAATAATTTTGTTATTTTTAATGCAAGACAAAATATGGAATGCCAATGCGAATGATGCCCCCTTTTCAAAATGATTTTTGATTTTGATTTTTTTTTAGAGGTGAGACAAGGTACGAAATACCAATGCCCTCTTTTTCTTTTGAATGATGAAAGATGCAGGAATGATGCTTCTTTTTTTCTAAATGATGATTTTTTTTTATGGCAAGGCAAAGTATGAAATGCCAACGCCCCTTCCTTTTTGAAAGATGCATGTATGGAGGAATGACGTATTTGAACCAAAATGATGAGGTTAATGAAATGGTGCATGAATGCTACATTTTGAATAAATTTGATGATGATTTTTATTCATGATTATGAATGAGATGCTTTCTTGTTTTCATTTTTTTTTGTGCAATGAAATGCTTAGTACTCACAATGATTTTTTTGTTTTTTTTAGTTTTGGAACATGATTTTGAAAATTATTTGGAGATGCAAATGATTTATTGGAAAAAAAGGTTTTAGAAAAATGTGCTTGACGAGGTATGACCCGCTCCTACGTATCCCCATTGTAATGAGGAATCAAAGCTTACGTAGTTCTACTGTGTCTTTTTTGAAATATTGCTTATGCATGAATGCCTCGTCTTGGATGAACTCGACGAGGATTTTTTTTGTGTGATTACAAATAAAATGCTTATGCTATGCAGATGATAATTGGTTTTGTTTTATCTTTATGTGATGAAAGGGAATGCAAGATGAATGATTTTTTTCAAAATCGGAATTTTATGCAATGATGCAGTGATGCAATGATGCGATGATGCAAGGATGCTTCTTTTTTGTGTTTTTGCAGAAAGAAGATATTTACAGGTGGTGATTTGAAAATTTTCACACTATATGCCACCTCATATAGGCGTTTATTGAAAAGGAAAAGCATATCTTTTTTGATTTTCGAAAATTTTTAAGGAAAAATTGATTGAACTGAATGCAACAATGCAGCACACGATTTGGAAAGCCCTCGTGACCTAAAAAGGGGGTAGAACCTATGATCTAAGGCACTTTAGGGATAATCTTCTCATGTAGCTCTATTCACACCCTCACAAAGGTAATCAGAGCCACAGTCCCTCTCATGAAAATCCCTGTAAATGCAGCAAACTGCTAGATATGAAGCATCATGAAAGAGCACAACTCTGATTGAAACTTTCGCGAGTAGCCAAACGGACAAAGGTCCTGATGGGCTCCCACTACTCGAATCCACTGATCCTAAGGCATCCTAACAGACCTGGGTTATGGTCTCTTTCTCTAATCATATAGCCTCAAGGTACAAGTGTGTGTGTGCGAATGGTATTTCCTTAAAAACTACCCCACCTGCAAATGAAGATCCAGAACAGTCCAGACAATAGAAAGCCATAACATGTCATCTACCCTAGGGTTCAATACCAATCAAATTCAACTAATCTAGGGTGCCAACAACAAACACATTACTTACCTCAGAAAGGGAGCTGAGAAGAAGGGGACATGACAAGAGGGGGGGAAATATGCATGAATTTACCTTAAGAAAGGGAGCAAAGAAAAAGGGGACATGATATGATTGGGGAAATGCATGAGGGAACTAGGAATATAAGCAAAGAAGTAACTATCTATTATTTTAAACAAAAGCGAGCATAGAAGAAGAATGCATATGGATGCAACATGCTTATGAAAAAGAAGAAGAATAGAGGCAAAGCAAGATGTTCAAATCAATCACACAAACCACACACTTAATTAATTAGGCTTGACCCACTTTTGAAAAAAATGTTTTTTAGTCCCCAGCGGAGTCGCCAGCTGTTGCGCCCGAAAAAGTCCCCGAGGGAAAACCTTCCTCGTTCACAACTTTTCCTAAGACAATGAAGCCGCCACCAATATTTATTAAGGAAAATATTAGGAAAACCTTTGTGGAAAGCGATTGGTCTTGCGAAACTAGAGAATAGGGTTCGGGGGTCGGTTACGTGCGGGGAAGGTGTTAGCACCCCACACGTCCTCTCTACTGAGAGGGAACCTTTAATTAAATGTGTGGTTTTAGTATGTTGACTTGAAAATACTTAATTTTGCCTCTCTACTTCTTATTGAGAAATTCTTAATGAAAATCTTTATTTATTATGAAAAAGGGGGGGGAAAAAGGGTTTTTAAGAAAAACGCTTGACGGGACATGGCCCGCTCCTACGTATCTCCCGGTGCGATGGAGAACTCAAAGCTACGTAGTTCTTCTTTGTCTTTTTGAAAAGTTTTTGTTTTTTATCTTTTTTTAGTGAGTTTTCGAAATAGGACGAGCATTTAGTGAATGATTAAACTAACCAAGGTTATGGGTAATCACCGCTAATAACTTGTTTTTGATTCTTTGATACTTAGAAAGATGCTTTTTGAAATTGGACGCGTTCATGATAATCAAACCAACAAAGGTTGTGATGGATTATCACTAGTAGCTTGCTTTATGCTTACGGAAATTATTTTGAAATTGGGGCTTTCATGACAATCAAACCAACAAAGGTTGTGATGGATTGCCACTAGTAACCGTTTTTGTGCCGGGTCGTTTAAGAAATGAAAACAATGAATGCAAGAAAGAATTGGTGGATTCAAGCATAACACAATCAGTGGAATCAAATCATTAAGCAACAATATTTGAATTTGCAAACAACAATCAAGCCTAAACTACACATATTAGATCACAACACATAGATAGGCAAGGAAGGAACTTGAATTGGGCATTAAGCAAAATACAAGAGTAGGCGAGATTGAACCTAAATGCACATCTAGTGGAAGATGCTAGGCGAGAACCATACTCAAATATTTCTACAAAACGCAAGGGAATCTAAATGCACATCTAGTGGAAGATGCAATGTAAGGAATGGACCTATCTAAGTATTGATGATATTCTATATGAGAGTAGACAACGAAACTGTAAGCTTAAGCAAAAGAGTTGCCTCAATCATGATCATTGGCAAGCATAAGCAAGCAAATTATTTAGCGACCAAAGTATCAAAGAATGTTGAATCACTTTGGTCAATCCTCACACTTAAGATTAAGTGCACAAGTGCACAAGTGTGAATCATGTAACACCCCTTTTTCTACCCGTTAATCTATTAGCGTAAAAATCAGAGTTTCAAATTTTAGTTACATCACAAGGGATGTCACACTTACTTCGTTAAACATCACACGCCAAAATCACTCGCTTTTGGAAAACAGCCTTATAATACTTTCAAAACGTCATCGTCAATTAAAGTACAACTTCACAGCGGAAAATCTAACAAGTTTAATCATAAGGGCATTGCAACTATGCAAGGCTTACATTACTAAAATCCAACCACCACAACAATCCTAAGTAACATAAACAACATCATTCCTTCCTAGTGTTACATAATCAGAGCAGACGACCCGACTCGAATTAGTGAAGGTGTAACGCCCCAAAAATAATTTAATTATTTATTTAATTAAGTTATTTAAGGCTTACAATATTTATTTAATTTAATTAAATAATTCAAGGTTTAATTTATTTATTTTATTTTAATTATTAGGAGGTGTTGTCTCGAATTAGATGGTGCACGGGGCCCATGACCCACAAGTGAGCCCATGACCCATTGGATAGTCATAGGAATTCGACTCACTAGGGGTCTTGTGACTTAGTTGCATTTTTGACTCAATTGTGAAAAGAAACGTAAAAAGAGAGAGTGAGAAGAGGAGAAGTTGCGAAGTGAAGAGGAGAAGAAGAGAAAGGGGCGAATCACTCAAGGAGGAGGAAGAGCTTGTTGGTGTCTTGCATTTTCCTTGGAGCTTTGCTAGCAATTTCGACTTCTAAGAGGTTAGGGGGTCCTCTTTTTGTTTTTAATACCTTATGCGAATTAGTGATGCCTAGGGTTAGGGTTCTAGGATAATTTCTATGAATGAATTGTGGTGTTGTTGATTCAATTGAAATGTTGTGACATATGATTATGAATTGCCTATGTTGAAAATCGCATGATTGATGTTTGATTATTGCTAATGTGAATTGTATGTCATATGTTTGAATATATGACTTGTTGGTGCTTGTTTGGTGAAAATTGAGGATCATGATGATGATTGAATTATATATATATGATTGGGTGTTTGGTGAACTTAATTTGGTGTTTGGATTTGAAAAATTCTGATTTTGGAAGCCCCTAGGCACCTTGGGCGCCATATGCATGGTTGCTGTTTTCTACGCCTCAGTCATGGGCGCCAGGCGCCCAGCCAGTGTGCCTGCGCCAGTTTTTCCAATTCTGTTGCCACTGTGTTGCTGTTTCTGTTGCCACTGTGTTGCTGTGTCTGTTGCCACTGTGTTGCTGTTTCTGTTGCCACTGTGTTGCTGTGTCTGTTGCCACTGTGTTGCTGTTTCTGTGTCACTGTGTTGCCAGTTTTGGCGCTAGGTGCTTGTGCCATGGGCGCCAAGGGTCCCCATTTTCTGTTGCGTATTTTGCAAAAATTGATACTGGGTTTTCATGTCCAAGTTAAATGGCTCGTGCAAAACAATTTTTGGAGTCATAGGAGTTGTGGTTGGTCTTGGCCTTAGGCGCCTAGTCCATGGGCGCCAAAAATGCGTGTCACTTTTTGCCAAAATTTTTATTTGGTTCTCATATTCTGAGTATTTGGCTCGTACAAAATCAATTTCGAAGTAAAATGAGTTTCCTTGTGTGTTGGCCTTAGGCGCCTAGTGCCTGGGCGCTGTGTTCCTGCGCCAGTTCCTGGGCGCCAGCGCCTATGCGCGTGTTGCTGTTCCTGGGCGCCAGCGCCAGCGCCTATGCGCGTGTTGCTGTTCCTGGGCGCCAGCGCCCATGCGCCAAGTTCTGTGTTGCTCCTGGGCGCCCAGTGCCCATGCGCCAGTTTCCAAGATGTCTAAGTATTTTTCCGGTTTTGTTTTTAATGTAACTTTTGACTCGGTTATCCAAATTTAACGGTTCAAAATGCGTTTCGAAGCTAATTTCAGTGTCTATCCAAATGTTCCAATTTTATGCAAAAATAAATTGTCTTACTGGTGTTTCTGGGCTGAGGTGTTCAAGTGTCCAAATGGCAATTTTTATCCACTTTCCCTATGTAGTGTCAAATCATAAATTGGCCTAATTGAAATTGGTGTTGGTGTGAGTGGTGGGTTGAATTGGTGAGTGTATTATGGTGTGATTGGTGAGCAGAGGCTTCGGTCTAATCTTAATTGGTGAGCTGATTAATACAATGGTGAGAATATAAATAAAATGGTGAGCTGAATTAAATGGTGAAATGATTGAATTGTGGTGTGTTGTGATGCATTTCCATAGCATCTCATGAAACATGTGCATTATTGGTGAGAAGAGGCTTCGGCCTAGTTTTATTTGGTGAGCAGAGGCTACGGCCTATTTGTATTTGGTGACGGATCCGACATGCATGTGCCCGTGGAGTTTGGGTTGCATTTCATTGCATAACCATACCTTTTGCATTGTTGATTGGTGATTGTAATTGTGATGTGGTTATTGCCTTTGTTGTGAATCGGTTTGTCTGGTTCCCTTTTCCTATGCAGTGCTTAATTCCATATGTTATTAATTATGAAAAGAGACTCACCCTACTGCTTTTAGGTTGCTTCTTATGTCGGCAACGTGAAGGTAATAACGAGTGAAGGTTACCTTTACACCTTCGTTTGGTAGGAAGTGTCATGCTCTGATATGTAGCACCGGGGGGCGTCTTATGCTTAAGTGTTATTGTCTTTATACCGTTAGATCATTTTTGGTGATGTATTGATTTTGTTTCGAACTTAATTTTTATTCCGCTGCTGGTAGTGACTGTATTTAGTTGATGGGAACTAAACGGTTTTTCTTGTTATGGTGCTATGTATCATGTCGTTTTTATTGAACTATGAAAGTTGAAGTTTTTGATTTTAATGGAGTAAGTGTAGCACTCGCTTAAATTGTTTTTCAAAAAAAAAAGAAACTCTGATTTTATTAAATAGTAAGGTTATTTAGAAAAGGGGTGTTACAGAAGGTACCTAGTCCTTCACTCGCGATCACCTGCACGTTACCACATAGGGGTAACATTCAAACAGAAGGGTGAGTCCAATTCAATTCATATAATAAATCATATGATAAATGATAAGTCAAGTCACAGCTCTAAAATAAGCACATCACAATCATCAATCACATCACTACAATAACTCATAAATAATCACATCACAATCATCGATCACATCACTACAATAACTCATAAATAATCACATCACAATCATCGATCACATCACTACAATAACTCATCACTATGTCATGTAGGCATATGAAATGCAACCCACTCGCTGGCATATGCATGAGGTACCTTTTCACAAACGTCGCTTAGCCCTTAAGGCCTCATCGTCACTTAGCCACATGGGCCTCAAAACGTCACTGGGTTTATGCATATGGGCATGAGACACTATGACATGCACCACTCACAAACACACAAATACACAGATACCCAAATCATAGTCAACTATGTGACCCGTCACTTACCGGTTTGCTCACAAGAAGCACAGCACCTGTCAATTCACAATTTACACACAACGTCACTTGGCCTTTTTGACCTTAACATCACTTAGCCTTTCGGACCTTAAACGTCACTGGGTTTCATCGTCACTTATACATAAATATCATCAACTCAAACAATAGCCACTGAGGGCAAAAACGTCATTTACTAGCCACCAAGGGCGTCATCGTCATTTACACATCATTATAAATAATAACAGCCACTAAGGGCAAAACAGTCATTTAACTAGCCACTATGGGCATCCTCGTCATTTACACCACATTATCAATAATATTGGCCACTAAGGGCAAAACCGTCATTTACTCGTCATTATAAAGAATACTAGCCACTAAGGGCAAAACAGTCATTTACACGTCATTATAAGTAATATTAGCCACTAAGGGAAAAACGGTCATTTACACGTCATTATAAATAATATTAGCCACTAAGGGCAAAACAGTCATTTAACTAGCCACTAGGGGCATCATCGTCAAAATCATCATTTTTGGCATTACTTCGTTAAAACCACTGGTCGTACGCAAAAGAGAAATTTTAAAAAGACGCCCAAAACATCTATTTCATTGTCACGGCAACGATCACCGGGAACAGCCACTTGGGGCGCCCCAGCAACCTTCAGAAATAATAAGTTTTTTTTTTTTTTTAAAAAATGGGACACGCAGATGGACAACTGAAAATGCTTCACAACGCTTTTTGAAACGTTCAAAACGGATGTCCGAGTCAAAAGATGTAGCGAAAACAGTTTTCGAAAATATTTTGGAACATCCTGAAAACTGGCGCCCTGGGCGCCCAGCGCCCAGGCACCTGGCGCCCAGCAAGGCGCAACACACCCACACGGGCGCTCAGCGCCCAGCGCCTCAGCGCAACACGCAACGCAACACACACGGGCGCCCAGCGCCCAGCGCCTTGGCGCAACACAGGAACACGCGCACACGGGCGCTCAGCGCCCAGCGCTACACACGCACACACGCACACGGGCGCTCAGCGCTGGCGCCCAGCGCCCAGCGCAACACCCAGCAACACGCGCACAGCGCCCTTGGCGCCCAGCACAGGGCGCCTGGCGCCCAGAACAGTCCCAGCACCAGATTTTTACACAAATTTAGCACAAACATCATTTTTCTCAAATTGTTTCTTGACTCAATTTCAACACACACTACAACCATCATGGATACACATTTAAATCATCAAAATTATACACCACCCATTCGAATTCAACAACAATCCCAAGCACCACATAGCATCACGCATATCTCTAAAATCAAAACATGAATTCGCAAGCATCAACATATAATCACGCATATGGCAACAATCAAGACATGAATTTCGCAAGCACTATAACAATCATACTTAACATCTAGGCTATCACTAACTTAGGATCCATCATAGAAATTATTATAGAAATCGATAGAACTCCCCTTACCTCGAATTTGAAGAATAGGATCTCTAGAGATGATCACGAACGGAACCACGGCAACTGGATCACGCCTTCTCTTTTCTCCTTGGAGCTTGCGACTTGCTCCTCTCCTCTCCTCCCCTCTACGGCGCACTTCCTCTCTTTCTCTCTATTCTCAAGTTTCGCTAATGCTAGCAACAAACCCGAACCCCTAGGCGCCTTTGCCCAATTCGCATATGACAAGAGTCATGGGCTTGGGCTTCTCACTTAAGCCCAAGTCCATCTAATTTGGTACCTCCATCTTCTAATGCCACCTACACATAATAATATAATTTCTAATAATTAACTTATATCCACTTAATTAATTTAAATTCCTAAATACTTAATCAAATAAATTAATTAAATATTTTAGGGTGTTACAACTCTCCCCCACTTAGAATATTTCGTCCTCGAAATTCACCTGTCAACGCCAACACTCTCCCCCTAAGGCCACCTAGACAACTAGTGTTATCTATCATGCTGATTACTATTGCTTTGATTACCGGCGGTAAGTGCTTGGGCGGCCGTCCCTCCTACTTGTTCAGCCAGGTAACTTCAAGCAGTAATAATCAGACTCACTCTCTACTCCGCTGCGCTACTCTGATAGACTAGCTCGCATTCTACCCCACTCATCTACCCTTAAGGATAACAAAATACATCAATCATCACAGCATCACAACGAAACTCACCGGGCGCACAACAGTCGTACCACAAGCCTCATAATTTAGCAACATGACAACAACATCAACGAACAACTTTGCCACTCAGGCGACATCAACAACTAAAATTGCCACTCAGGCGACATCCACGACTAAAATTGCCACTCAGGCGACATCAACAACTAAATTTGCCACTCAGGCAACATCAACAACTACAATTGCCACTCAGGCGACATCAGCAACTAAAATTGCCACTCAGGCGACATCCACAACTAAAATTGCCACTCAGGCGACATCAACAACTACAAACCAACAGCAAAGCAACATCATCAATAACAATATAGCTTGGGCCATTCGGCGGTACCCAAGGCAACACCAAAACATCAACATTATTAGCGAGGCAACTACACGCAACAACAAAGCAACAATGCGGAGATAACCCCGAGACCAACAATCCTATAATCAATAGCACATCAACAACTTCAGGCACCAAAGCGCCGACACTGCAACAACGACTTGGGGCACTAAGCCACCGACGACACAACAACAATTTAATTCGACCGACACGCCTAAAAATCAACGACACCAGAAACAGTCAATTTTGCCTTGAAATTAGAATATTCAGTTAGGCCTCTGAATAAGCTTTCCAAAACATTTTAGTTTACTCAAATCGAACTCCTGGGTAAAAAGATATTGCAAAAACATTTTTCCGTTACAATGACAGCATAAACTAAGCAACGCAGGAAATTCCAGCACTCACACATAAACTTCAACAATTTATTTACCCTATCAAACGACATCGGAATTTTTCAAACAACCCCTCTACGGAATACTTACGAAGTCTAGTTTCTGGCTGTATTTTTAGAATTTCAAAATGATGAGTCGAATAGCACAGTTTTCGCAAACAAGGCAGTTGGTCCAGAAAATGGGGCAGCGACTGTGTCCAAAGTTGTGACTCTTCTACAATGCCCAAAACAAACCCAAATAACACGAAACTTCAGCCAAAACAGTAAATCATTTTGTCTAGTTTTCAAAGAAATTGGGTTCATTCGAAAAGGAGTTCATTTGGAAACACCACAATCAAAACATTGACCCTATGCCCAGACGGTCCCTAGAATTTTACCCTAACTTGCGAAGCCCATAACTGGAGCTATACTACTCCAAATGCGACCAAACCAAAGCCAAAATGACCAGCGTTCAGTCTAGTTTCTAAAATTGTGTGCTACATAATTTATCAATTCATTAAAACAGTCCTAGTTTAGCCGAAAGTCAAACCTACTCAAAGTGCCTACACAGGGAGCCTAGCAACAAATTAAGCATCCAAGCAGTCACCAATTCAGCCATCAAGCATAGTTTAGATTTCCCAATAATCATATACATTCAAACATCATTTCTTTCAAAATTCAACCTTGCTACTTGTAAAACCAACTAGTACAATTCTCTAACTACCAAAAATACAGTTTAGCACCTTCTCAGAAAATAACCAAATTCAACCTCATAGAGCAGCCAAGGTCCCATACATACTAATACATACTAATACACTTTTGCTCCTAAAGAAACCCAATAATAGTTTTCAAAATCGTGATCAAATCATTTTTGACAAGATTTTCAAAACCCACACCACCACAAGTCGCTACTCCTTTTTAAAATAAAACCAATTAGAGAAAAAGGTCATTTTTCCAATTCCACAAAACTTCAACACCTACACTTCCTTCATTTAAAATCCTAAGTCCAAAATAATTCATTTCTTTCAATTTCTACAACAACAACACCTACGTTCCTTCGTTAAAGTAGATTTTATCACCAATATCAGTTTCCAACCGTAAAATCGTCCATTTGACTTTTCAAAAACAATTTCAGAAGCCCTTTTTCCTTTCAGATCACAAAATTACATAGCACATGACATTAGTGTCGCTAAAATAAAACGGTTTTCAAAAACATCAATAATTAAACAGCAACACTAATCCTTAGAAAACAGTACATTATTTCCAGCTAACAGCAACAGTAGTGTAACGGTACAATAACCCAACTACGTAACAATAAACAAACAGCAATGGCAATAACACAGTATTTACTTTGCAGCACCACTATAACTTAATTTACAGCAGCATCAATCACCAAAAGCACATAAGCACAACAACAGGGTCAAAATAAAAGTCACAACCAAACGACACAGGGTTCACACGGAGCACAACATAGCAAACAGCACATAATACCAGTAGGGGCGTCTCCCCCACTAGTTTACTTACCATTAGCAACTCTTGGCTTACCTGCAATACAAATATTGGTCAGCACTTAAAAGACAACAGTTGGTCGTACACCGACACAACGACTCGACGACTTGGCCGGACGGACCAACCATTGCTCTGATACCACTAATGTAACACCCCTTTTTCTACCCGTTAATCTATTAGCGTAAAAATCAGAGTTTCAAATTTTAGTTACATCACAAGGGATGTCACACTTACTTCGTTAAACATCACACGCCAAAATCACTCGCTTTTGGAAAACAGCCTTATAATACTTTCAAAACGTCATCGTCAATTAAAGTACAACTTCACAGCGGAAAATCTAACAAGTTTAATCATAAGGGCATTGCAACTATGCAAGGCTTACATTACTAAAATCCAACCACCACAACAATCCTAAGTAACATAAACAACATCATTCCCCCCTAGTGTTACATAATCAGAGCAGACGACCCGACTCGAATTAGTGAAGGTACCTAGTCCTTCACTCGCGATCACCTGCACGTTACCACATAGGGGTAACATTCAAACAGAAGGGTGAGTCCAATTCAATTCATATAATAAATCATATGATAAATGATAAGTCAAGTCACAGCTCTAAAATAAGCACATCACAATCATCAATCACATCACTACAATAACTCATAAATAATCACATCACAATCATCGATCACATCACTACAATAACTCATAAATAATCACATCACAATCATCGATCACATCACTATAATAACTCATCACTATGTCATGTAGGCATATGAAATGCAACCCACTCGCGGGCATATGCATGAGGTACCTTTTCACAAACGTCGCTTAGCCCTTAAGGCCTCATCGTCACTTAGCCACATGGGCCTCAAAACGTCAATGGGTTTATGCATATGGGCATGAGACACTATGACATGCACCACTCACAAACACACAAATACACAGATACCCAAATCATAGTCAACTATGTGACCCATCACTTAGCCTTTCGGACCTTAAACGTCACTGGGTTTCATCGTCACTTATACATAAATATCATCAACTCAAACAATAGCCACTGAGGGCAAAAACGTCATTTACTAGCCACCAAGGGCGTCATCGTCATTTACACATCATTATAAATAATAACAGCCACTAAGGGCAAAACAGTCATTTAACTAGCCACTAAGGGCATCCTCGTCATTTACACCACATTATCAATAATATTGGCCACTAAGGGCAAAACTGTCATTTACTCGTCATTATAAAGAATACTAGCCACTAAGGGCAAAACAGTCATTTACACGTCATTATAAGTAATATTAGCCACTAAGGGCAAAACGGTCATTTACACGTCATTATAAGTAATATTAGCCACTAAGGGCAAAACAGTCATTTAACTAGCCACTAGGGGCATCATCGTCAAAATCATCATTTTTGGCATTACTTCGTTAAAACCACTGGTCGTACGCAAAAGAGAATTTTTAAAAAGACGCCCAAAACATCTATTTCATTGTCACGGCAACGATCACCGGGAAAAGCCACTTGGGGCGCCCCAGCAACCTTCAGAAATAATAAGTTTTTTTTTTTAAAAAATGGGACACGCAGATGGACAACTGAAAATGCTTCACAACGCTTTTTGAAACGTTCAAAACGGATGTCCGAGTCAAAAGATGTAGCGAAAACAGTTTTCGAAAATATTTTGGAACATCCTGAAAACTGGCGCCCTGGGCGCCCAGCGCCCAGGCACCTGGCGCCCAGCAAGGCGCAACACACCCACACGGGCGCTCAGCGCCCAGCGCCTCAGCGCAACACGCAACGCAACACACACGGGCGCCCAGCGCCCAGCGCCTTGGCGCAACACAGGAACACGCGCACACGGGCGCTCAGCGCCCAGCGCTACACACGCACACACGCACACGGGCGCTCAGCGCCCAGCGCTGGCGCCCAGCGCCCAGCGCAACACCCAGCAACACGCGCACAGCGCCCTTGGCGCCCAGCACAGGGCGCCTGGCGCCCAGAACAGTCCCAGCACCAGATTTTTACACAAATTTAGCACAAACATCATTTTTCTCAAATTGTTTCTTGACTCAATTTCAACACACACTACAACCATCATGGATACACATTTAAATCATCAAAATTATACACCACCCATTCGAATTCAACAACAATCCCAAGCACCACATAGCATCACGCATATCTCTAAAATCAAAACATGAATTCGCAAGCATCAACATATAATCACGCATATGGCAACAATCAAGACATGAATTTCGCAAGCACTATAACAATCATACTTAACATCTAGGCTATCACTAACTTAGGATCCATCATAGAAATTATTATAGAAATCGATAGAACTCCCCTTACCTCGAATTTGAAGAATAGGATCTCTAGAGATGATCACGAACAGAACCACGGCAACCGGATCACGCCTTCTCTTTTCTCCTTGGAGCTTGCGACTTGCTCCTCTCCTCTCCTCCCCTCTACGGCGCACTTCCTCTCTTTCTCTCTATTCTCAAGTTTCGCTAATGCTAGCAACAAACCCTAACCCCTAGGCGCCTTTGCCCAATTCGCATATGACAAGAGTCATGGGCTTGGGCTTCTCACTTAAGCCCAAGTCCATCTAATTTGGCACCTCCATCTTCTAATGCCACCTACACATAATAATATAATTTCTAATAATTAACTTATATCCACTTAATTAATTTAAATTCCTAAATACTTAATCAAATAAATTAATTAAATATTTTAGGGTCTTACAAATCACATTGCCAATCATCAACTTAAACAACTAAAGCTAAATAGAATCACATAGGGCAGTTTTGGCACGGATCACAATAATTAAATAATGACAAATGTAAAGACAGAAATACCTCTAATGAAGGCGAATCTTTCAACTTGAAGAATGCAACCCCAACTAACTCTTAGCGAAAGGTCAGTTCTGACTGACCAACGGAACGAAGAGAGCACAAATAAAATATAGAAGAGTTTTTCTGAAAAGATGAGATCTGCGAAAATTGGTTTCTCTGATCTCGTGAAAAATGTGTGCTTTTCTCTGATCTTCTGAAAATCTGTCCGTGTTCGTGTGTGATCTTGTGAAATCCGTGTCTGAGAAGCAGAGAGGAGTTGTGAAAATGTGGTCCGGTGTGTGAAACACTCTTGCCTATTTATAGGCGTAGGAAAAAATTGCTTTTTGAAAACCATTTAATGCAATACATAATCGATTAAGGCCTTCATTTGTTTAACTTGACATAATCGATTATTTGATGGAAAAGGAAACCTTGGAGTAGCATGATAATCGATTATGTGTGAAGGAAAAACAAGTGTATAATCGATTATCAACCTTTCTAAAAAGGTGGTAATCGATTATATGCTTGGTTACAAGAAGGGAGTAATCGATTTATTTGATAAATATGGAAACCTTGAATAGCTTGATAATCGATTATGACATATAGTTATATTGAGCATGTAATCGATTATTGTTGTCAAGGAATTCACAAGATGGCTTGATAATCGATTATGAGGCTTAGTTGAAAGTGATGATAATCGATTATGTGATAAATAAGGAAACTTCCATTTGCTTCATAATCGATTATGTGTGATGTGCAAATGAAGGCTAATCGATTATTTGCTTCCTAATTGATTAGGATAATCGATTTATTGTTGTAAATAAGGAAACAATCGATTATTTGTTTTAGTAAAAATAGGAGAGTAATCGATTATGTGCTCTGAAAGCATTCAGGCACATAATCTATTACCATAATCTATTATCTTTGTAAAAATATAGGATTTTAATTTCAAGCCTTCAACCAAAATATTTTTAGAAATATTTTTCAAAACTATTTTGATGCACCATGCATGTTTTGAAACACTCATCTCTCAGCTACTAAAGGTCATAGACCTTCAGTGATAGAACCTTACACAGTGTCCTAAAGAAAGCTTATAAACAATTTAGGTCTTCATCTTCAAAGGTGGCTTCTTCTCCAAACTACTCCACTTTAATGCTTCCTGCTTTTTGATTCCAGTCCTGTACTCTAAAAAAAATATTTTCATGCAAAATTATTTTTATGAGTCCTTTTGTGAGAAATGACCAAAATGCCCTTTTTGACCCTAAAACCCTAATTTCCCCAAAAAGTGCATTCTAACCCTAAAAATGATTTCAAAAACTTTGGAGCGGTTTCTAGGACCCAAAATGCAATGCATAATTTATTTTTGTGTGGAAAATTAGGGTTTGGACCTAAGCCGGACAAAATTGGGGTATGACATTCCCTCACATGCTAAGTCCATCACTTCATGCCTTATTTTATTCCATCACATGCTACTTTTGTGATTTCTTTTTGTTCTGATTTTGGTCTATTTTTGATACAAGAGGTTTAACCCTTATCTTGCTTGAGCGAGGGAGGGCGATCACAGCTTTGTGATTTCTGAGAGAGTGAAGGGCGGTCACAAATTGTGATTTTTGAGAGAGTGAGGAGGGTGACCAGGAGGTGTGATCGCCCCTGTCGAAGGGAGGACCACTCATGCATCACATAATCTCTTTTTATGCTAAGTCCATCACTTCACTCATCATCTTAGTGAAGCCCGGTCACGTTGGTGAGAGGGATCCCCGGTCACCTTAGTGAGAGGGAGGCCACAGATAGGTATCCCTTCCAGACATGTATTTCGCCGTTTAGGCCTTCAAGACATCAGAATTGAGTTTTGAGCGTAACAGAAGAATTGTAGCTAGACATGCTCGCACGCCTCCATCGGATAAACACGGACGAAGTTATGGTCTGAAAACTAGACAACACCCTTGTAGGTGGGTATCTCTGGTGTCCGTGACCTCATAGTCTCACGCCTGTTTGATTTTTGTGCCTTTCTTGGCGCTTGATACCCAAGACCTCATGGTCTCATGCTTTGCTGGTGATTTCGCACGTGTGCACTTTTTCGTTGGACTTAGGATTTTTTCAAGTAGATAGTCGCTATGTTTGGCTTGCTTTAGGCTATAAGCTATCCACTATAAGCTAGCAGATTGACCTTGTCAAATAGAGCTTAAAACTTAATACTTCGACAATGAATCTTTCACCCTAAAACATGGAAACTAATTTTGAGTGAATATTTTTTTTTTGTCAAAACAAAATATGAGAATTCTTATGGTCAATCGTATCCCTTTCAAGCAACAAAATTTGTTATTCCATCGCAATTCCAGAAGAGAAGTCTGATAGTGGGCTTAGTTGAGTACGTCCAGCCAGGAAAATTGACAAGAACAACTTGTAGGTTACGTAGGAAATTGAAGTTTAAGAAGGTTTTTTGTGTCCCTGCTGAGGGGATTTCTGGAGGTCTTGGTTTATTCTGGAATTGTGCTTATGATATTCAGATAATTGAATCATGCAAAAACTACATTCATACTGGTGTGAAGGAGAAAAAATGGGTAACCTGTTTGAAGTGACCTTTCTCTATGGTAATCCCACTTTTGATCAAAGGAGGCTATTATGGAGGAAATTGGAAAGACTGCCAAGGAGAAATGGCCCTTGGTGTTGCATTGGAGACTTTAATGAAATGATTTCTATCTCTGAGAAAGATGGGTGTAGACCTATTGCCCCTATAAGGATGTCTTTATTCAGAGAATTCCTTGATAATGGTGGATTAATGGACCTAGATCTCAAAGGAAATAAATATACTTGGGCTAGCAATCCAAGAGATGGTGTGATTACCTACCAAAAGATTGTTAGGGTCATTGTTAATTAGGGGTGGAGGGATTTGTACCCCCATGTTGTGGGCATTTCTATGCCTATCATTAATTCTGATCACTCCCCTATTGTTCTCATTCCTCACCCCCAGCTAGGAGCTCTAGATAGTTTAAATATGAGAGCTTTTGGGAAGAACATGTTGATTGCAGAAATGTTGTCTCCTCAGGTTGGACTTATAATGCTCAAAGTAATCACTGGGGTAATTACAAGGACAAAGCAAAGAATTGTAAGAAAGCTCTTTCAGCTTGGCAGAATGTAACTTTCAAAAATGTTGCTGTGGAAATTGCTAAGCTTAGGATCAGACTTCAGAACTTGTTGAATATAGGGAACTCTAGTGACAACTTAGAGGAAATCAAGAAGATCAGGAAAGAGATTGATGGGCTTTGGAGATAAAATTCCAAATTCTTCCATGCATCAACAGTTCAAAGAAGAGACAGAAACATGTTAGAGAGACTGAAAGACAAAGATGGTAATTGGGTTAAAGGCCAGAGTGATATTGTGAAAGCCATTGAAGAATATTTTAAGGATATTTATATGCCATCTAATGGTTCTATATCTCCTGCTTGCCTTGATGTTATCCCTATGTGTGTTAACAGTGAGATGAATGCTGTATTAGAAGCCCCTGTGTCCTGTGAGGAAGTGAAGAAAGTTGCCTTCTCCTTAGGAGCTCTCAAAGCTCCTGGCCCAGATGGTCTTAATGGTGAATTCTACCAAAAGAACTGGGATATTATCCAAACTGATGTTACTGAAGCTGTTAAAGAGTTCTTTCGTTCAGGGGAGATTGGGGAAGCTATCAATGACACTCTTGTAGCCCTTACTCCAAAAGTTCCCCACCCAGAAGCTATTAGTCAATTGAGGCCAATTAGCTGTTGTAACAACATCTATAAAATCATTTCTAAAATCTTAGTGGGGAGACTTAGGCCATTTCTCAACTCTCTTATTTCTGAGCAACAAAATGCTTTTGTGGGTGGTTGACTCATCCAGGACAATCTTACTATGGCTCAAGAAGCCTTTCACAATCTTAAGAAAAGTAAGCATGGTGCTAATAAGGGTTTTGCTATTAAGTTAGATATGAACAAGGCCTATGATAGGGTAGATTGGAAGTTTCTAAAGTCTGTTTTGGTGGCCTATGGGTTTAGTCCGTACTGGGTTTCCTTAGTCATGTCTCTAGTGTCCTCTATCAGGTATATCTATCAGGTCAATGGTGCTAGAAATAAAACTATCGCCCCAAACAGTGGTCTTAGGCAAGGGGACCCTCTATCCCCTTACCTATTCATTCTGGTCTTTTCTCTAGGTTGATTACTCACGCTTGTTCTCTTAGAAATATCAAGGGGATTTTCGTTGCCCCTGGAGCTCCTATTTTAACTCACTTGTTTTTTGCAGTTGATGCTCTCATTTTTGGGAATGCTAGCTTAGAGGAAAGCTACCAGTTGGTGTCTATTTTGAATATGTTTACTAATGCCTCAGGTCAGAAGATAAATCTTCAAAAATCTGGGCTGATCTGTGGCAAGGGTGTCTCTCCTGATCTGACGCAAGCAATTCAGGTTCTCTGAATATTCCCATTTGGGATTCCCCGGGCAAATACCTGGGTATTCCTGCTGAATAGGGTCACTCAAAGGGGCAGGCTCTTAAGTGGATCAAGGAAAGAGTTTTATCTAAACTAGAGGGGTGGAAAGAACAATTCTTATCTCAGGCTAGTAAGGAGATTCTTATTACGTTTGTAGTTCAAGCTATTCCTTCCTATGTCATGGCTATAGTAAGGCTTCCAAAAAACTTCTGCCAGTCTCTGTGCTCTGCTATTGCAAAGTTCTCTGGTGGAGTTTGATAACTCCATTTTATATAGAGTTATTCATACATCTAATCATAACTAATTACTTGAAATCAAGTAGAATATGTGTTAAATATAGTAGTATAAGTAAGATAACAACATTCTAGGAATTATGTGATGAATAAAGCATTTTGTATATATATTGGTATGTTTGATGTGTTTGTTCAGTATACCTACAGATGATGCTTCTGCACCACGATGCTTCTGCACCATGATGCTCCTGCACTTAGTGCTTCTGCACCATCCTGCGCTAAAAGTTTATAACCCCACAATGGAAGCACCTCAATTCATACCACTGCACCAAAACTTCTATGACATCATGCTTTGTCACAAATCACATGGAGGCACATGCCCACTTGCATGAGGAGGTGCCCACCATAAACATCATCATGAAAGGCTACTCATCTAAAGACACATGGCTCTCCACAATTGGACCTCCCCTTTAGACTCAATCTTCTCAATCAAAGCTTTGAATAGTAACCATGGTTAAGCCACCTTTGGTCAAGCTTGATCTCCAAGCAAACCCTTACTTGAAGGAAACCTCCAAGGCTATATAAAGGCTTCCACTTCTCACTTGAAGATCATCGCATATCTCACTTGATAATATGTAGATCAAACACCTTACTTATATTTTAGTAGTTTCAATTCTTGCATTTTATTTACTAGTTAGTTGTAAGAAGGTGAGGAAGGAATTGACACCCTCTTCCTCCACTTCTTCATAGATAGGCGAAGGAATCAGTGCTTCTGCACCTGTCAGAATTCATGCAAAGGAACATCAATTTGTGTAACTTCTACCCTATTGATATCTTTTATATGATTCATGTTATCATGTTCCTTACAGATTCTCTCTATTATATAATGAGTAACATGAGCTAAATTCCTTTAGTTGAGATATTCTAAACTTATAATGTTCTTAACTTATAATGTTCTTTTGAGTAAGTTAATATGCTTTTAAGTGTTGTAGCATTTTGAGTCTTGTGTTATACTACATCCATCTTATTTTAAGGTTGATCTCTTACAATAAGTAGAGTTATATTCACAGACATGGTTTATAATTAGAAATCAAGACTAATAAGGGTGAGTGTTTTAATAAAGGCTTTGTTAAACTTGTTTAATAAAGAAACTGTGTTAAAACCATGTTAAGTCCTAGACATAGGATAACATAGTCCTTAGGGTGAAACAGTGGGAACTTCAAAGGCAGGAGTGAACTTATTTAGCAAGCCCAGACATGGGAAGCTTGTAATGAAACTCTGAAGAAAGTAGCTGAAAAGCACACACTTATGCTACTGCACTCAAAGCTACTGCACTTGATGCTTCTGCACCTGATGCTTCTGCATCACAGTGCTTCTGCATCTCTAAAAGCATAGAAACTCTCAAAAGAAGCATTATCTAGTAAAGACATCTCAACTATCTTTCTCAACTGATTTCCTTTATCTTATTTTACATACTTGCATTCTGTTTTTACTTAAACTAAAAACCCCAAAATTTGTGAGTAGAATAGTAGTACTAATTTATATGTTTTCTAAACATACACAAAGTTAATCCAATCCCTGTGGGTTCGACCTTTCTTATCATTATATTACTTGTTTGTGACTGTGTATACTTGCACATCTTTTCACACACCAAGTTTTTGGCGCCGTTGCCGGGGATTGCCATTAACTTTTGTTGTTTAGATTTATAAGTTAGTGTTTTATTATTCTGGTATTTTTTTTCTGTGCAGAAGCATTAGGTGCAGAAGCATTAGGTGCAGAAGCACTTGGTGCAGTTGCACTGAATATTTGCGCAGGGTTAGAACACCAGAATTTGCATTAGATCCTGAGATAGAGAGGAGATTTAGCAGCTTGCAAAGACAACAAAGTCCCAAAGACAGAAGTTCTAGCATGACTTCACCACAACAATTCATCAACATGGGAGCAATAGGTATGTTAAATGATAGAAATAGACCCATGAGGGATTATGCTATGTTTAATCATCAAAATATGTAAACAAGTATAGCAAGACCTCATATTGATGCTGTGCATTTTGAATTTAAACCCATGATGTTCCAAATGCTACAAACAATTGGTCAATTTGGTGGATCTCTCCATGAGGATCCCCATGAGCATTTAAAACAGTTTTTAGAAATATGTAGTAACTTTATCATTCCTGGTGTTAGTGAAGATGCATTTAAACTTAAGCTATTTCCATATTCTTTGAAAGATAAGGCTAAATCTTGGTTGAATTCATTAGAGCCTAATTCTATTCATTCATGGAATGAAATGGCTGAAAAGTTTTTAGCAAAATATTTTCCACCCATCAAAAATGCCAGAATGAGAAATGATATTACATCTTTTAGACAAAAAGACTTTGAATCATTGTTTGAAGCATGGGAAAGATGGAAAGAGCTTTTAAGAAAATGTCCACATCATGGTCTGCCTGTCATTATTCAAATGGAAACTTTTTATAATGGTTTAGAATCTCAAACCAGAATAATGTTTGATGCATCATCTGGGGGTGTGTTATTAAACTTGTCTTATAATGAAGCATTTGAATTGATTGATAGAATTGCAACAAATAGCTCTAGTTGGCCTACTGAGAGGGTGAGTGCCCAAAATAAACCATCAGGGGTACATGAAATTAGTGATGTATCAGCCCTATCTGCTCAGTTAGCCTCACTGACAAATTTGTTTAAAAACTTCACTTCAACCAGTGCATCTGCACGATTGGAAAACACTGCAGCAACCATAGAACACAGGTGATACAAGTTGTGTGTATTGTGGAGGAGGTCACTTGTATGAAGAATGTCCCAGCAACCCTATTTCTGTTAACTATGCAGGGTACAACCAAAATAACAACCCTTACCCAAATACCTATAATCCAGATTGGAACAGTCACTCAGATTTCTGGTGGGGGAGTAATAATGCTGCTGCACCTAATGCAGCTGCACCATCTACTCCACCAGGATTCCTTTCTCAACACGTCCAAAGACCATCTGCACTAGAAATGGAAAACTCCATGGAAGCCTTATTGAAATCATTTATGGATAAAACAGATGCATTTATGGATAGGACGGAAGCATTTATGAGTGATACAAAAGTTCAAATTCCAACTCTTAATGCCTCCATCAAAAATTTGGAAAATCAAGTGGGACAATTAGCAACAGCTCTGTATCAAAAACCAACAGGTACACTACCCTCAAACACAGAAGCTACCACATCCCACAGGCCAGGAAATGAACAGGTGAAGGCCATTTCTCTTATAAATGGAAAGGATCTTGCAGAACCTTATGAGACTGAAGGTGAAGGTAAGGTAGAAAATGAAAAAATTAAAACAGAAAAGAAAAAAGTTTGCAAGATGCAGAAGCACCTCATGCACCTGCATCTCAAGAAGTTCAAATGCCAAGGTTAGTTCCTGAATACCCTCCTCCTCCTTATCCTCAAAGATTAAAAAAGGCACATGAGGAGAAGCAATTCAGTAAATTTCTTGAAATTTTAAAATAGTTACACATCAATGTTCCCTTAGTTGAAGCACTTCAACAAATGCCTAATTATGCTAAATTCATGAAAGATGTGCTTTCAAAAAGAAAAAAATTAGGGGATTTTGAAACAATTGCTATGTATAAAGAATGTAGTTTAATTTTGCAAAACAAAATTCCAAGGAAATTGAAGGATCCTGGCAGTTTTACAATTCCATTCTCAATTGGAAAATTTTATACAGGTCATGCATTGTGTGATTTAGGTGCAAGTATCAACTTGATGCCCAAATCAATATTTAAACAACTTGAGATTGGAAATGCTAGACCTACAACTATAACACTTCAACTTGCTGATAGATCAATAGCCTACCCAGAGGGAATTATTGAAGATATTTTGGTTAAGGTTGACAAATTTGTGTTTTATGCAGATTTTGTTATTCTTGATTTTGATACAGATAAAGAAGTCCCAATCATCCTTGGAAGACCATTCATGGCAACTGGAAAAGCATTCATTGATGTACAAAAAGGAGAACTAACCATGAGAGTGAATGATCAAGAGGTGAAATTTAATGTGATGAATGCTCTGAAATATCCTGCAGAGGAGAGTGAAGAATGTTCAACAATCATTTCTCTTGACCATTTAGTGCAGAAGCAATTCTATAAGCAGTATGATCATCTCACCAGTGCACTTGCACCAGATGCAGCTGCACCACCTGAAGAAGAAATCTTGGAAAAAGACATTCTGCCAAGAGAAGAACCAGCACAAAAGGATCATCTGATCAATGCTCCTGCACTGCTAGGTGAAGACATGGTGGAAAAGGAGAGTGTGGGAAGAAGAAATGAATCAGAAGAAGAAGGAAGTGTTAAAGAGATTGAGCCTGAACCAGGCCCTATAGAAGCACTCAACAAACAACCAACTCTCCCAACCCAATGCCCATCTCACAAAAATCCAACTCCACAAAATTTGGTGAAAGTGTATCCTAATGGGGCAATGGAATTGTTTGATGAAGCCACCATTTCCACATTCCAAATCAATGGAAAAAGGGTGAAGCAGTATAATGGAGCACATGTGGTGAGGGACAAAGGCACCACTCATTTCCAAAATCTCTAAATCAAAGAGATAGTCAGGTTGAAAGACTCTTAAATCAAGCGCTTATGGAAGGCAACCCATGATTTTGTAGTAAGTTATTAGTTATTTTGTTCAAATTGATGTTTTCAAGTGTTTTCTAGGAACACAAGTTTTAGTGCAGCTGCACTGCATACATACTCAGTGCTTCTGCATCAAACAACCTAAAGAAAGGTGAATCAGGTGCTGCAGAAACAACTGTTGCAGTGCAAGCTAGTGCAGGAGCACCTGATACACCTACAAAAAAAAACCTGATGAACCAAGACCAACAACAGAAGTGGCTGGTGCAACTGCATCTAGTGCAGATGCACCAAAAGCTGAGGAGCCTAAGAAGAAGAAGCAGAAGGTCAAACACATTCCTGTGAGATCAAGCTCAAGGCTCGGGAGTGGGGCCAAAAAGTAAACTTTAAATGTTGTTCAGTTATTTTGCTTAAGTACTTTGTTTAATATGTTTGGTTTGTCCCACATGTACTAACCCCTCTCCCCATTTTGAACAAAATTCCTTTTTGAACTCAACTTAGAGCAGTGAGGACACTGCTCAACTTTAAGTTAGGGGGAGCACTTTATGCATGTGTGTGTTTAACTATAGTATGTGTGTTTGCTTTGATATTTGTTTATGTTTATGTGTGTTTGCTTTGATATATGTTTGTTTTTATGTGGGTCTACATATTTAAATATGTGTTAGGATTTGATAGATTTGAAGCATGATCAGCTTAAAAATCTTTTTCACAAACATAGACAAATGCACCTCTTTGAACTGATTTTTAGTGATGAAAAGAAGAAAAAGAAAATAAGCATTGTTTTCCCCAAATGACCAATTTTATTATTACTTTGACACATTAAAACTGAGTTTTGAAAAGAACCTTGCTATTTGAAAAATTATCTGATGCAAGAGGAATTTTCAGAAAGCCAAGGTCAAAAACAAATTTTTATTAAAAATATAGAAGAGCATAAAGAATTAAGTTTGGGGGAATTTCCATGAATACTAAGGCTGAGTATGAGAAGCTTAGAGTAGTCAATGCAAATAGGTTACCAAAATCACTACAAAAGAGCTCAAAGTGTTATAAACTAGCTATATTTACCCAAATCATTAACCTGAACCTGTTCCAAATAGTGCATTTGGTTTGAAAGAAAAGAAAAGCAAAGCAAAACCAAAGAAAAAAGTATGCATAAGGAGGTCAGTGAGGAGGGCAATATATGTTACAATTAGTCTTGAAATGTTGTATCAAGTGCAGTTGCACTCAAATGCATCTGCACCGTCAAAAAGTCAGTGCTTCTGCACTTCACAAAAAAAATAAAAAATAAAAAATAAATACCAGGTGCATCTGCACTAAAGTGCTTCTGCACCAACGAAAAGAACCACAAAAAATAAGTATAGTGCATTGACTCAACAGTTTTGAAATGCTCAATCAAAGTCCTTAGTTGTACTTAAAGCCCCCCAAGTCTTGAAGATGTTGTTAGTCTAGTCTATATTTTGAAACATATTTGTTTTGACCAAACGTGATCTAAAATTTTCCAAAAGTTAAGGAAAAACTTTTCACTTAGTTTTGGAACTAATTGGATCTCAGTGGGGCACACACTCACACAAATGAGTTTTAATAAACATTGGATGTTTAGGGAATTCAAGGGGACAAACATAAAATGTTCTGAAAAATGAAGTTCATCAAATGCAAAATCATTCTTTGAAAAGATATGAGCTGATCTGTTCTTCTTTAAATTGAAAATCCTACTTGTGTTTTCTTTTTGTCATTACTTGAGGACAAGCAATGGTTTAAGTTTGGGGGTGTGATAACTCCATTTTATATAGAGTTATTCATACATCTAATCATAACTAATTACTTGAAATCAAGTAGAATATGTGTTAAATATAGTAGTATAAGTAAGATAACAACATTCTAGGAATTATGTGATGAATAAAGCATTTTGTATATATATATATTGGTATGTTTGATGTGTTTGTTCAGTTTACCTACAGATGATGCTTCTGCACCACGATGCTTCTGCACCATGATGCTCCTGCTCTTAGTGCTTATGCACCATCCTGCGCTAAAAGTTTATAACCCCACAATGGAAGCACCTCAATTCATACCACTGCACCAAAACTTCTATGACATCATGCTTTGTCACAAATCACATGGAGGCACATGCCCATTTGCATAAGGAGGTGCCCACCATAAACATCATCATGAAAGGCTACTCATCTAAAGACACATGGCTCTCCACAATTGGACCTCCCCTTTAGATTCAATCTTCTCAATCAAAGCTCTGAAAAGTAACCATGGTTAAGCCACCTTTGGTCAAGCTTGATCTCCAAGCAAACCCTTACTTGAAGGAAACCTCCAAGGCTATATAAAGGCTTCCACTTCTCACTTGAAGATCATCGCATATCTCACTTGATAATATGTAGATCAAACACCTTACTTATATTTTAGTAGTTTCAATTCTTGCATTTTATTTACTAGTTAGTTGTAAGAAGGTGAGGAAGGAATTGACACCCTCTTCCTCCACTTCTTCATAGATAGGCGAAAGAATCAGTGCTTCTGCACCTGTCAGAATTCATGCAAAGGAACATCAATTTGTGTAACTTCTACCCTATTGATATCTTTTATATGATTCATGTTATCATGTTCCTTACAGATTCTCTCTATTATATAATGAGTAACATGAGCTAAATTCCTTTAGTTGAGATGTTCTAAACTTATAATGTTCTTTTGAGTAAGTTAATATGCTTTTAAGTGTTGTAGCATTTTGGGTCTTGTGTTATACTACATCCATCTTATTTTAAGGTTGATCTCTTACAATAAGTAGAGTTATATTCACAGACATGGTTTATAATTAGAAATCAAGACTAATAAGGGTGAGTGTTTTAATAAAGGCTTTGTTAAACTTGTTTAATAAAGAAACTGTGTTAAAACCATGTTAAGTCCTAGACATAGGATAACATAGTCCTTAGGGTGAAACAGTGGGAACTTCAAAGGCAGGAGTGAACTTATTTAGCAAGCCCAGACATGGGAAGCTTGTAATGAAACTCTGAAGAAAGTAGCTGAAAAGCACACACTTATGCTACTGCACTCAAAGCTACTGCACTTGATGCTTCTGCACTTAATGCTTCTGCATCATAGTGCTTCTGCATCTCTAAAAGCATAGAAACTCTCAAAAGAAGCATTATCTAGTAAAGACATCTCAACTATCTTTCTCAACTGATTTCCTTTATCTTATTTTACATACTTGCATTCTGTTTTTACTTAAACTAAAAACCCCAAAATTTGTGAGTAGAATAGCAGTACTAATTTATATGTTTTCTAAACATACACAAAGTTAATCCAATCCCTGTGGGTTCGACCTTTCTTATCATTATATTACTTGTTTGTCCCTGTGGGTTCATCATCCGCTGCGAATGAGGGTTATCACTAAAGATGTCTCCAGGTTGGGTTGGGTTGAATTTGATCGAAACTAATACTTAAATTGATTAATTGTCTTTGGTTTGGGTTAAGTATCCAACTCTTTTTTAACACTAAAATCGAACCAAACCAATCTAATCATCAACGGGTTGGGTTAGGTTCACCGGTTATATTAAAAGATCCACTACAACATTTTTGGTCTTTAACAACATTTAAAAATTGTTGCCAGAACTATAAAAAATGTTGCCCGAAAGTATAGGCAACATTTTCCAGGTGTAGACTAAGCCAGTGTTACCTATTGTCTATGGCAACTTTTTTCGTCCACACCTAACGCAACATTTTTTTGCACTTTCTAGCAACATTCTCGAAAAATGTTGCCTATAGGTTACGAAGAGGCAACAGTTATCGTCCACACCTAACGCAACATTTAGAGAATGTTGCTACATTTAAGTACAGGTCATAACTGTTCCCTAAACATTAACAAAACAACATTTTATAACTGTTGTCTTTTATATAGACAACAATTTTTAACTGTTGTACATGGTATATAAGGAACAATTTTAACATGTAACTTTGTAGCTAAAAGTACCAAAAATATTTTGCAACTGTACTCTTAATTTTATTTTCATTTCATAAAATTATTAAAAATACTATTACATTAAAAAACATCTTTACCTTAACATTATATATAATCCATAAACATACAAATGAAACTAAAATTTGATTATATATTCAACACAGTTAGCTTTAAATTTTAATGATATAATTGGTAAATTAAAATAAATGGATTAAGTGCAAAATATATAATGTATAAATTTTTTTAACAATCAAACTAGTTCAGACACCAATTCGAATCCATAATCATAAACAAACTGACATCGTAGTTTAATCAATTCCAATCCTAAAGGAAGAACTTATAATAAAAAACAAATCCAAGATGAATATATAGGGAATCAAAGTTCTTCATCTTGAAACTCATCGAGATAATCTTCCAACACATCATCTTCATCTTCTCCAATGATATCGTTCTGCATATAAGAATGAAAAACAGTTATAATGTAATAGAAATAGAAATAGAAATAGAAAAAACTAATTATGATACAACAGTTTGTCACTTCAATGATAAATGTCATGAAGAAATTATGAAATTGCAGCTTCAGAAATGTATTATGAAGTGACTTGTGACCTAACCTAGCCAGATAAGTATACAGTGCAACAACATAAATTTTCTAGCAGATGGGCGCATCCACAGTCTTAAAAACAACATATGCAAGTATTTCTCAACTAAACTGGAGATTAATATGGACTACACCTCAATTCAAAAAAAGTAATAATAATATGGACTACACCAACTCGTGACCTAACCAGATAAGCCTGCAAATAGACCATAATAAACTTTCTAGCAGATGGGTACATCTGTTTTCCAGCTTTAGTTTCCCATTTCCTGTTGAAGAAAGTATTACTGGGAGTGTTGTAAAGGCCTGTTAGGTTTAAGCTTAGAGCAAGTCTATTTAAATGTTTTATCACTTGTAATACACAATTCTAGTAATATTCAGAAATCCCTTTCTACAGTAGGCTAGTGACTTAATTCCCAAATGCATAAATGTGTGCTCAGATACCGTGAAATACCTTTAATATCTCAATATTGGTTAAGTCATTTTCCCTCTCGCTAAGCAACCTTAGCATCTGAATAAACCTCTCGGTGTACAGATTTACCATTAGTTGGAATATTTCATATCTGCAAGAATTAAAAAACAGATTTAGAACAAACAAAAAGTAAACATAAAGCAACTCCCTACAATCAAACGCTTCCTTACATTAAGTAACATGAACTAAGACAGAATCAAGGGAGCAGTAAGAAGAAAATCACGCGTTCTCTCAAAACCCTAAAGAAAGGGGATTAAAATTGAAAACCCTAAACAAAGAGAGAATTCGAGAGAGAAAGAGAGAGTTCGAGAGAGAGTTGGAAGACGCACCTGTTGAGAGCTTCGTGAGAGAGAGAGAGAGAGAGAGAGAGAGAGAGCGAAGCTGCTGCTTCGTGAGAGAGAAGAACGAAACTGTTGAGAGAGAGGAATGAGAATGAAGCGTCGTGACAGAGAGGAGAATGAACCTGGTTCAATTTTTGTTTTAATAATTTTATTAAAATTAGTGTAACAATTAGAAACCGTTGCTAGTGAAAGTTTAGGGAACAGTTACTAAATGTTGCAAACGAAACAGGATAGCAACAATCTAAAAATGTAGTCATATAGAATTTAAGGAACCTTTATTCAGTGTTGCCAAAAGAGTGTGCTATAAAACATTGATTTAGAGGCAACCGTTCCCAAATGTTGTCTGATATGATTTAAGCAACATTTTTTGCATGTTGTCAAAGGATGTGTTGCTAGAGACAAAAAATGTTGTAGTACTGAGAATGACTTTCAAAATCTAATAAAAAATGCAGTAAGATGAACACACTTATATTACTTGAACATTAAAAATAAATTATAACATTGCCGTACTTAAATTGAATAAAACACATCATTCATTGTTAAAAGTTCATCCCCAATTGGAATCAAGTTCATCATCAAATACATATTAGTTAAAACAAAAAGTGAAGGGGTCCGGAGGTCTCCATTTGAATGAAAAAGATCTTTCGAATTAGATTAAGTTTCAATTTTAGGCACATTTTTAAAAGGAAATTATATATATATATATATATATATATATATATATATATATATATATATATATATATATATATATATATATATATATATATGCCACGTCAATTGGTTGAATTCATGAATTTGCTGGCTCGAAATGTCAGATTCGCCACCCGAACAAAACACCTTTACACATAACTGTAAGTTTGATTGGATTTGGTTAAAATGCAAGTTTGGTTGGTTTGGATGAAGGAGTTTGCGAGTCAACTCATAACTGTGAACACCCTTACACATAGAGCACTAATCAAAATAAACTAATATTTTGTAAAAAAACTAAACCAATAATAATATCCACTTAATTTGATATTACCATATGTTCCGGACTGGGCCCAATAAGCCTAATCCATTTGCGGCCCAATAAGGCCCAAGAAAGGCGCCCCCTGCGCAACGCATGATCCAACGGCCGAGATCGGCCATGACCGATCGAACGGCCCAGATCTGGCAGTCTCACCCAGACACTGGGATGACCCCTCTCCGCACCTATAAATACAACATCAACCCCTGAAATCAGGTACGCATCTCTCATTTGGGACTCACTCTGACTTCTTATTGCTGACCCCCCTCTGACTCAGGGCAGGAGTGGACGACTTTGACGCAATAACCTATCAACTTCCAACTCGGCAGTATCCGACTCAGGGAAAGGTGCACAACATTGGCGACCATAGTGGGAGTATTTCACTCCTCATGGCGCCCCGAGGTCGGACCTCATCCCGGGGGCAAGCCCAGCTACAGCAAATGGAAGAAGTTCAGCCTCGGCCCATGCCGACCCCAGAGTGTCACGTCGAAGCTCTCCCAAAAGAAGGAGGCCAAGCACCATTGCCTCCCCCACTGTCAGGTCCCCCAGAGATTGTCCTGGTCCCGGCGGATGCTGTCAGATGGCTGATCGACATGCTCGACAATAGAACCAAGAATCTCCAACATCAAGAAGCCCTTCTATCCCAAATGGAAGTGGAGATGGCCTCGGTGAGATCTAACACCATCGCCAACTTTAGGTGCCATCGTCCCAGGTCCCCTCCTCAAGGGACCGTGGCGTCGAGACACCACCGCTCTCCCATATCGCTGAGACTACACCAGCGTTTGCCACCCCGCCGTCGAGGTCGAGGCAACAGATCACCACCTAGCCCGCCTCCATCCTCTCCAGACTCATCTTATTGGCCGACACTAGGTCAAAGTTCCTCTCGCAGGTGTTCCTGGAGTCGAACTGTAACACCCATTTCTACCCGGTAATTTATTAACGTAAAATCAGAGTTTTGTTTTTAACAGTAAGACGGATGTCACATTTTTTTCAAAACAAATCGAATGCATAGTACTTTAAAAACATCAACATCAATATTTATTCAATCTCGCGGCGGAAGGATTCAACAATTATAATCATCAATACTTATTGCAAATGCGCAAGGTTCTCAACATTAAAATTCAACAAAATGAAAGACATGAAAATAATCAAGCGTTCATCCCCCCGAGTGCTACGTATCAGAGCGACGACACCGGACTAACGAAGAACTATGGTCTTCATTCGAGATCACCTGCATGTTACCAACATAGGGGTAACATTCACTACAACATTTTTTGTCTTTGCCAACGGCTAAAAATTGTGGCCAGAACTATAAAAAATGTTGCTTAAAGGTATAGGCAACATTTTCCAGGTGTAGAGTAAGCCAGTGTTACCTATTGTCTATGGCAACATTTTTTGGTACATTCTGACAACATTTTCAAAAAATGTTGCCTATAGGCTCTAAAGAGGCAACATTTATCCTGCAAGTCTAACGCAACATTTATAAAATGTTGCTACATTTAATTACAGATCATAACTGTTCCCTAAACATTAAAAAAAACATTTTAAAAATGTTACCTTTTGTTTGTAGACAACTACTTTTTAACAGTAATATATGGTATAAGGAACAATTTTAACATATAATCCATGTAATCAAAACTTGCTTTAACATTATAATCCATAAATTTACAAATAGAAGCATAAAATATGATTCTATTTTCAACACCGTTGACTTCAAATTATAACGACAAATTTCATTAATTATATTAAATGGATTAAGTGCAAAAGTTATAATCTATAATAGTTGTTAAACATTAAATGAGTTCAAACAACAATTCCAATACATAATTGAAAAACCAACTTGTTTGTTGATTTTAACAAAGTTCAAACAGCTATCCAAATACATAAGACCAAGGGCAAGTTTTAGTAGGCTGGTCTTGTTATTGTGACTAAGAAATGGCTTGAATCTCTAACAGCAATATTTACTAGAAAATGGCTTTCATCCAGCAATTTACGATCTAATTGTTCCTGCAGCATGAGAAAAATCAGAACTTCTCAATGCTTGATCTATATTCTTGCCAACTCAATGCTTGATCTATACCAGTTCTCCTGCTTAACTTGCTTAAATTTCTTTGCCAACTCAATGCTTGATCTATATTCTTTTTGTAGGAAAGAAAAATCAGAACTTCTCTTTGTGGGGCTTTGACTACACTTTCTAGCCGTAGATCCATCATCTCCTGCACGCTTCAGTAATCTATTCATCTGGCTAACTACTGGACTATAAAAAGGAAAAACACATATGTTACATAAATAGATAATACAATTAATACATCATTCCTACATTATCCACTATAACAGAACTGGTATATGATAAAACATATATAAGGAGAAATTATTCCTACATTATCCACTATAACAGAACTGGTATATTATCATTAATTTTTGACTTCTTGCTTCCATCATTCCCAGCAACACACAACAACATGAAATCTACATCTAACACTAAAACTCAAAACGATTTTGTCAAGAACAGAACAAACAAAACGATTTTGAAGAAACAATTTTGTCAGAAACGATTTTGTCAAGAACAGAACAAACCGATCTTCTTGCTTCCATCATTCCTAGAAACGATTTTGCCAAGAACAGAACAAACAAAACGAAATCCAGTGAAGAACAGAAGTACAGAAATTGAAGAACAAAATGAAATCCACATCTAACACTAAAACCCAAAACGAAATCGAAATCTAACCCTAAAACCCAAACAAAATCGAAGAACAGAAACCAAACCCAAATTGAATTCAAAAACGAAATCAAACTTGAAACCCAAATCGAAATCAAACCTAAAACTTAAAATGAAATCAAACCTGAAGAAACGAAACGAAGCGAAGCGATTCTCGAACGAAACGAAGCGAAGCGATTCTCGAACGAAACGAATTCGCAAATTGTTGTTGTTGTAAACATATGAAGAAATGAAATCGAGTGGTGATGGGTTGCTGGAGAACGATTGGTGATGTGTTGTTGGAAAACGAAAGACGGGAAGAAGAAGAGAACGAAAGACATGAAGAAGAAGGGAACCGCGAGAAGGGAATGGAGAGAAAAACGAGAGGTTTCTGTAACTTTATCTCTTCCGTAAATAATATCTTTTCTTTTGTTTTAGGAGGGACGAGTGAATTAGCTGTAAAAAAAGAGAGGGAATGAGTAAAAATTTTACCGCCTAAATGAAATAAAGATAGTACCGCCTAAAATGAAATGAAAAAATGTTGAAAAGAAATTCAACCAAATCTAATTTTTAAATATAATTTTAAAGGCAATACCAAAAGAAATGTTTCCGTTTAAAATAATTAGTGTAATAATTAGAAACTGTTGCTGGTGAAAGTTTAGGGAACAGTTATTAAATGTTGCAAACGAAACAGGATAGCAACAATCTAAAAATGTAGTCATATAGAATTTAAGGAACCTTTATTCAGTGTTGCCAAAAGAGTGTGCTATAAAACATTGATTTAGAGGCAACAGTTCCCAAATGTTGTCTGATATGATTTAAGCAACATTTTTTACATGTTGTCAAAGGATGTGTTGCTAGAGACAAAAAATGTTGTAGTGATTCAAACAGAAGGGGTGAGATATCAAACAATATAAAGAATCGTATGAAAGACCGTATGCACAGGTCAGAATATCAGATAATTCACAACAGACAAATATTCGTCACAACAGTCAACAGGTCAACAACAGCATGGACATAACAGTCATTATCATCATAATAGTCAACATCAGCACAACAAGCATATATCTTCACAAACAACGTCAAATTGCAATCACCAAAAGTCATCACCAATGTCATGAGTAAACGAATGAGATGCAACCCACACCAACGGGTATATGCATGTGGTACCAATCATCACCAATAAAATAGCCAATAAGGGCATCATCACCTATATCATCACCAAGTGTTTGAGCATCATCACCATCACCTATAGCTCCAAGGCCGAAGCCTTCATCACCAAAATAATGCATATGAATTGTATGCGACACCATGAACAATGCACCAGAGACAATCAACAACAAAGAGCATATCTTAGCACCACAACGACATAAGACTCAACACTGGCCATAGGCCTTCAACACAAAATTCGTCAACAGTTTGGGCCATTCGGCGATACCCTCAACAAAACAACTCGGGCCATTCGGCGGTACCCGCAACAAAATAGTGTGGGCCATTCGGCGGTACCCACAACGAAATCGACAACGACATTTGACAAACAAATGGTCATAGGCCCATCACCTATCACCTTAGCCAATAAAATAGGCACATCACCTGTTATATCATCACCAATAACACCAATCAACGCCAATAACACCAACACCTATAGGACAGTCTAACAACTTGACCGTAACATCAACAACCACCGAAACCAATAGATTTACAACGTCAATGGCAACAACAATTTACAACACCAGAGACGGCGACCAGGGGGCGCTAAGGCGCCAACACGCAACAACAACAAACGGGGAACGGCGGCAACAACGACAACGCCACCAACACCTACAGCAACACCAACACCAACAGCAACAGCAGCCGCAACAGCAGCAACAATGGCAACAACGGCGACAGCAGTAGCAACACTGCAACCGCAACGGCAACACAGCAACAACGACAATAATAGCAGCAACGGCGATCGCAACGGCAACGCTGCAACAGCAGCAGCAACCACTACCAACAGCAACACCAGCAACACCAGTAACAGCCACACAGCCTCAGCAACAGTCAGCGCAGCAACAACAGTAGCCCAACAACAGCAACAGCAGCCCAACAACAGCCCAACAACAGCCACAGCAGCCCAACACAGCAACAGCAGCCAACAACAGCAACAGCAGCCCAACAACAGCAGTAGCAGCCCAACAACAGCAGCAGCAGCCCAACAACAGCAGCAGCAGCCCAACAACTGCAACAGCAGCCCAACAACAGCCAAAGCAGCCCAACAACAGCAGCAGCAGCAGCCCAACAACAGCAGCAGCAGCCCAACAACAGCAACAACAGCCCAACAACTGCCACAGCAGCCCAACGCAGCAACAGCAGCCCAACAACAGCCACAGCAGCCCAACACAGTAACAACAGCAACAGCAGCCAACAACAGCAATAGCAGCCAACAACAGCAACAGCAGCCAACAACAGCAACAGCAGCCCAACAACACAGCAGCAACATGGCAACAGCATCACAGCGGCAACATGGAAACAGCATCACAGCAGCAACAGCAGCCCAACAACACAGCAGCAACATGGCAACAGCATCACAGCAGCAACATGGCAACAGCATCACAGCAGCAACATGGCAACAACATCACAGCAGCAACATCAGCCCAACAACACAACAGCAACATGGCAACAGCATCACAGCAGCAACATGGCAACAGCATCACAGCAGCAACATGGCAACAGCATCACAGCAACAACAACAGCCCAAAAACACAGCAGCAACATGGCAACAGCATCACAGTAGCAACATGGCAACAGCATCACGGCAGCAAGATGGAAACAGCAACATGGCAACAGCATCACAGCATCAACAGCAGCCCAACAACACAGCAGCAACATGGCAACAGCATCACAGCAGCAACAGCAGCCCAACAACACAACATCAACATGGCAACAGCATCACAGCAGCAACATGGCAACAGTATCACAGCAGCAACATGGCAACAGCATCACAGCAGCCCAACAACACAGCAGCAACATGCATGGCGCCCAGGAGCAGGGCGCCTAGCACCACAGAAGCAACAACAGACATGGCGCCCAAGAGCAGGGCGCCTAGCACAACAGAAACAACATTAAACTTGGCGCCCAGGGGCAGGGCGCCTAACACAACAACAACAACATCAGACTTGGCGCCCAGGAGCAGAGGCGCCTTTTCCAACAACATCGAAAACAGAACACAGTGACAGGGCGCCCAGTGACAGGGCGCCACTTTCAGCAACAACAAAAACAGTGGCAGGGCGCCCATGGGCAGGGCGCCACTTTCAGCATAACACACATATATTTTTCTCATGAACACATCAATCATCAACATGGTATTAGGGCATGGGGACATCAATTATACGACAACATCAACCAATATAGCATTCCAAACATTTCATCAAGCACACAACAAACATGCTACACATATATGATCACTAAAACCCTAACCCACATACAATCCCTCATACAAACCCTTATAAAGCATGAACCTCACCCTTACCTTAGCTTTTTTAGAAGATTCACGAATCCTAGCTTTCCTTCTCTCTCCTTGGTGCTACGCCTCTCTCCCTCTCCTTGGTGGTGGATCACGCCTTCTCTCCTTTCTCCTCTCTAGCCGTCGCCCTCCTCTCCTCTTCTCCCTTCTAATTCTATTATGAACCAAACCCTAACTAAGGCCTATTTATACTTAGTTGGTCTCATGGGCTTTTCTCGTTCACTTATGCGATTTAATCATGGACCTTTTCACTAACACTTCGGATTCGCTACTACTAACCCCCAGCCATAGGCCCATATATTCCAACATTATCATTATTTTATTATTTCTATCACATAAACCTTATTTAATTAATTAAATAAATAACTAATTAAATTTGGGGCGTTACACGAACCAGGTCCCCTCGCGGAAGAAAGAAGGAACACCGATCCAGAAGGACTCCACCCCAGCGTGGGCACTGAGATAGCGGCCGGCGTACTCTTACGAACCGGTGCGGACCTTTTGTGAGGAGAATCAATGAGCAACCAATTCCGTGTTCTCTAGAGAAACCTCTGTCAATGAATATTTATGACGGGATGGGAGGCCCGGATAATCACATTGATTATGTCAAGTTAATGATGCAGTATCGCAACGTCGAAGATGAAGTGAAGTGCAAAGTTTTCCCCCTCACGCTGGAGAAGTCGGCCTTGTTATGGTTTAGGCAATTAAGGCCCGACTCGATCTCGTCCTGGGATCAACTTGCTAGCTTATTGCTTATCGAAGAAAAAAAACTTTCTAGCTTATTCTCGTCCCGTTTCACCGCCTCGAGAATGAAGCCAATGTCTGAAGAAGTCCTCCGAGAAGTCAGGGAAGGGGAAAAGGAAACCCTCCGGGCATACGTGGAAAGGTTTAACAAAGAAGCGAACAACGTCCTCAAGGATGACTTTAAGGACCTGATTGAGAAGCTCACCAAGTATGTCAAAAATACTAACGAAAGGAGAAGACCCCGATCACCCAAGAAATCTAAAACACTTGAAGACGGAGCTGGTGAGGCACCAAAAGAAGATGACAGTGACACCGCCGAGGAAGAAGACACCCGAAAGTTGAGGGGCAGGCCGGTAGCAATGGTAATTTTGGGCAGCCACGCCCTAGACAGGGCCGAGACCAAAAGGTCCATGAAGAAGAAATGGAAAGAAATTTTGAATGTTGCCTCGACCTCTACTCCTGTGGCGACCTCCACGGGGCCGCCTCTGGCTTTCGGGGACCAGAATCTGTTGTACGGAAAATGTAACGCCCTAAAATTATTTAATTAATTTATTTAATTAAATAATTGGGGATTTAAATTTAATTATTTGATGTAATTCGATTAATTAGAATTTTATTTATTTTTGGTGGTATTAGGAAGGAGTGGAGGCGTCACTTGCATGACTTGGGCTTAAGTGAAAAAGCCCAAGCCCATGATCTCCAAAGTGTGCGAAGGGGGGTTTTGTCGTAGGGGGCTAGGTTTGGTGGCCATTCGCAAAAATCAAGAGAGAAAACGCAAGAAAGAAAGAAAATAGCGTGAGATAGAGAGAGAGAGCAAGGAAGGGCGCCGTAGGAGAGAAGAAGAAGAGAAGGGAAGTTGCGACCAAGAAAGAGCAAGAACGTGATCTTGTTGCTGTGATCCTGTACGTGACTACCTCCGGAGCCTCCGTTCTTCAATTTCGAGGTTAGGGGAGCTCTATCACTCTATTTAATAGTTCATATGATGAGTCCTAGATCTAGGATTAGAATAGAGTTCTTGATGCATTGTTGATGTTGGATTTCATATTTAGATGTAGGCGAATTGATGTATGCATGATTCTTGATGCTTTCTTGATGCTTTGTTGGTATTGGCTATCATATGTATGTGTGTATGCGAAGTGAGATTGGTCATGAGACTGAAATTTTGACATGTATGCGTTGTGTTGGTAAAGTGTGACATTCGAATTATGGGCTTGAAACTGAAAATTGTTGTGTTGGAATTACTTGTGTTGTTTGCGAAATTGGATGATGGTGTATAGGCGCCTAGGGCGCCAAGGGGATAGGTAAGACATTGATCAATTGAATTTTTGGAGAAATTAATTAAATTAAGTGTATTTTTGGTGGCTGGAAAATGTTGAGTTTTCATGATTTGGAATTGCGGAGAAAACAATTTTTGGTGTTGAAAGGTGTTTTGGAAAAATTCTGGGCGTTGTTGCTGGTTTCTGGGCGCTGGGCGCCTATGCTGGGCGCTGGCGCCTGTGCTGTGTTGTTGTTGCGCGTGGGGGCGCGCCTGGGCGCTATGCGCCCGTGTCTGTGTGTGTTGCGCGCTGTGCGCGCCTGGGCGCTGGCGCCCGTGTTGTGTCTGTGTGTGCGTGTGCGCGCCTGGGCGCTGAGCGCCTATGGCGCTGTGTTGTGCGCGCGTGTTGCCCCTGGGCGCTAGGCGCCCGTGTCTGTGTTGCTTGTTGCGCTGTGTGGCGCGCTGTTGCTCCTGGGCGCTGGGCGCCTGTGCACTTGTTGCCTGGTTGCCTGGGCGCCTAAGGCGCCTGTTCCCTGGGTGTTGCCTAATTTTTTTTAAAATTGTTTTTATCATAACTTTTGACGTAGACGTCCGTTTTGAACGATTCAAAAAGTGTCGTGAAGCTTTTTCCGCTGTCTATCCATGTGTCCAATTTTTAAAATGGAAAATTGTTATTTTCTGACTGTTTGTGGGCGCCCAAGTGGCTGTCCCCGGTGGTCGTCCCAGTGACATTGAAAAATGACGTGGAACTCTTTAAAAATCCCTTTTGGTGTAAAAACAACAGTTTTAAACACGGTAGTGTCAAAATGACCGTTTTGCCCCTAGTGGCCAAAGTTAATGATAATGATGTGTAAATGACGAGGATGCCCTTGGTGGTTAGTCAAATGACGTTTTTGCCCTCAGTGGCTAATGTTTGAGTTAAATGATGTTTAAGTGTAAGTGACAATTGGGGCCTGAGTGGCTAAGTGAGGTTAAGGTCTAAGTGGCCTAGTGATGATGTGTGATGATTATGAATTTGACAGGTGCTGTGCTCCGTGCGAGCAAACAGGTAAGTGATGGGTCACATTGATGACTGTGATCTGAGTAATTGTGTGATTTTGTGAAGTGAGTGGTGCATGTCATAGAGTCTCATGCCCATATGCATAAAACCCAGTGATGTTTTGAGGCCTGAGTGGCTAAGTGACGATGAGGCCTGAGTGGCTAAGCGATGTTTTGTGAAAAGGTACCTTCATGCATATGCCCGCGAGTGGGTCGCATTTCATAAATCTACATGACATGAGATGAGTTTGTACATGATGTGAATGATGACTGTGTTGTGGATGTTTTGTGTATTGGACGCTGATTATTCTAGTGTGTAGCCTGTGATTAGTGCTTATCATGTTTTCTATTTTATAGACTGAAATGATGCTCACCCTTTCCTGTTTGAATGTTGCCCTCGTGTTGGTAACGTGCAGGTGATTCCCAGTGAAGGTATTAGCTTCACTTTTCGAGTCGAGTCGTCATGCTCTGATACGTAGCACTCAGGGGGGATAATGAACTCGGCCTTTATTAATGATTTTCGATTATTTTGTCCATGTGGACTATTTGGTTATGTTTTACAAATTTCCGCTGCGTAGTTGTTTGTGTTATAAGAAGTTTTATCAGTGACGTTAACCATGAGGCTTGAGTTTTTGATATTGTGATGTGCTACGTGGACGTGTTAATTTGAGTTAAACTGTTTTTAAAGTTGGATAAGCGACGTTTGATTTGAGTACGTGTAACATTTCCTATGAATGAGATTTTTCAAACTCTGATTTTTTTTAAACAAAGTGACGGGTAGAAAGGGGTGTTACATTAGTGGTATCAGAGCAGTTCGGTCTGTCCGGCCGGTAGTTGAGTCGTCGTGTTGAGTAACATTGAGTTTGTTACTCGTTTCTGAATTCTGTTTTCTGTTGCAGTGCTAGAATGGCCAGACGAGACGACGCTGCTCTTGCTGCTGCATTGCAAGCTATGGCTCAGGCGATGCAGGGTCAGCAGAATGCTGGGGATAATGCTGGTTTTCGAAGTCTGACAACTTTCCAGAGGGAGAATCCGCCCACCTTTAAGGGCAAATATGATCCAGATGGCGCTATGGCTTGGCTGAAGGAGATCGAGAGGATTTTCAGGGTGATGAACTGTACTGTTGAGCAGAAGGTCCGCTTTGGTACCCATATGCTAGCCGAGGAGGCCGACGACTGGTGGTTGGCTACTAGGCAGAGGTTAGAGGCTGTACAGGAAGAGATTACTTGGGAGGTTTTCAGCAGGGAATTTCTGAGAAAGTATTTTCCTGAAGACGTCCGCGGGAAGAAAGAGATAGAGTTTTTGGAGCTGAAGCAGGGTGGTATGTCTGTGACTGCCTATGCGGCAAAATTTGTGGAGCTAGCCAAATTTTATCCACATTACAGTGAGGCTACAGCTGAATTTTCTAAATGCATCAAATTTGAGAATGGGTTGAGGCCTGATATTAAACAGGCCATTGGATATCAGAAGATTCGTGTGTTCGCAGATCTGGTTGACAGTTGCAGGATCTTCGAGGAGGACAGTACTGCTCGCTACAAAGCTACTTCTGAGAGAAAGGGCAAGTTTCAGAGTCGAAGCAAGCCGTATGAGGTTCCTGCGGGTAAGGGTTATCAGAGAGCTGCTGGAGGTAAGGGTTCTGGTGGGGGAGATGCCCCTGCTAGCATTGTCTGTTATAAGTGTGGCAAGCCTGGTCACAAGAGTACTACATGCAGGTCGGATGACAGAAATTGCTACCGTTGTGGTAAAAAGGGTCATATGGCAGCTGAGTGTAAAGTCAAGGATGTGGTGTGTTTCAACTGTGGTGAGTCTGGGCATATCAGTACCAAGTGTACAAAGCCGAAAAAGGAAAGGTCTACTGGGAAAGTATTTGCATTGGCAGGAGAGGAGCCTGATGATGATGATGGTCTGATTAGAGGTACGTGTTTTATTAATGGTACTTCTCTGAAATCTCTTATTGATACTGGTGCTACCCATTGTTTTATTTCTGTTGATTGCTGTAAAAGATTGGGTCTTGTTTTATCTGCTATGTGTGGGGATATGGTTGTCGATACTCCTGCGAAGGGGTCGGTGATTACGTCCCAGGTGTGTTCTCAGTGTCCCGTGTCGATCTTCGGCAGGGACTTTATTGTGAATTTTGTCTGTTTGCCGTTGAGAGGTCTGGATGTAATCTTAGGCATGGACTGGTTAGAGAATAATCACGTTCATATCAACTGTCGTAGCAAGTCGGTTAGTTTCGGTGAAGAAAGTTCGGTTTTGGTGTCTGCTGACCAGTTGAAGAAATTGAAGAAAGAAGGAGTTCAGTTATTTGCGTTGATGGCTTCGTTGTCTGCTGAGAGTCAGGCTGTTATTGAAGAGCTGAAGGTAGTACGCGAATTTCCTGAAGTATTTCCTGATGAAATCCCGGGTGTGCCACCGGAAAGAGAAGTTGAGTTTTCGATTGATCTTGTACCTGGTACGAGGCCTGTGTCTATGGCACCGTACAGAATGTCGGCGTCGGAACTGTCTGAGTTGAAGACGCAACTTGAAGAATTGCTTGAGAAAAAGTTTGTAAGACCGAGTGTATCACCGTGGGGAGCTCCGGTATTGTTAGTGAAGAAGAAAGATGGGAGCATGAGGTTATGTGTGGACTATCGTCAGTTGAATAAGGTAACTATCAAGAATAAGTATCCGCTTCCGAGGATCGACGATCTGATGGATCAATTAGTAGGTGCTCGTGTTTTCAGCAAAATTGATTTGAGGTCCGGATATCATCAGATTAAAGTAAAGGACGAGGATGTTCAGAAAACGGCGTTCAGAACGAGGTATGGGCATTATGAGTATTCAGTGATGCCGTTCGGTGTGACCAATGCTCCTGGTGTGTTTATGGAATATATGAACCGTATTTTCCATGAATACCTAGATCGGTTTGTGGTAATCTTCATAGATGATATTCTAGTTTATTCTAAGTCAGATGAAGAGCATGCTGAGCATCTGAAGTCAGTGTTGGAAGTTTTAAAAGAGAAAAAGTTGTACGCCAAGTTATCGAAGTGTGAGTTCTGGCTGAAAGAGGTGAGTTTCCTCGGGCACGTGATTTCTGGTAATGGTATTGCGGTTGATCCGGCAAAAGTAGAAGCAGTGTTGGAGTGGGAGTCTCCGAAGTCCGTAACAGAGATTAGAAGCTTTTTGGGTTTGGCTGGGTACTACAGGAGGTTCATCGAGGGTTTTTCCAAGTTGGCCCTCCCATTGACTCAGTTGACTTGCAAGGGTAAAGTTTTTGTTTGGGATGCTCGATGCGAGGAAAGTTTTATGGAACTGAAAAAGAGATTGACGACGTCGCCTGTTTTGACGTTGCCTAATCCAGAGGAACCGTTCGTTGTGTATTGTGACGCATCGAAGATGGGTCTCGGTGGTGTGTTGATGCAGGATGGGAAGGTCGTTGCGTATGCGTCGAGGCAATTGCGGATTCATGAGAAAAATTACCCTACGCACGATTTAGAGTTGGCTGCTGTGGTTTTTGTGCTCAAGATTTGGAGGCACTACCTTTATGGTTCAAGGTTCGAAGTGTTCAGTGATCATAAGAGTCTAAAATATCTGTTCGATCAAAAAGAGTTGAATATGAGACAGCGTCGGTGGTTGGAACTCTTGAAGGATTATGACTTCGGTTTGAATTATCATCCCGGCAAGGCTAACGTCGTGGCTGATGCTTTAAGCAGAAAGTCCTTGCATATGTCGGCTATGATGGTGAAGGAATTAGAGTTAATAGAAGAATTCAGAGATTTGAGTTTGGTTTGTAAGATGACACCTCGCAGTGTCAAGCTGGGAATGCTAAAGATCGACAATGAATTCCTGGGCAGCATCAGAGAGGCTCAGAAGTCAGATGTTAAGTTAGTGGATTTAATTAATGGGGTTGGTCAATCTGAAGATGAAGAATTCAAATTGGATTCCAGTGGTGTGTTGAGGTTCCGGGGTAGGATCTGTGTTCCTGACGATGAAGAGATGAGAAGGGCAATTTTAGAGGAAGGTCATCGTAGCAAGTTGAGTATCCATCCTGGAGCAACGAAGATGTATCAAGATCTGAAAAAGATGTTTTGGTGGTATGGTATGAAGAGAGATGTGGCGCAATTTGTGTATGCCTGTTTGACCTGTCAGAAATCTAAGGTAGAGCATCAGAAGCCTGCAGGGCTAATGCAACCGTTGGAAATACCAGAGTGGAAATGGGATAGCATAGCAATGGATTTTGTGACGGGGTTACCGAATACAGCTAAGGGTCATGACGCTATTTGGGTGATCATTGATAGGTTAACGAAGTCTGCTCATTTTATTCCTATTAATATCACTTATCCAGTGTCGAGGTTGGCAGAGGTATATGTCAAGGAGATTGTGAGGCTGCACGGTGTTCCGAAGAGTATTGTGTCAGATAGGGATCCGAGGTTCACTTCCGAGTTTTGGAAGAGTTTGCAGAAAGAATTGGGTTCTAAGTTAAAAATGAGTTCGGCGTATCATCCCCAGACCGATGGTCAGTCAGAGAGAACAATTCAGTCGTTAGAGGATTTGTTGAGGGCTTGTGTATTGGAACAGCGGGGTTCATGGGATTCATATCTTGCGTTGATTGAGTTTACCTATAACAACAGTCACCATTCCAGTATCGGGATGGCACCGTTTGAAGCATTGTATGGTCGAAAGTGTAGGACGCCATTATGTTGGTATGATTCGGGAGAGAGTGTAGTTTTGGGACCGGAGATTGTCCGGGAGACTACGGAGAAGATCAAGATGATCCGTGAGAAGATGAAGGCTTCGCAGAGTCGTCAGAAGAGTTATCATGACAAGCGGAGGAAGGATTTAGAGTTTCAGGAGGGTGAGCATGTGTTCTTGAGGGTTTCTCCTATTACCGGTGTTGGTCGGGCGTTGAAATCGAAGAAGCTCACTCCTCGATTTGTTGGTCCTTATCAGATATCCGAGAGAATTGGAAATGTGGCTTATAGAGTGGCTTTACCGCCAAATCTTTCGAACTTGCACGACGTGTTTCACGTGTCGCAACTTCGGAAGTATGTTTCGGATCCATCTCATGTGATCCAAGTGGACGATGTAGAGGTGCGGGATAATCTCACTGTGGAGACGATGCCCGTAAGGATTGAGGATCGTGAAGTGAAGGCGCTTAGAGGCAAAGAGATTGCATTAGTGAAAGTGGTCTGGCTAGGAGCTGCCGGCGAGAGTATGACTTGGGAGCTAGAGAGCAAGATGCGAGAGTCCTACCCAGAGTTGTTTGACCAGGTAAATTTCGAGGACGAAATATTCTAAGTGGGGGAGAGTTGTAACGCCCTAAAATTATTTAATTAATTTATTTAATTAAATAATTGGGGATTTAAATTTAATTATTTGATGTAATTCGATTAATTAGAATTTTATTTATTTTTGGTGGTATTAGGAAGGAGTGGAGGCGTCACTTGCATGACTTGGGCTTAAGTGAAAAAGCCCAAGCCCATGATCTCCAAAGTGTGCGAAGGGGGGTTTTGTCGTAGGGGGCTAGGTTTGGTGGCCATTCGCAAAAATCAAGAGAGAAAACGCAAGAAAGAAAGAAAATAGCGTGAGATAGAGAGAGAGAGCAAGGAAGGGCGCCGTAGGAGAGAAGAAGAAGAGAAGGGAAGTTGCGACCAAGAAAGAGCAAGAACGTGATCTTGTTGCTGTGATCCTGTACGTGACTACCTCCGGAGCCTCCGTTCTTCAATTTCGAGGTTAGGGGAGCTCTATCACTCTATTTAATAGTTCATATGATGAGTCCTAGATCTAGGATTAGAATAGAGTTCTTGATGCATTGTTGATGTTGGATTTCATATTTAGATGTAGGCGAATTGATGTATGCATGATTCTTGATGCTTTCTTGATGCTTTGTTGGTATTGGCTATCATATGTATGTGTGTATGCGAAGTGAGATTGGTCATGAGACTGAAATTTTGACATGTATGCGTTGTGTTGGTAAAGTGTGACATTCGAATTATGGGCTTGAAACTGAAAATTGTTGTGTTGGAATTACTTGTGTTGTTTGCGAAATTGGATGATGGTGTATAGGCGCCTAGGGCGCCAAGGGGATAGGTAAGACATTGATCAATTGAATTTTTGGAGAAATTAATTAAATTAAGTGTATTTTTGGTGGCTGGAAAATGTTGAGTTTTCATGATTTGGAATTGCGGAGAAAACAATTTTTGGTGTTGAAAGGTGTTTTGGAAAAATTCTGGGCGTTGTTGCTGGTTTCTGGGCGCTGGGCGCCTATGCTGGGCGCTGGCGCCTGTGCTGTGTTGTTGTTGCGCGTGGGGGCGCGCCTGGGCGCTATGCGCCCGTGTCTGTGTGTGTTGCGCGCTGTGCGCGCCTGGGCGCTGGCGCCCGTGTTGTGTCTGTGTGTGCGTGTGCGCGCCTGGGCGCTGAGCGCCTATGGCGCTGTGTTGTGCGCGCGTGTTGCCCCTGGGCGCTAGGCGCCCGTGTCTGTGTTGCTTGTTGCGCTGTGTGGCGCGCTGTTGCTCCTGGGCGCTGGGCGCCTGTGCACTTGTTGCCTGGTTGCCTGGGCGCCTAAGGCGCCTGTTCCCTGGGTGTTGCCTAATTTTTTTTAAAATTGTTTTTATCATAACTTTTGACGTAGACGTCCGTTTTGAACGATTCAAAAAGTGTCGTGAAGCTTTTTCCGCTGTCTATCCATGTGTCCAATTTTTAAAATGGAAAATTGTTATTTTCTGACTGTTTGTGGGCGCCCAAGTGGCTGTCCCCGGTGGTCGTCCCAGTGACATTGAAAAATGACGTGGAACTCTTTAAAAATCCCTTTTGGTGTAAAAACAACAGTTTTAAACACGGTAGTGTCAAAATGACCGTTTTGCCCCTAGTGGCCAAAGTTAATGATAATGATGTGTAAATGACGAGGATGCCCTTGGTGGTTAGTCAAATGACGTTTTTGCCCTCAGTGGCTAATGTTTGAGTTAAATGATGTTTAAGTGTAAGTGACAATTGGGGCCTGAGTGGCTAAGTGAGGTTAAGGTCTAAGTGGCCTAGTGATGATGTGTGATGATTATGAATTTGACAGGTGCTGTGCTCCGTGCGAGCAAACAGGTAAGTGATGGGTCACATTGATGACTGTGATCTGAGTAATTGTGTGATTTTGTGAAGTGAGTGGTGCATGTCATAGAGTCTCATGCCCATATGCATAAAACCCAGTGATGTTTTGAGGCCTGAGTGGCTAAGTGACGATGAGGCCTGAGTGGCTAAGCGATGTTTTGTGAAAAGGTACCTTCATGCATATGCCCGCGAGTGGGTCGCATTTCATAAATCTACATGACATGAGATGAGTTTGTACATGATGTGAATGATGACTGTGTTGTGGATGTTTTGTGTATTGGACGCTGATTATTCTAGTGTGTAGCCTGTGATTAGTGCTTATCATGTTTTCTATTTTATAGACTGAAATGATGCTCACCCTTTCCTGTTTGAATGTTGCCCTCGTGTTGGTAACGTGCAGGTGATTCCCAGTGAAGGTATTAGCTTCACTTTTCGAGTCGAGTCGTCATGCTCTGATACGTAGCACTCAGGGGGGATAATGAACTCGGCCTTTATTAATGATTTTCGATTATTTTGTCCATGTGGACTATTTGGTTATGTTTTACAAATTTCCGCTGCGTAGTTGTTTGTGTTATAAGAAGTTTTATCAGTGACGTTAACCATGAGGCTTGAGTTTTTGATATTGTGATGTGCTACGTGGACGTGTTAATTTGAGTTAAACTGTTTTTAAAGTTGGATAAGCGACGTTTGATTTGAGTACGTGTAACATTTCCTATGAATGAGATTTTTCAAACTCTGATTTTTTTTAAACAAAGTGACGGGTAGAAAGGGGTGTTACAGAAAACCCAACAAATACATACCGCTTCTAATTACGGCTGTCATGGAGAATTGGGAGGTGAAAGAATACTGGTTGATTAAGGAAGCTCGGCGGATATTATGTTTATCAACTTGCTGAAGAAGTTGAGGATCGCGGAGGAGGACCTAACCACCTATCGTGGCATGAACCTCTCCAGATTCAATGGATCTCGGACTCGGCCTCTAGGGTACATCGAGCTGATGGTTACCTGCAGAGACGAGTCCCTCTCTCGAATGGTGAAGACCCGGTTCCTGGTTCTGCCCTATAAGTCACCCTACCAATGCATCATTGGCCGCCTGACCTTGGGGAGACTTCGAGCCGTTGCCTCCAATGTACATCTAAAAATGAAATTCTACTCCCTCAAGGACGAGGTCATCACTATCTTAGCCAACCTGGAGTCCTCGCAGAGATGTCACTACCTCTCTCTCAAGATAGATCAAGAAGCTCAGAGAAGCTCTTGTCCGGCAAGCCGGGACAGAAGGGGTGAGAAGGCCGAAGTTAACCTGGCCGAACTCGACGCCCGATATGACCCAGATAGTTCCGAGGAAGAAGAAGACGATTTGCTCGCAAAGGAGTTGAATAAAAGGATCAAAAGGCTAGAGCCAGACGGTTAGTTCGTCGCCATTTAGTTAGGGGATGACCCGCTCAATACAGTAAAGATTGGGGCCGACCTGCCTGAACACATCAAGTGGGACCTGACGAATGTGCATGGACTATACCGACCTCAATAGTGCATGCCCCAAAGATGTCTTTCCCGTCCCATGTGTGGATAGGTTGGTGGACAACACTTCAGGGTTCCGACTCTTGTCTTTCCTGGACGCATACTCGGTTATGACCTAATTGCGATGTACCAGCCAGACCAAGAGAAGACCGCCTTCATGACCAACAAAGGGAATTTCTGCTACTGAGTTATGCCTTTCGGCCTGAAAAACGTCGGGGCGACTTATCGGCGAATGATGAACAAGCTCTTCTAGCGCTAGCTGGGAAGAGTAGCTGAAATCTACCTCGATGACATGATTGTGAAAAGTAAGACGAACCAGGACCACCTGGCAAGCCTGAATGAAGTATTCGTCGAGGCGCGCAAGAATACCTTGAGGTTAAACCCAGAGAAGTGTAATTTCGGTGTCTGAGCCGGGAAGTTTCTTGGCTTCTACCTCACCGAACGCGGAATCAAAGCCATACCAAGATGAAACCCCCAACGACGAAAAAGAAGATCCAAAAATTGACAGGCATGATAGCAGCTCTTTCTCGGTTCGTGTCAAAAGCAGCTAATAGATCCTTGCCCTTCTTCAAGCTTCTAAAGAAGGGGGTTGAGTTTGAGTGGACGCAGAAATGTGAACAGGCTCTCAACCAGTAGAAGACAATGTTATCAGAACCACCCATTCTAACTCGGCCAGTGGAGGGCGAAACCGTCTACCTTTATCTAGCCATGTCCGTGGAGACTGTGAGTGTCGTACTCGTGCGGGAGACGGACCTCGGGAAGCGCCCATTGTATTTCGTCATCAAATTACTCAGCGGCACTGAGGCTAGATACTAGAAGATTGAGAAAGTAGCATTGGCCTTGGTGGTGGTCGCAAGAAGATTAAGGCCCTACTTCGTGGCACATTAGGTGGTGGTTAAGACTGACAAGCCCATTAGGAAGATCCTCCACCGACCCGAATTAGTACGAATAATCATCAAATGGGAAATTGAGTTGTCCGAATTCGGCATCAAGTTTGAGTCAAGGCCGACACTGAAGTCTCAGGTGTTGGTCGACTTCGTGGCAGAGATGACTCCAACCTCAAATGCAGTGACGACGTGGACTCTTCATGTCTATGGTTCGTCCAATAGTAAAGGAAGTGAAACCGGCCTCATCTTAGAGAGTTCGGAGGGCGTAATGGTGGCGTTATCTTTGACCTTCTCATTCACCACGTCCAACAACTAGGCCGAGTATGAAGCCTGCATAGCCACACTCCTGTTGGCCCGGGATTTCGAAGCAACTAAGATTGAACTCCTGACTATTTCGTTATTTGGTTGTATCACAAATTAATCAAGGAAGAACTCAGTGCGAAAGACCCCATTCTACAAAAGTACCTGGCCAGGGTGCGGGAGTTGTTGTGACTCTTCGTCGAGGCCGAGGTAAAGCATGTCCCCCAAGGGTAGAACACTAGGGATGATATTTTGTCAAAACTTGCAAGTACGAAGCCAATCGGGAACCATCGGATCCTCATCCAAGAAATTCTACCTCGGCCAAGTGTATCTTTGACGCTGGAGCCGGAGGCAACAATCAATGTGATTGATCCTAAGCAGAGCTAGATCCAGCCTTCGAAAAGCTACATAGAATTTGGCCAAGAACCAGACGATCCCAAGGAGGTGGCCCTGACAAGAAGACGAGCTTCCTCTCACTCAGTTGTGGAGGGTAAACTATTTCGACGAGGTTTCTTAATGCCTTTGTTGAAATGTCTTGAAGGGGAAGAAGTTGGGTATGAACAAGCCGAAATTCACGAAGGTATATGCGGACAGCATCTCAGAGGATGAGCCTTAGCTAAAAAGGCCCTCAGAGCCTGTTATTATTGGCCATCCATGACGCAGGACGCAAGGGAGCTAGTCCGAAAGTGCGATAAGTGCCAACGACATGCCGACGTCCACATCGCACCCCCTGCCGAGTTGACGACGTTGACCTCTCTGTAACCATTCGCCTGGTGGGGATCGACTTGTTTCGACCCTTCTCGATTGCTCTAGGCCAGGTCAAATATATGCTCGTGGCCGTGGACTATTTTCTAAAATGGATCGAGGCTGAATCTCTCGCCAACATCACTTCCAAGAACAATATCAATTTTTTTAAGAAGAATATCATGCTCGCTTTGGGATCCCCTAGGTTGTGGTCACTGATAATGGTACCTAATTCACAGACAATAATTTTCAAAAACTAATGAAGGACCTCGGAGCTAAACACCATTTTACCTTGGTCGAACATCCTTAGACCAATGGGCTGGCTGAAGCAGTAAACAGGGTTATCCTCCGAGGTTTAAAACGTCGACTTGATGAAGCAAAGGGAAACTGGGCTGATGAGCTGCCATTGGTCCTCTGGGATTACCACACAACACCCCACTCCACCACTCGAGAGACTCCTTTCCGACTCACCTACAAAACCGAGTCCGTGATACCTGTTATACCCCAATTTTGTCCGCTCTTTTTACTACAATCGTCGTTATTTTTACCAGTTTACAGGTCCTATTACCATGAGTTAGCTTTTGAGCTTATTCGGATGCTATCTCGTTTTATTGGGCATGTGCGTAGTAATTCACTTTATTGGGCCTATGTTAGATTTTCTCGTTTGGGCCTTGGCCGAGCTTGTCCTTTTCCTAGATTTGTCTTTTTAAAATAACATTTTCTCTAATTTAAAAAATCAGTCTTTTATTTACATTATCACCAAAACAAAAATAAAATTACATAAAAATAAAAAAAATAGAGAAGAAAGAAAATAATAAAAAGGGGGTGTCGGTAGCATTAACCTTCAGCCCAACAAGCTGCTTGCCAAGCAAGTCGACTTGTCCACAGTGAAAAGCACACCGCAGTGATTCAACAAGAACACTGAACACATTCTCTCCCTCAACTAGCGAAGCTCTCGCTCTCTCTCTCCCCCTCCCTTTTTTATTTTATTTTTCTTTTAATTAGTTTATTTTTAAATATTCATGATAAATATTTTTCACTAGTTGCACTTTTCATTTTTTCTTTTTTGTTAACTTTTCATTCATATTCAAAACAAAAACAAACTATTCCTTTTCCTATCATAAATAAAGAAATATTTCCAAGAACAAAATAGGGGATTAAGTCGACTATACAGTCGGGTTAGTCTGTTTTTTAGGTCACTAATGAACCGTTACAGATCATGTCCTGAAATCCCTATTTAAAACAGACAATTTCTAAATCAAAATAAACGCAAACACATTTCTTTCCACAAATCAAAATTTCAAAATAGGGGATTAAGTCGACTGTACAGTCGGGTTAGTCAGCGTTCTAGGATGAATGAGCCATACGGCGCAAGAGTCCTAAAATCCTTATTCCAATAAAACCAAACCAACACACATCAAACTATTTTCCAAACTCAAAAAACTCCATTTTTATAAAGTAGGGGACTAAGTCGACCGTACGGACGGGTTAGTCATCATTTTAGGACAAATGAGCTGATCACTCAGGAGTTCTAAAATCCCTAAATAAAATACACCAACAAATAAAGTTTTCTTCCAAGAACTACGTAGCCTTTGATTCTCTACCCAGAGATACGTAGGAGCAGAGGGTGGGCCCACCTCTGTCAAGTGCACTAATAAAAAAACCATTTTTAGTCTTTCTCTAAATATTCCTTTCTTAAATTTAAATAAAATATCAAGTTTCTTCTTTCTTCTAATCTCTTTCAAATTCAAAATAAAAGGGTAAATTAAATGTTTTCAAAATTAACTACCGCTTCTACAACTAATTAGCAGGTAATCTTCCTTAGGAAGGATGCCGTGGGGTGCCAGTACCTTCCCCACGCATAACCGACTCCCGAACCCAAATCTGGTCTCAAGGACCCTTATCCATTCCAAAAGGGATTTTCCAATGCTTGCCCTTAAAATAAACTTTGGTGACGGCTTCATTTTTTGAACCTTCGAGAGATCCTCAGCCGGATTTTTCGGTCGCTACAATACCTGTCAAAATTAGAGAAATAACTTGGAGGACCTCCCATCCAAGAAACCCTCTGGAAAACGAGCCAACTATTTGCGAAGAGCTCGACCTCTTGGAAGAAGCCTAAGATAAGGCTGCGCTACAGGAAGCCGTGATCAAAAGGCGGGTCTCGACAAGATACAACACTAAGGTCGTACCCTGGGAACTTGAGGTCCGAGATCTAGTCCTCCGTTGTGTAGATGTTGGACAGAAGAACACTACTCAGGGAAAATTAGCCCCAAATTGGGAAGGACCCTACAGGGTCGCTTCTAAAACAGGGACCGAGGCATATTAGCTAGAAACACTCAGCAAGGAGCTGGTTCCTAGAACTTGGAACGTAGCTATGTTGTGAAAATACTTCAGCTAAGAAGTACAGTTTTTTGTACCTCGCCTACTCGAGCAATCCGTCTGTGAATAAAACAAGCATGTTGATGTATTGACTTCAATATTGTCTTATCTTTCTCTCCTGCAAATCGTCCCATCCTGGACAACACTCAAAGGCAATTTTAAAGGTAGTTGCCCCTCTTCTCGATCCGAGTTAAATCCGGGCCGAGACCCAGTAAACTGGATCAAAGGGGGTCGGTCTCGTGACCACCCCTGAAAGGCGACTTTAAAGGTTGCTGCCCCTCTTCTTGATCGGAGTTAGATCCAGGTCGAGACTCGGTAAACTGGATCAAGGGAGGGACGGTCTTGTGGCCACCCTAGTTAAGACGACTTACAAGGAAGTCTCCCCTCACCTTGGGACGAGTTAGATCCAAGCCGAGACTTGGAAAACTAGATCTAGGGGACCAACCATAGGCAGAATCAAGCCAATCGGGCAAACACCCAGGCCAGAGCCCCGGCTAACCATCCGAGTTTGATTCAAGGCAAGACTCAGAGTGGGAGGTCGGGCGAACCCCTTTTTAAACACTTTAGTAAAATTTTGTGCGCGAAAATACAAAATTAACAAAATTCGTACAACGTCATTATACATCTTAAACATTTGTCAAACACGCAAAATTAACAACTTAATTTAACATGGATATGGCCGGGACCTCGAGTACGGATGTTTTAGGGACGACCTCAAACGAAGCCGAGGCCGCCATTACAAAAACCCAAAATATTGATAAGAAAAAGAACTACGAGGAGGGATCAACCACACCGTCGTAATTGACTCAGTCAACATGAAGCTTCACAATCTTTCCATCCCGGACATCATGCAACAGCCTTATCAGCACGGGGTCGATCTGGATTCTGGGATTGAGACACTGAACCTGTCTAGGGCGTTCTGAAAGGCTTCCTTGGCTTACTTTACCCCTTTCTTCACAGTCACCTTATTGGATGCCTTGGCCTCGTCCCTCTCCTGATTCGCAACATCTGTCTCCCCCTCCAAAGTCTTGTTTCGAGTTTGGAGCTCGGCAAATTGGTTTTGGTAACCTTTGCTGGCAGTCCCCAGCTCCTCAATTTGTCGCTCAAGACCCGACACCTTCTCCTCAGTGGACATCTGCGCAGACTCGGCCTCGGCCAAGGATTTCCTCATTTTTCTAGATCCTTCTCCGTCTTGCCGACACTCTCCGATTTGGAAGCTAAAGTGTCCCTCTCACCTTTGAGCCGATCTCGTTCTTCCTGCATTTCTACAAGAAAAACGTCACGGTAACAAATGAGCTTCTTGGTTTTATCCAGAAATTCGCCTTCCAACCATAAGTTCTGAGCCTCGAGAGCCTTATATTCTTCGCGTTGCGCAGCCTCCTCGTTCCACTTCATGAAGAGTTCGACCCTGACCCTTCCGACTTTTGTGGTGGCCTCGAAGTCCTCTAGGGTGAGATCGGCCACAGTCACTTTGGGAGAACCTTTCACTTTCTTTGGAGGGGGATGTGCCGATGCCAAGGTCCGCTTGTCTCTTGGTTCATCTTTCTTCCTCTTCTCTGCCTGGGACCGGAGGGATAGCCGAAGAGCACTCTTGTTTATGACCCCGGACGCCGAGGTAGAAGTGGCGGGGGCAGAGTTGGAACCGGCGTCAATATGATTACGAGGAACAAGAACTTGAGTTTCATCGTCCTCCCCGGCCAAGGTCATGAAGTCAGCAAATGCATCCGGGGCTGTCATCTTACCTGAAAAGAAAGAAAATAAGACGACGTCAGTAGGTCAACAAACAAAATTGAAGGGAATACATAAGAAATAGGAAAACAAAGTTCTACCAAGCTCGGTCGTAAGGGACGAGCCAGACTCTGAGTCCGCAAGAATAATAGCACGACAGTGGATCTTCTTCACATTGAAAGCCTCATAGTCCAAACGTCCTCACCTCCGAGCCTTGCCTCTTGGCAGGCATACTAATAGCCTTCGTGCTTAAAATGATCGTCACTCCACGTCACCGGAAAATGATACTTCGCAATCACTCCTTTTGCATCATTAGTCACCACCTCCTCAGTAGCGACGTCGTGCATCGAGGTGACATAGAAATACTTGTTTTTAAACTCTTTAACAAAGTCAGAAGCAGGGTTGGAAGTATCTGTAATGTCGGTACTTGAAGTAGCATCTGAACCTATAACTTATAACGTTTTATTTTTTCTCCAATTTTTGCCTTTATTATTTTAATTAAATTCATCATTTATCCTCCATGGAATGAATTTCTCTCTCATTTTTAGCATTAATTACAAATTAAATGTCCATTTATGTTGTTTTATATTTATAAGCTAGTTCAACGACTAATTTTACCAAACACTTTAAATTTAATTCGCTAACTTATCCGCTATCAGCTCATCTGCTATAAGCTAACTTAGATGTGTTATATGTTATTTAGCCAAATAGAGCCTATATATAAAAGTCAATTACCATTTGAGGCAAACACTGTAAAATATTTTGGTTGGTTTTCCATAAATAAAAAATCAGCGCAGCCATCGAACAAAATATTCTTTTTTGAAATGTTTGTCTTAGATTCCTTTCATGATCGTCATCATGATTCATATTAAACTTAATTAATTGTTATTAATCATGAGCGTTTCTTCCCTGACTTCTTATTTCTCATTAAGTACGATATATATATATATATATATATATATATATATATATATATATATATATATATATATATATATATATATATATATATATATATATAGTAGGGTTCAAATTTTGTAACTCTAAGAGTAACTTTTGTAGAGTTACTCTGCACCTAACCGTTGATTTGGATCAAATTTAATAATAACAATACATCATTAAGTAATGATGTATTAACTATATCATTATAAAATGTTAAAGGCTTAAATATATGTCCGGTCCCTGTAAATATAGCCAAAATCCAGTTAAACCCCTGTAAAAATAAAAGTTTTAAAATGACCCTTGTAAATATTAAATGTTTGCGGTTAAGCCCCTCGGTCAATTTTCCATATTTGCAGAGGGTAAAAATATATGCTCAGCCCCTGCAAATATGGCCATAATCCATTTAAGCCCCTGTAAATATTAAAAAATTTTAAATGACCCTTATAAATATTATATGTTCAGCTTTTTTTGATGAAAAATTGACAGAGGGGCTTAACCGTAAACATTTAATATTTACAAGGATCTTTTTAAAACTTTTATTTTTACAGGGGCTTACCTGGATTTTGGCTATATTTGCAGGGGCTGAACATATATTTAAGCCAATGTTAAAATTAAAATAATGACCTTAGTTTTTTTGGTATAAACCTGGGTATCCACCGCCGAACGGAGTGACTAATCCCCTCGCTGGATTGGAGGCACCTCGAAGGGTCGGACAGCAGACCCAGAGATTGAAAGCTGCTGTATACCCAAGGCGAGGATCGAACCTTCGACACTTGGTTAAGAGAAGATGAGCCCCAACCGCTCAACCACACCCCTGGGTTAAATAATGACCTCAGTTGATATGTGAATATATAACACATAATTAGTTATATCATTAACACCGTCTACATTGACTGAAAATAACAGATTACAACAACAAACAAAACAAAAATAAGGTCTAAAACTACTGAGATGGTGGAGTTAAACGGCGGAGGATCTCAGCGACGCTCCTTGTGGTTTCGACGTACAACTCTAAAGGACTCCGAAGTCTAAACATGTCATGACTGTCAATCATGGCTCGCACGTCAACGTCGTTCTTCACATCCATTGTGGACCAGCGGACACGATTATTATCGCCCATACTGGGGTTGCGATAAGTGATACGAGTGATCTCTCGCTCGTCACTCTCCACTTGCACCTTACTCTGTAGTTTAGCTTTGAGAGCAGCAAAGGTGATATTGTCTTTAAGTCTACATAAAATAGGTTTTGGACACTGGAAATAGACACTGTTTTCTTTGTTGGTGATTGTGCCTTGATGGTGAAGGGCAGTGAGTGCGGAATCATGAGAGTATTGTGTATTTAGGGTGTCCATTTACTTGTGTTGTGTGTGAAAGAAGTGAAACCTAATGGGTCTATTTATAGGGAAAGACTGAAACCCTAAAGCGGATTTCCACCGTTGATGCAAAGTGGTCGGCAAAATCTAGATCGTTGAAAGTGTCGGCAAGATCAAGACTGTTAAAATGTGTCGGCAAAATCTAGACCGTCAAATAATAAACTCGTGGAATAAAATATAATATAATCAGGTAATGTTTATGTAATCAACTGGGCCGGTCAATGCAACATGCTCTAGAACAAAAGAAGACCATAACTGTAGATGTCAAAAATATGGATATAACCACGATCTGACTTCAGATGAAGCATATACACTCCAAGTAGGTGTTAGCGTGCATTTTCGGCAGGCTAAATTAAATGCAGTCAATGAAGCTTAATTTTATGATTTTGAAGAAGAGGTATTTTGACAGGAGAAAGTGAGTTTGGTAGCAGATCAAAGATAAAGATGCGCTGTCGAAGAAGCATAGCATCGACGCCACTGAGGAGTACGAAAGTAACGTGGTCGAAGCAAGTGGCAGTTACACTGTCGAAGTCCTCAGCAGTTACCATTTTTTGAATTCACTAAACAGTTATTCTTTTCCCTTCTATTATAAATACTAGTTGTCTGAAGGGAAAAAAGGGTCGCAATTCATTTACATAATTCTAAAACACTCAAACTTCCGCATACAGAGAAAACGAGTCAATAGAAACAATGTATGAATCTGCGTCCCACTCTTTATAAATTAATGCAATTTTACTTCTGTTTCTTTAAGATTTCTGCACATTTATTGCTTGTTCTCTTCACATTCATCTCTTCTTTATCCGCTTTCCCCGTCAATTCGACGGTTATTCTTAATGCGGCCAAATTAAACCATAAGAACACTAACAATTTCTGGAAAACTTTAAACACAAATGTTCTGGGATTTTCTAGTTGATCCTACAAGCAACACTTATGTGTAACTAGCGGTGTTTACCAAAAACCACGATAAACAAATTGGCACGCCCGGTGGGACCTTTGTGCTAAATTTTTTGAAGTATGTTGAAATTTTCTGGGTTTGTTACCAAACTCGTAGTGTAGTTCATACTTTGCATGCGTTTAATGAGTGGTAGGCGTCTTCCAGAGATGCCTCGCTCTAATGCAACCAACCCCCCTGCATCTGATGCACAAATCTTACACGATCAAGCGTCAGTTAGTGATACTAACGCTGCAAATGTCGTAGGAGTAACCGTTCCTATGCCTTCTTCGACAACTATAGGAGTAACTACCATAACCGCTCCTGTACTCAACCCTGTGTCTATGATGACTAGTCCAGCGTTGAAACAGAATATGGCTAATCCAACAATTGGAAGCCTTCCATTTAATCTGCCTACGAATAGTCGAAAGTTACCCATACGGCATGCTAACAGCCTTAATGGCAGGCCTTCCGACAAGTACGATTGCTCAGGTAGATAACGTAGTCTCAGGGTTTTCGCCTTTGCACAGTTCTCCAGAGAGCTTTTATAGTCGAAATCCCCACCCTTCACTGACCAAATCGTCTTTGTTGGCATTAAGACAACAAATGGACGATAGTAACCATGACATGGTTAATATGTTAACACAGCAGATTGGTATTGTGTTTAACCCTTTAATACAAAACACAAATCATAGTTACCAAATGTTGGCAACACAAATGGGAAGAATTGTTGATTTCTTTGGCACTACGCCAATGTATAACCAGCAAATCCCTCAAATTCAGAATGCTAGGCCTGTCGAAATCCCTATAGAAAGGCCTAACACTGCAACTCCCATCAATCAAGGGCAACAACTTGTCGTCGAAGAGCCCATTCCTAATGTTGTACTAGTCCACAGGAACCAAGATGCTGATGAAGTAGTTAGACAAGTTCACAGAAATAATTTTGGAATCCAAAATAACTTAGCCAATCTTTCCGAAACTATTCTAGCAAATAATGGTCTTAACCTAGGCCTACACAGGCCTAATTATGTATCACCTTTGTCGGAATATGTTCTGCAAACAGAATTGCCTAGGGGGTGGAAGATCCCTAAATTCACAAAATTCACTGGAGAAACTAGCGAATCTACTGTCGAACACATTGCCCGTTATTTAACTGAGGCTGGTGATATAGCACAAAATGAGAACTTAAAAATGAAATATTTTCCAAGTTCACTAACCAAAAATGCTTTTACATGGTTCACTACTTTACCCCCACATTCCATGTTTAATTGGAACCAGTTAGAAAAGGAATTCCATGAACAATTCTATATGGGACAATCGAAGATTAGTCTTAAAGAGTTGGCTAGTGTTCGATGCAGAATGCCAGAGTCAATTGACGATTATCTCAATAGATTCAGACTACTCAAGGCAAGGTGCTTTACTCAAGTGCCTGAACATGATTTAGTCGAAATGGCCGCTGGTGGCCTCGACTACTCTATTAGAAAGAAATTAGATACTCTACACTTAAGAGATATGTCACAATTGGCTGATAGAGTTCGACAAGTCGAAAGACTTAAGGATGAAAAGGCCAGAACCAGTAGGTTCGACAAAAAAGGAACTGTTGCATATGTCAATGCTAATGACAGTGACCAAGAATTCGACATATCATATGAGATGTCAAAGAAGAGGTCAATGTTGTAGAATTAAAACCTGGGCCTCCATATACTTGTAAATTGTTGAAGCCTTCTGATGGGAAAAATCCCGTCGAACCAAAAAATGATAAATTTATTGCAAAAACTTATACCTTTGATGTCACAAAATGTGACCAAATATTTGATCTTTTAGTTACTGATGGTCAGATTTTAGTGCCTAAGGGCCTAAAAGTGCCACCATTAGAACAACAAAAGAAAAGAGGTTACTGCAAATTGTTGGTGTAAGCCCTAGTGGCCAATCTATTTTGTATAGATTATTGTTTGTATCATGATTTTATGTCATATATTTGATATATATGTAAGGCGTTATTTATTATGTTATAAGAGTATATCATAATAAAGTCCTTAGAATAGATAGTTTGTTCAATGGAGCATCAAATGTGATTTGATCGTGAGACCCCATTGAACTATAGAACGCTATTCTTGAAGTCTCCATAGTCGAAGTATTATTGTTAACAAGGACAACAATAATGCATAGAGGCTATTGTGTTGATGATTGATGACCACATCTCACGGGTCATGGATATGGAGATATTGAATCATAACACAAGTATAAATATTAGGAATAATATTTATACTGGATTGACCCACCATGAGAATGCTACATAATTGTTATGTAAGTGTCATTAGCGATTCTCATGCGACCATTGTGAGTAGTCCTTCGACTTGACGTCACTACGATCCCTACATGCAAAGTTGTAGACTTTAAAGCCATCAAACGTTGTCTGTAACAGGACAATCATAAATGTGGTTATTGGGTCTGCAATGAACCATGTGGAGGGGTGTGAGTGATGTAGATAGGATTCGTCCCTCCTACATAACAGGAGTTATGTCTTGGGCCTATCAATAGAGTGAGACCGTGGAAATGCATGGCCATGCTAGAATGGACCAATATGTGATATTGTGTTCATCGTTATTTACGTGTCTACTCGGGGATCGATAAATAAATAATTGGACTTTGCAAGTATGACACATATTATGACTTGCGTTTGATTAGACATTTGGACTAAGGGACAATTACTACACGATAAGTTATGGTCGCGGAAAGGCTAAAATCGGATCACCGATTTTCTCATGACCTGGGTAGCAATGATGTGTTGCTAGACGCCGCTCTTTGCTTTAATATGAAATATTATTGCCATGTCAGTGAGAACCTATAAGGGTCACACACATAGAGCAAAGTATGTCGGGACGTATGATTAAATTAAATATGATTTAATTTAATCGGATGTTGATTTATAGTTAAATATGATTTAAATACATTGACAGTTATATTTATTTAATTGAATTTGATTTAATTAATTAAATAAGGGAAATTAAGTTTTTAGATTAAATATGATTTAATCTAATTAATAGTCAAGAATTAATTAAATTGTTTAATTAATTTTGGGCTGGGCCAGCACTTTCTAGGTATGACCCATTAGCCAAATAGGTTTGGAGATGCCACTCACTATAAATAGAAAAGTGGCACTCATCCCTAGGTATTAGGGGTGTTCGCGGTGCGGTTTGGTTCGGTTTTGAGTTAAAAAGTGAACCGAACCGCAAGGTAAAACTACATGCGGTTTGATTTGGTTCGGTTGGCTTTCTAAAATAAAACCGAATCAAACCAAACCAAACTAATGCGGTTTGGATTGGTTCGGTTGGTTCGGTTTTTTCCAAGACAAAACATAATTTAAAACGAAGTTAAAATTAACTAACATAAAAAATGGCTAACATAAATCTTTAAGAAAAAATCTACTCAAATATATGTAGTATATAAATTACGCTTTTTTAATTCTTTTAAGATAGTTAAGACAATGTTTAAAAGAATTTGAATTAAATATTTTATTTTAATTTTTAAATATAGCATAACAATATAGATTGTTTGTTTGTTAAAAAAAAAAATTTGATTGTTTGTAAGTGAGTCAAAGAATTAATTGTATTTGGGCTAGTAAGTGAGTGAGAGTTGGGTTTTAGTTGCATTTGGGCTAGCAAGTTAGTAAGGAAGGTTGTAAGTCAATAAGTCTTAGTGTTACTTGCGGTTTGGTTTGGTTCGGTTTCTATAATCAAAACCGCGAACAGAACCAAACCGCGCGTGTTATACCCCAATTTTGTCCGAGCTCTTGTTAATAGCGTTTTAATTTACTAGGTCGCATTTTTTTGCAAGTCTCGAGTCCTGTTAACGCGTGTCGGTGTCATGCGAGTGTCGTTAAGATGCCATTTGTGTAATTGGGCCAACAGTCGGGTTATTGGGCCTACACATATACAAATTGGGCTTATCATTTTGAGTTGGGCCCACGAACGTGGTTCCTAGTTAATTTTTAGTGTTAACGGGCCTATTTGTTCTATTTGAGCCTCGTTCTAGCGCATTTGCCTAGTTGGGCCCGATTTCGCTTTTGTATTTGGCTCAACTTCTTTTATTATTTTTATTTTGTCTACTTAATTTGTTGAGTCCAAAAATGTCAAAAAAATCAAATTTTATTTCATTTACAATTTAGGAGTGTTTAGAGTCCAAACTGTCCCAAAAATGCAAAAAAACAATAGTCAAAAATACAAAAAAATACAAAAAATGAAAATAAAAAGGGAGCGGCATCAGCAAATCTCTGGGGCTGTTCTTGCTCTCCAAGACTGCTCAGCAAGCCCACATTATCAGACCTGCAAAAGCCCAGTCAAACCAGTCAAAAACCAATTAAATGCCAACCCTAGTTTTTCAGTATAAATAAACAGACAATCCTAGGTCCAAGGACAGAATCGGATACAAACATACACAGACAGAGACAGATCTCAAAAATCACAAAAATAAGGATTAGGGCTTCACATTGAAATCCTAATCACCAAAAACACCAAGTTCGAGTCTGAAGCAAGAACGCGCAGTAGCACTGAGTCAGAATAGCAACCAAGAAGAGACTTTTCAGAAACGTGGAAATAAGAGGAACTGATTACTGCGAAGGATTTGGCATCGCAAATTGATGTGCGATTAATGGCTACTGTGTATTTCAAGAATAGCATCAATCGTTACTGGCGCCACCGTCGTGATTCTTCGGGAATTAGCAACGAGGAGAAAATGCATCTGAAGCAGAAGTTGTTGTCGAACTTGAGAAAAGAGAATGATCAGATAGCTCTAATGTTGGCAGTGCTAATCTCCAAAATTGCTCGCATCGATTATCCAAAAGAATGGTCAGGCATCTTTTTGGTTTTATCACAACAACTTCAATCAGCAGATGTTCTTGCCTCCCATCGAATCTTTATGATTCTATTTCGGACCCTAAAGGAGTTGTCCACCAAACGCCTTACTGTGGACCAACGCAATTTTGCAGAGATATCATCCCATTTCTTTGATTATAGCTGGCGCCTTTGGCAAAGTGATGTGCAAACAATACTTCATGGCTTCTCAGCTCTTTCTCAAAGCTATAATTCAAATGCTGACGATCAGCATCGTGAACTTTATCTTACATGTGAGAGATGGCTGTTGTGCTCTAAGATCATTCGGCAATTAATCATTTCCGGATTTCAAAGTGATTCCAAGTGTTTTCAGGTAATTCTGTATCTGTCCCTTGTTTTTATCCTCTATGGTGATTTGTATCTTGAAAAGTTTAGCACCTTTTTTTTTATTTTTCAGACTTCTACTAACACCCCTGTATTTTACTTCTCGCGCCCTCCCCTGAAGCCCATGATTTTTTTTTGGAACGCAGCCCAGCTTACAAAAATAAGCTGGGCTCATTGTTTACACCCCAGTTTTTATAATACATCCCTCCTGCCACTTGCATACCATTTTACTACTACACCCCCTGTTTCTCTTTTTTTTAATTTTGTTTCTTTCCCCTAAGCGAACTTATTTTTTTCCATAAACTTTTCTTCCCAAATAATGGATAAATATTTCCGCGAACAAAAAATTAATCCAATTGCGAAAACTCTTCAAAATCAAACTTTGTTAATAGTCTTGTGAAGCCTTTGCTTGCATGATTATTAACAATGAGGTACTAGTGGTGATCACTTGGAGCCATTGCTCAATTGATCCTCATGAATGCCTGAATTTTCCTAAAGAGTTTCACTAAATCAAAAAAAAACTTTGTTTGTAGTCTTGCGAAGCCTTTGCTTGCATGATTATTAACAATGGAGTGCTAGTGGTGATCACTTGGAGCCCTTGCTCAATTGATCATCATGAAAGCTCGATTTTCACAATTAAACAAGATAAAAAAACAAAAAAACCTTTTTCAGGACAAAGAAGAACTACGTAGCTTTGAATTCTCCATCGCACCGGGAGATACGTAGGAGCGGGCCATGTCCCGTCAAGCGTTTTTTTCTAAAAAACCATTTTTTTCCCCTTTTTCATAAAAAATAAAGATTTTCATTAAGATTTTTTCAATAAGAAGTAGAGAGGCAAAATTAAGTATTTTCAAGTCAACACACTAAAACCACACATTTAATTAAAGGTTCCCTCTCAGTAGAGAGGACGTGTGGGGTGCAAACACCTTCCCTGCGCGTAACCGACCCCCGAACCCTATTCTCTAGTTTCGCAAGACCAATCGCTTTCCAAAAAGGTTTTCCTAATATTTTCCTTAATAAATATTGGTGGCGACTTCATTGTCTTAAGAAAAGTTGTGAACGAGGAAGGTTCTCCCTCGGGGACTTTTTCGGGCGCAACAGTTGGCGACTTCACTGGGGAAACCAAAAAAAAAACATTTTTTTTTCAAAAGTGGGTCAAGCCTAATTAATTAAATGTGTGGTTTATATGATTGATTTGAATATCTTGTTTTGCCTCTCTTCTTCTTCCTTTTTCATAAGCATGTTACATCCATGTGCATTCTTATTCTATGTTTGCTTTTGCAATAGATAGTTACTTCTTTGCTTAGTTCCCTCATGCATTTCTTCCCCTTTCTTATCATGTCCCCTTCTTCTCTGCTCCCTTTCCTATGGTGAGCACGTGCATACTTCCCCTTTCTTATCATGTCCCCTTCTTCTCTGCTCCCTTTCCTATGGTAAGCACATGCATACTTCCCCTTTCTTATCATGTCCCCTTCTTCTTTGCTCCCTTTCTTGAGGTAAGTAGTGCATTGTTATTGGCACCCTAGATTAGTTTATATTGGATCGATATTTAACCCTAGGATAAACAACATGCTATTTGTCTAGACTGCTCTGGATTTTCATTTGCAGGTGGGGAAGGGTAGTTATTCCTAGGTGTTGTGCCCTCGACACACACTTCACATCCTATACTTGTGAGCATTGAGTGGGGCCTAAAACCCAAGGTCTGAACAAAAACCTAGGAGAGTGGGAACGATTAGTGACTGCCATTCGTAGACCTTTGTCTGTATGGCTCTCATGAAAGTTCCGCCCAAGAGTGCGCTTTGTCATGATGCCTCACACTCGGTAGCTTTCTACGATTGTGGGTGCCATCATGAGAGAGACTTTAGCTCTTGGTTGCCATTGTAAGGAAGTGATTAGAACCTACATGGGAGGATTACCCCTTTCGTCGACTTTAGACCCTAGGATTCCCACCCTTTGTAGGACACGGGGGCACGCCTTTGTTTGTTGCATTAGTTTAGGCATTCCTTTTTCTTAAACTCTATTTCAAAAATCGTAGAAAATAATATCCTTTTTTTTTCTTACCCTCTTTTTATGTAACACATCATTTCGCATCCACATCATTTCGCATCCACATCATTTCGCATTCACATCGTTTCGCACCATTGCATTTGCATCTAACAAAAGTTTGAAAAAAAGAAAAAAAAACATTCATCTTGCATTCCCTTGCATTACATAAAGATAAAACAAAAAAACAATTATCATCTGCATAGCATAAGCATTTCATTTATAATCATGCAAAAAATCCTCGTCAAGTTCATCCAAGATGAGACATTCATGCATAAGAATTATTTCAAAAGAGACACAGTAGAACTACGTAAGCTTTGATTCCTCATTACAATGGGGATACGTAGGAGCGGGTCATACCCCGTCAAGCACATTTTTCTAAAACCCTTTTTCCAATAAATCATTTGCATCTCCAAATAATTTTCAAAATCATGTTCCAAAACTAAAAAACAAAAAAAGAAAATCATTGTGAGTATCATGCATCTCATTGCACAAAAAAAATGAAAACAAGAAAGCATCTCATTCATAATCATGAATAAAAATCATCATCAAATTTATTCCAAATGTAGCATTCATGCACCATTTCATTAACCTCATCACTTTGGTTCAAATACATCATTCCTCCATACATGCATCTTTCAAAAAAGGAAGGGGCATTGGCATTTCATACCTTGCCTTGCCTCTAAAAAAAAAAATCATCATCATTTAGAGAAAAGCATCATTCTTGCATCTTTCATCATTCAAAAGAAAAAGGGGGCATTGGTATTTCGTACCTTGTCTCGCCTCTAAAAAATAAAAAAAATAAAAAATCAAAATCAAAAATCATTTTGAAAAAAAAGGGGCATCATTCTTGCATCATTCGCATTGGCATTCCATGTTTTGTCTTGCATTAAAAATAACAAAATTATTTAGAATAAGCCACGCTCTTCGAGTGGTTATTCTCCACGCATTTGCATCATACTTGCATATCATAATTTGTTCATTCATTCATTACATAAAATAAGAGTTGTGATGAGAAGCGAGACGTTCTTGCGAAACAATCATCCTTTTTGAAAAAGTTTATCCTTACTTGGTTGCAAACTCAAGGTGTTCCAAGGCACTCAGTTTTTCAAAAGCACTGCATCCCATCCATTCCATGACAAAAGACTGAAATAGTGTATCAAAGAAAAAACAAATTTTTAACTGTTGTTAACTCTCTGTGAAGCATTCTTCTAATGAGCGTGCATGCTATGAGTACATTCTCTTGTTTGAGTCCGTTGGTTTTCCTCCCTTACCACCATTTCCCGTCCAAGTCTAGTCCCGCCCCGTCCACCCATAAAGTGCATATTCTCCCCATCAGTGCGTATTTGACTTTTGGTTCAAGTCCTCCATGCTGGGGCAAGTCTGTGATCATTAATTCCCCTTGATTAATATCATATTCCTTCAGTGCAAGTCTCTCAAAAAAATAATAATAATAATATAATAAACAAGAAAACAAGCTCGCTAGGTTGAAAACCCGCAAAGGGCGGCCTAGGCAAAAAGGAGCGCCCGGTGGACTGAAAACTCACAAAGAGCGGTCCAGACAAAAATTAGGGCACAAAAAAGGAAAAAAGAGCAAACACATGAAGATAGATAAATTATTGTTCTAAAGTTAAGTCTTATAGAAATAAGCAATCGGGATTTGAAATGAAGTTTGGCCATCTCCTCAAAAACCCCAAAATCCCAGAAAGCCCCTTTCCTACCCATCTTAAGCCAAGAAAAACCAAAATCCAAAAATCACCCTAGACAAGGATCACCCCAAATAAAAAAAAAACAGTGCATCACTTTTTATCAGCTCACCCGAGTCGAAGAAGGAAAAGAATCATAAAAAAAAAAGGGGAAAAAGAGAAAATAAAAAAAAAAAGGGATTCAAAAATGAAAATCCCAAAACAAAAGAAAATACAAAAGAAATGTAAGTGGTGAGCTGGTACATGTTACCACAAAATACAAGAGATCCTTGTCTAAATGAACCTTCAAACACTTCATCATTCCAACACCTGATTCCATAAACCTTCAAACACTTCCTTTGGCCTCAACATTAAACCCCTTAGTCATTCTACCATTTGCTTTAACAGAGCCCAAACAAACCCAATAACCATCTTCCTCATAGACCATTAACCGTCAATCAACGCCGAACAAAACTCATCCTCCCATTAGCCTCAAACACTTCATTAAGCCTAACCCTCCTTCCTCCATAAAACACCACAATCCCGAAAAGTCCATTCCGATCAATGACCGGTTGCTTTTGTTCACTCAAATTCTAATCTTAGGACGAAGAAGCTTATCTATGTACAATGTGTTTGCTCAAAAGAAAAACAAACGATCAGAAAAAAGAAAGCTGATCAAGAAAGAATAAACCCTCAGAAAAAAAGAGAACTGAGGAAATAAAAACGAACAGTCAGAAAAAAGAAAGCTGACAAAATAAAAAAGAGGGACTTGCACTCCAAAACACATTCAAGACGCATTAAAACAAGGTTTAGTGATCACCAGGTAAGGATTCTTTCGCACCAAAAGTCAAGACATCAGTAGAGAACCAAAGATTTGCACTGAGAATACCACTCAGACCCAAAAGTTGGGGCATTCTCTTCACCACCCACACACCCTAGTCTTGGGAAAGTCTGTTCAATGCCCATCCCATGTCACTCCAGTTGTCAATGTCATTCCAAAGTGGGGCGAGTGCATTCCCATTCCTTCACCTCATTCGTTTCCATAAAAACCTCACCGGGGCAATCTCTCAACTCACTATCCTAAACAAGACCTTGTCATTCTGATTGGGGCAGCTTTGTCCTCGTTATGACTGGGGCAACATCTTATTCTGTGGGTTGAAGCAAAACCCCTTTCATTCCAGCTTTCATCCCAAGAGCCGAAGCGTTCCCAATTCATCATCTTCTACACCCCTGGTTGGTGTCACCACTAGACAGGGGCAAATTATTCACTCGTCAAAGACCTGAATTGGGGCAATCTTGTATCTCTTGGTCCCTCATAAGCTTCGGCAATAACCATGTCTGTCATTCCTTCACTTGTCATAAATGTCCATGCCCTAAACCAATTCCAAGTTAACTGACTCATTCATTCACATTTGCACTCCTATGCATGCTTACTAGATAATGCTTCAAAGGAGAGAACACAAGTTGTTTACGTGATATCTAAAATTCAGTCATCATGGAAAGAAAGAGAAAACAAGTGAGTTTGTTTGTAAATAAAAACCTTGAGAACACCAGAGTTTGAATCAAATTCAATTTTTCAACAGAATGGTCAATAATCATCTCAAGTCCTTGCATTCAAAATCTCGCATCTCATCATCACAAAAATGTTTACCTCATGCATCTAGGCATTATAGCATATGCATCAAAGCATTACATTTGCATCTTCACATTTTGTGCATTCATCACATAGCAAAAAGAAAAAAACATTCCACGTCAGTTGCACAGAAAAAGCAGAAATCTTTTCATTGCATTGGCATCATATTCGCACTTCATAAAAAAGGAAAAGAACAAAATCATTGCATCATTAGAGCATTACATTTTGCATCAGATATTCCATAGAAAAAGCAAAGAAAGCAAAAAGAAAACAAAGAAAAGAAACCACAAAAGCGACACAAAAACATTCCCTGTCATCCAGCATTCCATATCATTCATCATTTCACAAGCATTCCTTTGTCATTCAATCATCAAACATTAAAGTATTGCATATGCATCATATTAACGTTGGCATTTCCATAAAAGAAAAAAGAACAAGAATCATTGCATCAAACATCAGAGCATTGCATCATATTAATGTTTGCATTTCATAGAAGAAGCAAAAAGAAACAAACAGAAGTTAGAACAGGAGCATTCCATTCATCAAAGCATCAATCACCGCATACATTTGCATTCAAACATCAAAGCAATACAGTTGCATCACATCAATACTTGCATCTCATAGAAGAAAAGAAAGCTAAAGCGTCCCATGTCGTTCATCATTTCATTCATCAGCAATATTCACACTTCATAGAAAAAAAGGCAAAGAAGAAAAATTTTCCATTACATGTCATCTGTCATTCCATTAAAATACATGAGCATTCATCAAAACTTTGCATTCACATACCCATGATTCTTAAAAGAGCAAAAGAGAAGCCAAAAGAGAGAAAAAAGAAGAGCCAAGAGAGCAAGAAAAAGAAAAGAAAGAAAAAGAAAGAAGAGAAGCTAGAGAAAGAGAAAAAGACGGGAGAAAATCATGCATTCATAAGCGAAAGAAAAAGAAAATCATGCATTGCGTACAGACAAGAGAAGAAAAGGAAAATCATTGCATTCATCAAGCATATAGGAACAGTAGAAGATCATGCATTCATCCAACATAGACAAAGGAAATAAGAAACTCATCATTCAAAGAAAACAGCAATCATGGCATTTGCATTGCATGCATTTATTCATTTTCAGCTACAGGTACAAAGAGAGGATGAGCACTTCGGTGTTAGCCCTCGCCCCCAGATTCCAGAAAATGTTCCCCCAAGTTGGGAGTTCAGAAAGAAAAAAGAAAACAGAGGAATAGAAAAAAAAAAGAGAAAAGAAAAGAGAGCGCTCAAGCGCGCATTGCGGATTGGAGCACAGAGATCATCGCTCCCTTCTGCCCAGGTCTCACGTCGCGTACGAGAAACGCGATGGACCGCAGCCCCATGTGAGGTTCAACGGAATAGTTGTATCAGCCTAAGATACAGTGGACGCCGTGCATTGATCAGTATATTAGTTCCGGAGCTGATGACGATCCCCCCGGTCGCTCGAAAAGGCCAACAGGAAGCGTGCTCCTCAAAGCCACGTGCAAACTCGGATTCGTCAATAGTTCGTTTAAGGATTACAGGTTTTAGGCAGCCTGGGCAATTTACCGCTTTTTGCACGCCAAGTGCCCATTTTACCTTTTCTGTCTGCACGCCAAGTGCCCATTTTACTTTTCTGCCTGCATGCAAATGCCCATTTTACCTTTTCTGTCTGCACGTCAGTGTTCATTTACTGTTTTTCGCATCAACACGAAAGTGTCTATCTTTCCAAAAAACAAAAAAAAGGGGAAGTTCGGGTTCTCCAAATGGACAAAATTGGTATAATTTCTGAATTCTTTATTTCTATTTTACCTTCGAAATATGTCTCGCGCAATTCATATTTCTTGGTAAAATCCAAATAAAGAGGGGCAGCTGTTATACCCCAATTTTGTCCGAGCTCCTGTTAATAGCGTTTTAATTTACTAGGTCGCATTTTTTTTGCAAGTCTCGAGTCCTGTTAACGCGTGTCGGTGTCATGCGAGTGTCGTTAAGATGCCATTTGTGTAATTGGGCCAACAGTCGGGTTATTGGGCCTACACATATACAAATTGGGCTTATCATTTTGAGTTGGGCCCACGAACGTGGTTCCTAGTTAATTTTTAGTGTTAACGGGCCTATTTGTTCTATTTGAGCCTCGTTCTAGCGCATTTGCCTAGTTGGGCCCGATTTCGCTTTTGTATTTGGCTCAACTTCTTTTATTATTTTTATTTTGTCTACTTAGTTTGTTGAGTCCAAAAATGTCAAAAAAATCAAATTTTATTTCATTTACAATTTAGGAGTGTTTAGAGTCCAAACTGTCCCAAAAATGCAAAAAAACAATAGTCAAAAATACAAAAAAATACAAAAAACGAAAATAAAAAGGGAGCGGCATCAGCAAATCTCTGGGGCTGTTCTTGCTCTCCAAGACTGCTCAGCAAGCCCACATTATCAGACCTGCAAAAGCCCAGTCAAACCAGTCAAAAACCAATTAAATGCCAACCCTAGTTTTTCAGTATAAATAAACAGACAATCCTAGGTCCAAGGACGGAATCGGATACAAACATACACAGACAGAGACAGATCTCAAAAATCACAAAAATAAGGATTAGGGCTTCACATTGAAATCCTAATCACCAAAAACACCAAGTTCGAGTCTGAAGCAAGAACGCGCAGTAGCACTGAGTCAGAATAGCAACCAAGAATAGACTTTTCAGAAACGTGGAAATAAGAGGAACTGATTACTGCGAAGGATTTGGCATCGCAAATTGATGTGCGATTAATGGCTACTGTGTATTTCAAGAATAGCATCAATCGTTACTGGCGCCACCGTCGTGATTCTTCGGGAATTAGCAACGAGGAGAAAATGCATCTGAAGCAGAAGTTGTTGTCGAACTTGAGAAAAGAGAATGATCAGATAGCTCTAATGTTGGCAGTGCTAATCTCCAAAATTGCTCGCATCGATTATCCAAAAGAATGGCCAGGCATCTTTTTGGTTTTATCACAACAACTTCAATCAGCAGATGTTCTTGCCTCCCATCGAATCTTTATGATTCTATTTCGGACCCTAAAGGAGTTGTCCACCAAACGCCTTACTGTGGACCAACGCAATTTTGCAGAGATATCATCCCATTTCTTTGATTATAGCTGGCGCCTTTGGCAAAGTGATGTGCAGACAATACTTCATGGCTTCTCAGCTCTTTCTCAAAGCTATAATTCAAATGCTGACGATCAGCATCGTGAACTTTATCTTACATGTGAGAGATGGCTGTTGTGCTCTAAGATCATTCGGCAATTAATCATTTCCGGATTTCAAAGTGATTCCAAGTGTTTTCAGGTAATTCTGTATCTGTCCCTTGTTTTTATCCTCTATGGTGATTTGTATCTTGAAAAGTTTAGCACCTTTTTTTTTTATTTTTCAGACTTCTACTAACACCCCTGTATTTTACTTCTCGCGCCCTCCCCTGAAGCCCATGATTTTTTTTTGGAACGCAGCCCAGCTTACAAAAATAAGCTGGGCTCATTGTTTACACCCCAGTTTTTATAATACAGCCCTCCTGCCACTTGCATACCATTTTACTACTACACCCCCTGTTTCTCTTTTTTTTAATTTTGTTTCTTTCCCCTAAGCGAACTTATTTTTTTCCATAAACTTTTCTTCCCAAATAATGGACAAATATTTCCGCGAACAAAAAATTAATCCAATTGCGAAAACTCTTCAAAATCAAACTTTGTTAATAGTCTTGTGAAGCCTTTGCTTGCTTGATTATTAACAATGAGGTACTAGTGGTGATCACTTGGAGCTATTGCTCAATTGATCATCATGAATGCCTGAATTTTCCTAAAGCAGTTTCACTAAATCAAAAAAAAACTTTGTTTGTAGTCTTGCGAAGCCTTTGCTTGCATGATTATTAACAATGGAGTGCTAGTGGTGATCACTTGGAGCCCTTGCTCAATTGATCATCATGAAAGCTCGATTTTCACAATTAAACAAGATAAAAAAACAAAAAAAAACCTTTTTCAGGACAAAGAAGAACTACGTAGCTTTGAATTCTCCATCGCACCGGGAGATACGTAGGAGCGGGCCATGTCCCGTCAAGCGTTTTTTTCTAAAAAACCATTTTTTTCCCCTTTTTCATAATAAATAAAGATTTTCATTAAGATTTTTTCAATAAGAAGTAGAGAGGCAAAATTAAGTATTTTCAAGTCAACACACTAAAACCACACATTTAATTAAAGGTTCCCTCTCAGTAGAGAGGACGTGTGGGGTGCTAACACCTTCCCTGCGCGTAACCGACCCCCGAACCCTATTCTCTAGTTTCGCAAGACCAATCGCTTTCCAAAAAGGTTTTCCTAATATTTTCCTTAATAAATATTGGTGGCGACTTCATTGTCTTAAGAAAAGTTGTGAACGAGGAAGGTTCTCCCTCGGGGACTTTTTCGGGCGCAACAGCGCGGTGCAATGAAAAAAAGAACCGAACTAAACCAATAAGAAACGGTTTTTTGCGGTTTTCGGTTTGGTTCGGTTCGGTTTGCGGTTCTCTATTGGTTTGGTTCGGTTTTGAACACCCCTACTAGGTATGCAATGTGTGCAGCGGCCGCCTCTCTCCCTAGGATGGCTAGCACCTCTGTTCCGGTTGCTTGTGTGGACTTCATAGAGATCAGATATTTTTCTGATTGGTGATCAAAGCACGCTACAAGAGGTAAACACAAAAGATCTCTATTGTTACCTATATGCTCCGTTCGTTGGTGATTAATGGCTAATCGGATCCTTGGCAAAAGGGATATTCCGCTCTAGAAATCAAAATATTTTGAAAAATGATCTAGAATCCCTAACACAAATATCATAATTTTTTAGGCCATAACACATCTCGTTGTGTTCTTTTCAGGGATTTGGCCCAAAAAGTACTGAATGAAGGCAGGCTGAGTTTTGGTGAGAAGTCGAAGCCTCAGATGAAGATAGATACGGATCCTCTCCCTGTGGTGGATGCCATGTACGCTGAGCCAGTCGACATAAATGTTGTCGAAGCTACTGAGGTCATTGCTGCAGATTTCGTGGCGAAAGGGGCTACGAAGAGCTCAGAGATCAACGCTAAAATGGTCACTAAAGACCAGTACAATGAGAAGATACAAGTGGTTTATCCTAATGCTGAGGAAGAATTAATAGACTTCCTGAACCGTTGCAAAATCAACAACACGGAGGTTATGATGTGCCCAAGGTGCAGTTCTGTGTTTGACAAGGAGGCTGCCAAAAGCCTTGAGGGTTTCAAACCTCAGTCAAAGAGGAAAAGCAAATGGGTCGACAACAGGCCTAAATTCAGCTTCAACCCAAGAGGTGTACCATACAAGGTCACGCCTTCGACCCAGAAGGCTCAAATCAAAACATTTGTGCCATCATCTAGGTCACCTGTCGGAAAATGGGTATATTCTGGTGGAAAGGATGCGGGATATTACTCAACCATGGCGAAAGGAAGCACAAGTGCCATGAATCAAAATAAGGCTCCTAAATCAGAGAGGTATGCCTACAATAATAACTACAAAGGGAAGAACCCTATGACTAGGACTCAATGGCGTAGGTATCAACGCCAGATGAAGGCTGCTGCTGTAGAGAAGGGCAGAAACTCAAACCCAAACAAGGGTAAATAGTTAACCTCCCTTGTCGAAGTGCCCAGGAGGTCTGCCACTGAGAGGATATTCCCTCCACTCTCAGTTATTAAAAAAGGCCTTGACTCAAAAGAAGACCTCAATCTGGAGGATGACGGAATGAAATCTGAGTTTTCAGATTCAGAACCTGATTTTGACATGATATGCGTCGTCTCAATTCTCCCAATTGAGTACGATATTGTGTCGGAGGTAAATGAAGTCGAAGAAGACTTCAATGAAGATATGGCTATGCACAAGCCAAGATGTTACTATGTTTTAAATAATGGCTACATTGAAGAACAAAGTGCCATGTTTGAGAGGCCTGATGGTGGGATGAAGTACCACCTCAAACCGTTATTTATTCAGGCAAAAGCCAACAATGTTGGGGGTAAACAAGGTCCTGGTCGATGGTGGTGCGGCAGTGAATCTAATGCCACAACACATGCTTAAAAATATTGGCAAATCAGATACTGATTTAAGGCCACATAACGTAGTGCTTACAAACTACGAAGGAAAAACTGGCCACTCACTTGGGGCCATTGAAGTCGAACTGGTAGTGGGCAGTGCTAAGAGGTTAAACTTGTTCATGGTAATCCCAACTAAAGCAAACTTCAATTTGTTGCTTGGCAGGGAGTGGATCCATGGAGTAGGCGCAGTGCCTTTGACCCTCCACCAAAGGCTTTCCATCTGGAGAGAAGATGGACTAGTTGAAAACGTTGAAGGTGTTCAAAGCTATTTCTTGGCAGAGGTAGATCACATAACAAAGAAGACGTTCGATAAACACCTGGCAAACATTGCACCATGTACGACATCAACAAGTGGATACACACCACAAGATAATGTGTTCTCTTCACTTGACCTTCACCCAAACCATGGATTCATTTGGGAGAGGGAGGTCATTGGCGAAGAAAACCACTCAAAAGGCTTCTACAAGCCTACAGGGTGGGATGGTCCCTAAACAGCTATGATGTCTGAGCCCAGTGCTTGGGATCGAATCCCGGCGTATGTGGCCGAGAACAAACAAAATGAGGCTTTGGAAGCCGAAATACAACAAAAAATGGTTAACGAAACCAGTGGAATCAAAGATAAAGATAATATGGTCGAAGGCCAAAGGTTCGATTGTATCTATGATGACGAGCCTTTAGGTTTTGAAAAGGACCCAATGGGTTCGACCAAGAAAATTCAAGCTCAAGATTCCCTGGAGGAAGTCGACTTAGGAGATGGCTCCATAAAGAAGCCAACATTAATAAGTGCTAAGATTGACAAAGGTTTGAGAGATCGAACCATAGAGCTCTTGAAGGAATACAAGGATTGCTTCGCCTGGGATTACAATGAAATGCCTGGATTGAGTCGAGAAGTGGTGGAGTTAAAACTGCCAATTCGACCAGATGAAAGCCAGTGAAGCAAATTCCTAGAAGATTTGCACTGCAGATTCTGTCGAAGATCAAAGAAGAAGTTGAAAGATTGCTCAAAAGCAGTTTTATCAGAACTGCCAGGTATGTTGAATGGTTAGCTAATATAGTTCCCGTTATTAAGAAAAAAGGGACTCCAAGAGTCTGCATAGACTTTAGGGATTTAAATAATGATACACCTAAGGATCAATATCCTATGCCTGTGGCAGAAATGCTGGTCGATACACCTGAAGAAGATGTGTCGAAAACCGCATTTCATTGCCCAAGGGCCTTAGGCGTCTATGAATGGGTAGTAATGCCTTTTGGCCTAAAAAATGCTGGTGCCACATACCAAAGAGCAATGAATTCTATGTTTCATGACTTTATAGAAAATTTTATGCAAGTTTACATAGATGACATTGTTGTTAAATCTTCGACCGAAAATGGTCATATAGACCATCTTCGACAATCATTCGAAAGGATGAGAAAATATGGATTAAAAATGAATCCAATAAAATGTGCCTTCTGTGTGCGTGCAGGTGATTTCTTGGGATTTGTTGTGCATAAAAAAGGCATCGAAATCAATCAAAACAAAACAAAGGCAATCTTGGAAACGAGATCTCCTTCGACTAAGAAAGAACTACAGTCTTTATTAGGGAAAATCAATTTCCTTAGAAGGTTCATTTCAAACCTAAGTGGGAAGACTCAAGTTTTTTCGCCATTGCTTCGACTGAAGAAGCAAGATGTGGTAAGTGGGCTCAAGACTCAAGTTTCATCACTCCTGAACCAGGATATCAATCATGTCATAAGATTTGGTACGGAGTAGTCGAACGATGCTTCAAAAAACGTCATTTTCTATCTTCGTTTAAAAACTCAGTCGAAAAAGCCTTTTTTGGGGGGCAATTTGTTAGCCTGCATTTTCGACAGGCTAAATTAAATGCAGTCAATGAAGCTTAACCTTATGATTTTGAAGAAGAGGTATTTCGACAAGAGAAAGTGAGTTTGGTAGCAGATCAAAGATAAAGAGGCGCTGTCGAAGAAGCATAGCAACGACGCCACTGAGGAGTACGAAAGTAACGTGGTCGAAGCAGGTGGCAGTTACACTGTCGAAGTCCTCAGAAGTTACCATTTTTTGAATTCACTAAACAGTTATTCTTTTCCCTTCTATTATAAATACTAGTTGTCTGAAGGGAAAAAAGGGTCGCAATTCATTTAAATAATTCTAAAACACTCAAACTTCCGCATACAGAGAAAACGAGTCAACAGAAACAATGTATGAATCTGGGTTCCACTCTTTATAAATTAATGCAATTTTACTTCTGTTTCTTTAAGATTTCTGCACATTTATTGCTTGTTCTCTTCACATTCATCTCTTCTTTATCCGCTTTCCCCGTCAATTCGATGGTTATTCTTAATGCGGTCAAATTAAACCATAAGAACACCAACAATTTCTGGAAAACTTTAAACACAAATGTTCTGGGATTTTCTAGTTGATCCTACAAGCAACACTTATGTGTAACTAGCGGTGTTTACCAAAAACCACGGTAAACAGTAGGATGAATAGGAGGTAATGGACTAGTACCGTTCAATATAACCCAGATCCAATTATTCCCCCTGATCAACCCCACACAAAACAATTGGCTCTAAATAGAAACATATTCTCCTTTGAAAGGGAAGAATGTCCATGACCCACCATCTGAAGGTGATAACATAACAAGGGCTATCTGATATCTAGTTGCGATAACATGTCCCATGTCAGGCATCGACATCCACTTCTCAAAAGGTTGAATTTTCTTGTGGGAGAACATCTAATGAGGCCGTAATTGTGTTGTAGTCGTTACCTATCACCTGTGAGTATAGAAAATAATTTGTGTCCATCTCCTCAATCAAATGATTGCGAACTAGTTGCCAACTGTGCTCCGAGTAGTCAAGTGAGGCAGCAATGCATCTATAGCCACAGTTTCCACCCCCCCTTCACATTGATAATGTCATCAATGTACCTATGCATATGCTTTGGAAGGTGACTTACAAAATGGATGTCATGCTGTGCCCGCTCATGAGATGTCCTCTGTGATGGTAGCTGATAGACTTGCTGTGAGGACCGCTGGGGAAGTTTCTTTGATGACTTCTCGGAAGCTTGCTTAACTGAGCTCAAAGAGGCATCAACGTGCTCCCAAGAAGAAGGATCTCTCTTCATATCATACGCTTTCTTCTTCTTCTTTGGTGCACCCCTAGTCTTGACTTTGTGCTTAGGTGCAACCAAGGATGTAGTGCTTGGGAAGACATAATCATCAAGACCTCTCTTAAAGACAAATCTCTCCTCAAGAGACATCACAAACCATCGCCTCCAAATCTCCTCTATTGTATAGCTTATGTCACATTCAAGTGAGGCTTGTTTCACGCGCTCCTCATCCATACTCTCCAAACTGAGCCTCATCCAATGAGAGTCAACCATCTCCAATGGGATTGGATGACCATGTAGGTGCAAATAACCAAGCTCACAAGAACAAGGTAACCCATGGGTAACTTTAATCACACAACCACCACAACGGGTCTTATGAGTGCATAGTCCACCCAACATGCCATCAAACTCATCAGCTATGTGATTCAATGCCTCCAAAGACACCAAACCGTGTAGATTCTTGTAGAATGGAGTGTTGTGTCAGGCATCTACACGGTTGATGCTTTTTTGAAATGAAACGACAATATTATCAATTTGTGCATTGATCATCCCATGCATTGACTCCCAGCTTCTGCATAAATCACCTCCACTAGAACCCAGTGACCTCTTCAATGACCAATGGGCTGACTCAACCCTATATGTAACAAATTAAAACACATAAGAAAAAAATTGACTCGAAATAAAATTAAAAGACATAAGAAAAAAATTAATGTACCTATTAGTCGTGGTATTCCCATAGTGTATGACTTTATCAGTCCACGGTCCAACAAATCTTTCCCTGTGAGGATACAACCAATACTTGTTCACATAATTGACAATCTAGGGTATATCAGCACATGAAGCTTCAAAATCATGCAACATCTCATAAAACTCCTCCTCAGAGGTAGAGTCAACTATTGCATGCCAAAGTCTCATCACTTGTTTCACTCTATCTCCCTTGACCACCTTCTTAATCTTAGCATTGACATTGTTGTTAATGTGATACCGGCAAAGCAAATTAACTGCCTCAGGAAACACAATCTTGATAGCAGTCATCAATGCCTCCTCACAGTCAGTGAGGATAATTTGAGGAATTGGGATATCTACCACCATCAAATCTCTTAGGCTCTGCAACACCCATTTGTAGTCACCATGTCGCTCATGAGACAAGTAAGCAAATGTTACTGAAAATGTCAACTCAGTGCAAGTGACACCAACAATCTCCAGGAGAGGCAATGCATATTTGTTGGTTTTGAAGGTGCAGTCCATAATCAAGACACTAGGAAACATCCTCAATAACTTGATACTCTCAGGGTGTGCCCACATGATCTCTTCAACAATATCAGTTCCTTCAAGCCGTCTGGTCCAACACAAGTAATGCTCAGACTCGATCAGTCTCATAAGCTCCTGCATCTCAGTCCTACTACCTCTCTTGCTCGATCGGAGTTTGCTGCGAGTTCTATACAGTTGAGAGATGTTACCCAAGTTGTTGGCAAATCTCTTCTTTATTGCCTCTAGAGTTTTTTATGCTTTCACTCCCAACAACAAATGTTCCTCAACAACTGACCGCTCCTCCTTGTTAAACTTACCAAAGATTGCTGCTCCAAGGCAAGTCTTATGCGGCTCATGATTGTGACTTCCACACATAACTTTAACCTTCCAATCAAAATTAGGAGGATTGAGTGGTTTAGCTTTCAATCTAAAAGGACAACCACACTTTTTTGAGGTCTTGTGGATAGTAGAACACCCAACATCTATTGCAGTATATCTCCCATGTCTCTCGCAACCCAGAACGATCTTATTCTTCTTCCCTTTACCATTCTCCGTGGACTCGAATCGAATAACAATAACAATGACTCCGTTGGCTTTCCCGATATCTCTAGCCCAACCTACAAGATTATCTTGAGTAGGAAAAATCTACAAAATAATCGTAAACTAAATTAATAACTTATAACAAATAATAAACAAGAAGCGCTTTAGGAATATATGTACCTCTGAGGTAGTAAGCTCGTCCGATAAATCCATAGTAAAGGGAAGTCTGCCGTCAGCTGTAGCGATATCGGTAAAATAACGAAAAAGTAAAAAACAAATTTAAAAACAACTTCCGAAATTACCGAAAATACACGTACTTCCGGAAGGGACATTTTAAAACTTCCGGAAACACATAAAAAACGGTATTTTCGGAAGGTAAAAAAATAAACATTCCGAAAATACAGTGTTTCCGAAAACTAAAAAAATAATTTTTCCGAAAATACCAAAAATTTGATGTTTCCGGAAGCAAAATAACTGTTTCGGAAATACAATATTTCTGGAAAAAAACGCGAATAAAATTTCCGGAATTACCTTTAAATGAGATAATTTCGGGATACTCAAAATTTTGTGGTGTCTGGTCAGATTTTGGTAAAAATGAGGGGGGTATTTTTGGGTTAAACTGAATTATGGGGAATAGGGTACAAGGATGGGTTAAAAAAAAACCATTAAATTAAACTCATCATGACAAATCTTATTTGCTTGAAGCCGTGAGATTGTAACTTTTTAATTTACTTTTCTAAGGTTATGACTGACGTGGCACATTTTTTTTTAATATTAAATATTGTATGACAATTAATACTGAAATTCTCATCACTTTCTAGGATTTATTTGTTGCGGGAACAGATACAACTTCTTACACTATAGAACGTGCAATGGCTGAGCTAATCCACAACCCCCAAACAATGTCAAAAGCTAATTAAATTGGAGCTTAAGAATACAATTGGGGTTGGAAATTCTATTGATGAATCAGACATTGCTAAACTTCCATATTTGCAAGCTATAATAAAAGAAACGTTACGCTTGCACCCATCAGCTCCACTTTTGTTACCAAAAAAAGCAAAGATAGATGTGGAAATTCATGGATACACTATTCCAAAAGGTGCACAAGTCCTAATTAATATATGGGCTATGGGAAGAAACTCAAATGTATGGGATAATCCAAATTCATTTTCACCTGAGAGATTTTTGGAGTCGGAATTATATTATATATATAGTGGCTGCATCCTATATATATATATATATATATATATATATATATATATGCCGAGTATGGGTCAATGATTTTAGTATGTCTTGATAAAATACTTAAAAAATTGAATATTTCAACAAAAAATTAAGGACCGTTGTTATAGATTAACGTGATTTTGTTGTTAAAAAATTTAGAGATTATTTTTAAAAAAATGAGAAGTTATTTTGTGTTTGTGTAATATAATGAAAATCACTTATTCTAAAATAATCATTCTTTAAAAAATATTTTTTATGAGAAGCTACTCAAAACCGATTCTCATTTGAAGCAGTTTTTAGATTATTTTTAGATTCTCTTTTTTTTAAAAGCAATAACAAACATATGTAAAACTTCTAAAAGTGATTAATTTAATAAAAAAGTAATTATTTTTCAAAAAAAATTGTAACAAACATGCTCTAAGTCCCAAACTTTTATTTGTCATCCTCCAATATACTATGTTCTCACTTTTGGCGGGCATCTATAAGGACAGGGAAAAAAAAAGAAAACATACGGTTTTGAAGAACGACCCCTGAGTGGGGTCCATAAAAAAAGAATGAACCTCGGGATAACCCTTTCTTCATCATAGTGTTTACCGTGAATTTTAGTAAACAATCGCTGGTTTAAAATTTGTTACTTGCAAGATCAACCAGTAAATCTTAGGACATTTGTGTTATAGGTTTTTCCCAGAAAAGTTATGAATGTTCTTGATGCTATTTGTAATAACTGACAATTTCATAGTTGTTGAAACTGTCGAATTTGTTTATGTATCTTTGAATTCGATCAAATGCAGAAAAAACAAGTAAATTACAGAAATATTTAAGAAAGCATAACTAGATTGCTTTGAAATAAAAGACGTTGGTACACAATATCATACATATGGTTTCTGTAACTCATGTTTCTCTGTAACTTGGAATTTTGAGCGTGAGAAATATGTATGAGAGTTTGCGACCTCTTTTCTCTGAGAAACTACTATATACTGTGCAGAAACTATAACTGCTTACAACGGTTATATATAACTGTGCAAATGAACTTAAAACAACAACTGCCATATCTTTCGACGACGTAACTGCTGCATCCTTCGACAACAACTGCCGTATCCTTCGACGGCGTAACTGATATGCTCTTCGACAACACTTCCTTGGCTTTGATCTGCTACCAATCTTTTACTTTCTTTCTTGTCGAAATGTCGCCTTCAAGCTCTCAATTTCGTTAAGTTCTAGGAGTGGTCGAAGATCTCCCTTGGAATACCTTCTCAGTGTCGAAGGCCAACATTTCCTCTTTAAAATGACAAGTCAAACTTCATTGACTGCATTTAATTGAGCTTGTCGAAAATGCAGGTTAACAAATTGCCCCCCAAAAAGAGCCTTTTCGACTGAGTTTTAAATGAAGGTAGAAAATGACGTTTTTGAAACTAGAACTTAACAGCTTTATGTCAAGTCTGATGACGTCATTAACATCACGCAGTGGGCCACCTTTTGAAAGGTAGTGGGTGTAACACCCCCTTTTTAATAACCTTACTATTTAATAAAATCAGAGTTTTTTTTTTTTTTTTTGAAAAACAATATAAGAGAGTGCTACATTTACTCCATTAAAATCAACAACTTCAAATTGCATAGTTCGACTAAAAGCCACAAGATACATAGCACCATAAAATACCTGTTTAGTTCGCATCAACTAAATACAGTCACTACCACAGCGGAATAATAATAAGTTCAAAAACAAGTCCAATACATCACCAATAAAAGTCTAATAGTGTAAATAAAATAACACATAAACATAACACGCCCCCCGGTGCTACGTATTAGAGCATGACACTCCCTACCAGACGAAGGCATAAGGATAACCTTCACTCGCTAATACCTGCACGTTGCCGACATGAGAAGCAACATAAAAGCAGTAGGGTGAGTCTCTTTTCATAATTAATAACATATGGAATAAGCACTGCATAGGAAAAGTAACTAGGCACACCGATTCAAAACAATGGCAGCAATCACATCAAAATTACAATATCCAAACAACATTACAAAATGTATGGTTATGCATGAAATGCAACCCAAACGCCACGGGCACATGCATGTCGGATCCGTCACCAAATACAATTAGGCCGAAGCCTCTGCTCACCAACTAAAATTAGGCCGAAGCCTCTGCTCACCAATAATGCACATGGTTCATGAGACGCCATGACAATACACCACAGCACACCACACAATTCACCAATTCACCATTTAATCAACTCACCATAAACCAACGAAATAACTCACCAATAAACTCACCAAATAAACTCACCAATAAACTCACCAAATAAATCAGTACCAAATTAATTAAATCGTTTTAGGACATTGACACGGAATAGGAGAAAGTGAATAAAAATTGCAATTAGACACCTTGAACACTTCAGTCCAGAACCATCAGGAAAATAATCCATTTTTGCCTAAGACCAGAATATTTAAGAATACATCGGAATTAGCTTCAAAACGCATTTTGAACCGTTAAATTTGGATAACCGAGTCAAAAGTTATGATTAAAACAAAATCGGGAAAATACTTAGACATTCTGGAACTGGCGCATAGGCGCTGGGCACCCAGGAACAGCAACAGTGGCCTGGCACAACTGGCGCAGGAACTGGCGCTGGGGAACACGGCGCCCAGGCACTAGGCGCCTAAGGCCAACACGGAAAACAGCTCATTTGACTCCAAAATTTGTTTTACACGAGCCATTTATCCAGTATATAAGAACCCAGCAAAAATTTTGGCAAAATGTGACACGCATCATTGGCGCCCATGGACTAGGCGCCTAAGGCCAGGACAGGGAACAACTCCTTTGACTCCAAAAATTATTTTACACGAGCCATTTATACAGTGTATGAGAACCCAAAATGAATTTTGAGAAAATATGCAACACAACAGTGGCGCCCTTGGCGCCCATGGACAAGGCGCCTAGCGCCAAAACAGGAACACAGTGAGACTGGCGCAGGGCGCCTAGCGCCCAGACACAGAATTGGCGCAGGAACACCCAAAAACTGGCGCAGAGCACACGGCGCCCATGCACTAGGCGCCTAATGAAAACACGGAACACAACTCTTTTGGTGGCCAAAATCATTTTGTACGAGCCATTTAACTTGGACATGAAAACCAAAAGCCAAAAATGGCAAAACAGTCACCAGAAAGTTGGGGCCCTTGGCGCCCATGGCACAAGGCGCCTAGTGCCTGGGACAGCAACAGACACAACAGGTGCAGCACAGCTCTCGGCGCCCAGCAGCAGGGCACATGGGAGCAGAATTCCAGCAACACAAGCAACACTCTATGGCGCCTAAGGCTCCTACACTTTTTTAGTTCCTCTCAACAAAAAATCACCAAATTAAATCACCAATGCCAATTACTTATATGAACACTAGCCATCACATTTTCCACCAAAAATTCATTCAATCATAACACCAAACAATGGGCATGCACAATTCCTATTGTGTACAATTCAACACCAATCAAACATATCTTTGCACAATTAAAATTTCAGCATAGCAACAACATCAAAACATACCAATCATTCATGGAAATCACCCTAGAACCTAACCCTAGACAACACCTATCACATAAGCTATTAATAATGGAAAGAAGAACCCCCTAACCTTATGGAATTCGAATATACTAGGCAAGGCTCCAAGGAATTGCAAGACACCAACAAGCTCTCCCTTCCTCCTTGAGTGCTCCACGAATTTCCTCTCCTTTCCTCTTGCAACCGCCGCCTCCTCTTCTCACTCTCTCTCTATTCGCTTTTCTTTTCTTTCTTTTTGGATGAAACGAGTGAATGAAAACTACCCCTCAAGACCCCTAAGTGAATCGAGCTCTATGACTAGCCAATGGGTCATGGGCCTACTTGTGGAACATGGGCCCTCATGTGCACCACCTAATTCATGACGACACCTCCTAAATAAATAAAATAAAATAAAATAAATCCTGAATTAGTTAATTAAATTAAATAAATATTGTAAACCTTGAATAACTTAATTAAATAAATAATTAAATTATTTTGGGCGTTACAATCCTCCCCCACTTAGAATATTTCGTCCTCGAAACTACCTGAATCAAACAACTCCGGATATGCTTCCCGCATCTTACTCTCCAGCTCCCAAGTCATACTCTCCCCAGCATCTCCTAACCAAACCACTTTCACCAAAGGAATCTCCTTCCCTCTCAGAATCTTCACTTCTCTATCTTCAATTCGCACTGGCATAGTCTCCACTGTGAGATTATCCCGTACCTCTACTTCATCCATCTGAATCACATGAGACGGGTCCGGAACATACTTTTGAAGTTGTGACACGTGAAACACGTCATGCAAGTTCGAAAGATTAGGCGGCAAAGCCACCCTATAGGCAACACTTCCCACCCTCTCCGTAATCTGATACGGACCAATGAAACGGGGAGTTAACTTCTTTGATTTCAAGGCACGCCCAACACCAATCACCGGAGTGACTCTCAGAAACACATGATCACCGACCTGAAACTCTAAATCCTTCCTTCTCTTATCATGATAGCTCTTTTGTCGACTCTGCGACGCTTTCATTTTCTCACGGATTAATTTTACCTTCTCAGTTGTTTCTCGCACAATCTCAGGCCCCAATACTGCACTCTCTCCAGATTCGTACCAACATAACGGAGTCCTACATCTCCGACCATACAACGCTTCAAACGGTGCCATTCCAATACGAGAATGAAAACTGTTATTGTAGGTGAACTCAATCAACGGAAGATGAGAATCCCACGAACCTCCCTGCTCAAGAACACATGCTCTCAACAAGTCCTCTAACGACTGAATAGTCCTCTCCGTCTGACCATCTGTCTGCGGATGATAAGCGGAGCTCAACCTCAACTTAGAACCCAAAGCTTCTTGCAAACTTTTCCAAAATTCAGAAATGAATCTTGGATCTCTATCAGATACAATACTAAGCGGAACGCCATGCAACTTCACAATTGTCTTGATGTAGATCTCTGCTAACTTTGGAACTGGATAAGTGATATCAATTGGTAAGAAGTGAGCAGACTTCGTCAGCCTATCCACAACCACCCATATAGCATCAAATCCTCTCACGGTTCTAGGCAAACTAGTCACAAAGTCTATGGAAATGCTATCCCATTTCCATTCCGGAATCTCCAACGGCTGCATCAACCCCGCGAGCTTCTGATGCTCAATCTTAGACTTCTGACAAGTCAGACAAGAATACACAAACTGTGCTACATCCTTCTTCATACCAGGCCACCAGAACAACTTCTTCAAATCTTGGTACATTTTCGTAGCCCCTGGATGGATACTCAACTTGCTCCTATGGCTCTCCTCAAGAATCATCCTCTTCATCTCAACATCATCAGGAATGCAGATCCTATCCCTGAATCTCAATACACCTTGGGAATCTAACTTGAAATCCCCATTCACAGCTTGACCATTCACAATTAACAAGTCCACCAACTTTACATCTGACTTTTGGGCTTCTCGAATACTAACCAAAAATTCATTGCCAATCTTCAACATTCCCAATCTGACACTCCGCGGTGTCACTTCACAAACCATACTCATATCCCGGAACTGCTCAATCAGCTCTAATTCTTTCACCATCATAGCCGACACATGCAAGGTCTTCCGACTTAAAGCATCAGCCACGACATTAGCTTTGCCGGGGTGATAGTTCAAGCCGAAATCATAGTCCTTCAGCAATTCTAACCAACGTCTCTGTCTCATATTCAGCTCCTTCTGATCAAACAAGTATTTTAAGCTCTTATGGTCACTAAACACTTCAAATCTAGTACCATACAGATAGTGCCTCCAAATCTTCAGCACAAATACAATCGCAGCCAGCTCCAAATCATGAGTAGGGTAGTTCTTCTCATGGGTCCTCAACTGTCTAGACGCATAAGCTACTACCTTACCTTCTTGCATCAACACACCTCCCAAACCCATCTTGGAAGCATCACAATACACTACAAACGGTTGATCTGGAACAGGCAAAGTCAAAACGGGCGATGTTGTCAACCTCTTCTTCAACTCATTGAAGCTCTCCTCACAGCGAGCATCCCACAGAAATGCTTTTCCCTTACACGTCAATTGAGTCAACGGAAGGGCTAACTTCGAGAAACCTTCAATAAACCTCCTGTAATAACCAGCTAATCCCAAGAAGCTCCTAATCTCTGTAACTGACTTCGGGCTCTCCCATTGCAACACAGCATCAACCTTGGCTGGATCCACCGCTATACCATTACCAGAGATAATATGACCAAGGAAACCCACTTCATTCAGCCAGAACTCACACTTAGACAACTTCGCATACAATTTCTTTTCTTTCAACACTTCTAGCACTAACCTCAGATGTTCTGCGTGCTCCTCTTCCGTCTTAGAATACACCAGAATGTCGTCAATAAACACTACTACAAACCGATCCAAGTAACTATGGAAGGTACGATTCATGTACTCCATAAACACTCCCGGCGCGTTGGTAACACCAAACGGCATCACAGAATACTCATAGTGCCCATATCTCGTTCTGAAAGCTGTCTTCTGAATGTCTTCATCCTTTACCTTGACCTGGTGATAACCCGACCTCAAATCGATTTTGCTAAACACTTTAGCACCTACCAATTGGTCCATCAAATCATCAATTCTCGGGAGCGGATACCTGTTCTTTATTGTCACCTTGTTCAATTGCCTATAATCGACACAAAGTCTCATACTCCCATCCTTCTTTTTCACCAACAATACCGGAGCACCCCACGGTGACACACTTGGCCTTACAAATTTCTTCTCAAGTAGATCTTCTAGTTGCTTTTTCACTTCAGAAAACTCTGAGGCTGACATCCGGTACGGTGCCATAGACACAGGCCTAGTACCATGTATAAGATCAATAGCAAACTCAACCTCCCTCTCAGGCGGGACACTTGGAATTTCATCCGGGAACACTTCAGGAAACTCACACACTACTTGTAACCCTTCAATGATTAGCAGACAATGACGCCATCAAAGCAAACAGATGAACTCCCTCTTTCATTACCTTATGCAGTTGACCAGCAGGCAACAAAACGGATTCTTCTTCTTCGGGAGGAAGGAAACTCACAGATTTACGAAAACAATTAATATGCACATGGTTAACTACTAACCAGTCCATACCAAGAATGACATCCAACCCTCCCAACGGCAAACAAATAAGGTCAACAAGGAAATCTCTGCCGAAGATTGATAGAGGGCACTTAGCACACACAAGAGAGGTAGTTACTGAACCCTTAGCTGGAGTGTCAATAACCATCTCCCTCATCATAGAAGACAAAGCAAGGTCCAATTTCTTAGCACATAAAGCAGCAATAAATGAATGCGTAGCACCGGTATCAATAATAGCAATCAAAGGAATACCATTAATAAAACATGTACCTCTAATCTCATTAGTATCCTCTGATCCTGCGAGAGCAAACACTTTTCCACTGAACTTCTCTTTCTTCGGCTTAGTACACTTGGTACTAATATGACCTACTTCCCCACAGTTGTAGCACACCACATCCTTTTTCTCACATTTGGCAGCTACATGACCTTCTTTACCGCACTTGAAACATTTATTATCCGAGCAGTCAAAACTCTTATGGCCGGGCTTGCCACACCTGTAGCACACAACCTTCGCAGGGGCATCTCCCCCACTTGGCTTCTTACTATCAGCATACCTCTGCTTACCCTTACCAGCAGGAACCTCATATGGCTTACCCCGGTTCTGAAATTTACCCCTCTGATCTCTCATGACCTTGGAGTGAGCATTACTATCCTCTTCGAATATCCTGCAACTGTCGATTAAATCAGTGAATACCCGAATCTTCTGGTACCCTACAGCTTTCTTTATATCAGCCCTCAGTACATTCTCAAACTTAATACATTTTGAAAATTCAGAATCAGCATCAGCATAATGGGGGTAAAACTTAGCCAATTCAGTGAACTTGGCAGCATACTCTGTCACTGACATGTTTCCTTGCTTTAGCTCAAGGAATTCTATTTCTTTCTTTCCCCTCAGATCCTCTGGAAAATACTTCCGTAAGAACTCCCTACGGAAAACAGCCCAAGTTATCTCCTCATTAGCAGTTTCTAACCTCTGCCTAACCTCCATCCACCGATCATCAGCTTCTTCTGCCAGTGTATGGGTGCCATACCTGACCTTCTGCGCATCATTACAATCCATGACACGAAATATCCTTTCAATCTCTTTCAGCCATGCTAGAGCACCATCTGGATTATACTTGCCCTTAAAAACGGGTGGATTCTCCCTCTGGAACGTAGCTAAACTGCGAGTCCCAGCATTTTCAGCACCATTTTGCTGGTTCCCAACAGCCTGGGCCATAGCCTGCAGAGCAGCAGTAAGAGCAGCATCGTTTCTCCCAGCCATTTCAAATTATCACTGCAGCACAAACAGAAATTTAGAACTAATCTAACAATTCCTATTTGCCATAAGACACTATGACAGGACGACTTGGCCGGACAGACCGAACTGCTCTGATACCACTAATGTAACACCCCCTTTTTAATAACCTTACTATTTAATAAAATCAGAGTTTCTTTTTTTTTTTTTGAAAAACAATATAAGAGAGTGCTACATTTACTCCATTAAAATCAACAACTTCAAATTGCATAGTTCGACTAAAAGCCACAAGATACATAGCACCATAAAATACCTGTTTAGTTCGCATCAACTAAACACAGTCACTACCACAGCGGAATAATAATAAGTTCGAAAACAAGTCCAATACATCACCAATAAAAGTCTAATAGTGTAAATAAAATAACACATAAACATAAGACGCCCCCCCGATGCTACGTATCAGAGCATGACACTCCCTACCAGACGAAGGCATAAGGATAACCTTCACTCGCTGATATCTGTACGTTGCTGACATGAGAAGCAACATAAAAGTAGTAGGGTGAGTCTCTTTTCATAATTAATAACATATGGAATAAGCACTGCATAGGAAAAGTAACTAGGCACACCGATTCAAAACAATGGCAGAAACCACATCAAAATTACAATATCCAAACAACATTACAAAATGTATGGTTATGCATGAAATGCAACCCAAACGCCACGGGCACATGCATGTCGGATCCGTCACCAAATACAATTAGGCCGAAGCCTCTGCTCACCAATTAAAATTAGGCCGAAGCCTCTGCTCACCAATAATGCACATGGTTCATGAGACGCCATGACAATACACCACAGCACACCACACAATTCACCAATTCACCATTTAATCAACTCACCATAAACCAACGAAATAACTCACCAATAAACTCACCAAATAAACTCACCAATAAACTCACCAAATAACTCACCAAATAAATCAGTACCAAATTAATTAAATCGTTTTAGGACATTGACACGGAATAGGAGAAAGTGAATAAAAATTGCAATTAGACACCTTGAACACTTCAGTCCAGAACCATCAGGAAAATAATCCATTTTTTCCTAAGACCAGAATATTTAAGAAGACATCGGAATTAGCTTCAAAACGCATTTTGAACCGTTAAATTTGGATAACCGAGTCAAAAGTTATGATTAAAACAAAATCGGGAAAATACTTAGACATTCTGGAACTGGCGCATAGGCGCTGGGCGCCCAGGAACAGCAACACTGGCCTGGCACAACTGGCGCAGGAACTGGCGCAGGGGAACACGGCGCCCAGGCACTAGGCGCCTAAGGCCAACACGGAAAACAGCTCATTTGACTCCAAAATTTGTTTTACACGAGCCATTTATCCAGTATATAAGAACCCAGCAAAAATTTTGGCAAAATGCGACACGCATCATTGGCGCCCATGGACTAGGCGCCTAAGGCCAGGACAGGGAACAACTCCTTTGACTCCAAAAATTATTTTACACGAGCCATTTATTCAGTGTATGAGAACCCAAAAAGAATTTTGAGAAAATATGCAACACAACAGTGGCGCCCTTGGCGCCCATGGACAAGGCGCCTAGCGCCAAAACAGGAACACAGTGAGACTGGCGCAGGGCGCCTAGCGCCCAGACACAGAATTTGCGCAGGAACACCCAAAAACTGGCCCAGAGCACACGGCGCCCATGCACTAGGCGCCTAATGAAAACATGGAATACAACTCTTTTGGTGGCCAAAATCATTTTGTACGAGCCATTTAACTTGGACATGAAAACCAAAAGCCAAAATTGGCAAAACAATCACCAGAAAGTTGGGGCCCTTGGCGCCCATGGCACAAGGCGCCTAGCGCCTGGGACAGCAACAGACACAACAGGCGCAACACAGCTCTCGGCGCCCAGCAGCAGGGCGCCTGGTAGCAGAATTCCAGCAACACAAGCAACACTCTAGGGCACCTAAGGCTCCTACACTTTTTTAGTTCCTCTCAACAAAAAATCACCAAATTAAATCACCAATGCCAATTACTTATATGAACACTAGCCATCACATTTTCCACCAAAAATTCTTTCAATCATAACACCAAACAATGGGCATGCACAATTCCTATTGTGTACAATTCAACACCAATCAAACATATCTTTGCACAATTAAAATTTCAGCATAGCAACAACATCAAAACATACCAATCATTCATGGAAATCACCCTAGAACCTAACCCTAGACAACACCTATCACATAAGCTATTAAGAATGGAAAGAAGAACCCCATAACCTTATGGAATTCGAATATACTAGGCAAGGCTCCAAGGAATTGCAAGACACCAACAAGCTCTCCCTTCCTCCTTGAGTGCTCCACGAATTTCCTCTCCTTTCCTCTTGCAACCGTCGCCTCCTCTTCTCACTCTCTCTCTATTTGCTTTTCTTTTCTTTCTTTTTGGATGAAACGAGTGAATGAAAACTACCCCTCAAGACCCCTAAGTGAATCGAGCTCTATGACTAGCCAATGGGTCATGGGCCTACTTGTGGATCATGGGCCCTCATGTGCACCACCTAATTCATGACGACACCTCCTAAATAAATAAAATAAAATAAAATAAATCCTGAATTAGTTAATTAAATTAAATAAATATTGTAAACCTTGAATAACTTAATTAAATAAATAATTAAATTATTTTGGGCGTTACAGTGGGCCACGTTTGCATTGAAACTCCCCACTACATCATTACACAACCGTCAATGTAGTGGGATACGCAAAGGCTTTGCCCTTTTTTTTAAATTTCAGTTGGAGGTGACACCACTTCTGACTCGTCTGCCCCCCAAAGTTTTGGCATTGACAATTGTGTGTTGGAACTATCTGTCGAAAAGAGCTTCTCTTTTATTTCTATCAACTCTTGCAATTTTTCTTTAGAAACTCTGTAACCTGTGCCAACTCATTTGCCTCTTGGTTATCAATTCTAGGCACATGTTTAATGTCAACATGAGTGAAACGTTTTAACATTGTGATAGGCTCGCAAGTGCACGAGTCGTATCGCGTAATAAAAGAGTTATCGATCCACAGGGAGAGCCTAAGTGATTACCAATTTAATTTTCCAAAGTTGATTAGCTAGAAGGAATGGATTTTAGGAGTTGTAAAATTTAGAAATAAAAACAAACAATCTCAGGTTTATAGTTTTATCACAACAATAAGGAACCAAAATAATTTCTTTAGACTATTCAACAAATTATAAGAGTAATATATTTCAAAGACAAGGCAGCGAATATAACTAATGTCTCCTTTCGGAGTACAAGAGCGTGTTTTGAACTAACAATCAAGCCTATTCTCATGGTTGATTGTCACCAAAACCCATTAAGCATAACACCTTTATAATGTCTCAAGAGTTTCAAAACTATTCTCATGTGTTGATTCCATTGTCTAATTTCATAGATCCAACATCAATACTTCACCTTTCGGTTCTTCGTTTGATGTTTAAAATAAGATTTGAAGGGCAATAAAATTAGATTGAAATATAAAACAATTTGGAGTGGAGAATAGTCTTGGGAATTATTAGGCACCTATCATTGGATTACTCCCAATAACCCAAGACTTTGTATCTACTCACTCATATTAAATATGAGAGAAGAAGGAGAAGAAGAAAAGACATGAAATTAAATAGCGAGAAATAAAAGAAAGCGGTAAATTGCAAAATCATAAATAACGGAATTGTAAATGACAAGAAAATAAAAGTGCAAGAAAGTAAATAGCAAGGAAAGTAAATGACTTGGAAAATAAAAGGGCAAGAAAGTAAATAGCAAGGAAAGTAAATGACTTGGAAACAGTGACGGATCCAAAAAATTTCACTAGTGGGGGCAAAAAAATAGCCTATAAAATTTTCATAAAAAAATTTATTAAACTTTCCAAAGAACATAATTTCATTACAAAGAAACCTTAAAATACCTAAATTTCTATAAATACATAGTTAAAAAGACAAAATTAGTATCAATTTATTTTCTTTTTTATTTATGTCTTATGAATTTCTACATTTAATTTATCTTATGGGGGCAACCTTTGTTTTTTTATGAGGGCAAAATAAATTTGTTATATATATTCCCAACCAAAATAATTTTTCAAGTGGATCCGTCCCCAATTAACAACAAGTGGATCCGTCCCTGCTTGGAAAATAAAAGGGCAAGAAAGTAAATAGCAAGGAAAATAAATGACTTGGAAAATAAAAGGGCAAGAAAGTAAATAGCAAGGAAAGTAAATGACTTGGAAAATAAAAGGGCGAGAAAGTAAATAGCGAGAAAATAAAAGAGCGAGAAAGTAAAAGAGCGAGAATTTAAAAGAGCAAGAATCATAAAAAGCATGAAGAGTAAATTGAAGTCATGAATCTTAGAGGAAACCTTGTCATTGTTTTTCTAACAAAATTCAAGCTTAGTTACAAGTGAGGATCAAGGTCCTATTTATAGGAAAATATGAGGGCCAAGGCACTTGAGTGGAGGGGCAAAATGGTCCAAAAAAAGTGGCAAATCAAGTTGGCAAAGATAGCCATCAGCAAGTGGGTGAAGCCAAAATTGACTTGTCTGGCGCCAGGGTCGTGCGCCCATGTGCCTGGGTCATGCACCATGGCAGTCAATTTTGGCTGCTCTGCGCCAGTTTTGCACCAGGGTCGTGCGCCTAAGGAGCCTGGGTCGTGCGCCTTGTGCTGGCAACAGCTGTTCTGCGTTGCTGGCAAGCATGGGTCGTGCGCCTATGTGTCAGGGTCGTGCGCCCTGGCCAGTCAATTTTTTCTGCTCTGCGCCAGTTTTGCACCAGGGTCGTGCGCCTATGTGCCAGGGTCGTGCGCAGGCTCTGTGCCAGTTTTTGTTGCTTGGCGCCCTGTGCTGCGCCAGTTTTGCTGCTTGGCGCCCTGTTGAGTGCCAAGCGGTCTTAAAAATTGTTCCTCCTCAAATATTTTCTTTGTTTCTTCATTTTTCCTCATATTTTCTCTTTTGCTTCAAAATAACACCTGAAAATAAAAAGTAAACATTTGTAGTAAAATAGCTCAAAAATATAATTAAAATACCAAATAAACTTAAGAAAAATAACTATTAAAAAGACTCTAAAAATAGACTTATCACATTGCATTGGCAGTAATAAAGTACTTTATTAAGTGTTCTTTGATGCACTTGTACTCTTTTGTTAATTGTTTCACAACTAGTTTAAAATCACCTCTGATTTCGACGACTTTTGCACCCAATTCTAGCAGCATTTCAAGTCCTGCTATCAAGGCTTCATATTCAGCCTCAATATTGGAGCAATTTCCTTCGATTTTAAACTTAACTTTTGTTGGAGATATTACGAGTACTCCAATTCCTGTACCATTTTTATGTCTTGACCCATCGAAGTACAACTTCCAGGGTTGAACATTCACAAAGCTTAACGTTGTTTCGACCAAAGAGTGGTCTACAATGAAGTCAGCAACAACCTGGCCTTTAACAGCTTTCAAAGGCTGGTACGTGAGCGAATATTCAGATAAGGCTAAAGCCCATTTTCCGATTCGACTATGTAAAATTGGTTTTGACAGCATATGTTTAATTATATCATAATGTGAATAAACATACACATCAACAGGCTTTATGTATTGCTTCAATTTTGTACATGAAAAATACAAACATAGGCATAGTTTCTCAATTGGATGATATCTCGTTTCTGCATCATTCAATAGTCTACTAAGATAATAAATGGCTCTTTCGACACCATTTTCATCCTCTTGTGCTAACATACTACCTATTGTCATTTCTGACGCTGCTATGTACAATTTCATTACCCTATTCCTCATAGGGGAAGCAACATAGGTGGTTTAATCAAGTAAGACTTGATCTCGTCGAAGGCTTTCTGATGTTCTGGATCCCATCTGAACACATCCTCCTTTTTCAGTCGAAGTAATGGCGAAAATACTTGTGTCTTGCCACTTAAGTTTGAAATAAACCTTCTTAGGAAGTTAATCTTTCCTAGTAAAGACTGTAACTCTTTCTTTGTTGAAGGGGCCTTCGTTTCCAAGATCGCTTTCGTCTTGTTTTGATGGATCTCAATGCCTTTTTTGTGCACAACAAAACCCAAGAAATCACCTGCACGAACACAAAAGGCACATTTGATTGGATTCATTTTCAATCCATATTTTCTCATTCTTTCGAATGATTGTCGAAGGTGGTCTAAATGACCACTTTTTGTTGAAGACTTAAAAACAATGTCGTCATTGTATACTTGCATAAAATATTCTATAAAATCATGAAACATAGAATTCATTGCCCTTTGGTATGTTGCACCAGCATTTTTTAGGCCAAAAGGCATTACTACCCATTCATAAACGCCTAAAGCCCCAGTGCAACGAAATGCTGTTTTCGACACATCTTCTTCAGCAATATAGATTTGATTATAACCTGAGTACCCATCAAGCATACTTAGATAATCAAACCCTGCCGCTGAGTCGACCAGCATTTCTGCCACTGGCATGGGATATTCATCCTTTGTCGTAGCACTGTTTAAGTCCCTAAAATCTATGAGACTCTGAGAGTGCCATTTTTCTTAATTACAGGAACTATATTAGCTAACCAATCAACATACCTTGCAGTTCTGATGAACCTGCTCCTGAGTAGCCTTTCAATCTCTTTTTTGATCTTCGATAAGATTTGTGGTGCAAACGTTCTTGGTGTTTGTTTCACAAGTTTCTTATCTGGTCAAATTGGCAGCTTCAATTCCACCACTTCTCGACTCAGTCCAGGCATTTTATTATAATCCCATGCGAAGCAATCTTTGTACTCCTTCAAGAGCTCTATTGTTTGATCTCTCTAACTTTTGTCAATTTTAGCACTAATAAACGTTGGCCTCTTTATAAAGCCATATCCCAAGTCAATTTCTTGCAAGGGATCTTGTGCTTGAATTCTCTTGGTCGAACCCATTGGGTCTTTTTCAAATCCCAAAGGCTCGTCATCATAGATACAGTCTAGCCTTCGGTCTTCGACCATATTTTCTCTATCATCATGTCTAATGGTTTCACCTACCATTTTTTGTTGCATTTCGGCTTCTAAAGCCGCATTGTGCTTGTTCTCGGTCACATAGGCCGTAATCCTTTCCCATGCACTGAGTTGAGACATTACTAATTTTTTTAGGGTCCATCGACCCACCCAGTAGGTTTGCTGTAACCTTTTGGGTAGCTTGTTTCACCAATTACCTCCCTTTCCCAAATAAATCCATGAGTAGGGTGAAGGTCTAGTGAAGCATAAACATTGTCTTGGGGTACATAGGAACTGTCAGAAGGTGTACATGGCACAATGTTTGCCAGTTGCTTATCGAAGGTCTTCTTTGTGATGTGATCTACTTCCGCTAAAAAGTAGCTTTGATCACCTTCCACATTTTCTACCAGTCAATCTTCTCTCCAAATGGAGATTCTCTGGTGTAGGGTCGAAGGAACTGCTCCTACTCCAAGTATCCATTCCCTGCCAAGCAGCAAGTTGAAGTTTTCCTTGTTTGGAATAACCATGAACAATGTTAACCTCTTAACGCTGCCAACAAAAAGTTCGACTTCAATTGTTCCCAGTGAATAGCTAGATTTGCCCTCGTAGTTAGTGAGCACTACATTGTGTGGCCTTAAATCTGTGTCAGACTTGCCAATCTTCGTGAGCATACCTTGGGGCATTAAGTTAACTGCAGCACCTCCATCGACTAGCACCTTGTTGACACCCACATTGTTGACCCTGGCTTGAATGAACAATGGTTTAAGGTGGTATTTCACCCCCCATCTGGCCTTTCAAAGACAGCACTCTGCTCTTCAATGCAGCCATTGTTCAGAACATAGTAGCATATTGGCTTATGTTTAGCCATGTCTTCATCGAAGTCTTCTTCGACTTCGTTTACCTCCGAAACCGCGTCGAACTCTATTGGGAGAATGGAGACTACGTTGCATATCACATCGAAGTCAGGTTCTGAATCAGTGAAACCAGAAACCATTTCCTCATCAACATTGAGGCCCTCTTTTGGATCAAGACCTTCTCTAATAACCGATAGTGGAGGAAATATTCTCTCCATTGTAGGCTTCCTGGGAATTTCGACAAAAGAGGCTACTTGTTTACCCTTGCTTTTGTTGGAGTTCTCACCCTTTCCTGTAGCAGCAACAACTTTCTTTTTCCGTTGATACCTACGCCATTGTGTTCTTGTCATCGGGTTCTTTCCCTTGTAGTTATTGTTGTAGGCATACTTATTCGAACCAGTTGCCTTGCTCTATTTTGCAGTGCTTGTACTTCCTTTGACCGTAGTTGAATGATGACCTGTGTCTTTGCCACCTGAATACACCCACTTCTCGACAGGTGACTTAGTTGGTGGCACAAAGGTCTTGATTTGCGCCTTCTGAGGATTCTTGGTCGAAGTTACCTTATATGGTATTCCTCTGTTGTTGAAGCTGAATTTTGGCCTTTTGTCGACCCACTTGGCTTTCCGCTTCCATTGAGGCTTGAACCCTTCTAGGTTCTCTGCATCCTTCTTGTCGAAAACATAACTACACCTTGGATACAACATGACCTCAGTGTTGTTAATTTTACAATGGTTAAGGAAGTCGATCAATTCTTCTTTAGCTTTGGGGTAAACCACTTGCATCTTCTCGTTGTACTGGTCCTCGGTGACCATTTCGACGTTGTCCTTTGAACATTCAATTGTTCCTTTTTTGTCGACATTTGCAACAACAAACTCAGTAGCTTCCACCACATTGATTTCGACTGGTTCAGCATACATAACATCTGCTACTGGCAGAGGGTCAGTGTCAATCTTCATTGGAGGCTTAGACCTGTCTCCAAATTTCAGCCTTCCTTCATTCAGTGCTTTTTGGACCAAATCCCTGAAAAGAACACAACGAGATGTATTATGGCCTAAAAAATTATGATACTTGCAATAACCTCTTTTCTTTTGTTGCTCTAATGGTGGTATCTTTAGGCCCTTAGGCACTATAATTTGACCATCATTAACTAAAAGATCAAATATTTGATGACATTTAGTAACATCAAACGTATATCTTTCTGCAACAAGTCTATCATTTTTAGGTTCGATAGGATTTTTCCCATCTGAAGGCTTCAATAATTTACAAGTATAAGGAGGTCCAGGTTTTAGTTCAGCCATATTGACCTCTTCTTCGACATCCTTATAAGAGATCAAATTCTTGGTCGCTGTCATTATTTTCGACGTATGCAACCTTTTCTTTTTTATTAAACCTACTGGTTCTAGCCTTTTCAGCTTTTAGCCTTTCGACTTGTCGAACCCTATCAGCCAATTGGGCCATATTTCTTATGTGCGATGTATCTAACTTCTTTCTTATAGAAAAGTCGAGGCCACTAGCAGCCATTTCGACTAACTCATGTTCGGGCACTTGTGTAAAGAACCTTGCCTTGAGAAGTCTGAATCTATTGAGATAGTCATCAATAGACTCTGCCACTTGGCGTCGAACGCTAGCCAATTCTTTAAGACTAATCTTTGACTGGCCCATGTAGAACTGTACGTGAAATGCTTTCTCTAATTTCCCCCAGTTAAATATGGAATGTGGGGGTAAAGTTGTAAACCAAGTGAAAGCATTTTTTGTAAGGGAATTTGGGAAATATTTCAACCTCAAATTCTCATTATGTGCTATGTCACCAGCCTCAGTTAAATAACGGGCAACGTGTTCGATAGTGGATTCGCTGGTTTCCACTGAGAATTTTGTGAACTTGGGAATTTTTCAACCCCTAGGCAACTCAGTTTGTAACACATAATCTGACAAGGGTGAAACAAAATTTGGCCTATGCAGGCCCAAATTGAGGCCATTCTGGGCTAAAATGGTTACGACGAGATTAGCCAAGTTATTTTGGAGTCCAAAATTGTTTTGCTGAAATTGTCTAATCACTTCATCAGCATTCTGGCCTCTGTTGGCCAACACAACCTCAGGGTTCACTTCGACTTCCCTTCTTGGAGGTGGTTCGACAGAAATTTGCTGTCCTTGACCCACATGGTTTTCGACAGGCCTTATATTCTGAATTTGAGGCACTTGCTGGTTTTTCATTGGTGGAGTGCCAAAGAAATCTGCTACTCTACCCATTTGATTAGCCAACATCTGGTAACTATGGTTCGTGTTTTGCATTAAGGGGTTAAACACCGTACCAATTTTGTTGGGTCAGCATATTGACCATGTCATGGTTACTCTCATCCATTTGTTGCCTTAAGGCCAGCAACGGGTTGAGCATTTCGACCAAAAGTGCTCTCTGGTGAACCATGGAGAGGGGAAAACATTGTGACTGTAGGGTCAGCATAAGTAGACATATTTGTTTGAAGGCCTGCCATCATGGCTGTTGGCATACCATATGGGTAACCCCTAAATTGAGAGATATTTGGAAGTCTTGTATCGAAAGTATTTCCAACTGAGGGATTAAACATTAGCGGGTTGGTCGAAGACCCTAACACCAATGGTTGTGTTAACGCCGCTGTAGTCGACACTGTTATAGGAACAGTTACCCCTGCTATTGTCGAAGAGGGCATATGAGCAGTTGCTCCCGTAACATTTGCAACACTAACGTCACCCATTGACGCTTGTTCTTGTGAATTCTGTGGATTCTGTGCATTAGACGACGAAGCATTGTTCGAACCAGAACGTGCCATTTGTGAATAATGTTTTCCACTCCTTAAATGCATACACACAACAGATCACAAGTTTATGTTTCAAGAACCAATTCGGAAATTGTTTCAAATGACTCTGAAAATTAGCACAAAAGGTCCCACCGGGCATGCCAATTTGTTTACCGTGAATTTTGGTAAACAACCGCTGGTTTAAAATTTGTTACTTGCAAGATCAACCAGTAAATCTTAGGACATTGGTGCTATAGGTTTTTCCCCGATAAGTTATGAATGTTCTTGATGCTATTTGTAATAACTGATAATTTCACAGTTGTTGAAACTGTCGAATTTGTTTATGTATATTTGAATTCGATCAAATGCAGAAAAAACAAGTAAATTATAGAAATATTTAAGAAAACATAACTAGATTGCTTTGAAATAAAAGACGTTGGTACACAATATCATACATCTGGTTTCTGTAACTCATGTTTCTCTGTAACTTGGAATTCTGAGCGTGTGAAATATGTATGAGAGTTTGCGACCTCTTTTCTCTATGAGAAACTACTATATATACTGTGCAGAAACTGTAACTGCTTACAACAGTTATATATAACTGTGCAAAGGAACTTAAAACAACAACTGCCATATCTTTCAACGACGTAACTGCTGCATCCTTTGACAACAACTGCCGTATCCTTCGACGGCGTAACTGCTATGCTCTTCGACAGCACTTCCTTGGCTTTGATCTGCTACCAATCTTTTACTTTCTTTCTTGTCGAAATGTCTCCTTCAAGCTCTCAATTTCGTTAAGTTCTAGGAGTGGTCGAAGATCTCCTTTGGAATACTTTCTCACTGTCGAAGGCCAACATTTCCTCTTTAAAATGACAAGTCAAACTTCATTGACTGCATTTAATTGAGCTTGTCAAAAATGCAGGCTAACACATAGTAACCCATATTTACTCATAATCACCTAATGAACTGTTCTGGAAGTCAGTCTCGATTGACTATGATGGGTCGAGATGCTACCGAGGTGTGATGTCGGAATCGCTTCAAGTGATGCTCTGTCGCGTTGATCCGGCGAGGGGAGTGCTACATGTACACACTTAGACGCTCAAATCATCTTAGAGAAAAGGTGTCTGGAAGTAATAAATGTGTACCCGATGTATTGAATGGATAGCGTATTTATAGGTGTTAACACCCAAAATAATCCAAGTTGTTGGCCGAGGGAAAGAAAGGAAAACCGAGGCTAGGACGTGGCCAAGGCCATGTAGGGTGAGGCATTGAGACCAGAGTCCTCGATAGAAATATTACTTGCCAGATGGATAATTATGGTGGAAAGCTCGGTCTGAAAGGTGTATGGAAAAATCAAAGAAGCTTAGACACCGATGGTATGAAAAAGTATACGGGGAAAGAAGCTCGGATAAGGGACTAAAGGCCAAAGGCATGTGAGGTAACATGGCCGAGGAGAATTTTGGCCGAGGCAAGGAAGCTTGCTTGGAGCACTAGGGTTTATTTAATGCACCCATACAAGATAAGCATTGAAGTGGTTAAGGTCAACGAATAGAAGAAGGCCATGGAAATAGGAGCGAGGGAGTTTTACCCCACTAACTCGTGCTAGTGAGGTCGTGAGGCGTGTCTTTGAGTTTCTAGGGCTTAGGAGCGATATGATGCGTTGATCTTGGTTGATCCAACGGTGAGCAGTTGTAGGTTCGTAGTAGTGTTTGACAAAGGCCCATGTATATATATAGTAGACTGTACATTCTGTAAAAGACACAATCAAATCAATCTACTTTTATTCGCAAAGTCTTTATTTTCTATGTTTTTCCTTGCATTTTTTATGTTTTACGCCCGTAGATAGTCCAACCACGCATCCCTCTCACGTATCCTAACACACTTTGGAGGAGTTAGGGAACCCATAGTCGAGGAATAGAGTTTCGTCCTCGGCGAAGTTGCTTGAAGAAGCAGAGGAATCATAGTTTCAAACCTCCGGCCGATCCCGCGGCTAGGTAAAAAGAGTGTCAACAACAAAAATAGGAAATAGTGCCACGTGGCTTGATTATTTCTATCAGGCGTGAGTCGAGGTCGATTTTGGACTGTGCGATGAGATATGAAATAATCTCCACCGTAGATTAGATGGCAGGGTGTGCGGATTGTCTATGGATCCTGGATATGGGCCGTTGAGGTCAGCCCAAACCTGTCATTGCGAGGCCCAGTCAGGAATAGTTGCCCCCCCAAGCCGAGATCATTTCTGATGGAATGGTCTTGGCTTGAAAGCTGATTTGTTTGTGTTGACCATGAAACGAGGTCTCTTGACAAATAAAGTCGACTTGCCCCCCCGGTGCTTCAGTGACACGTTATCAAAACTTTGTCAAATTGGTTGTTTTCTCAACTATCTGAAATGTACGTCGACCATGCTAATTGTTCCCTAGATATGTCGGGCGAACAAGTAGATAGTTCACCCCGACCTGTCGCATTGCCCCCTAGGCATATCAGGGCGGACGACGAAAATGGATCTCGTTGTTTAGCAACAGCTTTATAATAACCATGTTAGTAAATATCCCGGACTCTAGCTTTAAACGACACGTCGCCCCATTGCATTAGCCTCCAAGTATATTGAAGGACGGGTAATGGAAGTCCACCACACTGTCAATCAACAAGTCCATCTTGATATATGAATATGAATCGTTGGATCAAAGTGATGATTGGTTGCCAACCGTTGATGCGATTGGCGACGTTTGATTTTTTTTAGCTGATTGAAGAGTCAAGTCATTACGGCCATGTTTGCGCTGCCTTGCTTTTTTGTGCTAGCACCATCATTACCTCATAGGGTTGCATCGGTTGGGCTTCAACCCTTTGCATCCCGCTCATTTGTATCTTTGCAAAATTTGTGCTTCCGCTTTTTCTCATCGACGTCCATACTTCCGAAAACCCTTCGAGTTCTCCGGTGATCGTTCTATTGCTTCAACAACCATTTGGGTGCTTTCTCAAGAATCGTTCAGCCCGAGTTACTAGGTATTTTTTGATCTCTTTTCCATTTTCCTATTTGAAATTCTTCTTCATCATGGACCCTGAGCTATAACCTCAACTGGTCCTTCCGTGATGAGGTCTTCAACACCCTTGTGTTGAGATTTCTTAGGAGGGGGTTGGTTAAATTCAAAGTTGGCCTCGGTCATTTCGGGTTGTTTCACCGAAACTAAAGTCTTGATAGCCCATAGTGGCATCGTGATCTCCCAATCTCGGTTGAAAGGCTATGAGAATATCGCCCAAGATCGTTTTAAGTGTGTTTGCATTCCGACTGAGCTACACCTTTGGTGGTGTTCAGTGATGAATGTATCCCTGGCAATGAACCCTCTTCGTGTAGGTTACATATGAACAATAACAAAATTGGCACGCTTAGTGGGACCAACGCAGGTAAACAGACTTTTGAGTTTGATTCGCCTAGGTTGGATTATCAGTGGTGTATGTACCTATGCTCTGGTCGAAACCTAAGTATGGAGCAAACTTTCGCGTCCAAGAAGGCAACTACTGCCAAACTTAAGAACACAGAGCCACAAGGTACATCGGGGCCGATTGCGCACAGTGTAACTGGTCATGACCACGTCATTCATCCGTCAGCAGATTGACATGGGCTTCCACAATATTATGTACCAAGTCTCACAACAATTGGCCGACATATTAAAACCTATGGTGCACTATGAGGTGCAACATGCCGAAGAATTGGAGCAGAGGCGAGCTACGCAAGCTAGCATCTCGATGAGTCATAGTGTCCCCGGTCAACAACAAGGAAGCCAGTCGAGTCCAGTGGGAAGCGTGCAACAGGTTCCATCATATGGTAATATGGCAGGACCTCAGCAGGAACTTTCTCCTCAGGTAACTCCTAACCCAATGTTTCCTCAGCCTAGTAATTTTTTCAATGCCAACAATGGGGGGTAGTTTATGGCGAACGTTGCTAACACGACTACTCTTCAACTTGGACAGGTGCAGATGGCCAGAAGGTGCAGATCCCTATGCAGGGGCGGGCCTTTAGCCTAGAATTAGGGCTCGGCATATCCGGCGGTTACTACCCGATTCAGTAGCCATGGCTTCCGAACCCACCTTGCTTGGTTAGTCTGCCACCTAGTCAGCCTTATCCTGAAGCTCTTGTACCACCTCAGGTGGGTTCAAATCCATATCAGCAGACGTTCGGCAATCCTGTTGAGCAGATGTTTTTCACGTTTTCCGGAGACGATGACAAATCAATCATGGAACACATCGACCGATTTATGACCCAATGTGGGGAGGGAAACCAAAATAAATACCACAAGTTGCAGTTGTTCCCATTGTCACCATTGCCGATCTCATGAATTTACAGCAGAAGGTGGATGGATCGGTGGCCGAGTTCATTGAGAGATTCAGAAAGACGGCCAAAAAATGCTCAGTTCAATTCCCAAAATCACAGCTTACGTTCGTAGCCATCTCTGGCATGCACCCACAATTAAAAGAGAAGCTTGTGGGACAAGCAGGCACTGACCTCAGCAGCTTAGCATCTAGATTTTTTCAGATAGAACAGTTCATATAAGATAGGGATAAAAGAAGGGTTGCTAGAGGCTGGGGACCCCATTTGGTGGCCGTAGTTGATGCCGAAGATGATTCTGACTATGATGATTCAGCCGAGCCCACGAAAGATGTGGGACAAGCATGCACTGACCTCAGCAGCTTAGCATCTAGAGTTGTTCAGATAAAACAGTTCATATAAGATAGGGATAAAAGAAGGGTTGCTAGAGGCTGAGGACCCCATTTGGTGGCTGTAGTTGATGCCGAAGATGATTCCGACTATGATGATTCAACCGAGCCCACGGCAGACATCATGGAAGCCGAGATAGTTAAGGGAAAAAGGTACTCATGTCCCACTCTGAAGCCAGCTAAATGTAAAGAGTGTTAAGGAAAAATCTCTAAGACATGTTTTGATGAGAACAAACAGTTTTGATAAGCTTCTTAAGCTTTCTGATTCATTAGTGTTCTAATGAGTTCTCTTGAGTGATCCTATAGACAGGCATAAATCATTACACCTCAAGAAGAACATGTGCTAAATATACAGAAATGTGTGGCAACAATATATTCTTCTGGACAGACATTAAATCAAGTTGTAGATGGCTCAGAAGATACCATAGAAGGCATTCAGAAGGTATCTTAGAAATTCATTGAGAAGACAGTGCTCAGAAGATACTATAGAAGCTTCTGAAGCATGAAGAAAAATTATCATCCTTCTCTCAACGATCAAAATGACACATCAACAAGTGTAATGTTCTAAGAAGAAGGATTCCAAATGTTAGAAGCCATCGCAAAAGGATTACATGAGTAACCGAGCTCAGAAGCTCTCAACGGTCACCTGCAGTAGTGTATGGAAGTTTGTTGTAGTGTACCCATCTAGGTGCTAAAGGCACAACGGATATAATCGTCTTTGCTAAAGCATTTCAACAACACTATTGGAGCAAATGGCAAATAAATACATCATTGAGACCTCAGATCTTCTTAATAGAGACTGCACGTAAATTGGTCAAGACATCAGAAGCTTCTCAAGAGCTTCTGAGTAAGTCTGTCTTCTCTCCATACACACTCACAGCGAAACAACATCTCTGAGACTTTGTTGAGTGTGTTCATGGCTTGTTTTAATTGATAAATGTATTTTTATTAAGCTATTTTTATCCCAGTTCAGAACAAACATATTCTGTATATGTGTACCTTCAAAGCAATAAGCATCGGTTGTTGTATTGTTAGGGAAGAAGTTTAAGAGGGTTTTCTTAGAGGTTTAAGTTGCTAGAGCTTGTAGAACTGTGCTAGGAAAAGTAGCAGTGTGTGTGGCCAAGTTTGCCTTGTAAGCTATTTTGAGAATAGTGGAAAATCTCACTGAAGGTGAGGAGTGGATGTAGCCCCCTGACAATTAGGGTGAACCACTATAAATCCTTGTGTTCTCTTTACTGTTTTTCTTTAGTGCTTACTTCCCTTCTGCTTTTAAAGAATGTCATACCCTAATTTTGTCCGTCTAATTTATCAAAAATCCCAAAAGTTTTTTATTCTCGTCGTGCCGCGTGTCGTTTCAATCGCGTGCGCGTGTCTTTAACGCTCGTCGTGCGACGTTTTTTTGTGATACTCGTTTTTTGTTGATATTGCTTTATTATCATAAAATATAAAAAATATAAATAAAATGTGGTACAAAATCAGGTGAAGGCTGGACAGCCAAAGTCCTTTTTATTACATGATCAACCTTTTGCACATATAGACAAAAATAGTACAAAAATTGGAATAAAATTTAAAAAAAAAAGAAAAGGGAAAGGGCGCAGCTTGCTTGCTGCCCAGCTGAGGGTGTCCTTTGGATTTTTCCCTTGATGCTGTCCTTTGCGCCCCAGTGATGTCCTTCCTCCATTGCCAGCTGTTGTCCTTTCCTTATTCAAATTTCTGTCCTTCCCAGCACCCTAATCACTCCATTGCCAGCTACTGTCCTTTTGCTGACTCAATGGTTGTTCTTTTGATTCCTCAGCACCACACCTACACCACACCAGTGTGCCTATAAATACTGTGAACAGTAATACACAAGGGGGGAGGGCACTGATCACGAAAAAAATACAGTAACAGGAAGAGGAAGAAAACAGAGAGAACGGAGAAAACGAATTCCACTAGAGAAAATTTTAAAAGCCAGAGTTGAAAACCCAGCAACACTAAGGTTTCAAAATGTGAGGGAGAGAACTGAGAAATAGGAAAAGAAAGGCAGAAAACAGAGAGAGAAAATAGGATTCTTACCTCACCTCCGCCTACAACCACCATGACCACCACGGTCACCATTGGAGCATCGTCGTGGCCATCTCCCATCGCCACCAAAAACAACACTAGCCATCTCTTTTCGGCCTCAACCTCTCTCTCACGACCACCACAAGTCACCACTACCTCCACCACTCACCCCACGGCCAAACTACCATCACTCCTCCCTCACGGCGCAAACAACCACCATCACCCCTCATGGCCAAACGACCACCGTGAGCCACCCTAAAAAAGGTCCTCATGTCACCACCACCGTAACCATTACCACCCCAAACATCCTCTCTCTCTGCCATCGCGTTCTCTTTCCTCTTCCTTCATTCCTGTTTTCTTTCTCTTTCTTTCTCTCTCAACCATAACTCTCTTTCTCTCTCCACCGTAGTTCTCTCTCCCTCTGTCTTCGCCGGCGCCACCACCATGGCTCTCCCTCCGGCGACGTCCTTCACCGTGAATCCATCTCCCCCACCATCCTCTTCCCTTTCTCCTTCGCCTCTCTTCTCCCTCGTGAGTTCTCCTGCTCCCTCTCGTCTTTCTTTCTCTCTCCCCTGTTTTTTTCGAAATTTTCTCTCTCTCTCTCTCTCTCTCTCTCTCTCTCTCTCTTGAGAGGTGGTGCGGCGCTGTGAGAAAGGAAAGGGAAGATTAGGGTAAAAAATTAGGGTTTTGGATATATATCGTGGCCTGGGTCTGTTGCTTTTTTTACTCCCTTTTTTAATTTAGGGTTAAATATGTTTTTAGTCCCTACAAAATCGGCTCCTTCTAAGTTTAGTCCCTACATTAACGAAATAGGCGTTTTGGTCCTCATCTTATTTTGCCATTTTCAATTTTAGTCCCTCATGACTTTTAATAGCGCTTCAAAACTTTTAATAGCGCTTTTTTGACATTTTATAAGCGCTATTAAAAGTTTTGAAGCGCTATTAAAAGTCATGAGGGACTAAATTTGAAAATGGAAAAATAAGATGAGGACCAAAATGCCTATTTCGTTAATGTAGGGACGAAACTTAGAAGGAGCCGATTTTGTAGGGACTAAAAACATATTTTACCCTTTTATTTATTTCATTTAGATTTTCAGATTAATAATAACACCACCATATTTGCTGTCTCACGCCCTCCCCCTTTATTTGTTTAAAACCACTACTGATTGCACCCCCCTGTGTTTTATTGATACAATCCCCTGGGTTTTAAACTCAGATTTACTATTTACACCCCTATCGCTTTATTTAAACACCCATTTTCCATTATTTATTTATTTCATCTTGTATACTAACTCTCACTCTTCCTTTATCTTTTAAGCTCTCATACACCCCCTCCCCTTGGCTTTTTTTTATTTTATTTAATATCTTTAGGTTACATTATTTGCCTCATATTTGTTTCTTTACATTGTTATATGTACTCCTAGTCATTTTCCTCTTAATCTAATTTCTTAATTACTAACTGCTAGTAATACCCCTTTCTTCACATGCTTAATCCTTTATTTCTCTTTTTTACTAATGAATATTTGTTGTTTACACCATTTATTTCCTACATTTCCACCTTCTCACATTCTTTATCTCTATGGAGTATGTAATACTTTCTTATTTTTCACTAGTCATGAGTTCAACTCATCCTCACACATTTTACAAACCAATGAGTCCAACTCATCTTCACACAATGTTACAAATCAGTGAGCTCAATTCATTTTCACACAATCTCAACTTATTTTTGAAAATCATGTTTCCGAGCAAACAGCTTGAAGCACTCAATCACCAAATCGGTTATTTGCAATGGCCACTCTGAGTTTAACTCGTTTGAGTATTGCGAACACCTTACGTTTCAAACGGGCTATTAGTAGCGATCACTCTGGGCTTACTCGTTTGGTCATTACGAATGCCCTCCAAATTTCAAAAATGTTCAAATAATAAAAAACACCAACACACAAATATTTTCTACCCAAGAACTACGTGTGATTTGATTCTCTTCCAGGAGATATGTAGGAGAAGAGGGTGGCCGACCTTTTGTAAATTTCTTATTTCTTATTTTTTTCAAAAACAAACAAAAATAATTAAATTTTCTTTTAATTTCTAAATAAGGGTAAAAATATTTAAATTAATGGTTTTTTCTACACATTTAGTTAAAAGGTAACATTCCTTAGGAAGGATGTCGTAGGGTGCTAATACCTTCCCTATGCATAAACGACTCCCGAGCCTAGACCTGGTCCGCAAAATCCCCTTATCCACTCAATAGGGTTTTTCCAATGTTTGCCCTTAAACTAAACTTTGGTGGCGGCTTCATTTCAAAAACTTCGAATAATCCCTCCTCTGAATTTTTCGGTCGCTACAGCTGGCGACTCCACTGGGGATTAATTAAGAGAGTCAAGCCTAATTAACTAAATGTGTAAGTATTTGTTAATTTTATATTTTGTTTTTGCCCTTATGCTTATTTTATTTATTTATTAGCATTTCTTTATATTATTGAACCTTAGGGTAGACGACTTTGTTGTTGTTGTTGTTGTTGTTGTTGTTGTTGTTGTTGTTGTTGTTGTTGTTGTTGTATATCTTGTCCAGCTTGGTTAGTTTAGGTATTCTTCCCTCATCACACACCTCACTTACACTTTTGCACACACTTTTGAGTGGGGCCCTATACCCGGGTCTGCATGAAACTTAGGATGAGTGGAGGCAATTAGTGACAGTCATTCTGGATTTATCTGTCTGACTATCATGAAAGTCTCAACCAGAGTGCGCCTTTTTATGATATCCCACACCTGGTAGTCATCTGCCGTTGTGGATAATATCATGAAGGGGACTTTAGCTCTGAGGACCTTTGTGAGGAAGTGATTAGAGCCACCCGAATGGATGATCACTAAAGTGACCCTAGATCATGTTGAAAATCCCAATTTAGACATGACCCACCTAGGACACAGTGGCATTATACTTACTTTCTCTATTAATCTGGTTAGCATTTCTTCAAAAAATAAAATCACTCAAAAAAACATTTCCATGATTCTTTCTTTCATATGCACGCACATGAGGCAACATCATCATACAAAAAAAAAACAAAAATCATCATGCATTCATGATAAAATAAGATCATTCGTTTCATACGCATCCCATTATCATTGCGCTACCATGCCTCTCATCATTTGCAACATTAATATTATGAATTGCATGAGACGTTCAGACATCATTTCACTCATATAGTCATCCTAGTTCAGATACATAATTTCTCCGTACATGCATCATTTCTAAATAAAAGGGAAGAATCACCTTGGAGTCATACTACAATCAGTTTCCCATAAGCATTTCATTATCATTCACCATCATGTAGGAAATACCAAAGATATCATATTTTATATTTTTTCAAACTCAAATTACATCATCTTGCATATCCATACTTAAAAAAAAACATCACCGTGATATTACATATTCATTCATCATTTCATTATTCCCTCTTCATGCAATATATAAAAAAAAAGAGGTCATTTATTTATTTCACATCCATTTAAATGCATTATTCCCTCTTCAGGTATTATATAAAAAAAGAGGTCATTTATTTCTTTCACATCCATTTAAATGCATTATTCCCTCTTCATGCATTATATAAAAAAAGGGGTCATTTATTTCTTTCACGTCCACTTCAAATGCATTACTCCCATGCATCATAAAAAACAAAAGTAAAATTTTTTCCTCTTACATGCATCTCATATTCCTACATAACCTCCCACATGCATCAAAATAAAAATCAAAAATTGCTTCATTTTCTTTTATTACTGCATCATTCATCACCCAATAGCCTTTTGTTAGCTTCTTATTCTAGTTGAAGCATAAAAAAAAGGGGGTAAACCATACCCTTTTAAGGTATCCTTCTATCACATTCAAAAAATCATCACGCATTTCATTCATCTCCATTGTTGCTCATGTACAACAAATATCCATATGTTCATGCATTATACTTTATTCAAAGAAAACATATAAAAAATCACCATGCATTCATACTAAAATCATTCTTCCATAAGCATTTCATTGTTATCGCACCGTCACGCATCTCATCATATAAAAAATAACAAAGGTATCATTTTTTTTAATCAAAATTGCATTCATCTTTCATATCCTTACACAAAAAATATTACCCGCATATTATATAAAAGTTATGTTCATTCATTTTTTTTCATTACTCCTTTTCACGCATCATAAAAAACGAAAACAAAAGTTCCTAGTCAAAACAAAATTAGGAATTGCTTCATTTTCTTCTATTCTTGCATCATTCATCATCCAATAGTTTTTTTGTTAGTATCTTACTCTAGTTGAAATATAAAAAAAAAATCATACACTTGTTTAAGGTATCATTACGTATTTCATTCATTTGCATTGTGGTCCATGTACAACAATACTCATATGTTCATGCATTATATTATAAAATAAAAAACTCATGAAATTTTTGTTTTGTTTTGTTTTGTGGAAACACTATTTGATGAGAAACAATAAATGCTTGCAAAATATGTTTGAATTGATTCTTCTCCCTTAGAAAAAGTTCTCACATCCTTTGAGTAAATACCTAACTTGATTCACCAACATCAAGTTCTTCACTCTTCATCCCATACACACCCGCTCTACGCCTATCACATTTGTGGAAACCATCCACCCACTTAACCACCATGTAATCACTTTCATGGGATCCGTCCTTCTAACCCCGGTGTTATTCTCTTAAAAGGCATTCACCAATCACTCCCCTACCATCAAACCCACTTTGCATCGACTCAACCACTTCAACCCTTCCCCCTGTAGGCTTGACCCTAAGGCTTAGAGACGTGCCCCACCAAAGGCATAAGCCAACATCAGTTTCGCACATCTTCGAACCCTTGCTCCTGTAGGCTTGACCCTTAGCCTCAAAGGCGTGTCTCACCAAACGCATCAGCCAACATATGTCTCACCCTCATGTGATGAATGGTCCAGAGCATCTACCATTATACCTACAATGATTGTCTACTTTGTTAACTTATGTGGTCTTGTCAATTAAGATTGTTCTATTTTAACCAGTGTCAACTCTCTATGAGGCATTTTTCAAAATAAACTAACATGACATGTGTGTTTGCTCTTGTTTGAGTCAGTTATACTATTCCCATCTTTCTGTTTATCCTTATCCTTCATTTTCAAAATCAGATCCAACCATCCATAAAATGCCCAGTCCCCACAAGAGTATTTCATTCACTATCCCCCAGTGATGAAATTTCACTAATAACAGTTTGAAAGCTCCATACTGGGGTAGAGTAATGATCACTAAGATTTCCTGCTGGCATTCTAAACACTCGTGCAAGTCCGTTGAGTAAAAAAAATAAATCCAAAAAGAAAAGCCCGTTAGCTTGAAAACTCATAAGAACAACCTAAGCAAAAATTAGGCATAAAAAAAATAAAGAAAAAGCAAATATATTAAAATGAAGTTTTGTCCTATAGTTACAATTTCGAGAAAATAAGCAATCATGATTTGAAGTGAAGTTTGACCACTTTCCCAAAAAAGAATCAGCCTTTGTACTCACTTTTGAGCCAAAAAATTCCTTCAATCACCCTAAACAAGAATCAATTGCATATCTAAAAATGGTGTATCACTTTTTCAGCTCGCTCAGCTCAAAAGAAAAAAGAAAAATCACAAAAAAAGAAAGTGACATTCAAAAAAAAGAGAGGATTGAAAAATCCTGAAAGAAGAAAAAACAAAAGCGGTAGAAATTGCGAGCTGATACTTTACACCATCAAGCGCATAAAAGATCATTGTCTGAAATAAACCCTCAAACACTTCCTTTGGCCTAAGTATCCTATCCTCCAAAAACCCTTGGCTGCGTTACAACCCTAAACAGGTTCATTCTACCATGAAGCACATAAAAGATTCTTTGTCTCAACCAACCCCCCAAACACTTCTATGGGCAAAGTAATCATTTCCTTCATAAATCATTAACTATTGGCCATATTACAATCCTAAGGTCTATTCTGATCAATGATTGGCTGCTTCCGTTTTTCTCAAAGCTTATATTCTAGGACAAAATAATCAGAATAATTTATTTGCTAAAAAAAAGAAAAAATATTATTACAAAAAAGAGTTTTAGAAAGAAAAAATTCAAAAAGGCTTGCATGCTAAAAATTCATACAAGAGATAATGATTTCAGGAAGAAGTTTAGTGATCATCAATAACGTGAAATCTTATCAAACCAAAGGCTCTTGACTGTCTTAGCTTGTGGAATCCTTCCCACAGAAAACCACAAATCCCTACTAAGGCAGTTACTTGACTTACCATCTCAAAATGGGGCAATACCCCCACCCTCCATTCGACTTAAACTCGAGGAAATTTTTCAGCATCTCCCAAATACCCCCACCCTCCATTCCACTTAAACTCGAGGAAATTTTTCAGCATCCCCAAAATACCCTCACCTTTCATCCCGTTCTTATACTACACCCATATAGTCGTACCAGACAAACTTCCAAACCATTATTCTGACTTTGCACCCTGTCACCATCTCGATCGAAATGGGGCAACCTTTATCTTTCACGGATTGGGGCAACCTTGTCCTTTTATAGATCGGGGCATCATATCCCTTGTGTCAAAAGAATTCTTCTGTCTCTCATTCCATTCATCCTTAGCCACCTTTTACTTCAAGACTAACACGATTCCCAAACTTTTAGTCGACCTATACCTTCTGGTGTCGTTGTCCCCCTTAGACAAAGACAAATTATTTGCTCCCCACTTTTTGAACTCAAAATTGGGGCAGTCATACATTCCTTACCTTGGGGCAAGCTTATCTCTCATAGACTTGAGCCAATAACCTCATCATTCACCCCACTCACGTGTCACACTTGTCCATACCCTACATTTCTCATTTGTATTCACACTGTTTTTCATATTTGTTAAACAAAATGCTTCAAAGAGAGAAACACACGTTAATGACAATCCCTCTAAGTTAACATTTTAGGCTTGAAAGCTTAGCCATCATGAGTCATCATAACCAAATGAGAACCCATTTGAACAAGTCTACAAATGCACATCACAATCTCTAGAAAGGGCACTAATAAGTTGCCACAAGCCACACCCTTCAAAATGGCAACCTCGAGCTTACCGGAGTTCGAGTTCAAGCCATCAAATTTTATTCCAAGGAATGATCAATTCAAAAATATTTTCCCATCAAACATTCTTGCTGTCACCAACAAATCATGCATGTCCTCCTTATTCTAGAATCAAACCATGCATTTGACTATACTCATCACAACTTTTTCATACAAGTATTGTACATGCATTCACATTCCACTTGTTTTTGCTTACACAATTTATTAGCTTTAGCGTCTTGATCCTTTTCGCGTTACGCATTGTGCATGCATACACGCATGCCCACACATAACATGTATTGCTTCAATAAAAGTGCCAAAATGTCGGCTTCATCATTACCAAAAGCCTGTCTGCATCCCAATCAATCATACCATATCATCGCACCATGTATTTATGCACTTCCTTTCATTCACCATAGCGTTTGCATAAAAAATATTACATTCTCATTTCATGCATTCATCAAATACCAAAAAAGGCAATAAAGCGAAAAGACAAAAAAATCATTCCACATCCGGACAAACGTCCAATCATTGCGCCATACATTATATCTCAACATCAAGTCATGCAGCTACCACAAGTCTTGCATCTAAGCATTACGTGTGCACATTCATTCATTCATAAAAAGGGGCAAAAAAGGGAAAGCAAGAAGAGACAAAAATCATCCACATTGCATAAATCATTCCACCATGCAACCATGCATCTACCATAGCACCTACATCTAAGCAGTACATTTGCATTCACATGTTATCTGCATTCGCATACACGGCTCATCCATTTTTCTTTCCAACCAGCTCCAGCATCCGCAATCCACAAGTTCTTGTAGTTCATATGCTCACCACATTACATAAATGCACACATATAAGATTCTTTTTGCTTTGATAGATGTGCCAAGTATTGGTCCCATCGTTGTCAAAAACTTCCTACATCACTAATCATATCATTTACCATGCATTCAGGTGTTTCCTTTTATTCACCATAGCATTTGCATATAATCATTACAATCGCATTCATATCCTATCCACATACACAGTTTATCAACTTCATTAGCCCATCAAACTTTAGCATCCATTATCCGCCACATCTCATTCACTACCCCAGCAAACACCAATTGTCGCACACGCTTGCATGCGCGCATACCCCATTCATTGCATTATTAAGACATGCCAAATATAGATAGTTTTTCTTTATCAGGAAAATGCATTTATTAGGTATGCCCGGGAAAATACGCCAAGTATCGATCCCTATATCCTGTTCCTCGAAATCAGTGCTCCAAGCGCCAACCCCATATTGCAGTTCGGATCACCAAGCCAATCCTTCAGACCCCCAGAGGTCCTTTAGAGCCCCAACGCTCCTTCAGACCAACAATTGGTCCATCAATCCAGATCGCACGTCGCGTTATTGAGCAACCGACGGATCATCCGACCCCAGGTCCTTCAGACTAGCTGTGTCAGCCTAAGACATAGTGGATGTCCTTCGAGGTGAGCAAATCAGGTCAACGACCTGATCTTGACCCCCATGGCCGCTCGAAAAAGGCCACCCCCAAGCAGACCGTTTTACTACTACCATTGCTAGTTTGCGCTCCATCAGACCATCTTGGTCCATCAAGGCCCAGGCAGCCTCTCAGACCCCGTCGGTCCTTCAGTTTAACTCCAATCAATGCGCCCAGCATCGACTGCGAATTAGACCATCAGAGCCCCAGTGCTCCTTCAGATCCCCGGTGTTCCTTATTTGCTTTTGTTCTATGTCAACCCAATTTTTCAAGAATTTCTAAAAAAAAATCATAGTCTTGACAAAATTAGTGTCTTTTTATCTTTATTTCTATTTTACTCGAGAAATTTGGAAACCCTTCATATTTCCTAGTAAAATATAAATAAAGAGGGGAAATTGTCATACCCTAATTTTGTCCGTCTAATTTATCAAAAAATCCCAAAAGTTTTTTATTCTCGCCGTGCCGCGTGTCGTTTCAATCGCGTGCGCGTGTCTCTAACGCTCGTCGTGCGACGTTTTTTTTATGATACTCGTTTTTTGTTGATATTGCTTTATTATCATAAAATATAAATAAAATGTGGTACAAAATCAGGTGAAGGCTGGACAGCCAAAGTCCTTTTTATTACATGATTAACCTTTTACACATATAGACAAAAATAGTACAAAAATTGGAATAAAATTCAAAAAAAAAAAGAAGAGGGAAAGGGAGCAGCTTGCTTGCTTGCTGCCCTAGCTGAGGGTGTCCTTTGGATTTTTCCCTTGATGCTGTCATTTGCGCCCGAGTGCTGTCCTTCCACCATTGCCAGCTGCTGTCCTTTCCTTATTCAAATTTCAGTCCTCCCCAGCACCCTAATCACCCCATTGTCAGCTACTGTCCTTTTGCTGATTCAATGGCTGTCCTTTTGATTCCTCAGCACCATACCTAGACCACACCAGTGTGCCTATAAATACTGTGAACAGTAATACACAAGGGGGGAGGGCACTGATCACGAAAAAAATACAGTAACGGGGAGAGGAAGAAAACAGAGAGAACGGAGAAAACGGATTCCATTAGAGAAAATTTTAAAAGCCAGAGTTGAAAACCCAGCAACACTAAGGTTTCAAAATGTGAGGGAGAGAACTGAGAAATAGGAAAAGATAGGCAGAAAACAGAGAGAGAATAGGATTCTTACCTTACCTCCGCCTACAACCACCATGACCACCACCGTCACCACCGGAGCACCGTCGTGGCCATCTCCCACCGCCACCAAAAACAACACCAGCCATCTCTTTTCGGCCTCAACCCCTCTCTCACGACCACCACAAGTCACCACTACCTCCACCACTCACCCCACGGCCAAACTGCCATCACTCCTCCCTCACGGCCCAATGACCACTATGAGCCACCCTAAAAAAAGGTCCTCATGTCACCACCACCGTAACCATCACCACCCCAAACATCCTCTCTCTCCACCATCGCGTTCCCTTTCCTCTTCCTTCATTCCCGTTTTCTTTCTCTTTCTTTCTCTCTCAACCATAACCCTCTTTCTCTCTCCACCGTAGTGCTCTCTCCCTCCGGCGACATCCTTCACCGTGAATCCATCTCCACCACCATCCTCTTCCCTTTCTCCTTCTCCTCTCTTCTCCCTCGTGAGTTCTCCTGCTCTCTCTCGTCTTTCTCTCTCTCTCCCCTATTTTTTTCGAAATTTATTCTCTCTCTCTTGAGAGGTAGTGCGGCACTGTGAGAAAGGAAAGGGAAGATTAGGGTAAAAATTTAGGGTTTTGGATATATATCGTGGCCTGGGTCTGTTGCTTTTTTTACTTCCTTTTTTTATTTATTTCATTTAGATTTTCAGATTAATAATAACACCCCCATATTTGCTGCCTCACGCCCTCCCCCTTTATTTGTTTAAAACCACTACTGATTGCACTCCTCTGTGTTTTATTGACTCAATCCCCTGGGTTTTAAACTCAGATTTACTATTTACACCCCTATCGCTTTATTTAAACACCCTTTTCCATTATTTATTTATCTAATATCTTTAGGTTACTTTATGTGCCTCATAATTGTTTCTTTACATTGTTATATGTACTTCAGGTCATTTTCCTCTTAATCTAATTTCTTAATTACTAACTGCTAGTAATACCCCTTTCTTCACATGCTTAATCCTTTATTTCTCTTTTTTTTACTAATGAATATTTATTGTTTACACAATTTATTTCCTACATTCCCACATTCTCATATTCTTTATCTCTATGGAGCATGTAATATTTTCTTCTTTTTCACTAGTCATGAGTCCAACTCATCCTCACACATTTTACAAACCAATGAGTCCAACTCATCTTCACACAATGTTACAAATCAATGAGCTCAATTCATTTTCACACAATCTCAACTTATTTTTGAATATCATGTTTCCGAGCAAATAGCTTGAAGCACTCAATCGCCAAATTGGTTATTTGCAGTGGCCACTCTGAGTTTAACTTGTTTGAGTATTGCGAACACCTTACGTTTCAAACGGGCTATTAGTAGCGATCACTCTGGGCTTACTCGTTTGGTCATTATGAATGCCCTCCAAATTTCAAAAACGTTCAAATAATAAAAAAACACCAACACACAAATATTTTCTACTCAAGAACTACGTGTGTTTTGATTCTCTACTAGGAGATACGTAGGAGCAGAGGGCGGTCGACCTCTATCAATTGCATTAATAAAAACCTTTTTTTAGCCCTTTTGTAAATTTCTTATTTCTTATTTTTTTCAAAAACAAACAAAAATAATTAAATTTTCTTTTAATTTGTAAATAAGGGTGAAAATATTTAAATTAATGATTTTTTCTACACATTTAGTTAAAAGGTAACCTTCCTTAGGAAGGATGTCGTAGGGTGCTAATACATTCCCTATGCATAAACGACTCCCGAGCCTAAATCTGGTCCGCAAAACCCCCTTATCCACTCAATAGGGTTTTTCCAATGTTTGCCCTTAAACTAAACTTTGGTGGCGGCTTCATTTCAAAAACTTCGAAGAATCCCTCCTCCGGATTTTTCGGTCGCTACAAAATACACTCTAACAAACGTTGTTAGCAACAACTCAATTCTTTCTTAACAATGCATATTTTACAAACTCATCACATCACTTCACATCAAAGGAGCTTAGACACTGATGGTATGATAAAGTATACCGAGGAAAGAAAGCTCGGCTAAAAGTTGACTCGGCTAAGGGACTAAAGGCCAAAGGCGTGTGAGGTAACATGGCCGGGGAGAAATTTGGCCGAGGCAAGGAAGCTTGCTTGGAGCGTAGGGGTTTATCTAATGCACGCGACCAAGATAAGCGTTGAAGTAGTTATGGTCAACGAATAGAAGAAGGCCATGGAAATAGGAGCGAGGAAGTTTTACCCTACTAACTCGTGCTAGTGAGGTCGTGGAGCGTGTCTCCGAGTTTTTAGGACTTAGGAGCGATATGATGCGTTTATCTTGGTTGATCTGACGATGAGCAATTGTAGGCTCGTAGTAGTGGCTGACGAAGGCTCATGTGTATATATATATATATATATATATATATATATATATATATATATATATATATATATATATATATATATATATATATATATATATATATATGGCTAAATAGCACTTTTGGTCCTTTATGTTTGCACTAGGTTTCACTTTGGTCCTTTATCTTTTTTTTGGTCCGTTTTGGTCCCTCATATTTCATTTTTGTTTCATTTTGGTCCCTGCCGTCAGTTTTGACTAATGGACGCCACGCTGGCAGCTAACTGCTGACGTGACGTCCTCAATTCATTAAATGACGTGGCAGGCATAGGTGACTGGGTTTCCACATCAGCAAATTCGTTTTTTAATTTAAATAAAAAATAAAACATAAAACAAACATAAAACATAACCTTCAAACCCAGATTCATAAAAAAAAACCCTGATTCAAACCTTCAAACCTTCAAACCCAGATTCTGTTCCTTTAAATCTTAACTCAAGTTCGTTTCATTTTGCCCAAATCGTTTTGCCCAGATTCATTTTGCCGAGATTTCATTTCATTTTGCCCAAATCGTTTTTTCATCTCCAAATCAAAACCCCACAACTCAATCTTCAAATCTTAACTCAAGTTCTTTTTCTTCTTCTTCTACTGCGTTCTTTTAATTGGACACTGTAATCAGAATCTGAACTGAAAATAGATCTGGACATTGAAGATGAGCTATATGAGAGAGGTGAGACATGGGAGAGAAAACCCTAAGAAATCAACACAAATTCGGAATTCCTCACAAAACCCTAAGAAATTCGAAAGCCAAAAGGGAGAGAAAAATGGAACTTTAGCTCACCTAGCTTGGGAGGGTGGAAGGGGAAACAAGGATGATGGTGAAGATGAAAGTTTGGGGTGATGGGTGAAGCTCCTCTTCTTCTTCTTCTTCTCTTCTCTTCTTCTTCTTCTTCTTCTTCTTCTTCTTCTTCTTCTTCTTCTTCTTCTTCTTCTTCTTCTTCTTCTTCTTCTTCTTCTTCTTCTTCTTCTTCTTCTTCTTCTTCTTCTTCTTCTTCTTCTTCTTCTTCTTCTTCTTCTTCTTCTTCTTCTTCTTCTTCTTCTTTTCTTTTCTTTTCTTCTTTCTCCTCTTCTCCTTCTCTTCTCTGTTTCACGCTTCCTTCCTTTCTTTCTTAATTCTCTTTTCTTTTATATTAAGTGGTAATGTGGTCAAATGACCACATTGCCCTTAATCTCTAATTTTCGTTTCTAAACCGTCCCTGATCCGTATTAACCAGTTAACGATCTTAAGACAACCAATAATTAACTTTAGCACACAATAATCTTACTAATCAAGTACTAAAATAATTCAATTGGATTAACATCCAAATAATTTGACTAATTATTTTGAGGATGTTACATTCTCCCCAACTTGAAAGAATTTTGTCCTCAAAATTGAACAAGCATTCCTCAAGAAAATAAATACGGATATCGTGTTCACATATCGTCCTCCAACTCCCAAGTAGCTTTCTCGGTGGGAAAAACCATTCCAAATCACTCTGACAATGGAAATTTTCTTTGTCCAAAGCGTTCTCTCACCACGTTCCATGATGTAACTAGGATGAGGTTGGAAAGACACGTCCGGTGGAAGGTCAATCGTCTCAAAATTCACAAGCTAACCCGGATCGGAAATGTACTTTCGCAATTTGAGACACATGGAATATCTAATGCAGATTGGACAATGGTGGAGGCAAGCAATACGGTATGCTAGTGGCCCACTCGTTCGATAATTTGGAAAGGTCCAACATACCGAGGACTGAGTTTTTTCGCCCGCAATGCTCTACATGTACCTATCGCTGGTGACAATCTTGAAAATACGTGATCACCACCTCAAACTCTAACGGCCTTCTTCTTTTATCGGCATAGCTCTTCTGCTTAATCAGTGCATCGGCTACAACATTGGTCCTTCCTAGATGATACTTCAACTCAAATCATAAGCAATGCACAACGTCGTACTACCATTCTTCTTTTGACTAGCAACACTGGAGCACTCCATGGAGAAGTACTCGATCGAATTAACTTCTTTGTTATTGACTCCTTAAGTTGGGATTTCAATTCCTTTAATTCTAAAAGAGACATTCGATAAGGAACTATAGATATTGATCCTGTGCCAGGAACCAATTCTATAGAAAACTCTACCTCTCGATCCTGTGCCGGAAAAACATCCAGAAATTCTTTCACAACTTGAACAGATGACAAATCTAAACCAGTTTCAGGGGATGCAGATAACATAATAACATAAGCTTCTGCACCTTGGAATAAAGATTGACTTGCTGAGGTGAAAGAGATAACTACTTCGGAATTTTCCTTTGACAATTCAACAGATTTAGAAGCGAAGCTGATAGCTTTCTTTGTAACATGATTTGCAGTCATCCAATTCATACCCAGAACGATGTCCATTCTTCTCATAGGCAAACAAATAATTTCTACTAGCAAATATCTGTCTTCTATGACAAGTAGACAATTTTGACATAAGGATTGGGCCTGGACATGACCCTTAGCAGCAGTAAAAATAGTTATTGGTTCGGATAGCGGAGATAACGCTAGTCCCAACCAATTCACACATGATTGAGCTATAAAATAATGGGTTGCACCCGAATCATATAATATACTGACAGAGTTATTGAAATGAGATCTCATACCCCTCAGTGAATTGTCATTAGGTGTGATGGTCTGAGCATCCAGAGTGTTGATTCGCCCCTACCTAGGAGTATCTGGTGTTCCCTTTTGATTCTTCCTTGCTGGGCACGCATTTGCATAGTGTCCCTCTTCATCACAATAATAACACCGGTTTGGTCTTTGTGGACAATCTCCACGGTGATGCCTTCCACAATTTCTACAATTCCTGTGCTGTGCAGAATCAGACGATTGCACCTGCTTCCCTTTATCATTGCTTCCCTTGTCTAAGTCATGCCGGGGACCCATCTGAGAGCTAGATGGCCCAGTGTTCCTCTTATTTTGATGGAACGCCTTTCTGCTTGCATACAATCTTGCCAAATCACTTTCGGCAATATCGGCTTGTTGTACCATGGTTGCGTAGTTGCTCCTCGGAAAAGTTCTTAGGCTTTGTGAAATATCCTCTCAACCCATACTTGTACCTGTTAGTTTTCCATCGGTCGTTGGGAGCATATCCAGCTAAACCGGAGAATTGATACAACTCTTCAAATTTAGTCGTGTATTGGCCCACGGTCAAACCTCCTTGTGTGAGAGCCAAGAACTCATTCTCTTTATCAAACCTCAGAGCAGTGGGAAAGAATTGTTCCAGAAAGGTTCTCCTGAAGTTCTCCCAAGTTTGGGGAGTTTCCACGGTCTCCATCATGGCTCTAGCATTAGTCCACCAGTTATTGGCCTCTCCCTTCAGCATATGGGATGCCAATCTCAGCTTATCTTCATCTGTCACTTGCATTGTGAGAAAAATCTTTTCAGTGTCATCCAGCCAATGTTGTGCTTTCATGACATCAGGCCCACCTCTGAACTCGGAGGGTTTCATCTTCAAGAATTCTGTGAACACCCTTCTTGGGTTCACTTGTGGCTCATGAGCTTGTTGCTGCTGTGTCAGTTGTTGCTGATGCATAAGCATCATATCCTGCATCATTTTCTGTTGGTTCTCAATCACATTTTGCATCCATTCGAAATGTGGATCAGCAGAAGGAGGAACTTCTCTACCTCTTCTGGCCATGATTCTGCGAAATATGCACAAAGTATTAAGTTGATCAAGCTCAATGTCTAATAGCATACTAAGAAGAATCATAACTAAAGGAAGTAAAAGACTCTATCGTCTAAGTCTGACTAGGTCAAACTGCTCTGATACCAACTGTAACACCCCGGTATTTTTATTTAGTAAAAATACCCAAGTGTACCATCCCTAGAACATCAGAGATATATTATATCACTATAAATTTTCGTTGAATATAAACCAAACAGCCTTATTCACGAACAAGACGATACGGTTCTCAGACCATAAACCATCAACAACAATAGTATTCAGTATCATACAAGAAAGCGGAAGAAGGATATAACACTAAAGACATAGTGTTGCAGTACTTAGACAACAAAGGGAAACATAAACATAAGCATAAAGTAGTCTTCAGCCACCATCCGAGTGCCACCTACTCGTGCCTCTTGGATTTCCACTTTCTCCGTTTATCTGTAAAACAACAACATATAACCAATGAGATACAATCTCAGTGAGTTCTACCGAGACCCCTACTAACACTCTCGGTTTAATTATGATACCTTTTTAAATTAACACGAAAACGACTGCAAATCCAGTGCTAAACCCGGTGAACCGTATTCTAGGACTTTCTTCCATTCGTGGTTTAATTATAACCACGTGTATTTTAATTCAACACGACACCGACTGCAAATCCTGTGCTAAACCCTGTGAAAGTGTTATAACTCAGTGCGACACCGACTGCAAATCCTGTGCTAAACCCGGTGTATCGCACAGTACGGCACCGACTGCAAATCCTGTGCTAAACCCGGTGAACCGTACAACAAAACTCTTAACATAACACCGGCTGCAAATCATGTGCTAAACCCGGTGAACTCCCTTACCAATAGCATTTTTCCTAATGGCATAGAGTCTAGGGTAAGGGATCATGACTGCCCCGCCTAGTATGTTAACATCATGGGTCGTCACCCAAACTCGATATAATATATAAATCTACACTCGATGACCTGTTAGTTAAACAGTTAGTTACATATAACAATGTATCACGTGTTCGCTCACGCACTCTATTTCACGGTTTTTCAAACGACACTGAACTTCGCAAACCGTTAGTAAAATCCTTTTTGAAACATGTTCAAATTCAGGGCATTATAAACCTAATATCATTGGAAAAAGGTTAGGAAAGGATTAGAAGAGGATTGGAATCGAAACGGAATCATTTCGGGCACTTTGAAAAATTTTGACAGAACATTGCGCACGGTCCGTGCTCCCATACGCACAGATCGTGCGCCCTGTAAAACATTTTTGAAAAACAAAAACAGAACGAGACGCATGGTTCGTGCTTAAAAGAGCACAGATCGTGCTCTTTTGACAGCATTGCAAAAATGGCCTTTTCATGAAAATTCGCTTTCTGATCGATTCCGATACTCGTTCCGCTCGATTCCTAACATAACCACAACACTAAAACAGCCCCAAAACATGTCCAATCAACAACACAACAATCAATCACTTCAATCAAACAAGTTTGGGCTAGTTTTTATCAAAATTCGTTAATAGTTCGGTTTAACGGTTTTTGACCAAACGCCTTTAAAATCACTCGTCAAACCGAAACATTAACGCTATCAACCTGTCAACGTGTCTCGGCAATCAATTCACATCAAATCATGCCAATAAATCAATCAAACATCCATAAAAACACAAACTTCAACAATATATCGTTTATGTCAAAATACGTTAAATTTCAAAATAACGGTTTTCAAAACTCAATGTTGAAAATTCGAAATCCTCAATCAAAACCTAAACGTGAGTAAAACTCACCCTTGACGCGAGAGTCGATACCGAGCCAAAATCACTGAGACTCCAAAAGTCCCCAATCGAACCCTAGAATCTCCAATTCGCTTCCAACTTCGAATCGTGCTTCAAACCACGTTCAATCCACCTCAAGACCGCTTCTAATCAAGATTAACCGATCGAAATCAACACAAATTCGGAATTCCTCACAAAACCCTAAGAAATTCGAAAGCCAAAAGGGAGAGAAAAATGGAACTTTAGCTCACCTAGCTTGGGAGGGTGGAAGGGGAAACAAGGATGATGGTGAAGATGAAAGTTTGGGGTGATTGGTGAAGCTCCTCTTCTTCTTCTTCTTCTTCTTCTTCTTCTTCTTCTTCTTCTTCTTCTTCTTCTTCTTCTTCTTCTTCTTCTTCTTCTTCTTCTTCTTCTTCTTCTTCTTCTTCTTCTTCTTCTTCTTCTTCTTCTTCTTCTTCTTCTTCTTCTTCTTCTTCTTCTTCTTCTTCTTCTTCTTCTTCTTCTTCTTCTTCTTCTTCTTCTTCTTCTTCTTCTTCTTCTTCTTCTTCTTCTTCTTCTTCTTCTTCTTCTTCTTCTTCTTCTTCTTCTTCTTCTTCTTCTTCTTCTTCTTCTTCTTCTTCTTCTTCTTCTTCTTCTTCTTCTTCTTCTTCTTCTTCTTCTTCTTCTTCTTCTTCTTCTTCTTCTTCTTCTTCTTCTTCTTCTTCTTCTTCTTCTTCTTCTCTTCTCTTCTTCTTCTTTTCTTTTCTTTTCTTTTCTTCTTTCTCCTTTTCTCCTGCTCTTCTCTGTTTCACGCTTCCTTCCTTTCTTTCTTAATTCTCTTTTCTTTCTTTTCTTTTATATTAAGTGGTAATGTGGTCAAATGACCACATTGCCCTTAATCTCTAATTTCGTTTCTAAACCGTCCTTGATCCGTATTAACCGGTTAACGATCCTAAGACAACCAATAATTAACTTTAGCACTCAATAATCTTACTAATCAATTACTAAAATAATTCAATTGGATTAACATCCAAATAATTTGACTAATTATTTTGAGGATGTTCTAGGGGGGCTGTGTTAAATATTATGCCGCTGGCTACGACAAAGAAGCTCAGAAAGAATGCAGATACCACTGTCATGCCCTGGGGGTGTTAGTGGCTGATACCACTGTCAGATCTAAGATAACGCAACCGACCTTTTTTGTCATAGAAGGGAAGTCATCGTATGCTGTGTAATGCTCGACAGGGATTGGATTCACACTAGTGAATGTGCGCCTTCCACTTTACACCAGAAACTAATTATATGGGTAGGTGATAAGGTGGAGATCGTTGAAGCTGATCCAAACCCTTTCCCCGCTGATGTCAAGAAGTTTGAGGCCATCTTTTATTCTCCTTATATGTGTTCTATTGCAATACCAAGAAGCTATGAAGAAGGAGGGGTAGAGTCCTGTGAGTTGACCAAAGAGGGGTTCAAGTTAAAGATGTTAGTCGATTCACGGCCTACTGCCGAATCCAATGATTAATATCCCTCCAGAATTGTTGTTGGATAGGCTACATCACTTTCAGGTGGAATCTAGCATCGAAGAAACTATGTTTGGTGCAGTAAGTGAGGAGGATGAGCTCCAAGAAGATCTGCAAACAGGTGCATCGGCTAACCCTGAGGTAGGTGATTTGGCTTGTCACCCACATATGGAACCCATCTAGAGGAGGGTTCCCACATTTGAGGCTCAAGACCCTCTGATAGATGTTAACCTAGGAACAAAATCGGAACCTAGGATGACTAAAATCAGTGGGGTGGTAACTGTGCAACATAGGAACGAGGTGGTTGAATTGATCAGGGAGTACCGAGATTGCTTTGCATGGACGGGTGCAAGCCTCACAAGCTTATCAAGGACGGGTGCAAGCCCCACAAGCAGCCGCCACCAAGGAGGTTCAACCCTCAATTGATTCCTCAAGTTAAAGCTTAGGTGGAAAGGCTATTGAAAGCAGGATTTATAAGGACTGCCAGGTATGTTGAATGGATATCTAATATAGTGCCGGTAATTAAAATGAATGGCCAAGTGAGAGTTTGTATCGATTATAGAAACTTGAACTTGGGCACACCCAAGGATGAGTATGACATGCCAGTGGTCGATATGTTAGTCGACACCGCAACAAACCATGCCATCTTGACTTTTATGGATGGCTATTCTGGATACAACCAGATTTATGTGGCCGACGCGGATACCCATAAGATTGCCTTTAGATGCCTTGGCGCCCTAGCCATTTAAGAATGTTTGTTATGCCTTTTGGCCTTAATTAAGAATGCTGGAGCCACTTACCAAAGGGCAATGAACAGAATCTTCCATGACTTAATCGCCAAATGCATGGAAGTTTATATTGATTATGTGGTAGTCAAGTCTAAGAGCTTTGAAACACATCTGGTCGAGCTTGAACAAGCTATGAAACGGATGAGACACCACAATCTCAACATGAATCCCACTAAGTACGCATTTGGTGTATCTGCAAGAACCTTTCTAGGGTTCTTGGTCCACAACCAAGGGATCGAAGTGGATAAAAACAAAGCCCGAGCCGTTTTGGAGTCTAGTCCCTCGAGGACAAAGAAGGAGCTGCAAAGTATCCTCCGCAAAATCAATTTCCTGAGGAGGTTTGCCGTAACTCGGCAGGGAAGATGAAAGCTTTATCCCCGTTGTTAAGGCTAAAGAACTCCGAAGAGATGGTGTGGGGAACAGAGTAGGAGGAGGCCTTTGAATAGATTAAGGATGCCTTAGCTGACCCCCCAGTCTTGGTTCCCCCTCTCCCTGGGAGACCATTGAAGCTCTACATTGCGGCCGAAGCTCTCTGATGTAGAAACTAGATACTCTCCTATTGAAAAACTATGTTTATCATTGTTTAATGCTTGTACTAAATTGGAGTATTATTTGCTTCCCAAAGAGGTTCTATTTGTATGCAAAGTTGATATTATAAGGCACCTTCTTAATCGGCCTGCCTTGCAAGGAAGACTTATAAAGTGGGCCATTAAATTTAACGTGTTCGTATTAACATATTTACCTTTAATGGCTGTCAAAGATTAGGCCTTAGCCGATTTTCTCGCCAAACACCCGTGTGTGGAAATCCAAGATCTTCCAGCTGAACCTGTCAACTACGTGGGTTTAAAGCCTCAGGTCCTCATGTTTGACGGGTCGAGCACTCAGAAAGGGGCAGGTGTTGGAGTCGTTATATCTAGCCTGTGTGGCAAGATATGGAGATTCATGAGCAGGATAGAAGATCAGCCATCCAATAATCAAGTCGAGTATGAGGCTTTGATCACTGGGCTCCATATTCTGGCCGCATGAAAGCCCACTACGTAAAAATAATAGGGGATTTTCAGTTAGTGATTAAGCAAATTACTGGTGAACACAAGTGCTACAAAGCTAAGCTGAGAGAATTGTGCACTTTGGCTCGCGACTTATTGAGGTTGTTTGCCGAAGCCACTATTATGTATGTCCCGAGAAATGATAACTAGGAAGCGAATGATGTAACTCTGCAAGCCTCTGGATACAAGAAAATCACAGTGGAGGTCATGCAGGAAGATGCCACATTGCCTGGAGAAGGATGTTGATAGATTATCTGCGGAATCCTACTGCCAGGACCAATTTTAGAATCAAGCAAAGAGCCCTCAATTACGTCTTAGTAGGTGACAAATTGTATAAAAAAAGTGCTAACGGGGTATTTCCACACTGTCTCAATAATAATGACTCACTCCTACTTGGTCATGACTTAAGCTCATGAGGGGGTTTGTGGCTCTCATAGGTCCGGACATGTCATTTAATGGCTAATCTACAGACATTGATACTATTGGCCAACCATAACGGCTGATTGTTTCCAGTATGCTAAAGGGTGTGAGGCTTGCCAGTTTCATGGTTCCAATCAAAGGGTCCTCACGGATAAACTCCTTCTGATTGACAAGCCTTGGCCATTCAAAGGATGGGCCATGGACTTGATCGGTAGAATATACCCTCCGAGCTCTAAAGGACACAACTTTATCATCCTTGCCACAGACTATTTCACCAAATGGGTAGAAGCTATGCCGATGGGTAATGTCAATCAAGCAGCAGGAATTAGGTTCATTGAAAACCAGGTTATACCTAGGTTTGGAATTCCCGAGACCATTACTACTGATCAAATTACTATGTTCACAAGAGAACAAGTGGTGGCCTTTTGCCCAAGAGTATGGCATTAAGATGAGGCATTTGACGCCTTATTATGCCCAGGCTAATGGACATGCTAATGCTACTAACAAGATTACTATTAAGCTTATCAAGAAGAACATAGAGGACAAATTGAGGAGGTGGCATGAGACCATGAAGGAAGTCTTGTGGGCTATGAGAAATTCAAAATCTACTGCTACTGGGATGTCTCCCTATCGGCTAGTGTATGGACAAGATGTCGTGCTACCAATTGAAATTAGCGTTTCATCACTAAGGGTGGCTCGACAACATTCACTCGGCCTAGAAGAATATCAACAAGCCATGTTGATGAAGTTGGACCCGGTAGACGATGACAAGTTTGTTGCCCTCAGCAAAATGGAATTAAACAAGATCAAAATGGCCCAAGCCTACAACTAACACGTTAAGCCTAAGAAGTTTGTTGAAGGTGACCTAGTCTGGAAAACTATCATGTCGATTGGGATCAAAGAGTAAACAAGGTTTGTAATTTCTACACTAACTTTAGAATTAGCTGATTTTTTGAAAATGTGCCATTCCTTTGTCGATCATCAAAATAAAATAATCCTATCGAGGCATATATTCACAGCGGTGCGTAGTGAACTCTGAGTAGCATTGGCTGACTATCTTCATGGGCCACCCTTCCCATGCCCTGGGGGTGTTAGTGGCTGATACCACTGTCAGATCTAAGATAACGCAACCGACCTTTTTTGTCATAGAAGGGAAGTCATCGTATGCTGTGTAATGCTCGACAGGGATTGGATTCACACTAGTGAATGTGCGCCTTCCACTTTACACCAGAAACTAATTATATGGGTAGGTGATAAGGTGGAGATCGTTGAAGCTGATCCAAACCCTTTCCCCGCTGATGTCAAGAAGTTTGAGGCCATCTTTTATTCTCCTTATATGTGTTCTATTGCAATACCAAGAAGCTATGAAGAAGGAGGGGTAGAGTCCTGTGAGTTGACCAAAGAGGGGTTCAAGTTAAAGATGTTAGTCGATTCACGGCCTACTACCGAATCCAATGATTAATATCCCTCCAGAATTGTTGTTGGATAGGTTACATCACTTTCAGGTGGAATCTAGCATCGAAGAAACTATGTTTGGTGCAGTAAGTGAGGAGGATGAGCTCCAAGAAGATCTGCAAACAGGTGCATCGGCTAACCCTGAGGTAGGTGATTTGGCTTGTCACCCACATATGGAACCCATCTAGAGGAGGGTTCCCACATTTGAGGCTCAAGACCCTCTGATAGATGTTAACCTAGGAACAAAATCGGAACCTAGGATGACTAAAATCAGTGGGGTGGTAACTGTGCAACATAGGAACGAGGTGGTTGAATTGATCAGGAAGTACCGAGATTGCTTTGCATGGACGGGTGCAAGCCTCACAAGCTTATCAAGGACGGGTGCAAGCCCCACAAGCAGCCGCCACCAAGGAGGTTCAACCCTCAATTGATTCCTCAAGTTAAAGCTTAGGTGGAAAGGCTATTGAAAGCAGGGTTTATAAGGACTGCCAGGTATGTTGAATGGATATCTAATATAGTGCCGGTAATTAAAATGAATGGCCAAGTGAGAGTTTGTATCGATTATAGAAACTTGAACTTGGGCACACCCAAGGATGAGTATGACATGCCAGTGGTCGATATGTTAGTCGACACCGCAACAAACCATGCCATCTTGACTTTTATGGATGGCTATTCTGGATACAACCAGATTTATGTGGCCGACGCGGATACCCATAAGATTGCCTTTAGATGCCTTGGCGCCCTAGCCATTTAAGAATGTTTGTTATGCCTTTTGGCCTTAATTAAGAATGCTGGAGCCACTTACCAAAGGGCAATGAACAGAATCTTCCATGACTTAATCGCCAAATGCATGGAAGTTTATATTGATTATGTGGTAGTCAAGTCTAAGAGCTTTGAAACACATCTGGTCGAGCTTGAACAAGCTATGAAACGGATGAGACACCACAATCTCAACATGAATCCCACTAAGTACGCATTTGGTGTATCTGCAAGAACCTTTCTAGGGTTCTTGGTCCACAACCAAGGGATCGAAGTGGATAAAAACAAAGCCCGAGCCGTTTTGGAGTCTAGTCCCTCGAGGACAAAGAAGGAGCTGCAAAGTATCCTCCGCAAAATCAATTTCCTGAGGAGGTTTGCCGTAACTCGGCAGGGAAGATGAAAGCTTTATCCCCGTTGTTAAGGCTAAAGAACTCCGAAGAGATGGTGTGGGGAACAGAGTAGGAGGAGGCCTTTGAATAGATTAAGGATGCCTTAGCTGACCCCCCAGTCTTGGTTCCCCCTCTCCCTGGGAGACCATTGAAGCTCTACATTGCGGCCGAAGCTCTCTGATGTAGAAACTAGATACTCTCCTATTGAAAAACTATGTTTATCATTGTTTAATGCTTGTACTAAATTGGAGTATTATTTGCTTCCCAAAGAGGTTCTATTTGTATGCAAAGTTGATATTATAAGGCACCTTCTTAATCGGCCTGCCTTGCAAGGAAGACTTATAAAGTGGGCCATTAAATTTAACGTGTTCGTATTAACATATTTACCTTTAATGGCTGTCAAAGATTAGGCCTTAGCCGATTTTCTCGCCAAACACCCGTGTGTGGAAATCCAAGATCTTCCAGCTGAACCTGTCAACTACGTGGGTTTAAAGCCTCAGGTCCTCATGTTTGACGGGCCGAGCACTCAGAAAGGGTCAGGTGTTGGAGTCGTTATATCTAGCCTGTGTGGCAAGATATGGAGATTCATGAGCAGGATAGAAGATCAGCCATCCAATAATCAAGTCGAGTATGAGGCTTTGATCACTGGGCTCCATATTCTGGCCGCATGAAAGCCCACTACGTAAAAATAATAGGGGATTTTCAGTTAGTGATTAAGCAAATTACTGGTGAACACAAGTGCTACAAAGCTAAGCTGAGAGAATTGTGCACTTTGGCTCGCGACTTATTGAGGTTGTTTGCCGAAGCCACTATTATGTATGTCCCGAGAAATGATAACTAGGAAGCGAATGATGTAACTCAGCAAGCCTCTGGATACAAGAAAATCACAGTGGAGGTCATGCAGGAAGATGCCACATTGCCTGGAGAAGGATGTTGATAGATTATCTGCGGAATCCTACTGCCAGGACCAATTTTAGAATCAAGCAAAGAGCCCTCAATTACGTCTTAGTAGGTGACAAATTGTATAAAAAAAGTGCTAACGGGGTATTTCCACACTGTCTCAATAATAATGACTCACTCCTACTTGGTCATGACTTAAGCTCATGAGGGGGTTTGTGGCTCTCATAGGTCCGGACATGTCATTTAATGGCTAATCTACAGACATTGATACTATTGGCCAACCATAACGGCTGATTGTTTCCAGTATGCTAAAGGGTGTGAGGCTTGCCAGTTTCATGGTTCCAATCAAAGGGTCCTCACGGATAAACTCCTTCTGATTGACAAGCCTTGGCCATTCAAAGGATGGGCCATGGACTTGATCGGTAGAATATACCCTCCGAGCTCTAAAGGACACAACTTTATCATCCTTGCCACAGACTATTTCACCAAATGGGTAGAAGCTATGCCGATGGGTAATGTCAATCAAGCAGCAGGAATTAGGTTCATTGAAAACCAGGTTATACCTAGGTTTGGAATTCCCGAGACCATTACTACTGATCAAATTACTATGTTCACAAGAGAACAAGTGGTGGCCTTTTGCCCAAGAGTATGGCATTAAGATGAGGCATTTGACGCCTTATTATGCCCAGGCTAATGGACATGCTAATGCTACTAACAAGATTACTATTAAGCTTATCAAGAAGAACATAGAGGACAAATTGAGGAGGTGGCATGAGACCATGAAGGAAGTCTTGTGGGCTATGAGAAATTCAAAATCTACTGCTACTGGGATGTCTCCCTATCGGCTAGTGTATGGACAAGATGTCGTGCTACCAATTGAAATTAGCGTTTCATCACTAAGGGTGGCTCGACAACATTCACTCGGCCTAGAAGAATATCAACAAGCCATGTTGATGAAGTTGGACCCGGTAGACGATGACAAGTTTGTTGCCCTCAGCAAAATGGAATTAAACAAGATCAAAATGGCCCAAGCCTACAACTAACACGTTAAGCCTAAGAAGTTTGTTGAAGGTGACCTAGTCTGGAAAACTATCATGTCGATTGGGATCAAAGAGTAAACAAGGTTTGTAATTTCTACACTAACTTTAGAATTAGCTGATTTTTTGAAAATGTGCCATTCCTTTGTCGATCATCAAAATAAAATAATCCTATCGAGGCATATATTCACAGCGGTGCGTAGTGAACTCTGAGTAGCATTGGCTGACTATCTTCATGGGCCACCCTTCCCATGCCCTGGGGGTGTTAGTGGCTGATACCACTGTCAGATCTAAGATAACGCAACCGACCTTTTTTGTCATAGAAGGGAAGTCATCGTATGCTGTGTAATGCTCGACAGGGATTGGATTCACACTAGTGAATGTGCGCCTTCCACTTTACACCAGAAACTAATTATATGGGTAGGTGATAAGGTGGAGATCGTTGAAGCTGATCCAAACCCTTTCCCCGCTGATGTCAAGAAGTTTGAGGCCATCTTTTATTCTCCTTATATGTGTTCTATTGCAATACCAAGAAGCTATGAAGAAGGAGGGGTAGAGTCCTGTGAGTTGACCAAAGAGGGGTTCAAGTTAAAGATGTTAGTCGATTCACGGCCTACTACCGAATCCAATGATTAATATCCCTCCAGAATTGTTGTTGGATAGGCTACATCACTTTCAGGTGGAATCTAGCATCGAAGAAACTATGTTTGGTGCAGTAAGTGAGGAGGATGAGCTCCAAGAAGATCTGCAAACAGGTGCATCGGCTAACCCTGAGGTAGGTGATTTGGCTTGTCACCCACATATGGAACCCATCTAGAGGAGGGTTCCCACATTTGAGGCTCAAGACCCTCTGATAGATGTTAACCTAGGAACAAAATCGGAACCTAGGATGACTAAAATCAGTGGGGTGGTAACTGTGCAACATAGGAACGAGGTGGTTGAATTGATCAGGGAGTACCGAGATTGCTTTGCATGGACGGGTGCAAGCCTCACAAGCTTATCAAGGACGGGTGCAAGCCCCACAAGCAGCCCCCACCAAGGAGGTTCAACCCTCAATTGATTCCTCAAGTTAAAGCTTAGGTGGAAAGGCTATTGAAAGCAGGGTTTATAAGGACTGCCAGGTATGTTGAATGGATATCTAATATAGTACCGGTAATTAAAATGAATGGCCAAGTGAGAGTTTGTATCGATTATAGAAACTTGAACTTGGGCACACCCAAGGATGAGTATGACATGCCAGTGGTCGATATGTTAGTCGACACCGCAACAAACCATGCCATCTTGACTTTTATGGATGGCTATTCTGGATACAACCAGATTTATGTGGCCGACGCGGATACCCATAAGATTGCCTTTAGATGCCTTGGCGCCCTAGCCATTTAAGAATGTTTGTTATGCCTTTTGGCCTTAATTAAGAATGCTGGAGCCACTTACCAAAGGGCAATGAACAGAATCTTCCATGACTTAATCGCCAAATGCATGGAAGTTTATATTGATTATGTGGTAGTCAAGTCTAAGAGCTTTGAAACACATCTGGTCGAGCTTGAACAAGCTATGAAACGGATGAGACACCACAATCTCAACATGAATCCCACTAAGTATATACGCATTTGGTGTATCTGCAAGAACCTTTCTAGGGTTCTTGGTCCACAACCAAGGGATCGAAGTGGATAAAAACAAAGCCCGAGCCGTTTTGGAGTCTAGTCCCTCGAGGACAAAGAAGGAGCTGCAAAGTATCCTCCGCAAAATCAATTTCCTGAGGAGGTTTGCCGTAACTCGGCAGGGAAGATGAAAGCTTTATCCCCGTTGTTAAGGCTAAAGAACTCCGAAGAGATGGTGTGGGGAACAGAGTAGGAGGAGGCCTTTGAATAGATTAAGGATGCCTTAGCTGACCCCCCCAGTCTTGGTTCCCCCTCTCCCTGGGAGACCATTGAAGCTCTACATTGCGGCCGAAGCTCTCTGATGTAGAAACTAGATACTCTCCTATTGAAAAACTATGTTTATCATTGTTTAATGCTTGTACTAAATTGGAGTATTATTTGCTTCCCAAAGAGGTTCTATTTGTATGCAAAGTTGATATTATAAGGCACCTTCTTAATCGGCCTGCCTTGCAAGGAAGACTTATAAAGTGGGCCATTAAATTTAACGTGTTCGTATTAACATATTTACCTTTAATGGCTGTCAAAGATTAGGCCTTAGCCGATTTTCTCGCCAAACACCCGTGTGTGGAAATCCAAGATCTTCCAGCTGAACCTGTCAACTACGTGGGTTTAAAGCCTCAGGTCCTCATGTTTGACGGGCCGAGCACTCAGAAAGGGTCAGGTGTTGGAGTCGTTATATCTAGCCTGTGTGGCAAGATATGGAGATTCATGAGCAGGATAGAAGATCAGCCATCCAATAATCAAGTCGAGTATGAGGCTTTGATCACTGGGCTCCATATTCTGGCCGCATGAAAGCCCACTACGTAAAAATAATAGGGGATTTTCAGTTAGTGATTAAGCAAATTACTGGTGAACACAAGTGCTACAAAGCTAAGCTGAGAGAATTGTGCACTTTGGCTCGCGACTTATTGAGGTTGTTTGCCGAAGCCACTATTATGTATGTCCCGAGAAATGATAACTAGGAAGCGAATGATGTAACTCAGCAAGCCTCTGGATACAAGAAAATCACAGTGGAGGTCATGCAGGAAGATGCCACATTGCCTGGAGAAGGATGTTGATAGATTATCTGCGGAATCCTACTGCCAGGACCAATTTTAGAATCAAGCAAAGAGCCCTCAATTACGTCTTAGTAGGTGACAAATTGTATAAAAAAAGTGCTAACGGGGTATTTCCACACTGTCTCAATAATAATGACTCACTCCTACTTGGTCATGACTTAAGCTCATGAGGGGGTTTGTGGCTCTCATAGGTCCGGACATGTCATTTAATGGCTAATCTACAGACATTGATACTATTGGCCAACCATAACGGCTGATTGTTTCCAGTATGCTAAAGGGTGTGAGGCTTGCCAGTTTCATGGTTCCAATCAAAGGGTCCTCACGGATAAACTCCTTCTGATTGACAAGCCTTGGCCATTCAAAGGATGGGCCATGGACTTGATCGGTAGAATATACCCTCCGAGCTCTAAAGGACACAACTTTATCATCCTTGCCACAGACTATTTCACCAAATGGGTAGAAGCTATGCCGATGGGTAATGTCAATCAAGCAGCAGGAATTAGGTTCATTGAAAACCAGGTTATACCTAGGTTTGGAATTCCCGAGACCATTACTACTGATCAAATTACTATGTTCACAAGAGAACAAGTGGTGGCCTTTTGCCCAAGAGTATGGCATTAAGATGAGGCATTTGACGCCTTATTATGCCCAGGCTAATGGACATGCTAATGCTACTAACAAGATTACTATTAAGCTTATCAAGAAGAACATAGAGGACAAATTGAGGAGGTGGCATGAGACCATGAAGGAAGTCTTGTGGGCTATGAGAAATTCAAAATCTACTGCTACTGGGATGTCTCCCTATCGGCTAGTGTATGGACAAGATGTCGTGCTACCAATTGAAATTAGCGTTTCATCACTAAGGGTGGCTCGACAACATTCACTCGGCCTAGAAGAATATCAACAAGCCATGTTGATGAAGTTGGACCCGGTAGACGATGACAAGTTTGTTGCCCTCAGCAAAATGGAATTAAACAAGATCAAAATGGCCCAAGCCTACAACTAACACGTTAAGCCTAAGAAGTTTGTTGAAGGTGACCTAGTCTGGAAAACTATCATGTCGATTGGGATCAAAGAGTAAACAAGGTTTGTAATTTCTACACTAACTTTAGAATTAGCTGATTTTTTGAAAATGTGCCATTCCTTTGTCGATCATCAAAATAAAATAATCCTATCGAGGTAATGTTTTGTGCCATTCCTTTGTCGATCATCAAAATAAAATAATCCTATCAAAATAAAACAATTTTATGCCAAAGTTAGCAATAGAGAGAAAGGTAATTAAAGATCAAAAGTGTACCTGATATCAGAGTGGGGTCATGTATAAAGGTAATGTTTTGTGACTGGGAAACGAATCCTCAGAGTGCATGGAAGGACGCGTGAGAAGATAATGTGGCAGAGTTCGTTACGCCATTATGGTCGAGCAAAGGTGAGATCTCGCCGTTAGATCTATTCGGGCCGATCTCGGCCATTAGACGTGGATGGTGCGCGTGGTACATGGCTTGTAGCGAACCGCTTAATGGGTCTTTGGGGGTGAAACCCATTTCATACTAGGACTGGTCTTTCGGGTGAAAACATTTTGGTATTTGCCATTTTTCGGGGACTACAATAATCGAACTTTCCTCCAACTTGATCATTATCAAAGAATTCTCGTAAACAGTGGTCACTTACTCACTCTGATACTTGTTAGGTATGATACCCAGCAACCAATCACTTTATGACATATATTATTTTCTATTGGCTTAAATATGTTTTTAGTCCCTACAAATATAGTGTTTTTTTATTTTAGTCCCTGCAATTTTTTTTTAATAAATCCCTGCAAATACACATTTTTTCATTTAAGTCCTTTTGTAAGTGACTCTGTTAGTTACTGCTGATATGTCAAACAGAAGTCCCATATGGCTTTTCCATGTTATTATCTTTTATTTTATTTTAATTTAAATTGATGATTTGGATCCCAAATCAAATTAGGGTTTACTTCATCTTGCTCTTCTTCCCCATTTTTAGAATCTCTCTCCCCTTTATCTTCACTATCAATGGAAATAAGCTTCTGCTTCACTTATAACCCAGCAGCAAGGCAAAAGATCACAAAGAGGATCTGATTCTCTCCTCCCTACAGCTACTGCTCCCGTGTCACATGGGATTGGTTGGCTTAGTCAAAAATCACAACCCGACTGAAAACTCAACAGGTAAGGAATACCAGGTTGTTTTTGAAGGTTGTTCTTTTGAACTTTAATACACCACAAAGTGGGTTTGGTTGTTGAGTGGAATTAGGAACTATGATTTATAATGAAGTGGTGACCTGTTTGTTTGAACCTAATCTTACAAGTATGAGTAGGCTGTATTAACTGATGTTGCAATATTTGGTCTGGAATTCTTTTGCTACCGTAGGCACTGATGCACACTAATGAAAAAAAGGCTTTTTATATCGGTTAAAATTGACATTTCATATCGGTTCCCGAACCGATGCCGAAAAAGGAGATATAGAAAGTAGGGACATTTCATATCGGTTCTTGAACCGTTATGAAAAGTTGTTTTTATATCGGTCGCCCCTAGAACCGATATGAAAAGTCTCTTTTTTTTAAAAAAATAGACTTTTCATATCGGTTCCCATAGAAAACCGATATGAAAAGTCTTTTTTTTAAAAAAAAAGAGACTTTTCATATCGGTTTTCTTTAGGAACCGATATGAAAAGTCTTTTTTTTTAAAAAAAAAAGAGACTTTTCATATCAGTTTTCTTTAGGAACCGATATGAAAAGTCTTTTTTTTAAAAAAAAAAAAGTGAGGTTGTCTTCCTGTAGGGAAGACTTTATAGCTTTGTAGCTCTGTTTGGATTAATCGATTCATCCAAGGAGAAAACTTAGGATATACTTATGTGGATTAATCGATTCATCTAAGAAAAAACATGACAGTCATTAGCCATATACTTATGAATAGTAACAAACAATTACTATGACAGAAGTAATTACAGAGGGGAATCTAGGTAACAGAACAAGGTGTTATTACAGAGGAAAGAAAGTCAATAATATGCTATCACACATATACTCCACAGCCTCTGTGGTGTAAGATCTATGGAGAACTTCAGGAGCAACATAATATGCACTTCCAACAATGTCATTAAGCCTTTCATCTGTATTAAAAAAAATTAAAGTTAGTATTTGACTATCTTAATATAAGATAAGCATCTGAGCTGAAGATCAAAAAGAATGAAAAGGAAATAGAAGTTTCAATCCCTCCCCAACAACACCATCAATGATCAAACCATCTCTCTGGAGGTGCCAGATACTACAGCTCACCATATTATCAGCGGAACAATCAATTTTACTTAATTAACTAACTCAACCAAGCTCATTTGCTATTGACAACCGAAAAAAGGATTACAGCAAAATTGACTAACACAACTAACTACTAACTAACTTAGCCAACTACTGATTTGGAGCTTACTACTGATTTGGAGCTTACTTTGAGGCTTTAGTAGGTATACTCAATACACCACCAACTTATCGAAGTGGCACTATCTTATTATTTAAAAAACTAAGTTTTCTGTTCAATGCACAACATAAATGACAAGCAATTGCATCATCTATCCAATATCATATAAGATACAAATCATTACCTCTTAAGGCAGTATCAATCACTTTGATGGCTATAGTCATCAATGGCCAGCATTCCAGGAAAACATCAGCACCGGTGCAGCAGTATCTGACATCATCATAATCTGATATATCCTACAGAATCCCAAAAAGAAAAAAGTAATGTAACAAATGTAAAGAAAATCACAATAGCTAAAGGTTTAACTTAGATACCTAAGTCAAAATCTTACTATATCAAAAATCAACTCCCTCTCAACTGGAGCAAAGACATTATTATCACTTTGTGCATAGGCATGTCTTTTTGCAGGCTGAACCACATAAAAGGATTACATTAGAGGAAAATAAGTAGATAAAAGAGGAAAAAAAAACACATGATATTAGCAAAATTCACAACACTGCATCATTGCCTAGAATACATTAGTAAAAAAAGGAATCAAATGAATGAATTTTCAACACAGTAGTCTCCTTTCAAATGAATGAATTTTCAACACCAACAACACCATTGAACTAAACCTAAATTGTCTCATTTCTAATTCTATAACAGAAACTATATCAGAGTAATACCAAATCTGTCATGAATATGATAGGGTTGACTAGTTCTATAGCATGTTAACTAGATGATAACAATAACTGAAGATTACTACTAACTATATATATTAATAACATGGTTTAGGTGAAGCTAAAGCATACCAGTAGGACCCATGACTTGAGTAGACACATGAGTTCTATCACCGGTAGGACCCGCCTTAGCCAACCCAAAATCAGAGAGTTTAGAATTGAACTCCTGCAATCCAATTGCATGATTAGAAAGCAGTTCACGCACACAAATAACAAAAATTAAGAAATTCATCTTCATAACATTGCAAATGATTATATGTTATTTGTGATTAGTTATCGGTGTAAAATATTTTACACATAAATCTCAAAGAAATACAAAAAGAATACCATTGATTGCACTCCATCTGTTAAGAGACATACATTCAAATAATTCATCTTCATAACATTGCTAAGCCTAAATTGAGCTGGACTAATTGTAGCCACTACTAGCATCCTCATTATCTGTTAAGAGGATGGCAGAGTCCTCAAATGACTAAATAGGACTAACATGGTTGAATATGCATGCTATTACTAATTTTCATGCTATTAAACTGTGCACTGCAGGCATAAAAAAGAACTAATAAAACTAATAATTAAGTCTGCTACTGTGAGTTCAATATTCATGTTCCACCTAATCAGAAATGGATCACTAGACAAAGAGCTAGAGAAGTTACAAGGAAAATGACTTATCTAATAGTGAGACATTTACCTTGTAGACATGTGATTCCAGTAGCAAGAGCAATATCACAGGTAATATTTGAGCCTGTTTTCTATCTGATACAAATACAATTCCACATATTGTAATATTTGATAAACCTGCAAGGACACAAATGAAAGCTGAGTTTAAGGATTGAAAACCTACAAAAATAATACATGAATTAGAAGAAAGAACTATGTATTACAGGGAATTTACACACCTGATTCGATCTCAGTACTGTACACAGACTTGAACCATGAGGAACTCTCTGTAAAGCAACTCTCTGTAAGGCAGAATAATGGAAACTGAAGAAAGGATTTCGGGTGAAAATAATGCCAGCATAACATATATAATATCTAGATTAAAAGGTTTTCAAAGATTAAACGAAAACCCAAACATAAACCCTAAAAACAAATAGGCAGAAGAAGATTAAACGAAAAAACGAAATCGAATCAGAAACCCATAAAACATAAACGAATCAGAAACCCAAACAGAAACGAAAACCCAAACAGAAACCCATAAAACATAAACCCTAAAAACGAAATGGCAGAAGAAGATTAAACGAAAAAACGAAATCGAATCAGAAACCCATAAAACATAAACGAATCAGAAACCCAAACGGAAACGAAAACGCAAACAGAAACCCATAAAACATAAACCCTAAAAACGAAATGGCAGAAGAAGATTAAACGAAAAAATGAAAAAACGAGAAAACGAAAAAACGAAAAACGAAATGGCAGAAGAAGATTAAAACGAAACGTACTGTGCCTGTGACTGAAATTGGTGGAGCTGCGACGGAAATTGGTGCCTGTGACTGTGAGGGTGAGAGCGGCGCCTGTGAGAGTAGGGTTTCTAATTTGAGAGAAATCAGAGAATATGATTACGGTGGGAGTTGAGAGAAAGGCGTAGGTGATTGAGAGTGAGGACGGTGGGACTGAAACCAAGGAAAGACACGCGAGGGTGAGACGGAGCCAATGGTGAAGATATGCGTAAAAGCCTATGTTTTTTGGTTTCTATAACGGGTGGTTTTGTGACCCGTTATGGAAGCCAAAATTTTTGGACTTTCTATAACGGTTATAAAAGGGAACCGATATGAAAGATGGTTTTTCCACTTTCTATATCGGTTCCAGTAGCAACCGATATAAAAATTGTAATTTTAATTACAAAACTGCCACCGCGTCACTTTTAATATCAGGCCGTTTTTAATCGATATAAATGACCGTTATAAAAAGCATTTTTTCCACTAGTGAGAATTCTTTTGCCTTGCTGCTTGTTTCTTTTGATGGTGAAGATTAAGATGAAGAGGAGTGGGATTTTAGAAATGGGGAAGAAGGGGAAGATGAAACAAATCCTAATTTGATTCAATTTAAATAAAATAAAATAAAAAAATAATGACATGGAAAAGCCACATCAGACTTATGTTTTGACACATCAGCAATAACTAACAGAGTCGCTAACAAAAGGACTTAAATGAAAATATGTATATTTGCAGGGATTTATTTAAAAATAATAATTTTGCAGGGACTAAAATAAAAAATGCTATATTTGTAGGGACTAAAAACATATTTAAGCCTTTTATATTTATATATTTTAAAATAAACTTAAATATTGTACTAATTTTACTTACATGGTATGAGTCGTGGTAGTGTATGCAGGAGCGGACCTACATATAGGTCAGGGTGTGAAGCTGCACACCTTCAAATTTAAAAATTTGCACCAATACCCCTATGAAAAATACATTTTGACACTTCTGGTTTTATTTTTTGCACATCCTGCTACTACTTTTCTCTTTCCATTCCTAGGTACTCTTTCCTATTGCAGCTTCAGGAGCGACTGGTAGTGTAACTATGAGGTAGTAATTTTGACTATCCAAAAATAATATATGTACTTGTCAAAAAGAAAATAATATATGTATTTGGATAATTAGGTATATTTTTAATTTAGCTACTCAATAATATGTTATTTAGTTACTCCAACTAACTTTATTTGTCTAAGGAGATAAAACATCAATATTTTTTTAGCAAAAGAAAGGGTTATGGAGCCTCATTAAAACCTTCTGATGCAAAACCCTCATTAGGGAAAAAACATCTAGAAGGAAAGAGTACTCCCCCTACAATTTATTGATAAAAAAACGTAAAAGATACAAAAGACATGGGGGACTAGGCCAAAACCCATTAGAGAAACAACATTACTACCAAAAGGAAAAAATAACAGTTTTACTAAAAGGAATTTAGTCCAAAGAGAATTAAAATTGGCATGCAAGAGCATCACTATAATGACTCTCATCCCAACTAGGTTGGCACCAAAGTCATTAACAATCATTTGCAGCACACCAAAAACAAAAGGCCAGAAGGAGACTGAAACCATCTATCAAAAATTAGCAGAATCTATAGCTAGGCAAACCTAACCTATATATTTCTGGAGAAATCCTCAAGGATGAAGCTGGGAGGAATCCCACCTGACAAAACCACTGATATTAGTAACATGTCCGGCAAGCTTATCAGCACAGATGTTGCCTTCTCTATAGATGTGAGAGCAAACGAACATCATATGTCTCGTCAAATATAAGCAATTATTTCATTTATTTCTAAGATTCCAAGGAAAATCTGGTGATTTTTGTTAACTTGGTGATTTTAGTCTTTTTATTTTACTTTGACAATTTTGGTCCCCATTTTTCTTAATTTCACAATTTTCCCCCTCAAAATCATATATTATTTGCAATTTTGGTCCTCAAAAATCTTGAATTTTGGGAAAATAAGAGAATAAAATTATACATTCCATGATTTTAAGCAACCAAAAGTGTAATGAAAAAATCACAAGGACCAAAACTACCAAATTTGAAGAGAAAAATATGTTTAATTGGTAAACACCATCGCTGTAAAAACTTTTTATGGTAGGTGAGATAAAGTCAGACATTTTTTATGATGTGTTGTTTCGTGATTGACTGACATTGTAAAATATCTACATGACGATATATATTAATTGTTAAATTAAATCGTTTGACCACCCTGGACTAGGGTCCTAGATACACCACTGAGTATATGTGTGTGGTGTTTATTTGTCATTTCATCTAAATCGACCAAAAAACAACTTACATAATATCATACCCAACAAATTAAACTCGATGGGTATCAAAGAATTCTCGTAAATCTAAATTGATGCTTATCCGTTACATTTAATAGGCCAATCAAAACAACTTGAATTAATGACAATTTGAATTTCGTAGTTGCCACAAACAATATATTCACTGAATCACCCATTTCGTCCCTCAATAATTTCGATTTGATCTCCTTTTGACCACGGGTTAAATTTGTTCCTATATTAATCTAGCACAAAGTATTCAAATAGTACTATAATAAGTAATTGGTCCTCATCTTATTTTGTAGCGCTTCAAAACTTTTAATAGCGCTTATAAAATGTCAAAAAAACGCTATTAAAAGTTTTGAAGCGCTATTAAAAGTCATGAGGGACTAAAATTGAAAATAGCAAAATAAGATGAGGACCAAAACGCCTATTTCGTTAATGTAGGGACTAAACTTCGAAGGAGCCGATTTTGTAGGGACTAAAAACATATTTAACCCTAAGTAATTTTCCAACAAAAAATAGTAGTCAGACCTTATAATAAAATTTACAAAGTATTCAAATAGCACTATGGTAAGTAATTTTCCAACAAAAAATAGTAGCCAGACCTTATAAAAAAATTTAGTCAATACTACTCATTATTGACATTCTTAATTAGATCTTTCTGGATTCAATCAATTAACCCAAAGTAATTTAAATTTACGGAAATTAGTATATATTAATATCTTATAATACCTTCGTTTTTGACTGATAATCGTCAAATATAATCTGATGGCTAGTCTATAAATTACTATACCACTAAGGAATGAAACCAACAGAATTAATCACTCGTATCAGGGTAGATAACAAACTGAGAAAAAGCAATTACGATGGTGCATTTCTTTTCCCTTGTGATGGCATTTTTCTTATTTTTATTTTCATTTTCATGCATTACACTCACCAATGCAAGTGCAACCAAAGTTGTGGACGTGGATACCATTTGCAAGGAAGTTACAAACTCTTCATTTTGTTCAAGTCTTATCAAATCAAATCCAGGTGGAGGTGCAGACCTCCTTAACCTGACACAATACATTATTGATGTAGTTCGCACAAATGTGAGCAACACTATCAATCTAATCAATACTCTAATTGCTCAAAGTGATAATAATGTGGAGGCAACATATCATTACCAAAGGTGTTTGTATTATTTTGGGAAAGACGAGGGTGCCCTTCGTGAGGTTGTGGATGCTCAAGAGTACTTGAAAAATGGTGATTCCGAAGGCGTAAATGAGTGTGCAAAGGGTATCATGGTATATGTTGAAAAGTGTGTTTCTGGGGATGATGAAGGGGACTCCTATTCGGATACATCTTTGCTTCCAAAATATGCCGATGTTGTTGAGAATGTTGCTGAGATTATTTTTCATATCTCAAATTATTTAGTACATGTCTAATTAATTATATAATATCCCTAATGTTTTTATGGGGATATATGATTTATGTTTTTTATTATTAGTCAATGTTGACATTAATATAAATTGAAGAATATAATTTATTGAGAGTTTAAACAATAATCGTTTTGAATGACCATTAGTTTTTATGGGGATATATGATTTATGTTTTTTATTAGTCGATGCTGACATTTATATAAATTGAAGAATATAATTTATTGAGAGTTTAAATGTAACATCCCAAACTGCTTTCACAACTCTCGACTGCCCCCACAAACCAACACGTGTCTTTCCAACATGCTCTCAGAAGGTCACCCACACTTCACTACTTTGTCGGCTGCCCCCACAAACCAACACGTGTCTTTACATCATGCGTTGTCATCACTTGCATGCTTCCTAGGAAACTTTTTAGAAGATCACCCATGCCACTACTCCAAGTCAAGCACGCTTAACTATGGAGTTCTTATGGGAAGGATTCCCAAAAAGATAATGCATTATGTTGGTATATGTAGTCCAAATCAATTCTTTTAAGCCTTCCTTCAATTGTGCAGTTCCATACCTGTACAACTGAATGAAGACTTAAAAGAATTGATTAGCTTCCCTCAATTGTATGGAATGATCGCTTCACTCTCCAGATTTGTTTCCCATGCTGCAAATCAGTTCTCCCCTTCTTCAAACTGTTAATAAAGGGAATATTTGAATTAGAATGGACCGAGGAGTGCGAACAAGCCCTCACTGAACTCAAAGCCACACTCTCCGAACCACCAGTGCTAACCCGGTCCATAGAGGGTGAAACCCTATACCTATACCTAGTGGTCTCCAAAGAAGCGTTTTGCGCCATCCTTTTTGAGAGACAGAAGAAGGGAAACGACCATTGTACTTTGTTAGTAAAGCCTTTCAGGGGCCCGAGATACGCTACCCAAAAGTCGAGAAGGTAGCCTTAGCATTATAGCTTGCAGCACGACGACTCAGACTATATTTCGTAGCCCACCAAATAGTTGTCAAAACAAACCAACCTATTCGACGGATTCTTCACCGACCAGATCTAGTTGGAAAAATGATTAAATCGATTGTCGAACTTTAAGAGTTCAGAATCATATACGAAGAAATGGCGGCTTTGAAAGCACAAGCATTGGCTGATTTTCAAGTAGAAATGACCCTAGTCACTCCTGTCGAGCCTGAAGATTTGCTATGGACCATCCACGTCGACGGCTCCTTCAATAGCAAAGGAAGTGGGGTTGGCCTCATAGTCAAAAACCGAGACGACATTATGGTGGAGGTTTCTCTAACATTTTCATTCTCAACATCAAATAACGAAGCCAAATATGAGGCGTGCATAGCTGGATTGCTGCTAGCACGAGATTTCAATGCTCGTCGAGTCGAAATCCTGACTGATTCACTCTTGGTCGTCTCGTAAACCCGAGAATAATACGTCGCGAAGGATATCGTCATGCAACGATATCTCGCAAAGGTAAGAGAGTTGATGAGCCACTTTTCGGAAGCCAACATCAGGCACGTCCCTCGAGGTGAGACAACAAGGGCAGACCTCTTGTCAAAGTTCGCAAGTACCAGAGTGTATGGAGGAAGAAAATAGGTCGCGTTGGCCTTAAGAGAGCCTGAAAAGGCTAGAAACGAGTCCGGCTTCGTTTGATCAAGTTTTCTGATTACTCGGCTCGGATCTAACTTGAACCACAGAGGTCATGTTGGTGTTGAGATAGAGATCTTGATAAGTCTAGAGGCGAGTCCGGCCTCCTTTGGTCCAATTTTCTTAGTACTCGACTAAGATCTAACTCGAACAGAAGAGTTCGCGTTGGCCTTAAGAGAGCCTAAAGAGGCCAGAGGTGAGTTTGGCCTCCTTTGGTCCAGTTTTCTGAGTACTCGTCTTAGATATAACTCGAACCAAAGTGGTCGCGTTGGCCATGAGAAAGAGCCTAAAAAGGCTAGAGGTGTGTCCAACCTCCTTTGGTCTGATTTTTGAGTACTCGACTCAGATCTAACTCGAACCAAAGAGGCCACGTTGGCATTGAGAGAGAGCCTGAAAAGGCTAAAGGCGGGTCTGGCCTCCTTTGGTCCAGTATTTTGATTACTCGGCTCAGATCTAACTTTAACCAAAGAGGTCGTGTTGGCGTTGAGAGAGAGCCTGAAGAGGCTAGAGGCGAGTCCGGCCTCCTTTGGTCTAGTTGTTTGAGTACTCGACTCAGATCTAATTCGAGCAGAAGAGGTCATGTTGGCCTTGAGAGAGCCTGAAAGGGCCATAGGTGAGTCCGACCTCCTTCGGTCCAATTTTCTGAGTACTCGGCTTAGATATAACTCGAACCAAAAAGGTCGTGTTGGCCATGCGAGAGAGCCTGAAAAGGAAAGAGGTGTGTCCGCCCTCCTTTGGTCCAGTTTTTTGAGTACTCAACTCAGATCAAACTTGAACCAAAGAGGTTGCGTTGGTGTTGAGAGAGAGCCTGAAAAGGCTAGAAGCGAGTCCGGCCTCCTTTGGTCTAGTTTTCTGAGTACTTGACTCAAATCTAACTCGAACAGAAGAGGTTTGGATGGATACCTTCATCAAGTACATATAAGTTGGAGAACTCCCAACCGACGCCTAAGAAGCCGCTCAGATCAGGCGAAGGGCCCCAGCTTATTCAATAATCGAAGGGCACTACAACAAAATAGTGTATTACCGGCAGGAAAAATATGTCGGAAACACATGAAATCCACCGGAAAAGTCACATTACCGGCGGATTTTGGCCACCGGTAAAACGCTCGTAGGTAATGTTTTCCGAAGGATTTTTTTAAAACTTAGTTTTAAAAAAAAAAAATCCGCCAGTAATTTAAAAAATCCGTCGGAAAGGTACTGAGGGAATAAAAATCCGCTGGAAAGTCCTTTTTTCTGTCGAAACGTTACCTACGGAAAAAATCTGCCAGAAATGCCAAATTTCTACCGAAACTGTACTACTGGAAAAAATTCGCTGGTAATTAATACACGGTTTTCTTGTAGTGGGGACTGTATCGATGAGGGTTCTCATTACCTCTACTCAAATGCATCTCAGGGAAAGAATGTGTCTATGTCTTGACCGAGATCCACGAGGGGATTTGTGGACATCACCTCGTAAATTCTTAGCCAAGAAAGCCTTATGAGAAGGATACTATTGGCCCACCATGAATGAAGACGCAGCGAAACTAGTAAAGAAGTGTGACAAGTGTCATCGCCATGCCGACGTCCATACTGCACCACCCACCAGGCTGACTTTATTTACATTTCCATGGCCCTTCACCTGGTGGGGGCATGGGGGCATGGACTAATTGGTGCCCTTCCCGACCGCCTCTGGCCAAATCAAATATCTGATTGAGGTAGCGAATTATTTAACAAAATGGATTGAAGGTGAACCTTTGTTTAAGATCACGGTCAAAAACGCCGTGAAGTTCTTTAAGAAGTCCATCATGGTCAGATTCAGCATCCCAGAAGCAATTGTCACGAACAATGACACGCAATTCGTAGACAAGAATTTTCGAAAATTGATTGTTGATCTATCTATCATGCATCATTTCACATCCGTAGAGCACCCACAAACTAAACGACAGACCGAGACTGCAAATTGAGTCATTATGCGAGGGCTAAAACGCAAAATTGATGAAGTTAAAGTCAATTGGGGTCGAAGAGCTGCCCAGTGTATTATGGGCCTACCGCACCACTGATAACTCTTATTTATAAGAGTTATTTATGCATTATTAAGCATAAATCATTGTATGTTCTCAATTAATTAGTTGTTTTATGCTTATAAATATCATGTTTTGATTAGTGAAGGTTGAATCCCTGAGTTATAAATATTTGGCACTTTGGTGCCCATTTGTGTGCTTTGAATTGTATGTTCTATTGTTGCAGCAACAGTTGCCACAGCAATGCATTTCTGCACAAGATGAGAGAGAATGCTGGAAGCGTTGATTTTAGCGCATTCCAGCTGTCAAGCAAGGAAATATTCCACCTTTTTGATGAGCACATGTACTTTTGGGCACGCAATAGGACAAATGGCACCTCCAAATTAGGGTTTTCTTGGATCATGCACCCAAGTACTATAAATGGACTACCTTCCTCTTCATTTGGTGTGCTGGTTTAGAGGAGGAAAAGGATAGAAATAGCTTTTCCTCCATTACCAAGCTACCTTAAATCACAAAAAGTGGAAACACCATTGCTGAGAGTGATGCTGCAGCAATACATGAGCTTAATTACTTGAAGATTTTCGTGGATTTGGGAGCTGATCTGAACCTCCATGCTACTATTCTTAGAGTCAATCTTCAGTATACCACTTCTTACTATATTTCTTCTTTGTATTTTTGCATTTGTGGCTTTAAACACTATGTTTAAGTTGTATTTCTTGTGTTGTTTGCTCATCATGAGCTAAATACTCTTAGTTGGGATGCGTTGATATATGTAATGAAGTCTTAGTGTGTTTAATGCATGTATTTGATGTTTAGCATTTTTATCATTTGTGTGGTACTATTTCCAAACTTATTTTAGACTTGATCACCTAAATATAAGTACCATTTATAGATTCAGACATGGTTTATAAATTGATCTCAAAGAATAATATGGATAGTGGTTATTAAAGGACACTTTAGTAATCCTTGCTTAAAACCTAGACATAGGAGGGCAAAATCCATAAGATGAATACTGTGGGTGCGTAAGTAGCCGAGGGTATACCTATTTAGGGCCTAGACATAGGCTCTTGTAGCAAAACCCTAGTGAAAAGTATCTGAAAAGTACAAACTGATGCGACAGCATCTAGTGCTACAGCATCAGATACAGCATTAGACCATTATTATGAATTTGCTTAGTGAAGGCATTCCCAACTTACTCTCATTCTGGATTTCTACTAATCTTTTATCTTACTTGTTGTTTGTTGATAAAATTGGGTTCTACAACTTGTTATTTTACTTTGCTTTTACTCACTAGCTTGCTTGCTAATTAAATATAGAAAAGAACTCAACAATCCTCGTGGGAACGATCTCTACTTACTCTTTATTACTTGTTGCGACTGTGTATACTTGCACATATTGTTTTCACACAACAAGTTTTTGGCGCTGTTGTCAGGGAGTCCCCTTTTCACCTCACTCAACAACGGGCGAGTCCCCTTCTCGACTCACCTATGGTGTTGAGGCTGTCATTCTAGTTGAAATAGGTGAGCTAACATAGAGAACTTCACACCTAAGCACCTTCCGAGAAAACATGCAAGCAATGCGGGAAGAGCTAGACCTTGTCGAGGAGGTCCGAGCCCAAGCATCCCTTCAGAAAGGTGTGATTAAACAGAAGACGATGACCCATTGTAATCAGAGCGTCGTCATGAGGGATTTTGACGTTGGAGACCTTGTCTTGCGACGCGCCGATGTAGGTTAGAAGAATGCATGTAAAAACGTGTGCAGTATACACAGTCAAACAAGTAATAAAGTGATAAGAAATGTTCGTTCCCACTAGGATTATGTAGATTAAGCTCTAAGTCCACTTACTAGTACTTGAGTTAGTGAGGTAAAAATAAAAAGTAAAGCATGGAAAAAATTCATTGTGTTGGATAGTAAAATTAAAGGTTAAAATGCAGTAAAACAGTAACAAATGAAATGCACATTTCAGATCACACTATGGCCTTAGCTTCATATTCCTATTCTTTACTAAGACAAATAATATTCCTATTACCTTTTTAACCATATTAATTCGTGAAATCAGCACTTTAATTCTTTCCAGAAGTTAAAACACATTACCCAAATTAAAGTGATCAAGTTCAAAAAGAGTATATAACATTAAATCACATGAGTTAATGAAGCATCAAGCATTAATCATAACATTGATCATAGATTCATAACTACATCACTATAGTCTTGACTATAAAAAGATCTAGCTCATAATGAGCTTAGACATGACCAAATAGTACCTAATTATCATAAATGAAGTCATGGAAATAGCAATTACAATTGAGATCAGAAATACACAGAGAAATACAGAAATTACAAACAATGTGAAGCTCAAAGTAGACTCCAAGTGTCGGAGATCTGCTACAGAGTCTCTGTGCTATTCAGATGAAGAACTGTGTTGCAGAATGCGAGTTTCCAGCTTCAGAAATGGAGTTTCAGCACCAAAAATGGTGGAAGGATGGTTGGGGAAGATGTTGAACAGTGGATGGAAGATGGAAATAGTACTCTCTGACCTAGGGATTCATGGAGGCTGAAGTTGTGTGCTCTTTTTAGGTTAAAAGTACCTTTATATATGACATTCTATTTTCATGTGCCCAATGGGCCCAAAGCATATTCTGAAAAACTGTTGGAAACCCTAAAAGCAATGACTCTTTGTCTTGTAGTGGCCCAATAAAGTGCAGTTTTTATTTATTTCGCTTGCACTAAAGACAAAACACATTTTTCTTCTTTTAAACACCTGGGAACACTTTAAATAAATTTCTTTACGCCCTCCAGCTGCTCTCGTGCTAACACAACATTTTGCACAACACCTAAGCCCAAAATTCCTCCACAACTAATTAAAGCATAAAATCCCACAAATAGGCACCAAGGGTGACCGAAACACATTTTTCACAAAAAGAACGTACTTATATTTAATTATGCACAAAGACTCTAATTAATTACACTAATTATCATTGAACAAGCTTAATTCTCATTTGTTTTGTCAAAAATAACTCTTATTTCTAAGAGTTAATTATCAGGAGGCCGGACTCGCCTCTAGCCTTTTCAGGCTCTCTCTCAAGGCCAACGAGACCTCTTTGGTTTGACTTAGATCTGAACTGAGTACTCAAAAACTGGACCAAAGGAGGCCAGACTCGCCTCTAGCCTTTTCAGGCTCTCTCAAGGCCAACGCGACCTCTTTGGTTCGTGTTAGATCTGAGCCGAGTACTCATAAAACTGGACCAAAGGAGGTAGGACTCACCTCTAGCCTTTTCATGATCTCTCTCATGGCCAACGCGACCTCTTTGATTCGAGTTATATCTAAGCCGAGAAGTAAGAAACTTGGACCAAAGGAGGTCGGACTCACCTTTAGCCTTTGTGGGCTCTCTTGAGGCCAACGTGGCCTCTTCTATTCGAGTTAGATTTGAGTCGAGTACTCAGAAAAATAAACCAAAGGAGGCCAAACTCGCCTCAAGCCTTTTCAGGCTCTCTCTAAACGCCAACGCAACCTCTTTGGTTGAAGATAGATCTCAGCCAAGTAATCAGAAAAATTGGACAAAGGAAGCCGGACTCGCCTCTAGAATTTTCATGCACTCTCAAGGCCAACACGACCTCTTTGTTTTGAGTTAGATCTTAGCTGAGTAATCAAAAACAAGACCAAATGAGGCCAGACTCTCCTCTAGCCTTTTTAGGCTCTTTCAAGGCCAACGCGACCTCTTTGGTTCGAGTTAGATCTGAGCCTAGTACTCAGAAAACTGGACCAAATTTGGACGGACTCACCTCTAGCCTTTCCAGGCTCTCTCTTAAGGTCAATACGAGCTCTTTGGTTCGAGTTAGATCTTAGCCAAGTAATCAGAAAACTGGACCAAAGGAGGTTGGACTCGCCTCTTGCCTTTTCAGGCTCTCTCAAGGCCAGCGCGACCTCTTTGGTTCCAGTTGGATCTTAGGTGAGTACTTAGAAAACTAGACCAAAGGAGGCTAGACTCGCCTCAAGCCTTTTCTTACCCTCTCAAGGCCAACATGACCTCTTTGGTTTGACTTAGATCTGAGTCGAGTAATCAAAAAACTGGACCAAAGGAGGCCGTACTCGCCTCTAGCCTTTCCAGGCTCTCTCAGGGCCAACGCGACCTCTTTGGTTCAAACTGGGCGTGAGTGAATAAAGCCAAACACATTTAAATTGAAAATCTGTTTATTACAGAAGCCCCAGACAGCCTCGCTGCGAAATGTTAAGATACATAAAGTACAAGACAGGAGGGACTAAACCTCGGGAGCCCCAACGACCTTGGGAACAACCTAAACCTCATAACGAGACTTGTCAGCAATGTTGTCCTCAGTAGCCCATGGTTCAGCATAACCACCTGCTCCACAACATTCTTGAAGGCTTCCTCCCCGAACTTCAAAGCCTTCAGAGTGGTGTCCTGGCAAGCCACCATTGCCTCGTTCCTCTCCTTCACGGCCTCATCCATTTCTACCAACAGTCGAGCCGCCTTCTCTTCCAACTCGGTAACCTTGGCCTGAAAAGTCCCAACTTGAGTAATGACAGGAGTGGCCTCGGCAAAGTTTTTCTCAGCCTCCAGCGAAGACTTTAGAGCTGACATACTTGTTCAACAACAGTATCTCGCTCCGCCTCCTTTCGGGCCGCGGCCTCCTTTTTCTGCGAATTCATCGCTACCTTAAAAGCTTGGTTGAAAGACTCAAATCCCCTCAGTGCTTCATCACGCTCCCTCAAGAGTTGCAGCTTACCTGCCAAAATAAACTCCGAGTTCAAGCTAAACAAACAGCTAAAAATATGGGTTAAAGATCAAGAAAGACTCTCAAGTAACTACCTCCTTCAACAAACTCATGACCGGCTTCCAAAAGCGTGGTGCCAAATTTAGCAATCTGATTAACAATGTCGAAAGGATTCAGGCATAGATCTTTCAAGTCAACATCCATGAAGTCAGAGACTACTTCTTCAGAAGCGTTAGAACCTTCGTCAACATCATCCAATTTTGGCATCTTCACATGTGAGACTCCAGGGCTGCTCTTTTCAGTCGCGTCTGCCGCCTTCAGCAAACACCTCTTCACTGCCAAAGTAGGGGAAACTTGGTCAGGAGGTTCAGAATCCATAAGGTCCTTCCCCTTCTGAAGTCTCCCCTCAGATCTAGCCACTAGATTGTGTTCTCGAAGAAAAGATGTCGACGAACGAGGGACCACAATCCTCTTAACAACCTCCCTCTGCTCGATAAGTGTGTTCATTGGCGTCACCATCCCTGTCAGAAAAAACGAGGATATTGCCCACTATAAAGCAATCAAGAAAAGTCGCCACACCAAGGAATCTCATACCGAGTGCGGTGTTAACTGCCCACCCACGAGGAGCCGTCACCAAAGCTCGGGTGTTTATCGAAGGGTCCCCCGAAAACAAAGATGTCCACTTCCAAAGTAATTTCAAACTTATGACGCATGTCTTGTCCAGTTGGGAATACGTTTGAGAATAGGACCTAGCAGGATTCTTGAAATGGTCAAAAGACCAGCTAAAGTGGAAATTTGAAGAGACGAACTCTCCGTAATCATTGAGTTTTCCAACTTTCCAAAGAGCGACCACCCTCAAGCGAACATAAAAGAACTTGTTGGCAAAATTTTCTGTCGTAAAGGGACTGATGAGAGTTTCTGTGGTCCTAGTCACCAAGTCTATACAGCCATGACGGACTCTCATAGAATCTCTCTTAGGACTTCTCACGACGTCGAACAAATACAGAAACAACTCTACAGACTGCGTTCAAAGGCCCCCATTACTTGTTCATAAGCCCGCAGAGAACCCCAACCCGAGGGACAAATATGCAAGGGGGCAACTCGCAGAGGCTGGAGAAATCTCTGTTGAAAGGGAGTGAAAGGGGTACAGACTCCCGACTCGATAACCATAGCCGAATGTACGAAAAATTTGGGATAATCAGGGATCAGACTACAAATCGGCACACCATGAGGAACACCCAAGAGATCTCATTCTTCCCTCCTATAAATCCAAATCAAATTTTGAAAATCTAAAAGAGCAAGGTGTTGTGAGAAAAGCAGTTGTGCAAGTGTACACAATCGCAACAAGTAATATAATGATAAAGTAGAGATCGTACCCATAGGGATTGATGTTAATTTTAAAGTTTAATTAGTTAACACACTAGTGAAGTGAGCAGAATAAAAACAATATGGTTTTGGACATAAAAATTAAGGGAGTTATGTGAAAACAGTAAATAAGTTCAAGTATTTGATAAAATGAGTGGGACTGCTCTTTGCTAAGTAATTTCTCAAAAGTAAGGCGTTATAACATTGGACGCTATAGCGCTAAGTGCTGTAGCATATGATGTTGTGCCTTTCAGTCACTGACGCCAGATTTTTGTTACAAGACTCTTATTTCTAAATTCTAAATAAGTTCACCCCTATATAATAAAGAACTAACAGTATCTTTAAAGAACAATATTTATAAGGCATGAAACAACAAAGTATTCTGGTTATCCCTCTAGGACTAAACATATAGAAATTATATATCACCTTCTTAGAGGTTATGGTTAGAAAGGCGATAGTGTGATTAAGTTAGTTGAATCGTCAAAATCAGCTAGTTGATATTTTCACAAATCCATTGCAAAAGAAAACCTGGTTCTTCACTTATTCAAATGAGTTTTCAATTAAATGTTTTTCAAAGTGATTTTTTAAAGAAATGTGAATTTAAGTGAAATTATGACTTGTGAATTTCTGCAGTTAAAGTGCTACTTTTTCTTGAAATCTATTTTACAATCAACTGCTAGCACTGGTATTTTTCGAAAAATACATGCTCACAATCGCTGTTTATCTAGAATAATCTTTTTTAAAAACTCTACTTCCCACCTTCTAGCTGCCGTCACCAACTCTCAAAAACTAAGCAGCATGAAACGTGCGAAGGCTAAACAAACTGCTTCACAGATTTTTGAGACTCATAATTAGCCTTTACCTGTGTTTGATAAAATATTCTCTTCATGGTCTCAAATATGTTTTTCTTCAAGTTTTGATGATCACTTACAAATCAGCAATGGCTCTTTTACCTTGTCAAATAGCTGTGTCATTCGATTCGCAAACTTTATCATATATCGACCCTTTTGATCATGACAAAAAGGGGGAGAGAAATATAGGGTTGCATGAAGCATATAGAATGAGCATATAGATCCATCATTATGCATATAGTCAATAAAACAGGGGGAGTATCATATATACATTATCTGTTTGAACTAACCTCCCACCTTGAGATGAGTTAATGTTTTGTCATCATCAAAAAGGGGGAGAATGTAGATATCTTGTGTTGCAGGCTAAGTTTTGATGATGAAGTGGTTAAGAGGTTTTGATGATGAAAAAGACAAAAGCTAAAGTTGATAATAGTAAAAAGGCCAAAGCCAAAGTTGATGGCCAAAGTTAATGAAAGTGACAAAACATCAAAGTCAATCCAAGACAATCAAGCTCAAGGATTGAAGATTCAAGTTTAAGGGTAGTCCTTAAATATAAGGGTAGTCCTTAGGGTTTGGGTGTGTCTTAGGAAAAAGTGTAAGCTCTTTTGAAGGTCAGCTCGTATCTCAAAGTCTCACACACTCACAAGTTTTTCAAAGATACATGCATACTTACGTAAACATACTTATCATCTTTAAAACACAAAAATCGATTTCATCTTGCATATACACTCATCAAAATCGATTTTCAGGCCAATCAGAAAAGGAAGAATCGATTTTCACTTCATGTATTTCCAGTGCACAAATCGATTCCTGAGCCAAATCTTTTTAAAGGAAGAATCGATTTCCACTCTTTTGAACTTAACTGAGAATCGATTCCTACATGTCTCAGGCAAGCTGAGAATCGATTCATACAAATTTTCACTAAGTACAGAATCGATTCCTAGCCCTCCATGGTTCTCAAGAATCGATTCTCCCTATTTTTCAAACAAATCAAAATCGATTCCTCACTTAAATGAATCGATTCCTAGATCAAATGCTTTCAACAAAGAATCGATTCCTACACTATTTTCAACGTAAACTTGATTTTCTCATAGCCTATAAATAGGCACTGCATTACGTTCATTTTCACAACAACCCATTTTCACGAATCAGAGAACTTTTTGAGAAAAACTCTTCACGCTTTTACTTTTGCTCGTCACGCATCGTTGGTCCGTCTGAGCTGATCTTTCGCTAAGAGTTAGTTGGGGTTGCATTCTTTAAGTTGTAATATCTGCCTTCGTTAGAGGTATTTCTGTCTTTACATTTGTTATTATTTAATTGTTTGTAATTTGTACTAGGGAGTGGGGTATCTCTCTAGGGTAGCTTTTTGTACTAGGAAGTGGGGTATCTTTCTGGGGCAGCTGATTGTAATAGGGGTTGGGTATCTCTTGTTATTGTTGTAATAGATTTGAGGGCTCTCCATAGGTGGGGTATCCTAGGAGGAGAGTGCCTGAGTCTGTAAAGGTTTTCCAAGGCACCTGTAAGCCTTGTTGTTTTGGTTAGTGGAAAATCTCACAAGGGTGTGAGGACTGGACGTAGGCCACTAGGAGGTGACCGAACCAGGATAAATCTCTGCGTGCTTTACTGTTATACCGCTTTACTGCTTTATATTCTAATTCCTTCGCTTCCACTTAACCTGCGCGAAAATTGATCTAAGTCATTGAAAAGGGGAAAAACGTTTTCGAAAGATCTGAAAAGTTTTTTTAAATCTCAATTCACCCCCCCCCCCCCCCCCTCTTGAGATTGAAGCCACTTGGTAACAATAGCAGCTACACAGCGTAAGAAACGATGATCTTTACTTGCAAATAAAAACTTGACAATGGAAGATTAATAGAGGAGAATGGTGTCAAGTTTTTTCCTCTAAGAACTCTCCAAGTCTCGAATGTCTCTAGTGGAGTGGAGAAGATGAAGGATATATTTCTCTTTCTTCCAAAAAAGTAGCTTTCCCAAAAAGGTGACTTTGACATATCTCACCAACTAAAAGCAATCTTTCAGTGATAAATGGACAAGTGTCCACGCTATCCACTAGGGGGCGTCTGCGTCAGGCTTTGGAGCAGGGGGAAGATACGCTGACTTGACATAAAGCAATAAGCGCCAAAATTTAACTTTTCTCTTTGATCCTCAGCTGGCCCACATCATGTAGCGCTATAGCGCTTAACGCTGCAACACTTAACAAACCATTAAAACATTCACAGGGGCACCCACTGTGCCAAATGATAACAAATTAGCTCCTAACCCTTCTTTTCTCTAAATAACTAATATTTACTAAATAAAGCTGGAATATCACTTGAGAACTTGTACTAATTTAAGTAATAAAAGCATAAATATAAATTATCACAAGGGCGTCATTTTCTCCGAATACACTCCTTCGCGCAAGAACACCTCAGGAAACCCAGAATTGGGGATTCATTATGTTATGAACACGCTCGGATCCCCCACTTCCAACAGAAGACCCCGCATCTCAGCCTAAAGATGAAGAACCATTAGACAAAGGAGAATCTTGTCTCGTCCAAAGATACAAGGAGAAATTAAAGAAGAAAGAGAAGTCAGAACATACCTTGTGTATCAACAGGATAAGATCTCAGAAGCTTCAGATGTCGGTCTAATTTCGGCAAGTGCAAGGACGGACGAATCTAAATCCTCAAAGTACAAATCTTGCGAAAGTACAAGTGAGGGAAAGCTTCCCTTATTTAGAGAGAATCAACTTAAGCGACACCACTGACAGCTGTCACACACTTAGAAAACACAATGATAACGTCTGCATGAAAATCGAAGCAGCGCATATGCCACTCCTGCCCTCCATCCTTGGTCAACACATAATCAAAGGGAGCATGCCTCTACTCCTGGACGAGGTATCCTTGTACAAATGCCCTCCATCCTTAAACTGGGTTTGGGAAAGCGCAACACCTCCTAGCAATATCACCTAATGCACCAGTACTTGAAGCTGAGGCCCTCCTTTTAGGACTACCTCGACTTGGGGGGCAACTGTTCTGGATTGGACCAACCACACATAGATGCCCTGGGCTCCTGGGCACCTAAAGACATTCTTATGGGTGTCCGCCTCGGCCATATAGATTTGGTTGTATCCAAAGTATTCATCCATAAAAATCAAGATGGAATGGTTTTCCGCAACGTCAACTAGCATATCGGCCACTAGCATGCCAAACTCATCTTTAGGAGTGGCCAAGTTTAAGTTTCTATAGTCAATACAAACCCTTACTTGGTCATTCCTCTTAATGACATGGACTATATTAGACAACCATTCTACGTACCTGGTAGTTCAGATGAACCCTGCCTTATATAATCTTTCTACCAGAGCCTTAATTTGAGGCATCAGCTGAAGGTTGAGCCTTCTTGGTGACTTCTTATGAGGATTGAACCCCTCTTTGATGGGAAACCTATGTTCAAACAGGTTCCTATCCAGTCCCGGTATCTCATGGTAATCGCACGCAAAATAGTCCGGTATTCCTAAATCAATTCAACCACCTAGTTCCTTTGTTGCACACTCAGAATCCCACTGATCTTTGTCATCCTCGGTTCAGTTTTGGTTCCCAGGTTAACTTCTACCAAGGGGTCCTGAGCCTCAAATGTGGGAACCCTTCTTTGTATTGGCTCCAAATATGGGGGCTCGGCCAGCTCACGACTAGATTTTCTAGTCGTTGACCCTTCTTGTGGATCCTCTTGAAGCATATCCTCCTCATTTTCCGCACCAAGCATGTCTTCTTCAATGTTGTACTCTACTTGGAAGGTGTATTAATCATTGGATTCTGAGCCGATCCAGCAGACTCTGCAATTCGGAGGTGTATTAATCATTGGATTGTGTGGCAGGTCTTGCATCGGCCAAAGTTTTCAATCTGAAGCCCTCCTTAGTTAACTTACATAGCTCGACACCTCCCTCCTTGTATCCCTCAAGTATCGCGATTATCTCTAGATGAGGAGAATAGAGCATTGTGATAAGTCTATTTTTAGAGTCTTTTTAATAGTTATTTTCATTAAGTTTTTTTAGGTATTTTAATTATATTTTATATCTTTGAACTATTTTACTACATATGTTTGCTTTTTATTTTCAGGTTTTATTTTGGAGCAAAAGAGAAAATATGAGCTAAAATGAAGAAAAAAGGAAATATTTGAGGAGGAGCAATTTTTAAAGCACTAGACACCCTCATGGGTGCCAAGGGCCCCAAAAACCGAAAACTGGCCAAGGGCGCCAAGCAGCAAAACTGGCGTAGCACAGGGCGCCAAGGGCGCCAAGCAGCAAAAACTGGCGCAGAGCCTGCGCACGACCCTGGCACATGTTGCACGACCCTAGTGCAAAACTGGCGCACGACCCTGGCAGATAGGCGCACGACCCTGGTAAAAACTGGCGCAGAGCCTACGCACGACCCTGGGTGCACCACGCACGACCCGTGCGTGTTTTCAACTGAAAATGGCCCATTTTGGCAGAACAAGGCACACGACCCTGGCACATAGGCACACGACCCATGCTTACCAGCAACGCAGAACAGCTGTTTCCAGCACATGGCGCACGACCCTGGCACCATAGGCGCACGACCCTAGTGCAAAACTGGCGCAGAGCAGCCAAAATTGACTGGCCAGGGCGCACGACCCAGGCACATGGGCGCACGACCCTGGCACCAGACAAGTCAATTTTGGCTGCACCCACTTGCTGATGGCTTTCCCTTGCCACTTGATTTGCCACTTTTTTTATGACCATTTTGCCCCTCCTCTCAAGTGCCTTAGACCTAATATTTTCCTATAAATAGAGGCTTGATCCTCACTTGTAACCAAGCTTGAATTTTGTTAGAAAATCAATGACAAAGGCTCTCTAAAGATTCATGACGTCAATTTACTCTTCATGTTTTTATGATTCTTGCTTATTTACTTTATTGCCCCTTTAATTTCTCGCTCTTTACTTTCTCGCTCTTTACTTTTCGCTCTTTACTTTTTCGCTCTTTTATTTTCCCTGCTATTTACTTTCTTGCCCTTTTATTTTCCAAGTCATTTACTTTCATTGCTATTTAATTTCTCGCTCTTTACTTTCTCGCTCTTTACTTTTCGCTCTTTACTTTTTCGCTCTTTTATTTTCCCTGCTATTTACTTTCTTGCCCTTTTATTTTCCAAGTCATTTACTTTCATTGCTATTTAATTTCTCGCTCTTTACTTTTCTCTCTTTACTTTTTCGCTCTTTTATTTTCCTTGTTATTTACTTTTTTGCCCTTTAAATTTCCAAGTCAAGTAAACTACTGGCAAGTCAAGTAAATTACTGGCAAATCAAGTAAATTACTGGCAATTTACTTTTCAAGCAATTTACTTTCTTGTCATTTACAATTCCGCTATTTATAATTTTGCACTTTACCGCTTTCTTTTATTTTCTCGCTATTTAAACTTTATGTTTTCTTTTCTTATTTTCTTTTCTCCTCTTTTGTCTACAATGATCATGAGTGAGTAGACTTTACTAAAACATTCCTTCTTTCTAAAAACACTTTCTTTTCAGTTAATCAACTTTGAAAAATTAGATTGGTATTCACCTAGGCTCTCCCTGTGGATCGATAACTCTTTTATTTCGCGATACGACTCGTACACTTGCGAGGCTATCACATTGCCTCCAACATCTTAACCTCGATTGAGAAGGGGTTTTGATCGGCCTCAATCACTTGCACTTTGTCACCAATCCATATCATGAGTTTCTGATGGGGTGTGGATGGCACACACTCACTATCGTGAACCCAGTCTCTGCCTAATATAACAAAGAAGGCAAACCTTGTAACCTTGGACCCAACCGCTACATCAGCTATCAACACTCCCAGTGCATGCTAAGCATGTCCCATGAAGCTCGTCATATTCATGTTGGTAGGGATCAATTCCTCTGAATTCTTGTCGAGTTTGACCATGGTAGCCAATGGCATATTGTTCAACATGACACCATCATCAACGAATACTCTATTGAAAGGTTTACCATTGATGTGAGCCATGATGTACAATGGTTTTAAATTCTTTGTCATATGCATGGTCGGCTTCTCAAACAATATGCCTTCAGTTGTCTAATTCTCCAGTTCTGCTAAGGTATCAGACTCAGCCTCCTCATCAAAAACATCGCCCTCCAACTCCTCGGGTTGTCCCTTAATTCCCTAGAACACCATTGGAAGCACAGTCCAACCATTTCTATGTCTGCAAGGAAGCCTTCACCTTCCTCACTTAATATGTCATCCAGGATTGAATCACTTATTGGTTCCTCCACAGAAGTGAGTGATCCAAGTTGGTCATCAAACTGACTACCCACCTCCAAGATTGTTGGGTGCCCAGCCAGATGTCTCTGTCCCAAATTAGGATTGGATGTGCCAGTAGCATTAATAGGCACTTGGGACTTCTGAGGACTATGAGGGCCATAAAGGCAATTCATAACGGCTTCTGTGATTGGGCTATTGGTTACCTCGACTGCTGCAATCATATTAATAAACTTGGCTTCCTCTTCAAATATGGTGTCGAGCGCAGCTGTCTTCAAATTATCGCTGGTAGGGGCACTGGCCTTGGCAGGTTTAGGGAAAGCCTGTTCCAACGCTATGGCTACAGAGGCAGCAAGGGTTTCCTGTTTATCCTTCTCCATGGTCGTGGTCAACATCTGCATAATACACTTCATCTTTTGAACCGACCTAGCCCTCTGAAACCTCCTCTTTTGCGTGTATGTCAGAGGGGCATTTTTGGGAGGTGGTTCTTTGGACTTTGTCTTTGCCATCCACTTATTCTGGGGTACTTTGAAGGGGTGTCTCACTGTCTTGGTGACCCTCAATTCTCCTGCCCAAAGGTATTCCCGAACATATGGAGCTCCCTCAACTCTTGAACAAGTCTACCAGGCTTGGGTAACTTCTTAGACTGCCTCCCTGGCTGACTTGACCCACCTACTTCCAATCTATGGTGGAGGTAGGCCATAAGGTCTGCCACCGAAGAGCCTTCCACAGGATTCTCCAATCGATCAAACATCGAGGGTTTAGCCTTTGTAGGGACATCTTGCTTTGGTATCCACGGGTACTTTTTCTTACCATTTCCTTTGTCATCGCTTGATAAAGGCATCATGTTAATCTCCATCACATGGAAAGGGTCTGTATCTACTGCCATTTCAGCTACACCCTTGTCAGCCAATTTAAACCTCTCCTTCTTTATAGCCTTCTGGATGGCCTTACTAAAGAAAATGCAGTTCGAAGTGGTATGATTATATGGACTGTGCCACTTGCAATATTTCTTTCCCTTTAGTTCCTTGGGAGGAGGTATCTTATGGCTGTCAAGGAGCCGTATTGGCTTATCTATCAACAGATAATCAATAATTTGATCTGCTTTAGAGATGTGAAAATAATATTTCACCTTGCCTGCGAAATTCTCCTTTTCTTTACCTTTTGCTGGTCTCAGGGCAGGGAAAGTGTAGACTTCTCCCTTAACTATCTCGGCTAACATGATGTATGTCATGGGATCGGCCGGGTAATCATAATCTGAGTCATCTGTTGCGTCAACCATGGACACTTACTGTGGGCCTCGGCCTCGAGTGGACCTCCTCTTTTCTCCCTCTAGTATGGACTGTCAATTTGAACAGATCTTGAGGCTAGGCCACTGAGGTCAAAGTAAGTTTGGCCCACAAACTGTCTTTAAGCTAGAGGTGCATTCTAGTGATAGCCATGGAAGTATATTGTGTCTTAGGGAACTGTACAGTACACCTTTCGACCATCTTCTTGAATCTTTCTATAAACTCAGCTACTGGCTCATCCACCTTTTGTCTCAAATTCATGAGATCAGCTGCTATCACTTCGGGCTGTCACCAGTAGAATCCATCATGGAAGCACTTTTCCATGTCTTCCCAGGCCTGAATGGAATTGGGTGGTGTTGACTCTCTGTCATATGATATAAGTTGCTTAATTTTAGAACCAAAACTACAGGGATTCGATTGTAAATTCTGTTGATTGCCGGGGAATTAGCTTAGTTTAGATCAATGTATTAGGACTCATTTTGTAAGCTAATTCTCTCACTCCTGGTGCTAATTGCAATGGAAGACCTTCAGGTTGTCATAGCATCAACTAGCGAACCAGACATTTGCCTAGTGGTGCAATAGGAAGATGAAGGAGAACTTTCTGTCAGATTTCGTGTCGCGACCAGGAGGCGTCGCGTCGCGACGCAGCAGAAGTATTTCGCAGGATTTGTTTCTGGAGGATTTCGCGTCGCGACCAGGAGGCTTCGCGTCGCGACGCAGCAGAAGTATTTCGCAGGATTTGGTTTCTGGAAGATTTCGCGTCGCGACGGGTGCAGGTCGCGTCGCGATGGTGAGTAAAAATTAGGGTTTTAAGGATTTTTCAGCAAAATTTCCAGGGGGACTTGGTCATTGGAGCGCAGCTAGGGTTTGGAACAACTTGGAGGTGCGATTTTGGAGTCTTCCAATCACTTAGGAACAAGGATTGAAGGTTTCTATGACTTCCTCTATTTGCTTTTTCTCCTTTATCTTATGTTGTACTCTTTTCACCATGTGTAACTAAATTCTTTTGATTAGGGAGAGATGATTCTCCTCAAACCTATCTTATGGACTCTTTGTTATGGTTAATACAAGTAGTTGTTTGATTTATCATAAGTCTATACCTCTTTGTTTAATGCTTTATAGTTACATATGATAATTATAATGATTTAGGGTATGTGATTACATAGGGATATGGGTTGCATGCTTGATATGGGGTTTTAGATCATAAACTTGTGATCACCATAGGAATGTGGGATTGGATTTATGAATTCTTTATTTCTAGGGTTCAAGGCTTTACCAATTGGCATGATTTACCTAAGGAATTAGGGTAACTCAATTAGGTAAAAGGGGTTTTGAGGCAAGGAATTGTCCTTAACCTAATTTAGTGAATTGAATCTGGTATTTCAAACAATTAATTTGTAATTAGCTGAAGGTCCATAAGATAGGTGAGGGGAGAGGATTCGACCCCTAATCGCTTTCCTTATTATTTCAACAACCGTCGTATTTTCGCGTTACTAATTTCTCAAATCAAATCAATTTTCACAATCTAAGAATCGATAATTTTGCCATTGTTAAACAACACGCAATCCCTGTGGAGACGACCGGTCTTACCGTTCTTTTATTACTTGCGACATTTGGTACACTTGCCAAAAGTCTAACAGGTGGCAGGGAGGAACACCACGTGAAAATCGTTCTTGTTAACAATAAAGGAAACAACTACAACTTATGGTACTCGTTCTGGTTTCCTAACCCACATTGAGCCATGAATCGGCCAATGCGTTCCATGGTCGACTTACCATCTTCTTCGGAAAATGTAGCAAAGTCAGGAGTCTTGATTCCTCTAGGCAGAGGCACCATTCTATCCACCCACTCAAGGTAATATTTTCGTTAAACCGGCCTATCAAGAGGCTTCAATTGCACACCAAAAATTTTCTTAATGGTGTCTGCGATAAGGTTCAGATCCAGGAGTTGCGACCACTCAGGCCTTAAATCGACTGGAAAAGAAGATCGCCATAGTTGATCTGGGAGACCTTGCATGTCTGGATGCGTGGGTACCAGAGGTGGACTCGTAGCCCATGTCTGCCCTGGAGCCATTTGGTTGAGGCTTACAAAGTCAGTTCCTTGAACAGGGGCTTGCGTAGCCTGACAAGGTGGAACATTGTTCCATGTCTGCTCGCCAGGTTACTAAACACCTATGGTGATGGAATTGAACCCACCGGAGGTTGAACTTCAGAGTATGACTGGTTATACGGTAGACTAGACGAGCTAAGTAGGTTAGGACCCATGACTGCTGAGCCGAGTAGTAACCACCAGTTCTGCCGAGGCCAGACTCTGGGCCGAAGGCTTGCCCCCTGCATAGAGTAGATTGTTCATCACTCTAGGAGATCCAAAGGGCGGCTTCTGGCCATTTGCACCTATCTAGGTTGAAGAACAGTCGAGTTAGTTGTAACATTCACCATAAATTACCCCTAGTGTTGGCAGTGGCAAAATTACAAGGCTAAGGAAACACAGTTTGAAGAGTTACCTAATGAAGAGGTACCTGCTGAGGCCCTGCCATACTAGGAGGGTATGGTGGAGCTTGTTGTATGTTCCCCATTGGAGCCAGGGGTTCTCCTTGTCCTTGGCTAGACTAGCCTGGGTAGCTCGCCTATTCTCTTGTTCTCTGTCCTCTTGCACTTCATTGTGCACCATAGGTTTAACTCTGTTCCTTAGCTATGGGTTCCCTAAATTCTCCAAAGAGTTGTTAGGTTAGGTGAGAGAGACGTGAAATTGGACTATCTATGGCTAAAGTTAAAACGGGGTAAAGTAAAGAATGTAAGAGACTAATAAAAATGTAGAATTTGATTAATGTGATGTGTCTATTTACAAATGTACAAGTATATATATATATATATATATATATATAGGAACGTACAGTTTGCACAACGCGCGTTAGATTATAGGAACTCCACTCCACTACGTCCACTCGAACAGAGAGTGGGGTCAAATGATCTCGCTCCTATTTCCACGACGCCTATCCAATCTTCTCTTGACCGTTTCAACGCTCCAAAGTGTCCACGTGCGTTGAATACTTGCTCCTTACACAACCTCTACGCCTCGGCTGATTCTTTCCTCAGCTATGCGATTGTTCCTTCCTTAGCATCTTGCTCCTCAACCGAGTCATCTCATGGCCGAGCCTTCCCTTGGCCGAGCTGCTGTCGCTTAGCAAGTATTACCATAGTTTTGGCATCTTAGCCTAAATGTGCTCCTTAAGAGAATTTTCCTAGGCTTTCCCGCCAAATTCCCTGTTCCTAGTTTTTTCTTACCACCCTTGGCAAGCTTCTTCCACTGATGTTCCTAGCTAGTTTTAACATAACTTAGCCTCCCCATCATTGATGGATTCTTTCCGTGGGGAGCCATTTGTCCAGCACATATCACTCACCCCCTTTTTACTATATTCCATCAAGGCTACCACCCAATGATAAGTGGTTGCTCTTACTAGAAATGACAAAGTTGAAGGGAATGAGATCAAGTTTAGCTCCAGTGGACACACTGCCTTTCCTCTTGTTCACTGTATGAGGACCTCGGCCCGTTCTTCCTTGAAGGGACCTGTCCCTCGACAGTGTTCTTCCTCAGCCAACGCCTTAGCCGCTTTTAGGTGTTAACAGAACCCAATTAGCGTTGTGATTCGAAAAAATTTTAAACATTACAAATATTCAGAGTATGAGGCAAAATACGAGCAAACATACAACTTATTGAAACAACAATCAAAATAAAGAGACTAAGGATTAGCCTCAGAATCAGGAGTGCCCGCCACAACATCGTGCTGATCGGCCTCTGGGCTCGGCGGCTCTAGCTCGGGTTCTTGACAGTCGCCTTTAGAATTGGGAAGAGTCTCCTAACGCTCTTGCATTTCTAGAGCCAACTCCTCAGTGGTACAGTCAGACCGGCCCTCCCTCGCCTCGGCTTTCACCCATTCGTAAGGGATGGTCGGATTCAAAATCTCCTCTTGATCCGAGCTAGAGTCGTAAGACATCTCGCCGTCCGATTTGGAGTAGTGCAGTCCTGACGAATCAGGGGAGCACCCACTATCAATACTTTTCCCATTCTTTTGGCCACGTATTACACGTTTTGACTTATGCAACAAGCAAAAAAAAACACTTCCCAGGACGACAATCAGCCCTAGAACATTTAATTACAGAGGTAACCTCTTCCTCACTATCACTACTTATAGATATCACTGACATTTTCAATAGAAAGCACACAAAATACGCAAGAAGGCAAAGCTCCAAACACACCAAAACATGCGAAAGGACAAAATAATGAAAGAAAATGGCAAGGATCAAGGACGCTCCTTGACAAAATTTTTGAAGTAGTTGAGGAACGGGGATTAAAAATTTGGAAGAAGAGGTACCAACGGAATCGCGCAGAAAAACCAGAGACAGGAACACCAGAAGGCAAGAACAACAAAAGCAAAAATTGAAAAAGAGAGAAAAGAATGAAAAAGGAAGATGACCAACACTTAAATATATTCGCCAAAATTTGAATGGATGGCCCATATTTGCTCGCCACATCTCCATCTAACGATGGAAAAGACAAGCGAAATCAATAGCGCAGATCGTTTCCCCCTTTTCGTATTCCACCGCCAGATGACAACATGTGGCAAGCCAAAGGGAGCAGACACGACCACCCTTGGGAAACAGCGCGATGATTACAAATCGAAATTCCCATCATATCAATCAAAACGTCAAAATCGACCGAACGGTCCACTAAAAGGTATATTTTCATTTAAAGAGCCACTCACACTATTACGATCAAATTGTTACGATGTGTAAACAAATGCTAGGAATTACAAATTACACAAAAGGTTTAAATATGTTTTTCGTCCCTGCAAATATAGCTGTTTTTCAAATAAGTCTTTGCAAAATATTTTTTTTTAAATAAGTCCCTGAAAAATAACTTTTTTTTAAAATACCCTTCTGTTAACCAAACATTCAAAAATGCTGACGTGGCTAACAGAATTCTGACTTGTATTTTTTTTTCTTTTCTAATTTTTTTTATGTTGAGTTGGCAGCCATGTATTAAATTATTAAAAAAATCATTTTCTTTTATTTTTCATCTTCTTCAACCTTCGACCTTTAATCCCCAAATTCCTCATCCCAAAATCCCTATTCTCCTTCATGCAAACCACCATTTCAGTGGTCTTCTTCTCCTCATCATCCAAATTCCTCAAACACCAAACCACCATTTCAGTGGTTTTCTTCCTCCATAGCTTCACACACTATAATTTCACCCTATCCCCAATTTCAATTTCGCACTCCACCACCTCTCTCCTCGCACTCTCTACCACCGCCAAACCTCCCTGTACACCCCATTTTCTCACAATCTTCCTTATACAAGTTAGACTTCCCAAATTAGCATAGTCTCAGAGATTTTTTACTTTATGTCCTTTAATTTTTAGGTGAGAAAATATAGATCTTTTCAACCTCGATATTTGGATTTATATTTGTGCAAGTAGAAGAACTTGAATTGAACCAGTATAATCACTCAAGTAGCCATCTTACCCAATGATCCCAATCTTAGTACCGCAATTTCAAATTAAATGTACCCCCAAATTAAATTAGTCAAAATAAATGCAAATAGTTCCCCAAACAAATTGCTCATGGTCGGACTTTGTGAGCAGAGGCGAAGGTGAGAAGATGCATAGTAGTGTTGTAGCGTTGAGGAAAGCTTGTTTTGAGGCAGATTTTGAACCAAGTTTCACAAACCAGATGTTTGCTATTTCTTGAAACCACCATTGCAAGATCATTGGTTGGTCTCCTTAGAAAACCTCCTACCCCCAAACGGCAACGGCGATTTCTGCATGAACGGGTCTCAAAAATCCCAACCAGAGGAAGCCACCAGCGGCGGCGAAGGAAGAGCACGTGAGTCGGAGCTCGCAGCGGTGGCGGAAGAATGGGTTGAGGCTCCGGTGGAAGGTGGTGGTCAAGAAGAGTGGTTTCCTTGATTTGCAATGCAACAGTGTTTCATCCCTCTCTACCCACTCAAATGCCAACTCACATTTAAAAAAAATTAGAAATTAAAAAAAATAACACATCAGCAATCTGTTAGCCACGTCAGCTTTTTTTGTAATGAATTACTAACTGAAGTGCATTTTTTTTTTTAAAAATTCTTTTGCAAGGACTTATTTAAAAATAATAATTTTGTAGGGACTTATTTAAAAAACAACAATATTTAAAGGGACGAAAAACATATTTAAACCTACACAAAATTATATTTCCCCATTATAAAAAAGGTTTTTTTTTTTTAGATAAGCATAAAAAAGGTTTTATGATCAGCGAAAACCCCATGTCTAAGTAACAGTGAATGAATAGGGTTATATGAATGTAAGAATAGTTGATCAGCGAGAGTAAAATGATGCCATCCGAGGCAAAGAACCTCCTACAGCATCTCCCTCTAAAAACCGAAAAGTGCACCGTGGGGTGTCCCATACTAGACCGTCACCTCGGCGGCGGAATCCCCTGCAAGTCCATAACTGAACTCGTCGCCGAAAGCGGAACCGGCAAAACTCAACTCTGTCTCCAACTCGTCCTCTCCGCTCAACTCCCACCCTCCCACGGCGGCCTCTCAGCCTCTTCACTCTACATCTTCACCGAGTCCCCTTTCCCAATACGCCGCCTCAAACAACTCTCAAAGTCTCTTCTTTCCTCTCATGCCAATCTCCTCAACACAGACCCCTTAACCCGCGTGTTCCTCCGCGGCGTTCATAATGCAGATACACTGCTTGATGTAATGCCTGATATAGAAGTTCTCCTTTCTTACCAGAAGTCTCGGTTGCCGGTTAGAGTCATTGTTGTTGATTCTATTGCTGCTTTGTTTAGATCTGATTTTGAGAATAATTGTTTTGATCTGAAGAAGAGGTCGTCGTTGTTTTTCAAGATTTCAGGAGAGTTGAAGTCGCTGGCGGAGAAGTTTGAATTGGCGGTTGTGGTTACAAATCAGGTGGGTGATTTTATTGTTGATGGTGAGGGTTTGAATGGGATGAGGATTGGGAATTTGAGTAGGTTGTATTCTTCGGGTAGAAGGGTTTGTCCTGCCTTGGGGTTGGGTTGGGCGAATTGTGTTAACTCGAGGTTGTTTTTGTCAAGAGAGGGAGGTGTGGGAAATAAAACGAGGAGACTTGATGTCGTTTTTGCTCCTCATTTGCCTCATTGTTGTTGTGAGTTTGTTATCAATGGAGAAGGTGTTTTCGGCCTAGACTGTGATGCAAGCCCAACTAGAAAGGGAAAGGAATGTGTGAATTTGTTTCATTGATTTATTTCATGTTTAACTTAGAATTGGAATATATGCATGTATGACAATCGTAAAAAAAATAATAGAGGATAAATTATACTTTTGGTCATTTATCTTTCACTTTGGTTTTATTTTGGTCATTTATCTTTCTGACGTGGCGTCTTAAGTGTTAGGAGGACTGACTTGAAACTCATTAAGTGATGTGGCAAGAGAGGGACCAAATTGAAACTAAAAAAACATAAAAGACCAAATTGACATAAACACAATAACTTCCATCTTCATATTCTTCCTCCAAACACCATCTTTATCTTCTCCGGCCAGCCACCACCACAAATAAATAACTCTTCAACTCTTGGTTCACGAAACTTAATCATTTATTCAAAACCCAAAACCCCCTATTTCTCAAATCCCTAAACTAAGCTATCGGTTTGAATTAAGGCTTTCACGGACTCCATGCATGATGGTTTCTCTATAATAGTTTCAATCCACTCAGATATGCCAAGATTATTGATTATCCTAACAATATTGTCTCTGCACCATCCTTGAGAGGGTAGCCCCTCTATTTGGATCCAAACACATCTACGCGCCCAAGTATCCTTCTCACTCCAAGGCTTAATTTCTATGCATTTACTTTGCATTTACTTTTGAAGCTTGCTGTAACCATGCTGAGGCTCGTTCCATACACTTTCGTAGGTACTGAGACCGTTTACCTTTTTAGAATTCATTTGCAATCATGGATGAGAGGTTAGCGATTTTAGGGATTTGAGAAATTGGGGGTTTTGGGTTTTCGGATTTGAGAAATTGGTGGTGGTGGATGAGAGATTAGGGATTAAGTTTTAGAAATTGGGGGTTTTGGGTTTGAGGGAGAGAGGTTAGAGATTAAGAGTTGAAGAGTGATTGATTTGTGGTGGTGGTGATGGTGGCTCGCCGGAGAAGATGAAGATGGAGATGGTGCTTGGAGGAAGAAGATGAAGATTGAAGTTCTTATGTTTATGTCAATTTGGTCTTTTATGTTTTTTTTAGTTTCAATTTGGTCCCTCTTTTGCCACATCACTTAATGAGTTCCAAGTCAGCAGTTAACTGTCAGCGTGGCATCTGTTAAGTTAATGGACGGAAAATAACAAAAAAGAACCAAAATGACACAGAAGTGTAAGATGAGGGACCAAAACGGAAAAAAAATATAAATGACCAAAATGAACCAAAGTCAAAGATAAATGACCAAAAAAGAAAGATAAATGACCAAAAGTGCAATTTAGCCAAAAATAGAAGCAACATTTGCGCATTCGGCTAATATTTTAACCCGACATTTCGAGCACAAGGCTCACAGATACTCCAACACGATGCCAGCCAGATAAGATGTCTAATCTTCTTAGATTTCTTGCCGGTAAACACTTTTGCGAAGGAATCGAAATGCTCCATCAAAGACTCCTCTTCGATATGATCCACACCAAGCCATATCTCCACCTTTTTCCACACCATCCTAGCCAATTCACACCCCACGAAAAGATGGTCCAAATCTTCAAAATCATTCTGACAAAAAGCACAGGCCGCCTCCTCCATAGACTGAATAACGTTACGATGAAGCAAAGAAGAGCGAAGAGGAAGAGCCGAGACAAACATACGCCAACCGAAAAGCTTAATTTTCGACGGAACAACTGTTTGCCACACGGCTTCAATACTGGTCGATAGCAGAGGGGGCAAGACAGCTGCTTGCCGAACGCTTTGCACCTGGATATAACAAGAACTAACCGAAAACATTTTATCATGAGTTAGAATCCATTTCCAACAATCAGATTTACCTCGAATCGGAGAAACTTCACGCAAAATATCCGCCAACTCTGCAGCTTCTTGAACACATAGATGACCACCTGCAACATTAGATAAAAAATTCCAACTCCATACATCTCGTCTCCAACAACCAGCTTCAGCCACAGTGAGATCCTTATCGGTACAACCTGCAAATAAATTAGGAAACACGACACACAATGGTTGGTGACCAATCCACTGATGTTTCCAAAGATTGACCCCCTCACCACTGCCCAATCCTCTCCGAATACAATCTTTGAACCAATCGTCCCCCATTTCTTCTTTACCAACAATACAAAGATCCCTCCACCACAAAGAATCTGATCTCATACTCCTGACGGAATCACTAGACATAAATCCCGACAACTCACCATATCTATGACTTAATAGACCTCTCCAATTCGCATTCTCGTCCGCCAAACAGCGCCACTTCCATTTTGACAATAAGGAAATATTGAAATTCTCCAAGTTTTTGATACCAAGACCTCCCTCATTTTTCTCCCTACATCCTTATCCCAAGCCACCCAATACATACCTCTCGCATCCTCCTTAACTCCCCAGAGAAAATCTCTTTGAATCTTTATCATCTCCCTAATAACCACTTTTGGTGCTTTGTAGAAAGAAAAGAAATACAAAGGTAAACTACTAAGGACCGAGTTGATAAGCGTAACCCGACCTCCTATAGATAAATTGCGCCCCTTCCAAGATGCCAGCCTAGACCGAAACTTTTGCAAAACCGGATTCCAAGTCCCTACTTACTACAATGATAGTTCTTACATTGACAGCATATTAAATTGTATAATTAAGTGATACAACACAAAATCAACTTTTTCGAATTAAATAGTATATACTTAGTTTATTTCATGAAAACTCTTAATTCTACAGTAATATTGATGAAATCTAATATTTGTGAAGATTTACTTAATCTCGTAAGTGTATAGCCTTGCATTTAGTATAAATAGTAGTTGATATTAATGAGAGAATGTATTCTAAAACTGAATTAATATTCAATTTTATATTTTTAAATATTTAATATACTAGTTTGTATCATCCATGCGATAGAGGGTTAATTTACAATTGCCTTCTTAGCCAATTATAAATTTTAGTACTATTTAATTAAACATATTTTTCTTATTTTTAATTCGACACACTAAGTAATTGGTTATTACTCAAACAAATACAATATTTTTTTTAAATTTTTATATAATATGGATACTCACATAAAAATGTATACTTAATCATACATAGTAGAATTGCAAAGATTTGCTTAACATATTTTAAATTTTACATGTTCAATAAAATAAACAAAAATTTAGATTACGTATGTTTTAAATTTACAAAATAACTATAAAATTAAAATTAAATATGAGATATATATTCAATGTGTCTGACGTGAATATTAGATATATATTTACTTAGTAGATTTGGTAGATTCTTTATAATGATATTAAAAGATTTGATTTAATAGTTAAAGATATGATGCACAAGTATATATTCAGTGTTTTAGCAAATTATAAAATTGGAATGATTAAATGATATAACATATTTTTCTGTATATTTATATTTATAATTTATAATAACGCACTACATAATTAATCATGACATACATAATTAATCATAACATATATTTTTAAAGCTTATTGTCAAAAACAAAAAATATAATGATTTCTCCTATGTAATTGTATATTTAAACATACATGGAAGAGTTATAAAGATTTATTATCATACATTTAAATTTAGATGTAGTAAATTTAAAAAATAAAATATATATTTATATGATTTAACTACGGAATTTATATTAGTTTGCATTTTATCAAATAAAAATTAAATCAATAATTTTTTTTTCAAATAATGTTTACTTAAGATTCGGTTTAACATCATGTCAGAAATCTATATACTTATTGTATTTAATAGCTGTAGTTATAATAATAGATATATAATATATACTGGAAAGGGAACTGTTCAATATATCCAGTTTGGAACAAAAACACCGGTTTGGAACGTAAACCGGTGATGAACCGAAACCAAACTGGATTGAATCTGTTTTGTTGAACAAACCGGTTTTTATGAAACTGGCTTTTGGAAACTGAACCATAAATTTGGTTTGGTTTGTGAAACATGCACACCCCTTAGAGTGTACCGGGTTCAAACTCTATTTTACCACCAAATTATGCTTAAATTCTTATTCAATATCTGCAACAACAATTTTAAAATGTTTCATTTTCTGTCATGGCTGCCTAGCGGCGAGCACCATATCGTTCCCATTGATATAACAAGGTTGTCTAATCTCAGATGTTTATAATCATTGAAATTTTGAACTAAGAATTATGAGTTAATATAACCAATTACAATATTTGCAAATTCAATTTATTAAAAATCAAAATGAAAAGAACAAATATCGCACCGGCTGCTGTTAAATCTCCATAGTAGATAGAGTCCACGGGAAAAACGATTCTTGGCGCTGCCCCGGCTGCTGTTAAATGTCCTTAGTACCACGGGAAAAAACAATTTTTGGCGCCTTTATGGTCTCCTTAAACGTCTGCCCTATAGTCCTCAGGTTTGTACCATAATGAGAAGTCAATTCCCTTGCTTTTTAATTCCTCTGTTGCTGGTCCAATTCTCTCCAGAAGCTGTGAAATAGGCATAAAATACCCCCCATAACAAATAAATGCATTTTCAGTAAACTGTCAACAACTCCTCAGTCGATTAAAGTGTTTCACTTCATATAGTTATACTCTATACTCGTAGAAAATCAGAACATAAGTTACGCAGAAAACTATCAATGAACACATTAGCATATGATGTGGCTGGATCTTAGAGGTAACACAAGAACGTCAGTGTTATATAGTCTCAATATCAAGGGATTTTAAAGTAATCTCAAGCTTAGCTGTTCTGGATAGTGGCTGATCCCAAATACACAGCAGGGTTGGTCATGGAGCAGCCACAACACTGAAAAACTTGGGTTATGAGTCTTATGACCCAATATTTCATGCAAACGGTGTTAATTGCGTGAAAAGATTGATCGATGATATGCTATTCTGTTTCTGACAAACATTTTGTTTTGGCAAAGAACTACTTGGAATGTTGTAGGTTTTGCTGAATTATTAGGAAGTTTTAACCGCACCAAGGCCTTTGAGCCAACATTTGATAAATCATATATACCTTAAGGTTACCGACTAAAGGCAGATCTGCTCTGACAAGACTGAGTAGTTAATGTGCTAACTAGGGAAAGAAAATTGGAGGGTTATAGGACTAAAATGAAATAAGAAATAGATAAAGTAGTCGGCGGCAAATATTTCAAAATCGAAACGAAATTTTTTAGAGCAGGTATTATGGACAAACTATGCATCTTCAAATTAAACGTTTCCCAACAGAAAAATCAGAGAATCACCTTTGCATGGAGCACACCATTTGAAACCAAAACAGATCTATCAAAAACACAAAATTTTCCTCCATCCATCCGAGAAACTGTGCCACCAGCTTCCTCTACCATCTACATTTAAATGGAACAACAGTCAGCAAAAAAAATTAGCACAAGTAAACGATCCAATAAATGCTGAAGGGTTTTCACAAATATGGTGATGCTCATAGTCATAAGCCATAATAATTTAATAACATTAACTTTTAGAAGAGCTAGTCATTGGTATTAAATCAATATTTCTACGACCAAGTGCCTAATAATGCAATGTAAAAGTGACTTGTTCATTATCTAGTGGTTGCAGTGTTGTCAATCGAGGATGGCGGTTTATAGCTGCGACCCAAAAATCCGCCATAAACATATGGCGGATGGCGCAACGGCATATGGCGGACGCCATGGCGGACCGATTTAAAAAAAAATAAAAAATATATATACTAATATAAATAAAAAAACTACAAATAACAAATATATGCATATAAAAATATATGTATGAATATAAAATACCATTAATAAGTGAAAGTTTTCAAAATTAGAGACAGTAATAGAGTCACCAGTGACAAAATTAGGAGTTAAAGCCATTTATCTCACAAAGTTGAAAATGAAAACTAAGAGTTGTCCCTAAAAACCAAAGAATCTAGGCTTTTTTTTGTACCCCCCTATTATACCCTGTACCCCCATAATTCACCAAAGGGACGATTTTACCCCTGATTCCTCAAAAAATTTCCGAAAACACATAATTCCGAAACACATTTATTGACTTCTAGAATTACGCCAAAACACATAATTCCGGAAATACCTCTTTTGAGGTGATTCCGGAAAGTTCTAAACTAAAGTTTTCCGGAATTATCCTCTTTTGAGGTAATTCCGGAAAGTTTTAAATTTTTGAGGGGTATTTTGGGGATTAAATGGGTTATGGGGGTATAAGGGAGAAGATGGGGGTACAAAAAAAAAAGCCAAGAATTTATCTCTCAAATTAGAAGAAAAAAAGGGAGCAGAGAATGCAAGAATTATTTTGAGAGGGGGAAAAGCTTCGCACACTACAGTGAGCCAAGACTAAGCAAATGAACGAACCATGAAGCTGGGTCTGGGTCGCCGATGAATGAATAAGATTTATGCCCGTGTTGCTGATGCAGGAATGAAGGCAGAGCAGTGAACGAAGGTTGCTGATGGTTTTTAAGCCAGTAAAAACTTAGGATAGAGTTAAAAGTTAGGTTTTTACTTTTTAGCCCAGTTTTAAAAATAGAGAAATTGGGCTTTTAAATTAGGGTATCCAAGCCTCAATCAACCGGATTGGATCCAACCCGAGCACATAGCTTCCTTCCAACATCGCCTGAACTCGCAAAAACGGCGCGATTCAGCGATTTCGCCTCGGATCCACTGCGATTCCACCGGCGAGCTGCAAAAGACGACTCTACCTGTGCACGAATGACGCAATTCAGCGATTTCGCCTCCGATCCACTGCGATTTCGCCCAGTTTTTTAAAAAAAAATCTGTTTTGTCCGCCATTCGCCGATACGCCGCCACAACCGCCACGCATATAATGCCCGCCATGGCGCCGCCATTGGCATTCCGTCATATATCCGTTTTTGTATGGCGGCGTCCTCAATTTCCGCCACGCCATACCGCCATGGCGCCGCCATAACCGTTAATTGACAACACTGAGTGGTTGTTAAACTCTCGAGTTAACTCTAAAACTTTGACGAGTTTAAGATACTAGATCTCAAAAATGAGTTAACTTGCACATAAACTCTCTTTTTGGTAAAACTCGTATGAGTCAGATCACTCTATTTTTCTAAAATGCCCATCATCAAACAAAAAATCCTATCTTGTCATTTATGCTGATGACAGTAATTTAAGGTGATGATTGTGGGGTGTGAAGGTGCTTGAACAACACCTTTTTCAATATTTTCAGACTAAGAACTTGGGTCCTCTAAGATACTTTTGTGGGATTAAGTTATAGCTCAATCAAAATCGGGTACATGGAAAGAGTAAAAAGCATCATTGGATATTCATATGCCAATTGGACAAGGGATGCAAGTCACAAACGATCTACTTCGGGTTACATATTCATGGGTGGAAATATAATTTTGTGGAAGAGTAAAAAGCATGTTGTTGTCGAGTATCAAACTATGGCTCATGCGACATTTGAGCTCTTATAGTTGAAACTCTTAGAATGTGGTTAAGGCCTAACTCAACCCCACAAAACCGGCTTGTAAGGTGAGGGATGCCTCCCACTTATAAACTCTTTTTCAGGCCATAACACATCCGATGTGGGACTCTTAACACACCCCCCTCACGCCCAGGTCTAGACAACTGGAGCGTGACCCGAGTGGCCCGATAGCAGGTGGCCCAGCGGATCTTGGATTGACATTGATACCATCTTAGAATGTGGTTAAGACCTAACTCAACCCCACAAAACCGGCTAAGGTGAGGGATGCCTCCCACTTATAAACTCTTTTTCAGGCCATATCACATCCGACGTGGGACTCTTAACAGAAACATTTATAGCAGAAACTACACTTTTGTGAGGTTGGTTCTACAGAACTAATGTGTGATAACCAGTCAGGTTTGCACCTCTCCTCTAATTTAGATTTTCACTAGAGGACAAAACATATAGAAGTTGGTTGTCATTTTATTATAGACAAGATTCTCTCTGGAGTCATCAGAACTTCTGTTGTTAATTCCAAGGATCAACTTGTCGATATCTTTACTCAATCTCTACAAGGGAGTATTGAGATATGTTGATATTTAGATTTATTCACTCAATCTATTATCCTAGATATAGTTCCCTTAGATTTATATTTTTCCATATTTTGAGAGATCATCTCTTGTATATAAATGTTACAGGCTCTATTGTAAAAGAGGGTGTAAAAGGGGGACCCGTTGGGGAGGGAGGGAGGGAGAGAAGGAGAGGGAGGGGGAGAGAGAGAGATTAGGGAATTCTAACTGATTGAGTAAACTTCAATCAGTTAGTTACATAGGGGGAATGTAGTGTGGGGAGGTGCACTGAAGTGCACCGTACATTAAGAGTATTCTAAGCCTATTCTCTAATAGGTGGATAGCAGGAGCAGGAAGGTTCTTTGGGAAGTTAAAGATTCAACCGAATGATAAGCTGCAATGAACATGATCACGGGTGCGACTATGCGTTGGTTTCATTCTAGCATGGTTGACAAACGCGCGCGCCACCTCGTAGGAGCGCACGATCTCACGCGATTTGCTTGCAGCGCCGTGTCAACTCGTGAAAGAGATCGCTGGGAGTGGTGGAGCGGTGGGCGCGCCGTGCTAGCGCGTAAAAGCGTGGGATCAGCGCTTCTCTCGCGCGCTGCAGGAAGCCAGGATTTCGCGCGACCCGTTACCCGACCCGGAAGTCAAAACGCGACCCGACTGGAATATATCCCTAATTTCGGCCAGCAAATGTAATTAAAGCCAATGGGATCCAACGGTAACATCTCTTTGGGACTATGCATCATTAATTTGTTTCCAATTCCTAGATTCATTATTCATTTCAGATTCATCATTCATTCGGCCATTCCCTCTGTTTCCAGAATTCTGATTCTTCAAATTTCTGATTCTTCAAATTCTTCTTCAAATTTTTCTATAAATACCTATCAAACAATTACATAGACTCAATCACTCAAACACCTCTGATATTACATAGACTCAATCACTCAAATTCTTCTTCCATTCCCTCTGTTTTCAGAATCCCCTTTTTATTTTATCATGTCTTCAATCCCTGTTACTGCTTCTGGTTCTGCACCCCCAAGAATTCCAACTAATGCTGCTGGAAATCGAAGTGACATAGCTTGGAAACATGGGGTTTCTATTGATGGTGGAACCAGAAAAATCAAATGTAACTATTGTGAAAAAGTAGTTATTGGGGGAGTTTATAGGCTGAAACACCACTTAGCTTGTACACAAAAGGATGTTGGTGGTTGCACAGCAGTACCTGATGATGTGAAAAAGGAGATGTGGAATGTTGTAAAAGCACCACTTAGATGACTTGTTAAATTAGTGTTTTTTTAGAAGTTTTAGATTCTGGAGGTGTTACTGTTTGAGACTATGTTTTTTTAGTGTTCTTTTGATTTATGGTTAAATTTAATGAAAAAAATTGCTAAGGTTATGTTGCTGGGATTTTAATTATAGTTTTGTCTTTGGTGGGATCTTACGATCCGTGTTACGATCCCACGATTTACGCTCTTTCTATACTCACACGATCTCTAGTAAGATCTCGAGTTTGACAACCATGCATTCTAGGAGCCAAGAAAATCAAGATCTCAATTAGGATTCATTTTCTTCCATGGTGGTGATTAAAAGATTTGGCGCACAAAAGGAGCCCTCAGTTGACAAGCTGATGCTTGAAAATCAAGATACGAAGCCAGAATCGTGGAAAGTGATGGAAACAAGAGATGATATAATCTTAGAAGGGATTGTTGAGGGTGGAAGAGAAGCTTGTCACAATGAATTGGCTTTGGACATCCTTCTTGAGAAGGAAGTGGTAAAACAAAGTGGGGAAGCTTGGAGGATTGTGCTTGACTTCTGCCTCCCTATTCTTCATTTCATTGATACTAAGCGTCCTATCACTTATGCATGCTAGTAAACGTATTCAAGAATCACTGGGGATCACGTGTACTTTTAGGTCAAGCAATTTAGCGCCTAGCAACATCTATGAAAATGGTGGCAAAAGGTGTTCTTAGAGAGCATCTAATTTTGTCAGATAGTAGTATGACTTGCACAGGGAATTTGGTCAGATTAAATACAGGTGGTTATAAAGCACTCTCTTGTCAACTAAATATTCAAATACCATTCACTGATATAACACCTTTTACTCCTAGAAAATGCTTTGAGAAAAAAGCTGAGAAATGTCATGCAGACACTTTAACAAGCATTGTTGCCTAAATACTAGTAGTTATTATTAACAGAATTTGGCCCTAGTTTCCTAATTGCTACTAATCATCTTATTCTTAACCTAGAGCCTTTTGATTTGCGAGTCTTTTAACAGATTATAATCAATAGAGAATTAAGTTTAACTTATTTTTCATAAGGAAAAATTACTTTTCCACACAAAACACAAACACGTAATTCAATCTCAAAAATTAGGCCTTACTAACTAACATGTCAGGGTAACTGTCGATGATATAGAAGTTAGAACTCATAAAACATACCAAAACACCAGCAGCCATATCCCATGGCTTTAGACGATATTCCCAATATGCTTCTACTATTCCCAAAGCTACATGACACATGTCCACGGCAGCTGCACCAAGCCGTCTTACACCCTAAACATCAAAGTCAAGAAAATGATTAGCGGAAGGCCGAGATAGGAGTGGCACTTTTTGTAGATATTAGATGTATACCCTGCTGACATCAGTAAATTGTTTGAATAAGTCTATGTTAGTAGCCCATGCTTCATCGTGATCATACCCAAAACCTGTCACTAGAAGAGATCGTTCCACCTAAAAGAAGCAAGGTTACTTAGATTTTTTATTGAAAGCCCAAATCATGATTATCCATGATTTCTGTGCACTTTCTGTATTCTAAGGCATCATTTAGTCATAATCACCTGATTAGTTGCACTCACTTGGATCCTTTGGCCATTGCAGAATGCTCCGCCACCTAGAAGGTAAGAGATCTATATCAGGGCAGAAACTATAAAATTACTGATAAATATAATCAGTAGAAAGATAAAACAAGTTCACTAAATATTTTATAGTTTCTTTAAGGGGTCAATGGATGTTGGAACAAAAATCTATCACCAGCAGTTGCAGTGAAAATGCGAGTATTCCAACACATAGGGCCCCCAACAAACTCAACCTGAAATAAATATAATTCTTATTAGCATATCCAGTCCTGCGCGAACTATCTTTTCTCCAGCATTATTTACCATAATAGAAAGTTAAGTAGAACAATAGATGCTATTTGCATCGGCAAAATTCCTTCTATTTTTCTGGGTTTGGAAAAGCGCAGATTTTTAAGAAAGGGAATCTTATGAGTGGCCAGAAGACTATAATTATAGATTTTTGTTATGTAAAGGGAAAAGGAAAGAGGGGATGTCAATTTCTTGACAATAAAAAATGAAAGACAGTTCAAAAGAAAGCTTGGCTCCTGGCCTATTTGAATATTCAAAAAAGGGAATTCTCTAAATATACCACGATTTCAGAACAAAAGAGAAGCAAGATAAACAATCACATCCCAAGCTTAAAGTGATACTATAGATCACATAAACTATAGCCCATTGCCACCTTCTAATGCATTGTACCAAATATTCCATACTTCTGCAAGCGTGAAGCAGAGAGGCAATATAAGAAGTAATTATTGAACTCGGAACAATTTGTAAATCATTTAGAAAAATGTATATGATATTTGCATGAGTGCAAAGTCAATTTGAACTGTCAATATGTAGTTGACTTACGAGCAAATTACTTTTGTGTCTAGAAGTGTAAATATTAATATAATTGTTGGAAAGAGAACACATTTAATGTTCCACTTGCTAAGTATCATTACAATTCATTTTATCACATGGTTCATTACATTCTTAGATTCATTGTATCTGTTGAGATGTGGTGTAAATAGTAGATTTATTTATATGTGTATTCGGCCCAGGCCCGTTAGGTTTTCATATAGTATAGTCTATTTAAACTCATTAGTGCTTGTATTCTTTACACAACAACATATACAGTTAATAAGACGGAACTACAGCTACTCTGTAGTCGCAGACGTAGGCAAACATTGGCCGAACTGCGTGACCAATATCGTCTCTCTATTCTTCGTCTCTATTTAACATGGTATCAAAAGCCTATGATCACTGGGCTTGAAAACCTAGCCGTCGCGCCGTCACGCTATTGAACCCTAGCTGTCCCGTTGATTGTTCATCCTCAACGGCCCTAGGTGCTACGAAAGTCATACAGTCCCTTTCATCCGTACGGCGTCACTGTTCATTCCGTACGACGACACTATTCATTCCGTACGGAAATCACTATTCATCCGTACGGAACACTGTTTATCCGTACGCAGTGTTGCTGTCCGTCCGTACGGCGTATCGTTCATCCGTACGGTGGTCCTGTTTGTCCGTACGGCGTTACTGTTCATTCCGTACCACGCCTTTCTACTGCTCCTCTCTGATTGTGGTTAGCCTTCCTATTATTGTCAAAAATGAGTTCAACTTCAGAAAATGACAAAAACAAATCTGAATCGACAGGTAAGAGTCTCGTGTCTTATGTTTTCTCCGGCAATCCCTCTATAACAACGGAGAAACTCAATGGTGATAATTATTTGAATTGGTCTGCCTCTGTCAAAATGTGGTTTATGGGACAAAGACTTTTAGATCACCTCACCAAAAATTCTACAGAGATTGGTAAGGATTTGCGTGAAGATTGGGAACATGCAGATTGTCAATTGGTCTCTCTTTTGTGGCAATCCATTGAACCCTCGTTGCTGGTCCATTATCGTTCATACACCACTTGTTATGATATTTGGCAGAAGGCTAAGAATGTTTATTCTAATGATATCCAGCGTCTCTATGGTGTTATTCATAATTTAGCCACCCTTCAGATGACAGAAGATAACATCATGACATATGCTAATAAAGCTCAGTCAGCAGCAAATGAGTTCAAGCTCCTTGTGACCGACAATGACCCGAAGAAGATGCTTGAAAAATTAGATAATGTGTGTATGATCTATGTTCTTCATGGTCTCCATCAAAAGTATGAATCAGTACGGAGCAACATTCTTTCTGCATCAGACATTCCCTCAACAGAGGATCTTATCAGGCGTCTCATACGTCTTCCTGGATTGGAAGGAACTGGAGGGAATGGATCTCAGACTAACATAGAATCTTCTGCTCTTGTTTCTAATTTTGCAGGTCGTGGGGGACGCGGTCGTGGTCGTGGGGGTGGTCGAGGAGGTCGTGTCGGAGGACGTCCTCAGTGCACTTATTGTAAGAAACTTGGTCATACTGAAGACAAGTGTTATTCCCTTCATGGCTTTCCAGAGAAACCAGTAAATGTGACTCAGGTTAATGATTCTGAACAGAGAAGCACTAAACAAAATGTTCTTTCTGATGAGGAGTATAAGGCATTCCTGCAGTATAAGACTTCCCAGGCTTCATCATCAGCAACAGTTGCTCATTCTGGTAATTCTACAGTCTGTTTCTCTCAATCATCACCTGTTGACTCCTGGATTATGGACACTGGAGCTTCTGATTGCGTGGCTGGTAATCCATCTCTTTTATCCAACATATCCCAACCTAACACCCCACATTATATTACCGTCGCCGACGGATCACAAGTTAAAGCTAGTGGCATTGGTAAAGCCACTCCTCTTCCATCCTTACCCCTTGACAATGTTCTACTTGTTCCCAATTGCCCATTTAATTTAATTTCAGTTAGTCGTCTGACTCGAAGCCTAAAATGTTCTGTAACTTTTGATGATGATTATTTTGTTATACAGGACCGGAGTACGAAGCGGACGATTGGTACAGGATATGAGTCACATGGACTTTACTACCTCCAGCCCATCCATCCTTCATCTACAATTGCCTCCACTTCTACTACAGAGTCCCCCAGTCTTCTTCATCGTCGGTTAGGTCATCCGAGTCTCAAGAAGTTCAAAGTTATGGTTCCTCATTTGTCTCATCTGCAGTCATTAGATTGTGAGTCTTGTCAGCTTGGGAAACATGTTCGCTCCTCCTTCCCTAGCAGTACTCAGTCTCAAGCTCGTTCTCCTTTTGATGTTCTTCACTCAGATGTATGGGGACCGAGTCGAGTCACTTCAGTTGTAGGACATAGATATTTTGTCACTTTTATTGATGAATTTTCTAGATGTACGTGGATCTACCTACTTAAGGATAGATCTGAACTTCTTGGTGTTTTTCAAAATTTCTTTAAGGAAATCAAAAATCAATTTGGTTGTTCTATTCGCACTTTACGCAGTGATAATGCGAAAGAATATTTTTCTACATCATTTAATTCTTTTATGGTTGAAAATGGCGTCATACATCAATCATCTTGTCCCCATACCCCACAACAAAATGGGATTGCTGAACGTAAGAACCGTCATATAATTGAAACAGCACGCACCTTATTTATTCATGCTAATGTTCCTTTGAAGTTCTGGGGGGATGCTGTCCTCACTGCAGGGCACTTGATTAATAGAATGCCATCCTCTGCTATTCAGAATAGAGTTCCTCATTCCATATTGTTTCCTGATGAGCCCTTGTTCCGTATCTCTCCTCGAGTCTTCGGATCCACTTGTTTTATTCATGATCTTACTCCGGGACTTGATAAATTGTCTGCTCGTGCAGTTAAGTGTGTCTTCCTTGGCTATTCGAGAGTTCAAAAAGGATATCGATGCTACTGTCCCTCCACCCATCGCTTCTACATGTCTGCTGATGTTACCTTCTTTGAGGATGCTCCCTTCTTTGCATCTCCCATTGAGTCTGAGTCTGTCTCTCAAGTATTACCTATTCCTAACATTGTCCCGGTAGTTCCTCTCCCACCCATCATTGACCAGATAGATCACCCCTCTCCTACGGAAATTCCTAGTCCTTCTAGTCCCGCCCCCTTGCAAACTTATCAACGTCGTGCTCGTCTCCTTCCTGTCGACCCACCTCCTACCGAAGATCCTAGTGACTCATCTCCTGCCCCGGTTCCCTCTTCTACTCCGGATCCACCTCCCGAGTCAGAAGACCCTCCTATTGCAGTGCGTAAAGGTACACGTTCCACCCGTAACCCTCATCCTATTTATAATTTCCTCAGCTATCACCGCTTATCACCTTCGCATTATACATTTGTCTCTGCTATTTCTTCCATCACCATTCCTAAGTCCACGCAGGAAGCTCTTTCTCATTCAGGTTGGAGACAAGCTATGATTGATGAGATGACAGCCTTAGACTCTAACCAGACATGGACTCTTGTGCCGCCTCCTCCTGGTAAATCTATTGTTGGGTGTCGTTGGGTATATACTGTCAAAGTTGGTCCAGACGGGAGTATTGATCGTCTGAAAGCACGCCTCGTTGCTAAGGGCTATACTCAGGTTTTTGGCCTTGATTACAGTGATACTTTCTCACCGGTGGCTAAAATGGCTTCTGTTCGTCTATTCCTTTCTATGGCTGCAATGCGACATTGGCCATTGTATCAACTAGACATCAAGAATGCGTTTCTCCATGGAGATCTAGAAGAAGAAGTTTATCTGGAGCAACCACCTGGTTTTGTTGCTCAGGGGGAGTGTCGTGGGTATGTTTGTCGACTTCACAAAGCCTTGTATGGTCTTAAACAATCCCCTCGAGCATGGTTTGGGAGATTCAGTAGTGTTGTTCAAGAGTATGGCATGATTCGGAGTGAAGCTGACCACTCTGTCTTTTATAAGTTCTCTTCTCACAAATGTATTTATCTGGTTGTCTATGTCGATGATATTGTCATTACAGGTAATGATCATGATGGGATTGCAGGACTTAAACAACATCTAGTCCACCACTTTCAGGTCAAAGATCTTGGAAAGTTACGTTACTTTCTTGGCATTGAGGTAGCTCATTCTAAGGCAGGGATTGCTATTTCCCAGAGAAAGTATGCTTTGGATATTTTAGAAGAAACCAAAATGCTGGATTGCAAGCCAATTGACTCTCCTATGGATCCTAATGTCAAGATCCTACCAGATCAGGGGGAGCCATTTTCAGATCCAGGAAGGTATAGGAGGCTAGTTGGAAAGTTAAATTACTTGACCATGACGAGGCCAGATATTTCATATGCTGTTAGTGTGGTGAGTCAATTCCTAAATTCTCCTTGTGACAGTCATTGGGATGCCGTTGTTAGAATCCTGAGGTATATCAAGGGAGCTCCTGGAAAAGGTCTTGTTTACACGGATAGAGGTGATTCAAATATTGTCGCTTACACAGATGCTGATTGGGCTGGTTGCCCCTTTGATAGAAGGTCCACATCTGGGTATTGTGTTCTTATTGGTGGAAATCTAATTTCATGGAAAAGTAAAAAGCAAAATGTTGTTGCCAGATCCAGTGCTGAGGCTGAATATCGGGCTATGGCGCTTACCACTCAGGAGCTCACGTGGCTGAAACATCTTCTCCAAGAGTTGCGTTTTTGTAAAATAGGCACTATGAGTCTCATCTGTGATAATCAAGCAGCCCTACATATTGCGTCCAATCCAGTCTTTCATGAGCGAACCAAACACATTGAAGTTGATTGTCACTTTGTTCGTGAGAAGATTGTGTCCGGCGACATTGCTACTTCATTTGTTGGTTCTAATGATCAATTGGCAGACATCTTCACAAAAGCTCTTCGAGGACCAAGGATAACTTACATATGTGACAAGCTGGATGCCTACAATCTATACGCTCCAGCTTGAGGGGGAGTGTTGAGATGTGGTGTAAATAGTAGATTTATTTATATGTGTATTCGGCCCAGGCCCGTTAGGTTTTCATATAGTATAGTCTATTTAAACTCATTAGTGCTTGTATTCTTTACACAACAACATATACAGTTAATAAGACGGAACTACAGCTACTCTGTAGTCGCAGACGTAGGCAAACATTGGCCGAACTGCGTGACCAATATCGTCTCTCTATTCTTCGTCTCTATTTAACAGTATCTAAGGAGGAGTCAATGCTAGTTTTAATTTCTCTTCTTGTAAATTGTACTTATAATGTATTCAAATAGATGTTTCGCTGTGCTTTTTTACTGAAGCATTCATAAATTCCTATCCCATATTCTTCTCGAAGTTCTGAAGTTGACAATCTGCCTGTTTTTTGCTATGATCATATACTCCAGCACCTATTGTACTCCAGTCTGAATTCTATTCTGTAATAGTACGTTCTAGTTGTTTTGTCTCTCCGATCACTGTCAGAACTTTACCAGCAACTTTTATGGCGACAATCAGAACCTTCCGGCGACTGGTGGATCTTTTCTAGCTGCTTTCAGACCCAGCGCAAAACATCGGCTAGGTCATTTGAATCCACTTTTATAGCTGGGGAGATATAGAAGACTAGTTGGAAAACTAATCTCATTGTAACTCATTTAAATATTTCCCTTGCAATTAGTGTGGTAAGTCAGTTTCCTAACTCTCCCTATGAAGGTCAATGGAATGCAGTAATTCGCATTCTAAAGTATACTTGGGGAACTCCAGGAAAAGGACTTTAGTATGAATACAGAAGGGATAAAGACTTGTGTTGTAGGGATACTCTTGTTGAGATATTTTGGATAAAAGAGATGGATTACCGCCACATGATCGGATGCTCCAGAGTCCACAATCCAAGAGCCAAACAGGTGAAGACTGAGAGACACAGACTGTAGAATTACCAGAATGAGCAATTGTTGCCGATGATGAAGCCTGAGAGGCCTTATACTGCAAGTATGCCTTGTACTCCTCATCAGAAAACACATTGTGTTTAGTGTTTCTCAGTTCAGAATCTTTTCCATTGTCATCAAACTAAGTCACATTTGCAGGTTTCTCTGGAAAGCCATGAATGGAACAACACTTGTCTTCAGTATGACCAAGTCTCTTACAATGAGTACACTAAGGACAGCTTCCACCACGGCCTCCTTTGCCACCCCCACGACCTGCAAAATTTGAAACAAGAGCAGAGGAAGCTCTGTTAGTCTGAGATCTATTCCCCCCAGATCCTTCTAATCCAGGAAGACGTATGAGGCGTCTGATAAGATCCTCTATCGAGGGAATTTCTGATGCAGAAAGAATGTTGCTTCGTACTAACTCATTTTTTATTAAGGCCATGAAGGACATAGATCATGCACACACTGTCTAGTTTATCAAGCATCTTCTTAAAGTCATTGTTGGTCACAAGGAGCTTGAACTTGTTTATAGCTGACTGGGCTTTATTAGCATAAGTCATGATAATGTCTTCTGTCATCTGAAGGGTGGCTAAATTATGAATCACTCCATAGAGACGCTGGATATCATTAGAATAAACGTTCTTAGCCTTATGCCAAATATCATAACAAGTGGTGTATGAGCGATAGTGGACCAACAAGGAGGGTTCAATGGTTTTCCACAAATGAGGGACCAATTGACAATCTGCCTATTCCCAATATTGACACAAATCTTTGTCAATATCTTAAAAATTCTTAGTGAGGTGATCTGAGAGCCTTTTTGTCCAAGGAACTACATTTTGACAAAAGCCGACCAATTTGAATAATCATCACCATTGGGCTTCTCCGTTGTTATAGAAGGATTGCCGGAGAAAACATAGGACACAAGATTCTTACCCGAGAACCCAAGCTTGTCCTTTCCTGATACATCTGAAAACGAACTCATCTTTGATGATAATGAGAGGACCAAGAACAGCAAAAAAGATGAGAACAGTACAAAGCCAAATTTAAGTTGTACTCCGTGTTACAGTCGTAATTGTTATGGATTACCGTTGAGTACTCTTTGACTATGTTCACGACTTTGTGTTTTGAACTATGTTTTATTTTGAAAAGTTAATTCGACTTGTAACAATGTACTTGTATTAAAGACTTAAATATCTCCGTTTATGTATGAAGCCGTCTTATGTTATCATCATGTTATCACCTTCGAGTATTCTAGACAATTTTGGGTTTCCTATATATGCGATAAACAGATAAAGCCACTAACATGAAAAAGAAGTAAAAGATAATAAACCAAGAATAAATCACCACTGTAGCAGCAGCAGGATTTCCTCGATATAGAACTCCAACAGAAACTGCAAAGCTTGGATAGCCATGTGCAAAGTTTGTTGTCCCATCTACAAAGTTATACATGATTTGTATTAGAATTCCATAATCTAGTTTGAGTTCTAAGTAAACTAGTGGATGCTTAAAACTACAATTATTTCTCGAAAAGTTGGGACTCGATTGACTGAAATCCCAGACCTAAGGGATCAATGCACCAGAGATAATCAGATGCTGCTTCTCCTATAATCCCTCCTTCTTCTCCGAGAATAAGATGATCTTTAAAATTCTTCCTGACCACTTCTAATATGGCCGTTTCGCTCATTTTATCTGTCCTGTTTATTTACAATGACTCTTGTTCAGTTAGAGTAACAAACAAAACGTGGTAATAATTAATAGTACAATAAGTTGAAGGTCAACAACAAAAGGAGCTAGAAGTGAAAGCATTAATGCATATTAAAGGATAATATTTGCAGCATACAACATAGCTTGAACAAAAAACACACCTTAAATCAAAGATTGTCCAGAATCCAGATATCTATATATTCTATATTATCTAACTAAATGAGAACATGAAGGAAGGCGATAGAGGAGAGAACCCATAGTATGATTTGACAAGTTAATTTGAACATCAAAGGAGATAAGCATTAATTGAAGTTTCAATGAGACCTTACTCAGTCACCAGGTCAGTTAATCCCTTATATGTAATATTTCGTGGCTTATTAAGAGCATCCATCACAACCTGTAAATAACAAAGGTGCAATTCATGTGAAGAAAGTAGCTTGCCAAAACCTTATTTAACTAGGAAAATAGTAATTTGCTACAATTAGCAAGAATGCAATTTATGGTGGAAGTTAGAACCGAAATAGCCCAAATCTGTAAACCCCAATTAGGCTAAGCTACTCGATGCCTTGATATTTTATCTTGAGAAATAACTTCCACAATGTGTACTTTCCCATGAGTCTCCCTAAAATATCTAAGCAATTCTAAATATAGCACCTACTCTATTTAAGTGTCTAAACGGGATGCATGTCCTGGTTAAGACACGTGCTACTGTTCTGATTTAGTTCCAGTTAAATGGCATAGTTAAGGCACATCGTTACCACCTTTCTTTGGTCATCAAATTGTGGATGATAATGGAACACAATATAAACTTTTTTTTTTTGACGTGGAACACAATATAAACTTTGTTTTAGGATGGAGAAACAACTCAGTCAAGATGTTATGGAGGAAGAATTTTTCTCCCCAAAACAATGGAGACTATAGAAAACTACCTCCTTAAAGTTGATTTCAGCAGCAACCTTGGCAGTGATTTGTAAATTGTAACAGGTATAAAATAAGCATATTTCATTAATCAATCTACAACCAACAATAATAGGTTTATTGCTTTCAACTTGGAAAAGCCTTTGATGAAATCTATGGAGATACCTGACAACTCCCTCAATTGAGTTAAGCAAGTTGGCTATCTAAAAAAATAGACTGTTTAGCACCAAATTCTTACAAGCTATAAACAAGAAAATGACAGTTTCGACACGGAATCAACCTAGCCAAAACAAGCAAGTTGGAAACCAACATGGGAAAGCATCATCAAAGTTATTATCACAGAGGAATATTCAATTTTACTGAACTACCTCATTTGCATAGCATTGAGTGAACTGAATTACAAGAGAAGGCCATACGAGTAGTTTACATATATCCGAATGCAACAAACTCATAACCTACAAATGGATCAGAACAGAAGTAACTAACTCAACTAACGACTAACTAACTTAACCAACTTTTGATTTTGGAGCTAACTTTGAGGTATAGTTAATAAAAGTTACAGACAAATACAAAGAAGGGAATATAAAAAGAACAAAAAAATATCGTAAAGTCCTATAGAGCAAACCTCACTCTCTCTTATAATTAGTCCTTACAACATGAAAACTTATTAAACATTCCCTAAAGAAAACTCCATCTATCAATTTAGTCCCAAAATTTACCCTTTAGAGACTAAATTTATAAATTGAGGGTTTATTGGAAGTCCTAAATCCAATGCAAGCAATCTCTGAACAAATTTAACAACAAAACGCAATCAAAATTATCTCGACATGTTTGATTCATAAATTAACAGTCCAATAGAGAAAAGAAGAAGAGTGAGAAACCTGAGCACCAGTCTGAGCAGCAGTTTTAGCCACTTCAATGAGATGACTAGGTGCAATGGGTCCCGTTGACCGTGCACCCACCTTTGGAAACTTCTCATGAGTGTAAATATCTGATTGCAAAGAGTTTCTACATGGCTGCGTCCTCGATTTGAAGCTCAAACTTTGAATCTGATGGAATTTTAAAGAAGTTTGAGGGTGAGTGTGACAAAATTTATGCCACGTGGATAACGAACGAGGTACGGTGGGAGATAGAGGAGAAAGGTTTGCAGCTGTGGAGAAGACAATTGACATGCTTAGGAAGAGATTGTGTTCAGGAAGGAGGGAGGAACCGCCGAACCGGTTTGTGTATATGGAAACTCCTCCACTAGTTTTTGCAAGCAAACCAATCGATACTGTGTGACTAAGTGCTATGTTGATTGTTGAGCCTCAGGCCGGCGCGTCAACAAAGAGATTTCAAGAGTATTTTTGTTGGACCTATTAGATTGGGATTTTAATTATCCTAGCTTCATTACTCGCGATGTGGAGAGCGCCGGTATCGACAAACGTTATTGTTAGACTTAACTTTGGAGGGTTATATTCAAACGTTTTTAAAACTGTACAGGAGATCGAACCGGCGAGGCCTCCGGTTCATGGTTCAATCGGTTCAACCATGGTTGAACCGTATGAGTAATTTATTAAATAAAAAATAAAAAATATTAAATTTTGGAGGAAAAGGTAAATTTAAAAATAAAAAAATGTATTTTGGGCGGTTCAATCCGGTTCGGTTTTCGGTTCAAAGCGGTTGAACCGCGGTTCAACCCGGTTCTTCCCCGGTTCGATCCGGTTCTGGGCGGTTCAATAGGACTACGGTTCAAATGGGGTTGAACCAACCGGTCGGGGGTCCGGTTCCCGGTTCAACCGGTTGAACCGACCGGTCCGGTACGGTTTTTAAAACATTGGCTATATTGTAAAAGTAGTTTAAGTTCACACGGGAGTGATTGCTAAATTATATTAATCAAAGTATCACCATTTGACGAACAAAAAATTGTGTAATTCGTTTATGGGTAGGGTTATTGAGGAATAAATTTCGCGTATTTGAAAATTTAATTTTTTTTGACTCTAAAGTACTTAGAAACATAATGTTTAGTGTCGCACTTTACGTATTTTGTCAAGAAATTATTTTTTTCACCAAACTGATTTTTGAGGAACGAACTTCGCGTATTGAATAGTTAAAAAAAATTCTAAACCCAAAAATACCCCAAAACACACTGCTTAGCGTCGCACTTTACATATTTTTTCACGGAATGACTATTTTCTTAACCAAATCGGTTATTGAGGAACGAACTTAGCGTATTTGAACATCTAATTTTTTTCTGGACTCTAAAGTACCCCTAAACACGCTGTATAGCATTGCACTTTACATATTTTGCGACGAAATTATTATTTTTATTCACTAGACCAATTATTGAGGAACAAACTTTGCGCATTTGAACAATTAATTTTTTTCTGAATCCTAAAGCGCCCCAAAATACACTGCTTAGCGTCGCACTTTATAAATTTTGTCACAAAATTATTATTTTTTACCAAACTGGTTATTGAGGAACGAACTCTGCGTATTTGAACGGTTAAAAGAATTTCTTAACTTTAAAGTACGCCAAAACACACTAATTAGCATCACACTTTACGTATTTCGTCACAAAATTAAATTTTTTTCACCAAATCGGTTTTTGAGGAACGAACTTCAGGTATTTGAACATATAAAAAAAATTGGACTCTAAAGTACCTCAAAACTCACGAGTTAGCATCACACTTTACGTACTTTGTCATGAAGTTAATTTTTTTCCACCAAACCGGTTATTGAGTAATGAACTTTACGTATTTGAACATCTAAATTTTTTTCTATAGTCTAAAGTATCTCAAAATACACTACTTAGCATCTAAGAGAAGGGGAGTTTTCTCACTAAAAGCTAAAGAAAGAAAAGAAAAAAAAGGGTGGAGAGTTCGCGCGCTTCCCAGCTGAAGCGCGGCTTTGGCTTTAAATATAAGATGTAAGAAATTTTAAAAGATTTCTACACTATGTTTTGTTTGTAAGGTAAAGTGGAAGGAAAGAAAGTTGAAGGGAAGAAAGAGACTGGAAAGTGAAGGGGTTTTTTAGTTGTTTGGTTTGAGTGAAAATCAAGAGAAAGAAAGGTAAAACATTTCTCTTTGTGTTTGTGTTAAGATCCAAAAATAACGGAGTCGTAGGCCGAGGGCCGAGTGAAGGAAGGGAGTAGAATTGGAGTGCTGAGGCAGGCCACTTGACAAGGGTTTAAGAGATAATTGCCTGAGAGAAGAACTCAAGAGAAGCCCTCGGTGCATACCACAAGACAACTCCCCGAGGAAGGGGTCAGCCCGAGGAGCAATAAGCAAGGCCGAGGGAGAGCAAAGCTTCAGCCTATAGAGTGCCACGGCCGAGGTGGGCTCGGGTGCCTAAGTTACTGTCCGAGGACGAAAGCTAGTTGGGCGAGCCAAGTGGCTGAGGTAAGGCATGTTTGCTTGGAAGGCAAGTAAGAGGGAGCACGAAGACAAAACGTGGGAGCAGTTGAAGATCAAGCGAAGGAGCGAAGCCTGGAAAAGCGGAGAGAGGGAGTTCCACCCACTAACCGTGCTAGTGAAATCGTGGGCAGTGATTCCGCCTCCTTGGGGCTTAGGAACGATGATAGTCATTGATCATAGATGGATGCAACAGTAGGCAAATGTTGGCTATAGTAGTGGCCGACGAGGCTCTATGTATATAAATAAGAGAGTAATTGTACAGAAAGACACACATCAATCAATCAAAAACTCTACGTTTATTTTATCTATCTGCTTTTATCGCACTTTACCTTTATTTTCACGCATTAGCCAGTAGTATAATCCAAGTCTCGCAATCCCTCTCACCCAACCTGGCCCTTTCTAGAGGAGTCAGGATACCCACAGTCAAGGAGCAGAGTTCCCTCCTTGGCGCAATCGCTTGAAGAATATAGGAATCAAAAACCTTCCCAAACCTCTGGCTGAATCCACGGCTAGGACCTAAGAGTTTGACGAAGAACAACAAATTGGCACGCCCGGTGGGACTAGAACGGGTGAACAAACCATTGTGTTTGATTCACCTAGACTGGATTATCATTGGCGTATGCACTTACGCTCTGGTAAGAACTTAAGCATGGAGTCATCTTCTGCATCAAAGAAGGCAACTGCTGCCAAAGGCAAAAACATAGAGCCAGTAGGTGTTTCAGGGAATAATGCTGCAGCAGTTATTACTGAATCGCATGAACCACCTCACCAAGAGGAGGAGCCCGTAATCATGACCACATCATTCATTCGGCAACAGATAGACATGGGGATACATGACATAATGTACCAAGTGTCCCAACAATTGGTTGACATAGTTAAACCTATGGTGCACAACGAGGTGCAACAGGCCAAGGAATTGGAACAAAGAGATGCAACGCAAGGTAGCAACGCTACTAACCCCATTTTCCCAGGCCAGCCACAGGGAGGACATCCTACTTCTCTAGGAGGCACGCATCAGTCCCTGCCATACACCAACCCCGTTGGACCTCAGCAGGCATCCTCCTATACATCTATGGGAGGCATGCATCAGTGTTCACCGAGTGGGAGTTTGACTGGGCCTCAGCAGGCGTTCTCTCATCAGGTATGCCCTACTCCTGTGATTCCTCAGCCTGGTACTTTTGCCACTGCCAACACTGGGGGGCAGTTTATGGCGAATGTCACTAATACGGCTTCTCTTCAATAGGGACAAGTGCAATTGGCTAGAAGGCCACCCGAGGCAGTGGGCTCGGTGGGTTTGCCGCAAGGACCATCCTATGGATGTTCAGCCGCGGCGAACTACCCGGCCTACACAGGGGGGCAAGCCTTCGCCCCGAAATCAGGGAATGGCAGGATCAGTGGGTATTGCCCGAGTCAGCAGCCATGGGCCCAGAGCCCTGTTGGCTCGACAAGCCTAACTCCTAGTCAACCGTACCCCGGAGCACTCAGTACCTACCCAGTGGGTTCCTATATACAAACACAGATGGGTGTTGCCCCGGCCGAGCAGCCATGGAATCGACTTCCACCTCACCGAGGCATGCAAACATCTGTACCAGGAACTGACCTTGTTAACCTAGCCCAAGTAGTGCCTGGGCAGCCATGGACAGACGCTCCACCTCAGGTACCACCATAGCCAAGGGTGCAGGGTCCGCTAGATACACTGTAGCGACCAACGCCTCCACCTGAAAGACCATCGGGGTCCCAACTCCTGGATCCTAATTTGATAGTTGACACCATCAAGACGTTCTTTGGTGTTCAGTTGAAACCGCTCAACAGACCAGTATACATGAAGCCATACCCGAGTGGATGGACAGATTGGTGCCTCTGCCTAGAGGATTTAAAACCCCTGACTTTACCACATTCTCCGAGGATGATGGTAAGTCTACTATGGAGCACGTCGGTCGATTAACCGCCCAATGTGGGGAAGGAAACCAGAATGAGTTCCATAAGTTGCAGCTGTTCCCTTTGTCTTTGACAAGGACGGCCTTCTCATGGTATTCTTCTCTCCCACGTGATTCTATACAGACCTGGGCAGACATGGAAATGTGCTTCCATGACAGATTTTATTGGCCACAACCTGAAGTTATGGCTGCCGATCTCATGAATTTACGGCAGAAGGTGGATGAGGCTATGACAGACTTCATTAAAAGATTTAGAAAGATGGCCGGAAAGTGCTCAGTACCCTTTCCAGAATCACAACTTACTTCCATGGCCATCTCTGGAATGCACCTGCAATTGAAGGAAAAGCTTGTGGGACAAGCGTGTAGTGACCTCAGTGGCCTGGCTTCCAGGACAATCCAGATTGAACAATTCATACAATAGAGAGAAAGGAAGAGAGCTACTAGGGGTCGAGGGCCTCAATTGGTATCAGCAGTTGACGCGGCCGAGGACTCGAATTATGATGAATCATCCGATTACACGACAGACATCTTGGTAGCTGAGATAGTCAAAGGTAAAACATACTTCTGTCCTACTCTTAAACCTACCAAAGGAAAGGAGAAGGACGAGGCAGAGACAAGGTTGAGTACTCCTTTGACATCTCTAAGGCCGGTCAAATATTTGATTATCTCCTCAAAGATAAACAAATTAAGCTCCTCGACGGCCATAAGATACCCCTCATGAAGAAATAAAAGGGAAGAGGTACTGCAAGTGGCATAATTCATTCAATCATGCTACTTCAAATTGCATTATCTTCCGCCGAGCAATCCAAGAGGCCATAAAGAAGGGGAGGTTCAGAATGGCCGACAAGGGGACACAGGAGATGGGTATTGATACTGATCCTTTCCCTAATATGAACATCGGCATGGTCTCCTTCTCAGGGAGCGGCCGAGGGAAAGGAAAGAAGAAGTACATATGGGTTCCCAAGCAGGAGGCTCCCCCAGAAAAGAAGGTATCTGTCTTCGACCGATTGGGGTCACCCCCTAGAGGATCTACGGTGGCAGATTGTATGGCACTGTTGCAAGAAAAGTTGCAACTGGAAGGACCGAGCCAGCCTCAAGGAACCCAAAAGAAACCCCAAAATCCAGGAAAGCTTGTTCAGGATCTCAGAGAGCTACATCTATCCAAGCTTAACCTTGGGAGTAACTCTGGGAGGAGTGCACCTTGGACCAGAGATATGAGAGAAAGACTCCAGCGTGTCTCGCCTGGGGGACATGGTAGGCCGCTGAGGATCCCATTTGGCAAGCCACCATGCCAAACCAATGCAAAGAATCTCATCCCAATGAGGAAAGAAGGGTAGCGAAGGTCACCGAAGCCCAAGGCTCGACATTAGTGGATATTACTGTACTGAACGACCGTGAATTAAGGGCTGTCAGAATGGTGAAACCACCATCAGAAGTGCCACAGGGCCAATGGATGACACAGGCAGCAGTGGAAACACCAGCCCCTGGGGTTGTCTCCAAATCTCGTTCGCGGAAGAGGAGGCAACAAAGGGCGAGGGCTTATAACAGAATGAGGGAGACTCTTCTGATGCTCACCTCGACCAAAGAAAGGAATGCCCAGACTATCCCCGCAGCCGCGGTGGCTACACTTTGGAACAGGACTTCCCAAAATCGGCCGAGAAAACAGCTCCAAAGCAGCAAACCCCCAACGTAAATGGCCCTAGTGCACCCACTGAAACGACAGAAGCACCCAATGTCGTGATAGGGATGATGGATGCGCCTCATAGCCCGCTGACTAAGGCAGTGATAGAATGCTTGTATGGGCCTAACAGCCCCAGACCGCTTCAGCAAGTTAATGCACCTCAAGTTGAAGGGGCTATAACAGAAGAAGAGCTGGCCGAGGACGACCTCTTGGGGGAAGATGAGGAAAACCCTTTTGGCCCATTGAACTTTGATGGAGACTCCTTGACAGGTTCAATCCTTGACGACATCATGGACGAGGCCGATGGGGAATGTGATGCTGACATAGAAATGGTGACCCTTCTTCCACCAGAATTCTGGGGCAATAAAGATCAACCGAGGGCTCTTGAGGGAGATGTCTTCGCTGAGGAAGCCGAATGGGCTGCATTGACAGAGCCCGAGGGAACAATTACAGACGGAATGCTGTTTGAAAAATCTACATCAGACATGACTAGACACCTGAAGCCACTATATATCAAAACTCATCTGAATGGGAAGCTGTTTAATCATGTTTTCGTAGATGGCAGTGTTGTGCTAAAGATTATGCTATTAGCCACTATGAAGAAGCTGGGGAAGAACGCCGAGGACCTCATCCCATCCACTATGACCATGACCAGTTTCATGGGCCACCCATCCTACGCTTTGGGAGTGTTGGTAGCCGATGTAACAGTTGAGAGCAAGGTAACTCGCTCGGCCTTCTTTGTTATAGAAGGAAAGCCCTCATATGCTGTGATCCTGGGAAGAGATTGGATCCATACCAGTGAATGTGTCCCCTCTACCCTGCATCAGAAGTTAATGATATGGATAGAGGATCAGGTGGAAATAGTAGAAGCAGGCCCTAATCCGTTCCCTGCAGAGGTAAATATGTTTGAGGCCGTCTTATACTCCCCCCATTTGCATCCTATTTCCATCCTAGGGGATTATGAGGAAGGTGGCATAGAGTCAAGATGTTGGCCGGCCCACGGCCTAGCAATAAGGATATTGATTAATCTCCAACCAGAGGTACGGAGTCTGCTGGATCGGTTGCACCTATTCCATATTGAATCCAACATTGAAGAGGCCGTGTTTGGTGTAGTAGATGAAGAGCACGAACTCGAGGAACACTCCTACCAAGAGGATTCAGATGACTCTCTCGACGAGACGTTTGTCGAGCCTCCTCACCTGGAGCCCATCCAGAGGAAGATGCCCACTTTTGAAGCGCAAGACCCTCTGTTGTAGGTGAAACTGGGAAGCGAAAAGGAGCCAAGGATGACCAAGGTCAGTGGTAAATTACAACCTCAACAACAAGATCAAATGGTGGCTCTAAAAAGGACTACCGTGACTGCTTTGCATGGGATTACCATGAGATGTCAGACCTTGATAGAGCCTTGGTACAGCATAGGTTGCCCATCAAGGAAGGTTGCAATCCCCTTAAACAGCCACCAAGGAGGTTCAATCCGCAGCTAATGCCACAGATCAAAGTAGAGGTGGAAAGATTGCTCAAGGCAGGATTCATAAGAACTGCCAGGTATGTAGAACGGCTGTCTAATATAGTCTCTGTTATCAAAAAGAATGGCCAGGTCAGAGTTTGTATTGACTACAGAGATCTGAACTTGGCCACTTCCAAATACGAGTATGGTATGCCTGTTGCCGATATGCTTGTCGACGCCGCAGCTAACAATGCCATATTGACCTTTATGGACGGCTATTCTGGGTATAACCAAATATATGTGGTCGAGGTTGACACCCATAAGACTGCCTTTAGGTGCCCTGGCGCCTTAAGTATCTATGAGTGGTTGGTAATGCCTTTTGGCCTCAAAAATGCAGGGGCCACGTACCAAAGGACCATGAATGCTATTTTCCACGATCTCATTGGTAAAAGCATAGAGGTATACATTGATGATGTGGTAGTCAAGTTCAAGAGTTTTGAAGTCCACCTAGTGGAGCTTGAACAAGCTCTAAAATGGATGAGACTCCACAATCTCAAAATGAACCTTGCTAAGTGTGCTTTTGGCGTGTCTGCAGGCAATTTTCTAGTCTTCTTGGTACACAACCAAGGCATTGAAGTGGACAAGAACAAAGCTCGAGCTATCCTTGAGGCAAGACCCCCTAGAACCAAGAAGGAGCTGCAGAGTTTATTAGGCAAGATCAACTTCCTAAGAAGATTTATCTCCAACTCAGCTGGAAAGATGAAAGCTTTCTCACCCCTGTTGGGGATAAAGAACACTGAGGAAATGATATGGGGAGCCAAGCAGCAGGAGGCCTTTGACCAGATCAAGGCTGCCTTAACTAATCCTCCTGTCTTGGTACCTCCACAGCCTGGGAAGTCTCTGAAGCTATATATTGCGGTCGAAGATCAAGCCATCAGCTGCTTGTTAGCTCAAGATGATGATAATGGCGCCGAGCTGCTATCTATTATCTCAGAAGGATCCTCAGTGACGCTGAGACTAGATATTCTCCTATTGAGAAGCTTTGTTTGTCCTTGTTTAATGCATGTACTAAATTGGAATATTACTATTACCTAAGGAAGTTTTAGTTGTGTGCAAAGTGGATATTATCAGATATCTTCTTAATAGGCCCGTCTTACAAGAAAAACTTGTCAAGTGGGCCATTAAGTTAAATGTGTTTGCCTTGACATACATGCCACTAATAGCTGTCAAAGGACAAGCCATAGCCGATTTCCTGGCTTAACACCCTTGAGTGGAAATACACGACACCCCAGCCGAGTCTATTAACTATCTGGGCCTAAAGCCTTGGGTGCTCTTGTTTGATGGATCGAGTACCGAAATAGGGGCAGGCATTGGAGTAGTCATCACCAGTCCCTGTGGTCAAACGTGGAGATTCATGTGCAGGATAAGGGATCAAGCCTCCAATAATCAGGCCGAGTATGAAGCCTTGATCATGGGACTTGATATCCTGGTCGCCATGAAGGCTCAATATGTGGAAATCAATGGGGATTCACAACTGGTGATCAAACAAATCACTAGGGAATACAAGTGTTATAACACGAAACTTAAACAATTGCGAGCCTCGGCGCATGACTTGTTAAAGTTGTTCCCCGATACAGTCATCATGTATGTCCCTAGAAGCGAAAACCAAGAGGCTAATGATTTAGCCATACAAGCCTCAGGTTACAAAGAGTTGGTGGTCGAGGTATTGCAACAAAACACCCGTACTTCGGCCGAGGAGGACCTTGCTGATGCTTGGATTGGAGTATTGACAGAGTACCTCTGTAATCCAACGGCCGACACTGACTTCAAAACCAAGCAAAGGGTGTTGAAGTATATTCTGATAGGGGACGAGCTATATAAAAGAAGTGTCAATGGGGTGTTGTTACGATGCCTCAAAAGAAAGGATGCGTATATGGTGATGGCACAGATCCATGCGGGAATTTATGGTGCACATAGGTCTGGCCCCATGTTGTGTAAAATCGTGTGCAAGTATACACAGTCCAACAAGTAGTATATGATAAGAAAGTATCGTTCCCACGAGGATTGAGGTCTAAAATGTGTTTAATTTGGTTAACAAATTAGTGAGGTAATTTAAATAGACACAAGTTTTTGAAAACAATTTAAACAGCAAATTAAGTTTTTTTTTTAAACAAAAAGGAAAGGAGCCTCGTTAAAACCTTCTGATGCAAAACCCTCCTTAGGGATAAAAACACCAAGAAGGAAAGAGTACTCCCCCCTATTTCATTAAAGAATAAAAAGCAAAAATACAAAAAGCAAGGGGGGACATAAACCAAAACCCCTGCAAACAAAAATTACAAAAATTACTTGCTGAAACGAAAAGAAGGAAGTCCAACCCTATTACGGTTAAAATCATCCTGAATAAAAGTGGGAATAGAATTCCACCATTGGAAGCCAGACAGGGTAGTTCCATGAGACGCAAGCTTATCAGCACAGTGATTTCCTTCCCGAAAAATATGAGTGCAACTGAAAGTCGGGGATTTTAGAAGACCCATGCAATTAAGCCAGCGGTTGCGGATACTCCAAGGCACAATGGAATGAGACGAAATAGCCATAACAGCAAGCTAAGAATCACTCTCAATCCATAAATGATGCCAACCTTTATGGAAAGCCACTTCAATGGCTACCATGATTCCAACAAGCAGCTAAACTAGACGAACCTCTAGCAGCGCCATCTGTATTACACTTAACCCACAAGCAAGGAGGGGACTTCCAAATAACCTCTATAGTTGTAGGAGCCTTACGAGGCTTGCAATCAACCGAAAACGCCTTAAGAATCAAAAAATCCTGCATGGAGTTTGACGTGGAGCCCTTGCTGAGATTACCAGAAATGCTCACATTTGCCGTGATCAAGTTCTTCATGTGAGTGGGCAAGATCTTCTTATTGTCAAAACGAATCTGATTCCGAGAGTGCCATATAGCCCAAAATACGTTAATAACAGCGGCGGTAACAACATCTTGCACTTGGTTAGACCAAGGGCGCTGACAAACCTCAAAAATCATCTCCGGGGAGGAAACATTAATATTAATTGATAGCTTACCACTAAGCCAGTCCCAGAGCTTCTTAGCGAAAGAACACTCACAGAAAAGGTGCAAAGATGTCTCATATTCCGCTTCACAGAGACTACACATGGAAACAGTTCCACATCCACGGTTTCTAAGCTGCTCATCTGTAGGCATACGGTTATGAAGGATACGCCAGACAAGAAGAGATTTGGAGGGCGGGATGACACTACTCCAAATATTTTTGAACCGCCTAATAGGCTGCCCCATAGGCCTATAATGAAGATAAGCAGTCTTAAAAGTAAGCATACCATCTGTAGAGTTTTTCCAAATCAGTTGATCCTGAGAGTCAAATGAAGGCAGATCTTTTTCGCGAAGGAGCGAAGCCAGCTGAGGAAAGATATTAGAAAGAGATGCTGGAATACACCAGACCATTTTGAATGAAGTCACAAACACGGGCCTTTAGATAGTGCTGACGATGCTCAGAAACATTGAGAAGATTTACTAGAGGGTCCGACATCCACGGATCTACCCAAAAGTTGATGCAGTCACCTTTACCAATTTGCCATATGCAATTTTCATGGATATCGGATAAATGATCACGCAAAGTACCCCACAAAGACGAACTGATATGATAAGAGATCGTAGTCCTGTTTCTGAAAACCCGGGACCTTAATAAGACAGCCCAGCTATTCTGGGAAATGCTGAGTTCCCAGCTAAGCTTAAGACAGGCTGCCTTATTTGTGTCTTTAAGGGATCTAATCCCGAGACCCCCCTCAGAGGTTGGTTTACAAACCTTATGCCACGCCACTGTAACCACTTTACGCTGATTGACGTCACCAGACCAAATGAAATTTCTGATCCAAGAATCAACCGTATTCAACAGAGAGGTAGGCCATTTGTATATCAAGAAGCTGTACACTAACATACTTTGAACAACCGACTTGACAAGCTGCGCTCTTCCGGCAATAGAGAGGAGCGAAGCTTTCCAAGCTGATAACTTGGCTTTAATCTTGTCAGCAATAGGCATTAAATAACCAACTTTAGGCTTACCTTTGAAAATGGGGATGCCCAGTAGGTGAACGGCAGCTGGCCAATAGAGAAGCCCAGCAGATCGGCAATGTGACACTGCCGTTGATTGGGAACAGCGCCCAAATGAACGGTAGATTTATTGGAGTTAACAATCTAACCAGAAGCCTCCCCATACTTGGTAAAGAAGTTGAGAAGACTATGAATATTTTTCAGCGAAGCTCTGCAAAAAATCATGATATCATCCGCATAAAGGGTATGAGATGGAACCTGAGTGCCTCTAGGACCATTAATTAACTCGAGATCCCCATCATGCACCAACTGGGAAATGCCTCTACTCAAAACCTCCTCAGCCAAGCAGAAAAGAAGGGGGGAGAGGGGGTCCCCTTGACGCACACCCCGCTTGCAGCTAAAGTACCCAGAAGGCTTGCCATTGACTGAGATTGAAAGCTTTGCAGAATGTAAAAGAGCATTAATCCAATCACAGAATTTTCTATTAAACCCAAAAGCCTTGAGGACTCTAAGAAGGAAATTCCAATCCAGAGTATCAAAAGCTTTCTTGACGTCAACCTTGAGTGCCATATTACCACCAAAAGCCCTATTATATATGTAGCATATTAATGGCTTCCGAAGTTAAGCAGATGCAGTCCGATATATTTCTACAGGGGATGAAGCCACACTGCTGAGATGAAACAATACGAGGAGCAATTTTTGAAATACGGTTAGCAAGTACCTTAGTAATAATCTTAAACTTGAAGTTCGCAAGGGCTATAGGCCGAAACTTCTCAATACTGTCGGCTCCGTTGACTTTAGGAATAAGGACAACCAAATTAGAGTTGAAGTTCGGGAGCATCCAACCCTGCCTGAAGAACTGCTGGACTGCGTTCACCGTGTCCTCCGCAATGATGTCCCAGAACTGCTGAAAAAAGAAAGCACCAAAGCCATCCGGCCCAGGGGCACCGTTAGCATTCACAGCAAAGATGGCCTGCTTGATCTCTTCCCTATTAGGAACGCTGGTGAGCATATTGTTCTCCTCACCTGTAACAAGATTAGGGATAATCTCCTCCACCATACCATTATCAAGACACTGGTTATTAGAGGCGAAGATATTCTCAAAATAATTAACAACATGAGATTCAATTTCATTCGGAGAAGTAAGAAGAACATCACCATGTTTTAGGGCAGTTATTTGCTTGGTAATATGTCTGATTCTGACCATCTGATGGAAAAATTTTGTGTTGCGATCACCATGTAAGTGCTAGTTAAGTCTAGATTTTTCGAGCCAAAAATCCTCTTGGGAAGCTAAAGCTTGCTGCAGCTCAAGCTGATGGACCTTTTCTTGCTCCTCTAACAACTCTGAATAGCCATCATTATCAATCTGTGCTTGAACGTGATCTAGGGATGCGGTCGCCACCTGCACCCTCATATTAACGTCCCCAAAGACATCTTTATTCCAAGCCTTAAGCTTTACCTTAAGGTTTTTAAGCTTCTGATTGAGGACCACCATAGGGCATCCAACAACATGAGATTGCCAAGCCTCCTTAATCACATTCAGGCAGTCAGGGTGACTCGCCCAAGTGCGAAGGAATTTAAAAGAAGAGGGATGCGCCCCATCTATAGTCTGAAGATCAAGCAATAAAGGGAAATGATCATATCTAGATTTAGTAAGAGTATAGCAAGAGATACCTGTGTAAAAAGTGAAGCAGACGTCATTACAAATTGCTCGATCAAGCCTTTTCTCCATGAAAGCCCGCCCTTTACGACCGTTAGACCAAGTGTACTGAACACCCCTAGTTGGCAGATGAATCAAGCTATTCAAATTGGTCCAGTTCTGAAAGTCTTCACAGGCTGCTTTAGAGGAGGTCCCACTACCTCTATATTCATGGCTGCCCAGAACAGCATTCCAATCCCCAGTAAAGCACCAAGGGATTTTATAAGTTTGCTGAAGAAGAGAAAGATCCTGCCAAAGTGATCTCCTGCCCAGATAGTTACAAGAAGCATAGATTGCAGAAATACCTACTGTATCATTATTGACCTCCACTGTAAAAGAGACTTGCTGATCTGAGCAAGCGATAACAGTAGGATTGAAATTGTCCATACAGATACACCAAAGATTAGGTGTTAAATTATTCCTGTCATTAATAGCAAAGACTTTCTTACCAAGGCTAGACCAATACCTGCACCGGAAATCATCAAGAGGACACCAAGGCTCAGAGATAAAAACGAAATCAGGCTTGTTAGATGAACAAAGCTTTTTAAGAGCTAATCTTGTAGGGGGATTAGCCAGGCCCCCTGTATTCCAATATAAGCACTTCATTGAGCAAGACTTTGAGATCCTGCCCTAGAACGGGTTGTAATTGGGGTAACAGCTTTCTTTTGGCGCTGTTTTTGTTTTTTCTTTTGAGACTTGGTGCGAACTATTTCAAATTCGGATCCCTCATCATTCTGGGCATTATCTTGCTCCAAGTTATCATCCTCCTCAACAACATCAGCCCAAGGCTGCTTAAGGATGTTCAAATCATCTATCACAACTTGAGCAGCTTCTTGGTCTGCAACCACTTGGACTCGGTTTCTATCGACCTCAAAGGTTGCTTCCATTTGCGAGTCACCTGCTAAAATTTGATCAGGCGTCGTTATTGCTGGATCTCTACCACTTGGGGATCCTGTTTCAAAATGATTAGAAATAAATCCAAGCAGTGGATTAATATCATCATGAGGGATATTTTTAGGGCCACCAAACTTATTAGGGATAGTGATCTCTTCAATAGAAATGAGGTCTCTGGGACGATTCGAGTGATTATCTTTTCCCACACTCTCAGTGGCTTCGATACCAGCTCCATTGTCCTTTTGGATATCTTTTCCTGCACCATTATCAATAGTGTGAGCAATAACAACAGTATCATTAGATGTAGCCTTACCTTTGACCTGATGTTCTTTCTCTGCGTCAGGCACATGCATGTCACGAACATTAATGTCATCAATTACGTTTTTTCTCCTTGGCTCCCAAACTTGCCTATTGAGTGGGGGCTGCACACGTGGCTCCTGTTTATGAGCCTGCTTACAATTGGAAAAATTGTGTCCAATAATATGACAATATGAGCAGAACTGTGGCAACCTTTCATAAACAACTTCCACATAAAATGCGTAGCCTTCACGCTCAACCATAATACGCTCAGGAAGATCTCCATTCAGATCAATATCAACAAGCACTCTTGCAAAGTGGCCAAAAGTACGTTTCTTTGTAGCATCACCCAAAGCAATAGGACCCCCGATTGCACCGGCAATCTCAAAAAGAGTGATTGGACGCTAGTATCCACGCGCCAGTCCATGTATACGCACCCAACATTGAACATTGGTGTTTCGGATCCTGTTTGGATCAAAGTCCGGCGTCCATTCAAATAGCCGTAGAAATCCCGGATGCAAGGACCAAGACCCAATGGCTTGAAGGCTTCGCATCTCCTCAAACGATTGGAAACAAAATTCATAGTATCCCTTTCCCAAGGAGACCATTTTCCAAGCGCCTATGGATTTCCATTCTTGCAAAAGTTTTGCTCTGAGATCATTAATTTTTAGAGGAGAATCCCCCTTAGACAGAGTAAGGCGGCCATGCAATACATTCTTGCATTCTTTGACACCTTCTTGATATTCAGTTTCGGTAATCTTAATAGTGACTGCATCGCCTTTGATGCAAGGCTTGGGAAACTAACTTGGAGGAATCACGCATGAGTTTGTGAGCGCAGCAGCAAAGGATTTTGATGCGGATACTGGCTGAGGCTGAACCCGAGGCGCTACTGCCGGTGCCGTATCGGCCGAGCATGGCCATGGATAGAAATCCATTAGCGCATCCCAGAACCTACCCAGCGAGAACCGCAGATCAGCAAACTCAGAAATATAAACAGACCAGATGTCGCGGACAAGAGGCACAGTCCCAACGTTTATATGTTTGTTAAAGGAGTCTTCGATTCCAACCACGTGCTTGTTACACTTTATTGTGCTTATATGAAATTGCCAATATCATTCATTAAGCAATCCAGATTTCACGATAAGAAATATAAACTATGCACCGAACCACTTACAGGGATAACCACGATAATATCGAAACCTTCAATCTGAACACGTATACGCCCCAGCAAACTGAACACGTATAACCCAGCAAACTGAAACACGTATACTAAACCTTCAAACTAAATACTTACCTTCAACTGAACACGTAGCAAGGATCAACGAAGCCTGACGATAATAACGAAACCTTCGAACGGAACAACTCCTGGAGGCCTGGCGATCCAGAGGAGAGAACCGACTGGGAAGAGAACACGGGTCAGATCAAGGATCAGCGAAGAATGCCTTCTTCCCAAACCCTAGCAGAGGTTGCTATTTTCTCCAAACCCTAGCCAACAACAAATTAAGTAAAAGGGTGTGAAAATCAGTATTGAGAATAAGTTGGAATGTGTTCACTAAGTAACTCATTTCTAGTGCAGTAGTGTTGCGTCTAATGCTACAGCAATAGATGCTGTCGCAATAGTTGCTATTTTGTCAAACACTTCCACTAGGGTTTCTCTACAAGAGTCTATGTCTAGACCCTAAATAGGTACTCCCTAGGCTACTCACGCACCCACAGTGTTCATCTCATGGATTTTGCCCTCCTATGTCTAGGGTTTAATCAAGAAGCATTAAAGTGTCCTTTACTACTTACTATCCATGTTATCTTTTGAGATCTATTCATAAACCATTTCTGAATTTACGAATTTACTTAAGTTAGATGGCCATTCCTAATTTAAGATGGAAGTATTAAGCTCACAAAAGATAAATTGCTAAAACATCAAACACATTTCATGACATACACTAGAGATTCATTACATAGATCCCAACATTCCAACTATGAGTATTTAGCTCATAATGAGCAAACAAGACAAGAAATACAACTTAAACATAATTGTAACAATCATATTCAAGAGATACAAGATAGAAATTATACTAAGTGAGGGGATCCGAAGATACACTCCAAGAAGAGAGTCTCAAGGAGAGGATTCAGCTCCCACGTAGCACACTCAACAAGTATTGTGGCTCCTGTCGTTGCTGCAGCAATGATTCCTGCAATGATCTTCGCAAGTTTGGTAATGGAAGGTAGCGTAAGTAAAAAAGGGTGGAAAGCTATTTCTAAACTTTCCTTTTCAGACCTAGCATGACATAAATGAAGAAGGAGGCTCCCTTTATAGCTCTAGGGTACATGATCCAAGAAAACCCTAAAATTGAGGCGCCCTTTGTCTTTTGTGTGCCTAAAAGTACAAGTGCCCAAGAAAAAGTGGAATATTCCTTGTTCAGGTGCTGGCACTAGCTGTACGTGCTCGTCCTTGCTATTACAGCTGTCCTTCGCTTCTTTTAGCGCGTCCCATCCTTCTCTCTCATCTTTCGCATAATTGCATTGCTATGGCAACTGATGCTGCAGCAATTGAACACACAATCAAAGCACACAAATAGGGCACCTAACTGCCAAATATTAAGAACTCAGGAATGCAACATTCTAAACTTAAAATATAACATTTACACATGCTAACTTACTAATTACACGAGAATAAACAATGAATTAACCTTAAGAATGCATAAATAACTCTTATAAATAAGAGTTATCACACCCCCAAACTTAATCCATTGCTTGTCCTCTAACAATGACACTTGACAAATACACAACAAGATCTGATCAGCCACATCAAATTCATAATCTTCTTGAATAATAGGTCCATCTTGAGCTTAACTTTTAGAATACTCAATGGTTATATGCCTACCCAATCAGATTCCTAAGTTACCATGTTCATAGTGTGTGTGTGTGTGTGTGTGTGTGTGTGTGTGTGTGTGTGATCTCTAAGCCATTTTAGCACAGAACAAGCTTCCAAAGTTCACTTAACTAAAACAAGAGTGGTTTTCCTTTGATCATGCCAAAGAATTTTCAAAAGATAAGGTAGTCTAACAACTTCAGCAAAAGAAAGGGGGGCTTCAAAGCACAACAAATGGCTTAGATATACAAGTCAGATACTGGGCCAGTGCTCTATATTTACAAACTTTAACTTTGTTGCTGCAACATTTTACATTTGATGACTTCCTTGTTGGAATGCCTATTTTTTTTGACTTTTTGATTTCTTTTTTTTTTTAATTTTTTTTACAGGCAATTGCAATCCTTACATTTATTTGCTTTGTACATATGTTTTATGCACTGACCCTCCTATGTATCTTCATGTTTGGCCTTAGTATAACCGATGCATCCCAAACTTAGTTTCATATGCTACCTTATATTTTTATTAAGAATTTGGCACAACCTAGGTCCACCAACACTAGCTTAGCATCAGATCCTTTTTAACTTGCTAAGCACTACCCTGAACACAAAGTAATGTGTGGGAACAAAGCTAACTTAGTTTTCTTAAATAGGGTAAACAACATATTGTTGCAGCAACAGCTGCTGCAGCATTCACTCTTCTCACAGCTTTCATCACTAAGTTAGTTCAAGATGACTCTAAATTTATTTATTATTATTATTACTTTTTATATATGGCTGATTTAATCTTACATAAAACATCTAAAAAAAACTTAACCTAAATCCTCCACCCCCCCCCCCCACTTAGAGCTGAGCAGTGTCCCCACTGCTTGTTCATTTGGGAAAGGGATGATAACTTGACACAACTAGACAAAACATGCATTTAACAAAGATAAAAACTAAAGCATAACTGAAAAAAAAATAAAGATAATGTTTTAAGAGGGAGAAGATTTTCCTGATGGTGCTCTAGGGCTGGTTCTGGTCTTGCCTCCACGCTTGACTCTAGGCTTGTAGACTTTGGGCTTCTTGGCTACTGGTTCTTTGCCAGCATTGCCATCTTCTGTTGTTGCTGCAGCATCAGATTGCTGCAGCACTAGGTCTACATCTGCAACAACAGAACGAGCAACAGAAGATGGTTCTTTCAAAGTCAACACTGTCTTGGCTACAAGCTCCAGAGCAGCCTTAGCTGCTGTAACTTTCTCAGCTTCTGCTATTACTGCAGCATCACGCACAACATCATCTTCCTTGCCAGCACTTGTTGTAGCCACAACTCTTTCCATCTCTGCCTCTTCTTCAGCATTGACCCCAACACCTTCTGCCTCTGCTTCTTGGACCTTTTTAAACTTCCTCTTTCTTGCCATTACCTTGGTTCTGGGCCTCTTTTCTGCCATTAGAGGTGGATTAGTCACATTTTCCCCTACTATTGTTGCTGCAGCATCACTTGCAGCAACACTGCCTTTTTGCATTTGGGCATCTGGCTGGGGAATTGTGGGCACTGGGTTAGGCTCTTTAGTTGGCTGAATTTGGGGTTCTTCAGTGTTTTGGTTTAGTGGCTGAGGTGGAGGAATTGGTGTTTTGGTGATTTTGGTAGGGGAGGATGATGGTGTGGGTGATTTAGGTGGGGTATGGGGAGAGGGTTGGTTAGGGTTAGGCTCATCTGTGGTGGTTTTGAATGGTGTGGTTACAGGTTCAGTGTTTGGGTTTGGTTCCATCTCTATATCAGTCTGATCATCCCACTCTTAATCTGCTTTTTCACTTTCTTCAGATGTTTCTTCCTCCTCTTCACCTTCTTCATCTAACTCTGCCATTACATTTCTGTTTTCTTCTTTTTCTTCAGTGCTCAAAGAGCCACCGTCTTCTGTTAACAGGGCATCCTCTTCCTCAATTACTTTTTCTTTCTTCTTCCCTTTCTTGCTGAGTGCAGCTGCCTTCTTTGACTTAGCGGGCATTACAGCTTCTTCTTTCTCCACTAGCTCGTCTTCACTTTCAAACTCAGATAATTCCTTTTCTACAAATTCCTCTTCCAAAATCCAGTCAGGGAATACAGGTGGTTCTTCCACTGCTTTGCTCTTAAAATTCTCAGCAAACAACTTCTTCTGCCATTCATGCTGTGCCTTTTGAAATTGCCACATAGCACGTTGTTGCAACAACAATTGCTGCAACACCATGCTTCCACCTGATGTGTCAGCAGTTGGCTTCTTTGAAGTGCAGATTGTTGGGAATGCTGCCATTGGATATCCTATATCTTCACTTTTTTCAATTTCCACTCCAGCATTCACACACAGGTCAGTTATCAAGCATGGAAAGAACAAATATCCAGCAGACTTGATCTTACATTCAACTATCTCCCTAGCAATCAGCCTACCAACATCAACATCTTTTCCTCTTAAAATAGCATCTAGCACAAGCAGTCTTTCCTTCTCCACATTTGTTGTGTGTGATGTAGGCAGAATTGAGTGCTTAACAAAATTAAACCATACCTTAGCATCTTCTTTAAGATTGACCCTGGGAAGTCTGAATTCATTGGTACTATTCTTCAACCATTGAGTACCAGGCACAGCAAATGTCTTCTTTACCACTTCCATTTCCTTTCTTCCATAGCCTTTGACCCTCTTCGCAAATGCCAACCCATTGTATCCTAGCCCTAAGACTTCATTGATGATTCGTGATTCAAACTTGACTGGCACATTACGGACTATAGAGTAAAACTGTGGTTTCTCATCCTTCGCTTCTGGAATCCCCTCGTAAAGTTCACGACCCACATTTTCGTAGAACAAACTGGGCTGTTGCACAAAGTGAGTCCATCCCAATGCTTTCACAATGGATGTGAAAGCATTAGGTGCACCCAAAAGCTGAAAGCCCCTTTCGGCCAAGAATTTCATTTTGCGAAACTTCATGGGGCCATCAGCACCTTTGATCTTCTTTCTTGACAATCCACGCGAAGAGCGACTTGATTCTCCCTCAGTCAACTTAGATTGACTCCTTCCACTTGATTTCACAGCAATGGAGTTAGTGCGAGCCATGATGGTTTGGGATTGAGACTTGGGAAACAGTGTTTGAACAGTGATGGTGAGAAATTGGGTGAGTTTTTGATTGTGGTGAAGATGAGAGGGACGGATTCTTTGATGTTTATAGCGAGATGAGACGGTTTTGCATTTTGGAACATGGGAGAAGTTATTGTTCTAGCCGTTAAGGCTAAAGACACGTGTATGGAGGGGGTTTAAAGTGGGACAGGTGATGGGGCTTGGTGTGACATGAATAAGACACGTGTGATAACTCAACTGTTTACTTTGTTTTGGTTTAAGATACTTTTCCCCAAATTTTACCAGTGCATACGTTGCTGCCACATTGCTGCAGCAACAATTGCTGCCACAACCTGATTCGTCCTTCAAACTCTGAAATCCTGCACAAAACAACAAAAACCACAAAACAATTTATTAGTTTAAAACTCTAGGCTGCCTCCCAGTAGCGCTTGGTTTAAGAGTCATCAGCCAGACTATCCTCTAATGCTAGAGGTCCTTCAATTCAGTGGTGACCTTTTCCCTCACCACAGGTTCACCATAATAGGGTTTTACCCTCTGACCATTGACTTTAAAGCTAGATTTGGTTGCTTCATCATATAACTCCATAGCACCATGAGAATACAATTTAACTAGCTTGAATGGACTAGACCACCTGAACTTATGTTTTCCAGGAAACAGTTTGAGTCTTGAGTTGAATAGCAACACTTGTCCCCCTTCAATGAGTTCCTTTCTCTAGATTTTTCTGTCATGCCAAGCTTTGGTTTTTTCTTTGTACATCTCTGCACTTTCATAAGCAAAATGTCTCATTTCGTCAAGCTCATTCAATTGTAGAAGCCTGGCTGCACCTGCCTTTTCATAATCATAATTGAGCTTTTTGATTGCCCAAAATGATTTATGTTGAAGCTCAAGAGGTAGGTGACAAGCTTTGCCATAAACAATTCTGTAAGGAGACATTCCCAAAGGAGTATTGAATGCAGTTCTGTAGGCCCATAAAGCATCATCCAAATGAACAGCCCAATCCTTTCTTGTAGGTCCTACCATCTTTTCCAGTACTCTTTTGATTTCTCTATTGGATAGCTCTGCTTGCCCACTTGTTTGAGGGTGGTAAGCAGTTGCTATCTTATGTTTTACTCCATACTTAGCAAGAAGGTTCTCAGTCAATTTGTTACAGAAATGAGATCCTTCATCACTGATTATAGCTCTTGGAGTCCCAAACCTTGTAAAGATGTTCCTTTGCTGAAATTTTCTGACAGATTTTGCATCATTGGTAGGTAGAGCTACAGCTTCAACCCACTTTGATACATAATCAACAGCCACCAATATGTATAAATTGCCAAAGGATGATGGAAAATGTCCCATAAAATCCATACCCCAAACATCAAATAGTTCTACCTCTAAAATGTTTGTTAATGGCATTTCATGCTTGCTGGAAATGTTACCAGTCCTTTGACAATTATCACATCTCTTAACCATTTTATGAGCATCTTTAAAAATGGTAGACCAATAATATCCAGATTGTAATACTTTGGCTACTGTTCTCATACCTCCAAAATTCCCACCATATGGAGCTGCATGGCATTGCTGCAGCACCACTTGCTGCTCTTCTTCAGCCACACATCTTCTTAGAAGTTGATCAGGGCACTTCTTGTACAGAAAAGGTTCATCCCAAAAATATTGCTTGATAAGATGAAAGAACCCTTTCTTCTGCTGAGAAGTCATATCACAAGGCATCACTCTAATGACCAAGTAATTCACAATATCTGCATACCAAGGTGTTGCAGCATTTGTTGCTACCGCATCTGTTGCTGCAGCAGTTACTGCAAGCAATTTTTCATCAGGGAAGCACTCCTTGATTTCTCCACTGTGATTACCTGTATTTGCACCTTCCAATCTGGACAAATGATCAGTAACTTGGTTCTCCACCCCCTTTTTGTCTCTAATTTCAAGTTCAAATTCTTGGAGGAGGAGAACCCATATTATTAACCTAGGTTTTGCATCTTTTTTAGCAATCAAATACTTAATGGCAGAATGATCAGTGAAAACAATTACTTTTGTGCCAACCAAGTTTGATCTAAATTTATCAAAAGCAAAGACCACAGCTAATAATTCCTTTTCAGTAGTGGTGTAATTCAATTGTGCATCAATAAGTGTTTTGCTAGCATAATAAATAGAATGAAAAACTTTGTCATACCTTTGGCCAAGGACAGCTCCTATGGCAAAGTCACTAGCATCACACATGAGCTCAAATGGCTTGCTCCAATCTGGAGTCACAATCACAGGTGCTGAAACCAGTGCCTTCTTTAGTGTGTTGAATGCTACTAGACAGGGTTCATCAAAGACAAATGGTGTGTCATGCTGCAGCAATTGACACAATGGCTTTGAAATTTTAGAAAAGTCTTTAATGAACCTCCTATAAAATCCTGCATGCCCTAGAAAACTTCTCACACTTTTCACATTTGTGGGTGGAGACATCTTTTCAATTACTTCAACCTTGGCTCTATCAACTTCAATTCCCTTCTTTGAAATTCTATGACCTAGAACAACCTCTTCTTGAACCATGAAATGACATTTTTCCCAATTTAACACCAGATTGGTTTCTTCACATCTATCCAAAATTTCCTCCAAGTTATTGAGACATAGTTGGAATGATTCCCCAAAGACTAAAAAATCATCCATAAATACCTCCATTGATTTTTCAATAAACTCAGAAAAAATTGACATCATGCACCTCTGAAAGGTAGCTGGTGCATTACATAACCCAAATGGCATTCTTCTAAATGCAAAGGTACCAAAGGGGCATGTGGATGTGGTCTTCTGCTGATCCTCAGGTACAATGGCTATTTGATTATAACCAGAGTAACCATCAAGGAAACAGTAGAATTCCTTACCAGCTAACCTATCCAACATCTGATCAATGAATGGTAAAGGGAAATGGTCCTTCTTTGTAGCCTTGTTGAGTTTTCTATAATCCATGCATATTCCCCACCCTGTGACTGGTCTTGTAGGAATCAATTCATTTTTCTCATTAGCTACCACTGTCACTCCTCCCTTCTTTGGAACACATTGCACAGGACTTACCCATGCACTATCTGAAATGGGGTAGACAATACCAGCATCAAGCCATTTGATTATCTCCTTCTTAACAACCTACTTCATGATAGGATTAAGTCTCCTCTGCCCTTCAATACTATTCTTTGAATTTTCATCCAAAATGATTCTATGCATATAGATGGTAGGACTTATTCCCTTTATATCAGCCATTTGCCACCCAGTTGCTTTCTTATGCCTTCTTAGGGTAGTAATGAGATCATATTCTTGACTTTTGGTGAGGTCATAAGCAATGATCCCACGCAAAGAATCATTTTCCCCCAAAAAGGCATACTTCAAGTGTTTAGGTAACTCTTTAAATTCAAGTGAAGGTGGTTGCTTAATAGATGGGACATTCCTCTTGAAGCTTGAGTCTTCTAGTTCCAAAGATTCATACTTTCTTGACCAAATTTCCTTGACAGTTGCTTCATTATCCAGTATACCTTCTTCCACAAGTTCCTCTTTTGCTGAATCTGCCAGAACCTTGATTAGGTGATCTGATTGCTTGTGAAAATGCTTTTGAACAACTGCATCAAGTGAGACTACATGTGAACATTCTTCAGTCCCCTTTTCAGGAAACTTTAGAGCATTCATCACATTAAATTTGATGAGATCCTAAGTGCCCTAGGCATGTGGAAGGAATTCTACAAAGAAAAACAATATTCAGCTCCTACATTTGAGAAGCCAAAACTCACATCATCCAATATTTTCTATTTTATTTCTAATTTTCGTATTTTATTTTAATAGAATAATTATAGGTGTGTTTTGGTCTTTCCTACGTTAGTTTTTGGTTTTTAAAGTCTTGTTGAGTGATTATGATGGCTAGTGGGAGTGATGGAGACACCACGATCGGGGATGGAAGACCAATCGATAAGTCGGGAAGACGCCACAACCAGCTATGGAGGTTCCGGTTGATAAGTCGAGATGAGCGCCACGGTAAACCGATAAGCTCCTATAACGGCTCACGAAGAACCAAAGAGACACGTCTCTAAATTTTTTACTCAAAATTCAACTTGTTTATTTCATCAAACGAATTACAATTTATAGAGAACCTTAGGCCCAATTGACCCAAAAGAACATCAGGCCCAATTGACTCAATAAAATCCTAGAAATTAAAATATACTAATAAATATCAAATCCTAATTTTAATGAAAATAACTAATTAAATTCCCACTATCATGCAATTATCAAATAAATTGATAAGTGCATTTACAATATTTAATACCTAAAAATAACCATAATTATTCTTGTTGATTTAGCAATGAATGCTCCATAAATGACTTGGATCTTGTAATTCCTCTTTTGCTCTGACTTTTTTTCTTGATTAACAAGTTTGCTTGATTAGCAAGTTTGTTGACTCCATGTCCTCATCAAGACTCCACTAGCCATCATCATCACTCAACAAGACTTTAAAAACCAAAAACTAACGTAGGAAAGACCAAAACACACCTATAATTATTCTATTAAAATAAAATACGAAAATTAGAAATAAAATAGAAAATATTGGATGATGTGAATTTTGGCTTCTCAAATGTAGGAGCTGAATATTGTTTTTCTTTGTAGAATTCCTTCCACATGCCTAGGGCACTTAGGATCTCATCAAAATTTGATCTCTTGATCATTGACCCTCATGGTCAATTCTCCTTTTTTGCACATCAATGAGGGTTTTCCCTGTGGCTAGGAATGGCCTTCCTAGAATGATAGGCACCTCCTTATCTGAATCAAAATCAAGAATAACAAAATCTGCAGGAAAAACAAACTTGTCAACTTAGTAAGCACATCCTCTATTATCCCTTCAGGATAGACAATGGACCTATCAGCTAACTGAAGGGTAACAGTGGTGGGTCTAGCAATTCCAATACCCAACTTTGTAAATATAGATTTGGGCATTAAGTTAATACTTGCACCCAAATCACATAAAGCACGACCAGTATAGTTTTCCCCAATAGAATAAGAAATAGTGAAGCTGCCAGGATCCTTCAATTTTCTTGAAAGCTTATTCTGCATGATCATACTGCACTCTTCTGTCATTGCCACAGTTTCAAATTCCCCTAGCCTTCTCCTTTTAGTTAGCACATACTTCATGAATTTTGCATAGTTGGGCATTTGTTGAAGGGCCTCAACCAAAGGAACATTGATGTGAAGTTGCTTTAGCGCCTCTAGAAATTTGCCAAATTGCTTGTCTTGCCGAGCCTTCTTCAATCTTTGAGGAAAGGGTGGATCTGGCAAAGCTTGATCAAGCTTAGGTGAAGTTACTGGTGCAGAGTCAGATGCTGCAGCATCTATTGTGGCAGCATCTTGTACATCATGTTTTTCATTTTTTTTCATTCTGTTTCTTTCCACCACCTTGATCAAGTGATGGTCCTGCCAAATCCTTCCCACTCCTTAAAGATATAGCCTTGCACGTTGGTACCTCTTTCCCTTTTGAAGAGGAAGCTTCAGTAGTAGAAGGCAATGTTCCACTAGGTCTCTGGGTTAGAGCAGTGGCTATTTGACCAATTTGATTTTCCAAGTTCTTGATAGCAGCCCCTTGAGTTTGATACTGAGTTTTGGTTTCATTCATGAAAGCTTTGAGCATAGCTTCCATAGAATTACCAGCTGCTGGGGCTGCTGCTGCCTTGGGTTGAGCAGGGAATCCAGGTGGTGTAGCTAGAGTTGCTGCAGGTGCTGCTGTACTCCATTTGAAATTGGGATGATCTCTCCATCCTGGATTATAGGTACTGGCATATGGATTATGGTTTCTATTGTATCCGACATAGTTGACTGAAATAGGGTTGGTTGGGCATTCTTCATATATGTGACCTCCTCCACAGTAGACACAACTGGTAAACCCCACTGGAACTTGTTCAATTGCTGTTGCAGCTTTGACCTCTGGTTTAGCTTCTGTTGCTGCAGCATCTGCTACTGGGGCACTAGGTGCATTTAGGTTTTTAACCATATTGGTAAGGGATGCCACTTGAGCAGCTAAAGCAGTCATTTCACTAACTTCATGCATCCCAGCTACTTTCTTTTGAGCACTCACTCTTGCTGTAGGCCATTGATAATTATTTGCAGCAATTGTTTCAATAAGATTGTAAGTATCAGTGTATCAACCATTCAATAAAACTCCACCAGAAGATGCATCAAGCATAAGCCTTGTCTGAGGTTCCAACCCATTGTAAAAAGTTTTGCATTTGAACCACAACTCGCAACCCATTATGTGGACATTTTCTTAGCAATTCTTTAAATCTTTCCCGTGCTTCAAACAGTGTTTCAAATTCAGTTTGTCTGATAGAAGTAATTTCAGTTCTTATCCTGGCATTCTTGATAGGTGGAAAGTATTTAGTCATAAACTTTTCAGCCATTTCATTCCAAGTAGTGATAGAGTTAGGCTCTAAGGAATTTAACCAAGCCTTGGCTCTATCCTTCAAGGAATATGGAAACAGCTTAAGTTTAAAAGCATCATCAGTAACACCAGGGAGTATGAAATTACTACAAACTTCTACAAATTGTTTTAAATGCAGATGGGGATCCTCAGTAGGTCCACCACCAAATTGGCCAACTGTTTGAAGCATTTGAAACATCATGGGCTTAAATTCAAAGTGTGTTGTGGCAAGTTCAGGCCTTACTATGCTGGTTTGCATAGTTAGAGGGTCAAAAATTGCATAATCCCTCATAGGTCTGTCCCTGTCATTAGCCATTCCCATGACTGTTTGATTTCATACCTCTTGGTGATATTGGTTGACAGGAGGGTTTTCCATTTCAGTGGCATTGTGTTGAGAACCTTGAGCTGGTGTGCTCTAGGAATCATGTACAGAAGCCATGACACACTACGCCAAAAGCTAAAAAAAAGAGCGCACCCTTTAGTAGCGCTTCTAAAAAAATGCTACTTATCTACCAACATCAGTAGTGCTTTTCTGAAAAGCGCTCCTTATTCTTGATCACAATAAAACATCAGTAGCGCTTTCCAAAAAAGCGCTCCTAATTGAAAACTCTCGCATACCCATCAGGAGTGCTTTCCTATTGAGCGCTACTTTTTTTAAAAACACGCTACCCCCATCAGGAGCGCTTTTTGCTTTCTAAAAAGCGCTCCTCATTCAAAATCTCGCATACCCCATCAGGGGCGCTTTTTAGAAAGCGCTACCTATGCTCAATTTTCTAAAATATTATTTCCTTTTGCGTTGTATCTCCTTCCCGTTGCAGAAACCCAAAAACCCTCTCACGCATCCTTCCCGTACAGAAACGCAAAAACGTTCCAAAATTCCCGCCTCCACCCTCGCCTCCTCCACCCTGCGCCGCCGCCTTAGAGCTTCCTACGCTCTCCTTCGACCACGCCGTCTCACCTTCGACCACGCTCTCCTTCGTATGCTCTCCTTCGACCACGCCTCCACCCTCGCCTCTCCTCCCTCCTCCACCCTGCGCCACCGCCTTAGAGCTTCGTACGCTCTCCTTCAACCACGCCGTCTCTCCTTCGACCACGCTCTCCTTTGTACGCTCTCCTTCGACCATGCCTCCACCCTCGCCTCTCCTCCCTCCACCGCGTACGCTCTCAACCCTGCACTGTCCTTCCGCGTTTGCTGCGACCACGCCGTCCTTCCATTCAACTTCCACGTCGTCCTCCCTGTTGGTTATTGGTACGCACTCCCTGTGGGTTAGTTGTTTTCTTTCTCTTCTTCTTTTTCTTCCATTTTTTAAGGAGAAAATTGAATTTCGTGATATAAAATAAACATATTTTGTTCCATTGTTGGCTTATGAGGAAACGGCTGCTGAGTTTATCTAGTTATCTGTAACAGGAAGAAGCTGTACATAGCTGTACATAGATTGACAGAGGTTTTAAGAGAGGAAATAAAGACTGCACGCCTTGTCGCAAACCCTGGTTGTTATCCAACTTCCATTCGGCTTCCTATTGTCCCACTTATAAAGGTTAGCAATCACTATGCTTTATAAAATACAAATTTAGAATAACTCAATTTTGTTGGCTGGCTGGTTATGATGCATTAGTATTATACATTGATGTTGTGTTCCAATAATTCTGTGACTGTAACATGTGAGCTAGTTGAAACTTAAGCAACGTGTATTTTCATTTTGATCTTATTTGAGAAACAAGTTCAGGGTATTTATTAGGAACTAGATTTTAACTAGTGAGTCGTGCGTACTGGTGATGACTGAGATTGAATTTATAATTTGATTAAAGCTGATTGCCTATTAGTTGTAGTGTCAGGTTCAATTGCTATAGGGATTGGTTACAGTTAGAACTAGACAACTTTTGTCATTCTTATTTTAGCACTATTGATCTTTTGTCCTGTTTACATGAAATTCTTCCTAGTTGAAACTGTGATACCAGCTCCAAGAAAGAACCAAGTGATAGGCTATTGCTCTAAAATTGATACTTTGTTCTTCCTTACTTGCATCAATAGTATATGTAAGTTACCTTGTATTCATTTACTTCCCTGATTACCAAAAGCAAACTTACTGATACAATTATTCTATTCACTGTCTTCATATTATGTTTTTGGTGTAGGCTTGGCTCTGTGGATTAGCATGGGCACCTTGGGTATGTAAAATCTATGACTTACTAGATATGTAGTTAATTTCACTGTATATTTAGTAACTCTTGTACTTCAGTTATATATGAAAAATTTATAATATGCATTTCCTAAATGTTATTAATTGAGCTCAATTCACCAAAGTAGGCACCACACTTAAGTGCCTCATGTCCTTGTGAAACCATCTGTGAGTAGTAGATGAATTTGCCTCATCTTTGATAAAATTATGAGCTTGAAGTGGGGATTGAGTAGTAGATGATTTTGCCTCAGGTCCTTGTTTGATCAACTCCTATTTTGATTAATATAGTTATATAAATGATGTTGTTTCAGTGCTTTGGCAACTTATTGGGGATTGAGTGATGTCAGGACTGCGCACAGAAAATCATCATCTTCTACAAAATGGATACCAATAAGGGTAAGTTTATAATCAATATTCTTATGCATATGTAATTACTTAAATTTAATAATAAGTAAACTTTTGTTTTATAGGGTCCATTACAACCAAACAACATTGGTTGCGGGTACTATGTAATGAAATTTATGAAGGACATCATCAACCACAACGAAATGGAAATCTTAATCCATGTATGTAATTTGATAGTTTGTTTTTTGACAAGTAATTCAATATCTAATTTAGGAAGTTCATTTTATGTAATTTTTTTTTGGATATCCTATTTTTGTAGTACCTCATATTGGATATGTTGTAATTTTTGTTGTTGTATATGTTAACATTCATATTTTGGTACATGTTGATTTATGTAATTTTTGTTGGCATATATATATATATATATATATATATATATTTGTGTGTGTGTGTATGGAAATTTCATTTGGAAGTTCGTTGTTGGTTGCTGGTTGTTGGTAATGAATATGAGCAGGGAGCAAGGAATTGATAATAGAGAATAAACAGAAAAAAAAAATTTAAAAAAATTAGGCATAGGTAGCGCTTACTGTAAAAAGCGCTACTTATGGTCTAAGCGCATCTAGGAATGAGGAGCGCTTTAACAAAAAAGCGCTACTCTTGCTTAGATGCGCTAAGACCATAAGTAGCGCTTTTTACAGAAAGCGCTACCTATGGTCTAAGCGCATCCGGGAATAAGGAGTGCTTACACTAAAAAGCGCTCCTCTTGCCTGTTCATTGGTAGCGCTTTTTGAGTGCTGCCTTTGGGGGATTGGCAATAGGAGCGCAAGCTTTAGGAGCGCCCGAAAGCGCTACTGATGGCCTAAAAAAAGCGCTCCCAATCCCCAATTCTGTTGTAGTGACAACAGCTCTACTATTGATCCTTCTCAACCTTCTGAACAGTCTTTCTATTTCTGGATCCAACTGAAATCCTGGTGTGGAAGTGTAACACCCCATTTCTACCCGGCAAAATAATACAAAAATATCAGAGTTCATAAAAATCTTTTTCAACAGACATTGGAGTGCCACATTTACTCCGTGCAAACAACAACGAGTTAATTCGCTTTTGAAAACAGTTATATAACACGTTTGGATGAACCGATAAAATAACCATTTTAATCCCCAGAAATAAATCATCTTTAAAAACTACGCAGCGGATTCACCACAAGTCAAATTAAATAATCGCCGCGTCTTAACAACTCAAGACAGCTCAGAAAACATCAAAATAGCAACATAACAGCTTAAAGCTCCAACAACGAAATAACAAGGCAAACAATATTAAAACGCGTGTTCATTCCCCCGAGTGTTACATATCAGAGCGACGACACCGACTCGATCGAACGAAGGTGAACCGCCTTCATTCGGGATTACCTGCACGTTACCAACATTGGGGTAACATTCAAACAGAAGGGGTGAGATATCGCACTATATAATCGGATACATGAAAAACAATATATAATTCAGGTCAATTCATCACTTAACAGCAGTCAAATCATCTCAATCACATAAGTATGCACATAATGCGAAATGCGATTCAACTCAGGGCCACCGCCCTATAATGCATGTGGTACCATAATTCAAGCCCGTAAATAGGGGCATCAACATCGCAACATCGTCGTCGTGGTTTGAGCATAGCTCCATCGTAAAAATATGCTATGCATGCGACGCTGTAACATCCCCTATTTTTGCTATTTAATTATATTAGCATAATATTAATTATTAGTGAATTATTTAATTGATTGAAATTGTTTAAATTGAAAATGACTTGTTTGATTTGTTAAGTATGGAATTGTATGTGATTGAGTATTTAATTAGGTTAAGTTAGGATGATTAGGATTGAGAGGAGTCATATGGAATAGAGTTAGTAAGTGAGGGGTAAATTAGTCATTTTACCCTATCCCTTTTAAAACCCCCCAGCTGAGCCATATGCATAAACACTTCATTTTCTCTCATTTTCTGAAAATCTGGAAAACTGAAGCAAGATAGGAAGTATAGGGAGAGAGAGGTCACGAAGGAGAGGAGAGGAAGAGGGAAGGCCCAATCTGAATGCATGTCCTATTTATCACCACCATCCTTCATCATTTCCCTTCCTCTTCCCATTGATACCATTTTTACAAGCTGCAACCCATCCATCTCCAATTCACCATTGATGAACCTCCATCTCAAAATGGAAGTGAAGAGTGTTGCATGTGAGGTTTGAGCTTCACACTTTGATCTAGAAACCATAACAAGCATTAGGGAGATCATTTGATAGCTAGATTCGAAGTGGGGAGAAGCTAGGTTCGACCAGCCCATCCTTGCAACTTTGGAGCGATTCTGGAGAAAGTTCGTGAGTTGGTGTTGTGATCGAGTTCGTGGTTCTCGGGAACGGTTGAGTCATTAAAGTCTTAGCAAATAGGTGAGTTCTATACTCACTAGGTTGTTATGGTCATGTGTGTTATGCTCTGAGTTTTGGTCTCGCATTTTTATGAAAACCGGTATTGAACCGTTTTATGAAAACATGGACGATTCGTTAAGTGATGTGATTGGTTAAGTTTAATTGTTGATTTTTGTTACGATTGTTGATTGCTATGTAATGATTGATTGTCTTCCATGACTGTTTTGATGTATTATTAAGTTCGGATGTGAATCGGAATGGATACGGGAACGATCGGAATGGATACGGGAACGATCGGAATGGACAAGAGAATGCGAAAACTGGTTTTTCTGAAATGCTGATGGCCACGAACGGACCGTGCGCCCCTGGGCACGGGTCGTGCGTGAGGTTCTGGTACTCACGGTGAATTTTCTGAAAACTGAGCACGGATCGTGCGCCAAGGCGCACGGATCGTGTGTCTCTTGCTGGCACCCAAATTTAAACTATGCCCTAAGTCATTCCGATTGGTCCTAAGTCCCTTCTAATCCACTCCTCAAGGTTTCCCAAGGATGGAAACATATTAGTATCATGAAATCAAGTACGATCGAATTGTTTTATGTTATGTTCATGTCATTGTTTTATGTGATGCCCCGATGTGGTATTTTATGAGATCGATTATGACTAAGTTAGGTTGTCATAATGTTGAGTATGGGCGATGCATTATGATGTGGACTAGGTAATGGATAGTTATAAGTTAAGTTAACAATGTTAGTAATTCCGTGTGAGATCACCTAATGACAAGATCATGCTAAGTATAAGATTAGGTTAAGATTAGGACCATTGTTATTCAAGCCCATTGTCATGTTCATAGATCATTGTTCACTGTTCATTGTTCAAGGTATATTTAAATATATACATCAGGTTAGGGTGACGACCCTATGTTAATTTAGTGTGCTAGGGGAGGGGAAGTCATGAGCCCTATGAACCTAGGCCCCTTGAGGTTTGCCCGCTAGCGATTAGTAGATTGGGTTCACCGGGAGCTTATTTTGCCAAGTGACCGGTGACATGCTAAAAAGCCGTTGTTCATTGTTTATGTGTTGCCTCTTGTAACTGCTTATGAGGGTTATGAGGACAACGTTTATGTTAGTCACATAGTCAAATAGTAAGACTATGAATTATGAATCAAGAAAAACGAATCAAGCATAATTGAACCGAGAGAGTTAGTAAGGGGTCTCGATAGAACTCACTGAGACAAGTTGTCTCACCCAATCCATGTTGTTGTTTTTCAGAATTGCAGGCTAAGTTGAAGATGATGAGGCATGGTCATGGAGATGCTTGAGGAGCAGCCGCTATCTTTATTTTATTATGTCTTGTATTCAGTTTTCTTTGTACTTTGTATTCAGATCCTTAGTATGTACGATTGTACGACTTATGTTATAAAGTTGTAAATCGCTTCCGCACACTTTCTATTTTGGTACTGAACACTAGTTGAGTGGTGCAAGAACGCTTTATGCATTTTTCATGTTAAGTTATGTAACGCGCTTGATGGTTTTTAGCATCAAGTATTAGTAGGTGTTCAGTATTTAAAACAGGAGGTACTCTGATGTATGCCAGTATTGCGCTTCGGTAATTTCTACAAGTTAGAAATTAACGGGGTGTTACAATTGGTATCAAAGCAGTTCGACCTTGTCGGACTTAGAATCATGAGTCTCTTAAGTCCTCTAAGTGTGATTCCTCTTAGTATGCTATTAGACGTTTAGCCTAATCAACTAAACACTTTGTGCATATTTCGCAGAATCATGGCTGGTGGAAGTAGGAGAAGCGTCCCTGTTGATCCAAATACTGAATGGATGCAGAATGTCATCGAGACGCAACAAAAGATGATGAATGACATGATGCAAATGCAGCAGCAGCAGATGGCTCAAATGGCCCAGATGCATCATGAGAGGATGAATCAGCAACAACCGAATGTTCAACAACCTCCTCTGGAAGATCCGAATAGGGCTTACTTTCGTTTTCAGAAGATGAATCCTCAAAGTTTCAAAGGAGGACCTGAGGTAATGGTGTCACATTTCTGGTTGGATTCGATGGAGAAGATTTTTAGGACTCTTCAATGCAGCGAAGAAGAGAAGGTTCTCTTTGCCGCCCATATGCTCGAGGAAGATGCTCAAACCTGGTGGACCAATGCTCATGATTTGATGGTGAACCAGGGAACTCATGTTACCTGGGTTAACTTCAAGGAGATGTTTATTGGTCATTTTTTCCCTCCGGTGATGAAGTTAAGCAACGCAACACAGCATAAGGCAGCCTGATTTAGGCGCCCATGGCGCCCCTGCGCCAGACACAGCACGAGGCAGCCTGATTTAGGCACCCATGGCGCCCCTGCGCCAGACACAGCATGCAACAACAGCAACCGGGCAGCCAAATCTTGGCCCCCTTGGCGCCCATGCGCCAGGAGACACAGCAACATCGCAATCGGGCAGCCAATACTTGGCACCCTTGCGCCAGGAAAACGCAGCAACCTCACAATCGGGCAGCCAAGACTTGGCGCCCTTGCGCCAGCAAAACATCAACCGGCGCCCATGGCGCCCAGGAACAGCAACAACGGGCATCCAGGATTAGGCGCCCTTGGCGCCCTATGCGCCAGGTACCTGCAAGACTGCAACACAACACAACAGGGTGGCGCCCTTGGCGCCCAGCAACATTTTCAGGAACGGCGCCCATGGCGCCCATGACTAGAATTTCGATTCCAAAACATCATCAAGCACGTTCACTCATGTTCAATCATCATCAATCATGTTCAATCATCATATAAAAATTCAATACCTACAACTAGGGTCTTCTAACTTAATCACACCTAGGGTTCCATCAACCTTCCTACATAGAGCCCTTCATACACCCAATTAAAGAGATAGAACCCCACCCTTACCTGGGATTGAAGGTTGTGCAAGCTTCCTTGGTTTTGCCTCTTGGTTCTCCCGCTAATTCTGATATTCGATCGTAACAGTTCTTTTTCCACAACGCAAGGGCGGTTAACAAGCTTTCGAGCGTGATCTGAATCTGACGGCGTGACCATTGACTCGAACGCATATAATCAGACAACGAGAACATTTAGTTAACTACCCGATAAAAGTCAAAGATAATTAATTGTGTCTCAAAAAGGAGTACCTATCGAAGGTAAAGGTCAACGATGCTAGTTTGAAAGCACGAATTGCACGCAGGGAATTTTCTACGATCTTGACAATTCACGGACGTATGCAACAGATTGAACTGAGTGGCGACAAGTACCACCTCAAGGAAAACAAGATTCAGTAACCAACTTGCTTGAATAATGCAAACTGAGGAAGTCAAATTACGATCTCTCAAGCATAATCCGAATCCGGCGGCATGACAATTAACTTGAACGCTATCGAAAAGGTAAGGTGACTCGGTGGTGGTGCAGTGTGTCATTTTTCGGCGAGGTCATTGACTGATATTACATTGTTGAGAGCAAGGTTGAGGGAGGGGAGTTACGGTTGAGGGAGTCCAACAATGGTGGCCATGATATTTTCGAAGCACAGCAGAGTGAATCATGGTGGGTGGTTTTAGTACTGTGTTCGTTTATGGTGGTTTAGGGAGGAGGAGAAGAATTCGCGAGTGGAGGAGAAAAGTTGCGAAAATGTCACAGCAGCCATGGGGCATGCGGTTTAGTTTAGGGAGGGCGGCGATTAGGCGGTCTGAGTTATGCTAGACGGCTTGCGGTGGTGTTTCTCACGAAGTGGCAGCAAGGGAGGGAGAGGTATGGTTGTTCAACCATGAGAGAGTGGGAGGGAGTGTGATGGTATTCTGGTCGTGTAGTGAGCTACTTCGTGGTGTTGGGTGGTCTGGTTATGGTGGCGGCGGCGAATGGTTCTAGGAGAAGAAGATGTGAAAGAATTCGAGAGAGTGGAAGAGGGCGTGAGGGTTTCTGAATTAGGGTCCTAAATTGATGAATAAAGAACCATAAACGTGATTGATTGAGAGAAATCAACCTTGATTCGATTATGGAAGAATTGCGAGAATGGTGGGGGATTTTCGGACAACAGCTGCGCCTAGGGTTGGAGGAAGGAGAGGGACAACCGGGTCGCACGCGGGTTGGGTCATGGAGCGGTTGTGAGAAGTCCAGCAGCGCTGTTGGTGTGGGCTGGGCTGCGCGCTGAAGGATATGGGTTACATGGGTGCATTTAGCAATTAAACAGGGGGTGTATGCGAGTAGCAAGACTCAAAATTAACTTTAATTCATTTTTAAAAGCTCATTTTAACTACAACTATTATTTTGGTACACTAATAGCCCAAAATAATTTTTGGAACACATAACATCTAAAATACTAATATTTGTAAAAATAAAAGAAATATATAATAACAATCATATTGTACCAATAATTTATAATAATATCTTAGATATGATTTTAACCAATTTTAATGGCTCAAACACAAAAAATAATTTCATCTTATCGGTTAAAATAATTCATAAAACTGGCAGATACTCAAGGATCCAAAACGAACGGAAATTGGGGTGTTACAGGAAGCCCTGTGCATATGCTGCCGCAGCTACTGCTGTAGCAACAGAGACAGCACACACAAAAAATGAGAAAACAAAAAAAATCACTAACTTACTAACTAATTAAACAACAATTAAACTTTTCAATCCCCGGCAACGGCGCCAAAAACTTGTTGTGTAAAATCGTGTGCAAGTATACACAGTCCAACAAGTAGTATATGATAAGAAAGTATCGTTCCCACGAGGATTGAGGTCTTAAACGTGTTTAACTTGGTTAACAAATTAGTGAGGTAATTTAAATAGACACAAGTTTTTGAAAACATTTTAAACAACAAATTAAGTAAAAGGGTGTGAAAATCAGTATTGAGAATAAGTTGGAATGTGTTCACTAAGTAACTCCTTTCTAGTGCAGTAGTGCTGCGTCTAATGCTGCAACAATATATGCTGTCGCAGTAGTTGCTGTTTTGTCAAACACTTCCACTAGGGTTTCTCTACAAGAGTCTATGTCTAGACCCTAAATAGGTACTCCCTAGGCTACAGTGTTCATCTCATGGATTTTGGCCCTCCTATGTCTAGGGTTTAAGCAAGAAGCATTAAAGTGCCCTTTACTACTTACTATCCATGTTATCTTTTGAGATCTATTCATAAACCATTTCTGAATTTACGAATTTACTTAAGTTAGATGGCCATTCCTAATTTAAGATGGAAGTATTAAACTCACAAAAAATAAATTGCTAAAACATCAAACGCATTTCATGACATACACTAGAGATTCATTACATAGATCCCAACATTCTAACTATGAGTATTTAGCTCATAATGAGCAAACAGGACAAGAAATACAACTTAAACATAATTGTAACAATCATATTCAAGAGATACAATATAGAAATTATACTAAGTGAGAGGATCCGAAGATACACTCCAAGAAGAGAGTCTCGAGGAGAGGGTTCAGCTCCCATGTAGCACAATCAACAAGTATTGTGGCTCCTGTCGTTGCTGCAGCAATTATTCCTGCAATGACATAAATGAAGAAGGAGGCTCCCTTTTATAGCTCTAGGGTACATGATCCAAGAAAACCCTAAAATTGAGGCGCCCTTTGTCTTTTGTTTGCCTAAAAGTACAAGTGCCCAAGAAAAAGTGGAATATTCCTTGTTCAAGTGCTGGCACTAGCTGGACGTGCTCGTCCTTGCCATTACAGCTGTCCTTCGCTTCTTTTAGCACGTCCCATCCTTCTCTCTCATCTTTCGCATAATTGCATTGCTATGGCAACTGATGCTGCAGCAATTGAACACACAATCAAAGCACACAAATAGGACACCTAAATGCCAAATATTAAGAACTCAGGAATGCAATCTTCTAAACTTAAAACATAACATTTACACATGCTAACTTACTAATTACACGAGAATAAACAATGAATTAACCTTAAGAATGCATAAATAACTCTTATAAATAAGAGTTATCACCTCATCATGAAATGGCGGATATATAGACATGGATACTATTGGCCGACGATCACGGCTGATTGCTTCCAGTTTGCAAAGGGATTGCCAGCTGCATGGACCAATCCAGAGAGTGCCTGCGGATGAACTTCATCCCATTATCAAACCTTGGCCATTCAGAGGGTGGGCCATGGATTTAATTGGCAAGATATACCCTCCGAGCTCAAAGGGCCATAACTTTATTATTGTGGCCACCGATTACATCACTAAATGGGTGGAAACTGCGCCTTTAGCAAATGTCAATCAGGCTGCGGTGATTAGGTTCATAGAAAACCAAATCATATACAGATTTGGCATTCCTGAAACCATCACGGCCGATCAAGGTACAATGTTCACCGGGGAACAAGTGGTGGCCTTTGCACAAGAATATGGCATCAAGATGAGACATTCGTCTCCATACTATGCTCAAGCCAATGGGCAGGCATAGGCTACCAACAAGATCATCATCGAGCTCATCAAGAAAAACATAGAGGACAAGCCTCGACGGTGGCATGAGACCCTTAATGAGGTCCTTTGGGCTATGAGATATTCTAAGTCCACGACCACGGGGGTAACTCCCTATCGTTTAGTCTATGGGTAGGATGCCGTGTTACCATTGGAAATCAGTGTGACATCCTTAAGGGTGGCTCGGCACCATGCCCTCGGCATAGACGAATACCAACAAGCCATGTTAATGGAGTTGGACTCGGTGGACGATGACAGGCTGTCTGCCCTCAGCAGAATTGATATGAACAAAGCCAAAACAGCCCGAGCCTACAATAAACACGTCAAGCCAAAGAAGTTTGTTGAGGGTGATCTCGTATGGAAGACTATTCTGCCACTTGGGAGGAAAAATCCTTAGTTTGGCAAGTGGTCCCCAAATTGGGACGGGCCCTACATTGTAAGTGAAGTATACGACGGTGGGGCATATCGTTTGATTACGTTCGACGGTGAAGAGTTCGAAACAAAAATCAATGGCAAATATCTCAAAGCATATTATCCTACTCTATGGGAAAGTATGCAAGGGAAAGAAAATTGGTAGTTACAAAAAGTAAAATTGTCATAGTGGCTCGCCACATACCGGCGGCCTAGTGGAAAAACAAATTGAGAACGAGGACAGGCTACTCCTTCGCTACAGCAGAGCCTTTCCCCTCCACAGATTCGGACACCTCCTGACCAGAAGGGAGGACAGCTGAAGCAGGTGCAGCGGTGGAAGAGTTTGTCAAGCGGACACGAAGCCTTTCCCAGGAAGCTATTGCAGATAACACTTCGCTTTGGCCGCGCTCCTTGTCATAGAGGAATACCCATTTTTGAGACTCTAGTTCCTTGATGCGTTGATCTAGGGGCTTGCTCTGATTGTATAAATGAGCTTGATCTGTTGTGACCAAGGCTAGTTTCTTGGTCGCCTCTTCCTGTTGAGGACGCAAAACCTGCAATTCTAACTGGAGCCCTGTTAGAAGGGATTCAATCTCCTTAATTCGGCGTCTGTTCATCTCCTCCTCGACTATCACCAATCGGCACCGTAGGTTGAGAGGTACATCTTCTTCTCTGCCTATAGAGCATTCAGGCGATCCAGTGCTTGTTGGGCAGCGTCCTGAGCAGCGTAGGATGCCGAATAGGCCCGAGAAATCTCCAATAGCCGATAGGCTATGTCCCTTAGGGTATCCCTCCTCTGTGTTGATATACAATCTGAGGAGGATAGTCTGAAGGCCAGAGACCGCAGGTCTGAAAGCTGGGTAGTATCAGTAATAATTCTCCCCTGGAGGGCATCCTCTAGTATCTGTAATTCTTCTCTCGAAGGGGGAACCACCTGAGGATGATTTTGGGAAGAAAAGTACTGCTTCAGTCACTGGTTCGTGGTCTGGCTGAGGAGGAAGAGGAGGGGAGCACACGGGAGGAGGAGACGGATCTGCAATCAAAGGTGCATCTGGAACCGGGGGATCAGTTGTTTGCGGGTAAGATAACTATGAGAAAAATCGAAGCACCAGCAAACAAGAAGAAGGAAAACGACAGAACACCGTACCTTAGATTTCTTGGGAGGACGAGAGGTGTCTTCTGCCACCACAGCAGCCCTCTTGGCCGCGAAGGAGTATCTGCTGGGGTACGCCGAGCAGACGACCGCCTGAAGGTAATGGGAGCATCATCATCATCATCTTCTTCCATATTACGATCAGCAGAAGACCCTACAGTTAGAAGGAGGACGAAGATGAGATAAGAGGAAAAGCAGGGGGAGGAAATAACGAATGTACGACGGAGAATAGAGAACATACCTACGGCTAGTTGGGACCGAGTGGATGGCCACCGAATGGAAGTGGGAGGCCTAGGTGTTTTATCAACGATAGCAGGAATGTTGCTGGTACTGGTAGGTGTTGAAAAGGGGGCTGAAGCTGCGTGATGACGACCGAGGTACTTGGAAAGATAATCACCAAGCGCCCGAGGGAAGACTAGGTCTTTAACACCAAGCCATTAATTGGTAAATGCACTGGTTTCCACCGGACACACCTCTTAGTATGCCCACACTCTCTCGGTGACCTTGTAGTAATTGCCAGTGACCATTTTACACACCTGGCCATCCGTCAAACCTTCCCGATGGTGAGGATCATCCAGAGGTCGGTAAGGCAGAGGGACATGCTGCATCAGCCCGAACTGTTTACAGACAAAGTTGGGGTAATAATACTCCGCGAGGACCTTGTTGTAACGGGAGGTAGCGAGATAGCCAATTACCAAATCCCTGGATACCAGAGCAGACCGCCAATAATCAAGAGCGATGCTGCGCTCTAAGAGAGAAAGCTGATCTTCTTTTCTTTGAGGAGTAAAGAACCAGGTAGAAGCACACCTCCTGTCCAGCACAAGACACCACGCCATCTCAGCAACATTTGTCTTCAGAAACTCCTTCATAATTTGAACCGCAGTCAGTCGATGGCAGGGGGTGGCCGAGAGTTGAGGGCCCAAGCACTTAGTGGTCGGTGACTTGGGGATAGTCAGTCCAACCGATAGAATGTGAGGGAAATAGAGAGTGGCCCACAACTGAAGGAACCACATAGGACCTGGCAGGAGGTGGCCAAGAGTTGAGGGCCCAAGCACTTAGTGGTCGGTGACTTGGGGATAGTCAGTCCAACCGATAGAATGTGAGGGAAATAGAGAGTGGCCCACAACTGAAGGAACCACATAGGACCTTGAATCTTGGAAACTCGGTCGTAGTCACTAATCTGGTCGAGCATGACTTGGATTCCTCGGTAGAGCTCGCTAAGAAAATAATGGGCCCAGGCATAAACCTCCCCACTGGCCATCAAAGTGACGAAGGGCTGCAATTTTTGGACGACACCGGTAGAGGCAGTGCCATAGACGAATCTGCAAAAAAAGTACATGAGGAAAACGGTGTGCTCCTCGTCGGTGATATTGGCGTCAGACTTAGAATTTGCAATCAAAAATTTTGAGTAAACCCCTCCAGCATGGACATGGCCTAAGTTCACCTTCCTAGGTAATCTCGCAGGATGGACGCTTCGGCCAAATGCGGGTAGGCCAGTGGTGGCGGCCACGTCCATAATGGTGGGAGTGACCATGCCCCAAAGGAATATAAAGGCGTTGAAGTTAGAAGACTAGAAGCCCAAGAGAAGCAAAAGAACGTCAAAATTATGGGGAATGGCGAAGGTAGAGAGAGCGATCATGTCACGAAGGCCCCACGCTTTCCAATAATCTTTCTTGACAGGATGAATCATGTCGAACCAGGCATGGTAGTCTTCGGTGGTTTAGCCCAACCCCTGGTTTCTGACACCTTGGCGTCAACGGTGAACCAATCTTGGGTGATTGGTATGCCGGGACAAGCCGAAGCGTTGAAGGTTTGTTTTAAGGCGTTAAAGCCGTCGCGAACAACAGAGGTAGTAGGCCGCACTGTAACGCCGCCTGAAACGGCAACGAGGATATCCCGTAGGGAAACTTCAGAGGGAATGGTTGCCAAAGATAGACCGGAGGAAGAAGAACTCAGCTGACTATCATCTCCACCATAGCTGTGTTCACGGTTTTGAGAGTCTAAGTTTGAAGACATGGTGGAAGGAAGTGGTGATAACAATGAAGAAGGAGAAATTAAAAAGGAAAGCGAAACGTTTCAAGAAAGGTGATCAGTATTGCTTGGCTACTGCTATTTAAGGTTTCGCAAACCTTAGGAACCGTTGCGCCGCCCTATTATCACGCGCAAAAAGAAACGCCAGGTGTCGCGAAACGGAAGGTCGGTCGCTTCAAACGATCACATCAAGTCCTATCAAAGGGTTTTTGCACTATCGGTCACGTCCTCGTGACCATACGACAGCACAAAAAGGGGGGAAATTGTTAACACCCAAAAATAACTGAGTCGTAGGCCGAGGGCCGAATGAAGGAAGGGAGTGGAATTGGAGTGATGAGGCAGACCACTGATAACTCTCCATTTGTAGAGTTATTTATGCATTTCTATTCGTAAATCGTTGTGAATTTGCATGCTTAGGCTAGGAATTATGTAAATATTTGTGTTTAATTAGGGAAAATGGAATCAAGAACTGAATTGGAATATATTTGGCACAAATGGTGCCCTTGTGAAATTTCTAATTTTTTCTGTCTAAGTGCTATAGCATCAGCTGATATAGCATCAGATGCTATAGCATCACTGTGCGCAGCAGAGCTGGGACCCACTTGAAGACAGCAGCAGAAAGCAGATCTGCAGTGAATCCTAACCTGTCCAGTCAGCGCCTCCCTATTGCCACAATCCATGCTGATGCAGCCACCCTCCTATCACTTGCACTTCACCACTTGTCTACCATGGGGGGACAACATACCTTTAGTTGGTGAAAAGAAGACCCACTTGCTTCATCCACTTGCAAGAAAGGAGGGAAAACTCATCTATAAAAGCAAGCCTAGACTCCACACTCCAAAAGCGGTCATACAATGAACTTCCAGCACTTAAACTTCTCTGGTTCTAGTGGAAAAATACAGTGATAAGTTGTCCTCTTAGTTCCATTGAAGATCCACCATAGAAATCCACTAGAAGATCGTGTTCGGTTCATGCTATAGCACTGTCAGCACACCAGTTCATGCGTAGGAGTTGGAGGAGTGCATTTCAATATCATGCTATAGCACTGTCAGCACACCAGTTCATGCTATAGCTCTTAGTAATATAATATTATGATGTATGCATTTCAATCTTTGTGTTTAAATGCTTTCAAACTTGTTTTGGGATTAGCTAACTAGAACAAGTGCATTCATGGGTTCAGAAATGGTTTATGATTCGATCTCAAAGATTGATGTGAGTGAGTGGTTGTTTTAAGGGCACTTAGAACAATCCTTGCCCAAACCTAGACATAGGAGGCTTAGTTCATAGAGTGAATACTGTGGGGTCTTTAATATACAAAGCTGAACTAACTTGAAGCCTAGACATAAGATCTTGTCACGAAACCTTGGTGAAAGTGACCGAAAGGCACGCAACATATGCTACAGCACTCAATGCTATAGCATATAATGCTATAGCACTAACACAGAAGAGAAATTACTTAGTAAAAGCAATCCAACTAAGTCTTCACCATATAGTTTCCTTTTTATTTCCTTGCAAACCAAACCTTTATTTTACTACCCTCAAATAGTGTTTTTATTTTACACACTGATTTGCTAAGTTATGACAACTGTAAATTAAATACAATCCCTGTGGGTTCGACCTGTATTTCTACTGTATTACTTGTTGCGACTGCGTACACTTGGGCATCTGTTTGTAAAATCCACAACAAGTTTTTGGCGCCGTTGCCGGGGATTGAAATTAATTTTACTATTGAAATTCTTAGCATATTAGTGTCGCTTTTACTCTGGTGTTTGTTTATGAAGCTACAGCACATGATGCTATAGCATAAGCACAGGCTCAATTCACCAGAATTTCAACTTGATCCTGTGAGAGTTAATTTCTATTGTTTAGTTGGTAAGTTTAGTTATTTTAGATTCTGTTGTTTAGTGTGTTCTGTGTTTCAACAATATTTGTTTTTTTCTTCTCTAATTTGTATTGTACTTTGTGTTTGTAATATGTTCTCTTTGTTGTTTTTAGTGTCACTATTTGTGTTTAGTGTTTTGTGAAAAAAAAATCCCACTTTATGCCATGGACCATTGGAATTTTTACTATATGCAAGACTTGAATGCTCAACAACAATGTTTCAATTATGATTCCAATGGGAATGAACATGAAAAGGGCTGTTATGAGACAAATTCATCTTCTCAAGCTCAAACCGAAAGATTACATGAGGACAACTCTAGCTTAAAAGAACTCTTAGCTCAATCCATTGAATTTATGAAGATGGAGCGTGACAACTTTGAAAGGGGTTGTTATGAGACAAATTTCATGCCCATGATAACCCCAAATATGGATTGTGGCATGGGAAAATTTGTGTGTGAGGAAGAACCAAGTTGTCAAGCTCAAACCGAAGGATTCCAAGAGACCATCTCCAACTTCCACGAATTTGTAGCTCAATCTCTTGAGGATATAAAAGTTGCTAGTGACAACTTTCAAGTGTCATGTAAGAATATAGAGGCTCACCTTATGACAATTATGGGGCATATAAAAAAAGAGAGTTGTATTGAAGAGGTGGTTGAGCAAGAGGAAGAAAAAGAGAGTGTATAGTGTGAACTTGAATGTGGTCATTTGGAAATAGTGGAAGAAAATAAAAAAAAAATGTGTAGTTGTAGAACAAGAAAATTTCAAAAATAGTGGTGACAAGGAAGAAAAGCCAAGGTTGAGGTATGTGACAATTGAGACTCAACTCTTGGTAATTGAAGAAAAGAGTCATCCGCAAAATGAGCATCAACTTTTTCAAGAGAGGGGGAATTCCTATCCCAAATGCTTATTGGTTGGGGCATGGGAATGTTGAGGATTTCGGCAAGTGTACCGAATCGTTCAAGTAATAAAAACTGGTAAGACCGGGTATCGTCCTCGAGGATCGAATTTAATCTACCAACACGTTAACAACAGCTAAAAGAACCAAATGGAAATAACTTGAAAAGGGTATGATTGCGTTACTAACGCTAATTTAAAACAGTTAAATATTTTTGGTGTTTTCAACGAGAGAAAACGGAAATGCTTAGGAGAAAATATGGATGAGAAGACGCTAGGGATGAATGCCTTTCGATTTCACACTATTGTCACTGATTTATTTTCAAAAGATAATCTCTCTCTCTCATTCGCTATCGAATCCACAATTCTAACCAAGCCCTAATCCCTTAGGTGAATAATCCTTTGTTGATTCATAAAAGCCCTAATTCCTTAGGCGCATCTACTAACAACAAGCATTAACAACGAGGATTCGCAACATACATCAATTCGAAGAATATTCCTAAGCTACGAATTGACGGAATTGAAATTCAAACATTCCAATAATAAAATTCCCATTTGATCATTGAATAAAGATTTGTTCTATAATTTTCCAATCATAGAAATGTTAAGCACTGAAATTCAATTCACAAATGAAGAGAGAAAACATTAAGAACATTAACATAAACCAGCAACAATAGTTGTACATCAAAATTCATCCATCCCTAACATTAGGGTTTAGTTACACATGATCAAAGAGAAAGAAAAGGGATTTTTACACATAGGAGATGATGAAGAACGCATGTGAATCTTCAATCCTTGTTCCCAAGTCTCGAATCTTCAACTCCAATCGCAAGGGATCAGCTCTCACGCGTGCTAGGGTTCCAAAATAGTGCCAAAGTCCCTTCAAAACGCGTCCTGGTCCTAATTTAATGCGCATTCTGGAGTTTCGCGCGCCAGTTACGCGCGGCGCGTCACTTACGTGCGAGAAGGAGCTCGCTTGCTGTGAATTTGTGCGTTGCAGCGCCACCTGCGTGCCAGTTGCACGCATTTTGGCTGAAAGCTCCTAGATCTTGCGCCCTTGAGTCCATTTGCCTGCACTACTTCGTTCTTCATTTCCACCTAGTCCCTGGGCACAAAAACACAACAAAACCCAGCATAAACACTGCATAGCGAAACAATTTCAAATAGCACAAATTGATACTTTTCATCACACTTTTAATTTATTCATCACCATTTCCACTTAAAAACTCTCTTTAAACCAATGAAACACATCATGTGATGCGGGTTCATCAGGGAACACTTGCTTTCCTATGCCAAATACATGGGATTTCTAACAAAAAGGAGAAAGCGGAAGGATGATATTTTCTTCTTGTCCTATTATCCACCCTAACTTGGGTTTTGAATATCAAGTCTAGCTAAAGACTATAAATTAAGCGCTACTGGGAGGCAACCCAGATTATTAGGACTAATTGTGTTTTCTGTGTGTTTTTGTTTTTAATTTTGTAGGTATGAATAAGAGGCCCTGTGGTATGTATGTGCTGTCAATTATGCAAGAATTTTGATGTTGTAGCACCATGTGCTACAACACTCGTGGCTGAGGTGTTGAACATGTAGTCCAAATAGTCAAAAAAAAGTGATGATGAGAAAAATGAAGGAGAGTGTAGTGAGCTAGAAGAAGAGAGAAGTAAGGAATGATCCTCCATTTTTCATCCACCCACACCACCCACCCAAAACCTTTCCACCACACTTTCACCACCTAAAAACACCTTCTCCATCACAGAAGCCCACTTCTCACAATTCCAGACCTTCATCCACCCCCACCTCAAGCCAAACCATCAAACCTTATCCCAAAATATTCCCCATTTCCAAAACAACCCGCTCCACACAAGTCCCCATCATCCAAGCAACTTCCCCCACCAAAACAAAAATCATCTCAGCCTCACAAAAGAAAAACTGAAAAACTGAAGTGCAGAGAGTGAATGTTGTCACAGGTGATGATATAATATCAGTATCAGAAGGCAGTGCTGCAGCACCAAAGAAAGCTATAAGAACAAAAATGGTTGCCAAAAAGAGGTCAAGGGTCCCTGATTCTGCTGTGAAGGAACTTGATTCTGTTGTGGCCAAAACAGATGATTGGGTCCCTCCTACTCCACCAAAGCCCCCATTGGCCAAAGATTCAATGCAAGATGTTTTTCAAAATTTGATGCACCAAGGGAGATACCTACCGCAAGACTTAGTCGGGCTGAGGACTCTTAAACCAAGCGCTTCTGGGAGGCAACCCACAATTTTGTAACTAACCATTTTGCTATTTTTAAGTCTTTTTGTTTGTGCAGGAATTTTGGAGTTAAGCTTCAGAAGTGGTTATAGCACTTGGTGCTATAGCATGAGATGCTATAGCATCAGTCATGCATCTGTGTAATCTCATCAGAAAAAGCAGGGAAGGAAAAAGTTGATGTTGTAGCATCCAGTGCTACAGCATCAAATGCTGAGGAAGAAGCCCCCCAGGAACCCAAGAAGAAGAAACAGAAAACAGAAAAGAAACCAGCCCAGAAGCCAAGCAGGGTCAGTAGCAGGCTTAAAACTGGGTTAGCAAGAAAATAACCCTTTTTCCCTTCGTTGTTTTTAATTTTATTGCTTTCAAATAAACCTGTTGGGTGCTATAGCACCTGTCCTGCACCCAACAGTTGTGTTAGTTTTAACTCTAAGTCTGAATCATGCCAAGTTATTTATCTCTTACTATGAATCATACAAAACCTCTCCCTGAATCATACCTGAAACATTTTTTTGAAGGCAGTGAGGACACTGCCTGGTCTTATGTAGGGGGGGGGGGAACTTTAGTTGTTTTCAACTTTTTTGTGAAAAATTGTAAAGAAAAAAGTGTGTAGTTGTTTTGGTATCAAAGTCAGTAATTCCCCCAAAGTCAAAAGAACTTGCATCTTGAATGGGTGAAAAATTTAACAATTGTGTGAATGTGAAAAGTAGCTTTGTTTGAATGACAATCTGTTTTATTGCTGCTCCCACACAAACTCTAAGCTTAGGAAGAACTTAGTCAGCTAGGAATGATCTAATGCTGAAGTTAGTGATGGCTAACCAAGAGTGTGTCAAGTTTTCAATAAAAATTGAGAGTAGCATTAGAAGCCAAGTTTGGGGGTGCATCGGTTATATTAAGGCTAGGTATGAAGACTTAGGAAGGCCAGTACAATTCAGCTGTGCCAGAAATTGTAACATCAAATGTAAATCAATGTAATGCTATAGCATCAATACCATTCATTTCTCTGAGTTTAGTACACTGGCCACTGTCTGAAAAGCCTAAATCAAGCCCTTTGTTGTGCTTTGAAGCCCCTCAAGTCTTATGTGGAATTGTTAGTGTAACGCCCCGAATATTTAATTAATTATTTAATTAAATTATTAGGAATTAAGTGGTAGGAAAATATTAGAGTAAAAATATATTTTCGCATGTGGGCCTATTGTTAGTGTTAGGAGTAGTAAAATAAGGGAGGTGTAAAGGAGGCCCATGAAGCCAAAATCGCATAGGTGTATGAGAAAGCCCATAAGACTAAATAAACTATAAATAGGTATTATTTTAGAGTTTGCTCATTTTAGAAGAAAAAAATAAGAAGTTGGAGAGAAGAGCAATGAGGGGGCGGCGAAGAGAGAGCTAGGACAAGGACCAAGGAGAGTTCAACTTCAATCCAAGGTAAGGGTGGGGTTCTAACTCTATAATCGGGTGTATGAAGGGCTGTATGTAGGAAGGTTAAGGAACCCTAGGTATTGTTGATTCTTGAAAACCCTAGTTGTAGGTATTGACTTCTAAATGTTGATGTTGAATCCTATTGATGATGTATGCATATGTTTGTTGATGATTGAGAATCAAAAATCTGTCCTGGGCGCCATCTTGTTGTTCGCAGGTTGCTGCTGGGCGCTGGTGCGCTGGGCGCCATGGGCGCCGTTTTGATGTCTGTCGTGGTTCTGGCGCACTGGGCGCCAAGGGCGCCAATGTCTGGCTGCCCTGTTGCTGTTCTGGCGCACTGGGCGCCAAGGGCGCCAATGTCTGGCTGCCCTGTTGCTGTTCTAGCGCCATGGGCGCCGTGTCTGTTGTTGCTGGGCGCCATGTTGGCTGCCCTGTTCGGTTGCTGGGCGCCATGGGCGCCGTGTCTGTTGTTGCTGGGCGCCATGTTGGCTGCCCTGTTCTGTTGCTGGGCGCCATGGGCGCCGTGTCTGTTGTTGCTGGGCGCCATGTTGGCTGCCCTGTTCTGTTGTTGGGCGCCGTGTCTGTTGTTGCTGGGCGCCATGTTGGCTGCCCTGTTCTGTTGCTGGGCGCCATGGGCGCCAGGTCTGTTGTTGCTGGGCGCCATGTTGGCTGCCCTGTTCTGTTGTTGGGCGCCATGGGCGCCGTGTCTGTTGTTGCTGGGCGCCAAGTGTGGCTGCCCCTGATGTTGCTAGGCGCCATCCTGGGCGCCGTTTTCTGTTATGTGGCACTGGGCGCCATGGGCGCGATTTCCTGATGTGCTGGGCGGGTAGGGCGCCAGTTCCTGTGTCTTGCTGGGCGCCTAGTAGGGCGCCATTTCCTGCTTTCTCATGGGCGCCAATGTGTGGCTGCCCTGAATTTTTGGGAAGGTTGTTAAAATTGGCCAATTGACATTTGTTGGTCGTTAAAGTTGTTAGAAGTGGCTACTTGATAATTGTTGGTAATGTTGCCATAGCCGAATTGCCCCATTCATTGGCAATATATTCTGCTGTAGGCCTATGGCCAACGTTGTTTGCTTTTGTCGTTGGATTGCCTCTATTTATTGGCAAGAATACTATGTCATAGGCCTATGGCCAATTGTCGTTTCCTGTTGTCGTTGTCGTCGTGATGCTATGTAACCATTATTATTGATAGTTGAGCATTTATCATCGCGTCGCATGGCATTTGCATTTTTTGTCGAGGGCTGATGGCCCTGGAGCTTCGTCTCACACGTCGGCCTGGATTGGCAAATTTTAGTCGTTGATGCCTTTATTTATTGGCAGGTTTTTAGTCGGGGGCTCTGCTCCAAACGGTACCGCATGCATGTGCATAGTATTGAGTCGCATTCCGCATTACATACCGTATTGCATATTTGAGTGGTTATGTTGTTGACCCTTGATGATTGAGATTACCTGATTGATGTGAAGTAATGTAGTTAGATGTCCTGATTTCATATATATTGTTTTTCATACCCCTTATTATATGGTTCGATATCTCACCCATTCTGTTTGAACGTTACCCCTATGTTGGTAACGTGCAGGTAACCATGACTGAAGGACATGTAACTTCGTTAGTTCGAGTCGGTGTCGTCGCTCTGATACGTAGCACTCGGGGGGGATGGACGCATATTTTTATTACTTTATTTTGTTATTCTATCGTCTGATTTCGAGTTAAAACCCGTTTGAATCCGCTGCGTTGTAATTGCAAGTTGACTTGTTTCGTTTATTGATTCCTCCTATTTTATGTGCTATGTATCTGATGCTATAAATGACCTAGTTATGCTCGTTTGTGGATTTTAGTTGGAAAAATGTAGCATCCGTTTAATTGTTGAAATTTTTGAAAACTCTGATTTTTACTATTAAATCGCCGGGTAGAAATGGGTGTTACAGTTAGTCTACTCTCTCTTTTGAACTCTTCTTGGCACACTCAAAAGAAGGCCATTCTCTCCTAGGCTAAGTGAAATTCTGAACCTGGCTGGGAATTAGACTATGCTTGGAGGTCACACACTCACTATGGGCAGTAATAACTCTGGATGTTGTGAAAAACAATAGCTTATGTGAGTGAATCTGAAAACTTAGCCCAAATCAAGAGCATGTTTTGGAAATTTATAACTTAGGGAAGAACTGACTTGTTCATGTTGTGCCGTTTTATATAAGAAGTATCTTGGCATGATTGTTTAGTTAGATTTACTTGTCTTTTTGCCATTGCTTAGGGACAAGCAATGGTTTAAGTTTGGGGGTGTGATAACTCTCCATTTGTAGAGTTATTTATGCATTTCTATTCGTAAATCATTGTGAATTTGCATGCTTAGGCTAGGAATTATGTAAATATTTGTGCTTAATTAGGGAAAAGGGAATCAAGAGCTGAATTGGAATATATTTGGCACAAATGGTGCCCTTGTGAAATTTCTAACGTTTACTGTCTAAGTGCTATAGCATCACTGTGCGCAGCAGAGCTAGGACCCACTTGAGGACAGCAGCAGAAAGCAGATCTGCAGTGAATCCTAACCTGTCCAGTCAGCGCCTCCCTATTGCCACAATCCATGCTGATGCAGCCACCCTCCTACCACTTGCACTTCACCACTTGTCTACCATGAGGGGACAACATACCTTTAGTTGGTGAAAAGAAGACCCACTTGCTTCATCCACTTGCAAGAAAGGAGGGAAAACTCAACCATAAAAGCAAGCCTAGACTCCACACTCCAGAAGCGGTCATACAATGAACTTCCAGCACTTAAACTTCTCTGGTTCTAGAGGAAAAATACACTGATAAGCTGTCCTCTTAGTTCCACTGAAGATCCACCATAGAAATCCACTAGAAGATCGTGTTCGGTTCATGCTATAGCACTGTCAGCACACCAGTTCATGCGTAGGAGTTGGAGGAGTGTATCTTTTGCGCATTCTTCTTCTACTTTCTGTTTTGGTGACATGAACTCCATTATTTGTAAGTTGTTGATATTGCTAAACATGAGCTAAACATCTTGTAGTTGGATTGCTTAAGCTTTGTAATGACTCTTTATGTGTTAGTAATATAATATTATGATGTATGCATTTCAATCTTTGTGTTTTAATGCTTTCAAACTTGTTTTCGGATTAGCTAACTAAAACAAGTGCATTCATGGGTTCAGAAATGGTTCATGATTCGATCTCAAAGATTGATGTGAATGAGTAGTTGTTTTAAGGGCACTTAGAACAATCCTTGCCCAAACCTAGACATAGGAGGGCTTAGTTCATAGAGTGAATATTGTGAGGTCTTTAATATACAAATGTGAACTTACTTGAAGCCTAGACATAGAATCTTGTCACGAAACCTTGGTGAAAGTGACCAAAAGGCACACAACATATGCTACAGCAGTCAATGCTATGGCATCTAATCCTATAGCACTAACACAGAAGAGAAATTACTTAGTAAAAGCAATCCAACTAAGTCTTCACCATATAGTTTCCTTTTTATTTCCTTGCAAACCAAACCTTTATTTTACTACCCTCAAATAGTGTTTTTATTTTACACACTGATTTGCTAAGTTATGACAACTGTAAATTAAATACAATCCCTGTGGGTTTGACCTGTATTTCTACTGTATTACTTGTTGCGACTGTGTATACTTGCGCATTTGTTTTTAAAATCCACAACAACCACTTGACAAGGGTTTAAGAGATAATTGCCAGAGAGTAGAACTCAAGAGAAGCCCTCGGGGCGTACCACAAGACAACTCCCCGATGAAGGGGTCAACCCGAGGAGCAATAAGCAAGGCCGAGGGAGAGCAAAGTCTCAGCCTATAGAGTGCCACAGCCGAGGTAGGCTCGGGGTGCCTAAGGTACTGTCTGAGGACGAAAGCTAGCTGGGCGAGCCAAGTGGCTGAGGTAAGGCAGGTTTGCTTGGAAGGCAAGTAAGAAGGATCACGATGACAGAATGTGGGAGCAGTTGAAGATCAAGCGATTGAGTGAAGCCTTGAAAAGCAGAGAGAGGGAGTTGCACCCCACTAACCGTGCTAGTGAAATCGTGGGCTGTGATTCCGCCTCCTTAGGGCTTAGGAACGATGATAGTCGTTGATCTTAGATTGATCCAACAGTAGGCAAATGTTGGCTATAGTAGTGGCCGACGAGGTATATAAATAGGAGAGTAATTGTACAGAAAGACACACATCAATCAATCAAAAACTCTACGTTTATTTTATCTATCTACTTTTATCGCACTTTATCTTTATTTTCATGCATTAGCCAGTAGTATACTCCAAGCCTCGCAGTCCCTCTCACCCAACCTGGCCTTTTCTAGAAGAGTTAGGATACCCACAGTCAAGGAGCAGAGTTCCCTCCTTGGCGCAATCGTTTGAAGAACAGAGGAATCAAAAACCTTCCCAAACCTCTGGCCGAAGCCACGGCTAGGACCTAAGAGTTTGACGAAGAACAACAGTTTGATTAGAAAGAAAGTGCAAGGAAAGAGAGATGTGTTTTTGTCAATTGACAAAAATGACCTTATATAAAACAAAATGTAAAAATAATTTAAATATACTCAATGAGGTGGAAAAAATTAAATACCTGATCAAATCACAAGATAATTTTTTACAATTAATAATAAATTAAAAATATATATTTTAGGCTTAACTGTAGTTTTGGCCTCCCTATTTTATCAAATTCGCAATTTTGATCTCACTATTTTATTTTTCGCAATTTTGATCCCCCAATTTTATCAAATTCACAATTTTGATCCCCCTATTTTATTTTACACACTTTTGCTCCCCAATTTTATCAAAGGCTTAAATGTGTGTTTCATCCCTGCAAATATCTCCAAAATTTAGTTTCGTGCCTGCAAAAAAATCAAAAATAAAAAAGCCCTTGCAAAAACAAAACGCTTCTAGTTTGGTCCTTCTGATAACTTTCCATCCAAAAAAACTGACTTGGCTAACGGAGATGACGTCAGCATGATGTCACTGCCACGTGGCAATGACATGCCATGTCATCACCCCATGTCACCAATGTCATGTCAGCAACCAATGGATGGCTGCAACGTGGCATACTGTAACTGAAATGTATTTTATAAAAAGAATGGACTGGGAGTTGAACCCAAAACCCTTTGGCTACAATACACACTCCTTAACCACTGTAGCACTAATTCACATTGTTAAATTTTTTACAAGGGTGATATATATTACATAGCTGCTAATTAATTTTGAAAAAAAATAAAAACGAAATTGGCTCATGACTGCATCGTGTATCTTCATCCTTGGAGTTTTCAATCTGGAAAACGGATCATTCAACAACAACAACCCAGATGCAATCACGTAAGCCATTAAAACAACAATGTTCATCTTCCTGGAAACGCAAGCCATTAAAACAACAGTGTTCATCTTCCCGGAAACACAAGTCATTAAACAACAACAACGATTCAATTGAAAACCCCTAATTTCGAAAACGCCATTAATTTTGAAAATCCCTAATTTCAAGTTCTGGTTTTTTCAAGGTTGGTTGAAGGTGGACGGTTGAAGGTTTTGTCGTTTGCAGATTGGAATATTAATTTCGTCACATTTGAAGAACATCTCGTCACATTTAAAAACGATTTTTGTTTCTGGGTTGATGATGATTAATTTCACGTTTCTGGGTTATTGATGATGATTAAAATGAAATGATTTTTGTTGTTGTTGATGTTGTTGAAGATGTGAGGTAGAAGACGAAAGATCTGTTTCGGATTTTTTTTAATTAGACTTTTTTGTAATATATATTTATTGTTGGCCTAGTGTTCATAAGTCTTCATGTGGCCTAGTGGTAATAAGGTATGTGTATCACTTAAGGGTTGTGAGTTTGATTCCCATACTTGCCAAAATTCCAATTTTTTTTAGTAACAATAATGTGTCCCACACAGCCTTGCGAATGCCACGTGGCAGCCATCCATTGGTTGCTGACGTGGCATGTCAGCATGCCATGTGGATGTGATGAGATGCACAGATGATGAGGCATGTCAGTGCCACGTGGCTGTGACGTCATTAATGATGTCATGCTGACGTCATCTCTGTTAGTCACGTTAGCTTTTTTGGATGGAAAAGTTAACAGAGGGACTAAAGTAGAAGTGTTTTGTTTTTGCAGATATTTTTTAATTTTTTTTTACAGGGACGAAACTGGATTAATGAAACATACCTTTAAGCCTTTATCAAATCTATAATTTTAGTCCCCTTGGGAAACCCGGGTATCCTCCACGGCGACTGTGGAGACTAATCCCTCGAGGTACAGGAGTTCATTTAAGGGTTGACCTCTCCCAAGCGATGTCTCTCCATACACACCGGCCAGGAATCGAACCCTTGACCAAATACTTAAGGGGCCCAAACAACTTACCACTTGTGCCACACCCACTTGGTAAGCCTATATTTTATTCTATAGAATACTAAGCAGAATATTAATAAGTAACTAAATTGTTTAAAATACTAAATTAAATACTTGCAAAGAAAATGAAAGAAACCGGGTCACAATAGTGCAACTGAAAATGGAAGAAATACTTATGTTTTAATTTTTTTTCTTCAGCAAATACATGTATAACTCAGTGTTGTAAGAATCACATACTCCGACGGTTTATTCAACCCCATTTTAACCGCAGGCCGGTTGAACCGCTCAGATAAACCACAATAACTTTCCTTTCCTACACTTTTTATGAGTGTTCCGAACGGTGGAAAGTTCCTCTTTCGTTCCACTTTCCCTTCCCTCACTTTCTTTCCTTCCTCTTTCCTCTATAACAAACACAGTGTTAGTTAATAAAAAATCTCGAATTATTCAATTAAACTTTTACCCTATGTTTGGTCTCTGGAAAGTTGAAGGAAAGAAAGAGGGTGGAGAGAAAGAGGAAGGAATATTATGCTTTCCACGGTTTGGTTTCTAACTAAAAAGGCGGAGGAAAGATAGTTTTTTGCATGAAGTGACAAAAAAACCCCTTAATAGTTCAGCTGCTTCTTTTTTTTTTGTTATTGCAAATTTTTTCATCAGGTTATATAAAGACTTTGATTTTCATTACTTTTTGTTGACGTGATTTTCATTACTCTTATATAATTTCTTTCTTGTAAATACCTTTTTCGTTTATTTTAAACTTTTTTTTTATTACTTTAAGAGATAAATTAACATTTTCAATTTATAAATATTTATTATTTATTATATCTATGTAGAAAGGTTGATGGAACCCTAGGTGTGATTAAGTTAGAAGACCTTAGTTGTAGGTATTGAATTTTTATATGATGATTGATGATGATTGAACATGATTGATGATGATTGAACATGATTGATGATGATTGAACGTGCTTGATGATGTTTTGGAAATCGAAATTCTGGTCATGGGCGCCATGGGCGCCGTTTTTGATGTTGCTGTCTAGGCGCCATGGGCGCCGTCCCTGTCTATGTCGCTGGGCGCCCTCCTGGGCGCCGTTCTGTGCGTGTGTTGTGGTCTAGGCGCCATGGGCGCCGTTCCTGAAAATGTTGCTGGGTGCCAGGTGCGCCACCCTATTGTGTTGTGTTGTGGTCTTGCAGGTACCTGGCACATAGGGCGCCAAGGGCGCCTAATCCTGGTTGCCCGTTGTTGCTGTTCCTGGGCGCCATGGGCGCCGGTTGATGTTTTCCTGGCGCAAGGGCGCCAAGGGAGCCAAGTATTGGCTGCCCAATTGCGATGTTGCTGTGTCTCCTGGCGCATGGGCGCCAAGGGCACCAAGATTTGGCTGCCCGGTTCCTGTTGTTGCGTGCTGTGTCTGGCGCACGGGCGCCATGGGCGCCTAAATCAGGCTGCCTCGTGCTGTGTCCGGCGCAGGGGCGCCATGAGCGCCTAAATCAGGCTGCCTTGTGCTGTGTTGCGTTTCTGGGCGCCAAGGGCGCCAGTTTGGCTGCCCGTTGTGCTGCTGGGCACCAGTTTGGCTGCCAATTGTGTTGCTTGGCGCAGTGGGCGCCAAGTGTGGCTGCCCAAATGTGAATCTCACGATTGTTATTTAAAATGATGTTGAATAAGTGATTAGGCCCAAAGTTGCCAAAATGCTGAAAGTTGCTAAATTATTGCGATGTTGCCAAAATGTTGAAATTGCTAACTTGTAAATTGTTGACGACGAAGGTTGTACGAAGACGAATTTGCCTCTATTCATTGGCATGTGATGTGTTGTAGACCTACGACCAATGTTGCTTTCTGATGTTGTTGCGTTGCTATGTAACCGTTGTTATTTGTTTGTGCATTTACATAGCGTCGCATGCATAGCGTATTTTTACGATGGAGCTATGCTCAAACCACGATGGCCTGGATTGGCAAAACACGACGACGATGTTGCGATGTTGATGCCCCTATTTACGGGCTTGGATTATGGTACCACATGCATTATAGGGCGGTGGCCCTGAGTTGAGTCACATTCCGCATTCATGTTGCATACCTATGTGATTGAGATGATGTTGACTGCTGTTAAATGATGAATTGATGCTATGACCTGAATTACATATTGTCTTTCATATGTCTGATTATATAGTGCGATATCTCACCCCTTCTGTATGAATGTTACCCCAATGTTGGTAACGTGCAGGTAATCACGAATGAAGGCTGTTCACCTTCGTTTGATCGAGTCGGTGTCGTCGCTCTGATATGTAACACTCGGGGGGGAATGAACACACGTTTTAATATTGTTGCTATGTTATTTCGTTGTTGAAACTTTAAGTTGTTACGTCGTTGTTTTTGAGCTGTCTTGAGTTGTTAAGACGCCACGTCTATTTGAATTAACTTGTTATGAATCCACTGCGTAGTAATTAAAGAGGAATTATTTTGAACACTAAAAGGTTGTTTTATCGGTTCATCCGAAAGCGCTATGTATCTGTTTTCAAAAGCGAATTAACCCGTCTATTGTTTTCACGAAGCAAATGTGGCACTCCATTGTTTGTTGAAAAAGATTTTTATGAACTCTGATTTTGCATTATTTTACCGGGTAGAAATGGGGTGTTACAAGGTTAGCTTTAAATATTCGTTTAAATATGTGTAGAGTGACCTAAACTCTACTAGAGTTAAAGAGTCAACGATCCTAAAGATCATTTGACTACTCTTTGGAGTAAAATTAAGCGAAGTCTAGGTCGTCGAGGACTAGATAACACATAGGGTTGTTATGTTTTCATTGTCTATTTATTTGTTTGATTGATTGCTCGAGACTTATCTATATGCATCAAGGTTTAAGTCACGAGTTTTGGTTATCTGGGAGGCGCACAGAGTGGAGCACCATGATTTCTTACAGGCGGAGCCGCTCAGGCGCAGAGTCATGAATATCTAGGCGTCTCGACGTCGGTTCTCTCAGAGAGTGCCAAAAGCACCACCATTTACTGACTCTAGTGATCTTATGGCTGATAGTGGGTGTAACTCTTCAAGTTCCTACGAGCTGGCAGACTTCTAGAGTTGGAGGAGTTTGCGACATGGTCTCTTGTATAGTTTTTCCTGCCTCGACAATCAGTTAGTAGTTGTAGCTTGGTGTAAGTTATGTTTTTTGGAAAGAAGTCGTGTGAGTCATGATGTTTTGGTAAGTTTGAAACGTGACAAGAGTTTTTTACAGTTTTTTTTAAAAGTTGGTGCTACACCATTTTGTCTTTTTTGTGAAACAATTGTGAAATGTAGCAAAAACCTTTTATAACAAGAAAAATTATATTGTTTTCTGCTTTGCAACAGGTGTGTATTTGATAGCATTAAGTTCTTTGTTTCGCACGAAAAATTTATTAGGATATATGCGTGGTTGTAGGCACGATTGTAGTGGAAATTCCAAGAACACATTTTCCCACCAGAAGTGGAAAAAGTGGGAAAATAGCTAACATGATGAAAACATTTGATATTATTGTGGGGGAAAAGTCATTGGTAAGGTACCTGTTGTACACCAAAGCATCTTGTTGACCTTTTTCAATAATCTCTAAAAATTAACGGAAAAATAATAGAAACACATTTTGCTTATGAAGATGGTGATTTCAATTATGGTCATGTGGATGTTACTCACTTAGATGTTGCTGATTTCTTTACTAATCTAGATGAGAAAATTAATCACCTTATTAGAGATGCAAGCGTCAAGATATAATTTTCTTATATTTTGTTGTCATGTTTTTTTTTTATCTTAAGTTCCTTAAATTTAAATGTTGTTGAAATTTATGTTTAGTGTTATTTTCCTTTCATGCAATAAATTATTTCCCTATAAGTTGTTATCTTTTCAAATTTATTCTTATACTTCTTACTTATATTTTTTATTATTTTTTATTTTTGAAAGCTAAAATGAGTATTGCCACTAGCATTAATAATGGAGCGCTCATAGTGGAACAATCCACACGATTCTCAATTCTCAAAAATTAGACGCTCCAGAAGAGCAATGTACAGTTACCTGGAGAAACAAAATTACACATTGATACTGCATCATATTCTTCCACGTCTCAAAGAAACTAATTAAGTCTCAAGGATATTGGTTTAAACAGTTATCATATTGAAACAAAAATGAAGAAGATATCAAATATATTTATATCAACTGTAAGTTCTAATATGTTCACTGTAAGTTCTTGTTATTCTTTTATTATGACTTCGTTGAATCCTTCTCAGTTGCCTAGTGAGAATATAGAAGTTTTATCTGTTGTTTGGAAGTCGGCTATGCCATCTAAAGTGGCTATGTTTTGCTGGCGGTTGTTCTTAGACAGGTTGCCAACCAAGGACAATTTAATAAGGAGGAATGTGGATGTAGTCAATACTTGTTGTCCTTTTTTTTCAATGCCTTTTCTCAAAAGCTATATGGAAGGAGGCTGCGGGATTGTTGGGTGTTGTGGGGGAAGTAAATTTGGAGGGCATTCAACATTTTTGGTTTTTTGGCAGGGACTTCAATTAGAGCAACAACAACAGCAACAAACTCAATTTTGTTTTTTGGATGGCCACCATGTGGACTATTTGGAAGGAAAGAAACTCTTTGATTTTTGAAGGAGTGGTGAATGATACTCCTATTGTACTTAATAAGATTAAACATATTTCTTGGGGGGGGGGGTTCTTTGGTAGAATAGGCATCTCTTTTGGGGGTTCCATCGATGATTGGTGAAAATCTCCACTGACTTGTATTGTATTTACCACTACTGCAAAATAAGGCTTTTGGAATCGGTTGTTTGGCACATTTTGAATCGATTATTGGCCGATTCGTATACTCCCGATTCTAAAGGTGAGGACCTTTTGAATTGGTTAAATAACTGATTTAATAAATAACCGATTCAAAATGTGACATTTTAAATCGATTATTTAAACAACCAATTTAAAATATCTTAATAAACAGACATTTAAAATCGGTTCTCTAAAGAACCGATTTCTAATGTCCCTTTTGAAAAAAAAATTATTTTAATTCATACCTATTAACCAATTTGCAATGCAAATTGATTTCCAATTTGCAATGCAAATTGATTTCCATAAAGCAGCAACTCATAATAACTCAATAATTCATAAATTTACTTCTATTGAACTTAAAGTGCTACGAGCACAAAATTCCAACAATTTATTAAACTTGAAAGTTATACAAGTTTCTTAAGCAAAACTTTTAGAACCACTAATAAAGCAACAAATACAAAAGATGAGGAATCTCAAAAAGAACAACGATTGAGGTTATTCTTCAGGCAAGTTTATGGTTCATTCTACTTCCAAGCTATTTTGCTCTCTTCAGATCTTCTACTTGCTTTAGTTGTAATGCTTCTTTTGTTGGTGTTATGTTGGTAGCAGTCACAATTTTTTGAGAACTTGTCATCATAAGAGCTAAAATCATCCAGCTCAGGATATTCTTTAGCATCATCCTCAGATAAGCTTTCATCCTGCAGAGATTCCTGTAGGAAATGGAAATATTTGTTAAAAAATTTGTTCTAAAAAGACAAGGGAAGGAGGATATTTAATCATTTCTACAATAAACTGCTATTAGATGTTTAGCTACCCTGGATTTTGATTTGGCATTGCAGGTGTTAAGCTGGGATTTAGATCTTTGAGTAATAGGTCGTCAAACATGTCCTCGGAGCTGAATTCCTGCATGAATTGTTGAGTGGATTGACCATAATATTTGTCAGTCCCAAATGTAATAGGATTGCTTAAGAAAAATTTAACAGTGTTGTCAAATTACCAACCAGTGGACCTAAAAACCATTCTAGAATTACAACACTCAATTACATTTGAACTTACCCAAGAGTTTGAAGCATCTCCTCGGGAATGTGATGGTGGTGTTCTTGGAGAACTGCAATAACTTGTTTTGCTTCCTTCATCTTTGAGCCTTGCTTCTCTACAAGTTCCCGAAGCTCAGAATTCATAACATCTGGGAACAGTACTGCACTCTTCAGTGGCTTGATTTCTTCTCTTTGTTTCAAGCACAAATCCTTCACTTCTCCACCTGCAAATTCAACAAAGCAAAAAGTGACTCAGCTGATTTGAACATCTTTATGAAACACTTGAGAGGAAAGAAACAAAAGCTTACAATAGGTTAATAACTCTCATACTTTTATAAGACAACGACCTTATAAGCTTATGAGGAATAATTTTCAAGCGAAAAACCATATACGTATTCTAATTAAAAGGTTTCAAAAAGCCAAAAGCTAAGCCAAACTTGTAAAACACTTGCAATTAAAACAATACCATCTTATATGTGGGTTGAAATTAGCTTCTATATCTCAATTTTTTCACAACATACTTACCAAATTTTCACAAGTAACAAACCATACATAAATATATCTTCATTCTCATGAGTCAAAAGCTAATCAAAAGTACTATTATCTTTATTGTATTTGCACTGATATCAGTAATCAATTGCAGTAAGAAAGAACAAGCCACATAAAGAAACTTCTGAAAATTTCAACGAGACATAGTTTCTGAATAATTTTAAAGTGCACAAGAAATTTATACGCTAAAAAAACAACACAATTGTTGTCTTCCCTTTTTTTGTGCCTCTCTCCGAGCTGCAAATAATAGTATAATACTCATTTTCAAAAATAAGCAAGAAGGAACATACCTATCAATCATGAGTAAGTGAACATTAACCCCATCAAATTCTTCCTCCTTATCTAAACACCAGTGTATTGTCTGTTACAGATCAAAGAGACTATGATATACAAGTAGGTTCTATGAGACTTTTCACCACCAATTAGCCAAACAGGTAGATAGAACAAAAGCAACTAATTAAATAGCATGCAACTATAGCAAAACGACAACACCATAAAGATGCAACATTACAGAGAATACAAATGACATGCAAAAGGTGGCCTTCTTCTTATCTGGAGCAAATCTTTTGTTCAATATCTTCATTTACAGCATCCATAACCACCTATAACAGTTAGCCAAATTACTGAATTTATGCATAGGGTCTTCAATGAATCACAACAGTCTACGATGTTTAAAGAAATATGGCCTTAAAGAAGCACCTGTTTAAAGAAATATGCCACCTAGATTTTGAAGCAACTACATAAGCAAACATGTATAAGAATAAGATTATGGTGCTGCTCCCTTTTCAGTCCAACTCTCTCTAGACTTGTAATCCAATTCAAAGAAACCAACCTCAATACTTAAAAACAACTTTAAAAATTGAGACAATGTAATGCTATGCTACCCTAGAAGGGGATGTGCACTAGACTGATAGATAAAGAGTAAATTAGAAACTTAGTGGTTGATGAAATTTATGACCCACATGCATTTTAGTTCTGGAATTCATTCGTGCGATTGAGTTCCCTAACTACTTGATGATATAAATAACTAAAGAATAAAGAATGGAGAACAAGTATGAAAGGAGCAGAGAATGACTTCAACAATGTTGACGACAAGGTAGGGCTCAAATTACCCAAACCCTACTTCGAACAAGATTCTCTTTTATCTTCTCCTTGTGCGATTCCAGTTCCAGATTCGTCCTCTCTGACTCTTCCTTCAAATACAAAATAATAAAAAAAAATCAACAAAATCGTAAATGTGAACCAAAAACCAAATGTAGAGAAGAGAGAGATCTTGAGAATGCAAATAGACGAGAATGACGACGTCATGTGTAATCATAGACGCAAGTTCATGAAAAATTAGAGGTTGTTGTGGTTTGAATTCAATCTTCTTCTTCTTTTTCTTCTTCTTCTTCTTCTTCTTCTTCTTCTTCTTTTTTCAGGGTAGCGACTCAGAGGAAGAGAGCCAAAGAGGGAAGCGACTAAGAGGAGGAGAGCTAGAGAAGGAAGCGACTGAGAGGAGGAGAGCTAGAGAAGGAAGCGACTGAGTGACGAGACTGCGATGGGAATGAAGACGAAAATGTGAGAGGAAAACAGAAGCGGTGTGAGGGATTATGATAATGAAAAGTACTTTGATAATCGGTTGTCTGCAAAATCGATTCGAAAAGTATATATTCCTAATCGGTTATTTATACACCCGATTCCAAATGTCCAAATGTATACCTTTCTAATCGGTTGTTTAAACAACCGATTCTAAACGTCTACATTTTTTTCTAAAACTCTCATTTAATTGCAAAATTCCCACCGCGTCCGCATTTGGAATCGATTATTCAAACAACCGACTCCAAATGGTGCTAAGCAGAATCCTTGAGACAATATGTATATGGTTGGAGTACACCTAGTACTCCTTTTGAATATAAATCTTTTCTTAACAAAAAACTATATTTATATCAGGCTACACGCCTGTTACCTCGAAATTTCGACAGTAGCATTTAAAAAGGTATTATGAAGGTTTGACTCTTCATTTATGATACTGTATAAATCACAGGTCTCATTCAAGTCATGTTGCTATCAATTTCGACAAAGGAAGTCTTCGAGCGTTGACAACGGAAAAGAAGTTCGACAAATTGATACTTTGTTTTTATAGGTAAATAGAACAAAGGTCTTTCGACAGGGTAGTGTTCGAAGCTTCGACAAGCGGTTAACAGCGGTTTGATTGAAGTTCAAACTTAGAGAGCAGTTAAGGGCAGTTACCCGCTGTTTGTGTGCATTTCTAGTAGTATATATACTAGTTTGTAATAGGAAATCAGGGGTCACAACATAAACACAGAATTCAGAAAACTCAAACTTCCAGACGATAGCGAAAAACGAGTGAACAGAATCACTGTACGTGCTTGTGTACCAATCTTTTTACATTTCAATGCAATTATTTACTTTTTTCTTTATCTTTCTAGCAATTGTTGTTTCATTCTATTCACAATTCTGTTCTTCAAACGATTTGTTTTCTCCAAACACGAAAATACAAAGGCAATTGTCACGAGAGATTTTCTAGTTTGATCTCACAAACACATTATTTAAAACTAGTGATTGTTTGCTAAAAACACCAGCAAACAAATTGGCACGCCCAGTGGGACTTTTGCCTTTGATGTTGTGTGTTTACTTTTTGTGTGTACAATCGTATGCGCTTGAGAAGTGGTAGAATGGTGCGTACTAATTCTAGCAGTTCTTCTAGTTCTAGTCCTGCGATTTCACAAGGACAAGGAACAACCGTTGACTCTGCAAATGTAAGCACAGGGGTAGTTGTAGGGACAATAGCCCCTTCAACATCAATAACCGTTCCTGCAGTATCAATGACCAGGGTCGAGATCCTACTGCATTAACCAATGCATCTTTGTTGGCATTAAGACAACAAGTGGATGAAAGTAACCACGACATGGTTAATATGCTAACTCAACAGATTGGCACGGTTTTCAACCCATTAATTCAAAATACCAACACAAGTTATCAGATGTTGGCAAATCAAATGGGTAGAATTGCAGATTTCTTTGGGACTCCGACGGTTAATAATAGGCAAATTCCCAATGTTGTGGGTAATATGCCTGGTAACCCTCAAAGAGCGGTTGCGGTCGAAGCCCAAGCAGTTGTAGGCGAACAACAAGGGTTGGCAAATCATATCCCTGAAGTAGTTTTGGTAAACCGAAACCAGAACGCTGATGAGGTTGTTCGACAAGTGCAATGAAATAATATTGGCGCTCAAGATAATATAGCCACTTTAGTAGAAATTATAATGGCGCAAAATGGCCTTAACATAGGTTTGCATAGGCCTAATTTCATATCACCATTGTGTGAATATGTATTACAAACAGAGTTGCCAAGAGGTTGGAAAATACCTAAGTTTACCAAATTTGGTGGTGACACAAATGAGTCTACAGTCGAACATATTGCCCGTTACATGACTGAGGCAGGAGATATAGCACAAAATGAGAACTTGAAAATGAAATATTTTCCAAATTCTTTGACCAAGAATGCTTTTACTTGGTTTACTACTTTACCTCCTGGCTCTATATTCACATGGGGGCAATTGGAAAAGGCATTCCACGAACAGTTTTACATGGGCCAGTCGAAGATTAGTCTCAAAGAATTGGCCAGCGTTCGACGCAAAGTGCCTGAGGCTATTGATGATTATTTAAATAGATTTAGGTTATTGAAGGCTCGGCGTTTCACACAAGTGCCTGGACATGAACTTGTCGAAATGGCTGCTGGTGGCCTTGATTATTCAATTAGAAAGAAATTGGATACGTCTCATCTAAGAGAGATGGCCCAATTAGCCGATAGAGTTCGACAAGTTGAGAGGCTCAAAGAAGAAAAGACTAGGGTGGATAAGTTCCATAAAAAAGAAAATCCAGTTGGTTTTCGTAAAAAGGAAAAAATAGCCTATGTCGATGAAGAATTTGACTTTGCATTCAGCGATGTCGATGAAGAGGAGATAGATGTGGCTGAACTTAAGCCTGGTCCTCCTTATGCGTGTAAATTATTAAGGCCTGCAAATGGGAATAACCCAGTAGAGCCTAAAAATGATAGATTTGTGCCTAAAACTTACACTTTTGATGTTACTAAATGTGATGAAATTTTTGATCTGTTAGTAACTGATGGCGAAATAATAGTGCCTAATGGCCTGAAAGTACCACCTCTCGAACAGAGAAAGAAAAAGGGTTATTGTAAGTTTCATAATTTTTTGGGACATATCACTGACCGTTGCGTACAAGAAAAAGAAAGCGCCAATGCAGATTGACACTGATCCTTTACCGAAGGTTGAAGCCATGTATGCAGAGCCTGTCGAAGTAGATATAAGTATGGTGGAAGTTAAGATGGTCGATTCCCAGAATAAGGTTAAGTCTGCCAAAGAAAAACTGAAGAGTGTTGTGCATGCTGATGACAAGACAAGGATAATAACTCAAGAGGAGTATGATGAAAAAATACAAGCTATGTACCCTAAGGCTGAAGAGGAATTAATAGATTTCCTCAACAGATGCAAGCTTACAAATTCTGAAGTGATGCTTTGCCCAAGGTGTAGTGCTGTCTTCGACAAAGAGGCAGCCAAAAGTGTCGAAGGTTGTAGTGTTCGACATCAGCTGAAGAGGAAATGGCTAGATAAGAGGCCAAAATTTGACTTCAAAAAAGGAGACCTCCCGTACAAAGCTAAATTTTCAACTAAGCCTTCGACAAGCAGGCAGCCGATTACAAAAAAGAGTCCAGGTAAAAAGGAGTTCGAATTATCAGCTTCCGCTAAGTCCTTCGTTCCAATGGCAGGTCCTCCAAATGAGAAGTGGATACATGCTGGTTGTAAGCATTACAAACATGCTAGTCCACGTGTTGAGGTTGCTAAGATAGATAAGGGTAATGCTACTAAGTATAATTATAAGAACAACTAGAAAGGAAAAAACCCAATGACGAAGACTCAATGGCGTCGTTTCCAAAGGCAGAAGAAGAAAGCAGCACTTATCAGTAATCAAATCCCAAGTGGTTCGAAGATAGTTAAGAATGCGATTACTAAGACTGATGGGTCAACAAAGGTAAGTATCAATGTTGCAAATCAGGCGGGTGCTGGAAGTAAGGCCAAAGGCAAAGCTATTGTTATAGAAAAACAAAGAAGGCCTGCAACAGAAAGAATTTTCCCTCCATTGCCGTCTTTAAAAATAGAAGAGGCTAAGTTCGACATGGACGAGGATATAACTTCTGACTTCGAGGATTCTGAACCTGACTTTGACGTCATTTGCAACGTAGTGTCTATACTACCATGCGAATATGATGTTATCACAGTTCCAAATGACGTTGAAGAAGATTTTACTGAAGACATGGCCAACCATAAGCCTGTTTGTTATTACGTGATGAATGACGGATGTGTCGAAGATCAAATGGCTACTTTTGAAAAGCCAGATCTAGGCATGCAACACCATTTGAAACCACTATATGTGAAAGCCAAGGTCAATGGCGTTGGCATCAACAAAATACTGGTGGATGGAGGTGCTGCTGTGAATTTAATGCCTCAAGTCTTGTTGAAGACAATAGGTAAATTCGACACTGACCTCAAACCTCATAACATAGTTTTAACCAACTATGAGGGCAAATCTGGCCAAGCTTTGGGAGCCATAGAAGTTGATGTAGTTGTTGGAACTGTAAAGAGAACTACGATGTTCTTTGTCATAGCTTCCAAGGCAAGCTATAACCTACTCCTGGGTCGAGAGTGGATACATGGAGTTGGTGCTGTGCCTTCAACATTACATCAACGATTGGTGTTATGGAAAGAAGACGGTCTAGTGGAATATGTCAAAGCTGACCAGAGCTATTTCCGTACTGATGTGAATCACATCACAAAGGAAAATTTTGAGAAACAAATGGCAATTATTGCGCCATGTACTTCTTCTAATCAAGCATATGTTCCTTCTGATAATGTGCTTGCTTCAGTTCATCTCCACCCAACTCATGGTTTTGTTTGGGAAAGAGAGATAATGGGAGATGCAGGTGTCTATCCTGAAGGTGACTTACCTTCAACAGGATGGGACACTGAATACTAAAAAAATATTTAGATGTCGGTACCCAGTGCATGGGATAAAATTACGGCCTACATGGCCGAGAATAAAGTAAAAGCGGCTTTGGAAGCCGAAATAATTCAACAAACAATGGCTGTCGAAGCCGTAGACTCATATGAAGAAAATGGCGAAATCATAGATGAAAAACTTGATTGCATTTATGATGATGAGCCATTGGGGTTCGAAAAGGATCCTAGAGATTCAACAAGACGTATGCAGGCTCAAGATCCAGTAGAAGAAATTGATTTGGGAAATGGCTCAGTCAAAAAGCCAACCTATATTAGTGCACACCTTGATGCTGCCTTGAAAACCCAAGTTGTCACATTACTGCAGGAGTTCAAAGATTGTTTTGCTTGGGATTACAACGAAATGTCTGGTTTGAGTCGAGAAGTTGTAGAGTTGCAATTGCCTATTCGACCAGGAAAGAAACCGGTGAAGCAAACACCAAGAAGATTCGCTCCTCAAATATTGGCTAAAATCAAAGAAGAGATTGAAAGGTTGTTCAAAAGCAAATTCATCAGAACTGCCAGGTATGTCGATTGGTTAGCTAATATTGTGCCAGTAATGAAGAAAAATGGAAAACTTAGAGTTTGCGTAGACTTTAGGGATTTAAATAACGCAACACCTAAAGATGAATACGCTATGCCCATAGCTGATATGCTAATAGATTCAGCAGCAGGATTTGATTATCTCAGTATGCTTGATGGTTATTCTGGGTATAATCAAATTTTTATTGCTGAAGAGGATGTGTCGAAAACAGCATTTCGTTGTCCAGGGGCATTAGGCGTTTACGAATGGGTAGTAATGCCTTTTGGTTTAAAAAATGCTGGTGCAACATACCAAAGGGCAATGAATTCTATGTTTCACGATTTTATTGATGATTTTATGCAAGTATACATAGATGACGTGGTGGTTAAATCTTCCTCAGCAAGTGGTCATTTAGACCATCTTCGACGTTCTTTTGAAAGAATGAGGAAATATGGATTAAAAATGAATCCAACAAAATGTGCCTTTTGTGTGCGTGCAGGTGAATTCTTGGGTTTTGTAGTACATAAGAAAGGCATAGAAATTAATCAGAATAAGACTAAAGCTATTATGGAAACGAAAGCTCCTTCGACCAAGAAAGAACTTCAGTCATTATTGGGAAAGATTAATTTCCTTCGAAGATTTATATCAAATCTAAGTGGCAAAACGCAAGCATTTTCGCCATTGTTGAGACTGAAGAAAGAAGACGAGTTCAAGTGGGAACAAATCCATCAAGCAGCTTTTGATGAAATTAAGTCTTATTTAATGAAACCACCAATTTTATTGCCTGTTATTAGAAATAAAGTGTTGAAATTGTATATAGCAGCTTCTGATAACACAATAGGTGGCATGTTAGCACAAGAGGATGATAATGGTGTTGAAAGAGCCATTTATTACCTTAGTAGAGTTTTAATTGATGCTGAAACAAGGTATAGCCCAATAGAAAACTTGTGCCTTTGCTTATATTTCTCATGTACAAAGTTAAAGCAATATATAAAGCCAGATGATGTTTATGTTTATTCGCATTTTGATGTTATTAAGCATATGTTATCAAAACCAATGCTACATAGTCGAATTGGTAAATGGGCTTTAGCTTTGTTAGAATATAACTTAACTTATCAACCTCTCAAGTCAATCAAAGGACAAGTGGTTGCTGATTTTATAGTGGACCACTCTGTTGTCGAAAATATGGTAAATATTGTAGGCACACGTCCTTGGAAGCTATATTTCGACGGTTCAAGCCATAAAAATGGAGTTGAGATTGGTGTTTTAATCATCACCCCTACTAACATCCCAACGAAGTATAAGTTTAGAATTCGAGAATCTTGCTCCAATAATGAGGCAGAGTATGAGGCTTTAATTGTAGGCCTTAAAATTTTGCTCGAATTGGGGGCAGATCATGTCGAAATAAAAGGTGATTCTGAGCTAGTTATCAAACAGTTAACCAAGGAATACAAATGTATTAAGGAGCACCTTATCAAGTATTTTATTATTGCCAATACTATGGTACAAAAGTTTACAACTGTCCACCTAGAACATTTACCACGAATTGAAAATCAAGTGGCAAATGAGTTGGCACAAATAGCTTCAGGCTACAAAGTCTCAGAACAAAGCCTAAAAGAGCTGATTGAGATAAAAGACAAACTCATTTCAAATGACTCTTTTTATAATGATACATCTTCAACATTACTATCAACACCAAAAACTTGGGGGGCAATAAATACAAGTAAAGAGTTTGTCGAAAAACGTCACATTGTTGATGATTTTGATTTAGCGGAAATTTTTGCTCTTGACAATATGATTGATAATGATTGGCAGAAGCCTATTGTAGAGTATTTGCAAAATCCTACAGGAAACACTAATAGAAAAGTAAAGTACAGAGCTTTAAGTTATGTGATAATTGGAAACGAATTGTTCAAGAAAACTCCTAAAGGAGTGTTATTAAAATGTCTTAGCGAGAATGAGGCATATTTAGCAGTTTCCGATACGCATAGTGGAGCATGTGGTTCACACCAAGTAGGCCACAAAATGAAATGGTTATTGTTTCGACAAGGAATGTATTGGCAAACTATGTTGAAAGATTGCATAGAGTTTGCCAAAGGATGCCAAGAATGCCAAAAGCATGCTGGGATACAACGTGTGCCTGCAAATGAGTTACATTCTATAGTTAAGCCTTGGCCATTTAGAGGTTGGGCTCTAGATGTGATTGGAGAGATAAAACCAACTTCATCAAAAGGCCATAGGTACATCCTTGTAGGGATTGATTACTTTACCAAATGGGTTGAAGCAATACCTTTAGCCAATGTTGATCAAGAGGCAGTCGTAAAGTTTATTCAGAATCATATCATTTATAGATATGGAATTCCAGAAACCATTACGACAGATTAGGGTACTGTCTTTACTGGTCGAAAAATGGTAGAGTTTGCTGCTGAAGTTGGTTTTAAGTTATTGACTTCGACACCGTACTACGCACAAGCCAATGGTCAGGTAGAGGCTGCCAATAAAATCATTATTAATTTGATTAAAAAGCATGTTGGGCGAAAACCCAAAAATTGGCATAATACTCTTGATCAAATATTGTGGGCTTGTCGAACTTCACCTAAAAAATCTATCAATACTACTCCTTACAGGCTAACATTTGGACATGATGCAGTGTTACCTGTTGAAATTTGTTTACAATCAACAAGAATTCAGAGGCAGTGGGAAATTCCTTCTGAACATTATTGGAATATGATGCTCGATGAATTGGTTGATTTAGACGAAGAAAGGTTGTTAGCTTTAGAGATACTTATTCGTCAGAAAGAAAGAGTAGCTAGAGCTTATAACAAAAAGGTTAAGTTGAAAACCTTTGAAGAAGGAGAGTTAGTGTGGAAAACCTTGTTGCCTATGGACAAAAAAGATAGAGTCTTAGGTAAATGGTCACCAGGGTGGGAAGGTCCACTTCGCGTATTGCAATGTTTTTCGAATGGCGCTTACGAAGTCGAAGAACTAGGTGACGAGAACAGAGTATTTAGAATTAATGGCAAGTACTTGAAACAGTATAAGCCAACGCTGAATGAGATAAAAATTGAACAAACGTAGATAAATGAGAGTTGTTCAAAAATGGTAATGTAAAGTACAAAACCAAAATTACATAACCATTGTAAAATCTCTAAACTGTTACAGAATTTTTAAAAGTTCTTCAAAGAGGCCTTGAGCCTTTCAAGAATGCTAGCACTTAAAGAAATGGAAGTCTCAAGAAGGTTTAAGTCTTTGTCGAGTTCGGAAATAGTAACTTGGCGTTGATTGGCGTTTTCCAAGTGCTCTATGGCTGTCAGTGCTTCAGTTTCCTTTTTCGAGGAGGAAGAGTTGCTCATCCTTTCTTGGACTAAACCTTTTTGGTACTTAGCATTCGACATTTTTGTTTGAAGAATTTTCATCTCTTCATCGTAGCGTTGGATTTTCAGATCCCATTCAGCAAGTTCTTTTTTATCTTTTCCGTTTGTGCTTCAAGAGCTTCGATATTACCTTGAGCAACCTTAAGAGAGTTGAGTTCCTTTTCACGAAGTCGAACTTCTTGGTCTTTCTGCTTGAGAGTGTTAGATCGTTGTTTGATTAGAAGAGAAAGCTGCTCGAAGAGAGAACCAAACTCGATCAAGAAGATGAGAAAATTTTGAGGAGGACCTGACTTGTTTATCTTCTGATTGAGGGACTTAATTTCAGGACACTCAGAAGGATTTTGTTCGATTTTCGTCACAAGGTTCCCATTTAATATTTTAGCCTTCAACTGTCGAATTAGTTCTCCTGTCGATTCTTGATTGATAGAGTTTAGAGAGGTAGTCGAAGAGCTGGTGGTCAAATGTGTTGACGAACTTTGAAGACTCAACATAATTTTCAAAGCTGCCAAAGGGCTCTTTTTCTTCATCTCAGAGAGCTCTTGGTCACTGACAGCACTGTTAGTTGACTCTTTAGCAGAGGTAGTTTGAGTTGTAGATTCAGCTTTTCCAAGCTCTTTTTCTCCTGCATCAGCCATGGTTGTGTCGAGTTTCTCTTCAGAAATGGCCTCCATTTCTGATGGTTTCTTCTTTTCTAGATTATCGCTTCCTTCTAGAGCTTTGACGTTTGTTTCGACAAGAACTTCTTGTCCAGGACCGTCAGCATTTGAGGTGTCTGCATCAGCAATTGGAAGTTCTGTTTCGACGGGTGGATTAGTTGTCTCCACAAAAGTGGCTTCCATGTTTGTGGTCGACGGAGTTTCCGTTGTAACAAGCTCTTGAGCTACATTGTCCATTAAAGTTTCTAGGGGAATTCCTTCAATAGCTATACTGGGTGTTGGTATAGGCGAAGGAGGCCTAGCAGAAGAAAGCTCTTGTTTTGCAATTTCAGTCAGAGATTCGACAGCAGGAGCATTGACAGGTTCATTTACCTGTTTACATCAAGTTATATTATTAGTGTCGAAATTAAGAAGTTGTGAAACAAAAAGAAGTTTAAGATGAAATTCGAAGGAATGTCTACCTTACGCTTCTTGGCTAAAAGAGAAAGCTGAAATTCAAAAGGCTCTTTGATAACAATGCCTTTTGTCACCCTCTAAGGGTCAAGTAAAGTCCTTTTTCTTGATCTACGCACAAGAGGAGCATCCTCATCACTTTCGGTATAGTGAAAGGAGGAATCAGTTTACAATGCAGGTAATATTACAAAGTAAGTGATGAACTTGAAAGGGTTTTTGAATCAAAAATGAGGTTTATATATGCTACCTCAGAACTAGAAGAGATAACTTTCTTTCCTCTAGTTTTATTCTTCTGAAGAGGGCTTAACATTTTGGTTATTTTCTGGAAGAAGAAAATATTTTCGATATGATCAAAAGTCCATACTCAGGAAGAACTTGAAGTAAGTTGATAACAACATACCTTTTTTGAGGTAAAACTTGAGGCGGGACTGGTTTCAGTTTTCTTCTTGATTTTTGGAGAAGATTTCTTTGTTGTTATCTTGCTTTCTTTTTCCTTCAAACTTGCTACAGTTTTTTTTAATGGCGAAAATATTGATAAACAAGCAATAGTTAAATTCGACTACAAGTATTGAAATTTAAAAAAAAAACTTTAAATGTCGAAAAGGTACATACCTTTGTTTCGGGAAGGAAAAGCAGACATCAATTTCTTCAAGAGAGTTTCGTCATAAGTATCACTGGCTTCGCCAGCAGCATTGGTGTAATATCCAAGCCACCAGTCATGGAACTTTTCAGTACATGAAAATTTTGGATTGTAGCTGATTGGTTCGAAACTCAAAGCTTTGTAGTGAAATTCTTTGAAAGACCGTTCATAAGCTTTCTCGGTTTTTGGACTTGTGAGTTCTCGCCTATGAAAATACATAGGCGCAGGCCGAATTTGGCAGAGGCCAAATTGCCTTTCAAAGTAACTTGGGAAATATCTAGTAATTCCAAGGTTATTTTTATTTTTGCTGGGTGTGAGTCTGGTGGAAAGAATGGCTAGGGAAAGATATGCTTGCCAAATCTGGTTAGTTTCGTCAGCGTGTTCAGTAGTGGCAGGAGGGAATGATCTTCTAAACCAAGCAGGCCCGTAAAGTCTATTTACAAAAGGGGCCATGGAGTCTTTGAAATGGGTGCAGTTCAGAAAAATTTCGAAATAAGCAGAAAAAGATTCTTCTACAGTAAGGCTTATCTCTCTAGACTTCAATTGCGCTAGACGAATACCCTCGGTTCTTCTTGTTTCCATGGTTGGTTGAACTGGTTTAGGGATAAACAGGCCTAGCCTAGATTCAAAGGTAGCTACGAGCCACAACTGTAACAACCACATAGGACCAGAAGCCAGAAATTTGGTGGTTGGTTCATCTTCCTTCAATTCCGTGACAGCATTGTCAAGTTGCTGGTGCAAGGATCCTAAAATTAATTTGGCTAAATTAATGTCTCGCCCTGCATGGAGTTGAGTAGCTAACGGCACGTAAGACTTGGTGACTTGAAGGGAGCGAGTGCAAAGAACAAACATGGATAGCCAAAGGGTAAGAAAGGCTATGTGCTCTAAATCAGATACTTCTTCGGTATCAGTCTTATGTTGTTCACTAATATAAGGGGCAAAAGAAGCGTTTTTGAAGTCGAAGTCATAATCTTCAGTAAGTAGTTTAAGATTGAAAGTCTCACCTAAAGGCTTTAGCCCAGTCATGGCAGCCACATCTAAAAGAGTGGGGGATAGCATACCACACTTGAAATGAAGACTATGAGTGGCACAATCCCAAAACTGCATGGCTGCCAAAATCAAGGTGCTATTATATTTGGGCCCGTATCTTGATAACTGGATTAGATCGAAAATGCCTTGTTTCTTCCAGACATTGGCTTTCTTGGCTTCTACTTTGTTAAGCCAATCTACATAAACTTTTTGGTCAACCCTAGGTGCAGACCTGAAAACCCTAGAAGGATTGACCAGAAAATCTAAATGGAAAGGTTTTTCAGCAAAAATCTGTTGAACCAAGGGTAAACACTCTTTTATTTTGTATGATAACAAATTACATCATATCTACTAATGTTTCAAGATGAGCAAAGTGCAGGACTTAATTTAAAGAGTAGAAGACACAAAAGAAGAGAAGCTTGAAGAAGAAGCATCATATGAAGTTCAAAACCCTAAATTGTGTCTAAGCCTTTTAGGACACTTTGTAAAGGTCCTATCACCTAAAGTGTGTGGCACTTTAGCTATTGAGAGAGATGACTTTTCAAAACATGCATGATGCATAAAAATAGTTTTGAAAAAATATTTTACAAAATTGCATGCATGCATAAGGTGGCAACCAAAACTAAAGAAATATTTTGAAGCAAAAGAATCGATTTCACTACATTACATATACTAAGAATCGATTCCTTCTTGGTTTCCTTAGCCTAGGAATCGATTCTCAAGTCATTCCTTAGATTAATGAATCGATTCTCAAGTCATTCCTTAGCTTAATGAATCGATTCTCAAGCCATTTCCTTAGCTTATGAAATCGATTCCCTTTATTTCTACATGGATAAGAATCGATTCTCAGGACCTCCATATGGCCTGAAAATCGATTCATGCCTTTCTACATAAGCATTGTAATCGATTCCCTCATTTTTCAAACATCAATGAATCGATTCCTCTCTTATTTCATCTAAACAAACAATCGATTCTTTTATTTTTTAAAGGCAATGAATCGATTCCTTCACATTTTAACTTGGTCTATGAATCGATTCTTCACCTATATTAAATGTTTTTCAAAAAATTTCAACGGTGCCTAAGCCTATAAATACATAGGTTGAGCTTCACCTTCAGATCAACCACTGCTCACAATTTCTCTCTATTCTACTCTCTCTTGCGAAATTCTTAGATCTAATATTGTTCTTCATAATTTTCATATTATTTTGAATGCTCTTCATTTTATTATAGATCTAAGAATATAGTGCTTCATTGTTTTGAATCTTGTTCAAAAGCTGTGTTTTTGAAAATCATATTTATCTTCATAAAAGCTTTTTGCAAATCTAAGCTCTCATTGTCATATCAATTGTGATGCTTTTGCAAAAGCAAGATCATATTCCATATCATATTTTTAGAGCATCTAAAATCCTAATATCACTCATCTCTCTCAGTTTCTAAACTGACACATTACTAAGAAGTGATTGGATCCATAGATCTCAACTGTGTAATTCTTATTTTGTTTTAGTGGTTATTTTGAAATCCTGGGAAGTTTTACTTGGGTCTCTCAATCAGGGTGATTGAGTTGGTTTTGAAATCCTTAGCGGGTGCTTGGGTTCTCAGTTCGGGGAATTGAGATTCACTATTGTTGAAGTCGACCGTTTGTAATAACTCTCTTCAATATAGTGGTTGCTAAGTCCAAGGGTTGAAAAGCCTAAGGCCGAGGACGTAGGGTTTTATCCCGAACCTCGCTAAATATCTGTGTCCCTCTATCCATTCTCTCTTTATATTTTTGCACTATTATTATAACTGTTTATTATCAATATTACTGTGCTTAAATTATCAATACTCATCAATCATCTTCTACTCCTCTTCTCTAAGATATACTATATCCCTTATAATATCTTTATTGGAAATATTGAATACATTTTAAACAACTCTTGCTTGTTTTTATATCCAAAAGTTCAAATCACATTTTCCGCATCCGATTTGAAAAAGAATATAATCATCATTTGCGAAAAGAATCCATATTTACTCATAACCTTATTCACCCCCCCTCTAAGGTTATACTCTAAGTCTAACAAGTGGTATCAGAGCTAGGAATTGCATATTAGAGCTTTACATCTCGCAATTCTAAATTTACCCTTTACATATCTGTAATTATGGGTTCTTTCATGAAAGAAGGAATGTCCTCTAATAGGCCTCCTCTATTTGATGGTACTAACTACGATTACTGGAGTAGTCGTATGAAATGTCATGTGCAGGCAATTGACTTCACTCTATGGAGAATCATAGTGGATGGTCCTCTAATCCCGATGAAGATCAAGATCACAAAACCAGGTAATACTGATGGTGACACTTCAAAAATTCAAGCCACCGGCAAAGCTGAAGAAGTACCGGTAGAAGACATCTACACCATCGACCTAAGTGAGTTAAGAAAATCTGAGCTTGACAAGATATCCCTAAATGCAAAGGCCATGAATATCCTTCATCTATCACTCTGTGAAGAAGAATATGGTAGAGTAAAAGGGTGTCAAAGTGCAAAGGAAATCTGGGACTGCCTACAAGCCACTCATGTCGGGACAAGCCAGGTAAAAGATACTAAAATTAGAATTCTCACCTCTGAATATGAAAGTTTTAAAATGAAAGAAGGTGAGTCTGTCGCAGCAATGCATCAGAGATTAAATTTAATTGTAAACAACTTGAGGGCCTTAGGAAAGAAATACACAAACAAGGATTTGAATGGAAAGATCCTTGAATCCTTAACTGGTGATTTCTTCCCTAAGACTTGTGCTATAACCGAAGCCAAAGACATTGGCACTTTACCTCAAGAAGACCTTATTGGATCATTGCTAGCATTTGAGGTAGTTCTGGCTGCCAAAAAGAACCAAGAAAAAGAAACTGTAAAAGAAAAGAAATCTCTTGTCCTTGCTGCTAAAACTACTAAAGTAGCAAGGAAAGAGGTTGAATCTGAAGAAGATACTGATGATGAAGATATGGCTATGCTTGCCAAGAACTTCAAAAGATTTATGAAATACAACAAACATGGTAAGGGTGATTCTTCAAAGAAGTTTGGATACAACAAAGATGAAAAGTATGAGAAGAGAGATGAACAACCAAGATGTTTCGAATGCAACAAACCCGGTCACATCAAAGCAAACTGTTACAAGCTGAAATCTAAGCAAAAGAAAGCAATGAAAGCAACATGGGACAATACAGACACTGAAAATGAGACCGAAGAAGAAGAAGTTGCAAATGCTGTCTGCCTCATGGCAAAGAACACACCTGAAGCAACATGGGACAATCTCAGCACTGATGGTGAATCAGAAGAAGATGAGCAGACCGACAATGCTGTCTGCAGCATGGCAAATGATACATCAAAGGTAAGCCTTAACTTTTCTAGTCCCTCTACCTCCTCTATGCATGATGATATGATTGATAATGACTATAGTAGTCACGATCTGAGTGAAGCTTTTGAGGCTCTATATTTCGAACACGAAAAACTTTTGTTAAAATCCAAGAAACTAAAAAAAGAGCAACAAAAGCCTATTCACTCAAATCGAGACTCTTGAAAGTGAAGTCACTAGATTAAAGAATGAACTACACAAATCAGTCAACCTTGAATTTCGAGAACTAAAACAAAATTTTGAAAAAGTCAAGGTTGAAAATGAATTTTTGAAAGAATCTTTGAAAAAGTTTGAGGTTGGTGAAAAGACCTTGACTCAGTTGCTTCACTCTCAACATCAATATGTTGATAGGAGAGGTATTGGGTACCAAGGAAATTCCACCACCTCCAGCTCAAACAAAAATATCACCTTTGTAGCTTCTACCTCTAATCATAAACCTACTATCTTCAAATGCACTTATTGCCAAAAGGGAAACCATAGCTCCTCTTCTTGCCCCATCCGTAAAATATGTGAGCTTGGAACCCTTGTACCTGTTTGGAAGAAACCAAGGTGGATTGTGAAAGCAAACCCCTTGATGACTAACTCCCAAGGACCCAACAAAAAGGGTACCTCGTGCTAGTTGTTAAACAATTCTTTTGCAGGTTGGTCCCTCAGCTAAAAAGAAAAATGTGTGGATGGTTGATAGTGGTTGCTCAAGGCATATGACTGGTGATGCTTCACTGTTTCTAAAACTGAGCAACAAAGCAAGTGGATCAGTAAAGTTTGCCAACAATGAATCTGCTCAAGTAATAGGTAAAGGTTGTGTGGGTAAGGAAAACACAATTAAAATTAAAAATGCTTTATTAGTTGATGGCGTTAAATTTAACTTACTAAGTGTTAGTCAATTATGCGATAATGATTTTGATGTACACTTTTCTGTTGATAAATGTGTTATCACCCATATGATTTCTAAACTCTACATTACTGGATTTCGAGAAAACAATGTATACTATGTTGATTTTGATAATGTAAGTGATGAGATAGTATGTATGCCTACCTTGATTGATGATGTGGATTTGTGGCATAGACGCTTAGGACATGCTAGTATAGAACATCTATCTAAGTTAAGTAAGAATGAGCATGTTAGAGGTCTACCTAAATTGAAATATGAAAAAGGCCAATTATGTGATGCATGTCAACTTGGTAAAATGCACAAAACCTCTTTTAAATCAAAACCTGTTATTTCCACCAAAAATGTGCTTGAACTGCTACATCTTGATTTGTTTGGTGAAATTGATGTCGTAAGTCTAGGAGGGTCTAAGTATGTCTTTGTTATTGTTGATGATTATTCTAGATATACTTGGGTTATCATACTTGCAAATAAAAGTGATGCTTTTAACGAGTTTGCTAAGTTGTGCAGAAAGCTACAAAATGAGAAAAACTTAGCCATCAAAGAAATTAGAAGCGGTCATGGAGGAGAGTACGAAAATTCATCATTCAAGACTTGGTGTGAAAAGTATGGCATTCATCATAACTTTTCAGCTCCAAGAACTCCTCAACAAAATGGTGTAGTTGAAAGAAAGAACAGAACTATACAAGAGATGAGCAGGACAATGCTGAATGAGCACAACCTTCCCAAATTCTTCTGGGGTCATGCAGTGGATACAGCGTGTCATGTACTAAATCGTGTATACTTAAGGCCATCTCTCAACAAAACACCATATGAGCTGTGGAATGGTAGAGCTCCAAACATTTCATACTTCAAAGTCTTTGGAAGTAAGTGCTTCATTCTTAATACAAAGGACAAGTTGGGTAAGTTTGATGCTAAATCAACTGAAGGTATTTTTATGGGTTATTCAAATCATAGTAGAGCTTATATCGTTTACAATAAAATTGATAAAACTATGCAAGAATCTATTCATGTTTCTTTTGATGAAACTAACCCTTTTGATAAGAAAGCTGCTAATGATGAGGATGAAGTGATTGAAGTGATCAAAAATAGATCACCTGAAACTAACAGTGAAAGTGTAGAAGAAGCCGAGGAGGAAGCTGAACCTCAAGAAGAAGTTATAGTGGAACAAGAGCCCCAAGACATTGATGATCATCTCCATGGAAGAACACACGATGATCTGCCCAAAACATGGAAATCAGTTCGAGATCATCCCATGGAGCAAATTATTGGTAGTCCATCAAAGGGGGTAACAACTCGCTCCTCTCTTAATCTTTTATGCTTTCATAGTGCTTTTGTCTCTCAAATAGTTCCAAATAATATCAAGGAAGCTTTAAATGATCCAGAGTGGGTTTTGTCAATGCAAAAAGAACTTGAACAATTTGAAAGAAATAGAGTTTGGCACTTAGTTGAAAAACCGGTCGATCGGACCATCATAGGAACTAAATGGGTTTTTCGCAACAAACTTGACGAAAATGGAACAATTTTATTAAACAAAAGTCGTCTAGTAGTTCAAGGTTTTAATCAAATCGAAGGGGTGGATTTTGAAGAAACTTTTGCTCCTGTGGCTAGATTGGAGTCCATTAGGATAATTTTGGCATTTGCCTCCTACATGGATTTCAAACTACACCAAATGGATGTCAAAAGTGCCTTCCTAAATGGTTTTTTAGAAGAAGAAGTTTATGTAAAACAACCCCCTGGCTTTGAAGATTTTAAAAATCCCGATCACGTCTTTAAACTTGACAAAGCCCTCTATGGATTGAAACAAGCCCCTAGAGCTTGGTATGAGAGATTAAGCAAACATTTAACTGCCAATGGTTTCAAAAAGGGTAAGATTGATTCTACCTTATTCCTTAAAACCAAGGGCAAACATATCATAGTAGTTCAAATCTATGTTGATGATATTATCTTTGGATCTACTAATGATGATTTGTGCAAGGAATTTTCTGAGATGATGACTAGTGAATTTGAAATGAGTATGATGGGAGAACTTAACTTTTTCTTGGGACTTCAAGTGAAACAATCAAATGAAGGAATCTTCATATCCCAAACAAAGTTCTCAAAGGAATTGCTGAAGAAATATAACATGAATGACGCAAAAGAAATCAGCACTCCTATGGCAACAGCAACTAAACTAGATAAGGATGAGCAAGGTAAACCGGTAAATGAAACTATGTATCGAGGTATGATAGGTAGTCTCTTATACTTAACTGCTTCCCGTCCTGATATCATGTTTGCTGTTTGCCTGTGTGCTCGATTTCAAGCATGTCCAAAAGAATCACATTTGAAAGCTGTAAAACGGATTCTTAGATATGTTAAAGGGACCATAGACTTTGGTTTGTGGTACCCGAAATCGAGTACGTTTGATTTAGTTGGATTTTCTGATGCTGATTTTGCAGGTTGCACTCTTGATAGAAAAAGTACTAGTGGAACTTGTCATTTTCTTGGTCCTTGTTTGACCTCCTGGTCTAGTAAGAAGCAGAACAGTGTTGCTTTGTCCACAGCTGAAGCTGAATATGTGGCTGTTGGAAACTGCGTCGCACAAGTTCTGTGGATGAAACAAACTTTGGAAGACTTTGGTCTAATTTTTGAAAGTGTGCATGTTTTGTGTGATAATACAAGTGCTATTAATATTGCTAAGAACCCTATACAACACTCTAGAACTAAACACATTGACATACGACATCACTTTATTAGAGATCATGTGTCTAGGGGGAGCATTGCACTAAAATTTGTAGGCACAGATGACCAACTAGCGGATATCTTCACAAAACCCCTAGCCGAAGCTCCTTTTTGTAAAATCCGTAGAGAGCTAGGGATGCTTGATTATGCTAGTTTATAAAATGTTTTCTATTTGTTTTTTCACCCCCCCTCCTTTTTGATGAAAACAAAGGGGGAGAAAATATGCAAGTTACTATTATATGTGGGGAGAAAATAGGAGAAAATATATGCTTATGCTTAGGGGGAGCTTTTTTTAATTATTATCAAACCCTATGCATAATGTAATTTGTTATCATCAAAAAGGGGGAGTTTGTTGAACCAAGGGTAAACACTCTTTTATTTTGTATGATAACAAATTACATCATATCTTCTAATGTTTCAAGATGAGCAAAGTGCAGGACTTAATTTAAAGAGTAGAAGACACAAAAGAAGAGAAGCTTGAAGAAGAAGCATCATATGAAGTTCAAAACCCTAAATTGTGTCTAAGCCTTTTAGGACACTTTGTAAAGGTCCTATCACCTAAAGTGTGTGGCACTTTAGCTATTGAGAGAGATGACTTTTCAAAACATGCATGATGCATAAAAATAGTTTTGAAAAAATATTTTACAAAATTGCATGCATGCATAAGGTGGCAACCAAAACTAAAGAAATATTTTGAAGCAAAAGAATCGATTTCACTACATTACATATACTAAGAATCGATTCCTTCTTGGTTTCCTTAGGCTAGGAATCGATTCTCAAGTCATTCCTTAGATTAATGAATCGATTCTCAAGTCATTCCTTAGCTTAATGAATCGATTCTCAAGCCATTTCCTTAGCTTATGAAATCGATTCCCTTTATTTCTACATGGATAAGAATCGATTCTCAGGACCTCCATATGGCCTGAAAATCGATTCATGCCTTTCTACATAAGCATTGTAATCGATTCCCTCATTTTCCAAACATCAATGAATCGATTCCTCTCTTATTTCATCTAAACAAACAATCGATTCTTTTATTTTTTAAAGGCAATGAATCGATTCCTTCACATTTTAACTTGGTCTATGAATCGATTCTTCACCTATATTAAATGTTTTTCAAAAAATTTCAACGGTGCCTAAGCCTATAAATACATAGGTTGAGCTTCACCTTCAGATCAACCACTGCTCACAATTTCTCTCTATTCTACTCTCTCTTGCGAAATTCTTAGATCTAATATTGTTCTTCATAATTTTCATATTATTTTGAATGCTCTTCATTTTATTATAGATCTAAGAATATAGTGCTTCATTGTTTTGAATCTTGTTCAAAAGCTGTGTTTTTGAAAATCATATTTATCTTCATAAAAGCTTTTTGCAAATCTAAGCTCTCATTGTTATATCAATTGTGAAGCTTTTGCAAAAGCAAGATCATATTCCATATCATATTTTTAGAGCATCTAAAATCCTAATATCACTCATCTCTCTCAGTTTCTAAACTGACACATTACTAAGAAGTGATTGGATCCATAGATCTCAACTGTGTAATTCTTATTTTGTTTTAGTGGTTATTTTGAAATCCTGGGAAGTTTTACTTGGGTCTCTCAATCAGGGTGATTGAGTTGGTTTTGAAATCCTTAGCGGGTGCTTGGGTTCTCAGTTCGGGGAATTGAGATTCACTATTGTTGAAGTCGACCGTTTTGAAATCCTCGCTAAATATCTGTGTCCCTCTATCCCTTCTCTCTTTATATTTTTGCACTATTATTATAACTGTTTATTATCAATATTACTGTGCTTAAATTATCAATACTCATCAATCATCTTCTACTCCTCTTCTCTAAGATATACTATATCCCTTATAATATCTTTATTGGAAATATTGAATACATTTTAAACAACTCTTGCTTGTTTTTATATCCAAAAGTTCAAATCACATTTTCCGCATCCGATTTGAAAAAGAATATAATCATCATTTGCGAAAAGAATCCATATTTACTCATAACCTTATTCACCCCCCCTCTAAGGTTATACTCTAAGTCTAACAAAATCCTGGGTCGAAGATTGCAAGGACTAGGAAAAATTTCTTCTACTTCTTCATTCTCCAGCAAAATGTTAGGTAGAGGACCTAAAAAGGCATGGGTATAAAGTTCAGTCGAAGGAATTAATACCTGTTTTTGCCAAATGAGTGTTCGTTCATCAGCAATGTCAGGTTCATCAACAAAGTCTTCAACTTGTTGAGTAGGCTCATCAGTTCCCTTCGAGTTTTTGCTGGTCTTCGCAGCAGCGTTAGATGTTGAAGCCATAAGTTCAAGAGCAGGGATGAAGGATACAGAAGGTCTTTCCAGAAATGGCACTAAAACTTCAAACGAGTAAAGAGTGAGATTGAAAGGATTCAATTGCTTTTATATATTGGCGTATACAGTGGTTCACACGATTACCAAAATTCACACGTTTGCGACCTTTCAAGGACGTGATGGCCCATCAACTATGCTACGTGGCCCAAGTAGACGGTTTACTTTATTCGTGCCGTTTTATTTGTGACATTTTATCTGTGCAAGTCATGATGGCACTTTTCTCTCACTATTTAAATGCAGAAGGTAGTTGGAGGTGACGGTTCGCAGTATTCAAAAAATGCGCTTTCTCCTTCTATCCTTCAAACTGTCGAAAGAGACATTTTTTGGGGGGCAATCTGTTACCTCGAAATTTCGACAGTAGCATTTAAAAAGGTATTATGAAGGTTTGACTCTTCATTTATGATACTGTATAAATCACAGGTCTCATTCAAGTCATGTTGCTATCAATTTCGACAAAGGAAGTCTTCGAGCGTTGACAACGGAAAAGAAGTTCGACAAATTGATACTTTGTTTTTATAGGTAAATAGAACAAAGGTCTTTCGGCAGGGTAGTGTTCGAAGCTTCGACAAGCGGTTAACAGCGGTTTGATTGAAGTTCAAACTTAGAGAGCAGTTAAGGGCAGTTACCCGCTGTTTGTGTGCATTTCTAGTAGTATATATACTAGTTTGTAATAGGAAATCAGGGGTCACAACATAAACACAGAATTCTGAAAACTCAAACTTCCAGACGATAGCGAAAAACGAGTGAACAGAATCACTGTACGTGCTTGTGTACCAATCTTTTTACATTTCAATGCAATTATTTACTTTTTTCTTTATCTTTCTAGCAATTGTTGTTTCATTCTATTCACAATTCTGTTCTTCAAACGATTTGTTTTCTCCAAACACGAAAATACAAAGGCAATTGTCACGAGAGATTTTCTAGTTTGATCTCACAAACACATTATTTAAAACTAGTGATTGTTTGCTAAAAACACCAGCAAACAATGCCATAGATAAAATTTGTGTATTGGGAAAATTACCAACGCTTTCAAATGATTTTTACTACACTTATATTAGTACAATTGAAACACATTATTGTAATCCCAAACTTTACAAATCACAATAAGTTTGTTGTTTGGCATGACCGGTTGGGCCATACAGGGTCTACTAAGATGTGAAAAATAATTGACAGTTCATGTGGATATCCAGCGAAGAGCCCCGAGATTCTTCAATCTAAGAATTTCTCATGCATCGCATGTTCTCAAGGAAAGTTGAAAATTAGACCATTACCAACTAAAATTGAGAGTGAATCTCTTAAATTTTTAAAACGTATAAAAAGTGATATTTGTGGGCCAATACACCCACCATGTGCACCATTTAGATATTGTATGGTTTTAATTGCTTCATCGATTAGACGACCACATGTCTATTTGTTATCAACACGCAATCAAACGCTTGCAAGATTTCTTACTCAACTAATTCAGCTAAGAGCTCATTTTTCCAACCATCTAGTTAAGAAAATACGCATTGATAATGCTGCTGAGTTTACATCTCGGGCATTTGATGGGTATTGTATGTCAATTGGCATTGATGTTGAACATCCTGTAGCACATGTTTATACACAAAATGGGTATGCAGATTCACTCATTAAGTGTCTAAAGTTAATTGTAAGACCAAATCAAAACTTCCAATTTCTACTTAGGGACATGCAATATTGCATGCTGCAACATTAATTCACATCAGGACAAGAAGTAATCACACGTCGTCTCCCTTACTGTTGGTTTTTGTTAAAGAGCCTAATATTTCCTATATAAGAGTTTTTTAATGTGCGGTACATGTTCCAATCCCTCCACCACAACTCACTAAAATGGGTCTCTAAAGAAGATTGTGAATATATTTTAGATATGAATCTCCATCTGTGATAAAATATCTTGAACAATCAATTGGAGATTCATTTCCAGCTCGATTCGTTGATTGATATAACAGAAAATGTATATAATCGATACTACAGGTGAGAAAATGAGAAGTCGCCTGCAAGAAATTATCATGAAGATTGAGACCAAATATATTACTTTTGGAAAAGTTAACACGAAGCCCCGAAGCCAACTCAAATCCCCGAAGAATAGATTTAATTCTCCACGAATTCTCCCAAGAGATTTCCCCCTACAAAGATCGTATTATCTGCAAACTGTAGCAAAGAAAAAGAGACATTTTCATTAACCTCGAACGGTTTATACAGACTCAGAGTAGAAGCATTTCTCATCAAACCAGCTAGTCTTTTGCAGCTACTAAAAATAAGAAGGGTGCCAGAGGGCCGCCCTTTCTCTGTCTGAAACTCTTCTATAGAACTTTCGTTTACTAACAAAGACACACTTCCTATATAAATATAAAACCGCATCCACCGCCGCCACTTCTCGCAGAAACCCAATCTCCTAAGCATGTAATCCCGAAACTTCCAATTCACCGAGTCATGCATTTTCAAAATCTACCCTTAACATAACACAATTGTCTTTACGACGCTTAGTCAAATCAACCTACTTGTTAATAACGACCATGAAAGTTATTAGAACATATAAAAACGATATTTTTATTTGAAATTCTAAAACCAGTTTTTTAATGTAAAAGACTATATTATTGGAAAAAATTAGGAAGTTACCGAAAAAATTAACAATAAAAATGGCCTCAATAAATTATTTAAACAAACTATTAATTGAAGAGAGAGAATGAGACATTAATTGTGAGAAGAAACAGAAATGAAAAAATTAAATTAAAATTTCTAAATTACGTTATTACCCACTTATTAATGTAGCTTTTTAAATGCAATAATTGAGTTTTTTGGTATAAATCAAAAAGTTGTAGGGTACTAACTTACGACTTCTAAGATATAGGTGAGTGTAAATTAGCAATCCCTCACACACATATACAGGTGCAAGGCGGAATTGATACTATAATGTAAATACCTAAACTCGTTTGTATCTATTTGTGTGGGTAATTAATCATCTGTCATTCGTAATTTTTGCCAACCCTAATAGGTATGAGCTGAACTGTCATCCCTAATCGGGTAGCCCAGCTTAATGGCTCTACTCACAAGGAAGCGGTTCATATTTGGATTCATTTCAAAAAGTCCGTATATTAAAAATCTCTAAACAATATACAAAATTCCCTCTACTTCTCACCTCTTTTTCTCTTTCATCTAATATGGAAATGCTTAAAATGGTTTGACCAATTTAATTTATAAATTGTTTTTGAGTAGAAATAAGGAAATAGGGAATTTTTATTTTTTATAATAGAAAATAGGAATTTATGGTAAATCATATAAAGAAGTTTAATTATAATTATAATAATTAAAGAATCAGATATGAAATTTACATATATATTTTTAAAGAAATTAGAACCATATATTGATTATATTTTTTGTACACAATATTATATATGTTTTTGACAAGGTACACAATATTATATTATATATATATATATATATATATATATATATATATATATATATATTGACAAAATTATAATATATTAAAAGAATAACGAAAAAGAATATTTTTTTTGTGCAAGAAAAAAAAACCATAAGACTTAATTACACTTTTGATCCCCCTATAATCACTGATCTACGATTTTGGTCCCCCAACTATTTTTTCCACAATTTTAATCCCCCTATTTTGCTAATTTGTGAAATGTTAGTCCCTCTCAAAATTGGTCAAACTTATTGCTGACATAGTCCTCAATTAGTTGGCGTGGCTGTCCACGTTGGAATGTCATTTGACCTTTCTATTTTAAAATTATTATTTTAATTTGTTAAATAAAAAAAATTGAAAAGAAATGTGAGCATCACACTTCTTCTATGGGCAGATCTGGTCAACATTATGCTTTTTCTTCTTTGCAGCTTCATCTTCTTTGCAGCTTCACCACACTTCTTCTTTGCAGCTTCATCAAGCTTTTAAAAAATAGTTATCCTCCCCCCATCTCTCTCGTTCTCTCCATTTCCCTCTCACTCTAATTACCCTCTCTCTCTCTCTCTCTCTCTCTCTCTCTCTCTCTCCCTAAAATCGCTCTCTCCCTCACATCGCACTCTCCCAACTGTTGAATTTCAAAACTGAAAGTTTCACAATCTGAATCCATCGATCTAAGTTCAAATTATCATATCATGATGTGTGATAAAATCTAAAATGAAAGACAAACAAGAAAAGTGGAAAAATCAAACACAGCAATAACAAATAAAAAGACGACGGAGACGATGACGACAACGAAAAAGACGATGGAGACGGAGTTTTGGAGACGGGCTTTGTTCTTGGAGGGGGAGGCGAGCTCCGGGAAGGTAAACTTCGAAGGACCGGTGGCGATAGAGAGATGAAGGTGTTGTCGGTGGTGGGGGGAGTAATGTTCCTGCGTTCGTGGGTTGAAGAGCAAGTTGATAATTATTTTTAAAAAATAATAATATTTTATTTATTTAATAGATTAAAATAATATTTTAAAACAAAAAGGCCACATGGCATTCCAAGGTGGCTTGCAACATCAGTTAATACATCACCACATCAGATTCAATTTTGACCAAATTGAAGAGGGACCTTGATTTTTGAAATTGAGAAAATAGAGGGACTAAATTCGTGGAAAAAAAAGTTGAGGGACTAAAAACGTGAATTGATCATAATAGGGGGACCAAAACTGTAATTAAGCCAAACCATAAATATGTATGTAAGTTTTGGCCCGTTAAAAGATCAAAAATGGTGAAGAGGCAACAAAGCATATCTCTGTTGCACGGCTCGTGTGTCACTCTTTGAACTGTCTGAACAAGAGCACAAGAAGAAACAGAAGCATCTCACCCCTGATATTTCATATTCTGAATCTGAGGTAATTAAACTTAACTTCATAGACTAAATTGTTTTTTCTAGGTTTTCAAATTCACTTCAGAGCCAGTCCCATTCATTTCCATCCCAATTTTCCGCCTGCAATAAATTTCAGCATCTAATTGATGGGTTCAGAGAGCAGATTTTTTAGTCTCAATTTTAAAGTTTCTTCAATTTTCGTCTTCCCTGTCTTTTGATTGATGCGCTTTTCTTGCCGTTTTGACGATAATGAAGATAGCATCGGCAAGGTTTTGGTGTTTATTTAATTATTTAATTATAAATTATATACAGTGCTTTCGATTGATATGCTTGCAACATTAATTCTTGAACCATGAGTTTTCATGAAACGTTTTTATTTCCCATCAACATTAATGCTTGCAAAACTTGTTTCTGTCCATAATATTGCCATCACTCTGTGCTAATGTACAACTTGCTCTCAGTAAGATTGCTTGGATATGGATTTTCTCTTGTTTTCCAACAACGACTGTTAGAGAGAGAAAGACATGATTTTTCTGGATTCTGTGATTTTGAAAGTCCATGACTTCGCTGATTTTAGGCTTTTTTGGAGAGGGAAAAATGAAATAGGATGAAAAGGTATTAGATGATAGAGATAAACACAAAAAAGCAATGTGTTCCAATAATATCACATTTCATTCATAAACATATAGCTTCATCAATTTAAAATTTTAAAACAAGTCATCCCCCCTTCCCTCCAAAACCCTTCATTCAAACATACCCTAACCCTATGTTTGGATGAAACAATTTGGGGTAATGTAATTTTTTGGAGAGAATTGAAATATTTTAGTTCAAAATTTTGAACTAAAATATTTCAATTCTCTCCAAAAAATTACATTACCTCCAAAAGATACTCCATCAAAACACCCTAAATCTTTTAAACCAACACACGAAATTATTTTTACAAATTTGTAATTTGTAATTTGCTAAAAGAAATCTTTAAAATTTTAGTCAGCATGACGATAACAAAATACACATGTGCTAGTAAAAATAAAATTTTACTGTCGGTTAAAAAGACGATGTATACCCATACATCACACAAGTTAGCTACACTAGCTTATAATACAATGATCTACTATGATGTTCAGAAGTGCATAGAAATAACTTCAACGCTAGCAATAGTTTTCATGAATTAAAGATTCACAAGTGGCAAAACTTAGGTGCATTGTTCATCCTGTTCACACTAAAAAAACGGTGATTTTGAGTAACATTTTTAGTGGTAACAGAACAAAGATATATAAGTTTTGTCCATTGTAGAATTAAGGTTGAAAATAAAACTCCAATAGGCATATACTATCTATAAAATTTTCTACAAAGCGAAATTCTTAGATATAAAATCTTTGATAGATGACTATCTCACAGGTGAGGGAGTTTTAAAATTTTCTGTTCTTCACTTGGTACTGCAAATTTTATGACCATGAGGTAAAATGTACCTCTGCTTTGTCTTAAGCTTTTAGGAGAGGTGGTCTTTGACAAGGAATATAACTATAGTTGCCTCAGCATAAAGATACTACTAATAAGGAGTTGGCGATTAGAAATATTGGTCGATGCATTTTTCTACTCAAATCTCACAATGATGTCAAGACTCAAGAGAATGGTTCCATAAGGGGCTGTCTGATAGTCAAATTTCAATTTCTTAGTAGTTTGCTGCTTGCAAAACTGAAATAAAGAAGTGAAGATGTAAAATAAGACAGCTTAACCAATGGACCTGTTAGGCTGTTACTGTTAAAAATCACTATAGTAACCATCAAGGACATCAAAACAAATTTGAGAACTTTAGTTTGGCAAACATGGATGAGTTTGAAGAACTATAACAACATCCTTAGTACTTCTTAAAGATAAATTACTCTAACTCTTGTGTGATTCACTGGAGCTTAACCTTAAGTTTGAGGAAACATGTCGATCAGGTTTAATATGGAAGTAACCCAATGCAATATATCAGATACTGATAATGAAAGAAAGGGATTGATCAGCAGTGAAATGAAGTCTGATTTGCAGCTTCATATCAAAATAATTTCTTTATCTTAATATTACTAATATTTGAATGTTGAAATTTGAAGATGGGTTGTCTTCAGAATGGGATTAATAATGGCTGCTGAATAAAATTAGATGAGTTAATGTACACCTCTCTGAAGGCTCAAATAACCGCAACAATAATAATCAAAGTTTGTGGAAAATGTTCTGAATATTATTTGAATTATGTCTAATTACTAGCACAAATATTAAGTATATAGTCAAGCTATACCTAACGATTTTGATTAATGGGCCTAATACAAAGAACACTAGTAATTACAACATAACTAAGTAATCACTCCCCCTCACGCTGATGATATCATTCTCAACTTGCAAGTATGTTGGCTGAAACAATCTTTTGGCAAGCCCTTTTTTAACACATTTGTCAGTTGATGCCCAGAAGGAATGTAAGATGTTATCAAGCCACTATCCAGCCTCTCCTTAGTAAAGTGTTGGTGTATCTCAATTTGTTTTGTCCTATCATACTGCATAGGATTAAGAGCAATGTTGATAGCCAATTTGTTATCACAAAACAACTTCATAGGACCCTTATACTTTATAGTCATCAAGTATAATTTTCATCCACATTAACTCATTTTGCTTCAACACTCAATCGACCAGAAATGGGTCGTCTGTGAGTCACATAATTTGCATAATCTGCATCAGTATAATACTTAGAACTTCACCTTTTCGGAATAAAATTCCTCTTTCAGAAGTGGCTTTGAGGTATTGCAAAACACGATCTACTTTCTGTAAGTGTCTCACCCTCAGATCATGCATGATTTGAGTCACAACACTACTTGCATAAGCTAAATCCAGTCTAGTTTGTTGAAATGAGAATGCCTTGCTCACAGGAGGGCACTTCAATTCCCAAAAATTTCTTGTGTTTCCCAAGTGCCTTCATCTCAAACTCGACACATAGTTTCTCTCTGAGCATTTGTCTCTCAGCTAGATCATCTCCCGTGACAATAATATCATCAACAAAAACAAGAAGTACTGTCATCTTTTCGCATAGGTTCACCATTGCCTTCATGAATCTTACAAACCAAGCTTGAGGAGACTATTTTAGCCCATTCAGAACTTTTCTCAGTTAGCACACCTTGTTTTCTTCACTAGTTGATCCAAATCCAAATCCCGTAGAATCTCCATATACACCCCCTGTAAGTTTCCATCCAAGAGTGCATATTTAACATCAATTGGTGTAATTCCCACCCTGATTGGTAGCAAGAAAGAGTAGAATACGCACAATATTCATCTTTGCCACAAGGGAAAATGTTTCCTCGACATTGAAACCATAAGTGTGATTGAATCCCTTAGCCACTATATTTCCTTTTATCGTTAAAGATTGTCATTTGACTTGTGCTTGATCGCAAAAATCCACCATCAACCAACTGGTTTCTTACCTTCTGGCCTCTAAACAATCTCCCAGGTTTTATTCTTTAAAGGGCTTTCATTCCCTCATTCATAGCTTTGACCCAATTTACATCCTTTAGTGCCTATTGCAAAGATGTTGAAACTTTCAGAGAGTCAACGGTAGTAATAAAACTCTAATGCTTGAAGGAAAATGCTTAGAAGAAACAAACTGAGAATAGGGTACTTGGAACAAGACCTTTTTCCTTTTCTCTAGGCAATGAGTAAGTCATCTTAATAAGAGTGAAAGGTATCAGAAATCAGAGAATCAGAAACATAGGGATTATTTTTAGTACTTACCTCCAGTTCAGACAATTGAAGTTGTTTCGGGGCCAATTCGGTTTTCCTCTCCTCCAATACGTCAATGTCGGCTCACTAAGCTTATTCTTCACTGGTGCCAAAGGTGTTAATTCTAGCAACACAAGACAAAATAGAGAGGAGGCTAGAACTAGGTGACACAATCATGTGGCTCAAAATTTGATGAATCTGGAATAGAACCAGAAATAGGTGGCACTGGGACAGAACCAACAATGGCTTAACAATTGCTTACCCAGGAATAAGTGACTTAGCAAAGCAGGGATCAAGGAAAAGAAACTGAGTCCACATTCCAAATTACTGCTCTCCCTCTGAAGCTGAGGGCGAGTGAAAAAAGAAACATGTTCATGGAAGGTGACTTCAATATTGACATTATACTTACGACTTGAAAGAATATACCATTTGTACCCCCATTTGTTAAGAGGATAACCCACCCAAACACATCGTACCGGACGAGTATTCAACTTAGTGCGATGTTGCTTATGAATATAGACATAAGCAACACAACCAGCCAAATACTTGACGCTCGAGACTCTTCTTGATAGGAGCAAAAGTAAAATGTGAGATCATAAGCTAAAGAGGACTACCATTACCTAAAACACGAGATGACACCCAATTAATCAAATAGATGAAGGTTACTGCTTCACCAAGTATGAGGTTGGGATGGGCATTTGGAAGAGAATGACTCGAGCAACTTCAAGTAAAAGGTGATTTTTCCTTTTTGCAACCCACTTTGTTGTGAGCTGTCAACACATGTAACTTCATGTATGATTTCCTACATACTATTGAAATTTGAAAGGCTATTATTATTATTATTATTATTATTATTATTATTATCATTATTATTTTTATAGATTTTCCTTATTGTCGGAACGTAATCTTTTAATGCCTTTCCCATATTGTGTTTGTACCATATTGTAAAATTGAACAAACAATTGACGTACTTTTGATTTATCCTTCATCAAGAAAAGTCAAGTTATTCGAGTTCAATCATCAATGAAAGAAACAAAACATTTGACATAAAAAATATTAGCAATAGGGGTAAGTCCCCAAAAATCAGAATGCATAAGATCAAATAGTTCAACACTTTTAGTGAGACTAGAAGGAAAAGCAGCAGGATGGTGCTTAGAAACCAGACAACAAAACATAGACCTCATCAATGAAGAAGGAGGATGGGAAAAACCATTATGCTGAGGGAGGAGACTAAGACTCTGAATGTGGATTGAAGTGCGGAAGACAACACCTTCTGACCAACTAGTTCATTAGAAAGATAGTACAAGTCATCCATATTTCTTAGCAACTGCATTGTCTTCCCCGTTGCAAGGTCCTGAAAATCCAATGAGTTTAAAAAAAAATCCAATGAGAATGAAAAATGATCGCTGCGTAGTTATGAAAAACAAGGGAAACAGTGTCAACACACAAACAATGATAGTTCAAAATCCCAAGAACAAAAAAGAGGAGGAAGGCAGTGTTAATGCACAAAGAAACTGCTATAAAAAGGAGGACTGCAATGAATTCCGTAACAAAAAAAGAAAAATAGAAAGTACAATGGAGGCTACTAGGGTTTTTATTTGGAAGCGAGGCTCTCAAGATCGAGAGCTCTTGATGCTGCGTAGAAAGTTATTTCAGATATTATTTGATTTGCCACTAATTAATTACAAGCACCAGTATTGAATATATAAACTAGCTATACCCAACAGGTGTGCTTAATCTTGTAAAAAAAACAGGTGTGCTTAATGACCTTAATAATACAAAGCACACTAATAATTACAAGATAACTAGGTATTCTTAAAACAGAGCTCATTAGTGCCTACAGCTATGTAAATTTTAGAAGAACTTTTGATTTGTCAACAAGTTGTTTTCATCTTTCAATTTATTTTAATAAGTATTTTTTTGACAAAATTTATTTTATTTTATTTTAATAAGTTGTCTAAGTTAGGTCATGGAAACATCATATACTGAGCTTACACTCCATCCCCTCTTTAATCCCTTCCACACAAAAGTTATTTTTGTTACCATTGAAAACAAAACAAATGTTTAAAATGCAAGTAATTTTTCAACATGCATATCCAAAGACAAACACAAATAACTCATTGAATGATGTACTTCAGAAGTTCTCATATGATAAGTGCGTATTGAATTAGCATTAAATTAATTTATTTACCCAAACTCCCCTTGGTTGGGTTTGGGTTAGGGGTGAGTAAGGGACATATTATACCTGTCATCAACCCGAGAATAAATTTTGACTGGGTCAATTCTTTAGGCCTTATCACCATCCTCTTTATGTTTTTGATGCAGATTGTGTTTGTATTTGCTGATCAAGTTTGTTATTCATCCAACCCTGTTGCACTCATTGCATGATAATCAGAAGGTACATCTTATCATGGTAGAGATCCATACGCTTAAAATACAAAACATTAGAGTAAGTGATCCACCTTTTGACAGATCTTAGCAATAAGCTCTGGTTAATAATTAACTAGGATGAGGTTGATAGCTATGCTCCTGTATCGATATTTCCATAAGGAAACTTGCTTTGGAAGTATGTTTTCAGTGTTGTAGACCTTGTTTCTAATCATTGTTTCTATTTCAGATGGCCACATGAAATGTCAGAGTGGAAGACTAGGCTGTTAAATGATAATTTTTTGAATGCTACCACAAATTTGGAAGGCTAGGAAATGAATATGATCACCAAATTGGGAAGTGACACTTTAGGCACTGCCGCTTCTACGGAAAAGGGTATAAAAAACTTATTGGGGAATAAAGTTGCATTTAGTTCTTGTCATCTACAAGAGAACATACAAGATGGTTGCAAAGAAGATGAAGGACATGGAGATGCAAACATTCAAAGAATGCAGAAAAAAGGAGAATTAGATGAAACTTGTAAGCAGTCCTCTATTAAAGGATCTCCACTAAAATACAGTAACCGGACTGCTGGTGCGGTTCCAGGGCACAAATCTCATGGACTTTCAGAATCACATGAAAAACACAAAACACTTATTCAGAAGGTAGCTCCAACTGACACGCTCTGGGATGGGTACCTCCAGTTGAACTCTTCTGTAACTGTTTCTGCAGTTGCCTTCTTTAAGAGGTCATTTATCTACTTTTGAAGTTTGCTTTTCTGTTTTATTGCACTTTTTTTCAGATTCATAAAATAGCTACCAGAAATCATAATTTATTCAGATTAGTGTTAGATGAAAACATTGTCTTTGCATATAAAAGTATTAGTAAGTTTTGTGGTAGGACCCAAACAGGTATAAGGAAATTTCTTTATATATTGTTATGTAAAAAAGAAACTCAGATCAGAGCTGAAGTCCCTCTGTAACAGAAAATGCAGCTAACTATAAAGGAAATGAAACTGTGACTGTAAATTGGAGCAAAGCTCCTTACAAAATGGACATAAAACTGAAGAAAATGCAATTTCTTCAGTTTGCGGATGGTTTGCGAACTGCAATTTGGCTCCACTTGTTTTTTTATGAAAAAAAGAAGACAAGATTCTTAAACAAAAGCTGTTAAGAGTGCTTTTCTGTGAAGCCAAGATAGTAACTTCTCAAAAAATGATCCAAAAAAAGCATTTTTTTTTTGCAACATATTTGAAATCAATTTTAAATTCTAGATTATTTTTGTTATTGTTTTTTTTTCTCTTTTTACTGTTACAAAATATCTTGCTTAATAAAATTACATCAAATCATTTCCATTTTCAAAGAGTTAAAAAATAATCCTCCAAATCAATTCAGATCACATTCCAACCATGGAATTTGATTTATAGACCAGTAACAATAACAACAACCAAGCCTTGTCCCACCAGATGGTGTCAGCTGCATGGATCAAACGATGCCATAATGTTCTATCAAAATCATGTCTATATCGAAACCATTGGCTTCATTTTTTCTTAATTATTTTGCTTAAAACCTTCCTTTGTCTCTAGCGATAGTGCTTCTCTGAGCCCTCCAAGAAACCCACTCTTCATAAATTAAATGATTTTCTGCTTTTATATATATATATTCCAAAGACAATGTTAAGTAACTTCATAGACTTTGAATTGCAATGGGGCAACTTAATGTATTTAATGTTGTACTGCTGACTCTTTTGTCTCCAATCAACAATTCTGGGAATTCGGATCTCCTAGAGACATAATCATTCCGTAAAAATTGGAAGAGAGTACCTCTATCCTCTCTTCCTTTTGACATCCATAACTACTGTTTCGTGAAATCATACAATGGCCGTCACAAACTGTTTCTGATATCTTTCAAAGTTGAACAATATACTTACATAATAGTTCCGTCTGATGGATTTATTGGATAATTTAAAGCTGAAGTACTGTCAAATTATATGGGTGGAATTCCTTTGAAAGATCTTTCTCTTGTTTTTTTCTTCTAATGTATGAGAGACAAGTGAAGGACATAAGTCAGAGTCCACTCAATTAGTATACTTACATGTTCTCATGTTCTCCATATATTTACTGTATAAGCATATTTTACTCTGTAAAGTTTCTATTTGACAAACTTCTTTGCAAATGTAATTTTTGAAACCATTTTTTTGATCTCTAGTTTTCTTAGACCAAAATCAACCCAGAGCAACGAGAACTTTTGTCCCTTCTGGCGATCAGTCAAAACTGTTGACTCTAAACCGTTTCTCTTCTGAATAAGACTTAGGCAACTAGTTCATCTTCCAATGATACCTTGTGAGGGTCACTGTGATTCTTTCAGTCAAATTTATTGGTTTTAGTCTTATCTTTAAATGTGGTTACACTCTTCTGTAGTGGTGAAAAGATGCCGAATGTCAAATGGTCTGAATCTGTTGAGGTGAAAGGGCAAGTAAAATTAGATGCTTTTGAAAAATATATTCAAGATCTTCCTCGCTCACGCAACAGAGGCTTGATGGTAAGAAATTATTATTCTATTTGCAATATATTCAGGTTGTTGGACTCAATGCTAAAATTAATTTTAGGTTAAAGTGCTCCCGGGGTCCCTTATCTTTATTTAAAGTAACGATTTGGTCATTTATCTTTTTTTTGTCCCAAATCAGTCCTTTATGTTTTAGATTTTTGACACAAATCCTTTTCTGTCCCAAATCAGTCCTTTATGTTTCAAATTTTTGACACATAAATCCTTTTTTTTGACACATAAATCAGCACTGTTAACGGAAAAGGATTTGTGTCAAAAATTTGAAAGATAAAGGACTTATTTGGGACAAAAAAAACATAAAGGACTAATTCGTTACTTTAAATAAAGATAAGGGACCCCGGGAGCACTTTAGCCTTAATTTTATTCCATAAAATTATCCATGCTAAGTAATGGAGAAAAACCCCTCTGAATATTTATCATGCGAAGTGACATTATGAAATCCCCAGTTGCTAAGTCTAGTTTAGCATTATTTTTTGTAAGCTATAGATGGTTTGATTCTCTTTGTTCCATGTTGAATAGTATATGTGCTCAATGACAATGATCACGGATTTAGGACCATAATATAAAGATCCTGGTTTAACCAATATGATTTTATCAATTTTAAGAGTATCAAGTTATTACTTGGTCATTTGAATTTGTGAATTTACATCTCCCTAGCATCTTATGCTTTTGCTTCTGTAATCTGTTGTGCATGTTAGTACTGTCCTTCCTGTCCTTTTATAAATATCACTTGTAACTTACTCCCAAATCTGAGCTACTTATTTTCATTTGGCTGGGGTAGAGGCCACCTTACTCATCAAAGTATTCTTTCAGAAACAGGAAACATCAAGAAGTCTTACTGAGGATTCAGTTTTTATTTATTTATTTTTATTCTTGAGCCCAAACCGGAATCTTGTATCATTGTAAACAATCTAATCTTTCTCACAGATTCTCTCCTGAATTTTGCATTTTAATGTGCTGATGTGTAATTGAAATATTAAGTCAACAATGTTTTATGTCATTGGGTCTTCTTAGTCCTATATCCTATCAGAACAAAACAAACAGAATCGCCAATCTTTTGACGATGAGAACCAACTCACGGGTTCAATATATTCTGTGTGGATAATTCTTAGTTTATTACTGCCTGCCCATATTATTAAACTAGTTGTCAAGGTTGCAACTTGCAAGCAGGGAGCCAGAGTTACATAGGGGAGCTGTGTAGAATTAGTTAGTTGATTGATGGCTAATTTTCTAAGAAATATAGGACGACTAAACTGATACTTATATCAACAAACAGGTCTTAAATCTTCTATACTTGCTATATTTTCCGAACTATGAGGCCCTGACAGCCACTATTTTGGGAATATAAATTACTACTAATGATGCAATTTCAGGTAGTCTCCCTGCATTGGAAAGAAGGATCTTCAAAACTTGGATTGGTAGGCATGAAAAAGGTGAATCTAAAGATCTGATGTTGAAACTAATTTGATAAATATTTAAATCAACTCATGAATCTGTTAAAAATTCAAAGTGCATCAATATTTTTATTTTATTTTGTAATTGTAGTAAACAGAGGCATAATGGCAATTGGTATGTAGTTTGTTTAACAAATTGTTCCCCTTATAAACAGGTTGCAAAACGATATGAAGAAGGTCAAAGGGTTGGGTTAGCTCGACTTTTATCTGGCATTGATCTTTATGTCTGTCCTCGTAGTGAGACAATAATTACCATACTTGCAAGACATGGGTTCTTCAAAGGAAGATCAGCCATTGAGGAGAACAAAGATTCCCTGATTGGTTGTGTTGTATGGCGAAGAAACCAAATAAATCTTAATTATGTTCAGCAGAAATCTGAGAAATCCACTTATCAAGTTTCTCTTAGTAACAAGTCTCCTACTCCCTTGCCTTCAGAAGAATCCTTAGAAGCATCACAAAAAAATCATACAGCTCTTGATGTTACCAAGCAAAAGGATAGAATTGAAAAGGACAAGAGTCTGAGTATATCCCCTCAACGACTGCACAATTCTTTTGCTAGTTGTAATGTCTTAACCGGACAATCCACACCCAATATTTTACCATCTTATCAAGAACCTGAAAATCAGCAGGTTCCTGTGGGACAGTCATCGAAATTAGAGTTTCATGTGAAAAAATCTCGAGTAGACCAGCAGGACTTAAGTTTCAGGCAGCCGAGACCTGCCTTAGTACTTCCACCACCTGATGTTGCAAAAGAACCTTCTCCTATTATTGATAGTGAAGACCTTCCAGAATTCGACTTTGGAACTGCATGTGGTTTAACCCCCTCTCGGTTAAATTCTCAGTCGGTCGATAAAAAACTATCTCATGAAGGATTTAGGCACATGGAATCTTGTCCACCTTTGCACAAGAGAAGATTGGAAAGTGCAAGTCATCAAGAGGTTCTGTCTGATGGTGACACTCATAGCATTCCCCCACAAAAGAAAGTCTGCAGACATGACAATATCTCCCAATTGCCTCTTGTGGTCGACAGACAAAGCAGAGCTGAGAAAAACCCATATAGCACCCTTGTTGCTCCACCTGCGAAGAGTCGTTTTGATGATGATGATGATATGCCGGAATGGTGCCCCCCGAATGTCGATTTAGAGAAGCAACCGAATCTAGTAACTAATCAATCCCCAAAGATTCCTATTCCTTCTGTGAAACCAAAATTAGTACCCTCAATTCAGGCTGCAGATGCTCAAAACCTCTTTTCCCTTGCTCGTCGTGTAGTTGTTGACCGGCCACCATTTTCCAACCAAAATTCACATTTTACGTTCCTTGGTTCCGTTAACATGCAGAACTATGCACAGCCAGGACCAGCTGGCATACAAATTGGAAAGGTTCTGACTTCAAGAGGACATCAATTGTAACGACCCTCTCTGGTAAAATTCCTACCTTGTCAAGGGAAGGCTGCCAATCAACTATAAGTCTTGGAAAGGTTGGATATCACAGTGCAAAACAGCGGTGTCAACCAAATAGTAATGCCCGAGTAACCGCAGCATGTGCATAGCAGTTGAATTTGCAATCAGGGGTTAGTTTGTTCATTGAATTAGTAATAGAAAGCTAGAAGATAAAGATACTTTTGATATCATCCGTCAAATTTTTCAAATCTTACAAAAATGTTTCATACTTTGCATTTCAGTCAACATTTGTGATGGATTAAACGTGCTACACAGGGTCTTCTAGAAAGCATTTATAGCTACTTGAAGCAGACCATATTCTACTAGAGATGTGGATGAGGTTGTTTGTGTTAGAATACCCAAGAGAATGACTGAAACCAAATGTTATAAATCACAAAAGCTAAAAGTTGGTTGCAAAGGAAAGAACATAGAACCACACCGAGCTAGCTAATTACTCAATGGGGAAAAAGTTCTCGGTCTAATTGACACTAACCAAAACACATGTTCCCCACTTCCAATCTAGCTTAGCCTATATTCTTTGTTCCTGGAGCCCTCATTAAGTAAGGCTATGTTTTGGAGTTTGGAGGGAAGGGGAGGAAGTGGTTTCAGGTGGGGAGGGGGAGGAAACGATTTAAGAATAATTCCCCCCACTCCCCTCCCCAAAAGGAAGAGGGATATGTGTGTTTATTTTTCTATATTTGACTAAAAGCCTATAAATTGGAGTACTAAAAAAAATTAGGAAAAGACTTTGGAGGGTCATATTTATCCGTTTAGTAATAAGCTTTGCCCTTCCTTCCAAACTTTCAAACAAGCCTTTACACTATGTTTCTATGTTTGGTAAGGAAAGGGAGGGGAGAGAAAGTAGAAGGAAATATTGTAGGAGGAAAGAAAGATAATAGAAAGTGAGAGGATTATTTTGGTTATTTGGTATGAGAGAAAGTAAAGTAGAAAGTAAGAGGAAATAAAGATGTATATTTCGTAATTGACATAAATAAACCTACAGAAATAATATATATATATATATATATATAATATTTATTTAATATAATAAAAAAACATATTATTTACAAATAAAATAAATCAAATTTACTAAATGATAAACATTGCTTACTAACTCAAAAAATATTAAAAATGTATTATTTATAAAAAAAGTTTAATAAATCTATCAGTTAAGTTTATTTTAGTTAAAGCAAGGGCATAAATGATATTTTGCCCCCAAAGATGCCAATCCGTCGTGTTTCTTCTCAATTTGTGTGGAAAAGAACTGTATTGTGGGACCCAACAAAAAGAAGCTTTCCTTCCTTTATGACAATGAACCAAACGATGGAAGCTCGTTTATCAAAAAATTTTCAATCCTTGCTACTTTCCATTCGCCCTCTCTCTTTGGAAACAAACAATGCGTAAGTAACTCCTAAGAGCATCCACAATGGAATTACTCTCATTTGAGTGCCTAAGTGGGATCCGTGCTATACATCACTCTTTTTTGTTTTTTTAATATCAGTACCTAATAAGGACTATATCCCTCCTACCCAGCACCTGCAAAAAATTTTACTATATGAGTCTAACAAACAACTATATATCATCACATTATCAACAAATAACTCATACCATTTCCAAATGGGACATGCATAAAGAAAGAGAGAAAGGTTCCGGGAGAAGCATTACTCTCTAACTACTACTAAATTTGACTCTACAATGCTAGTTATTATTTGATACTATGCTTCCATATATCGTACTTTCCATATGTTGGGCCTCCTAGGAGCCAAGCCCAACATGGTCCAAGGATAGAACCACCCTTTTAACATTACCCTTTGAACCGAACCTCTGCTGAAAATGTAGTCTTGTCTCAAGGCTAAAATTGAGAAATCGACTCTTGAGCAAAAATTCCTCCTATGAGTTCTTCTGCTTGATCGACCATTGTCTACTCAAGTGACTTGTTTATGAAGCCAAAATGGGAAGATGATAGAAATTATGAAGAATTGCATGGACATGAACTTTTGATGAGTGTGGATGCCTCTGGTTATGGAGACATTAAGTTGGGTTCCAGCTCCAGCTTACCAAAAGTTCATGTCAATACAATTCTTCACATTTCGTCTTTTTGCCCATTTTTGCTTCAAAAGTTTTACACTCTAACTCACCGTTATTTTTTGTAACTATAAGCAATAGAATTGCGGTCATACATCCATTTTCCTTCAAGTTCTTTAGCTCACAAACTTCACATTCTAATTTGGGGTTCTTTTCCGTAACACATGGATAGAATTTGTATCAGCCAAGCCACGTAGCTTTAACTTGACTTCCTTCAGCAACATTTCATAATTCTCTTGTGCGTTTTTTCCTCCCAGGTCCTGGGATAGACTTAGCCAAGTGAAAAGGCACATTAAGGTGAGAATTTCAGGAATGGTGGTTCGGTTCAAGGAAGGTTAAGTAAGGAGGAGTGTTTAGGCCTAGCATGAAATCTTTCTTTGGCTAGATCATATTTTTCTTTAAGAATCTCCGAGGCTTCTCTAACGATTCTTTCAATATGCAAAGGGTCATAAGGAATTTTAAAGTACTTTTCGAATTTAAAAATCTCTGAAGAGTGAGTGCCTTTGTTCTTCTTGTCTGGATCCTCTTTTTGCACCAAAAATTTAGTGTCAAGTGTATCTAGAAAAAAATCTTTGAATGGCCTTTGAATTGAATTGTAATACTTTGACCAACATTCTTTGAATCTTTGAGTAGTCAAGTAGGAAAGCTCTTGTTCGAAGAAAGTGAGTTGGAGGTCCAATTTGTTAAGACTGTGTTGGATTATTTCCAGGTTTCACCAATCGACAGTGGAATAAGCAAAAGGTTTACTTAGAAATTGGAAGGCAAGAGATGCAATTACCTGAGAAAGGCCAAATTGTCTGGCCACAAGATTTGGTTGATATGGGACAATGGTGATACCTTTGGCAACAAGAGTAGAAAAGAGCACTTGACAAGTCAGGAAATTCCTTAAAATCTCGAGGGAATCTGCTTGCTTGCCCATAGTGGTGCAAGGGATTTTTCGAGTTAGCCACTCAGGGCCCTCTTTTCGAGCAGATAAGAGAGAAAAATTGGAACCATTGGAAGTATCTGTGAAAGGCTTTTATTGAGACTTCTTTCTTAATAAATTTGGTGAGATGGATAAAGGCAGAACCATAAGGAATATCAGAACCAGGAATAGAGACAAGGGAATATAAGATGGTGTTAACCCACAACTGCAAAAGCCACAAAGGGCTCATATCGTGTACCGGAGGCTTTAATATCGTGTACTTTTGCCCAAGGGTATTGGTCTAGTTTGCCTTTGGCTCATTTTTTCCATCTTTTTTTTTCTCTTTTTTTAATAAGATCAGGGGGTAGAAAAAAAAGAGGCTTTAATATCAGTGTAGATATTAGTCAAAGACTCATAGAGACTCGAAAAGAGAATTTTGCCAAGACAAACATTCTGACCCTCATGCAATAGTCTAGCCAAAGGGAGAAGGCCCTTTATAATAGCAAAAGACATGTTGCAGAGGAAAGAATGGTGCAACCAAAAAAGGAGGAAAGACATGCTCTTCATCAGAGACTGTGCTAGTGTCACCTATGTTGTTTTCTATGAATCTGCCATAGCCAGTGGCCGAAATATCAGGCATAATGTCTTTTTCAGGTTTGAAGTCTCGAGTCAGGAGCTTACTGTGGGTTTCAAACCCACAATGGCAGCGACATCTAAGAGGGTTACAATCAGCATACCATAAGGGAAGTGGAAAGAGGACATGAGAGGATTCCAAAAATACACAGAACTCAGAATTTGAGGAATGTTGTAGAGTAAGTTGTGTTTACTAACTTGAATGGGATCATAAATACTAGTTTCTTTCCAAAAGTTGGCTTTGTGATACTCGACCCTAAGAAGCCAATCGAGATATTGACTTTTGATAGAGGACTTAGATTTAGCAATTTCCACAGGCATGGAACACCAGGTATTTGGGGATGGATTGATCAAAATTTAAGATTAATTGGTGCATTAGAGGCCAAAAGGGGAAATTTCTCATTGAGAACATATGTGGGGATTCTCTCATGGCAACGAGCAGGGGGATAAAGTGGCCCTAAGAAAGCAAGGGTTTTTTTCGTGTTATAAAAAGGAATCAATTAATACTTGGGATTTCTCGATAGCCATTACCTCTTTGCCCTCCTCTAGTTTGTGGGAGAGATCTTTACCGCATTGTTTAACAGTCGGATATACTTTGAGGCAGGTGGGGGGAGGAGAAGATGAGCCAGAAGCTTGGTTCCATAACATTTCTTGAAGTTAGGAGTGCAAATTTAAAAAATTTTACAACTCTTTTAAAAAATGGTTAGTATGCAAGGAAAGTTAAAAGGTTGAGTGCGTTCTTGGTTTTATTATAGTGATGAAGGCCGAGCTAGAAGTGACGGTTAGTCACATCAAGTAGGGGCCTAGAAGAATGGGGCGAAACTGATCTAGATATGGGAAATTTGCTGACACGTCGTGGCGGAGCACACGACATTATGGGGTTTAAACTGATTAATGGTTATATTTTAAACTTTTGATTTCGAGATGTTTTTTTATCAATAATGCAAAGTAAGGTTTTGAAAATCAATGAATGGTCTAGACAAATATGAAATTCCAAATAGTAAAGTGAACATTTTGTTGAAATGATGAAATTTCCAGAAGGCCATGCTAAAAAGAAGGAAGGAAATTAAAATCTTCAAAAATACAAAGGAATAAATTCAAATGAATTTGAGAAGTTCCTCTTGCTCCTACGAAGCTTGATATCTTCAAAGCGTGAAGAAAGCTGATGTTTCACTTCCAGGATTGGAGGAACCAAGTTTTGAATCTGCTTAATTCGAGCATCCACTTCATCCCTTTGTAGAGTAAGTCGTTGAAGTTCCTTATTGAGGTCATCAATGGTATTGTCAAAATCCATCATCTACTGGTTGAATTTTGCAACCTGATCATCTCCATCTTGGACTGTTTCATCAAGATACTCGATCTTTTGGGTGTCTTCCAATTGTTCCTCGTCTACCTTATGAAGTTTGAAATCTATCATATCATCCATAGCGGACTTTCCCTCAAGTTCAGTATGAGATTTTAAAATTCGCCCAAGCAATGGGGCAAGGTCTTGAAATTATTGATTCTTCTTCTCAGCAGGTAGGTTGTCTCGGTGCTCAGAAACTTCACCAACCAGCCCTTTGAAAATGTGATTCCCATGTGCCTTCAAGATTCGTCTGAATTCTTCGAAGAAAGGGCCATCAATAGAGGGATCAAATTGGGGAGGGTCAATTGCAACTTGGGAACTCGGTTTTGAGCAAGAAAAATAGAGCATTATCTCTCGCAAAGAAGCAACAGGATCATTGGTTGCCAAATCAGAGGTAGGAACCATAACAGTGGTTCAAGGAGTGTTTGGAAAAGGAGTTGTTGAGGTGATCTGATCTTTGACATGGGTAGGAGTTGGAATCACTTTAGGAGGTATGGTGTTAATAGGGGAAAGAACCTCTTTTTCTTGGGGATCTAGTGAAGCAAGGTATGGAGTGATAGGAATTTCTTCAGATGATTGTCTCTCAAAGAAAGAAAAAAAAATTAGGTGCTTTCTAAGAAATTCGAAGAATAAAATAAAGAATCGAGAAAGTTACCCTTCAAGGCCAAATCCGAAGGCGGGCTTTGACTTAGTTCAACCATCATTGGCGAAGAAGAGGGAGGCAAACTAAAACTTCGAGGGCGCCTACTTCTTCGTAGTTGACCTGGAGAAGTCACAGGCTTGACAAAAGCGTGTGGCTTCCTCGAGAGTGAGCTTTCGAGCTGCTTAGGTTTCTTGACATACTTTGAAGGCGCAACATCAACCTCTACATAATAAATATTATGATTAAAAGAATGATGAGAAGTAGGCCAAATGAGAATAAAGCAGTTAATAAATACCTTTTCTATTTGCGTTTAAAGTTGATTCCTTGATCTTTATGGCCTTGATTTTGTTTTTATTTAAGAATGGTTGTGTTATGGATTGGGCCTCGACGGCCAATCCACCAAAAAGGCCCAATACCAAATGACCCAATCCATCCAACGGTGGAGATTGCAGACCTAGATCCAACAGCCCTCCTCCACTCCAGATACCTATAAATAAGCATTGATTGCTCACATTAATGGTATTCATCTCTCACATACTCTCACTTGTAATTGACTCACTCACTGACTTGAGCGTCGGAGTGTCATTGCAGGTACCACCCCACCTCGGACCGGAGCACCAACTCGGACGACCAAGGACACACGTACCAACTATCTCAGACCGGTCTATCTATCCAAGATCGGATACGTAGCTGGAGATACGGTACCGAACATTGGCGACCACAGTGGGAGGGCCTTATACTCTAGTCTTTCCCCCAACCTCCTTGATCGGAAATGGCTCCAGAATTACGACGGAGAAACGTCTCCAGCGTCGTGGTCAGACCCGACCAGCAACAGGAAACCCCGGAGGGGGTGGCGATTACTCTCCCTCGCAGCTCAATTGGTAGTGGGAGGTGTGTTTAACTTGCACTTATGCCTCAGGTGCAAGGTTCGATTCCCACGGAAGGCAAAAATTCTACAAGAGGGGTAGAGAAGACCGTGAGGTAATAGTGCCGGGGTGGCCAATGCGTTGGACCTGGGCTGTTACAATGGTCCCTATAAGCTCTGCTAGAAACCAGTTTCAACCTCCAGCCCCGACTGTCCCGGTACCGATCGATGCTGTCCAACAGCTCATCCAACTGCTAACAAGGCAGGCCGAGGCTGATCAAAGGAGTCAGCGTTAATCCCAGCTGGAGGCCGAGATGGCCGAAGTCCGGGCCAGAGATATCCCGGATCGTACCTCCCCTCAAACTTACTCTCCTAGCAGAAGGACCTCCAGTAAAAGACGTCACTGGTCCCCTGCTTGGAGGAGGCACCACCATCGTTCGCCACCACGCAGAAGAGGGAGGCAAGAATCTGGAACTCCCCCAACCGAGACTTATGACGAGACTTATTACCTCGGGGACTCAACTCACCAAAGCTCATCATTAGCATCTTCGTCCCCAAGGCGACGTTCTATAAGCCGGGGAAGTCCCCCGAGGCATGAACGTCGGCGCCCTCGGTCTCCCGGATCCCCTGCCCGAGACCCTATCTGAAGGCCTCCTCCGAGGGAAAGGTCCACGACGCGGAAGGGACCCTTCACAGCGGAAATCGACTATTTTCCGGTACCCAAGCACTTAGAAAAGCCCCCGGAGGGTTTAAAGATGCATGACGGGACGGGCGATCCCGACCGACATCTGGATTACTTCGACACGATGATGCAATACCGAAATGTTCCAGAGGAGATCAAATGCCGAATCTTCCCTCTCACCCTTGAGAAATTGGCTCTGGACTGGTTCAGAGCCCTCAAGCCAAACTCGATATCATCCTGGGACCAGCTTGCAAAGCTGTTCTCGGCCCAGTTCGCCCACTCCAAAATGAAGCCTAAGTCTCGGAAAGTCTTACAAGCCATCCGGCAAGGAGAGAACGAGTCTCTCCGAGACTACATTGAAAGATTCAACAAGGAGGCGGCTCAGGTCCGGAACTTAGACGACTCATTTCGACTATTCTTCATGGAAGCCGGCCTGCGGGAAGGAAGTCTGTTTCAGATCGATGTCGGAATCAACCAAACTGAGTTGCTTGCCGAGTTCCTCCAGCGATCTCAGAAATACATTGACCATGGAGAAGGCGCTGTTGCAAGAAAGTCAGATGCCGACCCCGGAACGAGCAAGCCTCGGTATGAAAAAGAGGCTCCGGTGCGTCAGGCAGCAAAGGCACGTTATGAAAGGGAAGCTCGAAACGACAGTAGGCTCCGACCTCGGAACCGACACCAGCAATATTCCGACCTAAATGAAACAAGGGCCAGGATTCTGGCGGAATGTATGAACGCTGAGTTCAAAGAAGTCAAGTTCCCTGATCCGCTCCCACACAGGCCGGGACAGAGATCCAACAAGTACTGCCGGTATCACCGGAGCAAAGGGCACGATACCAATCGATGCAATGCTTTGAAGGATGACATTGAGGACTTGATTAAGAAAGGGAAGTTGAGCCAGTACGTGGCTAAAGCACCCAGGTACGAGGCCGAGGTTAAGGAAGAAGAAGCCGATCCAAAACGAAAGGGTAAAGCCCCACAAAAACGAGAAGAGAGCTCAGAGGACGAGCGCAATTACCGAAAATCAAAGGGCCGACCTGTGATGATGATATCTGGGGGCTACCCCGACGAGGCATCGGGCAAAACAATGAAAAGAAAATGGAAGGAAGTCATGTGTGCCGCTTCCACCTCTGCGATCAGCTCAGGCCCGGAGCACCCACCCTTGGCATTCAGCGACCGGGACTTATTGGATGGCAAGCCAAATAAGCACATACCCCTCATAATCAGGGCGGTCATGGCAAACCATGAGATAAGAAGGATCCTGGTCGACCAGGGGAGCTCCGCTGATATCATCTTCATCGACCTGGTGAGAAAACTGCAGATCTCAGAGGAAGACTTCACCCCTTACCGGGGATCGGATCTTTCGGGCTTCAACGGGTCTCGGACCAAACCTCTCGGCTACCTGGAAATGATGGTCACCTATGGAGAGAAGCCCCTAGAAAGGACGGTCAAGACCAAGTTCTTGGTATTGCCATGCCCCTCGGTCTACAATTGTATCATCGGGAGGCCCACCCTTGGAAGGCTCGGAGCCGTAACTTCAACGGTTCACCTCAAGATGAAGTTCTACTCATTGAGTGACGAAGTTATCACCCTTGACGCCGACTTAGAGTCCGCCCAAAGATGTTTCTATCTTCATGTCAAGGCAGACAAGCAGGCCTCAGAAGAGGGGGTTCCCCCCATAGAGGCAAGGACTCAGAAGAGCCCAAAGAAGAAAAGAACCGGTCCAGCGGCCGAGGTCAACGTCACGGACCTCGATGCAAGATATGACCCGGACAGCTCCGAGGAAGAAAGCGACGACGAGTTAGCACGAGAGCTAAAGAAGAAAATTAGGCGACCTCAACCTGATGGACAGTTCACGCAAATCCAGCTGGGAGAGAACCCGACCCAAACTGTCCAGATCGGCTCCGATCTCCCCGACAAAGTAAAAGCAAAGCTCACCCTCTGCCTCAAATCCCACGCCGATCTCTTCGCGTGGTCAGCGAAGGACATGCCCGGGATTCCCCCCGAGATCGCCTGTCATCAGCTAGCGGTGAACCCCGGGGCAAAATGGGTCGCCCAACGCAAAAGAGCTCAAAGCCAGGAAAAGGCAGCTGCTACGGCTAAGGTCGTTGAAGATTTAATTAAGGCTGATTTTGTAAAAGAGGTCAAGTATACAACTTGGCTCTCAAACCCTGTACTTGTTAAGAAAAGCAATGGAAAGTGGCGAATGTGCGTTGACTATACCGATCTTAATAAGGCCTGTCCTAAGGACGCCTTCCCTGTTCCAAGCATTGATCGGCTCGTCGATAATGCTTCAGGTTTTCGCTTACTATCGTTCATGGATGCTTATTCCGGATACAATCAAATTCCGATGTTCCCCCCGACCAAGAGAAGACGGCCTTTATGACTGACCGCGGTAATTTCTGCTACCGGGTCATGCCATTCGGTTTAAAAAATGCAGGGGCCACCTATCAAAGGATGATGAACAAGGTATTCCGAGATCAGATCGGTCGTAACGTGGAAGTCTACCTCGACGACATGATTGCAAAAAGCGAAAGAGAAGACCTCCATATATCCGACCTGGAAGAGATTTTTGCTGAAATCCGAAAAAATAATATGCGGCTAAACCCGGAAAAATGCACTTTCGGAGTCCGGACTGGAAAATTCCTGGGTTTCTATCTCACGGAAAGGGGCATTGAAGCTAACCCGGATAAATGCCGAGCGGTAACCGAAATGCGGACCCCGTCCACTAAGAAAGAGCTCCAGAAACTTAACGGCATGATAGCTGCGTTATCTCGCTTCATTTCCAACGCCGCCTTCAAATCGCTCCCATTGTTCAAACTCCTTAAGAAAGAAGCAACTTTCGAATGGACCCCAGAGCGGGACGAGGCACTCTCCCGGCTCAAAAAGGTCCTATCCGAACCGCCCATACTAAGTCGGCCGAGCCCAGGGGAAGATCTATTTTTGTATCTAGCCATCTCAGATGAGGCCATCGGAGCCGTGCTTGTCAGAGAGACCGGAACTGGACAAAGCCCGGTATACTTTGTGAGTAAAGCTTTGCATGGACCAGAAGTAAGATATCAGAAAATAGAGAAGATCGCCTTTGCTCTACTCATCTCGGCACGCCGCCTCCGACCTTATTTCGTCGCCCATCAAATCGTGGTGCGGACTAATTATCCAATTCGGCAGATCTTGCACCGACCCGACTTAGCAGGACGAATGATCAAATGGGCAGTAGAACTCTCCGAGTTCGGAATCAAATACGAAACAAGACCGGCCATGAAAGCTCAGATACTTGCCGACTTTATCACAGAGATGGCACCCGTCGATCCGGATGACGGAGTGTGGACACTTCACGTAGACGGGTCCTCAAATCCAGAAGGAAGTGGTGCAGGGTTGATGCTCGAAAGCCCGACGGGCGTCGTAATCGAAGTATCACTCACGTTCGGTTTCCCTACCTCAAACAACCAGGCGGAATATGAGGCGTGCATAGCTGGACTCCGGCTTGCGATCGATCTCAAGGTCTCCCGGCTTTCCTTAAATACTGACTCGTTATTGGTGGTATCCCAAATCGGGAAACAGTACGAAGCTAAAGATCCGATCTTGCAAAGGTACCTAACCCAAGTGCAGGAGCTGCTCTCCCTTTTTACATTCACGGAAGTGAAGCACGTTCCAAGATCGGAAAATATCAGGGCAGACATACTCTCCAAGCTTGCCAGCACCAAAATTCCGGGGAACCACCGGTCAATAATCCAGGAAACACTGAGCAATCCGAGCGTAATCTTAAACCCGGAAGCAAATTTTTCCGTTAATGTAGTGGAAGAAAGCCAGGGTTGGATCGCGCCATTAATAGACTACATCAGAACGGGGAACGAGCCTCCAGACCCGAGCGAAGCGAAAATCCTCCGGAGGAAGGCCTCCTCTTTTTCCATAATCAATGGAAGCCTCTACAGAAGAAGCTTGCCAGCACCGCTGTTGAAGTGCATCGAAGGAGGAGAGGCGGACTACGTCCTGGTTGAGATCCACGAAGGAATCTGCGGGCAACACCTTGGAGGTCGATCCCTGGCTCGAAAGACATTAAGGGCGGGATATTTCTGGCCGACCATGGAGACCGATGCAAGAAATTATGTAAAGAGGTGCAGTAAGTGTCAGATCCACGCCAAGGTCCACATAGCGCCCCCTACGGAGCTTACCAGCTTAAGCTCGCCGTGGCCATTTGCTTGGTGGGGAATAGATCTCTTGGGACCATTCCCAACTGCCCCTGGCCAGATCAAATACCTCATAGTAGCGGTGGATTACTCCACCAAATGGATTGAAGCCGAGCCTTTGGCCATCATCAGCGCTAAGAATTGCATCAAATTCTTCAAGAAGAATATAATGACTAGATTCGGGATCCCCGAGGTTGTAGTCACGGACAACGGAACACAGTTCGCCGACAAAGGCTTCAGAAACCTCATGTCTGACCTTAAGATCAAACACCGGTTTACCTCGGTAGAGCACCCTCAGACGAACGGTCACGCCGAGGCTGCCAACAAGGTCCTTCTCAATGGACTAAGGAAACGGCTTGATGAAGCAAAAGGAAACTGGGTTGAAGAGCTACCTTACGTACTGTGGGCCTACAGAACTACCCCACAGAGCTCAACGGGGGAAACCCCTTTCCGACTGTCATACGGGACGGAGGCCGTAATCCCGGTAGAGATCGGGGAGCTGAGCTGGAGGACACTCCACCCGAAACCTCCGGGGGACAATGGCCAGGCGTTGAAGGAAAACCTCGACCTCGTCGATGAGGTCCGAGGCCAGGCTTTCCTTAAAGAAGCAATAATAAAACAGAGGGTAGCAGTACGATATAACTCGAAAGTGATCCCCAGAGACCTCGAGGTCGGTGATTTAGTTTTATGAAGAGCCGATGTCGGTTTGAAGAACGCCGCACAGGGCAAGCTCGCCCCCAACTGGGAAGGACCTTACCGGGTTTTATCTAAAACCGGCAGAGGTGCCTACGAATTGGAGACCTTGTCCGGCAAGGCGATCCCAAGAACTTGGAACGCCACCAAACTAAAGAAGTATTACAGCTGACTCTCATCTTACCTAAAAAATGGTGTATACCGACGCTGTAATTCATTTTAGCTGAAGAACGGTGTATACCGACGTTATTCTTATTTTATCTGGAGAACGGTGTATACCGATGATATCAATTATGTTTGCGGTGTATACCGACGTTGTAACTCATCTTATCTAATGAACGGTGTATACCGATGTTATCCTTTATGATTGCGGTGTCTACCGATTCTATCGCACGTTCTATTTTCCTTTAGCTGACCGAGGTTTGTCGCTACCCTAAGGGGTGAGTTCGATCTGGGCCGAGTCCCGGTAAACTACCCCGAAGGCGATCATTATTACGACTATTTGGCCGAGGTTGCCACAACCCTAAGGGACGAGTTCGATCTGGGCCGAGTCCCGGTAAACTGTGCTTAAGGCGACGTTTACCACTTGAGCGAATCAAACGCAAGTGCACGAATGTAAAACAACAGTATAAAGACTGAACCGAGGTAAATAAAACCGGAGGCACATTAAAAATACATTTCCATTACAAATCATCCCGGATACGGCCGGGTCCTCTAGTTCAAAAGGGGAATGACATATTACAAATTTCGGTTCCGTCCGGAACCCGGGGCTTTACTCCCCCACCGGTTCCAACCGGAACCCAAAAAGCGGCGAATTCAGAGCTTCCCCATCAGCAACGGTCACGGCAAGGAAGGGGGAGGGTAAATGATATCGAACGCCTCGGAGTCACGATAGGGCCTGACAATACGCCCGTTTTCTACGGTATAGTCCAAACGCAGAATTCCCCGGTCCAGAGGAAGGGATGGGTGGATGACAGTGACTTGAGCAAGCGCCTTTTCAAAACTCTCCCCGGCTACGTCCACAGCCATTTGAGCCACCTCCACCATCTCGTCCTCCAAGGCTTCGACTTTGGCGTGTACCTCCTGAAGTTCTTTTTCCAATTCAGCAATCCGAGGCAAGGAATCAACGCTAGACCCGACCTGGGCCTGCCTCGCCTTCACAAGGTCGGCCTCGAGTTCATGAATCCGAGCCCTCAGGGAAGAAACCACCTCCGCAGACCGCCTATCTTGACTCTCAAGATCTTGGATTCGAACCTCATGTTCCATGCACAAGTTAAGGGCAGAGTCCCTCTCCTTTTCAAGTTTTTCCGCAACCGCTTTAAGCTCGGTCTGGTCCCGCTCCAGAGCCTCATATTTCTTTTGCAACTCCTCCCGGGCTCTTCTTTCGTTGTCCCTCTCCACCAGGGCCCCTGTAATAGCAGAAACAAGGAAGTCAACAACAGAGATGACCAAGAAGAAAAATCAAAGAGTGCACCTCGGAACTTGGGGTCACCTTTTTCCTGACTCTCAGCCTCGACCTTCTGAAGCTTGGTCACGTCGGCCAGATGCCGGAATAACCTGAGAGACGCCTCAACCGGGTCGACCCGGGAATCCTCCAAGTGCTTCTGCAGAAAGTTGGCGTCAATAGAAATGCCGGAAGACCTAGAAGTCCGGTGCTTCCCATGACGCCCCTTTTTTGAAGCCCGAGCAGCCGGAGCATGTGAAGTAGAAGCAGGGTCTGCTTGCGGTAGGGGGCGCTCCCTTTTTCGATGCAAGAGATCCGCAGCCCGATCCTCTACTCCAGCCGAGCTGGCCTCCGAGATTGTGCTAATCGGAACGGCAGCAGCGGGTGTTTCCTTTCGAACCCCGGCCTTCCTTTCTGCAAGAGCCGCCAGGCGGGAGAACTTGTCAGGCCCCATGCTATCTGCAAAATAAGGAAAATAAACAATGTTAGAAGAAACGGCAGTCGAAAAACTATTATGGGCGGGGTTATCTACCAAGAAACCTACCAAGAACGGCGACTACTTGAGATTTCGACCCGGCCCCAACCAATCGGGCTACGTCAATCCCAAATTTTTTGGGATCCCGGTAGACAATCAGGTCGGCAAAGTTCGTCAAGATCGCCAACGAGTCCTGATCAACCTGGGATAGCCGCCCTAAGCCGACGGTGTAGGAATGAGGCCTCCGGTTGAAATGAGAGAGAGACCACCCCAGTTGAAACTTTGTAAACTCCAGTGATTTCCCGTCCGCAGAATATTGGCCGACGTGCCTCACTGCCTCCTCATTCACGGGCTCCACAAAGAAATACTTATTTTTCCAATTCTTCAGAGAGTCAGAATAAGGCATGAAAATCTTTACCCCCCTCTTAGCCCGGAAGCTCACGTGTTCCCACCGATCTTTGGTGCCATCCTCATGCCTCCGGTTAACCTCGAAAAGATGGAAGAAGAGGTCACAGGAGATCGGCCTCTCCAGATGAATGCACATCAACTCAAAAGCCCGGAGGAACGCCCATGAGTTGGGATGTAGTTGGGAAGGAGCGAGGTTCAAGATCTCCAAAGCCTCTTGTTGAAAGGCGGTGAAAGGAAGGCTAACGTGCATATCAAGGATCGTCACCCCGTACATAACAAACTTCAGAGCTTTCGGCCAGACGGCCACATGCTGGTCTTCAGCCATTCCCTCCACATTCCAGATCTGATCCTTCCGGGAAAGGCGATTGACAAAGAAACTCATATCGTCCCCGGTCCTATAGAGGGACGGAATCCCCCTCAAAGCCTCCGACACCCATGAATACTCCCGGGGAACAGTGAGAGGTAGGGACAAGGGAACATCGACCGGCCCTACTCCGGCTCGGGGATATTGATCGGAATCACCTTCTTCATGCGCGGGCTCCCCGCAATGCCCAAGACCGTCTTCATTGTTGCGGCTCTCAGCAACCTCCGCCTCACTCTCGTCCGAACTCCAGCTAGTACTACCCTGCTCTTCACTGTCAGGCTCGGCGTCAGAATCACCCGAGTCAAGGACCACTACCTCTGTGTTACCGTCATCTACCGGCTCGTTGCTGGGAACCCCAGGAGACCGGTCTTCTGCGTGAGTAGGAGCGGAGCCCAAGTCGTCTTGAACCTCGGGAACAGCCGACCCGGGGAGACTAGCACGAATTTCTATCGACTCTCCAATACCGGAAGCCATTGTTTTTGCGAGATTAGGGCGATCGGTGTCAGCAACCCGTCGGGTTTGTTTCGTCCTCGCCAGATTGATCCTGCAGAAATGGGGGCTGGACGAGTCAGGTTGATACGAAAACAGTGGGTCCACAACCAAGTCGGAACCCGACCTGACGACCCCCACTCTGTATCTACAATTGCGGGTCCGGAGAGAACCCGGTCGTGATCTAAAGCCGGAAGCAATAAAGAGAAAGAGGAAAGCTAACCTTGTAAAAAACGAAGCTCGTCGAACACCTGAAGCAGATCGCGAACAGCAAAGACCTCACCGAGACCCAACACTACTCTGAAGGACGAAGTAAACTCCGGAACGACTTTAAGATCGAAAGCAGAGCAATTTGCAGAAAAACAATCCAAGTAAGGGGGATCCCCCCCTCCCTATTTATAGGGAGTAAGAAGGCCACAGATGGGTCTGGGCCTGGGCCTAGGCTACGTTTTCCAAGGCTAGCCCCTAGGCAGGCGCGTCGTTCCAAGCGCCATCATTACCCAAATCATCCTCGAACGACGCGTCCCATCAATGACGTTTCCAGCTGGCACAGAAATCAAGGCGCAGCTAGGACCGGATCGTTTCGTTTCCCTCGGCTCGCCCCGGTCTCTTAACCCCGCCGTGACCGGAATCTCTCAAGAGCGGACAGCCTCGAGTCACTCGACGCGACCTGAGTCCCTCAGATCGTCCCGGTATACTGTGAAGTATCTCACCCGAGTTTGGGCCGGACGAAATCTCTAAACGACAAGTCTAGCTCGCCTTAAGGCGACCCGACTTGGGGGGCCACTGTTATGGATTGGGCCTCAATGGCCAATCCACCAAAAAAGCCCAATACCAAATGACCCAATCCATCCAACGGTGGAGATTGCAGACCTAGATCCAACAGCCCTCCTCCACTCCAGATACCTATAAATAAGCATTGATTGCTCACATTAATGGTATTCATCTCTCACATACTCTCACTTGTAATTGACTCACTCACTGACTTGAGCGTCGGAGTGTCATTGCAGGTACCACCCCACCTCGGACCGGAGCACCAACTCGGACGACCAAGGACACACGTACCAACTATCTCGGACCGGTCTATCTATCCAAGATCGGATACGTAGCTGGAGATACGGTACGTACCAAACAGGTTGAATAATACCAAGATAAGCATTACACCATTTTTCGAATCCCCTTGACTTAAATTGAGATGGTTCGAATCTGAATGTTGATAAGCTTATTCTCGAGGTTGGCACAAATTTGTTTGAGTTTCTCAACAGATTGTGGTTCTGAAACCTCTGTGTCCATCAATGGTGGGTAAGTGATTATTGGGCAAACACTAGCTAAAGCCACATTGGGGAAAGACGAATTTAGGTGGGACCACAAAAACCTTAACTGTATTGGTCTTCAGGTAGTAAACAATACAATAAGGTCTGAGAAGCTTTTGCCGGAGAGCAGCATTTGAAGGTTCAAGAGTTAATGAGAAAGAAGCTCGAAACCAACTAGGGCCAACTTGCCTCGAAGAAAAAGGGGAAAAATGAGTTTTGAATTGCTTTAGAGAGGTGAATAAAGAAAAGTATTCAAGAAAGGTTTGTGGAGAAACCTCCTTGTTAGAGCAAGTGGTAAGACCATAGCCTACAGTGTGGAGAGGAAAATCAGAAGCCACCTTAGGAAGCATGTAAGCTCGGAACATGGAGTCAAACCAGACTTGAAAAAACCAAAGGGGCTCCTTCATAGCACACCTTCCCAGTCCACCTCAAAGCATGAACAACGTCAGTAAGACGTCCATACATGTGAGTTAAAATGAAACATCCCAAACAAATTTCTTTTCTTTCATGGAGACCTGGGCTACTAGAACCAAGTATTTAGAGTCAATAAATTCCCCCTTCCTTTCATTTGACAAAGTGAACTCATTAATGGAAACTTTGTCAAAATTTGAGAGAATTTGGGGGGTAGTCATGAAGAATATAAGGAGTATATTAAAGGCCAGTTGGGTTGAGTCCAGTAATAGAAATGACCTCGAAAAGTGTAGGACTCAACATCCCACGAGAGAAGTGAAAGCTATTGTTACCTGGGTGTCAAAAGTGTAGAGCGGCGAAAACCTATGCTTCATTGAAGTGAAGATCATATGAGCTGAGTTGAATGAGGTCATAAATGCCATTTTCTTTCCGTTGGTGGCCCTTGGCTTTAGTCATTCGTTTGAGCAAATCACAGAATGTCTTCTTTGAAGATGAAAGATCCCCTTTGAAAATTTGCCTATATTCAGAAGGAAATTCTCCCTTAAAACCATCCCGAGCCCTAAGAATCAAGGCGTCATCTTCTGAAATGATGGGAGGAGCTTCTAAGTAGTCACCATAAGGCAGTGGGAACACAAGAAAGCATTGATAACTCCATCGCGAACGAATGTTCTGATAGAGTTACCTTATTGAGAATTTTTTAAGAAACTATCAGCTAAGGGTTCGGTAATGGTAGAAGAGTTGTTTTCAAGAAAAAGCCATTGAAGAATGATAAATGCAAAGATGATTTGAAGATAAGAAAATTCAAGAAAATTCATATAGCAAGTGCTTGATTCGTTTGAAGTCTAGGTATTTATAATCTTAGGAGATATTAGCCGTTAGTGCTTTTGTTAATTACGATTACAAGGTTGTTAGCAATGTTAACAAAAATCTGGGAAACTGGCGCTTCAAAAGTGGCATAATTCGCCTGATAGTGAAGTGACTAGTAACAACTATATTCTTACTGCAAGAACACTACAACTCTAATCATGTTACCGTTGGTAAAAGATGTTCACAAAATGTTTACTCTCTACAATTTTGAGACCAAACATTGGGGGGCATCAGTTAAAGTCAAATTTCGAGTTCGTAATTGACCATGTTGACACGTCATTAGAAGAGAGTTTCAACAACAAACAAGTTTTGAGGTATTGGGTAAATTCGAAATGTTGCATTCTCGAGATAGGCATCAAAGCGCATGGAGGTTAAAGGCACCCAGAGGTTTTTTGAAGCACATGGACAAATGGACAACATCTGTGAAGCCAAGGGCTATGTGCAGCATATTAATAATAATCGTTAGTTAGTTATTACTCTAGTTAGTTTCGGTTGGACATGTGTCCGTCATGTAAGTAGGTATTTATTCTTTGTAAGCTCTATATATAGATGTTTGTAAATTGTTATAAGGCAGAGATTCATAACATTCAGAAACCCTTACACGCTTAACACATACGACTACACAGGATCACTAGCTAATGTGGTGAAAAATGTATGTCTTTGCCATATTTTATGTATTTTGAATGCTATCTATCTTTAATGAATATCTTCTTTTGACAATTGAGTGTTTAACTCTTATCTTTTATATTATTTTATTTTAGCATTTTATCTTATTCATTTTCAAACTTTGACACTTAAAACTCATGATGTTCACCCATTTATTGGCTTGATTTCCATCTTTCATTTAAGTCACTTTTGTTAGTTCAAACTTCAAATTCCATTTACATTATTGATCTTGAGTCTAATTTCTTATTCGATTGATAGTGTAGTTGAATTCCCTTTTACAAAAATCATGTTTTACACTTTGAAGTCGTCTCAATCAAACTTGCCTTTAAACCTATCAACTTGGTGACCCAAGGATTTAAATCAAGTCCTCTTTATTCCACATTTCTCAAATTCATTTGTTTAACGGCGAAATTTATTTCTAAACACTTACATTCCCCTTTATAGGCAACTGCATAATTTTGAAAATTATAGAAAGCAAAAACAAGACAAATTGGGGTCTAAGGCCAACCCCTATACCCACAAATATTGCTATACCATGAGTGAAATAATCTCCCCTTTCCTCAATTAAAGTAGTCGGCATCTAAAATAGAATGGTGGATGTTGACCCACATCAACATAATAGAGCAATGAAACGGGCTTGGAAAATTTTATTCTATTGCGAGTTTAAAGAACAACACTGTAAAATTATACAAAATACTAAAATTAGTATAAAAAAATTAGTAACTGTGCTGGACCGGGCCACAGGGCCCAACTCCAGTAATAGACTTGGATCAGCCCAATAACTAGGGTCCAAATCCACAATAAATCAGCAAATTTATGACGATCATGCCTCAATGACTCAGACTCACCCGTTCGATCCAACGACACAGAGCTGGCACGGAACCCTATTAGTATAGACACACATTGCTAAATATAGGTAATTCTCATTTCCGGCTACATTCTACTATTCTCAATACTGACTTGAGCGTTTGAGCGACATCGCAGGTACCCCACCCGGGAATATTGTGAAACTACTCGGGATCACTCTGATGCCCGGCCTATTCAAGCAGGAGCTCTACCTACTATTATTCCGGTTCTACCGAGGTAAGGTAAAGGTACATAACAATAGCAATATCACGCATAAACCAAAATCAAAATGACACAAAAAAGATAACCATCTCACCGGGACGAGTTAGAAAAGGTCTGACGTTAACTTTTTCAGCCCGATAAAGAGGCTACTTTCCCAAAGATTTTAAAGAGAGAAATCAAAAGTTAGTATCCATATTCGAGAATGACCACCGTAGATTCAAAATGTCGTGAACAGATGAAATTTCAATAGCCATAGAACTTGAAATTATTGAAACGCCCATCGAATGTCAAATCACAGTATGAGAATTAGAAACTGAAAAAGGATTCTCTATGTTCAATTGAATACAGAGAGTAGTATTTATACAATGATCAAAAACAAGAGAAGATAGTTGAATCAGTTAGTATTGTTATAACAGATTCAACTCTTCTAACTAACCTTAATTTTATTCTAACTGAAGCCTATTACAAATGAGAAGCAGAACTAACTTTACTAAAACATTTACAAGGGAAAGGTTACTTGTTGACTTGCTGAACTGGTGACACTTGAGTTAGCCACTTGAATGTTGACTTGAAGGCTTTTTATTGGCTTGAGAAGTCCCATTCTCTATTATTCCCCCGTTAAGCTCAAGGAGGGATTTTACCTTGAGTTTGTTCCTGAGAGTGGTGAAAGCAGAAGTGCCAAGAGGCTTTGTTAAGATATTTGCAATTTGTGCAGATGCTGGAACATGTCTGATAAGCAGAGTTTTGGTCATAGCCTTCTCTCTAACAAAATGGAGGTCCATTTCTACATGCTTGGTCCGAGAGTGCGGGATGGGATCATGAGCCAAAAGAACAGCAGAAAAGTTGTCACAGAGAAGGGTTGGAACTTGATGTGGTACCTGCAATTCAGTTAACAGTGATTGAATCCAAAGTAATTCAGCAGTACCCAGCGCCATACCCCTGTATTCACTTTCTGCACTCGAGCGAGCTACGAGACTTTGCTTCTTAGCACGCCATGATACAAGGTTTGGACCCAGAAAAACACAAATGCCAGTTGTTGATCTTCGGTCATCGATATCATTCCCCAATCATTGTCAACATACACTCTGAGAGAGTATTTAATATCTGGGGAAGATGCTTGAAGATGCAAACTATGATAAGAAGTACCACTTAGGTACCTAAGTAGCCTCTTGACAGCCAGCCAATGTGACTCAAGAGGACAAGAGAGGAACTGGCATAACCTGTTTACACTGAAGGTAATCTCTGGCCTTGTCAAAGTTACATATTGGAGAGCTCCTACAATGCTCCTATATTGATAAGGATCTTGAAGTACATCAGAACCATGTTTGCTTAGCTTTAGGTTAGCAAGCATGGGTGTAGGAACACCATTACAATCAGTCATATTTGCTTGTTGTAACAAATCTAAGATATACTTAGTTTGTGTGAGTAGGAGAGAACCATCTTGTAGTGATTTAACCTCAATGCCCAAGAAATAATCTGGCTTGCCCAGATCCTTTAAAGCAAATTGATGATGCAGCTTGTGAACTAAGTCAGTAATCAAAGATGCAGATGTACCAGTAATGATAATATCGTCTACATAAACAAGAACATATAAGGTGACACCGTTTCTAGTGTAGATAAAGAGTGAAGTGTCACAATTACTAATATGAAATCCAAACTGCAGTAGAGCAGAGCTGAGTCTCTCATACCAGGCCCGTGGTGCCTGTTTGAGACCATAGAGAGCACGTTGGAGTTTACACACTTGATTCTTATCAGAACTCACAAAGTCAGGGGACTGTTTCATGTATATCTCTTCAACTAGATGCCCATTTAAGAAGGCATTGTTGGTGTCCACTTGTTGCATAACCCAATTATTAGTCAGAGAAAGAGTTAAGATAATTCTAATGGTAGCTGGTTTCACTACTGGTGAAAAAGTCTCCTGATAGTCCTTACCATAGATTTGGTTGAAGCCTTTGGCTACCAACCGTGCTTTGCACCTTTGTAGGGAGCCATCAGGGTTTTGTTTGACACGAAAAACCCATTTGCAGCCAATGGCTTGCCTCTGGGGTGGGAGAGAAGTTAGTGTCCAGGTTCCATTTTTGACAAGAGTGTTATACTCCTCTGTCATAGCAGCATACCATTTGGGATCAGTTAGAGCCTGCTTGACTGATGTTGGCTCTACCACAGTTAAAAGAACCTTAGGTTTCAATTTCCCAGTCCTAGTTCTAGTGACCATAGGATGTTGAGATGTAGTGGGAGGTGCTGATGGTATTGGAACAACTGTGGTGGAAGTGGATGGGGGGTCATTTTGGGGAGAGGCAGGCTGTGGTGACTCTGGATGAGGTGATGGAGGCTGTAATGGATCAGGTGAGGTAGGTTCTGTAGTTGGAGTGTGTGTGATAAACTCAAATTTACAGCATTTTTGGAGATACTTTTGGATCATTTTTAGAGCAAATATTACCAATTAAATATATAATGACTTACTTTGTTCTTATTTTGCAGAAAAGAATAAAATATTAAAAGTGATAAAAATCCAATTTTGAGCTACTAAAAAGCCTATTTTATATATATATATATATATATATATATATATATATATATATTTGTAGGTTATATGGGCTTAAAAAGAAAAGAAGCACTCAAGGCCCAGCAATTAAGTGAAGGATCAGCACATGTAACATGGAGAAAGAAGACCAATCCAATTAAGAAGCCCAACTTTTGGCCTTAGAAGAATGCCGTGAATATTGACTTGGTGAGCAAGCATCAATAGTTTTGGAATTCTATTATTAAAGGAAGGCAGCAAACGTGAATCAAAGAAGGTGCCGCACACACATAACACCACCAGGACGCAACAGTAGCGCCGGCTTGGAGAGAGGGAGTTTTGGTACCCGTTCTTGACACCGTGAGAGAGCTCTGGAGCAGAAAAAGGAGACTAAATTTTCAGGATCAGAAATTTCTCTATTCCGGGTTATTTTTATCTCTGTAGTTTATGACTCCTAATTTTATTTTATTGTTCTCGAATACTATGGATAGCTAAATTCTCTTCTAGGGTCTTAGGTGGATCTTGCCAGTTTAGAGACCTTTATGTTATAGTTTATTATTTGAATTCCAGTTTTATTTCAATTAATATTGTCCTATTGTTTTTAATCAGATAATTAGGATTAGCTACCCTATGCATGTTCATAATCAATTAGTTGATCAGCGACCGTACTGCAATTAGTTGGTGGACCTATAGGATAATTGGGGCTATAATTATTGCATGACCAAACCTTAATTTAGTCTTCCAATCATTCAACCTTTTACCTCTTTATGCTTTTCTTGAATTTAAATTCTTGCATGACCAAACAAGGGTTAGTTTAAGAAAAAGAATATTAATCGCGAATGACCAAACGGATTAATAGATTTAGTAAAGGGATTGGTAATTAATAAAATAAAGGAATTCGGGTAGAATTAGACATAGGGGAATCAAAGCTTGCAAGTGAAATCGTGACCCTAGACCTCTCTCCATTTATTAAATCTAGTATTTTAATTATTGTTATTTATTTCTTTTTTATTTTGTTCCATTACACTTCAAATATTTGTTCACCTAAATAATAAATAATCTCGATTAGTTTGGTACTTGCTAATTAATCACTGTGGACACGATAATCTTTTATACTACTTCTGCGGTAGAGTACACTTGCTCTAAGTGTGTTTTTAACGCAACAAATTTTTGGCGCCGTTGCCGGGGATTAATTTAGCAATATTAAACGAAAAAGATTTTTATTGCTTTAGACATTTTTTTATGCACTAGTTTTATTTTTTTATTTATCTTATTGAAAAAAATACAAAAAAAAAGCTGCTAATACTTTCCCATGAGACCGCTGCAGTTCACCTTTTTTGCAGATAAAAGTTTAAATCATGGTTAAGACAATTGGAGATTATATTAGAGAGGCAGAGGCACAAATGAATTTGGAGAAGTCATCTTGTTATATGCCTCAATGTCAGATTTTATTTCCTCCTCCTCCTGCTCCTCCTCCTCCTCCTTATGAGCCCTATTCAAACTATTGGGATGACTATGAGCCACCCCCTTATTCCTCCAACTGGGATAATTATGAGCCACTACATCTTCATAGGAAAAAGGAGGAGATACAAGATACCAATGATGTATTGGCAAAGTTTATGCAGCAGACAAATGAAAAGTTTGAAATATTGGAGGGTCAAATTGGAGCCATGAGTGATCAACTATCAAGTATCATTGCTTTATTATCTCAAGAGGCCCAAGAAACTCCTTCACAAACTAAGTCTACCCAAAATGAAGAAGGTGAGCAATACAAAGACAGTATTCCTACGAGAGATGAATGTGTCTCCATGGAATATAATCTGGAGGAAGAAGCTCTCAAGAAAGATGAGGAGACTCCTACTGAAGGGAGTCAAATCAAAATAGTAGCTCCTACTGAAGGGAGTCATATTGAAACAAAAGATCCTACTAAAGGGAGCATTTGTCAGGACAGTGAGACAAATCCCATGGTTCTGGATTTGGAGAAAGCGGAGAAAGCTCCCATTTTTGAGCAAATTGTTTTAACCATTGGTGATGCTGTGATTGAGGTTCACCGGGGAAAGGTAACTTTAAGGAGTGGTAAAGAAGATGATGTTATTAAAGCTTTAAATTCCAATGAAATTCTCTCTTCTTTAACTTCTCCTTATTTTGATGATGTGGTTGAAACTAACATTTTTAGTGAATTAAAGATGCATGACCTTTTGGAAAAAAATCTTATTTTGCAGGATCCTAGCATAATGGTGGATGGAGATAAAATTAAAATTTCACAATTCTTTGAAGTTCATCCACCACGTGGAAAAAGAAAGAATAATGTGAACCACATTGTTAGAAAGCTAAGAAGGTGCACTGCATTAGATGTTAAATTTGCTCTTGGAGAGCCACCTGATTAAGCACTATCTATCGTCAGGCTCACGACGTTAAACAAGCGCTTCGCAGGAGGCAACCTGTGTTTTATTTTTTGTTATTTTTGTTTTGTTTTATTTTCTCTCATTTTTGTTTTCTTTCTTAGGAATAAGCTCCAACTACAAGCTCTCTCAGGGAAGTCACTCTTACTCTCTCTCTCCCTCTCTCTCTCTCTCTCTCTCTCTCTCTCTCTCTCTCTCTCTCATTTATCTATTTTTGGAGCCAATTTAATATTTTGCATTGAGGACCATGCTTCATGCTAGTGTGGGGGAGGATATTATATATTGTCACCTGATCTCTATTAATGCACATACCCACTACATGTGTTGATAGCATTTTTTTCTGGCTTATTTTAGCGACTTATGCTTCAAGTTGACAAAAAATAATAGAGATTTTGCCTTTAGGGGATCCCATAATTAATTTACTTGACAGACTTGTGCTTAATTGTAACTGTGAGGTTGTTCTTAGTAAGCTGATAATTAGCATTGTGCCTATAAGTACTTTTTGTGAACTAGCTTCTAAATGTGAGATCTGAGCCTTCATAAGGGGATTGATACTAAATCACAAATTTTTACCCCTTTTCTTTCTATGAGTGTGTTTCCCAATTTTCTACATTCTAGAATTTGTCTTTTGACCATTTCAAGGTGAAAATTGATTTGCATCATGTAAAAAGATTTGGGGAATTTAGGTATTTTCTGGCCTCAGAATTGTTTGTGAATCTATCCATTAGTTGCCCCCTTTGAGCCTATTTGTTATATTTTTTCTTTGGTACCCAGATATAATTTTTTTCTTTTTTTTTGTGGTAACCATTTGAAATTAAATTTGGAGCAACTATTGAAGGTTACAATTTTGTCCTGTATTTTAATTGTCTATCTCATCAGGACATAAAAACAAAATAGGAGTGGCTAATGTGGTTACAAGTACCTTTTCCTCCTAAGAAAAATATAGAAAAATGAAAAGTTGAAAAAAAAAAAGAAGAAGAAAGAAAGCAAGAAGGAGGAAAAGGCACATCAAAAGAATGAAAGAGCCAAAGGGCAAATCCAAAAAAAAATAAATAAAAAAAATGAAAGAGCCTACTCAAGAGAAAAGGCAAATCAAAAAGAGTCGACTCAATAGAAAAAGAAGAGTGAAGAAGGAAGTGAAATTAATTTGGAGTTTGGACAAAATTTGTAAAATAGATAGGAGCTCCATATCTGGTTTCAAAGGTTACTATTTGTTTTTTTTAGCCCTTTGATTATCACTTTCTTCTTATATCCTACCCTGCATGAATTCACCCTAGCCCCATTACAACCCATAACACCCAATCTTTTGCATGCATGTGAACTATTTAGTGGAGATTTGATGAAATTACAAACATATGGTAATGTGCATTTTGTGGAAACTTGAGTGTATATTTCCCTAGTCCCTAAACACTTAGAGAGATTGTGAGCGAGTGTCTTTGTTCACAGAAATGTATTCTTCAGGGATATGAGCCTCTAATTGGGCAACCTTTTGACACCTCATGTGTTATATTGTCTATTGTCTGTCAATGTTCTTCTAATTTTGGGTCCCTTATTTGGCTGTCTCTTTTACTTATCTGAAAAACTTATTTAGCTAGAAAATTTACATGAGGACGAGCAAAAGTTAAGTGTGGGGGAGTTGATAAACTCCAATTTAGTGCATTTTTAGAGATACTTTTGGGTCATTTTTAGAGCAAATATTACCAATTAAATTTATAATGACTTACTTTGTTCTTATTTTGCAGAAAAGAATAAAATATTAAAAGTGATAAAAATCCAATTTTGAGCTACTAAAAAGCCTATTTTATATACATATATATTTGTAGGTTATATGGGCTTAAAAAGAAAAGAAGCACTCAAGGCCCAACAATTAAGTGAAGGATCAGCACATGTAACATGGAGAAAGAAGACCAATCCAATTAAGAAGCCCAACTTTTGGCCATAGAAGAATGCCGTGAATATTGACTTGGTGACCAAGCATCAATAATTTCAGAATTCTATTATTAAAGGAAGGCAGCAAACGTGAATCAAAGAAGGTGCCACACACACATAACACCACCAGGACGCAATAGTAGCGCCGGCTTGGAGAGAGGGAGTTTTTGGTACCCGTTCTTGACACCGTGAGAGAGCTCTGGAGCAGAAAAAGGAGACTAAATTTTCAGGATCAGAAATTTCTCTATTCCGGGTTATTTTTATCTCTGTAGTTTATGACTCCTAATTTTATTTTATTGTTCTCGAACACTATGGATAGCTAAATCCTCTTCTAGGGTCTTAGGTGGATCTTGCCAGTTTAGAGACCTTTATGTTATAGTTTATTATTTGAATTCTAGTTTTATTTCAATTAATATTGTCCTATTGTTTTTAATCACATAATTAGGATTAGCTACCCTATGCATGTTCATAATCAATTAGTTGATCAGCGACCGTACTGCAATTAGTTGGTGGACCTATAGGATAATTGGAGCTATAATTATTGCATGACCAAACCGTAATTTAGTCTTCCAATCATTCAACCTTTTTGGTCTTTATGCTTTTCTTGAATTTAAATTCTTGCATGACCAAACAAGGGTTAGTTTAGGAAAAAGAATATTAATCGCGAATGAACAAACGGATTAATAGATTTAGTAAAGGGATTGGTAATTAAATAATATAAAGGAATTCGGGTAGAATTAGACATAGGGGAATCAAAGCTTGCAAGTGAAACCGTGACCCTAGACCTCTCTCCATTTATTAAATCTAGTATTTTAATTATTGTTATTTATTTCTTTTTTATTTTGTTCCATTACAATTCAAATATTTGTTCATCTAAATAATAAATAATGTCAATTAGTTTGGTACTTGCTAATTAATCCCTGTGGACACGATAGTCTTTTGTACTACTTCTGCGGTAGAGTACACTTGCTCTAAGTGTGTTTTTAACGCAACAGTGTGTGAGTTCTGTGTGTGGTTGAGTGGTGTGTTCTGGGATTGGTGGAAGAGGTAGAAGAGATGGCTCAGTATCTGGAGAAGTATTTATGTCATTGGATTTGGTGGTATTAGGAAACAGTGTGGTGTATGGAAATTGTGTTTTATCAAAGAGCACATCTTTAGTAATGTATATCCTGCCCTCTGGGCTTTGACATTTGTATCCCTTATGTTGAGGTGAGATGCCCAAGTTGACACATTTGGTACTTCTATACTCAAGTTTATGTTTGTTGTAAGGTCTCAAAAATGGAAAACAAGCACAACGAAAGACCCTAAGTAAGGTGTAATCAGGTTGCTTATGGTGAAGGGCTTCATATGGTGAGACAAAGGAGGAGTGTGCAGTGGTTGGGAGTCTGTTGATTAGGTAAGTGGAGGTAGTAAAGGCATGATCCCAAAGTGAAATAGGCAAAGAGGCATGTGAGAGTAAGGTAAGCCCCATTTCAACTATTTGCCTATGTTTCCGTTCTACAGTCCCATTTTGGTGAGAGGTGTGAGGACATGTAAGTCTATGGAGAATGCCTTTGGAGGTCAACAAATCAGTGAAAGGGCGAAATTCTCCACCAAAATCAGTTTGTACAGCCTTAATAGTAGTGTTGTGCTGTGTGTGTACCATAGCAGAAAATTTTGTGAAAGCTAGGAGTGCATCTGATATATTTTTAAGAAAGTAAACCCAAGAGAACTTTGTGAATGCATCAACAAATGCTATATAGTATCTATAACCAGAACTAGATGGAGAGGGTGTAGGACCCCACAAATCAGAATGCACATGCTCAAAAGGATGAGAGTATTCAGTAGTGGATGCACTAGCATGTAGCCTATGAGATTTACCAATGCAGCAAGATGGACACAAAGAGATATCTGTTTTATTGGGTAAAGTAAGTTGGTACAATTTGAGAATTGAAAGTACAGTGTCCACATTTGCATGACCTAACCTGGAGTGCCAGAGTGTATACTTCCTAAGAGCACTATCAGTTACAGTGTCATGTGATTTAGAAACAGAAATAGAATTGCATACAGCAGTATTAGCAGAAACAGAACTAGACCTAGATGTTTTGAATGCTCTAATTTTAACTCTTGGTTTAACAGCAACCTGGAATGGAAACTTCTTGAAAGAGTAGAGGCCATCCCTCCCTCTTACTCCTTTGAGCAGAATTTGTTTAGTAACCTGTGATTTAACAAGATAATGATTGGAGTGAAATTCAAAATACACCTTGTTATCCCTAGAGAATCTAGACACAAAGTAAATTCTTGGAAATTTCAGGGACATGTAAGAGCTTATTGAGTTTAAGGATAATCGAAGGATTATAAGGGGATGGAAAACTAGCAGTGCCAATGGCCTTGATAGGCACTTGTTGGCCATTGCCTACAGAAACATGAGTGGAGCCTCTATAAGGCGTACTCGTGTCAAGATTATGAATGTGAGGTGTAAGATGGTGGGACGCACCTGTATCCTTGTACCAATCTTCATGAAGATTGGTAGCAGTCAATTCTTCACCAGTGGAGGCATAATTGGCTTGAACTTGCTTTTGGGCACCAGTGTGGGCATCCTTGGACTCATTCTTGGAAGCTTTAGATTGAGAGGAGCCTGCCTCAGTGTGAGATCCAAAACTCTCATCGAACCTGTGCCAGCAATCCACTACAGAGTGGCCATACTTGCCACAGAGTTGGCAAGTTGGTCTTGAACCAGTAGCCGATGAAGGTTGTGACGCAGAGGGGTTTTAACCAGTGGAACGACCTCGGCCACGACCTCTATTGTTTCTTCCTCGGCCACGATTGTTGAAATTGTTGCGAGAATTGAATGATGTATGAGCAAGATTCGCACTTACAGATGCTAGAGTGAGTTCTTGACGATGCTTTTTGTAACATCCCTAATTTTTAAAGACTTGAACTATGAAGCCTAAGACCGATTTAATTATTTGTGGGAATAATTGGTCGTGTCTCGGCGAAGAATAGTCGAGGAAATTGTCAAAGTCATTCTTATTCTCTATTAAATTGTGGCTTAGTCATAGTTTCAATGAAATGGAAGCTGAAGGGTAAAATGGTCATTTCACCAAATATCGTTGGATCAACCTAGTAAGAGGTCATGACTATATTTGTTAGTCAACCCAAATGATTTAACTAATCAAATGGCTAGTGATGGGAGAATATGCATTATTGATTGAGATTTAAGTTTGAGTGAGATTTAGTGAGCAAGGGGTAGTATGGTCTTTTTGCCTCATTCTTTTTAACTTCAGCCCATTATAACTGAAACACACACACCTTAGGAGAATTATTCCAGAAATTTAGAAAGGAAAGAAAGCTCCAAGAGAGAGAGGGAGAACCGTGAGGGAGAAGAGGAGAGAAAGAATGAGAGATTTCTCTCAAACCCTTCAATGCATGTGAGTGATCTTACCTTCATTCCTCCCCATTTTTGATTCTCTTTCCAGCTGTACTGACTTCAGCCACTCAACCTTCTTCCTTCTTCATCTACCATTTCTGAACCTAGGAGCTCCACTTGACCAACAATGGAGATTCTAAGCCCCTTTGAGTTGCATGATCAAGTGAAAGCTAGAGTGGGTTGGAGTGGAATCTTCATTGATGATTGGAGCAAGTTGGGAGAGTTTCAGTAGCTTGTTCTGTATTGGAATGTTTAGGTTAGCTATTGGAGCTCAAATTCGTGATAGCAAGTGATTGAGGATGATGATGATCAAGTCAATCAAGAATTCTGGGTGAAACCCGTATGGTATACCTTCATTGTTTTCATCGTATCTCACTGTACCATACTCCGATGGTCGTGATTCTTGTTCCTCTGGAAACTAGACTCGAAGCTCTTCATTTTGGGCACAAGAACCGTATGATTTCATGGAGAAATGAAGGAGATATCATGTCCCCAAGTTACGGTTTCAGAATCAAACATTGTCCTGGACCAGTCACATAGTTTCGGTGATATCTCCCAATCTACTGGATGCATGCGCGTGAAACTTCTTCCATCTGAAAGTAGACGAAATTATCTTCACAATGGGCACTGATTTGAGTAGATTTGGTCACGGATTGACCAAGTTATGCTTATTGCAAAACTGGATCCTGATGCTGGGAAATGGAAATTTGAAGCTAGTATGCCCGCTCGTCAAAATTGAGTTCGATTCGTCATAATTCTCGAGGGTCGTCAACTCAAGTACCGGATGAGTGTTCAGTAGCAAGAATTTGATCTAGTTACTGGTGGTGCATGTGGGACCCATCGAGTTCAGATGCGGAGGCACTAGGAGCGTGTACGTGACAACGGGGATTGTTCGAGTGGTTACGGTACGGTCGTTCGTGCTCCGGCGTGATTTATCGCGGGATCGTCAACCGGGTGAGTTCTACTCACGGATAGGGATATTTTTCGTGTCTTGAAATTATATCGGGTTGAGTCATAAGGCAATTATCAATTTTCGAAAGATTTTGGAACCGAAAACCGTTTTTGAGCAATATCGCGTTTTTACGGTTTTTATTGAATTGTTGAACAATTTGCGAAATTGTGATTTTAAGTGCTTTCACTGGAATATGGTCTGGAATGTTGTTTATTAAATCGTTTTCAGGTTGGAGAACGATCAGAATTCTATTTGGGCGAGAAATGGAAAGCGGAATGAGAAACTAGAATTCAGTAACAGAACAGGCCGCACGGGTCGTGCGCCCCTGGGCACGGACCGTGCGCCCTCTTCGGGTTGGCTGTGTGGTTTTGGTAAATCACGCACGGGTCGTGCGCCCCTGGGCACGGACCGTGCGTGAGCTGCTGTTACCGGACTCCGATTTCTCATTTCGTCGCCCCTTTCGATCCCGAATCACTTCTAATCTTCTTCCCAACCCATTTTAAGGATATTGCCTTATTGACAACCGTATTTTGAACTTATTTGACTCACGATTTTGAAAAAGAGTTTCAAAAGCATATTTGATTGAAAAACCGAAACCCTAGTATACGTGTGGGTACACCGTCTGATGGACTGACTGAATATATATGTTAAATGAAAATGATTATAATGCCGGAGGTCTAAATTATGAATTCCTCAAAATGGGTTATAGATCGATATGGATATTGTTTATCCAATTATTATGTGACTGATCCTTTGGTGATCAAAATGAAAAAGAAGATATAAATTATCTAACTCTCGAGAACTTGATGCGTATTGTCATACGTATTGCGTTAAGTGACGACCCGACAAGTAGCATACTAGGGAGGGTAGTCATGACCCCTTACCTAGGCCCTGAATGTGTTTTGGCGTGGTCAACTCACGGGTTACCGGGATTAGCACTGGATTGCAGTCGGTTTATGCTAAATGGAACACACGATTACCGGGATTAGCACTGGATTGCAGTCGGTACGTGTTAAATAAATTCACGAAGTGCGTGGCATTTCGATTATAGCTTGTGATAGCTAATTATCTATTTTTGATAACGGTTTAATAAATGGAACACACGATCACCGGGATTAGCACTGGATTGCAGTCGGTATGTGTTAAATTAATTCACGAAGTGCGTGGCATTTCAATTAATGAATAAGACATTGTTATGTCAGCTTTTGTTGTAACGGTTTAATAAATTGAACCGAGTGTTAGTGAGGGGACACGGTAGGACTCACTGAGACAAGTTGTCTCACCCAATCCATATTTGTTGTTTTTACAGAGAACAAGTTATAAGGACAGCAGGCGGCACAGTGGTTGTCGGGTTCGATGAGGAGATTGAAGATTGATTCATTTATTATTGTCCTTGTTCTTTTGTAGTTGTCTCTGTATTCGGTCGTATGACCCGAAGTTGTAAAATATTATTTTTATAGTTTCCGCTGTTTCTTGTAAAGATGTATATCTGAACAGGAATTTTTATACTCTGATTTGTACCAAATTGTATATTTAGGTATTTCTTTGTTAAAGAAATACAGGGGTGTTACACTTTTGAAACTGGGCTTCTTGGACAAGTAAGAGAGATTCAATGTCCGAGAGATTCGTCGTATCAGGTGATTTTCCAAAGATCATCATCACAAAGGGGTCGTATTCTTCGGTTAACCCATCAAGAATGACATCAATGATGTCTTGATCAGAGATAGTTTCCCCAATTGAGACAAGAGAATCAGCAAGGGTGTGAATGCGCAACAGATATTCTTCAATGGAGCGTTCCCCTTTTTTCGTGTTCTTCAATTCCGATCTCAATTGACGAACCCTAGCTTTGAGATGTGAATAGTAATGTTGATGAATACGATCCCAAACTTGGTGTGCATGTCTGCAGGTGAGAACCCTAGGTAACACAGCTTCGCTGAGGGTAGATAACAACCATGTGAAAAGCATCTGGTCTTGGACCAGCCAACGATCATAAGCGTCGGAGTTTTTGCGAGCAGCACGATCGGTCTCTGATTCGTATTGCGGTGGAATCTCAGGGTTCACCAGAAACCTATGGAGTTTATAAGAGGTGATAATCCCTTCTACCTGTTGATTCCAGAGCAAGAAGTTTTTATCTTCAAGCTTGATTGAAAGTTTAGGCGCCGCGGTGAAGGCGTGAGCATTTGCACCGGTAACGGAGGCGACGGAAAAGATATGGTTGTTGTTGGTAAGAGTGTGTTTCAGCGATTCATCTGCCATTTGAGAAAGGTCGTGGTTAAAGTCGCGGAAGCTTGATGTTGCAGGATCTTGATCGCGATTGATACCATATGAGAATTAGAAACTGAAAAATGATTCTCTATGTTCAATTGAATACAGAGAGTAGTATTTATACAATGATCAAAAACAAGAGAAGATAGTTGAATCAGTTAGTATTGTTATAATAGATTCAACTCTTCTAACTAACCCTAATTTTATTCTAACTGAAGCCTATTACAAATGAGAAGCAGAACTAAGTTTACTAAAACATTTACAAGGGAAAGGTTACTTGTTGACTTGCTGAACCGGTGACACTTGGGTTAGCCACTTGAATTTTGACTTGAAGGCTTCTTATTGGCTTGAGAAGTCCCATTCTCTATTACAGAGTAAATAGTTTCAAATGATGAGAAACGTGTATTGGTCATGGAATGTGGATCAAGGAGGTGGTGCAATGAGGATTTAATATAAACAAAATTGATTCTAAAGGGAAGATTTCTATTTGCTGAACGTGAATACTCAAGACCATTGAAACAAAAAATGAATGTATTACCTTAGGGAGAATAAGGTTAGTATAAACAAATTGGTGCACGTCAATTTGCTTCAACAGAGAGCCCAAGTTAGAGGTCTAAGCAATAACAAGGCCCAAATAAGAGAAATTATCAACAGGTCTAGGAGAAGGGATTTTTTTTACCCCCATCAAGTCACTATCTACCCCCACATAAAAGTGAAACCCCAAAATACCCCTCACTTAAAAAATTCACTCGGATTTACCTACTAAAAGATAAATCTGTTTTTGGTTTTTTTCCAAAATCGGATTTATCTTTTAGTAGGTAAATCCGATTTCCCTTAAAAAAAGAAAATCGGATTTACCCCCATCTAAGGTAAATCTGATTTGTTATTTTTAAAAGCGGATGTATCCCACATAAGGTAAATCCGCTTTGTTATTTTTAAAAGCGGATCTACCCCATCTTACATAAATCCGCTTTTAATTTTATAAATTTTTTAGTGGAAATCGGATTTACCTAAATCCGATTTCCAAAAAAAATTGAAATCAAGATATGTTCGAGTTTTTTAAATTTTGTGAAGGGCAATTGCGTCTTTTCGCAGGGTCGATGGGGGTAGATTCTTATCTGATGGGGGTAAAAAAAAATTCCCCAAGGCAAGGAACTGGATGTGCTTCGGTTTGGCCTTTATCTTCCAGAGTTTATTCCACACCTGGCTAGTATTAGTCTTCCTAGAGGATTCTTTGCTAATATCAGATTTGTGTCTAATAAAGTGGTGGCCAGATTTAACAGTACCGTCTTTTGTACCCCAGGTGAAGGTATCTTCATCATCAGTTCTAGGGAGAGGGATTTGGATAACCTGGACAGCTTCGAAAGGAAGGAAAAGAGAGGAGATCAAATTTACATCCCAGGTTATCTGGGTACCAAAGTTGGTTAACTGTGGCATTAATGAAGAAAGTGAGGCCGTGAGAATTAGGTTAACTTCAAACATGGGCTTCACGTTAGAAGTTGAACAATTAAGTCCAATACCCAAGTGTGTAAAAAATAATAAAACTGGTACGGCTTAGTAAAAATTTAAAATTCATATTAATCATTTTCAAAGCATATTATCAAACACTAAATTGCATTTTAATAATTCTATATTACAAATAGTTATTCCAAAAAATTGATAATTAGAAGCATTTAAAATGCAACTAGTCATTTATAAATTACAAATTGAATGTACACTAAAATATCTCAACAATTATTATGGTACATATTTGCGTAAATCACAAAAAAAAATAGGATGAAGAATTTGGGGTGTTACACGATCCTCACAACAATCAATTTTCTTGGCTTCCAATCGTAGCTTTGACACTAACATCTTAGCCTCATAATATCTTTTTGGCCTATTGATAACTCACAGAAATGTGAGTTATTCATATCAATTCAAATAAGAATTATCGTGATCCAAGAGTAAGTTGTGCAAATAAACAACAAATATCATAAATTAACTGCAAACTGCATTTGGTGATGAAAGTCACAATTTGGGCACGCAAGTGCCCTTCTTGTGGAACTTGATATGTGTGCTAGTGTGCAGGAAAATCCTAAGTGCTATGGTAGCATTAAAGCACATCAGTGGAAAGGAGCTGTCGCACCCCGAAAAATCCTTGGAGGGATTTTTCTTCGCACGACAGGATTTTAGAGTCGCCACCAATATTTTTTAAAGGTAAAACATCGGAAAAAACCTTTTTTTGGAAAGCAGTGATCTTTGGAACCATTAGATTTGGGTTCGGGGGTCTAATTACGTATGGGGAAGGTATTAGCACCCCATAACGTCCCTTCAAAGAAGGGTTACCTTAATTAAATATGTGATTTGCAAAGTTGATTCGGAAAAATGCTTTGTTTTTACCTCTTTTGTTGATGAATGACTTAATGAAAAATCTTTAGTTTTCGCGCTTGACGGAGAGTATCCGCTCCTACGTATCTCCCGGTGCGATGGAGAATTCAAAGCAACGTAGTTCTTGTTTTTGAAAAATGTTTTATTTTGGAATAGTGTTTGGTTTTTGAAAGGAAAAATGTTTTTGGTTTGTTGTGCTTGACGGAGAGTATCCGCTCCTACGTATCTCCCGGTGCGATGGAGAATTCAAAGCAACGTAGTTATTGTTTTTGAAAAATGTTTTATTTTGGAAAAGTGTTTTGTTTTTGAAAGGAAAAATGTTTTTGGTTTGTTGTGCTTGATGGAGAGTATCCGCTCCTACGTATCTCCCAGTGCGATGGAGAATTCAAAGCTACGTAGTTCTTGGTTGTCTAGAAAAAGGTTTTTGTTTTTTATCTTGTTTAATTGTGAAAATTGAGCTTTCATGATGATCAATTGAGCAAAGGCTCCAAGTGACCACCATTAGCACTCCATTGTTAATAATCATGCAAGCAAAGGCTTCGCAAGACTACTAACAAAGTTTTTAATTTAGTGAAAATCTTTAGGAAAATTAGGCATTCATGATGATCAATTGAGCAAAGGCTCCAAGTGATCGCCACTAGTACCTCATTGTTAATAATCATGCAAGCAAAGGCTTCGCAAGACTACTAACAAAGTGTGATTTTGAAGAGTTTTCGCAATTGGATTGATTCTTGTTTAGGGAATGATTTTGATGCTTGGAAAAGCTTTTGATTGAAAGTGGACCTAGACTACACACATTATGACACGATACATAGATAGGCAAGGAATGAACCCAAGTTGAACATTTTGGCAAAAATGCATGAATAGGTAAGAAAATGAGCCTAAGTTGCACATCTTATTGAAGATGCTAGGAAATGGGATGAACCTAACTAGGCATTTATGACACAATATGTGAATAGGCAAAGGCATTTCAAAGCACAAGTGATATCAAACTTCTAATGAATCACTTGCAAAACCCTAAGGATTTCACATCAACATTAGACATAAGCACCCATGTGGTATCCTTTTGATGTCATCAATGTCTAATACATTTCTTCAATCAACCACATGGAAGAAATAAATTAAAAGGGGCATTTGCCTCATGCAAGATCATAGGAAAGTCTTAAGACTAAATTGACAAGTTTAGGCAATTAGGGTGTTGAATCCCTTTAGGTAATCTTTGACACTTGGGATGTGTACAAGTGCATAGGTGTCAAATCCTCTTACCAAATCGTCAACACAAAACCAAAAATTGTTTCAAAACAATTACTTATTTGCAAGACCAAAAGCATTTCAAAATGATTTATAAGTTGTTTTTGGTAATCAAAGCAATTGGTAAGGAAATGAAACCTAAATTTGCATTCTTGTTCACTAGGAATCACAAAAGAAATTGAATCCTCTTAGGCAATCCTCAACACTTAAAGTGTGCATCAAAGCACAAGTGAGAGTCCTCTTGCCAATCATCAACATAGGGCATGATTTGCAAGCAAATTCATGAGAACAACAAGTTTTAAGCAAACAAACATCATAATCAAGGTTCAATTCCAAGTAATTGCAAGATTAGACAACCAACTCATCAAAAATCTCATAAACCCTAATTTCTTTGAAACATGCGAAACTAACATAAACCCTAAATCTCATTTTATTCATGGAAACACAAGATAATGCAAGAGAACAACATAGATTAAATTTTTGGCAAGGATTCACATGATCAAGCAAAGAAATGCATAACAATCACACAAACCCTAATTTTCCTCTAATATGCGAAATGAAATAAGCTTCAAATCATAACAACAAGAAATGAGTGAAATAACAACAACACACAATTTTTTCTAAAGGAGAGAAGCATTCCAAGAACCCAAGCCTCCCAAAGTGTTTGTCAAGATACTTGAAATACATCTCTCACTCAACAACAACAACTATGTTAACGTTATGACATTAAAATGCAATGGGATGCCAAAATGAAGTGATGATTTACATCTTTGATGCTAAAATTGGAAGATGATGCTAGGTTTTAAAGTATACCTCAACTCCAAGCTAGAATAAGGAAGGAAATGAGATGAATGAATGCAAAACCCCTTTAATCTACTCTTCAATCTTCAACTTTGAATTTGATCCTTGAATTTGAAGGTGAATCTTTGAGAAGAATGCAAGAAGGATGGAAGATTTAGTGTAGGAAAGGTGTTTTGATGGATGATTGAGTGAAGAAATTGAAAAAGATGAGGTGAGGGAGAGGAGGAGGTATTCGCTAAGGAGAGGAGGAAGTAGAGGTTTTTGTGCAAAAAATGAACTTGTCTTGTATTTTGGGAGAGTAGGCTTATATATGGTCTTAGGTGAAATTAGGGTTAAGGGTAGAATAGGAATGAGATGTTCTATTTTAAGTAAGTTTGCAATTTCTTATGAAGGAGTGAGTGTGAGAGGATGGTGTCATTTACAAAAAGGGGTATGAATCTACATGAGAGTGTGTGGGAATTAGGGATGTGTATGAAATGGGTGGGATTAAGGATAGTACAAGAATATTCTTAAGGAATAATTGTACAATAGAAGAGTGTGGAAGAAATTGTGGAGAGAGAGAGAGAGAGAGGGAATTCGGCCATGTTACAAAAATGGGGGGAAAATTGCTTCTCCTTTTTGGTCTTTTGTCTTATTGAGGACACTTTGTACTTTCTATTTGAATTTTGAATTTTTGGGCATGCAAATGATAGTGCACCTATTGAAAATGTGTCACATATTTTTGGGCACCATAAATATATCCCTCTAATTATTCATGACAACAATAGTTGTCATTTAATAATCAGGGAATATTTAATGGTCCTTTTTCAGCTTTCTTGTGCAATAAAAATGGGAAAAATGCCTTTTAATTATTTTGAACTAGGATTTTCTTACAAAAAATTATACGAAAATTATCATTGATAGAATAAATTGTATTTTTCATCCTTGACTTGGTTTAGTTCAAAAATAATTAACTTGCTCTCATTTGAATGCCCACAGATATTGAAACATGCACTATTTTATTCCCTAAAATTCTCAAAAATTAATAAAAATGTTTTTTTTTGGGTGCCAAAAATTAATAACGATCAATAAATGACCTTTTTGAAGATTAAAATGCATGCCAAATGGCAAGGGAAAAAGGGAAGCTCACGCAGTTACGACTGGCGCGTGCGCGCAATTCAAATAAAAATGCGAGATAGGGGACAAATACACATAAATGCGAAAGTCCATTAACCTACACAAATTATGAATTACCCTTATTGTTTCCATTTTTGTTTGAAAAAAAGGTTTTGACTTGGGCGGACAAAATTAGGGTATGACAGCTGCCCCTCTTTATTTGGATTTTACCAAGAAATATGAATTGGCCGAGACATATTTCGAAGATAAAATAGGAATAAAGAATTCAGAAATTATACCAATTTTGTCTACTTGGAGAAACCCGAATTTTCTTTTTCTGTTTCTTCTTTTTTCTCCTTTTTCTTTTCTCTTTTTTTTTCTTTTTTTTTTGAATCAACACTTGGAGTGTTGATGAGGAAACAATAAACGAAATGGTTAACAACATGCACGCTAACTGCGAAAGGCAAGGAAAGCGCTAAATGAAGAAAGCGATAAAGAAAGCGGTAAAATGCCAGGCTGCCTAAAACCTGTAATCGAACCCTTGCGAATCCGAGTTTGCACGTGGCTTTGAGGAGCACGCATCTTGAGAATCTCTGGTCATTCGAGCGACCGGGGGGATCTTTATCAGCTCCGGAACTGATATACTGATCAATGCACGGCGTCCACTGTATCTTAGGCTGATACAACTATTCCGTTGAACCTCACATGGGGCTGCGGTCCATCGCGTTGCTCGTACACGATGTGAGACCATGAACAGAAGGGAGCACTGAACTCTGATAAGAGCGATTTGAACTCCAAACTGCAATGCACGCTTGAGCGCCGAACTGAAAAGCATTTGAACTCCGAACTAAGAGAGCATTTTCGGGGAACTGAGTGCGAGGATTAACATCGAAGTACTTATCCGTCCTTGTACTTGCAAGTGAGATGAACAAATGCATGCAATGCAAATGCCATGATTGCTTTTTGATGGGATGAATGTGATGTGATGCAGGAGTTTCTTTTTGCTTGCATGACTTTTTTTGTCTATGTTTGATGAATGCAATGCATGAATTTTATTTGTTTTATTGCTCTTTTGCTCTTTTTTTTTCTTTTGCTGTTTCGACCAAATCGTAGGACTTGCGTTATGAGGCACGATGGTCGTCCATAATGGTGCGAGGGTCATGCTTCAGCCTTTTGAGAATTGTTTTGACGCGATCAGTGCTTTTGTTTGATTCTTGTGAATTTACCTGATTGAGAGATCATTTCTTTTCTCATGATTTTCAAAAGTTTCGCAATGATTTTAATGCTCTGATTTATGCACATTTTCATAATTCATTTATCATCTACCATAAAACATCATTTTAAAGCACAAATGAAAAGGAAGCAATGATAAAACAAAAAGCAGTGGAAAATTTGGACTTTTTATTCATATGGAAACCGAACGCGCAAAAGGTCGCGCCGACTGAAAAGTGTACATTGAGAATTTTTTGAAACTAAAAAAAAAAAGAAAAATGGACGCAACAGATCTTATGAGCGCTCTTTGTCTTTGGAGTGTTGATGCCAATCACCCATACTTATATCCTTGATCACCCTTTTATCCAAGCTTTTGGAGGCGCTGCTTGCCTCTTTTACTTTTTTAAGTCCAACCTTTCTGACCCTAATTTTTGCTTGGACCGCTCTTTGCGAGTTTTCAGTCCACCGGGTCACTCTTTTTGCCTAGGCCGCCCTTTCGGGTTTTCAACCTAGCGAGCTAATTCTTGCTTGGCTCATCTTTCTCTTTTTTCTTTTATTTTTCTCAGGCGTAATATTTCTTGACTGAATCTGAATTGACTGGGTTTCTGAGTTCTTCACCATCCATGTTGGTGAGTATCAATGCTCCTCCAAAAAAAGGCTTTCTTTATCAAATATGGTCCATCATAGCTAGGAGTCCATTTCCCACGGGAGTCACTCTGAATAGGCAGGATCTTCTTGAGCACAAGGTCTCCTTCGCTGAATTCTCGGGGACGAACCTTCTTGTCGAAAGCTGTCTTCATCCTTTGTTGATACAACTGGCCATGACACAGGGCAGCAATTCTTTTCTCCTCAATGAGATTCAGCTGATCCAGATGAGCTTGGACCCATTCTGCTTCTTCCAACTTTGGTTTCCATCAGCACCCGTAGGGAGGGTATCTCAACTTCAATAGGGAGGGCTGCTTCCGACCCATACACCAAAGAGAAAGGGGTTGCCCCGGTTGAAGTACGCACTGAGGTACGATACCCATGCAAAGTGAAAGGAAGCATCTCATGCCAATCTTTGTAGGTTACTACCATCTTTTGCACGATCCTCTTGATATTCTTATTGGTTGCTTCGACTGCCCCATTCATCTTGGGACGGTATGGAGAAGAATTATGATGTTGGATTTTGAAGTCCTCGCATAACTCTTTCATCATCTTACTGTTCAGGTTGCAGCCATTATCTGTGATAATCTTGTCTGGAAGCCCATAGCGACAAACTAGATCTCTCTTTACGAACTTAGCAACCACAGAGCTAGTAATGCTGGAGTATGAAGCAGCTTCAACCCACTTGGTGAAGTAATCAATAGTGACCAGGATGAAGCGATCTTGATCTGGTTATATCCTGAATACCTATCCATGAAGGAGAACAGTGAATGCTGCGCCGTACTATCCACTAAGACATCAATATGGGGCAGGGGAAAATCATCTTTGGGACTAGCACGATTCAGATCTCTGTAATCAACGCGCATTCTAACTTTCCCGTCCTTTTTCGGAACCGGCACAATATTAGCAACCCATTGCGGATACTTGGCTACCGCTAGGAACCCGGCGTCAAACTGCTTTTTCACCCCATCTCTGCTCTTTAAGGACATTTCTGGCTTCATTCTTCTCAGTTTCTGCTTTACCGGAGGACATTCTGGCTTGACCGGCAACTTATGCACCACTATGTCAGTATCTAACCCTGGCATATCCTGATATGTCCATGCGAAGACATCAACACAGTCATGCAGGAGTTCGATTAGCTTCTTGCGCTCACTTTCCTTTATTGAAGTACCCACCTTTACTTCCTTCTTACTGTCCTCTGTGCCTAGGTTAATTATCTCAACAGATTCCCCATGCGCCTGGATAACCTTTTCCTCTTGTTCAACCATTCTTATCAATTCTGGAGGAGTTTCCCAGTCATCCTCAACATCCTCCTCAGCTTGATTAACGGGGTGATCAAAATTAACATATGAACCGTTGGCATCATTATTTTCAAAGATATTCATTTTAGATCTGCATTTGCGGGAATAGAAAGAAATGAACAAGCAAAATAGAAACACAAGATGAAGACACATGATAATGAAAAGCAATTTTATTCATTTGAGAGTCTGAAACAACATTTTATTGATAGATGATATTCAAAGGAAAAAACATGCATGCCCTTATGAAATATTCTAAGGCCTTGGGCAGAGCCAAAGAATTTGCATTGCAAAATCATTACTTTGGAATGAAAATAACAGGGAAATCAATGATCTTCCAATTATCAAGCTCCTCATCTGCAGCACTGCGACACACCAAGTCCACACCTCTGTCTTCGATAACTGATTCTTCCTCAATGACGGTCACCTGATTGGGGTCCAGCATACCCGCGCTCCTGAAGCTCTGGGAGAGATCATAGATAAGAACCTTCTTCAAGCTTGGTTCCCGCCCCTGAAGCTTAGATAGCCTCCTTTCTCGCTTTTCCTTAGCCATTCTCTTCTTATCAGCTTGAGTGGGCCAATATCCTAACCCACGCCTATCCTTGTACTCTCGCAGCTGAACCGGCGCCAGAATTCCCTGCTCGGACTTTCCCAACCCTTTTCCAATCTGGTAACCATTTTTCAACATGACCTTGGCCACCATGATAGCAGCGTTAGATATCTTTGGTGCAGGCAATGGGGCTTCTTCCCTCACGAAAGCAGCATTTGCAATTTCCAACGACTGAAAGGCAGATTCAAGTGACTCCTCTGCGGCCTCAATGTATTGAGAAGGATGGGGCTTGCTAATTATGAACTCTTCTTCTCCAAAAATGACTATCAGCTTGTCGTCGACTACAAACTTAAGCCTTTGGTGGAGGGATGAAGGAACAGCGCCGGCAGCATGAATCCAGGGTCTCCCCAGGAGACAGCTGTAGGATGATGCAATGTCCATGATCTGAAAATTCACATAAAATACCTCTGGCTCTATCTGCATCTGGAACTCCATTTCTCCCATAACCTCCTTCTTGGATCCGTCAAATGCCCTAACTAGTGTTGAGCTAGGCTTCATATACGGACAGTCTACATCTAGTCTGCTCATAGTAGATTTGGGCATGACATTCAAAGAGGATCCATTGTCGATGAGGACCCGAGAGAGTGTATATTCACCACATCTAACTGAAATGTGAAGTGCCTGATTATGCCCCTTCCCCTCAGGGGTGAGCTCATCATCAGTAAAGGTAATATAATTGGATGCAACAATATTCCCTACGATGCCATCGAGCTGGTCAACAGTGATGTTCTGGGCTACATGGGCTTCATTTAATACTTTCATTAGAGCTGCACGGTGGGCCTCAGAATTGAGCAGTAGGGACATGATAGAGATCTTTGCAGGAGTGTGGTGCAGCTGGTCCACCACTTTGTAATCACTCTGCCGCATGATCTTCAAAAATTCTGTGGCTTCTTCCTCTGACACCTTCCTACTTTCCTTTGGCTCTTGTGTTATACCCTTACCTTTGCGAATCCTTTCCTCATCTTCCTTTGAGGGACCTCCTTTCAGGACTTCGGGGACATAAACACGTCCGCTTCTAGTGACTCCACTGCTTCCCGCAATGTTTGTGACATCGGGAACAACTTGAGGCTTCTGAATTGGAACTGACACCCCATAGCTCCATGGAACAACACTGTTCTTTTGATAAGGAGCTGGGACAGGAATCACAATGGTCTTAGGTCTCTCCACGACCAGCTTTCGGCTATACGGGACCTCAATAGGTTTCTGAACATTTCTATTCTTATCTGATTGGAAAGTCAGCACATCCTCCTCTTTCTGTTGCACACCCATTTGGATTATATGACGATCCAATAGGTCCTGCAAAACTGTCTTGAAGGCCTCACCTGCCCCAGCACAATTAACATCAACACAGACTTCTTTCTGAGTACAATCTCTCTTGATGACCCCGAACTTGCACAGCTCTGCATGAATAACCTCTAAGGGTGTCTGGATACACTCCACAGTTCTGATTAAGGATTGGCCCCCCATATCATGGATGGCATTGGTTGCAGGTTTCTCATGACCAGGCAGCGGATTAGTTGTGATGCTTGGGCTTTCTTGTTTGAAGGTTATCCCTTTGGTATCAATCAGATCTTGCACTACAATTTTAAAGGCCTTGCAGTCCTCAACAGCGTGTCCAACTGCCCCTTCATGAAATGCACAGGTAACATTGGGATTGTAGCCTCGGAAGTAGGGTGGCTGGACTGGTTTCATGGGTCTGGTATTGATGAGCTTGTTTGTGGCAAGATAGCTGAAAAGGTCAGTATAGGACATGAGGATGGGATCAAAGGTGGTATGTTTTTTGTCTTGGTAGTTTTTGTGGTAGTTACTGTGTGGTGGACGGGTTGGTTGTGTTTGAGTGGGGACAGGGATATTTTGTGGTTGATAAGGTGGGCTTATGGTGATGGTGTTGGTCTCTCCTTCTTTCTTCTTCGAAAATTCGGAGAATGGCTTCTTGTGGGTGGTTGTACCTGCGGAACCATGGGCAATCTTGCCGCTTCTCAGTCCATTTTCTAGTCTTTCACCGATGATTACCATGTCTGAGAAGTTGGAAGATACGCTGCCGATCAACCGATCATAGTATAACGGTGGCAGGGTTTCCATGAACATGAAGACCATTCCTTTCTCCAACAAAGGGGGTGTCACCTGTGCAGCCAAAGCCCTCCACCGCTGGGCATACTCCTTAAATGACTCATTATCTCTTTTTGCCATGCTCTGTAACCGTGTTCTGTCAGGCGCCATATCCGTATTGTACTGGTACTGTCTGAGGAAGGCATCAGCCAAGTCCTTCCAACAATGGATATGGGACGGTTCTAGCTGCATGTACCAGTTGAGAGATGCCCCAGCAAGGCTCTCTTGGAAATAATGGATCAACAACTTGTCATCATGAGAATGTGTAGCCATTTTTCTACAATACATGGTCAGATGGCTTTTAGGGCAAGTCACGCCTCGGTACTTGTGAAAGTCAGGCACTTTGAATTTAGGAGGTAAAACCACATCAGGGATGAGACACAGATCACGAGCTTCTCTTGCTCTAGAGCTCGACCCTTCAATCATTCTTAAGCGCTCTTCTAACATATGATACCTGTCTCTAGCTTGAGGAGTTTCAGGAGGATAGTTCTGAGGAAAACCATTCACACCGTAGTGAGGATTACTCATCGACACTACGGCTGGGTACACGTGTGGGTCACGTGAGTGAGTGGTATTCCTAGGAATTGGTCCCTGAACTTGGGGATGGACCGTTGCTGGTGAATGAAAGCCAAACGGAGTTCCCGGCGGAATAGGAATCTGAATTTGGACCTGAGGCGTTCTCGTTCCTCCACTGTTTGCGACTGAGATGGGTTGGACTTGCTCTGCAACCCTAGGGGGCTTACTTCCTGCATTAGCCTCGGCTCCTGGAGGTGTGTATCTGGGTGGGAGTCCCCAAGGCATCCTATGCATGGCTGGTTGGCTCTGGTTGTTGGTCCCTGAAGTATGAGCAAAGGTGACAGTCTCAAGACTCGGAGGAGGGAGAGCGACAGCAACTTCGGTAGTGACGGCGGGATTTTCAGCGGCAGTTTCGTTCCTCAAAGCTTGTAGTATCCCCATCATTTCAGTCATCTGTGTTTCCATTGCCCCAATTTTCGTTCTCAATTCCCGATTCTCCTGAGCCAATTGCTCTGGATTGGGAACCTCAGCAGTTGGGTTACCATGGTCCGATTCACCACTTCCTAAGTCTTCAATAACAGGACAGTCCGGGTCATTCTGGTTTGTTGCCATGAGCCTTGCTTGCAGATGAGTCAGGTATCGATGTTGGCGAACCAGCTTGCCTTTTTCTATTGATGGAACTCAATTCATGAGCGCGAGAATCACATAAATGAATGCAAATGCAATGCAATATGTATGATTTTATGTTTGTTTTGGTGCCGGGAATTGCGGTGCAACTCGTCTTGTCATAGGCGTGTAAGTTTAAAGCTCTAACACTTCTCTTTTTTTTTAGTTTTTGGTTGCAACGAGGTTGGAAGCAATAGACAAAACAAACACACTTTATTCAAAAGGAAGGAGTACTACAACTTCAAACTCGAAAGAAAAGCAAAGTACATTATTCTGAAAACAACACTTTCAACAGAAAAGTACAATATCCCAAAAAAAATTACAACTTTTTAGAGAAAATTTACAATTTCCGAAGGATTATTACAATGCTCTAAAGTGAACTTCAAAGGCATATAGCTTTCAATTTCTCCTTCCTTTTTCTCTTCTTGCTTTCGACTTCCCCCTTGGCCTTCTCCATGAGTTCTTCTGTCAGAATCTTGCAGTACTCGACAAACTCACACACCTTGGCCGGAGTGTTGAAAGGGTTCATCTCTGCTTCAGCTCTTCTTAGCTTCTTGGGAGCATCCCTCACAGCTTGGTTAGCTAGTCCTTCTAGCTTTGAAAATTTTCTCCTCCAAAGCTGAATCTCATCCCTTAGCTCCTTGACGATCTCTTGGTCTTCTATTCTGCCAATTAATGCCATGAAACGTTTCTCCTAATACTGGCTTTCTGCTTGCACTTGCCCATAAGATTCCCTTAGGCATCGGAGATTCCTCTTCAATTCTTCCGACCTTCCTTGTTCAAACCCTAAAGCTTGTTGATACTCTTTCAAGATCCCTATGATAGACTCTCTATCTTGCCTGATGCTTTTCACTTGGTTCTCCAATTCAAACTTCATCACTTGGAATTCCTCTTTTGACTTAGCTAGCGCATCTCTAACCATTTTCTCATTCCTCCATGACTTGGCATATAGTTTCTTCCATTCACTTGCTTCTGCCACAGCCTCATTCATCTTTGAGGCGCACCTCTTTACTTCCTCTTTAACACCTTTCAAATGTTTCTGAATTTCCCTCTTGCTCTCTTCTTCTATTTCAAGTTTCATATTGGTTGCTTCAATAGCTGCGGCTTGGAGAGCATTTTCATTTTCTAGCTTTCGCTTGTCTTGCATCACCTTTCCCAATCTGTTTTGCAAAGCCCTTTTTGTAACACCCCATTTCTACCCGGTAAAATAATGCAAAATTAGAGTTCACAAAAATATTTTTCAACAAACAATGGAGTGCCACATTTGCTTCGTGAAAACAATAGACAGGTTATTTCGCTTTTCGAAAACAGATACATAGCGCTTTCGGATGAACCGATAAAACGACATCTCAAAACAAGTCAAACTTCTTTTTGACTACGCAGCGGAAATTCAAACGGTTCAACTAAACAGTCGTGGCAACTATGCGAAATTCATAACTCAAAATCCAACAAACAGTAAACAACTTAAATAACATAAATAAACGTTCATCCCCCCGAGTGCTACGAATCAGAGCGACGACACCGACTCGATCAAATGAAGGTACAACGGCATTCATTCGAGGTTACCTGCACGTTACCAACATAGGGGTAACATTCAAACAGAATGGGTGAGATATCGAACCATATAATGAGTCACATGAAAGACAATATATATAAGGTCAGGACATCAGATCATCATTTCACAACAGTCAATATCATCATATCACAACGGTCAATATCATCGTATCACAACGGTCAATATCATCATATCACAACGGTCACTATCATTACGTCACGACAGTCCAAATCATTTCAATCGCATAAATATGCAACATGAATGCAGAATGTGACTCAACTCAGGGCCACCGCCCTATAATGCACGTGGTACCATAATTCAAAACCCGTAAATAGGGGCACCAACATCGCAACATCGTCGTCGTGGTTTGAGCATAGCTCCATCGTAAAAATATGATATGCATGCGACGCTATGTAAATGCACAAACAAACAACAATGGTTACATAGCAACGCACAACATCGGAAACAACATTGGCCATAGGCCTACAACACATCACCTGCCAATAAAAAGAGGCAAACTCGTCTTCGTACAACCTTCGTCGTCAACAATTTATAACTTAGCAATTTTCAACATTTTGGCAACATCGTAGTATTTTAACAACTTTCAACATTTTGGCAACATCACAATAATTTAGCATCTTTCAATATTTTGGCAACATCACAATAATTTAGCATCTTTCAATATTTTGGCAACATCGCAATATTTTAGCAACTTTTAACATTTTGGCAACATCGCAATATTTTAGCAACTTTCAACAATAGCAAACAACGACAACACTGTGACCACGGCAACAGCAATATTTTAGCAACTTTCAACATTTTGGCAACATCACAATATTTTAGCAACTTTCAACAATAGCAAACAACGGCAACAGCAACAGCAACACTGTGACCACAGCAACAATAGCAACAACGGCAGCAGCAACAATGGCAACAACGGCAACAGCAACAGCAACACTGCAACGGCAGCGGCAACAACACGGAACAGCAACACTGAAACAGCAGCCCAGCAACAGCAACACAGCAACAACAACACTGGAACAGCAGCCCGGCAACAACAACACAGCAACAGCAACACTAGAACAGCAGCAGCAACAGAGCACAGGAACAGCAGCGCAGCAACCAACAACTAGCAACACAGCAGAAGGCAGCAACAATAGGGTGTGGCGCCTAGGGACAGGGCGCCAACACCAACAACACAGAAATAGGGTGTGGCGCCTCGGGGCAGGGCGCCAACACCAGCAACAAATAATATAGAGCATGGCGCCTAGGGATAGGGTGCCATCATCATCAGCAAGCAACAAAACACCAAGCACAGGGCGAATTTCCACCATGGGACTTGAGCCTAACCCGAAACAAATTGAGTGTAGTTTTCAACGAATCAAGAATCATTCAAAAAGGAGTTCAAACGAAAACGTTATACACGAAATACCGAACCTATATCCATTTTGTTTCCAGAATTTTAACCTAACTTGTGACACCTATAACTCAAGCTATATAACTCCAAATGCAACCAAACTTGTGCCAAATTAACAAGCATTAAATCTAGTTTCTGAAAAGGTGAACCACATAATTTTTGCACCACTAGACCGTTCCCAGTTACTGCATAACCGAACCTATATCCAGATCGTTTCCCTTATGAACATGGCAAGCACAAATATAATTCTAGGGCTAATAACATAGAACACCAATCACACAACAATTGTTAAACAAGGCAACATAAACATATGATCATACATGGTGACAACTTATCAAACCCTAACCCCTACATAAAGCCATTCATAGGACCCATTATAGAGCTAGAACCCCACCCTTACCTTAGCCTTAGAAGATCACGAACCCTAGCCTTCTCTCTCTTCTTGGCGTCGCTCCCTCCTTCTTCTCTCCTCTTGGCCGTCGCTCTCTCCCTCTTCTCTTCTCTCGGATTCTATTTTTTTTGTTCTTTCTAAATGAGCCAAACCCTAAATACCTCTTATTTATACTTATTTAATTTTATGGGCTTTTCTATAGCTTATGCGAATTACATCATGGGCTTTTTCCCTAACACCCCTCCTTTACTAATCCTAACACTAATAATAGGTCCACATACACTAGCATTATTTTTATTCTATTATTTTTCTACCAATTAAATTCCCAAACAATTCAATAAAATAATTAATTAAATTTTTGGGGCGTTACAACTCTCCCCCACTTAGAATATTTTCGTCCTCGAAAATTTTACCCGATTTGAACAACTCGGGACAAGATTCCCGCATCTGGATACAACATCATATCACTACAACACAAACAATAGTTAGAACTAAACGACAATACCAGATCGTCAAATGACACAACAACTAGACAACTTGGTCGGACAGACCGAAACTGCTCTGATACCACTAATGTAACACCCCATTTCTACCCGGTAAAATAATGCAAAATCAGAGTTCACAAAAATATTTTTCTACAAACAATGGAGTGCCACATTTGCTTCGTGAAAACAATAGACGGGTTAATTCGCTTTTCGAAAACAGATAGATAGCGCTTTCGGATGAACCGATAAAACGACATCTCAAAACAAGTCATACTTCTTTTTGAATACACAGCGGAAATTCAAACGGTTCAACTAAACAGTCGTGGCAACTATGCGAAATTCATAACTCAAAATCCAACAAACAGTAAACAACTTAAATAACATAAATAAACGTTCATCCCCCCGAGTGCTACGTATCAGAACGACGACACCGACTCGATCAAATGAAGGTACAACGGCATTCATTCGAGGTTACCTGCACGTTACCAACATAGGGGTAACATTCAAACAGAATGGGTGAGATATCGAACCATATAATGAATCACATGAAAGACAATATATATAAGGTCAGGACATCAGATCATCATTTCACAACAGTCAATATCATCATATTACAACGGTCAATATCATCGTATCACAACGGTCAATATCATCATATCACAACGGTCACTATCATTACGTCACGACAGTCCAAATCATTTCAATCGCATAAATATGCAACATGAATGCAGAATGTGACTCGACTCAGGGCCACCGCCCTATAATGCATGTGGTACCATAATTCAAAACCCGTAAATAGGGGCATCAACATCGCAACATCGTCGTCGTGGTTTAAGCATAGCTCCATCGTAAAAATATGATATGCATGCGACGCTATGTAAATGCACAAACAAACAACAACGGTTACATAGCAACGCACAACATCGGAAACAACATTGGCCATAGGCCTACAACACATCACCTGCCAATAAATAGAGGCAAACTCGTCTTCGTACGACCTTCGTCGTCAACAATTTATAACTTAGCAATTTTCAACATTTTGGCAACATCGTAGTAGTTTAACAACTTTCAACATTTTGGCAACATCACAATAATTTAGCATCTTTCAATATTTTGGCAACATCACAATATTTTAGCAACTTTCAACATTTTGGCAACATCGCAATATTTTAGCTACTTTCAACATTTCGGCAACATCGCAATATTTTAGCAACTTCAACAATAGCGAACAACAACAACGGCAACAGCAACAACAACACTATGACCACAGCAACAATAGCAACAACGGCAGCAGCAACATTGGCAACAACGGCAACAACAATAGCAACACTGCAACGGCAGCGGCAACAACACCAACAGCAACTGTAACACCCCCTTCTAATAACTACTATTTAATTAATTTAAAATCAGAGTTTCCAAAAACTTTTTTGTGTAATCGCAAGAAGGTTCCCCATTTTAAAAACAACAACGTCTAATAACTCCAAAAATCATTCATAAAGTGCGTGAATACATAGCACCACTGTCAACATAAGTGTAAAAACCATCGCAGCGGAAAACACCAATTCTCAACGTATTAGGTTACACCACCAAGTAAATAGTTTAATAACATCGACTAAATAAAATAGCAAGCTAAGACGCCCCCCGGTGCTACGTATCAGAGCTGACTCAACCAACTAGTAGGAAGGTACTAGATCACCTTCACTCGCTATCACCTGCGCGTTGCCGACATGAGAAGCAACATAAAAGCAGTAGGTTGAGTCTCTTTACATAAATAATAACATATACGATAAGCATCATACTAGAGAAGGAAAATAGAAAACACCAGTTCACAGCAGCATCAATATACATTATTAATTTACAATCACCATAAAGCAACACCGAATGTATGTTTAGTGCATGAAATGTAACTCAACTCCTAGGACATATGCATGTGGATCCATCATCACCTTAATAATAGCCTTGAGGGCACTCACCAAAATAAGGCCGAAGCCTTCTGCTCACCAATTATTTATCATAAGGCCGAAGCCTTCTGCTCACCGGTAAATGCACATGATCATGCGACGCCATGAAACAATGCACCATACACACCAAAATAATGCAATAGCATACTCACCAATAATTTAATTAGCTCGCCAATAATTTAATTAACTCACCAATGATTTTATTAACCCACCAATAGTTTATCTCACCATTGTATATACGTCACTGTTAACACACCAATTACAGCAACATTTTTAACAGCACAACATAACCGCAACAGCAGCAATAAAAATCAAAACGGTGACAACAACATTTAACTAAAACAGCAACAGCAACATTTAGATAAAAACAGCAGCAGCAACAGTTAAATAAAACAGTGTCAGCAACTTTAGAAATAAAACAGCAACAACAACATTTACTAAAACAGTGACAGCAACTTTAGAAATAAAAACAGCAACAGCAACATATTTTTAAAACTGTGACAGCAACATTAAAACCAAAACAGCAACAGCAACCTATTTTTAAAACTGTGACAGCAACATTAAAACCAAAACAGCAACAGCAACCTATTTTTAAAACAGTGACAGCAACATTAAAACCAAAACAGCAACAGCAACCTATTTTTAAAACTCACAGATTACTTCCAGAAATTTGACCCAACTTTGGAGACTCATAACTTGAGCTACACAAATCCAAATTTAACCAAACCAGTGCCAAAATGACCAAGATTAAGTCTATTTTCTAACAAAATATGTCCTATAATTTTTGGACAAAAGAAAGGTTTCCAGTTTTAAAAATACAGAACCTACGTCCAGAATACTCCCAGATTATTGACCTAACTTGTGGAGCCTATAACTAGAGTTACACAACTCCAAATCGAACGAAACCAGCGCCAAAACGACCGGTGTGAAGTCTATTTTCAAGAACAATTAATCACGAAATTTTTGGACTGACCGAACAGTCCCAGTTTCAAGAAAACCGAAACAGTATGACAACTCTCATATTTTTTTCTTTACTCAATTTCATTGGGTCAACATAACAAACACCCATCAACATAGCATCACCAATTTAAATTCAACGTCATACATAACATGAAACAACACCACAATTCGATCATCAACACCACAAATCAATTAATTAAATCATTCCTAAACCTAACTCATATGGTACTAATCCTATAGGTTATTAAGAATATAAGAGAGAGCCCCCTAACCTTTGGTAATTGAAGAATTCACAAGGCTCCTAGCAATTCACCAAAGTCACCAACAATCCAAGCCCTCCTCTCCTTGAAGCTCCACGCGAACTGTAACGCCCCAAAATAATTTAATTATTTATTTAATTAAGTTATTTAAGGCTTACAATATTTATTTAATTTAATTAAATAATTCAAGGTTTAATTATTTTATCTGATAGAGATCTACATCAAGACAATTGTGAAGTTGCATGGCGTTCCGCTTAGTATTGTATCTGATAGAGATCCAAGATTCACATCTGAATTTTGGAGAAGTTTGCAAGAAGCTTTGGGTTCTAAGTTGAGGTTGAGCTCCGCTTATCATCCGCAGAAAGATGGTCAGACGGAGAGAAATATTCAGTCGTTAGAGGACTTGTTGAGAGGACTATTCAGACAGATGGTCCAACAGCAACATTGCATATGGCGCCCAAGGCGCCTAGGAGCTTCCAAAATCAGAATTTTTCAAATTCAAACACCAAAATAAATTCACCAAACACTCAATTATATATACATGATTCAATTATCATCATGATCCTCAATTCTCACCAAGCAAACACCAACAAGCCATACATTCAAACACGTGGGATACGATTTACATTAGCAACAATTCACACATCAATCATGCGATTTCAACATAGGCAATTCATGATCATATATCACAACACTACGATTAAATCAATCATCACACAATTCATTCATATAGATTATCCTAGAACCTAACCCTAGGCACTACAATTCGCATAAGCCATTAAGAATAAAAAGAGGACCCCCTAACCTCTTAGAAGTCGAAATTGCTAGCAAAGCTCCAAGGAAAATGCAAGTCACCAACAAGCTCTTCCTCTTCCTTGAGTGATTCGCGAAGCTCCTCCCCCTTTCCTCTTGCAAGTTGCGACTTCTCTTCTCACTTCTCCTCTCTTTTACGTTTCTTTTCTTTCTTTTCACAATTGAGACAAAAATGCCACTAAGTCACAAGACCCCTAGTGAGTCGAATCCTATGACTATCCAATGGGTCATGGGCTCACTTGTGGGTCATGGGCTCCGTCCACCATCTAATTCGAGACAACACCTCCTAATAATTAAAATAAAATAAATAAATTAAACCTTGAATTACTTATTTAAATTAAATAAATATTGTAAGCCTTAAATAACTTAATTAAATAAATAATTAAATTATTTTGGGGCGTTACAACTCTCCCCCACTTAGAATATTTAGTCCTCGAAATTACCTGAATCAAACAACTCCGGATATGCTTCCCGCATCTTACTCTCCAGCTCCCATGTCATACTCTCACCAGCAGCTCCTAGCCACACCACTTTCACCAAAGGAATTTCTTTCCCTCTCAGAGTCTTCACTTCTCTATCTTCAATCCGCACGGGCATAGTCTCCACAGTGAGATTATCCCGCACCTCTACTTCATCCATCTGAATCACATGAGACGGGTCCGGAACATACTTTCGAAGTTGTGACACGTGAAACACGTCATGCAAGTTCGAAAGATTAGGCGGCAAGGCCACCCTATAGGCAACACTTCCCACTCTCTCCGTAATCTAATACGGACCAATGAAACGGGGAGTTAACTTCTTAGATTTCAAGGCACGCCCAACACCAGTCACCGGAGTGACTCTCAGGAACACATGATCACCGGCCTGAAACTCTAAATCCTTCCTTCTCTTATCATGATAGCTCTTTTGCCGACTCTGCGACGCTTTCATCTTCTCACGGATTAATTTTACCTTCTCAGTTGTTTCTCGCACAATTTCAGGCCCCAACACTGCACTCTCCCCAGATTCATACCAACACAACGGAGTCCTACATCTCCGACCATACAACGCCTCAAACGGTGCCATTCCAATACTAGAATGAAAACTGTTATTGTAGGTGAATTCTATCAACGGAAGATGAGAATCCCATGAACCTCCCTGCTCGAGAACACATGCCCTCAACAAGTCCTCTAACGACTGAATAGTCCTCTCCGTCTGACCATCTGTCTGCGGATGATAAGCAGAGCTGAACCTCAACTTAGAACCCAAAGCTTCCTGCAAACTTTTCCAAAATTCAAAAGTGAATCTTGGATCTCTATCAGATACAATACTAAGCGGAACGCCATGCAACTTCACAATTGTCTTGATGTAGATCTCTGCCAATTTTGGAACTGGATAAGTCATATTAATTGGTAAGAAATGAGCAGACTTTGACAACCTGTCCACAACCACCCATATAGCATCAAACCCTCTCACTGATTCTATTTTTTTTGTTCTTTCTAAATGAGCCAAACCCTAAATACCTCTTATTTATACATATTTAATTTTATGGGCTTTTCTATAGCTTATGCGAATTACATCATGGGCTTTTTCCCTAACACCTCTCCTTTACTAATCCTAACACTAATAATAGGTCCACATACACTAGCATTATTTTTATTCTATTATTTTTCTACCAATTAAATTCCCAAACAATTCAATAAAATAATTAATTAAATTTTTGGGGCGTTACAACTCTCCCCCACTTAGAATATTTTCGTCCTCGAAAATTTTACCCGATTTGAACAACTCGGGACAAGATTCCCGCATCCGGATACAACATCATATCACTACAACACAAACAATAGTTAGAACTAAACGACAATACCAGATCGTCAAATGACACAACAACTAGACAACTTGGTCGGACAGACCGAAACTGCTCTGATACCACTAATGTAACACCCCATTTCTACCCGGTAAAATAATGCAAAATCAGAGTTCACAAAAATATTTTTCAACAAATAATGGAGTGCCACATTTGCTTCGTGAAAACAATAGACGGGTTAATTCGCTTTTCGAAAACAGATACATAGCGCTTTCGGATGAACCGATAAAACGACATCTCAAAACAAGTCAAACTTCTTTTTGACTACGCAGCGGAAATTCAAACGGTTCAACTAAACAGTCGTGGCAACTATGCGAAATTCATAACTCAAAATCCAACTAACAGTAAACAACTTAAATAACATAAATAAACGTTCATCCCCCCGAGTGCTACGTATCAGAGCGACGACACCGACTCGATCAAATGAAGGTACAGCGGCATTCATTCGAGGTTACCTGCACGTTACCAACATAGGGGTAACATTCAAACAGAAATGGTGAGATATTGAACCATATAATGAATCACATGAAAGACAATATATATAAGGTCAGGACATCAGATCATCATTTCACAACAGTCAATATCATCATATCACAACGGTCAATATCATTGTATCACAACGGTCAATATCATCATATCGCAACGGTCACTATCATTACGTCACGACAGTCCAAATCATTTCAATCGCATAAATATGCAACATGAATGCAGAATGTGACTCGACTCAGGGCCGCCGCCCTATAATGCATGTGGTACCATAATTCAAAACCCGTAAATAGGGGCATCAACATCGCAACATCGTCGTCGTGGTTTGAGCGTAGCTCCATCGTAAAAACATGATATGCATGCGACGCTATGTAAATGCACAAACAAACAACAACGGTTACATAGCAACGCACAACATCGGAAGCAACATTGGCCATAGGCCTACAACACATCACCTGCCAATAAATAGAGGCAAACTCGTCCTCGTACAAACTTCGTCGTCAACAATTTATAACTTAGCAATTTTCAACATTTTGGCAACATCGTAGTATTTTATCAACTTTCAACATTTTGGCAACATCACAATAATTTAGCATCTTTTAATATTTTGGCAACATCGCAATATTTTAGCAACTTTCAACATTTTGGCAACATCGCAATTTTTTAGCAACTTTCAACATTTTGGCAACATCGCAATATCTTAGCAACTTTCAACAATAGCAAACAACGGCAACAGCAACAGCAACACTGTGACCACAGCAACAATAGCAACAACGGCAGCAGCAACAATGGCAACAAGGGCAATAGCAACAGCAACACTGCAACGGCAGCGGCAACAACACCAACAGCAACACTGGAACAGCAACACTGAAACAGCAGCCCAGCAACAGCAACACAGCAACAACAGCACTAGAACAGCAGCCCAGCAACAACAACACAGCAACAGCAACACTAGAACAACAGCAGCAACAGAGCACAGCAACAGCAGCACAACAACCAGCAACACAGCAACACAGCAACACAGCAGAAGGCAGCAGCAATAGGGTGTGGCGCCTAGGGACAGGGCGCCAACACCAACAACACAGAAATAGGGTGTGGTGCCTAGGGGCAGGGCGCCAACACCAGCAACAAATAATATAGAGCATGGCGCCTAGGGATAGGGCGCCATCATCAGCAAGCAACAAGACACCAAGCACGGGGCGAATTTCCTTCAAACATACCTCTACTTCGGTGAATCAATTAACCTAGCAAACGGTATCGAAACTTAGCAAAGGACCCCTCTATGATAAGCTAAAAATGTCTAGTTCCTGACTATAATTGTTATTTTACAAAATAATGGTCCAATTCGTACAGTTTCAGTAAATAAGCAACAAGGTTTAGAAAACCGGACAGCCACCATGACCTAGCTTGTGACACCTCTAAAATTATCAAAACTCAGTCAAATGACATGGGACTTGAGCCTAACCCAAAAAAAATTGAGTGTAGTTTTCAACGAATCAAGAATCATTCAAAAAGGAGTTTAAACGAAAACGTTATACACGAAATACCGAACCTATATCCAGATTGTTTCCAGAATTTTAACCTAACTTGTGACACCTATAACTCGAGCTATACAACTCCAAATGCAACCAAACCTGTGCAAAATTAACAAGCAATAAATCTAGTTTCTGAAAAGGTAAACCACATAATTTTTGGACCACTAGATTGTTCCCAGTTACTGTGTAACCGAACCTACACCAAGATCGTTTCCAGAATTTTAACCTAACTTGTGACACCTATAACTCGAGCTATACAACTCCAAATGCAACTAAACTTGTGCCAAATTAACAAGCATTAAATCTAGTTTCTGAAAAGGTAAACCACATAATTTTTGGACTACTAGATCGTTCCCAGTTACTGCATAACCGAACCTATATCCAGATCGTTTCCCTTATGAACATGGCAAGCACAAATATAATTCTAGGGATAATAACATAGAACACCAATCACACAACAATTGTTCAACAAGGCAACATAAACATATGATCATACATGGTGACAACTTATCAAACCCTAACCCCTACATAAAGCCATTCATAGGACCCATTATAGAGCTAGAACCCCACCCTTACCTTAGCCTTAGAAGATCACGAACCCTAGCCTTCTCTCTCTTCTTGGCGTCGCTTCCTCCTTCTTCTCTCCTCTTGGCCGTCGCTCTCTCCCTCTTCTCTTCTCTCTGATTCTATTTTTTTGTTCTTTCTAAATGAGCCAAACCCTAAATACCTCTTATTTTATACTTATTTAATTTTATGGGCTTTTCTATAGCTTATGCGAATTACATCATGGGATTTTTCCCTAACACCTCTCCTTTACTAATCCTAACACTAATAATAGGTCCACATACACTAGCATTATTTTTATTCTATTATTTTTCTACCAATTAAATTCCCAAACAATTCAATTAGATAATTAATTAAATCCCCAACATCACTTTTGTTAATGCACACATGACTGATCAACCAAGCATATAGCACAGGGAAGGAACAACACATCTTATCCTTTCGGAACTCATGATGGCGGGTGAAGGCACGATAGGTCTCTGCGAGAATAGTGGGAACCGGATTGATTGGACTTTTTGCACTCTTGAAAGCTAGGAACACACCAATAGCGGTTTCATCTATATGTTTCTCAATCTCAGGGAAAAGAACAATGCCGAAGATGGTCAAGGCTAGTACTTGCTTGAAAGAAACCCAATCATCTGATACTACATAACTAGTCATCAAACTCTCAAAGTACTCCTGAGGAAACCCAAATATCTTGTTACGCTCAACTTTGTGGAACCGCACCTCTCCTACACTGATTTTGTAACAGGGAAGCAAACTTCTCATCTGAATAATGCTGCCCCTGATACTGGTAAGGTCTAACCTCTGAGCGATCAAAACCCAGAATCTTCTCATACTCCTCTAGGGTAGGCGCCATTTGGAAGTTCTTGAAAAGAAAGCACCTAACCTCTGAATCATAGAACCAACATAGGGCGGCGATGGCACTCTCTTGTACTTCTAACTGTAATAACTTGCGGATGTTCCCATAAGTCTTGTCGAAGGACCGGAGCTCAATAGGACCTAATAGGGAAGCATACTCCTTCAAACTAGTTACATCAATCTTCTTTACAAAGGGGAACCTCGAATTGAATACGGTTTTGCCTTTTGATTCCATATTGCTTCTTACACCCCTGTGACAAGGTTCGGTGTTATGTTGCGATTTCCGGCAAACAAACTTTAATGCATGAAGAATGAAAATGATGAAAGTTTTTTTTTCGAAATTTTGTCAGGTGCAAATGCAATGGTGCAAAATGATATGAATGCGAAATGATGTGTTATTTACATGGAAAAAGGGTAAGAAAATGAGGTTATTGGTGGTACTTTGAACATTTTCAAAGATACACGCTACATGCCACCTCATGTAGGTGTTTATGAGGGGAAAAGAAAATTACTTTCTACAATTTTGAAATAGAGTTTGAGAAAAAGGAAAGCCTAAGCTAATGCAACAAACAAAGGCGTGCCCCCGTGTCCTACAAAGGGTGGGAATCCTAGGGTCTAGAGTCGACGAAAAGGGTAATCCTCCCATGTAGGTTCTAATCACTTCCTCACAATGGCAACCAAGAGCTAAAGTCTCTCTCATGATGACACCCACAATCGTAGAAAGCTACCGAGTGTGAGGCATCATGACAAAGCGCACTCTTGGGCGAAACTTTCATGAGAGCCATACAGACAAAGGTCTACGAATGGCAGTCACTAATCGTTCCCACTCTCCTAGGTTTTTGTTCAGACCTTGGGTTTTAGGCCCCACTCAATGCTCACAAGTATAGGGTGTGAAGTGTGTGTTGAGGGAACAACACCTAGAAATAACTACCCTTCCCCACCTGCAAGAAAAACCATGAACAGTCCAGACAAAAAGGTCGTCTACCCTAGGGTTCAACATGCATACATCATTTCAATATACAAACCATCCTAAGAAGTCAACAATAATTACACGCATTGCTTACCTCAAAGAAAAAGGAGCCGAGAAGAGGGGACATAATAGAATTGGGGAATATGCATGAACTTACCTCAAAGAAAGGGAGCAAACAAGAGGGAACATGATAAGATTGAGAGAATGCATGAAAGAAAGAAGCATATAAGTGTAACACCCCAGTATTTTTATCGAGTAAAAATACCCAAGTGCACCATCCCTAAATCATCAGAGATATAAAAATTCATGCATAGATACTGAACACTGCAATATAGTTCTCGCTGAATAAGAACAAAACAGTCTTAAATACAAATAAGACCGAACAGGTTCTCTGACCATAACCTTCAGCAAACTATAGTGCTCAATATCATACAAGAAAGCGGAATAAAATACATAATGTTGTGATACATGGAATACAAGGGAAAACATAAACTAAGCACAACAGCTAAGTCTTCAGCAACCCTCCAAGTACAACCTACTCATGCTTCTTGGATCTCCTCTTTCCCTGTTTCTCTGTAAAACAACAACATTTAAACAATGACATACAATCTCAGTGAGTTCTACCGAGACCCCTAACCACGCTCTCGATTTATTTATAAAACCTTTACCTGGCAATTCTGTTATTGAATTGCAAATATTCACTGGTAATTCGATATGAATTACAAACATAACCTTTTAGTATTTAGCACGTCACCAACTACCGCAAGCTTAGGTGAACCCCGCATAGCCAATAGGTGTACAATTCCCAAAGGCAAAACAAAACAACATAGGGGCCTAGGTCAATGGCTCATGACTTCCCTCACCTAGTATGCTATTTCATAGGGGTCGTCACCCCGACTAGATATAATATATATATATATATCGAAAATCATAGACCCGGTTTAGATGAATACTTAATAAACATCCCGCGTCAGTTGCATAATTCAATAAATAGAACGTACCAAAGACCGGTTTAGATGATTTAATAATCATCCCGAGTCATTCATACAATATCACCTAGGGCTCAATCTCCGCTTTCTTTTCGATAAAAACATGTCCTCACTCGTATACTATATTTCGGTATTTCGAAACGATTTGAACATCCAAAGTATTTTATGAAACCCTTTTGAAACATACCCAAAAATCATGGAATTATAAGCCTAATATCATTAAAGAAGGGTTAGGAAAGGATTGGGAGAGGATTGGAATCGAAACGGAATCATTTTGGGCACTTTGAAAATTTTGGACAGAACCAGGCGCACGGGTCGTGCCTCTGGGACGCACGGGTCGTGCTCATTTGACAGCATTGCAAAAATGGCCTGTTTTATGAAAATTTGCTTTCCGATCAATCCGAAACTCGCCCCGATCGATTCCATACTCGAAAACAGACAATACCAGGCAATATTCCAGTCCAATCAACATCAAACAATCAAGCAATTCAATCGAAAACTCAATGATTACGAATTTCGTCAAAACGCGATATATTTCAAAATATCGTTTTTGACTCAAAATCTTTCGAAACCAAGTCACACAATTCATTTCAAAACGGAATAAGCCTAAACGTTAGCAAAACTCACCCTTGAAGCGAGAGCCGATATCGAGCCGAAATCACCGAGACTTCAAAATCCCCAAACGGGAACCGAAAATCACCAATCCGCTTTCAACTTCAATTCAAGCTTCCAATCCGCTTTCAATCTTCGTTGGGCTTTAATCTACTCACTCTTCAAACACTCGAACATCCGACCCGCGAGAAATCTCAACTTTGACCTAAACACCAACCACTTGATCCTTAAGGTTCCAAGCTCATCCAAGAATCCAAAGCTTCCCAATCAACCATGAAGTACCCCAAATCACTATTCATCATCCCCTAGCTCCATTTGCTCCTATTCACATAAGACCTCAAATTCAATTTCACCAAAACCAAACCTTTGATTCCTCTAAATGCATCAAGACTTTAATGATTAAGCTACCCAAACAACAATATGGTCTCTAATCAAGATTAACCTATCGAAATCAACACAAATTCGGATTCCCCCACAAAACCCTAAGAAAACGAAATGCAAAAGGGAGAGGAAAATGGAACCTTAGCTTACCTAGCTTGGAAGGGTGGGAGGGGAAGCAAAGATGATGATGAAGATGATAGTTTGGGATGATGGGTGGAGCTCCTCTTCTTCTTCTTCTTTTCCTCTTTCTCTTCCTTTCTCCTTTTCTCTTCTTTCCTTCTCCGCTTCTCGTTCTCTTCTTCCTTTCTTTCTTTAATTCTTTCGTTTCTTTCCTTTTATATTAAGTGGTAATGTGGTCAAATGACCACATTGCCCTTAATCTCCAATTTCGATTCTAAATCTTCCTTGCCCCGAATTAACCGGTTAACGAGCCTAAGACAACCAATAATTATCTTTAGCACTCAATAATTTAACCAATTAAGTACTAAATTAACTCAATTGGGTTAACGTCCAATTAATCCTATTAATTATTTTTAGTGTGTTACTATAAGCAAAGAGGATAAGAGGAGAGACTATCTACCACTTTAAGCAAGAAGCGAACATAGAAGAAGAAGGGATAAATACACATGAATGCAACATGATAATGTGAGAATGCAATGGAATTGCCAAGATGCAATCAAGTAGACATGAGAGAAAGGAGAAGAAGAAGGAATGTTCTAAAATCTAGCAAACAAATGGCATGGAAAATAGAACAAAAGTAGGAAGAAGGGAGGTAAAACGAAGCATGTTAAATCGGCAAAGCAAATCACACATTCAATTAATCGGCTTGACCCACTTAAGAAAAAGAATCCCCAGCAGAGTCGCCAGCTGTCGCACCCCGAAAAATCCTTGGAGGGATTTTTCTTCGCACAACAGGATTTTAGAGTCGCCACCAATATTTTTTAAAGGTAAAACATCGGAAAAAACCTTTTTTGGAAAGCAATGGTCTTTGGAACCATTAGATTTGGAGGGGAAGCAAATATGATGATGAATGTAACATCCTCAAAATAATTAGGCGAATTATTTGGATGTTAACCCAATAGGAATAATTTAGTACTTGACTGGTAAATTTATTGAGTGCTAAAATTATTTATTGGATGACATTAGATCGTTAACCGGATAATACGGGTCAAGGAAGTTTTGGATTCGAAATAAGGGATTAAGATCAATATGGCAATTGGACCACGCTACCACTTATTTATTAATTAAATATATGTGTGTGTGTGTGTGTGTGTGTGTGTGTGTGTGTGTGTGGGTGTGTGTGTGTAGAAGAAAGAAAGGATACGCACAGAAGAGGAAAAGAGAAAGAAAAGAAGAGAAAAGAAGAGAAAGAAGAAGAGGAAAGAAGAAGAGAAAGGAAGAAGAGAAGTGAAGCCCATCCCTCCAAAATTCAGCACCATCATCATCTCCTCTCCCTCTCCAAAACCCAAGAGCTACGAAATTGGGGGGGGGGGGGTTTGTTGGAAATTTGTTGAAATCAAGGATTAATAGGTTGTATCAATGATTGGGTTATGTTTAGGATCGAAGCTAGGAGCGGATTGAACGCGATTGGAAGCTCGAACCGAAGTTAGGAGCGGTTCGGTGTTGATTGGGTTCGATTCGGTGATTTTGACATATCGGTGATTCCGGCTCGGCAACGACTCTCGCTTCAAGGGTGAGTTTTACTCACGTTTAGGTTTACTCCGTTTTGAAATGCATTTTTGTGTGACTTGGTTTCGAAGGATTTTGAGTCGAAAACGTTATTTTGAAATATATCGTGTTTTGATGAAATTCGTAATTGTTGGGTTTTTGATTGAATTGCATGAATGTTTGATGTTGATTGGACTGGAATATTGTCTGTTTTCGAGTTAGGAATCGATCGGGGCGAGTTTCGGATTGATCGGAAAGCAAATTTTCATAAAACAGGCCATTTTTGCAATGCTGTCAAATGAGCACGACCCGTGCGTCCCAGGGGCACGACCCGTGCGCCTGGTTCGGGTTCAGTGTTTAAAAATGCCTAACAGGACGCACGACCCGTGCGCCTAGTTCTTTCCAAATTTTTCAAAGTGCCCGAAATGATTCCGTTTCAATTCCAATCCTTTCCTAATCATTTCCTAACCCTTCTATAATGATATTAGGCTTATAATGCCATGATTTTGGGTATGTTTCAAAAATGTTTTATCAAATACTTTTGATGTCCAATTCGTTTCGAAAAAACGAAAAATAGTACACGTGTGCGGACATGTTTTATTGTTAACAAAGCGGACTGTGAGTCCTACGTGGTAAAGTATAATACAAATGAACTAGGAGTTCATATGAATGTAGATATATATGTATATATTATATCGAGGTTGGGTGACGACCCATGTTGACATACTAGGCGGGGTAGTCATGAACCCTTACCCTAGGCTCCGTGCCGTTAGGAAACACTATTGGTTATGGGGTTCGCCGGAAGATGCAATGGGATTGCGGCCGGTCTTGTGTTAAAAGTTAATGTACTACGTTCACCAGAAGATGCAAGCGGATTGCGGCTGGTGGTACGTAGAAAGGCTTAGGATGCTAGTTCATCGGGAAACGCAAGTAGATTGCAGTCGGTGTCCTACTAGATCGAAGCCTTATTGTAGGGTACACCGGGATTAGCAAGTGGATTGCGGTCGGTGTGTGTCAAATCTTAAAAATGTTTTTAACGGACCGAGAGAGTTAGTAGGGTTCTCGGTAGAACTCACTGAGATTGTATCTCACTGTTTAAATGTTGTTGTTTTACAGATAAACAGGGACAGAAGAAACCTCAGAGGCACGAGTAGGTGGCCCCGGGTGAAGGATGATGACTTAGCTTTATGTTCAAGTTTATTTTCCTTCTGTTTTCTATGTATCACTGCACTATGGCATTAGTGTTATGTTTATCTTTCATTCCGCTTTCTTGTATGACTCTGACTACCATAGTTGCTGACAGTTTATGGTCTGAGTACCGTATAGTCTTATTTGTGTATAAGACGGTTATGTTATATTTCAGCAAAAAGTTTTTATAGTGGTATTCAGTGTCTGAGCAGGAAATATTATCTCTGATGTTTATACTTTGGTTCACTTGGGTATTCTTACATGTTAAAAATACCGGGGTGTTACAGTTGGTATCAGAGCGGTTCGACCTGGTCGGACTTAGCTTTTAGGGTCTTTGCTTTCTCCAGTCGTGATTTTCTTAGTATTCTATTAGACATTGAGCTTGATCAACTTAATACTTTGTGCATATTTCGCAGAATCATGGCCAGAAGAGGTAGAGGCGTCCCTCCTCTTGTTGATCCACAATTCGAATGGATGCAGAATGTCATTGAGAATCAGCAGAAGATGATGCAGGATATGTTGCAAATGCAGCACGATCAAATGGCTCTGCAGCAGCCCAATGTTCAACCTCATCAAGAAGATCCTAACCGGACATATTTCCAATTTCAAAAGATGAAGCCTCCGACTTACAAGGGTGGACCGGATCCAATGACTGCCTATTATTGGATTGATTCAATGGAGAAAATTTTTCAAACCTTGCAATGCGGGGAAGAAGAGAACGTAATATGTGCGGCAAATGTGCTCGATGAAGATGCCCACACCTGGTGGTGTAATGCAAGACAAATGATGGAACTCCAAGGAACTCCCCTCACTTGGGACAACTTCAAGGAATTGTTTCTGAAGCAATATTTCCCTTCGGTGAAGAAGCTGAGTAAACAAGCAGAGTTTGTGAATCTTAAGCAAGGTGATTTGTCAGTTGGGGAATATGCTGCGAAATTTGAAAGACTGTCTCAGTTCTATGAGTTGGGGAGGTATGCCCCAAATGATATGTTGAAGATGCAAATGTTCAAAGAAGGTCTCCGAGCTGATGTGAGCCAAGGACTCAGTTCTTACACTTTGGTTAATTATCCTTCCTTAGTCCAACAAGCATATGTTGCTGAGGAGGATCTGAGGAAAATGTATGCTGAAAAGAAAGACTATTGGAAGGGTAAGAAAAAGGTTGCTGAATCTTCTACTCCATCCAGGCCATTCAAGGGAAGTAATTATAAAGGGAAGCAGGTGCAATCCCATGAACCGTCTAAGCCCCACAAGTGTAACACATGCGGAAGATATCACCCAGGTGATTGTTGGCAAAAATCTAATCGGTGCTATCATTGTAATGAAGAGGGCCACTATGCTGATAAGTGCCCATCAAGGAGGAGCTTTCAAGGAGCCCAGAATGCGCCGAGGCAAGGGCGAATCAACACATTGGATGCTCGGACCATCACTCCTACTGATAATCTTCTGAGGGGTACGGGATCTCTTTTTAATACCTCAGTCAATATTTTATATGATTCTGGTGCCACTCACTGTTTTATATCACAAGCGTGTGTAGATCAGTTGGGACTAGCATTGACTGAGCTATCCGAACCGATAACTATTTTAACTGCTGCCAAGGGTCGTGTCCAGACCCAATCATTGTGTGAAAAGTGCCTACTTGTCATAGGGGACAGACATTTCGTTGTGAAATTTATTTGCTTGCCTATGAGAAGTATGGACATTGTTCTGGGTATGAATTGGATGGCTGAAAATCATGTGACAATCAACTGTGCCGATCGAACCATTAGCTTCGCCTCCGAATCCGTAGGATTGACACAGGCAGATTCTGAAGCAACGATCTCTTACACCGAAGCAAGCCAGTCATTATTCCAAGGTACGGAAGCTATTCTTATTATGTTGTCTGCATCTACTGAAACGGGTTTAGACTTGTCATCCGTACAAGTGGTAAATGAATTCCTAGATGTCTTTCCAGAAGAAATATCATCCTTACCTCCTGACCGAGAGGTAGAATTCTCAATAGAATTGATTCCTGGTACAGGATCGATATCTATTGCTCCTTATAGGATGTCTCCTTTAGAATTGAAGGAATTGAAGTCTCAACTTGAAGAGTTAATATCGAAGAGGTTTATCCGACCGAGTGCTTCTCCATGGGGTGCTCCGGTATTACTAGTTAAGAAGAAGGACGGAAGCATGAGGTTGTGTATTGACTACCGCCAACTCAACAAGGTGACGATTAAAAACAAATATCCATTGCCAAGGATAGACGATTTGCTCGACCAACTTCGAGGTTTCGTGGTATTTTCAAAAATTGATCTGAGATTGGGCTATCATCAAATAAAGGTACGAGCCTTAGATACTCCCAAGACAGCTTTCCGTACGAGGTATGGACATTACGAGTTCGTAGTAATGCCCTTCGGTTTGACTAATGCTCCAGCCGTATTCATGGATTACATGAACCGAGTCTTTCACACGTACCTCGATCAGTTTGTAGTAGTTTTATTGATGATATCTTGGTGTACTCTAAGACCATTGAGGACCATGTTCAACATCTCCGCATTGTTCTGAACGTACTCCGAGAAAAGAAATTGTATGCCAAGCCATCGAAGTGTGACTTCTGGATGCCGGAAGTAAAGTTTTTGGGACACGTGATTTCCCAATCGGGAGTTGCGGTGGATCCTAGTAAGGTGGAAGCTGTATTGAACTGGGAACGACCAACATCTGTCACAGAAATAAGAAGTTTCTTGGGTCTAGCTGGTTACTATAGGAGGTTTATTCAAGGTTTTTCACAATTGGTTCTTCCACTTACTCGGTTAACTCGTAAGGCCCAACCGTTTACATGGGATGCCGATTGTGAGGAATGTTTTCAAGAATTGAAAGTTAGGTTGACTTCTGCTCCAATCCTAATTCTTCCAGATCCGTCTCTGGATTTTCAAATTTTCAGCGATGCTTCTGGAAAGGGTTTGGGATGTGTTCTCATGCAGAACCAACAAGTTGTAGCCTATGCCTCCAGACAGTTGAAGACTCATGAAGAGAACTATCCGACTCATGATTTGGAGTTGGCAGCTATTGTGTACGCACTGAAGATTTGGAGACATTACCTATATGGGTCTCGTTTCGAAGTCTTTAGTGATCATAAAAGCTTGAAATATTTGTTTGATCAGAAGGAGTTGAATAACAGGTAGAGAAGGTGGGTGGAATTTCTGAAGGATTATGACTTCGAATTGAAGTATCATCCGGGAAAGGATAATGTTGTAGCTGATGCACTAAGTAGGAAATCCATTCACATAGCAGAGTTTATGATGCATGAAATGAAATTGTTGGAATCTTTTAGAGACTTAAATTTGAATGCAAGATCAAGGAAGAACCGGATAGTGTTGAGCCATGTAAGGATCTCTAGTTCATTAAGGGATTCTATTCGCTTAGCACGGGAAATTGATGGTAAGCTACAATCACAAAAAGTGTTGCCAGACTTTACCAAAGATAGTGATGGAGTAATTTGTTTCAACGGTAGGATCTGTGTACCCGATAATGAAGATATTAAAAAGCAAGTGCTAGAGGAAGCACACCGAAGTTTACTTTCTGTACATCCTGGATCCACCAAGATGTATAGAGATTTAAAGCTAATGTATTGGTGGCATGGAATGAAGTTAGAGATTGCTGAGTTTGTATCTCAATGCTTAACTTGCCAAAGAGTTAAGATAGAACATCAAAAGCCTGCTGTCTGCTACGGCCACTAGACGTGCCAGTGTGGAAATGGGAAGACATTTCCATGGATTTTGTAATGGCGTTGCCAAGGTCCCAAGCCGGTAACGAATCCATTTGGGTAGTTGTAGATCGATTAACCAAATCAGCTCATTTCATTCCAGTTCGTTCGAGCAGTAAAGTATCTAAGTTAGCTGAGGTGTATTTAAAGAACATAGTAAGGTTACATGGGGTTCCTACCAGTATAGTGTCGGATCGAGATCCGAAATTCACTTCTCGATTTTGGAAAGCTCTGAATGAAGCATTGGGGACTAAAGTACTTCTTAGTACCGCTTATCACCCGCAGACAGGTGGGCAGACCGAGAGAACTATCCAGACATTAGAGGATATGCTTAGGGCTTCGGTACTTGATAACGGGAAGAAATGGGAGGATCATCTTCCATTGGTGGAATTCTCATATAACAACAGTTATCATTCCAGTATCGGAATGGCACCTTTTGAAGCCTTGTATGGTAGGAAATGTAGAACTCCATTGTGTTGGTGGGAAGTTGGTGAGAACCGATTGTTAGGACCCGAGATGATTCATGACACTACTGAAAAGATCCGCCAGATCAGGGAAAGAATGAAAGCTGCTCAAAGTAGGCAAAAGAGTTATGCCGACAAAAGGAGAAGGCCGTTAGAGTTTGAGTCAGGTGATCATGTGTTTTTGAGATTGTCACCAACAATTGGCACAGGTAGGGCATTACGGGTGAAGAAACTCAGTACTCGGTATATTGGACCCTTCCAAATTATCGAGCGAGTTGGGCCTCTTGCATACCGTATCGCTTTGCCTCCACCATTTTCAAATCTGCATGATGTATTCCATGTGTCTCAATTGCGGAAGTACATTCCCGATCCAAGTCAACCGTTAGATTTTGAAACGATTGACCTTCGACCGGACTTGTCTTTCCAACCTCATCCAAATTACATCATGGAACGTGGCGAGAGGACGCTACGGACGAAGTCAATTCCCATTGTCAGGGTGGTTTGGGATGGTTTTTCCGTCGAGGAAGCTACTTGGGAGTTGGAGGACGATATGCGGACTCAGTATCCGTATTTGTTTTCTTGAGGTACGTTGTGTTTAATTTTGAGGACAAAATTCTTTTAAGTGGGGGAGAATGTAACATCCTCAAAATAATTAGGCGAATTATTTGGATTTTAACCCAATAGGAATAATTTAGTACTTGACTGGTAAATTTATTGAGTGCTAAAATTATTTATTGGATGACATTAGATCGTTAACCGGATAATACGGGTCAAGGAAGTTTTGGATTCGAAATAAGGGATTAAGATCAATATGGTAATTGGACCACGCTACCACTTATTTATTAATTAAATATGTGTGTGTGTGTGTGTGTGTAGAAGAAAGAAAGGATACGCACAGAAGAGGAAAAGAGAAAGAAAAGAAGAGAAAAGAAGAGAAAGAAGAAGAGGAAAGAAGAAGAGAAAGGAAGAAGAGAAGTGAAGCCCATCCCTCCAAAATTCAGCACCATCATCATCTCCTCTCCCTCTCCAAAACCCAAGAGCTAGGTAAGATTTTATCCAAATTTTCCCCCTTTTTGTGACCTACGAAATTGGGGGGGGGGGGGGTTTGTTGGAAATTTGTTGAAATCAAGGATTAATAGGTTGTATCAATGATTGGGTTATGTTTAGGATCGAAGCTAGGAGCGGATTGAACGCGATTGGAAGCTCGAAACGAAGTTAGGAGCGGTTCGGTGTTGATTGGGTTCGATTCGGTGATTTTGACATATCGGTGATTTCGGCTCGGCAACGACTCTCGCTTCAAGGGTGAGTTTTACTCACGTTTAGGTTTACTCCGTTTTGAAATGCATTTTTGTGTGACTTGGTTTCGAAGGATTTTGAGTCGAAAACGTTATTTTGAAATATATCCTGTTTTGATGAAATTCGTAATTGTTGGGTTTTTGATTGAATTGCTTGAATGTTTGATGTTGATTGGACTGGAATATTGTCTGTTTTCGAGTTAGGAATCGATCGGGGCGAGTTTCGGATTGATCGGAAAGCAAATTTTCATAAAACAGGCCATTTTTGCAATGCTATCAAATGAGCACGACCCGTGCGTCCCAGGGGCAGGACCCGTGCGCCTGGTTCGGGTTCAGTGTTTAAAAATGCCTAACAGGGCGCACGACCCATGCGTCCAGGGGCACGACCCGTGCGCCTAGTTCTGTCCAAATTTTTTAAAGTGCCCGAAATGATTCCGTTTCAATTCCAATCCTTTCCTAATCATTTCCTAACCCTTCTATAATGATATTAGGCTTATAATGCCATGATTTTGGGTATGTTTCAAAAAGGTTTTATCAAATACTTTTGATGTCCAAATCGTTTCGAAAAACCGAAAAATAGTACACGTGTGCGGGCATGTTTTATTGTTAACAAAGCGGACTGTGAGTCCTACGTGGTAAAGTATAATACAGACGAACTAGGAGTTCATATGATTGTAGATATATATGTATATATTATATCGAGGTTGGGTGACGACCCATGTTGACATACTAGGCGGGGTAGTCATGAACCCTTACCCTAGGCTCCGTGCCGTTAGGAAACACTATTGGTTATGGGGTTCGCCGGAAGATGCAATGGGATTGCGGCCGGTGTTGTGTTAAAAGTTAATGTACTATGTTCACCAGAAGATGCAAGAGGATTGCGGCTGGTGGTACGTAGAAAGGCTTAGGATGCTAGTTCATCGGGAAACGCAAGTAGATTGCAGTCGGTTTCCTACTAGATCGAAGCCTTATTGTATGGTACACCGGGATTAGCAAGTGGATTGCGGTCGGTGTGTGTCAAATCTTAAAAATGTTTTTAATAGACCGAGAGCGTTAGTAGGGGTCTCGGTAGAACTCACTGAGATTGTATCTCACTGTTTAAATGTTGTTGTTTTACAGATAAACAGGGACAGAAGAAACCTCGGAGGCACGAGTAGGTGGCCCCGGGTGAAGGATGATGACTTAGCTTTATGTTCAAGTTTATTTTCCTTCTGTTGTCTATGTATCACTGCACTATGGCATTAGTGTTATGTTTATCTTTCATTCCGCTTTCTTGTATGACTCTTACTACCATAGTTCCTGACAGTTTATGGTCTGAGTACCGTATAGTCTTATTTGTGTATAAGACGGTTATGTTATATTTCAGCAAAAAGTTTTTATAGTGGTATTCAGTGTCTGAGCAGGAAATATTATCTCTGATGTTTATACTTTGGCTCACTTGGGTATTCTTACATGTTAAAATAACCGGGGTGTTACAATGAAGATGATAGTTTGGGATGATGGGTGGAGCTCCTCTTCTTCTTCTTCTTTTCCTCTTTCTCTTCCTTTCTCCTTTTCTCTTCTTTCCTTCTCTTCTTCTCGTTCTCTTCTTCCTTTCTTTCTTTAATTCTTTCCTTTCTTTCCTTTTATATTAAGTGGTAATGTTGTCAAATGACCACATCGCCCTTAATCTCCAATTTCGATTCTAAATCTTCCTTGCCCCGAATTAACCGGTTAACGATCCTAAGACAACCAATAATTATCTTTAGCACTCAATAATTTAACCAATTAAGTACTAAATTAACTCAATTGGGTTAACGTCCAATTAATCCTATTAATTATTTTTAGGGTGTTACATTCTCCCCAACTTGAAAGAATTTTGTCCTCAAAATTTGAACAAACATTCCTCGAGATGATAAATACGGATATCGAGTCCGCATATCGTCTTCCAATTTCTTAAGTTCGAATATAACAAGCTTCTTCTTTTATCGGCATAGGTCTTCTGCCCAATCAGTGCACCAACTACAACATTGGTCTTTCTTGGATGATACCTCACTCGAAGTCATAAGCAACGTACAACCTCATGCTACCTTCCTTCTTTTGACTAGCAACACTGGAACATCCCATGCAGACGTACCCGGTCGAATGAACTTCTTTGATATCAAGTCTTTAAGTTGGGATTTCAATTCCTTTAATTCTAGGGGAGACATTCGACAAGGAACTATAGAGATTGACCCGACACTCGGAATCCATGCTATTGAGAATTCTACCTCTCGCTATGGAAGTACGGAAGAAACTTCATCCTTTATAACATACAGAAATTCATTCACCAGCTGAATAGACGACAATCCTAAATACGGAAAGATGTTCATACTTCTCATAGGCAAACAAATAGATTCTACCACAAAATTTCTGTCTCGTATGACAAGTAGATAATTTTTGACACTATGCTTGAGCTATAAAACAATGGGTTGCACTCGAATCATATAATATACTGTCAGAGTTATTGAAAAGAGATCTCATACCCCTCAGTAGATTGTCCTTAGGTGTGATTGTCTGAGCATCCAAAGTGTTGATTCGTCCCTGCCTCGGAGCATCTGGTGTCCCTTTGAAACTCTTCTTCGCTGGGCACTCATTTGCATAGTGGCCCTCTTCATTTCAATAATAGCACCGATTTGTCCTCTGACGACACTCACCACGATGACGGTTTCCACATATAGCACAATTATTGAAGTTGGAGGGATCCACTGATTGCACCTGCTTCCCCTTGTAATCGTCCTCCGTGAATTGCCTGCTTGGAGTAGAAGATTCGGCAACTTTCTTCTTACCCCTCAAATAATCTTTCCTTTCGGCATACATTTTCCTCAGATCCTCCTCGGCAACATATGCCTGTTGTACTAAGGCAGGATAATTAACCAGAGTGTAAGAACTGAGGCCTTGGCTCACATCCGCTCGGAGACCTTCTGTGAACATTTGCATCTTCCACATATCATTTGGGGCGTACCTCCCCAACTCATAGAACTGAGATAGTCTTTCAAATTTTGCAGCATATTCCCCAACAGACAAGTCACCTTGCTTAAGATTTACAAACTCTGCCTGCTTGCTTAGCATCTTCACCGAAGGGAAATATTGCTTCAGAAACAATTCCTTGAAGTTGTCCCAAGTGAGGGGAGTTCCTTGGAGTTCCATCATTTGCCTTGCATTACACCACTAGGTGTGGGCATCTTCATTGAGCACATTTGCCGCACATATTACCTTCTCTTCTTCCCCGCATTGTAAGGTTTGAAAAATTTTCTCCATTGAATCAATCCAATAATAGGCAGTCATTGGATCCGGTCCTCCCTTGTAAGTTGGGGGCTTCATCTTTTGAAATTGGAAATATGTCCGGTTAGGATCTTCTTGATGAGGTTGGAAATTGGGTTGTTGCAAACCCATTTGGTCATGCTGCATTTGAAACATATCCTGCATCATCTTTTGCTGATTCTCAATGACAGTCTGCATCCATTCGAAATGCGGATCAACAGGAGGAGGAACGCCTCTACCTCTTCTGGCCATGATTCTGCGAAATATGCACAAAGTATTAAGTTGATCAAGCTCAATGTATAAAAGCATACTAAGAAAATCACGACTGGAGAAAGCAAAGACCCTAAAAGCTAAGTCCGACTAGGTCGAACCGCTTTGATACCAACTGTAACACCCCGGTATTTTTATCGAGTAAAAATACCCAAGTGCACCATCCCTAAATCATCAGAGATATAAAAATTCCTGCATATATACTGAACACTGCAATATAGTTCTCGCTGAATAACAACAAAACGGTCTTAAATACAAATAAGACCGAACAGGTTCTCTGGCCATAACCTTCAGCAAAGTATAGTGCTCAATATCATACAAGAAAGCGGAATAAAATACATGATGTTGTGATACATGGAATACAAGGGAAAACATAAACTAAGCACAACAGCTAAGTCTTCAGCAACCCTCCAAGTACAACCTACTCATGCTTTTTGGATCTCCTCTTTCCCTGTTTCTCTGTAAAACAACAACATTTAAACAATGAGATACAATCTCAGTGAGTTCTACCGAGACCCCTAACCACGCTCTCGATTTATTTATAAAACCTTTACCTGGCAATTCTGTTATTGAATTGCAAATATTCACTGGTAATTCGATATGAATTACAAACATAACCTTTTAGTATTTAGCACGTCACCAACTACCGCAAGCTTAGGTGAACCCCGCATAGCCAATAGGTGTACAATTCCCAAAGGCAAAACATAACAACATAGGGGCCTAGGTCAAGGGCTCATGACTTCCCTCACCTAGTATGCTATTTCATAGGGGTCGTCACCCCGACTAGATATAATATATATATCGAAAATCATAGACCGGTTTAGACGAATACTTAATAAACATCCCGCGTCAGTTGCATAATTCAATAGAACGTACCAAAGACCGGTTTAGATGATTTAATAATCATTCCGAGTCATTCATACAATATCACCTAGGGCTCAATGTCCGCTTTCTTTTCGATAAAAACATGTCCTCACTCGTATACTATATTTCGGTATTTCGAAACGATTTGAACATCCAAAGTATTTTATGAAACCCTTTTGAAACATACCCAAAAATCATGGCATTTAAGCCTAATATCATTAAAGAAGGGTTAGGAAAGGATTGGGAGAGGATTGGAATCGAAACGGAATCATTTTGGGCACTTTGAAAATTTTGGACAGAACCAGGCGCACGGGTCGTGCCCCTAGACACACGGGTCGTGCGCCCTATATTTCAAAACGCGAATTTTGTCAAAACGCGATATATTTCAAAATAACGTTTTCGACTCAAAATCTTTCGAAACCAAGTCACACAATTCATTTCAAAACGGAATAAGCCTAAACGTGAGTAAAACTCACCCTTGAAGCGAGAGCCGATATCGAGCCGAAATCACCGAGACTTCAAAATCCCCAAACGGGAACCGAAAATCACCAATCCGCTTTCAACTTCAATTCAAGCTTCCAATCCGCTTTCAATCTTCGTTGGGCTTTAATCTAATCACTCTTCAAACACTCGAACATCCGACTCGCGAGAAATCTCAACTTTGACGTAAACACCAACCACTTGATCCTTAAGGTTCCAAGCTCATACAAGAATCCAAAGCTTCCCAATCAACCATGAAGTACCCCAAATCACTATTCATCATCCCCTAGCTCCATATGCTCCTATTCACATAAGACCTCAAATTCAATTTCACCAAAACCTAACCTTTGATTCCTCTAAATGCTTCAAGACTTTAATGATTAAGCTACCCAAACAACAGTATGGTCTCTAATCAAGATTAACCTATCGAAATCAACACAAATTCGGATTCCCCCACAAAACCCTAAGAAAACGAAATGCAAAAGGGAGAGGAAAATGGAACCTTAGCTTACCTAGCTTGGAAGGGTGGGAGGGGAAGCAAAGATGATGATGAAGATGATAGTTTGGGATGATGGGTGGAGCTTCTCTTCTTCTTCTTCTTTTCCTCTTTCTCTTCCTTTCTCCTTTTCTCTTCTTTCCTTCTCCGCTTCTCGTTCTCTTCTTCCTTTCTTTCTTTAATTCTTTCGTTTCTTTCCTTTTATATTAAGTGGTAATGTGGTCAAATGACCACATTGCCCTTAATCTCCAATTTCGATTCTAAATCTTCCTTGCCCCGAATTAACCGGTTAACGATCCTAAGACAGCCAATAATTATCTTTAGCACTCAATAATTTAACCAATTAAGTACTAAATTAACTCAATTGGGTTAACGTCCAATTAATCCTATTAATTATTTTTAGTGTGTTACTATAAGCAAAGAGGATAAGAGGAGAGACTATCTACCACTTTAAGCAAGAAGCGAACATAGAAGAAGAAGGGATAAATACACATGAATGCAACATGATAATGTGAGAATGCAATGGAATTGCCAAGATGCAATCAAGTAGACATGAGAGAAAGGAGAAGAAGAAGGAATGTTCTAAAATCTAGCAAACAAATGGCATGGAAAATAGAACAAAAGTAGGAAGAAGGGAGGTAAAACGAAGCATGTTAAATCGGCAAAGCAAATCACACATTCAATTAATCGGCTTGACCCACTTAAGAAAAAGAATCCCCAGCAGAGTCGCCAGCTGTCGCACCCCGAAAAATCCTTGGAGGGATTTTTCTTCGCACAACAGGATTTTAGAGTCGCCACCAATATTTTTTAAAGGTAAAACATCGGAAAAAACCTTTTTTGGAAAGCAATGGTCTTTGGAACCATTAGATTTGGGTTCGGGGGTCTAATTACGTATGGGGAAGGTATTAGCACCCCATAACGTCCCTTCAAAGAAGGGTTACCTTAATTAAATATGTGATTTGCAAAGTTGATTCGGAAAAATGCTTTGTTTTTACCTCTTTTGTTGATGAATGACTTAATGAAAAATCTTTAGTTTTCGCGCTTGTCGGAGAGTATCCGCTCCTACGTATCTCCCGGTGCGATGGAGAATTCAAAGCAACGTAGTTCTTGTTTTTGAAAAATGTTTTATTTTGGAAAAGTGTTTGGTTTTTGAAAGGAAAAATGTTTTTGGTTTGTTGTGCTTGACGGAGAGTATCCGCTCCTATGTATCTCCCGGTGCGATGGAGAATTCAAAGCAACGTAGTTCTTGTTTTTGAAAAATGTTTTATTTAGGAAAAGTGTTTGGTTTTTGAAAGGAAAAATGTTTTTGGTTTGTTGTGCTTGACGGAGAGTATCCGCTCCTACGTATCTCCCGGTGCGATGGAGAATTCAAAGCTACGTAGTTCTTGGTTGTCTAGAAAAAAGTTTTTGTTTTTTATCTTGTTTAATTGTGAAAATTGAGCTTTCATGATGATCAATTGAGCAAAGGCTCCAAGTGACCACCATTAGCACTCCATTGTTAATAATCATGCAAGCAAAGGCTTCGCAAGACTACTAACAAAGTTTTTAATTTAGTGAAAATCTTTAGGAAAATTAGGCATTCATGATGATCAATTGAGCAAAGACTCCAAGTGATCGCCACTAGTACCTCATTGTTAATAATCATGCAAGCAAAGGCTTCGCAAGACTACTAACAAAGTTTGATTTTGAAGAGTTTTCGCAATTGGATTGATTCTTGTTTAGGGAATGATTTTGATGCTTGGAAAAGCTTTTGATTGAAAGTGGACCTAGACTACACACATTATGACACGATACATAGATAGGCAAGGAATGAACCCAAGTTGAACATTTTGGCAAAAATGCATGAATAGGTAAGAAAATGAGCCTAAGTTGCACATCTTATTGAAGATGCTAGGCAATGGGATGAACCTAACTAGGCATTTATGACACAATATGTGAATAGGCAAAGGCATTTCAAAGCACAAGTGAAATCATACTTCTAATGAATCACTTGCAAAACCCTAAGGATTTCACATCAACATTAGACATAAGCACCCATGTTGTATCCTTTTGATGTCATCAATGTCTAATACATTTCTTCAATCAACCACATGGAAGGAATAAATTAAAAGGGGCATTTGCCTCATGCAAGATCATAGGCAAGTCTTAAGACTAAATTGACAAGTTTAGGCAATTAGGGTGTTGAATCCTTTTAGGTAATCTTTGACACTTGGGATATGTACAAGTGCATAGGTGTCAAATCCTCTTACCAAATCGTCAACACAAAACCAAAAATTGTTTCAAAACAATTACTTATTTGCAAGACCAAAAGCATTTCAAAATGATTTATAAGTTGTTTTTGGTAATCAAAGCAATTGGTAAGGAAAGGAAACCTAAATTTGCATTCTTGTTCACTAGGAATCACAAAAGAAATTGAATCCTCTTAGGCATAAAGTGTGCATCAAAGCACAAGTGAGAGTCCTCTTGCCAATCATCAACATAGGGCATGATTTGCTAGCAAATTCATGAGAACAACAAGTTTTAAGCAAACAAACATCATAATCAAGGTTCAATTCCAAGTAATTGCAAGATTAGACAACCAACTCATCAAAAATCTCATAAACCCTAATTTCTTTGAAACATGCGAAACTAACATAAACCCTAAATATCATTTTATTCATGGAAACACAAGATAATGTAAGAGAACAACATAGATTAAATTTTTGGCAAGGATTCACATGATCAAGCAAAGAAATGCATAACAATCACACAAACCCTAATTTTCCTCTAATATGCGAAATGAAATAAGCTTCAAATCATCATTTTATTCATGAAAACAACAAGAAATGAGTGAAATAACAACAACACACAATTTATTCTAAAGGAGAGAAGCATTCCAAGCACCCAAGCCTCCCAAAGTGTTTGTCAAGATACTTGAAATACATCTCTCACTCAACAACAACAACTATGTTAACGTTATGACATTAAAATGCAATGGGATGCCAAAATGAAGTGATGATTTACATCTTTGATGCTAAAATTGGAAGGTGATGCTAGGTTTTAAAGTATACCTCAACTCCAAGCTAGAATAAGGAAGGAAATGAGATGAATGAATGCAAAACCCCTTTAATCTACTCTTCAATCTTCAACTTTGAATTTGATCCTTGAATTTGAAGGTGAATCTTTGAGAAGAATGCAAGAAGGATGGAAGATTTAGTGTAGGAAAGGTGTTTTGATGGATGATTGAGTGAAGAAATTGAAAAAGATGAGGTGAGGGAGAGGAGGAGGTATTCGCTAAGGAGAGGAGGAAGTAGAGGTTTTGTGCAAAAAATGAACTTGTCTTGTATTTTGGGAGAGTAGGCTTATATATGGTCTTGCGTGAAATTAGGGTTAAGGGTAGAATAGGAATGGGATGTTCTATTTTAAGTAAGTTTGAAATTTCTTATGAAGGAGTGAGTGTAAGAGGATGGTGTCATTTACAAAAAGGGGTATGAATCTACATGAGAGTGTGTGGGAATTAGGGATGTGTATGAAATGGGTGGGATTAAGTATAGTACAATAATATTCTTAAGGAATAATTGTACAATAGAAGAGTGTGGAAGAAATTGTGGAGAGAGAGAGAGAGAGGGAATTCCGCCATGTTACAAAAATTGGGGGGAAAATTGCTTCTCCTTTTTGGTCTTTTGTCTTATTGAGGACACTTTGTACTTTCTATTTGAATTTTGAATTTTTGGGCATGCAAATGATAGTGCACCTATTGAAAATGTGTCACATATTTTTGGGCACCATAAAAATATCCCTCTAATTATTCATGACAATAATAGTTGTCATTTAATAATCGGGGAATATTTAATGGTCCTTTTTCAGCTTTCTTGTGCAATAAAAATGGGAAAAATGCCTTTTAATTATTTTGAACTAGGATTTTCTTCCAAAAAATTATATGAAAATTATCCTTGATAGAATAAATTGTATTTTTCATCCTTGACTTGGTTTAGTTCAAAAATAATTAACTTGCTCTCATTTGAATGCCCACAGATATTGAAACATGCACTATTTTATTCCCTAAAATTCTCAAAAATTAATAAAAATGTTTTTTTTGGGTGCCAAAAATTAATAACGATCAATAAATGGCCTTTTTGAAGATTAAAATGCATGCCAAATGGCAAGGGCAAAAGGGAAGCTCACGCAGTTACGACTAGCGCGTTCGCGTAATTCAAATAAAAATGCGAGATAGGGGACAAATACACATAAATGCAAAAGTCCATTAACCTACACAAATTATGAATTACCCTTATTGTTTCCATTTTTTTTTGAAAAAAAAGGTTTTGACTTGGGCGGACAAAATTAGGGTATGATAGGAGCGTGAGTTTGTTAGGCGCCTCATTTAGCGCAACCAAAAAGGAAGCTGTATCTTCAGCAACAAACACGCGAGCAGGCGCCAACATTAATGAGCCTTAGGCGATAAGGAAGCATGGATTTTAGGGTTAGTTACAACACCCGAATGAAAAGGCCAAAGAGGGGCGTCATGCTATCAAGGCCTATAAATAGGCAACTCCACCCAAACACATACCCTTTGTTCCACTCCATTGCCGCAACCATCATCCCCCATACTCAGATACTAGACGACTGTTCGCAAGTGCTGCCAGCATCGCATCAGCACCATAGAGTCCCTGTAGTGTGACGCCTTCGTACCCGTTGGTGTAACTCAATCTCTAAGTACTTTTGCTATTCTGATGTATCTGTTTTCGGTATTCTTGTATTGTTTTATCATGCCAAAGCTCATCATGAGCTAAACTCATTTATAGTCAAGACTATGGTAATATAATCATGACCTTTTAGATGCTTAACCGTGATTAGTGCTTGATACTTCATTGACTTGTGTGTTTTTAATGTTATAAACTCTTTTCTAACTTCATCACTTTGGTTAGAGAAACGCGCTTTAATATCTGGAAGGAATTAACGCACTGTTTCCACAAGTTAATAAAGTTTGAAGAATAATACGAATATTATTCTTTCTTAACGAAGGATAGGAATATGAAGTTAGGGCTATAGTGTGATCTGAAACATGCTTTTCACCCTACGTAATGAACCTCAATGGGAGCTTCAGAATAAGGGAACCTTGATAACATTGCATTTTATAGTGATAGGAATATCCACTTTCATTCTGCACACTGAATGCTATCGCAGCACCAGTCACAGCACTGCATCTATAAGTAATTGATTATTGACCCTTGTCTTGGCTATTATCATCTCTCGTATTTTCACTCGTTCTATATCTCTTTTATCTCAACCCTTTATTTTACTTGCTAGATAACGGCACCTTAATGTTACTTGTTACGATTTACTCATTAAATCAAACGCTGCTTTAAAGACTTGATAATTAAACTTTAGTCCTCGTGGGAACGATCTTACTTATCACTTTATTACTTGTTAGACTGTCTATACTTGCACAGGTTTTTTCACAACAAGTTTTTGGCGCCGTTACCGGGGACTAATTGTTTTAATCACTAAGTCTTTAGTAGTTTCTGTTTTAGTGAGCTGTTATTTTCTCACCCTTGCCACTGTGAATTTCAGTTTTAGTGAAGTGTATGCGCAGAGCTCGTACACCAGAGTATCAGATAGATCCTGAAATCGAAAGAACAGCAAGGAGATTGAGAAGACAAGCTCGAGAGAGACTCGCAGTCCAAATGGCTGAACATGAAGATGAGCACGCAGTGGTGATGACAAACATTGAAATGGCCAATGACAGAGAAAGGCCAATGAGGGATTATGCTGTATTCGATCCCACACCACCATGGATACTGGTATTGTAACACCTGCCATCACAGGTGCCCACTTCGAATTCAAGCCTATGATGTTTTAGATGCTGCAAAAAGTAGGACAATTCGCAGGAGGACCCACAGAAGTTCCTCACTTGCATTTAAGGCAGTTCCTCGAAGTGTGCAACAATTTCAAAATACCAGGGGTATCCGAAGACGCATTCAGGCTAAGGCTCTTTCCGTATTCATTGAAGGACAGAGCCAAAGCTTGGCTGAATCCTTTGGAGCCCAACTCAGTAGACGGTTGGAACAAGCTAGCCGAGAAATTCTTGGTCAAATACTTCCCCCCTGTCAAAAATGCTCGAATGAGGAATGACATCACATCATTTAGGCAACAAGAGGAGGAGTCCTTATATGAAGCATGGGAAAGATTCAAGGATGTGCTCAGAAAATGCCCTCATCATGGCATACCCTTTGCTATCCAATTAGAAACATTCTATAATGGTATGATTTCCCAATCAAGGCTGTTACTGGATGCTTCTGCAGGAGGGGCCATTCTGAATCACTCCTATAATGATGCCTATGAGTTGGTGGAGGCAATTGCAGCTAATAGCTATCAATGGCCCATTGCCAGAGTCAGTACTGCAAAGAAGGTTGCAGGAATCCATGAGGTATCTGAAATAAATGCTCTATCTGCACAAGTGGCTTCCCTTACCAACATGCTAAAGAGCATGTGTACTACCCCTGCTCCAGCTACAGCCATTGCTGCTGCTTCCACGGAGCCTGCAGAAACAGCAGTTGCAGTGCAAACTGAAGCGCCATGTTGTGTGTATTGCAATGGGGGACACCTGTTTGAAGAGTGTCCACCAAACCCTGTATCTGTTAATTATATAGGGAACTACAACAAGAACAATAACCCATATTCCAACACATACAACCCAGGTTGGAGTAACCACCCCAAGTGTTAATACAGATGCTGCCAGCACTGGTGCTGAACCTATTGCTAAAAATTCTGATGCTACAGAGGATGCTACCACAGCACCTGCAATAAGTACACCCCAAAAGTTGACCCCTGAGAGGCCTCCTCCACCCTTTCCCCAAAGGTGAAATAAGGCCAATCCGGATAAACAATTTGGGAAATTTATGGAGATTCTGAAGCAGCTGCACATCAACATTCCACTAGTGGAAGCTCTACAGCAGATGCCAAATTACACCAAGTTCATGAAGGATGTTCTGACAAAGAGAAAGAGACTTGGTGAGTTTGAGACAGTAGCTATGACACAAGAAACCAGTATGTTATTACAGAGTAAGGTTCCCCAGAAACTGAAAGATCCAGGTAGTTTCACTATCCCTTGTTCTATTGGAGGAAATTACTGTGGTAGAGCCTTGTGTGACTTAGGAGCAAGCATCAATTTGATGCCCAAGTCCATTTTTCAAAAGCTCGGAAATGGTCAAGCAAGACCTACCACAGTAACACTCTCACTAGCAGATAGGTCCGCTGTCCATCCTGAAGGAAAGATAGAGGATGTGTTAATTAAGGTAGATAAATTTGTATTTCCTGTAGACTTTATAATACTTGATTTTGAAGCTGACAAGGATTTGCCAATTATCCTTGGAAGACCATTTTTAGCTACAGATAGAACCTTGATCGATGTGCATAAAGTAGATCTAACTATGAGGGTAAATGACCAAGAGGTCACCTTTAATGTGCTCAATGCTATGAAATACCCTAAGGACAGCACCAGCAGTGCAAAATGCAATTTTGTCTCCGATGTGGACAACCTGGTCCAAAAGCACTTGCTGTCACAACATGATGTCCTAAAGCAGGAACTGGGGCATTTAAAACTGAAAGAACTGAAGGAAGAGGGAGTGGCCGAAATCAAGACAGAAGGCCAGAGATGGACAAGAAGGTATGAGTCCTTGGACCTAACCATTGAAGGTTTCAAGGAGAATATACCCTCTACTGAGAAGCCACCCAAACTTGAGCTGAAGCAACTCCCCCTCACCTGAAGTATGCCTATTTGGGGGAGGAAAACACCCTGCCCGTAATCATAGCTACTGAGTTAAGTGAAAATCAAGAAAAAGAGTTACTGAATGTTCTAAAGAAACATAAAAAGGCCATTGGATGGTAAATGACTGATATTAAGGGGTTGAGTCCTGCTCTATGCATGCACAGAATTTATCTTGAGGAAAGATCCAAGAACAGTATAGAGGCACAGAGAAGACTGAACCCCATAATGAAAGAAGTGGTTAGAAAAGAAATAATTAAGTGGTTAGATGCTGGGATAATCTATCCAGTTGCTGATAGCACTTGGGTGAGCCCTAAGGAGTGACTGGGAAGGGAGGAGTGACTGTCATAAAAAATGAGAGGAATGAATTGATTCCAACTAGGACAGTAACTCGGTGGAGAATCTGCATGGATTACAGAAAGTTAAACAAGGCCACCAAAAAGGATCACTTCCCCCTCCCCTTCATAGACCAAATGCTTGATAGATTAGCAGGAAAAAAATATTGTTTCCTTGATGGCTATTCGGGGTATAATCAGATCGCTATTGCCCCTGAAGACCAAGAGAAAACCACATTCACCTGCCCTTATGGCACCTTTGCTTTTAGGAGGATGCCCTTTGGGCTGTGCAATGCTCCAGCCACCTTCCAGAGGTGCATGATGGCAATTTTCTCCAATTACATTGAGAAATCCAAGGAAGTGTTCATGGATGATTTTTCTGTTTTTGGAGAGAACTTCCATGCATGTTTGCTCAATCTTGAGGATATACTAAGAAGGTGTGAAGAGACAAACTTGGTACTAAATTGGGAGAAGTGCCACTTCATGGTGCAAGATGGAATAGTATTGGGGCATAAAATTTCAAAAAAGGGAATAGAGATAGATAAGGCAAAAGTGGAAGTAATAGAGAAATTGCCACCTCCCACATCAGTCAAGGGAGTTAGAAGTTTTCTTGGGCATGCAGGATTCTACAGAAGGTTTATAGAGGATTTCTCCAAAATCTCCAAATCATTATGTATGCTGCTGCAGCACGACAATGCTTTTAACTTTGATGCAGAATGTTTGGTAGCATTTATAAAGCTGAAGGTAGCACTGGTGACAGCACCAGTGATCATAGCACCAGATTGGAGTCTTAGCAAACTCCTGAACCTTCTTTCAATCTCTGGATCGAATTCAAATTCTGGTGGCGTATCTCTGGGCATAAGCTAGTGCATCTGCACCTGTTTCTGCACAGAAAATAACTACCAGAGTAATAAAATACTAACTTATAAATCTAAACAACAAAAATTAATGGCAATCCCCGGCAACGGCGCCAAAAACTTGGTGTGTGAAAAGATGTGCAAGTATACACAGTCACAAACAAGTAATATAATGATAAGAAAGGTCGAACCCACAGGGATTGGATTAACTTTATGTATGTTTAGAAAGCATATAAATTAGTACTACTATTCTACTCACAAATTTTGGGATTTTTAGTTTAAGTAAAAACAGAATGCAAGTATGTAAAATAAGATGAAGGAAATCAGTTGAGAAAGATAGTTGATATGTCTTTACTAGATAATGCTTGTTTTGAGAGTTTCTATGCTTTTAAAGATGCAGAAGCACTATGATGCAGAAGCATCAAGTGCAGAAGCATCAAGTGCAATAGCATTGAGTGCAGTTGCATAAGTGTGTGCTTTTCAGCTACTTTCTTCAGAGTTTCATTACAAGCTTCCCATGTCCGGGCTTGCTAAATAAGTTCACTCCTGCCTTTGAAGTTCCCACTGTTTCACCCTAAGGACTATGTTATCCTATGTCTAGGACTTAACATGGTTTTAACACAGTTTCTTTATTAAACAAGTTTAACAAAGCCTTTATTAAAACACTCACCCTTATTAGTCTTGATTTCTAATTATAAACCATGTCTGTGAATATAACTCTACTTACCTTAAAATAAGATGGATGTAGTATAACACAAGACCCAAAATGCTACGACACTTAAAAGCATAATAACTTACTCAAAAGATCATTATAAGTTTAGAACATCTCAACTAAAGGAATTTAGCTCATGTTACTCATTATATAATAGAGAGAATCTAAAAGGAACATGATAACATGAATCATACAAAAGATATCAATAGGGTAGAAGTTACACAAATTGATGTTCCTTTGCATGAATTCTGACAGGAGCAGAAGCACTGATTCCTTCGTCTATCTATGAAGAAGTGGAGGAAGAGGGTGTCAATTCCTTACTCACCTTCTTACAACTAACTAGTAAATAAAATGTAAGAATTGAAACTACTAAAATATAAGTAAAGTGTTTGATCTACATATTATCAAGTGAGATATGCGATACTCTTCAAGTGAGAAGTGGGAGCCCTTTTTATAGCTTTGGAGATTTCCTTTGCTTGAGGGTTTGCTTGAAAACCAAGTTAACCTAAGGAGGCTTAACCATGGTTGCTTTTCTGATCTTTAGATAAGGAGATTGAGTTCAGCACATTTCCATAAGAAGAGGTCCAATTATGTAAGGCCATGTGTCTTTAAGTGAATAGCCTTTCATGATGATGTTTATGGTGGGCGCCTCCTTATGCATGTGGCCATGTGCTCCATGTGAATTGTGACAAAGCATGTTGTCATAGAAGTTTTGGAGCAGAGGTATGATTTGAGGTGCTTCCATTGTGGGGTTATAAATCTTCAGCGCAGGATCGTGCAGAAGCACTAAGTGCAGAAGCATTTGTCGTGCAGAAGCACTAAGGGCAGAAGCATCGTAGTGCATAAGCATCATCTGTAGGAAAACTGAACAAACACATCAAACATACCAATATATATACAAAATGCTCTATTCATCACATAATTCCTAGAATGTTGTTATTTTACTAATATTACTATATTTAACACACTTTGTACTTGAGTTTAAAGCAATTTGTTGCGTTTAGAAGTATAAATAACTCTATATAAATTAGAGTTATCAATTATGCTATCGGTGCAGTGCTGGGACAGAGGCATGACAAGGTATTCCACTCTATACATTACGCCAGCAAAACTTTGGTGGATGCTCAATTAAACTATACAACCACTGAGAAGGAATTGCTGGCAGTGGTTTTTTCCTTTGACAAGTTCAGATCATACCTTGTGGGAGCTAAAGTAATAGTATACAGTGACCACTCAGCAATCAAGTGCCTCAAAGCCAAGAAATATGCCAAACCAAGGCTTATCCGATGGGTACTCTTGCTGCAAGAGTTTGATCTCGAAATTAGGGACAAGAAGGGAGTGGAAAACCAGGTGGCAGACCACCTATCAAGGATCCCAGATGTGAATTCACCCCCTGATGAGTCAGAAATTTAGGAGCAGTTCCCTGATGAACAGTTGCTGGCCATATCAACAGCTGTCAACACTGCAAACTCTGTGACAGAAGTTCCTTGGTACGCTGATATTGTCAACTACCTGGTGAGTAATATGGTGCCCGAGGACCTCACATTTCAGGAAAGGAAAAGGTTCTTCCACCAAGCAAAGCAATATTTTTGGGAGGAGCCCTTTTTGTACAAGAAGTGTCCTGACCAACTGCTGAGAAGATGTGCTGCTGAAACTGAAGTGGATGACATCCTGAAGCACTGCCACTCCTCACCCTGCGGAGGCCATTTTGGAGGAGCAAGAACTGCAGCCAAAGTGCTGCAAACAGGTTATTTCTGGCCCTCAATCTTTAAAGATGCCCATGAGTTCGCTAAAAGATGTGATAGATGCCAAATGATGGGCAATATTTCCAATAAAAACGAAATGCCCCTGATCAATATCATAGAGGTTGAATTATTCGACGTTTGGGGTATTGATTTCATGGGACCATTCCCACCCTCCTTTGGCAACCTGTACATCCTTGTAGCAGTAGATTATGTGTCAAAGTGGATAGAAGCAGTTGCTCTTCCCACCAATGATGCAAGGGTAGTGCTGAAATTTATCCAAAAGAATATTTTTACAAGGTTTGGCACACTTAGAGCCATTATTAGTGATGAGGGCACCCACTTCTGTAATAAACTGATGGAAGGGCTGTTGGCAAAATATGAAGTTAAACATAAGATTGCCACAGCCTATCACCCTCAAACAATTGGGCAAACTGAGTTATCAAATAGGGAGATAAAAAGAATTTTAGAAAGGATGGTGAATCCATCAAGGAAGGACTGGTCCATCCATCTGGATGATGCTCTTTGGGCATACCGAACAACCTTCAAAACACCCCTTGGTATGTCTCCCTATAGACTGGTTTTTGGTAAGGCTTGCCACTTGCCCATTGAATTGCAGCACAAGGCTTTTTGGGCAACCAAAAAGTTGAACTTTGATTTGAAACAAGCTGAGAAAGCCAGGATGCTGCAACTCAATGAGCTTGAGGAGTTAAGACACTTTTCGTATGAAAATGCCAAGATATACAAAGATAAAACAAAAGCTTGGCATGATGCTAAAATATTGAGGAGAGAACTCAAGGAAGGTGACCAAGTACTGCTGTTTAACACTAGACTACGACTTTTCCCTGGAAAACTCAAATCTAGATGGTCTGGTCCATTCACAGTCCTCAAGGTACACCCCCATGGGGCTGTGGACCTAGGGAATGAAAATAATGGAAATGAATTTAAGGTGAATGGACAGAGAGTTAAGCTGTACTTGGGGGAGCCTGTGCCTAGCACCAAGGCCTCCACCCCCTTGAGTGATTGCCCATGAGAATGACAGTTTAGTCAGGCTGAGGACTCTTAAACCAAGCGCTACTGGGAGGCAGCCCAGAGGCTAATTATGTTTGTTTTGTTTTGTTTTAGTGTTTATTTTTAAGTTTTAAGAATCAGGTGTGAGAATTCCAGTGAATGAATAAGAAAGGAGTAAAGAAAAAGTAATAGTGCTGGCAGCACTAAAGCACCACTTGGTAGCAGTGCTGGCAGCACCGCAAGATGCCGTTGTGAACAGGAAATTGAAAAGGCAGGTTTGAAATTGAATAGAAAGAAAAGGGCTGCGCTGGCACTCAATTGCGCGCAGTAAAGCAGCTGTGGAAAGCGTGCACCCCTCTAGTCGTATCACGCACGCCATCAAGTCACTTCGCCTTCCCACACATCAAGTCATTCCCCTTAACTGCTCTATCCGTGCCCATAACGTCTCACTCCCCAAGAAAGCCCCTCAACTGCTCTCGTACACTCTCCTTACCTTCGTCTTCCCAGAACCAACCCCTCCTCTCCCCTTCGTTTAACGTCAACCAAAACCCCCTCTGAGTCCAAAGTACTTCACACACCCAAGCCCTCGCTTTCCCTAAACGTGCCCAGAAACCATCCGCTTTTAGAAACCCCAACAAAATCCTCCCTAAACCCTAGAACCCCATGGCACCCAAGAACAAATCTTCGTCCTCCAAACCTCACAAACCCAACCCAAAGCCTGTACCTGCAGACACTCTTGTCCGATTGTAACAACCCTTTTCTAATAACCTTACTAGTTAATAAAAATCAGAGTTTCTTTTTTTTTTTGAAAACAATCTAAGCGAGTGCTACACTTACTTCATTAAATCAACAACTTCAATTTTCATAGTTCGGTTAAAACAACAAGATACATAGCACCAAGAAATATCGTTTAGTTCGCATCAACCAAATATAGTCACTACCGCAGCGGAATAATAACAAGTTCGAAAACGAAACCAATACAGCACCAATAATAGTCTAACAGTATAAAGGCAATAACACATAAACATAATACGCCCCCCCCGGTGCTACGTATCAGAGCATGACACTTCCTACCAGACGAAGGCATAAGGGTAACCTTCACTCGTTATTACCTGCACGTTGCCGACATAAGAAGCAACATAAAAGCAGTAGGGTGAGTCTCTTTTCATAATTAATAACATATGGAAATAAGCACTGCATAGGAAAAGGTAACTAGGCACACCGATTCACAACAATGGCAACAACCACATCAAAATTACATTTCCAAACAGCACTACACAATATATGGTTATGCATGAAATGCAACCCAAACTCCACGGGCACATGCATGTCGAATCCGTCACCAAATACAAATAGGCCGTAGCCTCTGCTCACCAAATAAAATTAGGCCGAAGCCTCTGCTCACCAATAATGCACATGTTTCATGAGATGCTATGGAAATGCACCACAACACACCACACAATTCATCAATTCACCATTTAATTCAACTCACCATTTTATTCATATTCTCACCATTGTATTAACCAGCTAACCAATTAAAACTAGGCCGAAGCCTCTGCTCACCAATCACACCATAATACACTCACCAACTCAACCCACCACTCACACCAACACCAATTTCAATTAGGCCAATTTAGGATTTGACACGACATAGGGAAAGTGAATAAAAATTGCCATTTAGACACTTGAACACCTCAGCCCAGAAACACCAGTAAAATAATCCATTCTTTGCATAAAACCAGAACATTTGGATAGACACTGAAATTAGCTTCGAAACGCATTTTGAACCATTAAATTTGGATAACCGAGTCAAAAGTTACATTAAAAACAAGTTCGGGAAAATTTGGGCAACATTCTGATCTTGGCGCCCAGGAAAAACTGGCGCAGGGGAAAAACTGGCGCAGGGCGCCTAGCGCCCAGACACTGGCGCTGAAGAAAACTGGCGCAGGGCCCCTAGCACCCAGACACTGGCGCTGAAGAAAACTGGCGCAGGGCGCCTAGCGCCCAGACACTGGCGCTGAAGAAAACTGGCGCAGGGAAACACGGCGCCCATGCATAAGGCGCCTTGGCAAAACACGTAAGAAAACTCCTTTAACTTCGAAATTAATTTTGCACAAGCCAAATACTCAGAATATGAGAACCCAACAAAAATTTTGGCAAAATGTGACACGCATCTTTGGCGCCCATGGACTAGGCGCCTAAGGCCAGGACAGACCACAACTTCTATGACTTCAAAAATTGTTTTGCACGAGCCATTTAACTTGGACATGAAAACCCAGTATCAATTTTTGCAAAATGAACAACAGAAAATTGGGACCCTTGGCTCCCATGGTGCCTAGACACGAGCAACACAATTCTGCAACACAGTGGCGCAGACAAGGGAACCCGGCGCCCAGTGTCTAGACACAGAACCAGACACAGGCAATGTAACACCCTAAATATTTAATTAAATTGTTTAATTAAGTATTTAGGAATTTAAGTTAATTTAAGTGGATATAATTTAATTATTAGAAATTATATTAAAAGGTGTAGGGGGTATTAAGAAGATGGAGGTGCCAAATTAGATGGACTTGGGCTTAAGTGAGAAGCCCAAGCCCATGAATTAAGCCATATGCGAAGTAGCAAGGCACAAGGGGTTAGGGTTTCCTAACTATCATTTGCGAAAGTGGAGAAAGAGAGAAAGGAAGAGAGGAGCGTGAGGAAGAGAGTGAGAGCAAAGGGGGCGGCCAAGAGAAGGAGGAGAAGAGGATTCGAAGATCAAGGGGAAGGGATCTCCGTTGTTGCTGTGGATCTGTAGGTGACTGCATCCTAGGCATCGAATTCTTCTTGAAAAAGGTTAGGGGAGCTCTATCACTCTATCTAATACATTCTATGATAAGTCCTAGATCTAAGGTTTCTACTAGATCCATGATGCTCTTGATGTTCTTTGGCGTTCTTGATGTTCTTTGGCGTTCTTGATGTTCTTTGGCGTTCTTGATGTTTCTTGATGATTCTTTTGTGTTTTCTTGATGTTCTTGAATGTTAACTTCCTTCTATGTTCATTATAATGCGTTTTGCGAATTCGATTCATTGAGTGGTGTGATCTATTAAGTTGTTTTTATGGGTGGTGATATGCGCATATGTTGAGAATCCAAAATTGAGATCCGTGTGTTTGGCTTGTTTGTGGGTGTTGGGCGCCTAGAGCGCCATGATGGGGTTAGTGGTGTTGTTTGGTTTTAATTGAGTTTTGATAAAATTGAGTTTTAGTGTTTTTGAATGAGAAAAGTGTTTTTCTTAGTTGCTGGAAAAATGGAGTTTTTACACTTTAAAACTTGTTAAGAAAACCAATTTTTAGTGTTGAAGAATTGTTAAACAGAATTCTGGGTGTTGCTGCTGATTTCTGGGCGCTGGGCGCCTGGGCTTGGCGCTGGGCGCCTGTGACTTGTTGTGCTGCGCGCGTTGTTGCGCCTGGGCGCTAGGCGCCCGTGTCTGTTTGTGTTGCGCTGCGTTGCGCGTTGTTCCCCTGGGCGCATGGCGCCCGTGTCTGTGTTGCGTTGTGCGCGCCTGGGCGCTGGGCGCCTGTGGCGCTGTGTTGCGTTGTGTTGTGCGCGCCTGGGCGCTGGGTGCCTGTGTTGCCTGGGCGCCTAAGGCGCCTGTTCCCAGGATGTTGCCTAATTTCTCCAAAATTGTTTTTATCATAACTTTTGACTCAGACGTCCGTTTTGAACGATTCGAAAAGTGCCGTGAAGCTTTTTACGTTGTCTATTTGTGGGTTCAATTTTTAAAATGAAAAATTGTTATTTTCTGACTGTTTGTGGGCGCCCAAGTGGCTGTCCCCGGTGATCATCCCAGTGACATTGAAAAGTGACGTGGAACTCTTTAAAAATCCCTTTTGGTGTATAAACAACAGTTTTAACACGGTAGTGTCAAAAATGACTGTTTTGCCCCTAGTGGCCAAAGTTAATGATAATGATGTGTAAATGACGAGGATGCCCTTGGTGGTTAGTCAAATGACGTTTTTGCCCTCAGTGGCTAATGTTTGAGTTGAATGATGTGTATGTGTAAGTGACATTTGGGGCCTGAGTGGCTAAGTGATGTTAAGGCCTAAAAGGCTAAGTGACGTTATTTGTGTGTGAATTGTGAAATGACAGGTGCTGTGCCTTTATTCGGCAAACCGGTAAGTGACGGGTCACATAGTTGACCATGAATTGAGTAATTGTGTATGTGTGTATTGTGAGTGGTGCATGTCATAGTGTCTCATGCCCATATGCATAAACCCAGTGATGTTTTGAGGCCTGAGTGGCTAAGTGATGATAAGGCCTGAGTGGCTAAGCGACGTTTTGTGAAAAGGTACCTTCATGCATATACCCGCGAGTGGGTTGCATTTTCATAAGCTTACACGACATGAGTTGAGTATTGTAAATGATGCGAATGACGACTGTGATGTGGATGTTTAGTGTATTGGATGCTGATTATTCTAGTGTGTAGCCTATGATTAGTCCTTATCATATTTTCTATTATATAGACTGAAATGATGCTCACCCTTTCCTGTTTGAATGTTGCCCCCGTGTTGGTAACGTGCAGGTGATTCCCAGTGAAGGTCTTAGCTTCGCTTTTGAGTCGAGTCGTCATGCTCTGATATGTAACACTAGGGAGGGGAATGAATGTTGTTTTAAGTCATTTGTGACATATTGTGGTTATCGGATTTTTAGTATTGCAAGCCTGGCATAGTGTAATGCCCTTTATGACTAAACTATTGAATTTTCGATGTGAAGTTGTATTTTATTTGAAGAGTGACGTTTTAGTGAAGTAAGTGTGACATCCCTTGTGGTGTAAATAAATTTTGAAAACTCGGATATTTTATAAAACAAATTACCGGATAAAAAGGGGGTGTTACATAAGTGGTATCAGAGCAGTTCGGTCTGTCCGGCTAAGTTGTCCAGTGTGGAGTCTAGCTATCTCTCGAGTCTTGGTACTCGTTCTAACCATAATTTGTGTTGCAGTGATTAGCTAAATTGGTCAGACGGTATGACTGCTATTGTTGTTACTGGCGCTGCTTAGTGTCTTACTGCTGCTATGTGTGTGGTTACTCTGAGTACTTTGTGTATGACTGTAATGTGTTGCTTGGTGTGTTTTTCTGTGTCTCTCGTCGATTTTCGACGAAGACCTTGTGGTGAATTTTGTTTGTTGCCGTTGGGTGTTTTTAGTATTGTTGTGATTTGACGAGTAGGTGTAAAATTGATGAGGAATTGAGTACATTGTGATGTTGATGTTGTCACGTGTAATTTCGTGCCTTGATGTTTGATGATGATTGAGATTGAAATAAGATGAGGAGTATGATGTGTTATAAATTTTAATAATTAATTTGTATGTTCTGACGTGTGAATAGAATGAGTTGAGACGTTTTAAAAAAGAAAATTAAATGTTTTGAAAGTATGTATTCTATACATCCCAACGGGTGTATAGGCGCCAAATTCTAATTGTGTATATGTGTTGCGGTGTTGTTTTAAAAATGAATAGCGTACTGTTTTTACACTATTTCGAGTTGCCGTTTTGTTTGGAAACAATGGTGTGTCGTTTTTACATTGTTGAAGGTGCTGTTTGTTGTGAAAATAATAGTAAGCTGTTTTTATGTTGAAAAGGTGTTGCCGCTTCATTGTTTAAATTAGATATATGAGCTACTGTATTTACAAGTAAATGGGTTGCTATTATTCACTCGGTTTTGCATGCTATTTCTATGCGCAGTTTTGTTTTAAGCGCTGTTTTTGTAGGTGCTGTTTTTCCTCAGCTTAAAATGTGATGTTTTCTCGATTTGGAATGTGGTATTTTCTAAAGGAAAAGAGTGTATTTTTTTTTTCTAAAATATAAAGTGATGATTAAATTGAATCGAATTGAATTGAATTGATAATGGTTCGTAGAGTTGATAATTGGATTTGATGTTTTCAAAGAAATCAAAGTTACCATTGTATTTAAAATAAATGGGGTGCTGTTTGACAGTGTTTCAGGTCGCTGTTCTGTTTTTTTTTTTATGAATAGTGTGCTGTCTTATATTGTTCAAAGTTGTTGTCTTGCTTTTGAAAATAAGAGGGGGCTGTTTTTATGCTATGAGGAGTTGCTGTCTTGCTGTTCTTCAAGATAAAATGCTGCGGTTTGCTTAAAAATGAGTTGCTGTGTTGCAGTTTATTTCTATGAAATGAGTTGCTGTTTTTATGAAATAATCGTATTGCTGTTTTACGAAAATGAAGCGCTATTTTTATGTTGTAAACGTGCTGTTTCCACTGCCGTTGCGCGCTAAAAAGAAGTATTATTTTCACTCCGTGTTTTGCTGTTGTTGCGCGCTAAAAGACCACTGTTTACACCTTATTGTTGTTGTTGTTGTTCTTCTTGGTCTTGCTGTTGCCGTTTTACTCAAACGATGTGGTTGTTTTCACAATATTTACCCAAAAATTTTACGAGGACGTTTACAAAAATTGACGTGCTTTTCCCAAAATTAAAGAGTTGGTTATATTGTTTACAATTGCTGTTTCGTTTTGAAAACAATAGTGCGCTGTTCTTATATGGTTTAAAGATGCTGTTTTATTTTGAGATTAATAGTGTGCCATTTTTTTTTTTTTATTTTATGTCGTTAATGTTGCCGTATTTGCTGCTGTTTTCGCACATTAAAGTGTACTGTTCTCTACAATCTAGAGTGTTGTTTTCTTCGACTTAAATGTGATGTTCACTCAAATGTAACGTGTTGTTCTCTTAATAATTTAAAGTGCCGAGTTCTTAAAATTAAAAGGATGTTTTCTTGAATCAAGTGGGCCGTTTCGTAAATTTTGAAAAGGGCTGTCTTCCTATTTTCCTTAGTACTGTTACGGTATTGTGAGAGGGTGCTGTCTCGATCTGTGTTATTTTATTATTATGTATTATTTTATTTTATGTGCTGTTTGGTCCCTATGTACGTTGACTTAGTCCTTTGTTGACAAAGGAGTCGCGTAATTAATTGTGATTGATGTGGTGTGTGCTTCACTTTGGTGAAGTTATGATGTGTTGTTGATGAGTCGGTCCTATGAAGGACCTAGGGGGGGAATGGGAGTTGAGGAAACTCTCAGCGCAAAGATGTCATGGTTGGTGTTGTCACTTTCGTTGAAGAACTTTAATGGGTGTCTCGCCAATTTCAAGTGAATGGGTGTTGTAGTCGTAGCTAAGTTCGATCATAGTGCGAGAGGACCAAGGAAACAAGAAGAGATGAAAGTTAGGTGTGTAGGGTGACATAAGAGCCGAGATGTGGTTACCTGACTATAAGTGGGTCGAACTGAATGGGAGTCGACGTGTGGTGTCGTCGAAGTATATGGAAATCGAAGTATAAGTGGGACGAAGTGCAGTGTTGCAGCGTTATCAATGTATGTAGAAGCTAGTGTGGTTGAAGCTTAAAGTGCCTAAGGGCAGCGTATGGGTGGCAAGGAGAATGATGGAGAACCGAAGTAGATGTAACCGAGGTAGTTGTAGAGGTGAATGATGATGAGGTGTGGTTGTCTAAGTGAAGTGTCACGGTGTTTGAGTAGTTGAGTGGGATTTTGATGACCGTCAGATTAGAACATCTAATTAGGAGTAACAATGTGGAGAAGGGCGATGGACAGGGATGTTTGGAAGTGACAAGAAGATTGGGTTTCGTTTCGTGAGTTGGAGTAAATTTTCGAGGACGAAAATATTCTAAGTGGGGGAGAATTGTAACACCCTAAATATTTAATTAAATTGTTTAATTAAGTATTTAGGAATTTAAGTTAATTTAAGTGGATATAATTTAATTACTAGAAATTATATTAAAAGGTGTAGGGGGTATTAAGAAGATGGATGTGCCAAATTAGATGGACTTGGGCTTAAGTGAGAAGCCCAAGCCCATGAATTAAGCCATATGCGAAGTAGCAAGGCACAAGGGGTTAGGGTTTCCTAACTATCATTTGCGAAAGTGGAGAAAGAGAGAAAGGAAGAGAGGAGCGTGAGGAAGAGAGTGAGAGCAAAGGGGGAGGCCAAGAGAAGGAGGAGAAGAGGATTCGAAGATCAAGGGGAAGGGATCTCCGTTGTTGCTGTGGATCTGTAGGTGACTGCATCCTAGGCATCGAATTCTTCTTGAAAAAGGTTAGGGGAGCTCTATCACTCTATCTAATACATTCTATGATAAGTCCTAGATCTAAGGTTTCTACTAGATCCATGATGCTCTTGATGTTCTTTGGCGTTCTTGATGTTCTTTGGCGTTCTTGATGTTCTTTGGCGTTCTTGATGTTTCTTGATGATTCTTTTGTGTTTTCTTGATGTTCTTGAATGTTAACTTCCTTCTATGTTCATTATAATGTGTTTTGCGAATTCGATTCATTGAGTGGTGTGATCTATTAAGTTGTTTTTATGGGTGGTGATATGCGCATATGTTGAGAATCCAAAATTGAGATCCGTGTGTTTGGCTTGTTTGTGGGTGTTGGGCGCCTAGAGCGCCATGATGGGGTTAGTGGTGTTGTTTGGTTTTAATTGAGTTTTGATAAAATTGAGTTTTAGTGTTTTTGAATGAGAAAAGTGTTTTTCTTAGTTGCTGGAAAAATGGAGTTTTTACACTTTAAAACTTGTTAAGAAAACCAATTTTTAGTGTTGAAGAATTGTTAAACAGAATTCTGGGTGTTGCTGCTGATTTCTGGGCGCTGGGCGCCTGGGCTGGGCGCTGGGCGCCTGTGACTTGTTGTGCTGCGCGCGTTGTTGCGCCTGGGCGCTAGGCGCCCGTGTCTGTTTGTGTTGCGCTGCGTTGCGCGTTGTTCCCCTGGGCGCATGGCGCCCGTGTCTGTGTTGCGTTGTGCGCGCCTGGGCGCTGGGCGCCTGTGGCGCTGTGTTGCGTTGTGTTGTGCGCGCCTGGGCGCTGGGTGCCTGTGTTGCCTGGGCGCCTAAGGCGCCTGTTCCCAGGATGTTGCCTAATTTCTCCAAAATTGTTTTTATCATAACTTTTGACTCAGACGTCCGTTTTGAACGATTCGAAAAGTGCCGTGAAGCTTTTTACGTTGTCTATTTGTGGGTTCAATTTTTAAAATGAAAAATTGTTATTTTCTGACTGTTTGTGGGCGCCCAAGTGGCTGTCCCCGGTGATCATCCCAGTGACATTGAAAAGTGACGTGGAACTCTTTAAAAATCCCTTTTGGTGTATAAACAACAGTTTTAACACGGTAGTGTCAAAAATGACTGTTTTGCCCCTAGTGGCCAAAGTTAATGATAATGATGTGTAAATGACGAGGATGCCCTTGGTGGTTAGTCAAATGACGTTTTTGCCCTCAGTGGCTAATGTTTGAGTTGAATGATGTGTATGTGTAAGTGACATTTGGGGCCTGAGTGGCTAAGTGATGTTAAGGCCTAAAAGGCTAAGTGACGTTATTTGTGTGTGAATTGTGAAATGACAGGTGCTGTGCCTTTATTCGGCAAACCGGTAAGTGACGGGTCACATAGTTGACCATGAATTGAGTAATTGTGTATGTGTGTATTGTGAGTGGTGCATGTCATAGTGTCTCATGCCCATATGCATAAACCCAGTGATGTTTTGAGGCCTGAGTGGCTAAGTGATGATAAGGCCTGAGTGGCTAAGCGACGTTTTGTGAAAAGGTACCTTCATGCATATACCCGCGAGTGGGTTGCATTTTCATAAGCTTACACGACATGAGTTGAGTATTGTAAATGATGCGAATGACGACTGTGATGTGGATGTTTAGTGTATTGGATGCTGATTATTCTAGTGTGTAGCCTATGATTAGTCCTTATCATATTTTCTATTATATAGACTGAAATGATGCTCACCCTTTCCTGTTTGAATGTTGCCCCCGTGTTGGTAACGTGCAGGTGATTCCCAGTGAAGGTCTTAGCTTCGCTTTTGAGTCGAGTCGTCATGCTCTGATATGAAACACTAGGGAGGGGAATGAATGTTGTTTTAAGTCATTTGTGACATATTGTGGTTATCGGATTTTTAGTATTGCAAGCCTGGCATAGTGTAATGCCCTTTATGACTAAACTATTGAATTTTCGATGTGAAGTTGTATTTTATTTGAAGAGTGACGTTTTAGTGAAGTAAGTGTGACATCCCTTGTGGTGTAAATAAATTTTGAAAACTCGGATATTTTATAAAACAAATTACCGTATGAAAAAGGGGTGTTACAGGCAACACAGACACAGCACATGGGCGCCTGGCTCCCAGGAGCTAGACACAGACTTAGACAGAATTTCCAGCAACACCCAAACTCCCTAGGAGCCTAAAGAGCCAACCAAATTCGAGTTCCTCACCACCAAAAATTCCCAAATTAAATCTCCAACCTTAATTTATCAATATAAGACCGACCATCATGTTTTTCACCAAAATTTCATTCAATCATAACATCAAACAATGGGCATGCTCAATTCTTATTGTGTACAATTCAACACCCAATCAAACATATCTTTGCACAATTAAAATTCAGCATAACCACAACATCAAAATACACAATTCATTCAGGAAAATCACTCTAAAACCTAACCCTATACGATACTCATCACATACACTATTAAAGACGAAAAGAAGAGCCCCCTAACCTTATGAAATTCGAAACCACCAAGCAAAGCTCCAAGGAATTGCAAGACACCAACAAGCTTTCTCTTCCTCCTTGAGTGATTCGCCCTTCTCCTCCTTCTCCTTCTCTCTTCGCGACCTCTCCTCTCACTTCTCCTTTTCTTTTCTTTTTTTTTTTTACGTTTTCTTTTCTTTCTTTTGCACACTTGAGTGAAATGAAAACTAACTCCCAAGACCCCTAAGTGAGTCGACTCCTATGACTAGTCAATGGGTCATGGGCTCACTTGTGGGTCGTGGGCCCCCATGCACCACCTAATTCGTGACAACGCCTCCTAAATAAATAAAATAAAATAAATTAAACCCTGTATTAGTTAATTAAATTAAAATAAATATTGTAAGGCTTAAATAACTTAATTAAATAAATAATTAAATTATTTTGGGGCGTTACAATTCTCCCCCACTTAGAATATTTCGTCCTCGAAATTACCTGAATCAAACAACTCCGGATATGCTTCCCGCATCTTACTCTCCAGCTCCCAAGTCATACTTTCACCAGCAGCTCCTAACCAAACCACTTTCACCAAAGGAATTTCCTTCCCTCTCAGAGTCTTCACTTCTCTATCTTCAATTCGCACAGGCATAGTCTCCACCGTGAGATTATCCCGTACCTCTACTTCATCCATCTGAATTACATGAGACGGGTCCGGAACATACTTTCGAAGTTGTGACACGTGAAACACGTCATGCAAGTTCGAAAGATTAGGCGGCAAGGCCACCCTATAGGCAACACTTCCCACCCTCTCCGTAATCTGATACGGACCAATGAAACGGGGAGTTAACTTCTTTGATTTCAAGGCACGCCCAACACCAGTCACCGGAGTGACTCTCAGGAACACATGATCACCGGCCTGAAACTCTAAATCCTTCCTTCTCTTATCATGATAGCTCTTTTGCCGACTCTGCGACGCTTTCATCTTCTCTCGGATTAGTTTTACCTTCTCAGTTGTTTCTCGCACAATCTCAGGCCCCAACACTGCACTCTCTCCAGATTCATACCAACATAACGGAGTCCTACATCTCCGACCATACAACGCCTCGAACGGTGCCATTCCAATACTAGAATGAAAACTGTTATTGTAGGTGAACTCTATCAACGGAAGATGAGAATCCCATGAACCTCCCTGCTCGAGAACACATGCCCTCAACAAGTCCTCTAACGACTGAATAGTCCTCTCCGTCTGACCATCTGTCTGCGGATGATAAGCGGAGCTCAACCTCAACTTAGAACCCAAAGCTTCTTGCAAACTTTTCCAAAATTCAGAAGTGAATCTTGGATCTCTATCAGATACAATACTAAGCGGAACGCCATGCAACTTCACAATTGTCTTGATGTATATCTCTGCTAACTTTGGGACTGGATAAGTAATATCAATTGGTAAGAAGTGGGCAGACTTCGTCAGCCTATCCACAACCACCCATATAGCATCAAATCCTCTCACGGTTCTAGGCAAACTAGTCACAAAGTCCATGGAAATGCTATCCCATTTCCATTCCGGAATCTCCAATGGTTGCATCAACCCCGCGGGCTTCTGATGCTCAATCTTAGACTTCTGACAAGTCAGACAAGAATACACAAACTGAGCCACATCCTTCTTCATACCCGGCCACCAGAACAACTTCTTCAAATCTTGGTACATTTTCGTAGCCCCTGGATGAATACTCAACTTGCTCCTATGGCTCTCCTCCAGAATCACTCTCTTCATCTCAGCATCATCAGGAATGCAGATCCTATCCCTGAATCTCAATACACCTTGGGAATCTAACTTGAAATCCCCATTCACAGCTTGATCATTCACAACTAACAAGTCCACCAACTTTACATCTGACTTTTGGGCTTCTCGAATACTAACCAAAAATTCATTGCCAATCTTCAACATTCCCAATCTGACACTCCGCGGTGTCACTTCGCAAACTAGACTCATATCCCGGAACTGCTCAATCAGCTCTAATTCTTTCACCATCATAGCCGACATATGCAAGCTCTTCCGACTTAAAGCATCAGCCACGACATTAGCTTTGCCGGGGCGATAGTTCAAGCCGAAATCATAATCCTTCAGCAATTCTAACCAACGTCTCTGTCTCATATTCAGCTCCTTCTGATCGAACAAGTATTTCAAACTCTTATGGTCACTAAACACCTCCAATCTAGTACCATACAGATAGTGCCTCCAAATCTTCAGCACAAACACAATTGCAGCTAGCTCCAAATCATGAGTAGGGTAGTTCTTCTCATGGGTCCTCAACTGTCTGGACGCATAAGCTACTACCTTACCTTCTTGCATCAACACACCTCCCAAACCCATCTTGGAAGCATCACAATATACTACAAACGGTTGATCCGGAACAGGCAAAGTCAACACGGGCGATGTTGTCAACCTCTTCTTCAACTCATTGAAGCTCTCCTCACAGCGAGCATCCCACACAAATGCTTTTCCCTTACATGTCAGTTGAGTCAACGGAAGGGCCAACTTCGAGAAACCTTCTATAAACCTCCTGTAATAACCAGCTAGTCCCAAGAAGCTTCTAATCTCTGTAACTGACTTTGGGCTCTCCCATTGCAACACAGCATCAATCTTGGCTGGATCCACGGCTATACCATTACCAGAGATAATATGACCAAAGAAACCTACTTCATTCAGCCAGAACTCACACTTAGACAACTTTGCATACAGTTTCTTTTCTTTCAACACTTCTAGTACTAACCTCAAATGTTCTGCGTGCTCCTCTTCTGTTTTAGAATACACCAGAATGTCGTCAATAAACACAACCACAAACCGATCCAAGTAACTATGGAAAGTACGATTCATGTACTCCATAAACACTCCCGGCGCGTTGGTAACACCAAACGGCATCACAGAATACTCATAGTGCCCATATCTCGTTCTGAAAGCGGTTTTCTGAATGTCTTCATCCTTTACCTTGATCTGGTGATAACCCGACCTCAAATCTATTTTGCTAAACACTTTAGCACCTACCAACTGGTCCATCAAATCATCAATTCTGGGGAGCGGATACCTGTTCTTTATTGTCACCTTGTTCAATTGCCTATAATCGACACAAAGCCTCATACTCCCATCCTTCTTTTTCACTAACAATACCGGAGCACCCCACGGTGACACACTTGGCCTTACAAATTTCTTCTCAAGTAGATCTTCTAGTTGCTTTTTCAATTCAGACAACTCTGAGGCTGACATCCGGTACGGTGCCATAGACACAGGCCTAGTACCAGGTATAAGATCAATAGCAAACTCAACCTCCATCTCTGGCGGAACACTTGCAATTTCATCCAGGAACACTTCAGGAAACTCACATACTACTTGTACCCCTTCAATGATCGCCTGATTCTCAGCAGACAATGACGCCATCAAAGCAAACAGATGAACTCCCTCTTTCATTACCCTATGCAATTGACCAGCAGGCAGCAAAACGGATTCTTCTTCTTCGGGAGGAAGGAAACTCACAGATTTTCGAAAACAATTAATATGTACATGGTTAACTACTAACCAGTCCATACCAAGAATGACATCCAACCCTCCCAACGGCAAACAAATAAGATCAACAAGGAAATCTCTGCCGAAGATTGACAGAGGGCACTTAGCACACACAAGAGAGGTAGTTACTGAACCCTTAGCTGGAGTGTCAATAACCATCTCCCTCATCATAGAAGACAAGGCAAGGTCCAATTTCTCAGCACATAAAGCAGCAATAAATGAATGCGTAGCACCAGTATCAATAATAGCAATCAAAGGAATACCATTAATAAAACATGTACCTCTAATCTCATTAGTATCCTCTAATCCTGCGAGAGCAAACACTTTTCCGCTGAACTTCTCTTTCTTCGGCTTAGTACACTTGGTACTAATATGACCTACTTCCCCACAGTTGTAGCACAGCACATCCCTTTTCTCACATTTCGCAGCCACATGACCTTCTTTACCGCACTTGAAACATTTATTATCCGAGCAGTCAAAACTCTTATGGCCCGGCTTGCCACACCTGTAGCACACAACCTTCGCAGGGGCATCTCCCCCCTTGGTTTCTTATTATCAGCATACCTCTGTTTACCCTTACCAGCCGAAACCTCATATGGCTTACCCCGGTTCTGAAATTTACCCCTCTGATCTCTCATGACCTTGGAGTGAGCATTACTATCATCTTCGAATATCCTGCAACTGTCGATCAAATCAGCGAATACTCGAATCTTCTGGTACCCTATAGCTTTCTTTATATCAGCCCTCAGTCCATTCTCAAACTTAATACATTTTGAGAACTCAGAATCAGCATCAGCATAATGGGGATAAAACTTAGCCAATTCAGTGAACTTGGCAGCATACTCTGTCACTGACATGCTTCCTTGCTTTAGCTCAAGGAATTCTATTTCTTTCTTTCCCCTCACATCTTCTGGAAAATACTTCCGTAAGAACTCTCTGCGGAAAACAGCCCAAGTTATTTCCTCATTAGCAGTCTCTAACCTCTGCCTAACCTCCATCCACCAATCATCAGCTTCTTCTGCCAGCGTATGGGTACCATACCTGACCTTCTGCGCATCATTACAATCCATGACACGAAATATCCTTTCAATCTCTTTCAGCCATGCTAGAGCACCATCTGGATTGTACTTACCCTTAAAAACGGGTGGATTCTCCCTCTGGAACGTGGCTAAACTGCAAGTCCCAGCATTTTCAGCACCATTTTGCTGGTTCCCAACAGCCCGAGCCATAGCCTGCAGAGCAGCAGCAAGAGCAGCGTCGTTTCTCCCAGCCATTTCAAATTATCACTGCAGCACAAACAGAAATTTAGAACTAATCTAACAATTCCTATTTGTCACAAGACACTATGACAGGACGACTTGGCCGGACAGACCGAACTGCTCTGATACCACTAATGTAACACCCCTTTTCTAATAACCTTACTAGTTAATAAAAATCAGAGTTTCTTTTTTTTCTTTGAAAACAATCTAAGCGAGTGCTACACTTACTTCATTAAATCAACAACTTCAATTTTCATAGTTCGGTTAAAACCACAAGATACATAGCACCATGAAATATCGTTTAGTTCGCATCAACCAAATACAGTCACTACCGCAGCGGAATAATAACAAGTTCGAAAACGAAACCAATACAGCACCAATAATAGTCTAACAGTATAAAGGCAATAACACATAAACATAAGACGCCCCCCCGGTGCTACGTATCAGAGCATGACACTTCCTACCAGACGAAGGCATAAGGGTAACCTTCACTCGTTATTACCTGCACGTTGCCGACATAAGAAGCAACATAAAAGCAGTAGGGTGAGTCTCTTTTCATAATTAATAACATATGGAAATAAGCACTGCATAGGAAAAGGTAACTAGGCACGCCGATTCACAACAATGGCAACAACCACATCAAAATTACATTTCCAAACAGCACTACACAATATATGGTTATGCATGAAATGCAACCCAAACTCCACGGGCACATGCATGTCGGATCCGTCACCAAATACAAATAGGCCGTAGCCTCTGCTCACCAAATAAAATTAGGCCGAAGCCTCTGCTCACCAATAATGCACATGTTTCATGAGATGCTATGGAAATGCACCACAACACACCACACAATTCATCAATTCACCATTTAATTCAACTCACCATTTTATTCATATTCTCACCAATGTATTAACCAGCTCACCAATTAAAACTAGGCCGAAGCCTCTGCTCACCAATCACACCATAATACACTCACCAACTCAACCCACCACTCACACCAACACCAATTTCAATTAGGCCAATTTAGGATTTGACACGACATAGGGAAAGTGAATAAAAATTGCCATTTAGACACTTGAACACCTCAGCCCAGAAACACCAGTAAAATAATCCATTCTTTGCATAAAACCAGAACATTTGGATACACACTGAAATTAGCTTCGAAACGCATTTTGAACCATTAAATTTGGATAACCGAGTCAAAAGTTATATTAAAAACAAGTTCGGGAAAATTTGGGCAACATTCTGATCTTGGCGCCCAGGAAAAACTGGCGCAGGGCGCCTAGCGCCCAGACACTGGCGCTGAAGAAAACTGGCGCAGGGCGCCTAGCGCCCAGACACTGGCGCTGAAGAAAACTGGCGCAGGGCGCCTAGCTCCCAGACACTGGCACTGAAGAAAACTGGCGCAGGGAAACACGGCGCCCATGCATAAGGCGCCTTGGCAAAACACGCAAGAAAACTCCTTTAACTTCGAAATTAATTTTGCACGAGCCAAATACTCAGAATATGAGAACCCAACAAAAATTTTGGCAAAATGTGACACGCATCTTTGGCGCCCATGGACTAGGCGCCTAAGGCCAGGACAGACCACAACTCCTATGACTCCAAAAATTGTTTTGCACGAGCCATTTAACTTGGACATGAAAACCCAGTATCAATTTTTGCAATATGAACAACAGAAAATTGGGACCCTTGGCTCCCATGGTGCCTAGACACGAGCAACACAATTCTGCAACACAGTGGCGCAGACAAGGGAACCCGGCGCCCAGTGTCTAGACACAGAACCAGACACAGGCAACACAGACACAGCACATGGGCGCCTGGCTCCCAGGAGCTAGACACAGACTTAGACAGAATTTCCAGCAACACCCAAACTCCCTAGGAGCCTAAAGAGCCAACCAAATTCGAGTTCCTCACCACCAAAAATTCCCAAATTAAATCTCCAACCTTAATTTATCAATATAAGACCGACCATCATATTTTTCACCAAAATTTCATTCAATCATAACATCAAACAATGGGCATGCTCAATTCTTATTGTGTACAATTCAACACCCAATCAAACATATCTTTGCACAATTAAAATTCAGCATAACCACAACATCAAAATACACAATTCATTCAGGAAAATCACTCTAAAACCTAACCCTATACGATACTCATCACATACACTATTAAAGACGAAAAGAAGAGCCCCCTAACCTTATGAAATTCGAAACCACCAAGCAAAGCTCCAAGGAATTGCAAGACACCAACAAGCTTTCTCTTCCTCCTTGAGTGATTCGCCCTTCTCCTCCTTCTCCTTCTCTCTTCGCGACCTCTCCTCTCACTTCTCCTTTTCTTTTCTTTTTTTTTTTTTACGTTTTCTTTTCTTTCTTTTGCACACTTGAGTGAAATGAAAACTAACTCCCAAGACCCCTAAGTGAGTCGACTCCTATGACTAGTCAATGGGTCATGGGCCCCCATGCACCACCTAATTCGTGACAACGCCTCCTAAATAAATAAAATAAAATAAATTAAACCCTGTATTAGTTAATTAAATTAAAATAAATATTGTAAGCCTTAAATAACTTAATTAAATAAATAATTAAATTATTTTGGGGCGTTACACACTTCCTGAGCGTGGAATAGCCCCAAAATCCCTCACCTCAGCCACAACGGAAATTTTCAAGAACCTACAGTGGGAAAAGCTAATCAAGCAACCACCATACATTCTCCCTGAGAAGCTCAAGGGAAAACTAGAGCCCACCTTTTCTGTGGTAAGAGGAAGGTTAGTTTCTTTCGCCGCATAGAGAATATATGAAGTGTTAGGTCTGCCTGAGGAGGAGGAGACCTTGGAGAGTATAGTGGCAAGTGCGTCGGACAGGGACATGGCTTGAAGAGTGCTCTCAGTGTCAAAAAAGAACAATGTTGAAGCCGTTCTTGAGATCCCTTTCCTTATGGGTGAAGAGTACAGTGCTCCCAACCAAACACAATCTCTACCGGCACAAGGAGCGGATGTTCCTACTCAAGGCAATGCTGGGCTACAGGCAGTTCAACCTGGGCCAGCTAATAGAAAGAGAAATTCTGGCCTGTGCCAGGAGAAGTGTTGGTGTGCTGTTTTACCCGAATCTGATCCGACTACTTTGTGAGGCTGAAGTTGTGTCCCGCTTTGACCAATAAGAGGAAGACTTTGCCCTGGACCCTGAGATGGTATTGACTTGTGAGGAGGAAAGAAAAGAAGGAGAAAGAAAGAAGGAGGAGGTGAGAACAGAACAGAAAGTAGAGGGAAGTGAGAAGAACAAGGAGGAAGAAGCCAAGGGCTTATTTGAGGTGGTTCTGCTGCTGCAGAATCACATTCTAAAACAAGAAGCTGTATGGGTGTTCATCAAGGCAGGCCATGAGTGGCACACAAAGGGACATGATACACCTACTCTATCACCCCCTGTGTTTCCAGATTGGGTGCTGCCAGATGCTGGTCCAAGTGGCCATGCTAATGGCAAGCCTGCTGCCACCCCTATACCCCTGCAAAAGGCAAGATAGAAAATGCCCCTGGAGAAACTGTGGTGATTGAATCAGATGAAAATGCTCCAGTAGCTCCCCCCAGTAAGTTCATGTAGATATCTTGTGTTGCAGGCTAAGTTTTGATGATGAAGTGGTTTAGAGGTTTTGATGATGAAAAAGACAAAAGCTAAAGTTGATAATAGTAAAAAGGCCAAAGCCAAAGTTGATGGCCAAAGTTAATGAAAGTGACAAAGTATCAAAGTCACAATCCAAGACAATCAAGCTCAAGAATTGAAGTTTCAAGATATAAGGGTAGTCCTTATAAATAAGGGTAGTCCTTAGGGTTTGGGTGTGTCTTAGGAAAAAGTGTAAGCTCTTTCGAAGGTCAGCTCATCTCTCAAAGTCCCATGATTTTCAAAATGCATGCATGCACACGTAAACACAAGAAGCATTTTTGAAAAGCATAAAATCGATTTTCTCTATTTTATTCTATATATAAAAATCGATTTTCAGGTCAATACAAAAGCTAAAGAATCGATTCATACTAGTTTCACTAAGTATGCAAACTGATTCCTAAGTATTTCTAAAAAGGAAGAATCGACTCATACTATTTTATACTAAGCATAAAAATCGATTCTCAAGTGTCTTTAAAAGGAAAGAATCGATTCATATTATTTTTACCAAAGTGCATAATCGATTCACAAGTATTTTTCAAAAAGGAAAGAATCGATTCACACTATTTTTCACTTAGCACAAGAATCGATTCCTACAAGTCTCAGGCAAGCCAAGAATCGATTCATACAAATTACATTGAGTATAAGAATCGATTCCTAGCCTTCCTGGATCTCAAGAATCGATTGTTACTGTTTCTCAAGTAAAGCAAAATCGATTCTCACTTAAAAGAAGTCATACATAAGAATCGATTCCTAGATCCAATGTTTTCAACAAAGAATCGATTCCTACATTATTTTCAACGTAAACTTGATTTTCTCATAGCCTATAAATAGAGGCCTCATAGCCTCCATTTCTTACGAACCCATTTCACGATCTATAACTTCTGAAAAACTCTATATTTTATTTGTGTTCTTCTCGCACCGCTGGTCCGTCAAGAGCTGATCTTTCGCTAAGAGTTAGTTGGGGTTGCATTCTTCAAGTTGTATTATCTGCCTACGTTAAGAGGTATTTCTGTATTTACATTTGTTATTATTTAATTGTTTGTGTTTTGTTCTAGGGAGTTGGGTATCTCTCTAGGGTAGCTGTTTGTACTAGGAAGTGAGGTATCTTTCTGGGGCAGCTGATTGTAACAGGGGTGGGGTATCTCTTGTTATTGTTATATTAGATTTGAGGGCTCTCCATTGGTGGGGTATCCTAGGAGGAGAGTGCCTGTGTCTGTAAAGGTTTCCCAAGGCACCTGTAAGCCTTGTTGGTTTGGTTAGTGGAAAATCTCACAAGGGTGTGAGGACTGGACGTATGTCACTAGGAGGTGACCGAACCAGGATAAATCTCTGTGTGCTTTACTGCTTTCCTGCTTTACTGTTATACTTCTTTACTGCTTTATATTCTAATTCCTTCGCTTCCACTTAACCTGCGCGAAAATTGATCTAAGTCATTGAAAAGGGGAAAAACGTTTTCGAAGGATCTGAAAAGTTTTAAATCTCAATTCACCCCCCCTCTTGAGACTGAAGCCACTTGGTAACAGTTCAGTGGGAGGAGTGAACTCTGAAGGAAAGGAAGAAGGCAGTGCTGCAGCTGAGAGAGAGAGAGGAAGTCCAAGCATGACCAAGAGAAGCGAAAAACCCCTGAAAAACCCACAAGTGCTGGGAAGAGTGCTGCCACAGCATCTTCCCCATGCAAGAAAAGGAAAAGTCCTGTTAAAGCAAGTGCTGCTGATGTGCCATTTCAGTTACCTCCTAAGTCCACATGGACTAGGAGGAAAACGTGTGCAAGGGAGAATGAGGAAGAGGACGAGAAGGAGGACAAGGAAGGAGAAGCAGAAGAGATAACTCCACCCTGTGAACCAGTAATTTCTACATTCTCTTTTTTATGTTTTTGCAAAATGCCCATCCTCCGCCTGGTGGTTGGCAGTGAGGACACTGTCTCCGCTTAAGTTGGGGGGGGGGAGCAATTATATCCCTCTTCAAATCCAAAGTATGTCTCCCTAATATCCAAACTATGAATCAAAATCAGCTATAATTACTGCTCACTGCTGATATGCTCTGTGTCTGCTAACCTTGCAAGTAGGATAGTGCTAGCGTAGCACCGGTGATAGCACCTTAAAAAAAATATTCTCAAGGCAGAACCCAGTGAGGATAACCAGAAATGACGTAGACTTAGAGCTGTGAATGAAGTAGTCTAGCCCCCTAGTGTGCACTTAACTCTTGTCATTGGAAATAGGTGTAAGGCTTTACGTAGGTAGAAGTTAGGCGAAAACTTAGCAAGGACCAAAACTGCTTAGAATATGACAAAAACTGCGAGTAGAGTAAAAGTCAAGTTTGGTGGTAGCGTGCTAGTATCAAGGCCAAGCAATATGAAAAGAGGATGCACATATGTATCAAGCAAGTTGCGCAAACGCAATAAGGTGAATTTGGCCACTATGTTAGGGAGGCTGTTTTGTGGAGACACCAATACAGTTTCAGTCGAAGCTTTGGCCAAGCTAACCTTCAATATATATATATATATATATATATATATATACATGTGCACCACTCTAAAACCCAGAGTATTCAAAGTATACGGCGTAAAACAATCAAAGAAAAAATAGCTACCCTTGTGTAAAACATTGTAAAAAAAAAAATCTACTCGTAGCAATTGATAAGGGCAAGTAGCGTAGGAAATTCTAAGTGGGAACCAAAGCCAAACCTAGTAAACGTTGGAGCCTATGGAAAAAGCACAAAGAGAGCACACACACACACACTCAAGCTAGGGGGCAAAAGCTACAATTTCACATGTTGTTAAGTGATTGTGAATAGTGTTAAGTCTGAGGGGAAAGTCTTGAGAAAATGGAAAGTTGAGCCAAAAATGTGTTTAATTTGTTCTAAAGTGCTATCACATGCTGTTCGCTAAGTGCTATGTTAATTGAATGCTGTCAGCACTGTGCCTGATGATGTCATTACTTGAGGACAAGCAATGATTCAAGTTTGGGGGTGTGATAACTCACAGAAATGTGACTTATTCATATCAGTTCAAATAAGAATTATCGTGATCCAAGAGTAAGTTGTGCAAATAAACGTAACAAATATCATAAATTAACTGCAAACTGCATTTGGTGATGAAAGTCACAATTTGAGCACGCAAGTGCCATTCTTGTGGAACTTGATATGTGTGCTAGTGTGCAGGAAAATCCTAAGTGCTAGGGCAAGTGCTATGGTAGCATTAAAGCAAATCAGTGGAAAGGAGCGTGAGTTTGTTAGGCGCCTCATTTAGCGCAACCAAAAAGGAAGCTATATCTTCAGCAACAAACATGCGAGCAAGGCGCCAACATTAATGAGCCTTAGGCGACAAGGAAGCATGGATTTTAGGGTTAGTTACAACACCTGAATGAAAAAGCCCAAGAGGGGCGCCGTGCTATCAAGGCCTATAAATAGGCAGCTCACCCTAGGAAAATACACGCAACTCCTTACGAGAAAAAGAGAGAACTGAGCCTAGACACTAGATACCTACCTCCATCGCCTCTCCACCCAAACACATACCCTTTGTTCCACTCCATTGCCGCAACCATCATCCACCATACTCAGATACTAGACGACTGTTCGCAAGTGCTGCCAGCATCGCATCAGCACCATAGAGTCCCTGTAGTGTGACGCCTTCGTACCCGTTGGTGTATCTCAGTCTCTAAGTACTTTTGCTATAATTCTTATAATCATGACCTTTTAGATGCTTAACCGTGATTAGTCAAGACTATGGTAATATAATCACGAGCTAAACTCCTTTATAGTCAAGACTATGGTAATATAATCATGACCTTTTAGATGCTTAACCGTGATTAGTGTTTGATACTTCATTGACTTGTGTGTTTTTAATGTTATAAACTCTTTTCGAACTTGATCACTTTGGTTAGAGCAAAGCGCTTTAATATCTGGAAGGAATTAACGCACTGTTTTCACAAGTCAATATAGTTTGAAGAATAATAGGAATATTATTCTTTCTTAACGAAGGATAGGAATATGAAGTTAGGGCTATAGTGTGATCTGAAACAGGATTTTCACCCTACGTAATGAACCTCAATGGGAGCTTAGGAATAAGGGAACCTTGATAACATTGCATTTTATAGTGATAGGAATATCCACTTTCATTCTGCACATTGAATGCTATCACAGCACCAGTCACAGCACTGCATCTATAAGTAATTGATTATTGACCCTTGTCTTGGCTATTATCATCTCTCGTATTTTCACTCGTTCTATATCTCTTTTATCTCAACCCTTTATTTTACTTACTAGATAACCACACCTTATTGTTACTTGTTACGATTTACTCATTAAATCAAACGCTGCTTTAAAGACTTGATAATTAAACTTTAGTCCTCGTGGGAACGATCTTACTTATCACTTTATTACTTGTTAGACTGTGTATACTTGCACACATTTTTTCACAACACCTATTAGCTTTTATCGGTGTCATTTTCATCATCAACTCAGTGACATAATCCAAATCCAACTCATAAATATTACTCCTTGACTGGAGAGCTAAAAGTTTCACGCAGATCGATAATTTTGACCATGGCGAGCCTTCAAACAACAGTTTGTTTGAATCTATTAACAAATTATAAATTTTTGCACTTCTTCATTCGAAAGTTAATTTGCATTGTCATATTGAGTCTCATCAAATGAAACATTCACCCCGAGAGAATCATAAACCATTTTTCCATCGATTCAAATTCTTCATTAGATGCAAGACTTAAATAGAAGTGCTTGAAGCCCCTAAGTCAAAACTTGGAGGTTCTTCACCTTGATCAACCCAAATCCTGTAATTAGGCTTGCACCCTGAATTACATATACCTGACTTCACCTTTGATCCTAATAGGTATACCCTCACAAACAAGGCATGGGTAATCTAATACCACCTTCAAGTTTAAACTCATCAAGTCACTTTGCAACCATAATAAATTATTCAACGCATATTACAAAATATTTTTGTCAAACCCACACTTCTTCAAAAATCTATCATATACCCAACTACAATCCATCTACACACATTAAAAATAATGCATTAGATTCACATAATTGTCCTAATATCCTATTTAATTACTCGCATTGATATGATCTCAGCGGAGATGATTTCGTGCCTAATATGGGGTTAAAAGACAACACTTCACCCTTTTCCATCTAGGAAATTAATAAATTAATTCTAATTATCAACAAAATTGTTAGTATCATCATCTCCAGATGATCTCAACAGAGATGATTTCGAACCAAATATGAGGGACACCTCACCCTTTTCGATCAACAACAGTCAATTTGAAAACAACCGAATAGCAATTAAGGGTTAGTTCCTCACCCTTTCCAAAACCAACAACAACAAAACAATTTAAGTAATATATCAATAACAAGTTCAGCAATTTCAGTTTCAATCCCTTACTCCTATCTGAATAGAAATTTAACAAACAATAATTTCAACAACAGCAAAATAGAAATTTCAGTTTCAATTCTTTACTCCTATCTCAATAGCAATTTCCAGCTAGCAATTTAAGCAACAAAAGTTTCAGCAATAACAAAATAGCAATTCCAGAAATCTTAATAGCATTTCCACATTTCAAAATTCCAATTTGTTCGGCTACAAATCCTAATCCTACTTTGTTCTTCTATAAACCTAAACATTTCAGCACACAAATTATATTTCCTCTCCAAACTCAGTAACATATCAAATAACATCCTAAATGTAATTTCATTTTATCATCGTAAACCAAAAAACGAAATTAGGAAAAACCGAAAGAGAGAAAAGGAGGCTGGTGAGGTAGGGTGGCGCGTTGGTGGTGATGGCGGTGGTTGTAGCGCCTTATTACGTGGGTCGAGTCCCTTGAAGATTAGTGAAAATTATAATAAAGAAGATAGATGGTTTACAATTCATAATTGATTGTCTGAAATATAGTCGTCTGTTGTACATAGAGAAAAATTAAATGAAAATCAACTATTTACAAATTGACGTCTACTAAATATCGCCAAAATGATTAAACCCTCTAGCATCGACAAACTCTTCACATCTTCAACAGTCTCAATCTTAGTCTTTGAAAACAACACTCCAATGAGATACAAAATCCCATTGATCCATACACACAGTTCTAAAACGACTATATATTTTCTCAGCCGGTGCGGTAATCGAAAAAGTCAACCATAGTACTCGCATTCTTCAAAACCAGTCATTAAAAAAATATTAGTACAAACAATTTTCAAGGATAGAATAAATGATAGTTAACAATAACCAGCTTGAGATCATCGACTCAAAATCAATAAAACCTCGAATCCATAATAATAGAAAAATAGCTAAGTCAACCACACACATTTTTTCTGTAGAAAATAAATAATTGAATCCAATGAAACACCGGCTCGTGTAATAGGGGCACAAGACCCATTCGTAGGAGCTCGAAGCTCGGTTAATAGGAGCACAAGACCCATCCCTGTGGAGCTCGAAGCTCGCCTAATAGCGGCACAAAACCCATTCATGTGGAGCTCGAAACTCGTCAAATAGGGGCACAAGACCCATCTCAAACACTTTCAACAAAAAAATATAATTTGTAACAATTATTTCCAAAGATTACAAATAAAACACCCGAATAGTTAATCAAAATCCTTAATAAAATTAATCATTTTTAACAAAAATAAATTGCATCACAATAGTTAATATTCAAAAATTCCTAATTCTTGTACAATCAAAAAAATTCACAAAATATCATACTATGGGAAGGGTTAAAGGGGTGTGATTACTCTTTTTTTTTTTTGGCAAAATGATTACTTACCTTTTGATAGTCCCTTAAAGCCGTTAAATCTCTCCAAGATATAATTACTACGGCTTTCACTTTTTCTTTCTTTTATCTCGATTTTGATCCTGACTTTCCATTGTTTATTCTGATCAACATATGCGACTGATTGAAAGGATCTAATCCCTCCCCTGCGTTGACCGACATTTCAAATCTAACAGGCAATTCCAAATCTACCTCACCTTTATGCTAACTCTTGTCCAACTCTAACAGGCAATTCCAAATCTACCTCAGGCCGCATGTTTTTATTCACTAAAGAGCGATGTTTAGAATTTTTATAACACAAAGAAACGTGCTAATCCATTTAGTCTTATAATCTCATTCAAGTGCTCTATGGTAACACGCTAACATATATGCAAATAATGTTATATTAAAATTATAGTATATTAAAATTAAAATACTAAATTGAAACGTAGGCAACCATGAAAATAACATGAGCCACATATATATAAGAAAAAAATAAGACTAAATTTAGCCTTATTTTATTCTTTTTATTTATCATACAACAGTAACATTTTTCAATTGCTGACGGGATCGTGGTTCGTCTGGAAATGTCCGTTGGTAATTTACACTTTTCTTGTATTGCTAGAATGATGGGAACTGGATAATGCACTTAGGTATTTGATACGTGGAAGGAAGTTGGATCCCAGAAACACGAAACATGGACAATAGTTGGTTATTCTTAGTGGACTTACTGTGTAGTCGAGGTTTGATTCGTTGTTAGCCAAATATAATGGCCAATAGAGACTAGGATAGGCCTATTTATTCTTTGCTTGTAAGCATTTTAGACAGACATCAATCAAATACAAGTTTATTTTCCAACAATTTATCTTTCTTTTACATTTTTACATATGTTCTTCGTAATTGAGTAGAATAAAACACCTAATTGCCTAAGTCAACACTCTTTGGAGTAGTTGGGGCACCAATAACTAAGAGTCTTAACTTAGGCAGAAAATTCATATCACGTCTTACTCATTTACAATAAAAATAGGCATAGTAGTACTCCACAAGGTAAAACTATGAGTACCGAAATCTTGTGTTGCCAATTTTTCCGCACACTACAATTATTCGACGTAGTTATCAGATTTCCTGAGACCAATTTTGCATTGGCCAAACCTCTTAGTGGAGGATGTATGCATATAGAAGTGGGGGCAGTTGCCCTAATCAAATAAAAATAATTTAGTTAAGTGTGTTCAATAAAATATTTTTGTCCCCGTAAGAAAAGTGGGGTTGCCTCCATATATATTAATTATGTTTTGAATGTTTATACAAATAATAAGAGTTATAAGAAAAAATAATTAGTATACTAATTTTATTTTTCCTAATTTTATCGTTTCGGTCTCTTCTAACATTAATTAAACACATAAAGAGCTTAGATATTTTATGTTATTTTAGAAGGTGGGGTCTAAAAAAGACTTTTCAAAAAACAAAGTATTTTCTCTGTAATAAATGAAAAGGAGCAATTTGATCATTAAGAAAATTAAATACTAGTCAAACTAATTTCTAAAGAGGACTAAAATGTCTCTATATTATTTTTTTTGGTTAAATATGTTTTAAGTCCATATAAAATTTCACTATTTTGTTTTTAGTCCCTATAAAATTTTTCATCGACTTTTAGTCCTTATAAAACTTTACAATTTCGTTTTTAGTCCCCATAAAGTACCAACTTATGTATACCCATTCAATTTTGGAGTGATGTTTTGAATACATGTTAAGGACATTATAAACACCTCTCCCACAAAAACTTAGAATTTTCTGACAAGGGATGAATTAAATATAAATTTTGTAAGTGCAAAAAATTCAAGAAACAAATTAAATGAAATATTAACCTAGAAATCCAATTTTGAGCTTATTTTTTGTGAGGGTGATATTTTTATATCCTTAACGTGTATGCAAAATATCATTCAAAAATTATAAAGGTATACATGAATTTACATTTTATAGGGGCTAAAAACAAAATCGCGAATTTTATATGAACTAAAAGTTGATGAAAATTTTTATAAAGACTAAAAACAAAAATAGTGAAATTTTATAGGAGCTGAAAATACATTTAACCCTTATTTTTTTAGGCAAAAAAGTGCAATGTCATCACTTGAGACCAAATCAGATCCCAACTAGGTTAGCACCTAGAGCGCTAGCAATCTTATGCAGCACTCTTAAAATATAGTTGATAACCTAAGCAAAACTGGAAACAAGATCCCACAAATTAATTAAAATAAGTAGTATAAACTCCAAACGCAGCGAACTTGTTGCACAATGGTTTCCCTCACTAAAAATATGGGAAACTTTAAAATTCATAGAAGTTAAACGAGATTCACAGTTGGACCATCCGTTTCTTATTTGCCAAGGTATAAATTCGTATTTAAGGACAAAACTTAGCAGATATTTAAGGACTAAATTGATACTTTTCATTTTTTTTCTTTCAAATTATCTAAGTCTCTGATTATTTTATTGGCTTGAGTATCCACATTCTTTTATAGTGAGAATATTTATTTTCTAAATATTTATAATATTTTTTTCTAAAAAAAATGTTTGATTATTCTTTACCCCCACTGTAAAAAAATCCTAGATCCGCCACCGCAACTTACTCGAGAAATGTCACACTCCAAACATAGATTCTTCCATCCTCTATGATGTGCAATCTCAATAAAAAAATTCTATGTAAAACAAAACAAGATATAATAGTAATAGATTACTTCTTGACACACAATTTTTGCGTATGCTTCCCTATAAATACTTGATTGTTGTTTCTATTATTATATTGTCCATCACAACAAAGATATGGCCTCTACACACTCACTAGTGTTTCTACTGCTTGGAATGGTTATGATCAGCACCACTCCCATGCTTGCTAACAAGCCACACACAACCAAGAAACCAACAGAGAAGAAATCAATAATGCCTCATAATGAGAAAGCATCAGATGATGAAAAGCCACTACGAAAATACCAATCTCCTCATGAAAAACAACAAGCCTTTTACAAATTTCTTGGGAAGCCTGATCACACCCCTTATCAAAAGACACCCTCAAAGAAACAATATACTCCAGTAAAGGTACCACAATTAGAGAAACCACTAAGCTACTATCGCCTGCGTAAAGTGGACTCTACAAACTTAAGGGCTCCACCAATTCATCATGCAGTACCATTGAACAACATGGTATTTGTTGATCTGCCAAACTAAGATTGTTATTTATTATGAAGTTTTTTCTTTACTTTATTTCATTTCCCCTTTATGTTTAGATGAAGTACAATATGTTATGTATGTGTGAATACCCTTTTACAAATAAAGGGTATGCCTCGGTGATATTGTAATGTCAATAACCTCCGGTTTCATCTATAATATAATCTATGGCTTTAACCTTTGTCTTGTTTACAAATGAATGATATCAAATATTCTGGACTGGACCGAACCTAGTCCGGACTTGGGCCGCCTTCAGCGGCACATATCCATGAGTCAAAGGGAGTCACACACTCCAATAACAAGATCTAAGGTGGAGATAATTTAGCACCTCATCTTACTGTCGAGATTCGACCACAACTCATGCGCCTGGCAGAAATCATTGGCACAGTTTCCTATAAATACACTGTCTCATAATGCATCAGGTACACATTTATTAATGCCTGACACTTATTCCTATGAGCTGACTTGAGAGTCGGAGTGTGTGTCGGTACCACCCGCCTCGTTGGTTCAACGCTACAGAGCCTCACGAGCAAATTCAACATACAACCATGGCAGCATCTCGGCCCAGCGAGCAGAGTCGAGACTGGCTTCTAGGACAGATCATTGGCGACCACAATGGGAGAACCAATTCTCTCACCTTCCTCACTTATGTTGTATTTTATTGAAAATAAAAAGATATTTCAAAAGTGAGAAGTCCCACATTGCTTGGCTTTGGATTCACCAAAGTCTTCATATACTAAAGCTTAATGAGAGCTAGTAAACAAGCAACTAGAAGGGACTCCTTCGCGCGCACAAGCAGGGACCAACATGGCTTGGATCAGTGTGAATCTTTCAATTCCCCCCCTGCGCGCTCGACTGGCTTTGTACTAATTTTATTAAATAAAATATTACTTTTATCAACCTATCCGTATACGCCCAATCATGGGTCGAGGTCGAAAACTGAAAGTTGGTCGAACTGACTGGTGAAAAGATTTGGTCGAAAACTGAGACTTAATTCCCTTTATTTTGTAACTGACTGTTTCCTCCAACGGCTTCTTTTCGCAGATTGAGGTCTTCGCAGGCCAAAATTTTCGCAGATGGCAGGAACGCGTGAGTTCCCTTCTTGACATGCACGGAGTTGCTGCTGCTCTTTCTGACTCCAAACCTGTCGATCCTGCTACTCCCAAACAGGTCGAAGTTTGGACCCATGCCAACAAAGTGTGTCGTCACACAATTCTCAGCACCCTCTCCAACGAATTGTTCGACATCTACTGCACCTACAAGGAAGCTAATCAGATCTGGGAATCAATGATTCTCAAATACACCGCTGAAGATGCAAGCAAGCAGAAATTTGTCATCAGCAACTACTACAATTGAGTCATGAGTGAAACTGGCGAAATCAAAACTCAAATCAACCAGTATCACAAATTACTAGAGGAAATGAAGGCTGAAAACATAGTTCTCCCTGACGAGTTCATTGCAGGTATTCTGATTGAGAAGCTGCCAGAATCATGGAAGGACTACAAGCAACAACTGAAGCACAAACACAAGCAATTATCACTGAACGAGCTGCTGACTCATATCATCATCGAAGATACCAACCGAAAAGAGAGTAACAAGACAAAGGCGAAATCAATGGCTTCACGAGCAAACATGGTGATGAACAACCCTTCAAGGTTCGACAAAGGCAAATCAGTCTCTCCAAACAAAAGGTACGATCCCAAGACATCATCTAATCAAAAGTATCACAAAAGGAACAATGATCATGATCCTGGTACTCATAGCACTGAATTCAAGAAAAGAGGATACTGCTTTGTTTGTGGAAAGCCAGGACACTATGCACCTAAATGCAGGCATAGGGCGAGAAATGACAATCCTCCTAAGGCTAACGCCAACTTGGCTGATGCTGGTGGAGATGATAATGAGGATGAGGATGTCATTGCTGCTGTCGTTTCTCTGGTCAACATGGCAACTGATGTGAACAAATGGGTGGTGGATTCTGGAGCCACCAAGCACATCTGTGCTAATAGAGAAGTTTTTACCTCCTACACTGCTGTAGGGGAAGGAGAAGAAAATATCTATCTGGGTGACTCACATCCAGCCCCAGTTGTGGGGAAAGGGAAAGTTCTTCTCAAACTCATATCCGGAAAAACTCTGGCTCTCACAAATGTGCTTCATGTGCCTAACATGGTATCAAAGTGACATTTGAATCTGATAAGATTGTTCTTACCAAGAACAACATTTTTGTTGGAAAGGGATATTATGATCATGGACTTTTTGTACTCAACACTTTTGATTTCAATAACAATGTTTCGACTTCTGCTTACTTGATTGACTCTTATAATATGTGGCATGCTAGACTAGGTCATATTAACTTCCACTATGTTATTAAATTGCAACATCTTGGCATGATTTCGACTAGTGATAATCAACATAGTAAATGCGATGTATGTGTCGAAACCAAGTTAACAAAGAAATCGTGTCCCCCAGTACATCGCGAAACTGAACTGCTTAGTTTAATTCATACGGACCTAGGAGATTTAAAACAAACTCCAACTAGGGGCGGAAAAAATTATTATGTAACGTTTATAGATGATTTTTCGCGATACACTAAGGTGTTTCTATTAAGACAAAAAGATGAAGCATTTGAAGCTTTTCTTTTATATAAAGCTGAAGTCGAAAATCAATTAGATAGAAAGATTAAAAGAGTTAGATCCGACCGTGGAGGAGAATACATATCTTTTAATGATTTTTGTGAAAAAAAAAGGTATAATACATGAAACAACTCCCCCCTACTCACCTGAATCTAATGGCATAGCCGAAAGGAAAAATAGGACATTGAAAGAGATGATGAACGCTATGTTAATAAGTTCTAATGCGCCAACTAACTTGTGGGGGGAGGCTATATTAACTGCATGTTTTATACAAAATAGAACTCCTCATAGGAAAACCGGAAAGACCCCCTATGAACTGTGGAAAGGTTATCAACCTAACTTAAAATATTTAAAAGTGTGGGGGTGCTTAGCTAAAGTTATGTTGCCTGATCCTAAGAAAAGAAAAATTGGTTGTAAAACCTCTGATTGTGTTTTTATAGGATACGCAGAACACAGCGCTGCTTATAGATTCCTTGTTGTGAAAAGTGATGTTCTAGATAATAATACTATCGTGGAAACTAAAAATGCTGAGTTTTTTGAAAACATTTTTCCTTTGCAACATGATAGTATATCTAGACAACCATTAACAAGTACTAATGATGAAACTCATGAGGAACCGTATCAAGAACTAAGGAGAAGTAAAAGACCAAGAAAACAAACATCCTTCGGAAATGATTTTTATACTTATCTTGTCGAAAAAGATCCAGAAACCTTTTTTGAAGGAACTTCTTCTTCTGAGTCGAAATTTTGGAAAGAAGCCATTAAAACTGAAATAGACTCAATTTCCAAATGTAACACTTGGATCTTAGTTGATTTACCACCTGGGGCAAAATCAATAGGATGCAAGTGGATTTTCAAAAGAAAATATAACCCTGATGGGTCTATTGATAAATACAAAGCTAGATTAGTAGCAAAAGATTTTTCTCAAAAACAAAACATTGATTATTTTGATACATTTGCTCCAGTAACAAGAATTTCTTCTATTAGAGTTTTAATAGCTTTGGCTTCTATCCATAAACTAGTTATTCACCAAATGGATGTTAAAACCGCTTTTTTGAACGGTGACTTAGAAGAAGAAATTTACATGAATCAACCCGAAGGATGTATAGTTTCAGGTCAAGAAAACAAAGTATGTAAACTCCTTAAGTCGTTATATGGTTTAAAACAAGCACCAAAACAATGGCATGAAAAATTCGACAGAACCTTAGTCAAAGATGGCTTCACCACAACTGAAGTTGATAAATGTGTTTACACTAAACTGTGTGTGGAGAACATGTGATCATATGCCTATATGTAGATGACATGCTCATATTTGGTACTTGTCTGGATATTGTTATCAAAGCAAAATCCTTTCTTTCATCTAGTTTCGACATGAAAGATATGGGTGAGGCTAATGTAATATTAGGAGTTAGAATCATCAGGGAAGGTGATAGTATCACACTATCACAAGATCATTATGTGGAAAAACTTCTTAGGAAGTTTGGACACTATGACTCAACCCCCTTGAGTACCCCCTATGAAGCTAACTCACGCTTAAAGAAAAATAGAGGTGATCCTGTTGACCAACCTCAGTATGCCCAAGTAATTGGGAGCCTACTGCATTTAATGAACTTTTCTCGACCAGACATTGCATTCGCAGTCGGTCGTCTGAGTAGGTATACTCACAATCCCGGTCAGGATCATTGGAAGGCAATTGCTCACCTTATGAGATATTTGAGAGGTACCACAACTTATGGTATTACTTATAGTGGATTTCCCACAGTATTAGAGGGATACTGCGATGCTAACTGGATATCTGATTCAGATGAGACAAAATCCACTAGTGGTTACATTTTCACACTTGGTGGTGGTGCGGTAACTTGGAGGTCAGCCAAACAATCCATTATTGCTAGATCGACTATGGAGTCGGAATTTGTAGCTCTGGAATTGGCTGGTACTGAAGCTGAATGGTTGAAGAACCTTTTAGCTGGTATTCCTTTGGGAATAAAACCGACACCATCAGTGTCAATACATTGTGATAGTCAATCGGCAATAGCCGTTGCAAAGAATAAGACCTATAATGGCAAAAATAGACATGTGCAATTAAGACATAATGTTGTCAAACAATTGCAAAAGTATGGAGCAATATCGATCGATTATGTGAAGTCAGAAGTGAATTTGGCCGATCCTCTGACAAAACCCTTAGGGAAGAAAATGATATGTGAAACATCGAGGGGAATGGGACTTAAAGCCAACTGATATTAAGAAGTGATGGTAACCCAACCTTTGTGATTGGAGATCCCATGAATAAGGTTCAATGTGGTAAAAACAAGTTACTTCTTGATAGTGCTAGCACTGGAAATTAATTCAAGTAAATTAATTTCATTATTGTCCCTTCCTATGGTGTTATTGTGATGGTGCTAGACTGCAGGGTTAAAAGGATAAGCTTAAAGCTTTTAATGATTTTCATAGCCCTTATGGGTGGTGTATGGCTTGCAGCATACACTTGATGAAATCACCTATATGAGTGTCAAGTGAGGCCGCTTGCATGAGATCCTGGCGAGGTCTCTAGAGCACTCATGAATACCGAGCACGCGCAGGGCCTAGTAGCGCAACACCGCGAAAACAGCAAGAATTGTGGGGATGTAATGTGATAATAAAACCTCTAACATATAATATGCGTAATGGGTTCCATAGCTTGCTATACCAATTCACAGTATGTTATGTTTTATCTATCTAGGACTGGTTCCATAGCTTGCTATACAGCTCCGAAACTTTACATCTACGATGTCAACCCAGAAAACTTCTTTTATAAACTTAATTTTTTAACTTTTAAAATATGTGGGGGATTGTTGTATTTTATTGAAAATAAAAAGATATTTCAAAAGTGAGAAGTCCCACATTGCTTGGCTTTGGATTCACCAAAGTCTTCATATACTAAAGCTTAATGAGAGCTAGTAAACAAGCAACTAGAAGGGACTCCTTCGCGCGCACAAGCAGGGACCAACATGGCTTGGTTCAGTGTGAATCTTTCGATTCCCCCCCCCCCCTGCGCGCTCGACTGGCTTTGTACTAATTTTATTAAATAAAATATTACTTTTATCAACCTGTCCGTATACGCCCAATCATGGGTCGAAATGTTTTATAAAATAATTAGTAACGGCCAGCTCAGGTCGAAAACTTCAATTTGGTCGAACTGATTGGCAAAACAATCTGGTCGAAAACTGAAAGTTGGTCGAACTGACTGGTGAAAAGATTTGGTCGAAAACTGAGACTTAATTCCCTTTATTTTGTAACTGACAGTTTCCTCCAACGGCTTCTTGATTACAATTGATTTTCGAAACGGTTTTTGACTGGCTATTGATTGCTGGAGCCTATGTCTCTAACAGCTATTTTTCTTAAAGCCTATATAAACAATTTCGAGTTGCACTTGAAAAATATATCAGAAAATCCATTTTCAACATTTCTTGAATAAGAGCTCTGGGTTGCTCTCCTGTTAAGATTCAGTTATTCTTGCTAGTTCTGATACCTCTTTCGCTACTGCGATTGCGAGGACCCGGTTGTACTTCGGGGAATTTGCGCTGTAGAGGCGGATAAATTCTTCAGGGCAGTCGCAAGACGCCTCCGGTTGTTTATCTAACATTTCTGTGTTTGCAGGTTCATTTTCGACAGCATCAGTACAATTCGACAGCAGATAATTCGACTTCGACAGCTTCTGTTTCTGCACACTTGGTTCGCAGCAGTCCTTACCACTCAACAGCATCAGTCGAAACTTTACTACTGCATTTTGACTGCAGTCAGCATAATTCGACTACAACCATATTAGCAATTTTGACAACAACTTATGGGGATTTGCTCTAGTCGACTCCCTCATGGCTCCAAGACGCCGACTATCTGGGTGAGGACCTTAGTAGGTTCGAAGCCAAGTCGAGATCCAACCTCGACGGTCACCTACGCCAGAGGGCCACGTGCAGACAATCTCACGAGACAGACATCAAGTTCCAGAACCATTGCCAGTCGTACCTCACGTTTAGGCCGAGCTCGTCCTTGCTGCAGAACTAGCTACAGTACCCATCTCGGCACAAGACGTACAGGATTTGATTGTCGTGCTCAGCAACTAGGCCAGGAATGTAGCCGAGTAAAACAAACATGTAACTCAGGTCGAAAGGGACATGGCCGTTGTCTGAGCTACCATAGTGTCGACTATTTAAGGGTGTTCAAAACTGAACCAAACCAATAGAAAACCGTAAACCGAACTAAATCAAACCGAAAACCACAAAAAACTGCTTCTTATTGGCTCTGTTCGGTTCTTTTTTTTCATTGCACCGCACGGTCTGGTTCGGTTCGCGGTTTTTATTATAGAAGCCTAACCAAACCAAATCGCAAGTAACACTAAGACTTATTGACTTACAACCTCCCTTTCTAACTTACTAGCCCAAATGCAACTAAAACCCAACTCTCACTCACTTACTAGCCCAAATCCAATTAATTCTTTGACTCAGTTACAAAAAATCCATATTGTTATGCTATATTTAAAAATTACAATAAAATATTTAATTCAAATTCTTTTAAACATTGTCTTAGTTATCTTAAAAGAATTAAAAGAGTGTAATTTATATACTACATATATTTGAGTAGATTTTTTCTTAAAGATTTATGTTAGCCATTATTTATGTTAGTTAATTTTAACTTCATTTTAAATTATGTTTTGTCTTGGAAAAAACCGAACCAATCCAAACCGCATTAATTTGGTTTGGTTCGGTTTTATTTTAGAAAGCCAACCAAACCAAACCAAACCACATGTAGTTTTACCTTGCTGTTCGGTTCACTTTTTGTCTCAAAATCGAACCAAACCGCACTGCGAACACCGCTATGACTATTGGATGTCGACATCCTCTGTCACAGTTACCAAGGATCATAGCGCTGAGACGTCACCGCTCTCCAGTGCAACATCATCCCCGTCGTCATCACCGACATTATTATGGGAGAGGTTCGGGATCACCTCTGAGTTCTCCTCCAACATCTCTAGATTTGATCTACTGACCCGACTTTCCATCCGACAAAACTTCGTCACTAGCATTATCTTCACCCGTCATCGCTCGTGTGGTCAAGGCAGTCTCCCCACAAGGCAAAATGTAACGCCCCAAAATAATTTAATTATTTATTTAATTAAGTTATTTAAGGCTTACAATATTTATTTAATTTAATTAACTAATTCAGGATTTAAATTATTTTATTTTATTTATTTAGGAGGAGTTGTCACGAATTAGGTGGTGCATGGGGGCCCATGATCCACAAGTAGGCCCATGACCCTTTGGATGGTCATATGATTCGAAAATCACTTAGGGGTCTTTAGGGCTAGTATTCATTTTACTCATTCCATCCAAAAGAAAGAAAAAGAAGCGAATAGAGTGAGAGTGAGAAGAGGAGGCGACGGCTTGCAAGAGGAAGGGAGAGGAATTTCGTGGAGCACTCAAGGAGGAGGAAAAGCTTGTTGGTGTCTTGCAATTCCTTGGAGCCTTGCCTAGTAATTTCGACTTCCATAAGGTTAGGGGGTTCTTCTTTCCATTCTTAATAGCTTATGTGATGAGTATTGTCTAGGGTTAGGTTCTAGGGTGATTTCCATGAATGATTGGTATGTTTTGATGTTGTTGCTATGCTGAAATTTTATTTGTGCAAAGACATGTTTGATAGGTGCCAAGTGTTTGTGCCAAAGTATGCTGTGTTCTGCTGCTGTCTGGGCATTTCTGCCAATTTGCGCCTCACTCGCGCCTAAGTCGCGCACCACGTGCGAATGTTACTGGGCATTTCTGCCAATTCGCGCCTCACTTGCGCCTAAGTCGCGCTCCACGCGCGAAGCCTCAGAATTTTTCTGCTGTTCCGAGTCGTTTTCAGCACGTGTCTCGGTTTTTGTCCCAAATTTGTTTTTGACATATCTTTTGACTCGGTTATCCAAATTGGACGGTTCAAAATGCGTTTCGAAGCTAATTTCAGTGTCTATCCAATTGTTCTGGTTTTATGCAAAAATGGATTATTTTACTGGTGTTTCTGGGCTGAGGCGTTCAAGTGTCTAAATGGCAATTTTTACTCACTTTCCCTATGCTGTGTCAAATCCTAAATTGGCCTAATTGAAATTGGTGTTGGTGTGAGTGGTGGGTTGAGTTGGTGAGTGTATTGTGGTGTAATTGGTGAGCCGAGGCTTCGGCCTAATTTTAATTGGTGAGCTGATTAATACAATGGTGAGAATATGAATAAAATGGTGAGTTGATTAAATGGTGAATTGATGAATTGTGTGGTGTGTTGTGGTGCATTTCCATAGCATCTCATGAACCATGTGCATAATTGGTGAGCAGAGGCTTCGGCCTAATTTTAATTGGTGAGCAGAGGCTTCGGCCTAATTGTGTTTGGTGACGGATCCGACATGCATGTGCCCGTGGAGTTTGGGTTGCATTTCATGCATAACCATATATATTTTGTAGTGTTGTTTGGAAATGAAATTTTGATGTGGTTGCTGCCATTGTTGTGAATCGGTGTGCCTAGTTACTTTTCCCATGCAGTGCTTATTCCGTATGTTATTAATTATGAAAAGAGACTCACCCTACTGCTTTTATGTTGCTTCTTATGTCGGCAACGTGCAGGTACTAGCGAGTGAAGGATTACCCTTATGCCTTCGTCTGGTAGAGTGTGTCATGCTCTGATACGTAGCACCGGGGGGGGGGGCGTCTTATGTTTATGTGTTATTTTAATTATACCGTTAGACTGTTATTGGTGATGTATTGGATTTGTTTTCGAACTTAATATTTTTCCGCTGTGGTAGTGACTGTATTTAGTTGATGCGAACTGAACCGGTATTTTATGGTGCTATGTATCTTGTGGCTTTTAGCCGAAGCATGCAATTTGAAGTTGTTAATTTAATGGAGTAAGTGTAGCACTCTCTTATAGTGTTTTCAAAAAAAAAAAAAAACTCTGATTTTAATAAATAGTACGGTTATTAGAAGGGGGTGTTACACAAGACGAGGCATAACAAGTATTGCGAAACTCCCACCATCAAGGCACTCAGGCTCATCCCGACGCGAGCCATTTACATGGATGATCGACGATTACCCCATTCCAAAATCCCTGGAGAAACCACTTGTCCTTAACATGTATGACGGCGCAGGTGACCCCGACGATCACTGTAACACCCCGGTTTTTCTAACATGTAGAAGCACCGAAATGTACAACTAGCGGAATAATCAGAGGACACAGTTCCTGCTTATAATTGGACCAACAAACTTTTTCCGAAATAAACATAAGATCGGAATAATAACACTTCATACAATAGAAGTCATTCGGCATACAACCGATCGGAGTACAACATCCGAGTCCAATACATAAAACAGAAACTGAAATAAGGTTTATACAACTCATACAACACAAGTTAGTACAACCCAGAGGTACAATAACAATAAAGGAAAACAGCTAGGTCTTCGGCGTCTCCAAGAGCATAGCACTACTCATGCACAATAGCCTTCCTCTTGCCCTGCTTAGCTGAAAAACAACAACATATGATTGGGTGAGATAACATTATCTCAGTGAGTCCTACCGTGCCCCCTCACCGACACTCGGTTCAATTATCAAACCGTTAACAATCATATTGATAACGAACATGTTACAGCGAATTGTTGATCGTGAACCTTGCCACAAATCTCAACAAGTCGAGTCCAATCAAACAAGTCTTTATGTTTTATGAGGGACAGCCGGTTGTGAATAACCACGAAGACCGGAGAATTATATTTGTTGATTAGTGTAAACCAGTGGTGAAACCTCACTCATCCCGGCACACAATCATGTAATTAATTTAGTGTAAACCAGTGGTGAAACCTCACTCATCCCGGCACACTAATACCTTATTATTTAATTAATTTGTTTAGTATAATCCGGTGGCGAAACCTCGCTCATACCGGAAACCCGTGAGTTGACCACGCCAAAACACATACAGGGCCTAGATAAGGGGTCATGACTACCCTCTCTAGTATACTACTTGTCAGGTCGTCACCCAACGAACGATATATACGACAATACATATCAACGATCACCAAAGGATCAAACATAAGCTTATGATACATGTTCCATTTCATTTCATAATCCGTTTATGAAGAGTTCTATTAACTTCCAGAATTATAATCAATTCCAGGTCTTATATCCATATATAAGTTCAGCCCAACCATTACTCGGTGTGCTCACACGAAATCTAGGATTTTCGTTCTCGACCAAAATAGGTTTCAAGACTCTTTTTCAAAAATATAGTTTGAACGGTTTGAAATTAGGTTTTCAATAGGTTGGTAGCTTTAAAATAGTTTGAGGAAGGGATTAGGAAAGGTTCGGGATTGAACGGAGCGTTGAAACGAGAAAAACGGAATTACGCATCAAAGGGTCACAGTGGCGCGCGGCGCGCAAACCACGCGTGACTGGCGCGCGACTAGACAGAAGCACAGCCCAGAATCACGCACGGCGCGCGACTCCCGCGTGAACGGCGCGCGAATGGACAGAACCCAAACTCAAGAGTGGCGCGCGGCGCGCGACCTGCGCGCGAATGGCGCGCGAGTGGACACAACCACCAGTCTGATGCTCAACTCAAAATTTTCTCATTTTCGTTCTCCATTCACTCTCGGTTCGATTCCTAATCTCCGTTCCACCTGAAACCCAGAAGATTGGCAATATTCCAGAGTACATTTCGAATGCAAAAACATTGTCAAAATCGTTTCAATTCGCTTATGATTCTCAAAACCGTAAAATATCAATTTCTCCAAAACTCAGAATTTTGTTTTCAAACACCGTAAAGGATCGGTTTCCAGTAAAATTTCAGAATATAATAAGGTTCAAAACATTCAATTTATTCCCCTAATCGTGAGTAGAACTCACCGTGACGACGATTGTTCCGTAAGCTCTCTAACCGAAGCGCGAATTAACCGAACACGGACTATCGAGCAAGAACCGAAGGCACCAACAAAATCACCCACAACAGCTACTGAACTTCAGCAACTCACAACGACTGAAGCGCCAACCGAAGCGAGATTCCCAGCTGAACCATTTCCCAAATTCGAAATGCAAGATTTCAGTACTTCTTGAGATGCAAAACAGCAACATGCAAATAATGGCAGATTCTGAATTTCGATTGTCTTAAACGATGAAGGTGAATTCGAAATTGAAGGAGAATGTCAGGGGTTACTTACATGCTTGCTGAAACAGGAATTCAAGAACATGCACAAGGTTGGGAATTCAGAATTTGCTCATCTTCACCATTTGGGCTTTAACTGAAAATTTGGGACTGAGAGATAGAGAGGAAATCAGAGCTCGAAAATAGCACCAATGGATTGCAAATTGAAATTGGAGTGGACAAGGAGCAAGAACACTTACATGCAAGCTGAAACTCTTCCCTTCTTCTTCCTCCAAGTCGCGCCCCACCCCCTCTTCTCCTCTGGTTCAGAATTTGAGTTTTAGAAGGATGGAAAAATGACTTAAGTTGCTGGAAGGATTTCAGAATAGGGGTATTTATATGAAGGGTGTGAAATTCCTAAATTGCCCTTCAGCTTAAGAATGCCTAATTAAATTATGACCAAGCACAATTAATTAGAGAATGGGGGTTATTTTGAGGATTTCCTCGACTATAAATACCTGGGACACGAATAATTATTCCCACAAATAATCACTCGGTCTTAGATACTATAATACGAGCCTTTTAAAAATTAGGGGTGTTACAATCACCCCCACTTTTAAAAATTTTGTCCTCAAAATTGACGAGACATACCTTAAGCGAAAAGATATGGATAGCGAGTCCGCATGTTCTCTTCCAATTCCCAGGTAGCCTCCTCAGCTGAAAAGCCCTCCCATACTACCTTGACAATCGGAATAGTCCTTGAACGCAAAGTCTTCATACCACGCTCCATGATATAACTTGGAGAAGGTTGAAAGGATAAATCCGGTCGAAGGTCAATTGTATCAACACTCAGCGGTTGAAGGGGATCAGGAATGTACTTTCTCAACTGAGATACATGAAAGACATCATGAAGATTGGATAAGGCAGGAGATAAAGCAAGACGATACGCAAGTGGCCCAATACGCTCGATAATTTGGAAAGGTCCAACGTATCGAGGACTGAGTTTCTTCGCTCGCAAGGCTCTACCCGTGCCTATAGTTGGAGAAACTTTCAGAAATACATGATCACTAATCTCAAACTCCAACGGTCTCCTTCGGTTGTTGGCGTAGCTCTTTTGTCTACTCTGTGCGACCTTCATCCTTTCTCGAATTAAGTTGACCCTTTCCGTAGTCTCTCGGACCATGTCCGGCCCCAAAAACTTGTTCTCACCGATATCATACCAACATAGTGGGGTCCTGCACTTCCTCCCATAAAGTTCCTCGAACGGTGCCATACCGATGCTTGAGTGGTAACTGTTGTTGTAAGCGAATTCAATCAATGGAAGATGGTCTTCCCACTTCTTACCGTTATCCAGTACACATGCCCGTAACATATCTTCTAGAGTCTGAATGGTCCTCTCTGTCTGACCATCTGTCTGAGGATGATAAGCCGTGCTAAGAAGTACTCTCGTTCCCATAGCTTCATTCAGCGCTCTCCAAAACCTAGATGTAAACTTAGGATCTCTGTCTGATACTATAGTAGTCGGAACTCCATGCAGTCTGACGATGTTCTTCATATATTCCTCGGCCAACCTTGACACTTTGAAATTCGAACGAACAGGGATAAAGTGAGCAGATTTTGTTAATCGGTCCACTACTACCCAAATAGAATCGTTGCCGGCCTGCGACCTCGGCAAACCCATAACAAAATCCATAGAGATATCTTCCCATTTCCAAACAGGAATATCCAACGGTTGTAACTGACCACCTGGCCTTCGGTGTTCCGCCTTAACCTTCTGACAGGTTAAGCACCGAGAAACAAATTCAGCAACTTCGGCCTTCATCCCAGGCCACCAATACAGCGTCTTCAAATCTCGGTACATCTTGGTAGATCCAGGATGTACAGAATACTTACTTCTGTGAGCTTCTTCCAAAACTTGACCTTTGACTTCCAGGTCATTCGGTATACAAATTCTGCCTTTAAAGCATAAGACACCATCACTATCCTCAATGAAATCCGGTGACCCTCTTAGAGATTGTAACTTTACATCCGCTTCTTGGGCCACACGGATTTGCTCCCGCAACATACTAGTCACCTGAATATGTCGCAACACCAGTCGGTCCTTCTTCCTTGCTACCTTGAGGTTCATGTCTCTGAAAGATTCTAGCAGGGCCATTTCATGCACCATTAGTCTTGCCGTGTGAATCGTTTTTCGGCTCAGAGCATCAGCTACCACATTTGCCTTCCCAGGGTGGTACTTCAACTCGAAGTCATAATCCTTTAAAAACTCGGTCCACCTTCTTTGTCTATTATTCAACTCCTTTTGATCAAACAAATACTTCAAGCTTTTGTGATCACTAAAGACTTCGAAACGAGAACCGTAGAGGTAATGTCTCCAAATCTTTAGTGCAAACACAATTGCTGCAAGTTCCAAATCGTGAGTCGGGTAATTCCGCTCATGCGTCTTCAATTGCCTAGATGCATAGGCTACCACATGCTGATTCTGCATAAGGACGCATCCTAAACCCTTCCCTGAGGCATCACTGTAAATCTGAAATCCCAATGACGGATCCGGGAGAATTAGAATCGGAGCAGATGTCAACTTCTCCTTTAATCCAAGAAAACACTCTTCACAATCAGCGTCCCAAGTAAACGGTTGGTTCTTGCGAGTCAATCGAGTAAGTGGAAGAACCAATTGTGAAAAGCCTTCGATAAACCTTCTGTAATATCCGGCCAAACCCAAGAAGCTTCTTATCTCAGTCACTGATGTCGGTCGCTCCCAATTCAACACCGCTTCCACTTTACTCGGATCTACTGCAACTCCTCCCTCAGAAATCACATGACCCAAAAACTTAACTTCTGACATCCAAAAGTCACACTTGGACGGCTTGGCATAGAGCTGCTTCTCTCGGAGTACTCCTAGGACAAAGCGGAGATGCTGGGCATGCTCCTCAATTGACTTGGAGTAAACCAAGATATCATCAATGAACACAACCACAAATTGATCTAAGTGGGAATGGAATACTCTGTTCATGTAATCCATGAACACGGCAGGAGCGTTAGTCAATCCAAAGGGCATCACCACAAACTCGTAGTGTCCGTACCTCGTACGAAAAGCGGTCTTCGGAATGTCTAAGGCTCTTACCCTGATTTGATGGTATCCTGACCTTAGATCAATTTTGGAGAAGACTTTAGCACCTCTGAGCTGGTCAAGCAAGTCATCTATCCTTGGCAATGGATACTTGTTCTTGATAGTTATCTTGTTAAGCTGACGATAGTCGATGCATAACCTCATGCTTCCATCTTTCTTCTTCACCAATAGCACCGGAGCACCCCACGGAGAAGCACTCGGCCTTATAAACTGTTTAGAGATTAATTCCTCCAGCTGTGACTTTAACTCCTTTAATTCAAGAGGCGACATTCGATAAGGAGCTATAGATACTGGCCCCGCACCCGGCGCCAAATCTATAGAGAATTCGATTTCTCGCTCAGGAGGCAAGGAGGAAACCTCCTCGGGAAAGACATCAAGGAAATCATTGACAACCGGAACCGTCGATAAATCTAAACCGGTTTCAGTTGAGGCAGATAAGATAATGACAAAAGCTTCCGCACCTTGATATATGGATTCGCTAGCAGACATGAAGGAAATAACAGCATCTTCAGAAGGAAACCCAATGGAACGGTTGTAGCAGTCAATGGTCACATGATTGTTGACCATCCAATTCATTCCTAAAATAACTTCCATTTTCCTCATAGGCAAGCATATGAAGTCAACGGTGAATTCACGCCTCCCGATAACCAAAACACAATTTCTACACATAGATTGGGTTCGTACACGACCCATGGCAGCAGTGAGGATAGAGATCGGTTCGGATATGGGTGAAACAACCAATCCTACCCGATTAGCACAAGCTTCGGAGATAAAACAATGGGTGGCACCAGAGTCATATAGTATATCAACAGACTAATTAAGAATAAAACCTGTACCCCTTATGAGATTATCTGATGGTTTGACGGTATCCCCATCCAATGTGTTGACCCGATGTTGCCTAGGGGCATCTGGGGTCTCAGAGTAAGCTTTCCTTGCTGGACAGTTGTTGGCATAGTGACCCACCTCCTTGCACACGTAGCACTGATTTGGCTTTGTCTCTGATTGACACTTCCCCGAATGATACCTGTGGCACGTCCCACACTTACGTCTCCCAACAGCATTGCTTGATTGGGCTTGCTTCCCCTTGTTACCATTTCCCTTATACCTAGGGTTTGCAGAAGATGATTCATTACTCCTTTTCTTTTCATTCCAAAAACCTCTCCTCTCAGCATACATTTTCTTGAGATCACTTTCCGCTGCGTGTGCTTGTTCGACAAGAGCAGGATATGAGGTCATGGCATATGAACTGAGACCTTGATTCACATCCCCCCTTAGACCTTGTTTGAACATCACTCTCTTCCATTTGTCATCCGGAGCATGAGTACCCAATTCATAGAACTGTGACAATCTTTCAAACTTAGCGGCATATTGACCTACAGTCATTTCCCCTTGCTTTAGGCTGACAAATTCCATCTGCTTAGCCAACCTTTCAGATTCCGGAAAATAGTGACCCAAAAACATTTCCTTGAAGTTCGTCCACTGAAGCGGTGTCCGTTGAAGTTGCATCATTCTACGTGCATTTGTCCACCATGTGTGGGCATCCTCGTCTAGAGCATTGGCAGCACACAGTACCTTCTCTTCCTCATTACATTGTAGAGTTACAAAGATCCTCTCCATTGCATCAACCCAGAAGTGAGCTTTCATAACATCGGATTCTCCCTTGAAGATCGGAGGTTTCATCTTTAAGAACTTAAAGTATGCCCTATGCGGGTCTTCCTGAGGCATAAGAGCTTGCTCATTCTGTGGTTGAGGTTGAGCTTGTTGTTGTTGCAGAAGTATCATGTCATTCATCATCTTTTGCTGATTTTCAATGACGTTCCGCATCCATTCGTGCTGAGGATCTTCTGGGGCAGCATTCCTTCGATTTCCTCCAGCCATGATTCTGCAAAGTATGCACAAAGTGTTTTAGTTGATCAGGCTAAACTCTAATAGCATACTAGGAAAAATCAGACTTAGAAGACTCAAAGAACTCTTAATGGCTAAGTCCGACTAGGTCGAACCGCTCTGATACCAAATGTAACACCCCGGTTTTTCTAACATGTAGAAGCACCGAAATGTACAACTAGCGGAATAATCAGAGGACACAGTTCCTGCTTATAATTGGACCAACAAACTTTTTCCGAAATAAACATAAGATCGGAATAATAACACTTCATACAATAGAAGTCATTCGGCATACAACCGATCGGAGTACAACATCCGAGTCCAATACATAAAACAGAAACTGAAATAAGGTTTATACAACTCATACAACACAAGTTAGTACAACCCAGAGGTACAATAACAATAAAGGAAAACAGCTAGGTCTTCGGCGTCTCCAAGAGCATAGCACTACTCATGCACAATAGCCTTCCTCTTGCCCTGCTTAGCTGAAAAACAACAACATATGATTGGGTGAGATAACATTATCTCAGTGAGTCCTACCGTGCCCCCTCACCGACACTCGGTTCAATTATCAAACCGTTAACAATCATATTGATAACGAACATGTTACAGCGAATTGTTGATCGTGAACCTTGCCACAAATCTCAACAAGTCGAGTCCAATCAAACAAGTCTTTATGTTTTATGAGGGACAGCCGGTTGTGAATAACCACGAAGACCGGAGAATTATATTTGTTGATTAGTGTAAACCAGTGGTGAAACCTCACTCATCCCGGTACACAATCATGTAATTAATTTAGTGTAAACCAGTGGTGAAACCTCACTCATCCCGGCACACTAATACCTTATTATTTAATTAATTTGTTTAGTATAATCCGGTGGCGAAACCTCGCTCATACCGGAAACCCGTGAGTTGACCACGCCAAAACACATACAGGGCCTAGATAAGGGGTCATGACTACCCTCTCTAGTATACTACTTGTCAGGTCGTCACCCAACGAACGATATATACGACAATACATATCAACGATCACCAAAGGATCAAACATAAGCTTATGATACATGTTCCATTTCATTTCATAATCCGTTTATGAAGAGTTCTATTAACTTCCAGAATTATAATCAATTCCAGGTCTTATATCCATATATAAGTTCAGCCCAACCATTACTCGGTGTGCTCACACGAAATCTAGGATTTTCGTTCTCGACCAAAATAGGTTTCAAGACTCTTTTTCAAAAATATAGTTTGAACGGTTTGAAATTAGGTTTTCAATAGGTTGGTAGCTTTAAAATAGTTTGAGGAAGGGATTAGGAAAGGTTCGGGATTGAACGGAGCGTTGAAACGAGAAAAACGGAATTACGCATCAAAGGGTCACAGTGGCGCGCGGCGCGCAAACCACGCGTGACTGGCGCGCGACTAGACAGAAGCACAGCCCAGAATCACGCACGGCGCGCGACTCCCGCGTGAACGGCGCGCGAATGGACAGAACCCAAACTCCAGGGTGGCGTGCGGCGCGCGACCTGCGCGCGAATGGCGCGCGAGTGGACAGAACCACCAGTCTGATGCTCAACTCAAAATTTTCTCATTTTCGTTCTCCATTCACTCTCGGTTCGATTCCTAATCTCCGTTCCACCTGAAACCCAGAAGATTGGCAATATTCCAGAGTACATTTCGAATGCAAAAACATTGTCAAAATCGTTTCAATTCGCTTATGATTCTCAAAACCGTAAAATATCAATTTCTCCAAAACTCAGAATTTTGTTTTCAAACACCGTAAAGGATCGGTTTCCAGTAAAATTTCAGAATATAATAAGGTTCAAAACATTCAATTTATTCCCCTAATCGTGAGTAGAACTCACCGTGACGACGATTGTTCCGTAAGCTCTCTAACCGAAGCGCGAATTAACCGAACACGGACTATCGAGCAAGAACCGAAGGCACCAACAAAATCACCCACAACAGCTACTGAACTTCAGCAACTCACAACGACTGAAGCGCCAACCGAAGCGAGATTCCCAGCTGAACCATTTCCCAAATTCGAAATGCAAGATTTCAGTACTTCTTGAGATGCAAAACAGCAACATGCAAATAATGGCAGATTCAGAATTTCGATTGTCTTAAACGATGAAGGTGAATTCGAAATTGAAGGAGAATGCCAGGGGTTACTTACATGCTTGCTGAAACAGGAATTCAAGAACATGCACAAGGTTGGGAATTCAGAATTTGCTCATCTTCACCATTTGGGCTTTAACTGAAAATTTGGGACTGAGAGATAGAGAGGAAATCAGAGCTCGAAAATAGCACCAATGGATTGCAAATCGAAATTGGAGTGGACAAGGAGCAAGAACACTTACATGCAAGCTGAAACTCTTCCCTTCTTCTTCCTCCAAGTCGCGCCCCACCCCCTCTTCTCCTCTGGTTCAGAATTTGAGTTTTAGAAGGATGGAAAAATGACTTAAGTTGCTGGAAGGATTTCAGAATAGGGGTATTTATATGAAGGGTGTGAAATTCCTAAATTGCCCTTCAGCTTAAGAATGCCTAATTAAATTATGACCAAGCACAATTAATTAGAGAATGGGGGTTATTTTGAGGATTTCCTCGACTATAAATACCTGGGACACGAATAATTATTCCCCCAAATAATCACTCGGTCTTAGATACTATAATACGAGCCTTTTAAAAATTAGGGGTGTTACAATCACCTTAGCTACTTTGATTTGATGCTTCGCTACCGAGGTGCTAGGGACACTGTCAAATGCAATATTTTTTCACTAACCCTTTCTAAAGCAGCACTTGCTTGGTTCTGCTGTTTATGGCCGTATTCGATATCATCTTGGTTACAACTTGTCGATCTCTTCTTGGCTTAGATTACGACTTCATGGTTGAAGTCCAAGTCGGAGAAGGTGCTCAAGGAAATCTGGTAGGGTGAGAATGAAACCCTCAGGGAGTACGTTGAAAGATTAAACAAGGAAGTTGTAAATGTTAGGGGCTTGGCTGATAAAATCAGGCTATATTTCGTGGAGGGCAGCCTTCGGTCAAGAAGCCTGTTCCAGGTCAACGTCGGCATGAATAGACCAAGGAACTTGGAATATTTGTTTGCAGAGGTCTCAGAAATTCAACGCATACGAAGAAAACGAGTTGGTAGATGAGGCAACATGAAGGTCCACCACAGAGAAGTAGGTGAAACAAAAGGAAGGTTGGAAAAAGAGGCAACAAAGGGGTTCTTCCAGTGAATGTGTCTCTAGTCGATGATTTTCTGAGACCTCTGCAAGAAATCTTCCAAATTCGATATAGGAAATCTTCATAGATATATAAGCCGAGTAAATATTCATAGATATAGGAAATCTTCATAGAAACCAAGTCAAATGCAACCTCAACGATTTACTCGGCTCCATGTTAGATATAGGAAGAAATCAAAACAAAATTTTAGGTAATTTAATTGATTGATTGTTCCCAAGGTTTTAAATTGCGGACCACATTACAAATTGCGGCCGCAATATTGCTGTTGCGGCTTGTGCCGCTTCGGCATCTTGCCGCAATTGCGTTGTGATTTCCAATCACATCGAATCAACGCAACACCGCCGCAATGTTTCCGCAACACCGCCGCATACCACCGCAACAGACCCTCTCAGAACCCAACAACCGCATCCATTCCAGTTTCCTTCAAAAAAAAGGGAAGAACAGAACACAGAACAGCAATTACTTTTTCATTCAGATCTGAGCCCAAAGCATCACAGAAGAAGAGGAAGTGGAAACCCAGTATTTTCAAATCAGAGCAACCAGATCAGTGACATGCAAATTCGTTTTTTCCAGATCTGAGAGTGAGCGGAACAAGAACAACATTGAAGAAACACAAAGTGAGAGTGAAAGGAACCGAGAGAGTGGGAGAAAACGGTGAGAAAAGAGTGAGAGTGAGTAAGACAAAGAGAGTATGAGTAACAGGGTGAGGGACGATGAGAGAGTGGAGGCCCGAATGCGATGGGAAGAGGACGGGGATACAGTGTGAATGGAGGAGGTGCTCTCTTTTTCTTTTTACTTTTTGAAAGTGAGATTTTGAGATGAAGGAAGGTGGAAGGTTTGAATGGATGTGAAATTGATATTTTCTCTCAAACAGGGATGACAATGATGCGTGATTCTCTGTAGCCATAAGTTCTCTAGAAGTTTCTCAAGTTAACTAAAATAATTTAAATAAAAAATAAAATCAAATAAAATAAAATTAAAATAAAATCAATGTAAATAAAGTATTAAAATCAGAATAGGTTTTGAGATCCAAAAATTGGAGCAAAAAATTGACAAACATATTTTTCAATTCATGATATTTAGTAAAATATGTATAAATTATATAGGTTAGATTTAATTATTTTTAGAATTTTAATAAATAAGACTAGTGATAGAAAAATATGAGAAAGACATTATTTGAGATATATAAAATATTAACAATATTATAAAGAAAAAAATATAAAGAATTATAATAATTATAGGATTTTTTTTACATTTTGTGCGATTTTGAATTTAATTCACGCCGCATTAACCGCAATACGCATCGCAGTGGCTGCAATAGCCGCAACCGCAGCAGCCGCAACCGCAACCGCATCCGCAGCCGCAACCGCAATTTAAAACCCTGATTGTTCCCATACACACTAGTATTTGTCACCTGAATTGATATTATATAATCTGATGGACTTGCATTTAAAACTTAAACAATTACTAGTTTTCACCCTTGAGAATTTTAGCATGAGCAGAATCCTTGATTAATAGAAAGCAGTTCTACTCTTTTACTCACCACAACAGTAAAATGAACGTTTAGTGCAGGAGGCAATGACGGCAGAAGGATGGAGTGTTCAAGATGTCACGAATGAGAGAGGTTAGCGTTAACGTCGTTGTTCAAGTTTACGGTCACTTAAGTGTGACGTGGATTTGTAATTGATTTGTCACAATTTCATTGGCGGGGGACAGGCTTTGAGATAGTGTAAGTGGTACACACGATTTTCATCCCTAATATTATATAGCCTTAATAGCATTTTTGGTCCCTTTAATATTCTCTCTGACAATTTTCGGTCCCTTTTATATAGCAAGAGTCATTGGGGTTTCCACACGGAGCATAATCACCCCCAAAACATAAAGGGGTTTTCAGTCCCCTTTATGCTCCGTGTGGAAACCCCAATGACTCTTGCTGATCCCTTTATGTCGGGGCGTACTTTGAAAGCTAGGCAACCTTGACTAGCCACTTGAAAATCTCATACCAGTTAGAGTGTGAAGCATTGAAGGCAACCGACGAGGTGTTGCTCTTCAACTGAGACAATAAGCATGTACTCCTAGTCTAATTTCCTGAGTTAGTGATATGGTACCACATGCATATGGAGTAAAGGCGGAGGATGCATTACATGGACATACATTTTTGTGTGACTATGTAGTATTGTAAAATTAAATAGTTCTTTCGATGGTATCTCTGTTTGTTATTTCTATCATCGTGGTTGTTATACTTTTAGCATGATATAAGATGTACTCACCCCCTCTTTTTTGTGTGCTCTTTGGTATGATTTGTGTGCAGCCTATCCTCGGGATGAGACCGAGGAGTTGTGTTGAGGTGTTCATCCACGAGGATGAATTGGAGAATTATTCTGTCACCTATGTTATGATGTTATTCTTCTTTGTTGGACTATTGTTAGTTCAATTGGGTTGTAAGGCTTTGATATTGTGACATCAGGGTCGAGATTATTATATTGGTCTTGAATTTATTTTGTTTTTGTTTTTTGTTTTTTTACCACATATATTACTTTTATTTGAGGATGACCGTAAGGCTTTTAAAAAGCCAATATATTTTAATTACATTAGACTCCGATTTAGAGTTGTGATGTGTGGCGATGGAGTGATACCCTTTTTTGGAGGAATAACTATTATTATATCTTTTATTATTCCATTTTATTTAGTTACTATTATTTCTTAATAAAATTACTTAATTTCGTATAATTTTCTTAAAAATTATTTCGGAGTTTCGGGTATCACAAACTCCACTCGAAGAAAAGCCTTGGACATCCAAGAAAAGATACTACCGCTACTACTAGAGCTATGGCCATGACACTAACAGACGTAATGCCCTCAAGGACGACATCAAGGAGCTTATTCGGAAGGGAAAGCTCAGACAATACATAAAGAAAGAAGGAGAGGAACGTATTCCCAATGCTGGCTAATATTACCTCACAATCACCTATTCCCAATGCTGACTTAAGCATCGGAGTGTGTGCAGGTAGCCCCCTTGTGCCGGGCTAACTCGGACGACATTACTTCGGAGACTTATCCATCATCAAGACGATCGTATCTCAGGCGTAACTCGGAGCAAGCTAGCTACTCTGCTTTGGTGAGCACTTCGGTCTCCAACTCGGCCGAAGCCTACAGCTAGAACATATCATTGGGGACCATAGTGAGAGATCATCCCGAAAACTCTCTGAACTCATTCCAAACTTTACGATGCCTCCGGAGCACCAGATTCAGCCACGCGGGAACCTGGCCAGAGCGACCCCTCGCGTCCGCTCTCAAGTAACCATCCCGCCACCAAGGGAGCAAACACCAGAAGGTTTTGTTCAAACTCTGCTAGGAGACGATTACCATAATCAAGAGATTCAACCCATGCCCAGGGCCCCTCTCAGGGCAGATTACCTATGTTAACTGCCCCACCAGGGGAGCCATTCGTCCCCCTCCCGGCCCAAGCCGTACAAAATCTCATCACTCTTCTCAGCAACCAAGCTAGGAGCCTCGCCGACCAGGACGCAAGAAGAGCTAACACCGCTCCCGACCCAGGGAGGAGTCGTCCTCGATCTCCACCTCCCTGAACAGTAGCATCGAGACGCCATCACTAACCTAGACCAAAACATCGGTCCCGAAGAGATCACTACAAAGCAAGACATTCCCGATCCCCTCCGAGATCTCCACCCACTACGCCGGGGTCAGCACGGTACAAAAGGGATTCATCCGACCGATCTTCTTCTTTGGGGTCCTCATATCCCCGTCACCTAGAACGCAGAAAGAAGTCACCTCGAAGGAAATTCTCAAAGAAGCGTAAACAGTCGAAGTCGGCCCCATTATCCAGAGAGATAGACGAATTTCCTGTCCCGCGATCTCTAGAAAAACAGTTGAAGCCGGGCCCATTATCTAGAGAGATAGACGAATTTCCTGTCCCCCGATCTCTAGAAAAACAGTCGAAGCCGGGCCCATTATCCAGAGAGATAGACAAATTTCCTGTCCCCCGATCTTTGGAAAAACCTCCCATGCTGAACCTATATGACGGATTCGGAGACCCCGAAGATCATGTTGACTATTTCGAGCTTATGTTGCGATATCGAAATGCCGAGGACGAAGTCAAATGTAAGATCTTTCCCCCGACATTCACCATGGCAGCCCTAGCATGGTACAGGACTCTCAGAACAAATTCGATTACAACCTGGTATCTGTTCACCGAGTTTTTAAAGCCAATTTCACCGCGTCACGAGTGAAACTGAAGTCTGAAAACACACTCAAGGCTATTCGGCAACGCGGAGGAGAGACTATCAGGGAATACTTTGAGAGATTCAATGTTGAGGCTCTAAACGTCCATGGGTTGGAAGACAAGCAATGTTGGCGATACATGCAAGACGACCTCAGATCAAGTAGCTTACTTCAGATCGACGTTGGTATTAAGAAACCTCGCAGCCTCAGAATTCTTGATAAGGTCTGCAAAGTATATGGAATATGAAGACGACGAAATAGCTGTCCGAGCTATTGAAAAGGAACCCGCTGAAAAGGCAACCCCACCGTCAGAAACTCGACAGAAGATGGAACAAGGCAATTCACGTCGCGAATCAAGAACCCGAGGAAACCGATTTGCTGAGCACACTCCCCTCAACGTCCCCATGGAAAGCATTCTGGCCGAATGTGAAAACACTGAGCTCCCAGGAATCAAGCCTCCCAACCCTATTCCCAAAAGAAAATGGACCAATAGAAAGAAGTACTGCCGCTATCACCATAGCAGTGGCCACGACACTAAGAGATGCCACTCTTTGTTCCTCAAAACGGGGAGAAGAGAATAGCGCAACTGAGGCACCGGGGGAAAATTCAGGAAGCAAGGAACCTGGATCCCACCAAACCAGGGCCGCAAATGAAAAAGGGAAAGATCAGATGGAAGGAAAGACAGACTCAGTCCACACCCCGTCAGCAAGCAAGAGTAGCAAGGGAAAATAAACAACCAATATCTGACATCCAAGACATGTAACCAAGTGTCCTCTATTAGCCATATGATACTTGAAGAGCGAAGTGTAGCAAGCTCAGGTGTTAGAACACCAAAAGCTGCACATCTATGTTTAAGCCCTTTCTTCAATGATTAAGTTATTTGTCATCACCATTACTCTCAACCTAAACAAAACCACAACACAGGACATGCGAGGACTCGTAAAGCCGAAGTTAGCAACAAGTCTATCCACTTGGCTAACCAAACTAGAAGAGTTCGAAAACGCGTAAGTTTGAAAATGCGATGACTCGTAAAGCCTAGGTTAGCAACAAGTCTATCTACTTGACTAATCGAGCTAGAAGAGTTAGATATCGCCTAAGTTTGAAAATGCGATGACTCGTAAAGCCGAGGTTAGCGACAAGTCTATCTACTTGACTAACCGAGCTAGAAGAGTTCAAAATTGCCTATGTTTGAAAATGCGATGACTCGTAAAGCCGAAGTTAGCGACAAGTCTATCTACTTAGCTAACCGAGCTAGAGGAATTTGAAATTGCCTAAGTTTGAAAATGCGATGACTCGAAAAGCCAAGGTCAGCGACAAGTCTATCTACTTGGCTAATCGAAGCTAAAAGAGTCCGAAGTCGTTCTAAAGAATGATTACTTGTAAGCCAGAGGTTAGCAACAAGTCGACCTACTTGACTAATCGAATTAGAAGAGTTTGAAGTCGTTCTAAATACGAAAGTAAGATAACTCATAAGCCGAGGTTAGCAGCAAGTCTTTGCTTGGCTAACCAAGCAAGGGGAGTTCACAATCATTTCTAAACAGCAAATACGACAACCCAGAAGGCGATCAAACAAGCAAGTCGGTTGATGCAACTAGAATAAAGTTAGAGAGGAATGTAGAATCGCAAATAAAACAACATTCAAAATTCGCATACCAAAACAGCGGAGTCAACTATTTAAAGACCCAAAAGGGCGAGTTAATTGTCATCAAACACCAAGGCCTGAAGAGGCATCACCAAAATACAAAAGAAGTTTAAAGATTCTCAATGTTGACGCCGGCATTCCCATTAGCATCCCCTTCAAGCGTCATCTCGACCATCTGTCCCCCAACTACATGCATAAGAATATTCATACCTTCAGTCTTGATGTCCAGATCTGGGTTCAAAAAGCGAATCTGATAAACGGCTTTACTGAAGCATTCCTCACCAACAAAGCTCTGTCTCGCTCTCGCGTCAAGCGGCCTATGGTAGACTCCGACTCGGAGATCACTTTTGACAGCTCAGCCTCCTTTGACGTAAGAGAAGAAGCCTGCTCGGCAACCTTTCGGTCAACATCCTTCTTTTCGCTAGATAGGCGAGTAACTTCTCCAACAGCCTTATCCCGAGCAGTGCGTAGAGAATCCACTTCCTTACGAAGATCCTCGGCAGTGCGAGAAGATACTTCAGCCGACTTGGCAAGATCCTTGTTCTTCTTTTCCAAGGATGCAATAGAGCCCTTCAAAGTGTTGAGTTCTTCCAAGGCATCATCTCGCCCTTTCTTCAAAACAAACTCTGCGGAATCAAAATTCCAGGAGTCAAAATCAGAATCCTTCAGAAGGTCGGACTCCAACAAAGACGCAAAAATAGAAGTATTACCTTCCTCCTGCTTCTTTCTCTCCGCTTCTCTCTCCGGCAGCTAGGTTCCCAACTCACATTTCTTTGGCAGATAGGCAAAGGGATTCCTCTTGGCGGTATCCAAGTCGGCCATGCTACATTCAGTCACCAAACTCTTAGGAGCTTTATCCTTGTGACTTTTCTTACTCTTCTTGGAGTTTTTCTGATGGCTATGACCATCACCTCCCTCCGACCGATGCTTATTCACTCGATCATCAGCCCGATCACGCTGCTTCTGAAGGGTGGAGTTGGGGGTACCTTTGGCCGAGAGAGGGTCGAGAACAGCAACAGTAGCACCTTTTCCAAGATCGTGCTGCGTGACAACATTGACAGGAGAAGCGGGAATCACAGTGGATTTAACCGGGATGGGAGTATCAGTGGTCGGAGTTCGAGGAGCAGAGGAAGGTCCGCCTTTCTTGGCTTGAGTTTTCTTCAAAACGGTGAGATAAGCCGACTTCGACGACATTGTGCCAGCAAAAACGACCAAAAGAGGATTCTCTACAGAAAGCAAATTCATTAAGACCAAAACCTAAACGCTCAACCGAAGCCATACTCCAAGCTTGTTGAAGAGCAGCAGAGGAATCTGCAGTCACAAAAGACTTGGTGTTAATAGAACAATCTCTCCTCCCCGGGTTCTGGACAAACTCTTCTTAGCTGCCAAATTTTTAGCAATTACACAAGCATAATGATCCTTAAAGGACTAAAAGGAGTCCAGGTAAAGAATGAAGTAACTTCTTCCTAAAGCTCGGAAAGATACCTAACCCATCTTTTTCATCCGAATAAAAGTGAACATTGAATAGAACAATGGTATTGAAAGAGGTCGGTCTAAGAGGTCCAAAACAATCTGAAAAGCACGAAGGAATGCCCAACTGTTGGGATCAAGTTGTGTAGGGGCTACAAGGAGTTCCCTCAGGATGTTCTGTTCAAAAAGAGTAAAGGGGGGACGCGCATGGATCGCTGCCAAAGTTTCATAATAAACATAAAAAGCATATTTCTCAGGGGGCACTTGACAAGCTCGCTCTTCATGGGAGACCCCCCGAATTACCCACTCCTCTCCAATAACGTGGCCCATCTTGTAAACAAGAACATCCAAAAGTTCGCTTTCCGAACCGATCTTGCTGGCCCCCCTACAGACTTCTTCGTTCCCCTAGCATAGTCCTCAGGAGAGAGTATTCTTGCCCACAACCAAAGTTCAATCTACAAGGAGGGAGTTCACTCAGCAAAAATAATTACTAATCCTTCAAACATCTCTGTAAGGACGAATGGAATCCGATCTCAAGGGATATCTGATACCCCAGAAGAAGTTTTGAAGTAACGGAACTCCCTCCTCCTTAGAGGGATCCCGCCAGAAAGGCGAGGATCCCATCTACAAGGGGACGACCGACATCAAGGCGACCTAGAGTGCACGGTCCAAGGAGGGAGACGAGTAAAATGGAAGAAAAGAAATATACCTGATCAAACCAATTACAGCAAATGCAAAGGCAACCGATTGAGATCCCGAAACAAATAGACGTCGGAGCAATAAAGAAGCAAGTCAGAAATGTCCAAATGAGGAAATCATACGACTATTTATACTAAGGAGGAGGAAATGAAGCGAAGATCCCCCAAACGATGCTGCCTCAATAAACAGCCTTAATGGCGCACTGGAAACGAGGAGCCACCCTAAATGACCCTAACGACAAGACGCCTTGAGAAATCAAAAGACTATTTGCCACTTGGCAAAAGGGAACATCAAATCAAACATCTATCATATCATCAAGACCAATCCAACGGTGAAGAAACATTAGAATAGATCCGTTAAGAAGTCAATGTAACAAAGCATTCAAAAGACTAACTCAGCCACTTCGGGTCAGAATCAAGCAAAGGATCTATGGCTTCCTCCAAATGTCACCCGACCTAAACTCAGCTCGGTTATGAAGGGGATACTTTGCATTACAAATCAGCTGAATGTCGAGACCACCATTCCAATAAGACCATGTCGTCAAAGACCAAATTCCTGAGGACACAAGTGAGCTTGTTTGTAAATAAAAACCTTGAGAACACCGGAGTTTGAATCAAATTCAATTTTTTTTCAACAGAATGGTCAATAATCATCTCAATTCCTTGCATTCAAAGTCTTGCGTCTCAAAAATGTTCAAGTACCCCAATCATTCATATCTTATTTTTCGCCTCATGCATTTAGGCGTCCCATTTTGTTTATCATAGTGTCCCATTTTCATTGTGCCAACGTCATCATTTCATGAAAGGCAACAAAAAAGAAGCAACGGATAAAAGCAAAAATCTTCCATTTCATTCCATCAAGCATCAAAGCATTGCATCATAAAGAAAGAAAAAGCAAAAACACAAGCACTCCATAATATTTCAACATCATTGTATCGAACATCAAATCCTTTTCAATAAATGGGGGGGCTAAGTCGAATACACATTCGGGATAGTCATCGAGACGTTTGAATTGATCACTCAAGAATCCGAGAGTCCCTATGCAAAAAAAAGCAAAAACACGTCATCCCATGTCATTGCATTTGCATTATATTAATGTTTGCATTTCATAAAAGGGAAAGAACCAAAGTCCTTGCATCAAAGCAATACATGTGTATCATGCAAGGCAACACAAAGGCTCCCCATGTCATTCGTCATTCTATTATCGTTCATTTCTTCATGCCACTCATCGACACATTGCATTCGCATGCCCGCATTTCATGAAAAGAGAAAGAAATGAGCAGAAAATAAAACAAAGAGCATTCTATTCATCAAAACATGAATCACTGTCATTGCATCGTACACTTGCATTACAAGTATCAATCTTTGCATTAAACATCAAAGCACTACATTTGCATATTCGCATTTCATAAAGAGCAAAAGAAAACAAGCAAAGAAAAGCAGATGATCAGAAAAAGAAAGCTGATCAGGCAAAATCATTCAAGAAAAAAAACAACAAACAAAGAAAAACAAACGATCAAAAAAAAGAAAGCTGGTCAAAGAAAAAAAAACCAAGAAAAGCAAACAGTCAGAAAGGAGAAAGCTGACAAAAGACATGAAGAATCAGGAATAGCATTTTACCACATTCATCATCACACCAAAATCATAGCATTGCATGCACATGCATAACATGCCCTTGCATAACGTGCACCCATACTCCATGCACTATTCATTACATCAACTGACGTATGCAGGTACCTCAATCCAGTGCGTCAGCATTGGTCATTTCAATCAATCAATCAACAGGATTCGTGAATCCCTTCAGGACCCAAGTGTCCCTTCAAAAGCAGACTTCACCTCGTATTCGAGCTGCGGGTAACTCCTTCAGACCCCGAGTGGTTCTTCAGACTAGTTGTGTCAGCCTAAGACACAGTGGACGTCCTTCATGGTCAACATATCAGTTCCGGATCTGATGTTGACCCATCATGGCCGCTCGAATGCAAAGGCCCCCTTAGACCGTTTTGCTAGTACCATAGCTAGTAGCCCTCCTTCAGACCACGATGGTCCTTCAATTAAGGCCTAGGCAGCCTTCCAGACCCTGAGTGGTCCTTCAGAGCCTTAGTGCTCCTTCAGCCCTGAGTGGTCCTTCAGAGCCTTAATGCTCCTTCAGACCCTGAGTGGTCCTTCAGAGCCTTAGTGCTCCTTCAGATCCCGAGTGGTCCATCATTTTCTCTCTCGGTTAATGCGTCAAGTGTTAACCGTTCCCCGTTTGTTCTAAAGCCCATCTATTCAAAAAATAGAAAAAGAAAAAGAGGAAAATTCGGGTTTCCCTAAGTAGACAAAATCGGTATAATTTCTGAATTCTTTATCTTCATTTTGCCTCGGAATATGTTTCGGCCAATTCATATTCCTCGTTAAAATTCAAATAAAGAGGGGCAGCTGTCATACCCTAATTTTGTCCGGCTTAGGTCAAAACCCTAATTTTCCACAAAAAATAAATAAATTGAAGAATGAATAGCATCATGCATTACATTTTGGGTCTTAGAAGTCATTCCAAGGTCTTTAAAGTCATTTTTAGGGTTGGAATGCACTTTTTAAGCAAATTAGGGTTTTAGGGTCAAAAAGGGCATTTGGGTCATTTTTCGCAAAAAGACGATTTTCTCGCCAAAAATGCGCATCCACAAAGAGTACATTTTTATTCTATCAAGGATAATTTTTGTACAATTTTTTAGAAAGAAAACCCTAGTCAAAAATAATTAAAATGTGTTTTTCCGTTTTTAGTGCATAGAAAAATAAAAATGACAATTAAATATTCCTCAATTCTTAAGTGACAATTTTTATTTTCATGGGGGACTAGAGGGAATATTTTATGGTTCCCAAAAACATGTAACACATTTTCAATAGTTGCATTCCCATTATTTCCCATGACCAAAATTCAAACTCAAAATAAGTAAATGTCTTCAAATAAGACAAAAAGACCAAAAAACAAGTTTTTTTTCCTCCTTATCCCCTCAATTTCGAATCTCTCTCTCTCTCTCTCTCTCCAATTTCTTCCACACTCTTCCATTATACCCTCTTTGGTAAAATACTCCACTCACTTACACTAACCCCTTCATAAGAAAACCCAAAGTTCCCTCTTTGGTAACAATTCTTCCCTAAAAGGCCCTTAACTCTACCTCACATAAAATATCTCTTCCAAAATAAGAAAATTCATTTTTCTTTTTCCTTTTTTTTCCTTCTTCATTTTCGCCCCCCTCTCTCCCATACTCATCATTTTGTGCTTCTTCAATACCCTTAATCCATGTGAGGATTAATCTCAACCCTTGATTCAAAATTGAGACTAATAAGTCTATTTTTAGAGTCTTTTTAATAGTTATTTTATTAAGTCTTTTTAGTATTTTAATTATATTTTTGTTCTGTTTTACTGCAAATGTTTACTTTTTATCTTCAGGTTTTATTTTGAAGCAATTTGGGCTGCCTAAGTCTCAGCAGGTCAGAATTCGACTGCATCTTCCAGATTTCGACTGGATCTCCCAGAATTCGACAGCATCTGTCTCAGCAGGCCAGAATTCGACAGCATCTGTCTCAGCAGGCCAGAATTCGACAGCATCTGTCTTCCAGATTTCGACTGCATCTGTCAGAATTCGACTGCATCTGTCTTCCAGAATTCGACTGCATCTGTCTTCCAGATTTCGACTGCTTCTGCTATCCAGATTTCGACTGTGCCTGCTTCTGCTATCCAGATTTCGACTGTGCCTGCTTCTGCTATCCAGATTTCTGCTGCATCAGTCGAAATTACCTTGCCCACTTGTTGTTGGATATTTTTGCCCACTTTTTGATGACCATGTGCTTTGACCATTTGCTCATGTGCATTGTCCACTTGAGGATGGCTCTTTGATGACTACCTTGGCCAACTTGATTTGCCACTTTTTCCTCTTTTGGACCATTTTGCCCCTCATATTTTCCTATAAATAGAGGCTTGATCCTCACTTGTACCTAAGCTTGAATTTTGTTAGAAAATCAATGACAAAGGCTCTCTAATTATTCATGACTTCAATTTACTCTTCATGCTTTTTATGATTCTTGTTTATTTACCTTCTTGCCCTTTAAATTCTTGCTATTTATTTTCCAAGTCATTTACTTTCATTGCTATTTAAATTCTCGCTCTTTACTTTCTCGCTCTTTACTTTTCGCTCTTTACTTTTTCGCTCTTTTATTTTCCCTGCTATTTACTTTCTTGCCCTTTTATTTTTTCAAGTCATTTACTTTCATTGCTATTTAATTTCTCGCTCTTTACTTTTCGCTCTTTACTTTTTCGCTCCTTTATTTTCCTTGTTATTTACTTTTTTGCCCTTTAAATTTCCAAGTCAAGTAAACTACTGGCAAGTCAAGTAAATTACTGGCAAGTCAAGTAAATTACTGGCAATTTTCTTTTCAAGCAATTTACTTTCTTGTCATTTACAATTCCGCTATTTATAATTTTGCACTTTACCGCTTTCTTTTATTTCTCGCTACTTAACTTTATGTTTTCTTCTTTTATTTCCTTTTCTCCTCTTTTGTCTACAATGATCATGAGTGAGTAGACTTTACTAAAACATTCCTTCTTTCTAAAAACACTTTCTTTTCAGTTAATCAACTTTGAAAAATTAAATTGGTATTCACTTAGGCTCTCCCTGTGGACCGATACTCTTTTATTACGCGATACGACCCGTGCACTTGCGGGGCTATCAGAGACTCAATCCTAGAGCACATTAAAAGCACAAAGACTAAATTACCCTTAGACCTAGTTTCATCCTATAAATACCCCCCTCATTCCCACACCTATGGATCCTTTTTTTTCAGCTTCTCATTCTGCTACACAAAACCCTAGCACACCAAAGCTTCCCCCTTCTCCTCTCTTCTTGCGAAACTACCCCCTTCTCCCTCATCCATTTTTCTTCAAAAATCAACCATCAAATCCTTCATTTCTTGTTAGATCATCATCACTCCTTCCATTCTCTTCAAGGTTGCATCATCAAATTGCTAAGAGCTAGCAATCTTTGTGTTCATATCATCTCCTTCTTCATTTCTTTGTGATTTTGAGGTAAACCTTGAAACTTTGCATCCCATATTTAGTTCTTCTTGCACAATCTCTCTTCTACTCCCAACTCCTTCTTGATTGCTTGTTGTTGTTGCTTTGAGGATCCATTTCAAACATTTTGACAAAGACTTAGGGAGCTATGGGTGTTTGAGATGGGTCCTTGGCCTTGAAGGAGTTGTTCTTGGGCTTGATTAATTTCCCTTGCATTTTCTTGTTCATGTCATGAATTGTAAGTTGAATTTTGGGTTTGATTTTTGGTGTATGAGGCTTCGGTTTTGAGCTTATAGATTTAGGGTTTTTGTTGCCTTTTTCTTTCCTTTAATTTATGTGAAGAATAGATGCATGTTTTGCTTGATAATTATCTTGTAACATGCCATGATAATTTAGGGTTTAGTCATGTACTTTGTTCTACATGTTGATTGTGAATCTTGACATGAAATAATTGTGCCTATTTTTGTGCTTGAAAAAGTTGTTTGATCTTGTGTAAACGAATGCAATTGTATCAATGTGTTTTTTTTATTTTTAACCACTCACTTACTTTTTACTTTAACATTCATTAACTTTTTACTAAAACATAAAAAGATTTTACCACTTCCCATTTACCTCATGCATTTTTACTTTACCATCTCATTAAATAATTACCATTCACTTCATGAATTTTTACTTTACCATCTCATTAAATAATTACCATTCACTTCATGCATTTTTACTTTACCATCTCATTAAATAATTACCATTCACTTCATGCATTTTTACTTTACCATCTCATTAAATAATTCCCATTCACTTCATGCATTTTTACTTTACCATCTCATTAAATAATTACCATTCACTTCATGCATTTTTACTTTACCATCTCATTAAATAATTACCATTCACTTCATGCATTTTTACTTTACCATCTCATTAAATAATTCCCATTCACTTCATGCATTTTTACTTTACCATCTCATTAAATAATTACCATTCACTTCATGCATTTTTACTTTACCATCTCATTAAATAATTACCATTCACCTCATGCATTTTTACTTTACTTTTCACTAACTTCTTACTTAAAGTTTTACAACTTATCAACTTACAAAAATACCCAAAACATTTTCACATTCATGCATCTTCATTCATACTTAGTTTATGTGACACTCTCATGCATCCTCATATGCTTATATCTCTTGCATCCTCTTATGCATCCTTGTATTCCATCCATTCATAAATAAAGTTCTATGCATCCATTCCTTGTACACTCATGCACTTACATGCTTACCTAATCATGCATCCTTGCTTACATATTCAATAATTTAACTTAGAATACTCTATGCACGTAATCGACCCCCGAACCGATATCTCTAGTTTTCAAAAGACCATCCGCCTTGTTCAAAAGACCTTTTTTCAATGTTTTGGTCTTAAAATTAAAATATTGGTGGCGGCTTCAAAATTTTTCCACGTTGTACATTGAGAAACTCAAACCGGATTTTTCGGGGTGCAACAGCTGGCGACTTCACTGGGGACACTTTTTAAAAGACGAGGGTCAAGCCTAACTAATTTAAATGTGTGGTTTAATGTATTGTTGATTTGATTAAAACCTTGTTTGCCTTTCTTTCTTATCATTGATTGTAGGCATATGCATTTGTCTTCTTCTATGTAGTTCCCTATCTCATCTTTTATTCCTTTTCTTTTATTGCTTATGCCCATGCATTCTTCCAATCCCCATAATCCCTTCTTCTTCGCTCCCTTTCTTCGGTAAGTTCATGCATCTTTCCCCCTATTCTATCATGTCCCCTCTTCTTAAGGTAAGCAATATCCTTGTTTATAGATATTCCAGGTATGGAACCCTAGGGTAGATAACTTGTTATTGCTTGCTATTGTATGGACTGCTTTGGTTTTCATTTCAGGTGGGGGTAGTGCTAGGGAAAATGCCCTTGACACACACTACACTTATACCCTGTGACTATGTGTTTTGAGTGGGACCATAACCCAGGTCTGCAAAAACTTAGGAGAGTGGATTCGAGTAGTGAGAGCCCATCAGGACCTTTGTCCGTTTGGCTACTTGCGAAAGTTTCAACCAGAGTTGTGCTCTTTCATGATGCCTCGCACCTAGCAGTTTGTTGCATTTGTGGGGAGTTTTGTGAAAGGGACTGTAGCTCTGGTGGCCTTGTGAGGGAGTGAATAAAGCTACATGGGAAGATTACCCTTTAAATTGCCCTAGATCGTAGGTCTCACCTCTTCTTAGGTCACAAGGGCTTTTCCAAAATTGTGTGTTGCATTATTACATCTAGTTTAGTTCTTTTCCTTCAACGATTTTCAAAAAAACAAAAAAATCAAAAAAAATATATTTTTCCTTCTCTTTCATAAATACCAATATGAGGTGGCATATAGGGTATACTGCCCTAAATTTTCAAATCTCCACCTGTAAATATCTTTCTTTATGTAAATAACATGAAAAGGCATCCTCATCATCTGCACTTTGCATCATGACATCATGCATTACATAAAACAAAATTTTGGGATAAAACAATTATCATCCCTATGGTATTTCATTCGTTCATAATCATGAAAAATCATCAAGTGATGCAATTTACGGTATCCTCATTCAAAATGCACATTCGTTCATTCATTCACCCACTCATTCCGTCGTCCATCCATATCACATCATCGCATTAATACTTTTCTGTGTCGCAAATGAAAATAATCATTAACGTCTCATCTCACATGCACCTTCATTCAATATCTCTCATGCATTAGGAAAGTAATTGCAAGCATCACGCATTTCATTTCATTGCATAAGAAAAATGAAAACCAGAAGCAGCTATCATCCATATCGCATTTCATTCATCCTTGATTATGCAAAAGCTGTCATCAAATAAAGTTGGGCATCACATCAATATTGCGTGCATATATCATTCTGCTATTCATATAGCCTTAGCTCAAATGCACCATTTTCTGCATGCATTATTATTTTTCTCTTTCATATCATAACAAATAGACAAAAATCCAAAAATGTATGTTTTCTACTAGAATTTAGAAAATGCATCGCATGTACCCCTTTTCCCTTTTTTCATGGCATAAAAAATAAGCACTTGAACGTTTCATTTTGCATGCATTTCCACGCGTTAAAAATAATTGTGAGTATCATGCATTTCATTTCATTGCATAAAAACAAAATAAAACAGGAAGCAATTATCATCCGCATTGCATAAGCATCACATTCACCCGAGTGCATGTACAAAAAATCATCATCAAATAATACGGACATCGCGTCAATGTGGCACTCATGCATCATTTCTTTAACCTCATCACTTTGTTGGAATACATCATTTCTCCCTCCATGCATCCTTTCGACACAAAGAAAAATTTCTCATGTGATGGCTTAATGGATAGAAGTGCACCTTTGAACGACGAAGGGTAATGTCTCAAATTTGTTTGTCGACTACAAATTTGAGATGTTACTCTACGATGTCAGAGCACGTTGACCCAGTCGAACGTGTTTTAATTTCAAGTAGGAAATTAAATTGGGTCAACTAATTGTCAAAACGTTTCAGTACATTGTGTGAAGTATTGAGTCAGGATCCACTCAATGTTTCAGGCAAGTTACTCAGGGTAACGACAATCAGTTGCCTCATATCACCATTCTTGCATCTCTCATCATTCAAAAAAGGGGCATTGGCATTTCGCATCTTGTCTCGCCTCTAAAAAAATAAAAATCAAAAATCAAAAATCATTTTGAAAAAAAAGGGGGGCATCATTCTTGCATCATTCGCATTGGTATTCCATATTTTGTCTTGCATTAAAAACAACAAAATAATTTAGAATAAGCCACACTTTTCGAGTAGTCGTTCTCCACGCATTTGCATTGCATATCATAATTTGTTCATTCATTCATTGCATAAAATAAAAGTTGTGATGAGAAGCGAGACGTTCTTGCAAAACAATCATCCTTTTTTGAAAAAGTTTATCCTTACTTGGTTGCAAACTCAAGGTGTTCCAAGGCACTCAGTTTTTCAAATCAATAGCTCATTTGCATGTCTTTCAAAAGCACTGCATCCCATCCATTCCATGAAAAAAAACTGAAGCAACTCATCAATTCAATGTTCTAACTAATGTTGACTCTCTGTGAAGCATTCCTATAGTGAACGTGCATGACACGTGCAGTTTCTCTTGTTTGAGTCAGTCAGTTCCTTCCTTGTCATCATCACCATCCAAGTCTAACCCCGCCCCGTCCATCCATAAGGCGCATATTCTCTCCCATCAGTGCATACTTGACTTTTTGGTTCATTCTCACTAACACTCTAAGACCTCCATGCTGGGGCAATTCTGTGATCACTAACTTTCTTTATTGGCATTATTTTCCTTTAGTGCAAGTCTTTCCAAAAAAAAAAGGAGAAGAGATAAATGAGAAGAACAACCTCGTTAGGTTGAAACCCCGCAAAGGGAAGCCTAGGCAAAAAGGAGCGCCCGGTGGATTGAAAACTCGCAAAGAGCGGTACAGGCAAAAATTAGGGCATAAAAAATGCAAAGAAAAGAGCAAACACATATAGATAGATAAATTGTAGTCAAGTTTTACGAAAAAATAAGCAATCGGAATTTGAAATGAAGTTTGGCCATCCAAAAGTTCCCTTTCCTACCCACCTTAAGCCAAGAAAAACCAAAATCCAAAAATCACCCTAGACAAGGATCGCCTCAAATATCCAAAAAAAAAAAGAAAAAAAGTGCATCACTTTTTATCAGCTCACCCGAGTCAAAGAAGGAAAAGAATCATAAAACAAAAAAAAGAGAGAGAAAATCAAAAAAAGGATTCAAAAATGAAAATCCCAAAACAAAAGAAAATACAAAAGAAATGTAAGTGGTGAGCTGGTACATGTTACCACAAAACACAAGAGATCCTTGTCTCAATAACCTTCAAACACTTCATCATTCCCATACACCCCTCCTTCCATAAACCGCAAACACTTCCCTTTGACCTCGGTAACCCGCCCTCCACAAACCCTTAGCCAAGAATAAAACTTCCAAACACCTCATCAAGCCAATTAACCATCATAAATCATCGATCATCAGCCAACGCCGAATAAAAATCATCCTACCATTAGCCCCCAAGCTCTTCATTAAGCCCAATCATCCCTCCTCCACAAAACACCACAATCCCGAAAAGTCCATTCTGTAACACCCCGTTAATTTCTATCTTGTAGAAATTACCGAAGCGCACTACTGAAATACATCAGAGTGACTTTCCTTTTTAAAATATTGAACACATACTAAACTTCGATAAATCACTCATCGAACGTGCTTACATATCTGAACATAATATATATAAAGTCAGTCCTTACACCCTCAACTAGTGTTCAATACTCAAAAACCGAAAGTCTGTGGAAGCGATTTACAACTTGAAAGACATAAGTCGTACTGAATAACAATACCGAAATACAAATGAAACTGAATAACAAGACATAATGAAATAAAGGTATCGGCTGCTCCTCAAGCATCTTCATAGCCGTGCCTCACGGTCTTCAACTTTCCCTGCTTAACTGAAAAACAACAACAATGGATTAGGTGAGACAACTTGTCTCAGTGAGTTCTAACGCGACCCCTTACTAATCCTCTCGGTTCAATTATGCTTGATTCATATTTCTAAACTCCATAACTCACAGTCCTCAAAGTTGACTATGTGGTGGTACTAATCACAATCACTGAGCCTAAACCATGAACTATGCTCAATCACTGAGCCTAACAATGAACTATCCTCAATCACTGAGCCTAACAATGATTCTTAGCGTGTCACCGGTCACTTGGCATAATAAGCTTCCGGTGAACCCGTCCCCACTAATCACTAGTGGGTCCCTGATGGAGCCTAGGTTCATAAGGATCATGACTTCCTCTCCCCCAGCACACTAATCTGAAATAGGGTCATCACCCTAACAATGAACTATGCTCAATCACTGAGCCTAAACAATGATGCATATACAATATACAATAACAATGAACAATGAAAACTGCTCAATCACTGAGCCTAACCTGAAAGCATACTCATTCACTGAGCTTCATCATGACCTAATCTTATTCTTAACATTAGGTGGTCTAATTATTACCTTAATCTTATAATTTAGTGAATCTCACATGGATTACTAAGGTTTGCTAACTTAGTTTAACAATCTTACTAAACCAATCAGCCCAGCACAATACATAAATCACAAAGTCATAACATGAAACCAATGGTCAATCACATGAGCATTCACTTAACCTGAACATAATCCAAACATAACCGATCATATGGTACTAAAATAACTTGGATCCAATCACAGTCAATTACCACTCAATTCAAGGCAATTCAATTATAGTCTCATTGGGGAAGGTGGAAGAAGGGATTAGAAAGCAATTGGAATCGTTCGGAATGATTTAAAACATTTTTTTAAAATAGGCAACCCGAAGACCACGCACGACCCGTGTGCCCATACACACGATCCGTGCGTGTCCATCATTTATCGTATCATTCCATCTGATCCTTAGTTACTTCCCGATCAACTCTACCACTTTGATCATAACCAAACAATGGTATTAATAGGGTCACATCATCACATTTGGTTGGGAAGGAGATCAGAGGAGGTTTGGAACTGAAAGGAACGACGAAACGGAAATTCGGGGTCCGGCAACAGGCATAGATGCACGACCCGGGCGCATGGGGCGCACGACCCGTGTGCCCTGGGCGGAGTTCCAGAAAGTGGCGCACGACCCGGGTGCATGGGGCGCACGACCCGTGTGCCCTGGACAGATTTCAGAATGTGCTGGTTTTTGTTATTTTCGTTCCGTTTCGCTTTCCGATCGTTTCCAATCCATAACCCGATCAACTTCCAACCTTCAAACACATCTTATACATATATTTCCAGGCACAATTCAGCCATATAACAATCAATCCACGATCATGACATGCAATTTCATGATTTAAACGATATTTATGCAAAACGGTTTCACACCAGATTTTTATAAAAGCGAGACTCGATCCAGAATTCACAACACTTTCAATTTTAATCCTAGTGAGTATAGAACTCACCTTTTCGTGACGACGTTACACCCGACACCGAAACCTCGCGAATACGGACGAACGGAGGATCACGAACTCGCTCGGACTCGCTCCAACTTATTCCCAACTGAAAACCCAGCTACAATTCTTCCTCCTAATGCTTGAACTAAGTCCTAGTATTGAGTTTCAAGCTTCAGTTACAGCATGCAATGCTAGTAGACACCTTTTTCACCATTTGAGCTTGGGACTTCATAAATGGTGATTTTGGGATAGAGGAGGGTGATGACTTCGATTTCAGTATCACTAGGAAGGAAATGGTGAGTTGTTGTTGAATATGCTACTGGATTGGACATGCATGGAGTTTTGGAAAAACTCTCTTCCTCTCTTTCCCTCTCACCCTCTCACGCCCCTCTCCCTCTCTTTGCTGTTTTGTTTCAGATTTCACAAAATGAAATGTTTGTGTTGTTTGTTGTTTCAGCTGGAAGTAGAGCTTATATAGGGTAAGGTACAAGGACGAAAATACCCCTCACTTACTAACTCTATTCCATATGACTCCTCTCAATCCTAACTTAACCTTATTAATTACTCAATCACATACAATTCCATACTCAACAACTCAAACAAGTCATTTTCAATTCAAACAAATTTCAATCAATTAAATAATTCACTAATAATCAATATTATATTAATATAATTAAATAGAAAAATAGGGGATGTTACATTCACCCCAACTTTTAAAAATTTTGTCCTCAAAATTGGACCAGTCAAAACAATTAGCACACAATATACCTTTCGCTGATCCGGCATTGGCTTCGCCTTTCTGAGCGTCCAACACAAATACCTTTCCGCTTGCAGAGTTAGAATTCCCTTCTCGATTCTTCTTCTTCAACGGGCATTCGTTAGCATAATGCCCTTCGCCCTTGCAATAATAACACATCGTTGATCCCTGGCAACATTCTCCAGTGTGAGGCCTTCCACATTTCGGACACTTACCGGACCTTAGTAGTTCGGATGCTGTAGGTTGCTTCCCTTTGTTGTAGGTACTCCTCGGTTCATCACTTGGGGATGACAATTCCAAGGTTTTCCTCTTCTCTTTCCGATACGCTCTCCTTTCCTCATACATCTTGTTGAGATCTGCCTCTGCAACATAAGCTTGTTGCACCAATCCAGCATAACTGGTCATAACATAAGAGCTAAGACCTTGGGCCACATCCGCACGAAGACCTGCCTTGTACATCTGCATCTTCCACTCATCATTAGGGGCATGCTTTGCCAATTGATAAAACTGCGACAACCTTTCAAACTTGGCGGTGAACTCACCCACTGACATCTCACCTTGCCTCAAGTTAACAAACTCGGCTTGCTTGCTTAACTTCATCACCGGAGGGAAGAAGTGACCAGAAAAAATTTCTTTGAAGTTGGCCCAGGTAACCGGAGTTCCCTGATTCACCATTAGTTCATGAGCATTGGTCCACCAGGTTTGAGCATCTTCCTCGAGCATATGGGTGGCAAAAAGAACCTTTTCTTCTTCGGTACATTGAAGGGTCCTAAAAATCTTCTCCATCGAATCCAACCAGAAATTTGATACCATTACCTCAGGTCCTCCTTAGAAACTTTGGGGATTCATCTTCTGGAAACGAAAGTAAGCCCTATTCGGATCTTCCAGAGGAGGTTGTTGAACATTTGGTTGTTGTTGATCCATCCTCTCATGATGCATCTGAGCCATTTGAGCCATCTGCTGCTGCTGCATTTGCATCATGTCATTCATCATCTTCTGTTGCGTCTCGATGACATTCTGCATCCATTCGGTATGAGGATCAACAGGGACGCTTCTCCTACTTCCACCAGCCATGATTCTGCGAAATATGCACAAAGTGTTTAGTTGATCAGGCTAAACGTCTAATAGCATACTAAGAGGAATCACACTTAGAGGACTTAAGAGACTCATGATTCTAAGCCCGACTAGGTCGAACTGCTCTGATACCAATTGTAACACCCCGTTAATTTCTATCTTGTAGAAATTACCGAAGCGCACTACTGGCATACATCAGAGTGACTTTCCTTTTTAAAATATTGAACACATACTAAACTTCGATAAATCACTCATCGAACGTGCTTACATATCTGAACATAATATATATAAAATCGGTCCTTACACCCTCAACTAGTGTTCAATACTCAAAAACCGAAAGTCTGCGGAAGCGATTTACAACTTGAAAGACATAAGTCGTACAATCGAGTAGTCTTAAGATACTGAATAACAATACCGAAATACAAATGAAACTGAATAACAAGACATAATGAAATAAAGGTATCGGCTGCTCCTCAAGCATCTTCATAGCCGTGCCTCACGGTCTTCAACTTTCCCTACTTAACTGAAAAACAACAACAATGGATTGGGTGAGACAACTTGTCTCAGTGAGTTCTAACGCGACCCCTTACTAATCCTCTCGGTTCAATTATGCTTGATTCATATTTCTAAACTCCATAACTCATAGTCCTCAAAGTTGACTATATGGTGGTACTAATCTCAATCACTGAGCCTAAACCATGAACTATGCTCAATCACTGAGCCTAACAATGAACTATGCTCAATCACTGAGCCTAACAATGATTCTTAGCGTGTCACCGGTCACTTGGAATAATAAGCTTCCGGTGAACCCGTCCCCACTAATCACTAGTGGGTCCCTGATGGAGCCTAGGTTCATAAGGATCATGACTTCCTCTCCCCCAGCACACTAATCTGAAATAGGGTCGTCACCCTAACAATGAACTATGCTCAATCACTGAGCCTAAACAATGATGCATATACAATATGCAATAACAATGAACAATGAAAACTGCTCAATCACTGAGCCTAACCTGAAAGCATACTCATTCACTGAGCTTCATCATGACCTAATCTTATTCTTAACATTAGGTGGTCTAATTATTACCTTAATCTTATAATTTAGTGAATCTCACATGGATTACTAAGTTTTGCTAACTTAGCTTAACAATCTTACTAAACCAATCAGCCCAGCACAATACATAAATCACAAAGTCATAACATGAAACCAATGGTCAATCACATGAGCATTCACTTAACCTGAACATAATCCAAACATAACCGATCATATGGTACTAAAATAACTTGGATCCAATCACAGTCAATTACCACTCAATTCAAGGCAATTCAATTATAGTCTCATTGGGGAGGTGGAAGAAAGGAATAGAAAGCATTTGGAATCGTTCGGAATGATTTAAAACAATTTTTTAAAATAGGCAACCCGAAGACCACGCACGACCCGTGCGCCCATACACACGATCCGTGCGTGTCCATCATTTATCGTATCATTCCATCCGATCCTTAGTTACTTCCCGATCAACTCTACCACTTTGATCATAACCAAACAATGGTATTAATAGGGTCACATCATCACATTTGGTTGGGAAGGAGATCAGAGAAGGTTTGGAACTGAAACGAACGACGAAACGGAAATTCGGGGTCCGGCAACAGGCATAGACGCACGACCCGGGCGCATGGGGCGCACGACCCGTGTGCCCTGGGCGGAGTTCCAGAAAGTGGCGCACGACCCGGGTGCATGGGGCGCACGACACGTGTGCCCTGGACAGATTTCAGAATGCGCTGGTTTTTGTTATTTTCGTTCCGTTTCGCTTTCCGATCGTTTCCAATCCATAACCCGATCAACTTCCAACCTTCAAACACATCTTATACATATATTTCCAGGCACAATTCAGCCATATAACAATCAATCAATCCACGATCATGACATGCAATTTCATGATTTAAACGATATTTATGCAAAACGGTTTCACACCAGATTTTTATAAAAGCGAGACTCGATCCAGAATTCACAACACTTTCAATTTTAATCCTAGTGAGTATAGAACTCACCTTTTCGTGACGACGTTACACCCGACACCGAAACCTCGCGAATACGGACGAACGGAGGATCACGAACTCGCTCGGACTCGCTCCAACTTATTCCCAACTGAAAACCCAGCTACAATTCTTCCTCCTAATGCTTGAACTAAGTCCTAGTATTGAGTTTCAAGCTTCAGTTACAGCATGCAATGCTAGTAGACACCTTTTTCACCATTTGAGCTTGGGACTACTTAAATGGTGATTTTGGGATAGAGGAGGGTGATGACTTCAATTTCAGTATCACTAGGAAGGAAATGGTGAGTTGTTGTTGAATATGCTACTGGATTGGACATGCATGGAGTTTTGGAAAAACTCTCTTCATCTCTTTCCCTCTCACCCTCTCACGCCCCTCTCCCTCTCTTTGCTGTTTTGTTTCAGATTTCACAAAATGAAATGTTTGTGTTGTTTGTTGTTTCAGCTGGAAGTAGAGCTTATATAGGGTAAGGTACAAGGACGAAAATACCCCTCACTTACTAACTCTATTCCATATGACTCCTCTCAATCCTAACTTAACCTTATTAATTACTCAATCACATACAATTCCATACTCAACAACTCAAACAAGTCATTTTCAATTCAAACAAATTTCAATCAATTAAATAATTCACTAATAATCAATATTATATTAATATAATTAAATAGAAAAATAGGGGACGTTACACATTCCGATCAATGACCGAATGCTGTTGTTTTCTCAAATTTTAAATCTTAGGACCACTAAGTTTTATCTGTCTACAATGTGTTTGCTCAAAAGAAAAAAAAACAAACGATCAGAAAAGAGAAAGCTGATCAAGGAAAAACAAACCCTCAGGAAAAAGAGATGAGGGAACAAAAATAAACAGCCGGAAAAAAGAAAGCTGACGGAAAAAGGAAGACTTGCACTTCAAACGCATTCAAGTTGCATTAAAACAAGGTTTAGTGATCACCAAGTGAGGATTCTTTCATACTAAAAGTCAAAACTTTCATTGCATTTGAGTTTTTCTTAAAGAGAATCAAAGATGTGTGCTAGGGGACATTTCCTTCACCTCTCACTCCACTCAACCATGGGGAAATTTGTTCATCGTCTATCCCATTCACATACCACCCTCCGTTCATAACCGTCACCATAACTCTGTCACCTTTCACAACCTCACTCAAAGAAACTGTTGAAATGTCATTCCAAAGTGGGGCAAGTGCATTCCCATTCCTTCACCTCATTCATTCCCATAAAAACCTCACCGGGGCAATCTCTCAACTCACTATTCATCAAAACATGAATCACTGTCATTGCATCGCACACTTGCATTACAAGTATCAATCTTTGCATCAAACATCAAAGCACTACATTTGCATATTCGCATTTCATAAAGAGCAAAAGAAAACAAGCAAAGAAAAGCAGATGATCAGAAAAAGAAAGCTGATCATGCAAAATCATTCAAGAAAAAAAACAACAAACAAAGAAAAACAAACGATCAGAAAAAAGAAAGCTGGTCAAAGAAAAAAAAACCAAGAAAAGCAAACAGTCAGAAAGGAGAAAGCTGACAAAAGAGATGAAGAATCAGGAATAGCATTTCGCCACATTCATCATCACACCAAAATCATAGCATTGCATGCACATGCATAACATGCCCTTGCATAACGTGCACCCATACTCCATGCACTATTCCTTGCATCAACTGACGTATGCAGGTACCTCAATCCAGTGCGACAGCATTGGTCATTTCAATCAATCAATCAACAGGATTCGTGAATCCCTTCAGGACCCAAGTGTCCCTTCAAAAGCAGACTTCACCTCGTATTCGAGCTGCGGGTAAGTCCTTCAGACCCCGAGTGGTCCTTCAGACTAGTTGTGTCAGCCTAAGACACAGTGGACGTCCTTCATGGTCAACATATCAGTTCCGGATCTGATCTTGACCCATCATGGCCGCTCGAATGCAAAGGCCCCCTCAGACCGTTTTGCTAGTACCATAGCTAGTAGCGCTCCTTCAGACCACGACGGTCCTTCAATTAAGGCCTAGGCAGCCTTCCAGACCCTGAGTGGTCCTTCAGAGCCTTAGTGATCCTTCAGACCCTGAGTGGTCCTTCAGAGCCTTAATGCTCCTTCAGACCCTGAGTGGTCCTTCAGAGCCTTAGTGCTCCTTCAGACCCTGAGTGGTCCTTCAGAGCCTTAGTGCTCCTTCAGATCTCGAGTGGTCCGTCATTTTCTCTCTCGGTTAATGCGCCAAGTGTTAACCGTTCCCCGTTTGTTCTCAAGCCCATCTATTCAAAAAATAGAAAAAGAAAAAGAGGAAAATTCGGGTTTCCCTAAGTAGACAAAATCGGTATAATTTCTGAATTCTTTATCTTCATTTTGCCTCGGAATATGTTTCGGCCAATTCATATTCCTCGTTAAAATTCAGATAAAGAGGGGCAGCTGTCATACCCTAATTTTGTCCGGCTTAGGTTAAAACCCAAATTTTCCACAATAAATAAATAAATTGAAGAATGAATAGCATCATGCATTACATTTTGGGTCTTAGAAGTCATTCCAAGGTCTTTAAAGTCATTTTTAGGGTTGGAATGCACTTTTTAAGCAAATTAGGGTTTTAGGGTCAAAAAGGGCATTTTGGTCATTTTTCCCAAAAAGATGATTTTCTCGCCAAAAATGCGCATCCACAAAGAGTACATTTTTATTCTATCAAGGATAATTTTTGTACAATTTTTTAGAAAGAAAACCCTAGTCAAAAATAATTAAAATGTATTTTTCCGTTTTTAGTGCATAGAAAAATAAAAAGGACCATTAAATATTCCTCAATTCTTAAGTGACAATTTTTATTGTCATGGGGGACTAGAGGGAATATTTTATGGTGCCCAAAAACATGTAACACATTTTCAATAGTTGCATTCCCATTATTTCCCATGACCAAAATTGAAACTCAAAATAAGGAAGTGTCTTCAAATAAGACAAAAAGACCAAAAAACAAGTTTTTTTTCCTCCTTATCCCCTCAATTTCGAATCTCTCTCTCTCTCTCTCCAATTTCTTCCACACTCTTCCATTATACCCTCTTTGGTAAAATACTCCACTCACTTACACTAACCCCTTCATAAGAAAACCCAAAGTTCCCTCTTTGGTAACAATTCTTCCCTAAAAGGCCCTTAACCCTACCTCACATAAAATATCTCTTCCAAAATAAGAAAATTCATTTTTCTTTTTCCTTTTTTTTTCCTTCTTCATTTTCGCCCCCCTCTCTCCCATACTCTTCATTTTGTGCTTCTTCAATACCCTTAATCCATGTGAGGATTAATCTCAACCCTTGATTCAAAATTGAGACTCGATCCTAGAGCACATTAAAAGCACAAAGACTAAATTACCCTTAGACCTAGTTTCATCCTATAAATACCCCCCTCATTCCCACACCTATGGATCCTTTTTTTTTGGCTTCTCATTCTCCTACACAAAACCCTAGCACACCAAAGCTTCCCCCTTCTCCTCTCTTCTTGCGAAACTACCCCCTTCTCCCTCATCCATTTTTCTTCAAAAATCAACCATCAAATCCTTCATTTCTTGTTAGATCATCATCACTCCTTCCATTCTCTTCAAGGTTGCATCATCAAATTGCTAAGAGCTAGCAATCTTTGTGTTCATATCATCTCCTTCTTCATTTCTTTGTGATTTTGAGGTAAGCCTTGAAACTTTGCATCCCATATTTAGTTCTTCTTGCACAATCTCTCTTCTACTCCCAACTCCTTCTTGATTGCTTGTTGTTGTTTCTTTGAGGATCCATTTCAAACATTTTGACAAAGACTTAGGGAGCTTTGGGTGTTTGAGATGGGTCCTTGGCCTTGAAGGAGTTGTTCTTGTGCTTGATTAATTTCCCTTGCATTTTCTTGTTCATGTCATGAATTGTAAGTTGAATTTTGGGCTTGATTTTTGGTGTATGAGGCTTCGGTTTTGAGCTTATAGATTTAGGGTTTTTGTTGCCTTTTTCTTTCCTTTAATTTATGTGAAGAATAGATGCATGTTTTGCTTGATAATTATCTTGTAACATGCCATGATAATTTAGGGTTTAGTCATGTACTTTGTTCTACATGTTGATTGTGAATCTTGACATGAAATAATTGTGCCTATTTTTGTGCTTGAAATAGTTGTTTGATCTTGTGTAAATGAATGCAATTGTATCAATGTGTTTTTTTTTTATTTTTAACCACTCACTTACTTTTTACTTTACCATTAATTAACTTTTTACTAAAACATAAAAAGATTTTACCACTTCCCATTTACCTCATGCATTTTTACTTTACCATCTCATTAAATAATTACCATTCACTTCATGCATTTTTACTTTACCATTTCATTAAATAATTACCATTCACTTCATGCATTTTTACTTTACCATCTCATTAAATAATTACCATTCACTTCATGCATTTTTACTTTACCATCTCATTAAATAATTACCATTCACTTCATGCATTTTTACTTTACCATCTCATTAAATAATTACCATTCACTTCATGCATTTTTACTTTACCATCTCATTAAATAATTACCATTCACCTCATGCATTTTTACTTTACTTTTCACTAACTTCTTACTTAAAGTTTTACAACTTATCAACTTGCAAAAATACCCAAAACATTTTCACATTCATGCATCTTCATTCATACTTAGTTTATGTGACACTCTCATGCATCCTCATATGCTTATATCTCTTGCATCCTCTTATGCATCCTTGTATGCCATCCATTCATAAATAAAGTTCTATGCATCCATTCCTTGTACACTCATGCACTTACATGCTTTCCTAATCATGCATCCTTGCTTACATATTCAATCATTTAACTTAGAATACTCTATGTTTACAACCAATTGTATTCACTTGTTCTTGATGCCATGTAAATGTCTTGACTTGATTGTGTGCCCTCCTCTCCACTTGTATGACCTCCTAATGGAGACGTAAGTCTACATGCATGTTGTAGCATAGAGCCATTAGGGTAAATACAATCCTTCTTGCACACACACAATTACTTTGAGAACTTTGTTTTGCATCTTTAATAATTGAATCCTTTGATTGTATGGGCATGTTTAATCTTGGTTAATGAATAATATGTTCATGTTTGCTTGAGTATTATTCATTCATTTGCATTTGGTTATGGATTTAGAATTGGCTTGAAATGTTCTACTCCTTTTCTAAAACCCATTTCCTAAAATCATTTCAAAACAAAAGGAAACTTTTACTTTCAAAACAAAATAAATCAATCGTCATTAAACACCAATCGCGCCGTTGCCGATTAGGTTGTTAATGATGATGTTGTTTTCAAAAGGAGTTAGTAGCGAAACCATTCTAACCGTTGTTGTTCGTTTTTCGCGAAAGCTCAATCCTTTTTCAAAACCAAAAGATTAGAACTACGTCGCTTTGATTCCCATTTGAGATACGTAGGAGCGAGTCACGTTCTCGTCAAGCGCAACAAATAAAAATCCTTTTCGCAACCCTAAACCAATCATTTTCACAAAACAAACCAAAAAGTCATTTTCAAACCCATTGTTATTAGTGACTATCACTCAAAGCCTTGGCTTGTTTGATTGTCATGAACACTATCCAGAGTCATTAGTAATGATCACTCAAAGCCTTTGCTTGCTTGATCATTATGAAAGCTCTTCCCCTTTTCAAACATTTTCAAAACCAAAAAACCAAGAACTACGTAGCTTTGAATTCTCCATCGCACCGGGAGATACGTAGGAGCGGGCCATGTCCCGTCAAGCACTGTTTCTAAAAACCCTTTCCCCCCCCCCCTTTCTCGCCAAAAATAAAAATTTTCATTAAGTTTTCTCATTCATCTTCAAACAAGAAATAAATAGGCAAATCTAGGTATTTTTCAAATCAAACGTTAAAACCACACATTTAATTATAGGTTCCCTTTCGGTAGAAAGGACGTGCGCGGTGCTAACACCTTCCTCGCACGTAATCGATCCCCGAACCGATATCTCTAGTTTTCAAAAGACCATCCGCCTTGTTCAAAAGACCTTCTTTCAATGTTTTGGTCTTAAAATTAAAATATTGGTGGCGGCTTCAAAATTTTTCCACGTTGTACATTGAGAAACCCAAACCGGATTTTTCGGGGTGCAACAGCGCCGAGGCGACTCTATCTAGTAACCTCGACTTGGGGGGAAACTGTTCCGCATCGACTAAACTAATAGGCGCAATTCAGCAAAGCCCACAATCCATATAAAATCACTGTCATATTACTGCTACAGGTACACATTTATTACCTCACAATCACCTATTCCCAATGCTGACTTAAGCATCGGAGTGTGTGCAGTTACCACCCCCTTGTGCTGGGCTAACTCGGTTGACATTACTTCGAGGGCTTATCCATCATCAAGACGATCATATCTCGGGCGTAACTCGGAGCAAGCTAGCTACTCAGCTTGGTGAGAACTTCGGTCTCCAACTCGGCCGAAGCCTGCAGCCAAAACAGATCAGCATCTAAGGACGACAACAACAGCTCAGATTCTAACGAAGATAAGTGAAAATCAAACGACCGACCTGTGGTCCTGGTAATCTTTGGTTGATACCTAGTGTAAGGCAGAGAAACACGGAAGACCATGAAGAGAAAGTGGAACGTAATCCTGAATGTTGCTTCATCATCTGTCGATGAGATAAAATCTGACCGACCAACTTTGGCCTTTAGGGACAAGATCTCCTTGATGGAAAGCCCAACAAATATATTCCACTGGTATTTTGAGCTGCCATGGCAAACATAGAAATAAAAGAAGAATCCCGGTAGACCAAGGAAACTTGGCGAACATAATGTTTCTCGGTCTCCTAACTAGGCTGGGTATCTCGGAGGAGGATCTTACCCCTTACAGGAGATCAAACCTCTCTAGGTTTAACATATCGAAGACAAAGCCTGTAACATCCCCAAATTAGCTAATTAGATTTAATTAAATTAGCTCGAGGTTAAGTTGATTAGTGAGCATAATTATCTTAGTTATGAAATGGTATCATGGATCAAATAGATAAATAACATTTTGTTTAAACATAATTAGTAGTTATGCTAAGTGTGGAGACTTGAGTGTAAGTGTTGGATTAGTGGTGAGTTAAATGAGATGCTAATGAGGGAGGGTAGAAGAGTCTTTTCTCATCCTTAAGTAGCCACCCCTCAGCTGACCAAACCACTCCCCCACACTTCATTTCCTTCATTTCTGAAATTCTAAAACAGCAAAGAGGTAAGAGGAGAGAGAGGAGAGAAAGTCGAGCAAGGGAGAGGAAGAAGGAGAGGAGAGGAATTCCTGGATTCAGCTTGCATGTAAGTCATACTCACACCATTCTCCTCCATTTTTCGTTCTCTTCACATTAGTACCACTTTTGACCACTCATTCACCTCCTTTCCCATTTCACCATTTTTGTCCATATGAAGCTCCAAGCTCCAAAAATGGAGTCTAATAGCTGAATACAGTTGCATGTCCATTTTGGGAGCCACAAAGTGAGTAGCCACCCTCATAGGGTAGATTGGGAGTGAAGTTCGAAGTGGTAGAGGCTAGGCACTATCGGTTCAGTTTTTGGAGCGTTTGGAGTAGCGTGGAGTCGAGTCCGAAGTCGTTCGTGAAGTCATTTCATCGTTCCATCTCGCGGATTCGTTGATATTGCGATTTTCATCGCAACCGGTGAGTTCTATAACTCGCTTAGGGAATGTGTGTGTTTTTCTGAGTCTCCACCTTTTCGAAAACCGTTTTTCTAAAATAGTGATTTTAAACGATAAAGTGATGTGATTAATTGTTGAAATGTGCTGGATTGGATTGAATATGCCTGCTGTATTATACTGTTATAATGTGTATTGATGTTTGGGTCTCGATCGGAAGAGATTTTGGAATCGGAACGGAATGGAAAAACTCATGAAAAGTCAGTTTTCTGGAAAACAGATAGAGACGCACGGATCGTGTGCCTATGAGCACGGGTCGTGCGCCCCCATCTGATACGACAAGAAATGGATTTTTAAACAACGCACGGATCGTGCGCCTAGTCGCACGGGTCGTGCGTATGTCTCTGGAACTTTCTATAATTTTAGTGGATAACGCACGGATCGTGCGCTAAGTCGCACGGGTCGTGCGTATCTTTCTGGAAATCTTCTACAAACTGTTCAACAATGCACGGGTCGTGCGCCTACACGCACGAGTCGTGTGAGACTTTCTGACCTTCAATTTCAAAGTACCTTTTTATCTATTCCAAATGATTCCAACAATGTAAAGGTAACAATGGTATGAGATTGAACATGTTCGATAGAAAGTTTGTGTGTTATGAATAAAATGGAAAACCGCACTTAGAGAACGCGAGAGTGCATATGTCAAGAATGATAATAATACACGGTATTTGACTGATATTATACACTGTAATTGACTGAAATGACTAACAGCCCATTGTGGGTACACAGACTGTTAATGTATAATAAATACAAGAGGAAAAAGGGTGACGACCCTAAGAGGTTAGCATACTAGGGGAGGGGAAGTCATGAGCCCCAAAACCTAGACTCAAGAATGTTTCCCCCACTAGAAATAGCGGGATGGGTTCACCAACGTCAAGAGATGCCTATAAAATAGGTAGACTGAGGTGTTATGCTAAAAACATGGAACAAAGATTGCATGCTTCATGTGTCACTTAGGAGGGCCATGAGCATGAAGGTTACAGGAACTAAATGTAATTCCAAGTGGTTGCTTTTTAGGACCACGAGTTCAAAACAAGGCATAATGAACAGCTAGAGTAGTAAGGGGTCTCGATAGGACTCACTGAGATAATGTTTATCTCACCCTTCATATTTGTGGTTTTTACAGAGAAACAGGGGAAAGCAAAGGCGATAAAGCACGGTTAGCTGGTGTGACTCTCTGAGTCATTGAAGACCTAGTTTCATGTTTTAGACCTTTGTCCCGTTTATTGTTTCCATGTTCCGATTGTATAACTTTCGTTGTTAAGTTGTAAAATCGTTTCCGCTACTTTATGTTTTGGATATTGAACACCAGGATTATGTACAAGTCTTAAGTTTTGGAACTTAAGCATTTTCAGAAAGTTTATGAGGTTCAGAGAACCATTTGATATGTATTATCGAAAGTTTTTAGATGTGTTCAAAATTTCAATAACAGGAAGTTACTCTGATGTATGCCATTTAGTGCATTTCGGTAATTCAATATTTTAGAAATTATCGGGGTGTTACATTATGGTATCAGAGCAGTTCGACCTAGTCGGGCTTAGACAGTTAGGGTGGTTTTGTCCCTCGAGTAATTCTGCTATCTTGCTTCTTGTGATACTAAGAGACATTGAGACTGATCAACTTAATACTTGGTGTATCATTTGCAGAATTATGGCAGGAGGATCGAGCAATAACCCACCAATTGATCCTCATTCTGCATGGATGCAGAATGTGATCGAGAGACAACAGAAGATGATGGAAGATATGTTGCAGATTCAACAGAATGCTCAAGCTCAGCCCCAGCAAGTCCCTGAGCCTCAAGTTGACCCAATGAGGGTTTTCTCTGAATTCCTGAAAATGAAGCCGTCCGAGTTCAGAGGAGGACCGGATGTCATGGAAGCCCAGCATTGGCTAGATGATATAGAGAAGATTTTCGTAGCTATGCAAGTCACTGATGATGACAAGCTGAGATTGGCAACTCATATGCTGAAAGGTGAAGCTAACAACTGGTGGACTAATGCCAAAGCCATGATGGTAACTATGGATACTCCCCGGACTTGGGAACATTTCAAGCAGGTATTTTTGGAGCAGTTCTTTCCGACAGCCATGAGGTTCGACAAGGAGAACGAATTTCTGACTCTCACTCAAGGAAGTTCAACTGTGGGTCAGTACGCGGCTAAGTTTGAAGAGTTATATCAATTCTTCGGTTTGGCCGGGTATGCTCCCAATGACAAGTGGAAAACCGAAAGGTTCAAGTATGGGCTAAGGGAAGACATTGCTCAGAGTTTGAGTTCTTTTGCCTATACTAACTATGCTGCCATGGTTCAACAAGCACACATTGCTGAGAGTGACTTGAAGAGGTTATATGCAAGCAGGAAAGTATTCCATCAGAATAAGAAGAATGTCGGATCATCTAACCATCAGACGGGTCCCAGGCACAACTCCAACAAAGGGAAACAGGTTCAGTCATCGAACTCCTCAAGGTTCGGTACATGTTCCAACTGTGGAAAGTACCATCAGGGTAAATGCCAGATGGGATCCAACCAGTGTTATTTCTGCAAGAAAGACGGTCATTTTGCACGGGACTGCCCAGAGAAGGAGAAGAGTCAAGGAAGTAACCCTGCTGCTACTACAACTCATGGGAGAGTTTACACCTTGGACGCCCAGAAGGTCACACCGTCAGATAATCTACTAAGGGGTATGGGATCTCTTTTTAATAACTCCGTTAGTATTTTATAAGATTCGGGTGCGACCCATTGTTTTATATCTCAAGTTTGTGTCGATCGGTTGGGATTGGCTTTAACTCCTTTGCCTCAACCAATCTCCATTAAGACTGCTGATGAAGGTAGTATTCAGACCCAAGCGATATGTGAAAATTGTCTTCTATCCATTGGAGACAGGAATTTTGTGGTAGACTTCATTTGTTTATCAATGAAGGGCATGGATGTCGTCCTAGGAATGAGTTGGATGACTGCCAACCATGTAACTATAGATTGCTTCCATCGAACTATAGGTTTCGCCTCCGAGCCAGTGGAGCTACAACCGCCCGATTCTGAAACTGTTATTTCTTACACTTCGGCCAGTAACTATCTGTTCCAAAGCGCAGAAGCTTATGTCATGATGCTGTCTGCATCCACTGAGACAGATCAGGATTTATCTTCCGTGCAAGTTGTTAATGAATTTCTTGATGTATTTCCCGATGAAGTTCCTTCATTTCCTCCGGATCGTGAGGTGGAATTTTCTATAGAGTTGGTTCCAGGCACTGGACCTATTTCTATAGCCCCGTATCGAATGTCGCCATTAGAGTTGAGGGAATTGAAAGTTCAACTGGAGGAGCTAATTTCCAAGCGGTTCATCCGGCCGAGTGCCTCACCATGGGGTGCTCCAGTGTTGCTTGTCAAGAAGAAGGACGGAAGTATGAGATTGTGTATCGATTATCGTCAGTTGAATAAGGTGACTGTCAAGAACAAGTACCCTCTACCGAGAATTGATGATTTGCTAGATCAGTTGAGGGGAGCTTCTGTGTTTTCAAAGATTGATTTAAGGTCCGGCTATCACCAAATCAGGGTTCGAGCTTTGGACGTCCCGAAGACTGCTTTCCGTACGAGGTATGGACACTATGAATTCGTAGTGATGCCCTTCGGTTTGACCAATGCTCCAGCCGTATTCATGGATTATATGAATCGGATTTTTAATCCCTATCTGGATCAGTTTGTGGTAGTCTTCATTGATGATATCTTGGTGTTCTCTAAGACGATTGAGGAGCATGTGCAACATCTCCGAGTTGTTCTGAACGTACTCCGAGAGAAGAAGTTGTATGCTAAGCCATCCAAATGTGATTTTTGGATGCCCGAAGTTAAGTTTCTGGGTCATGTGATATCTCAGGAAGGTGTTGCAGTGGACCCCAGTAAGATTGAAGCTGTGGTAGACTGGGAACAACCGTCTACGGTTACTGAGGTAAGAAGTTTCTTGGGATTGGCTGGGTATTATCGAAGGTTCATTCAAGGATTTTCCCAGCTGGTTCTTCCACTCACGCGGTTAACTCGCAAGGGCCAGCCGTTTGTTTGGGACTCAGGCTGTGATGATTGTTTCACGGAATTGAAGGATCGTTTGACTTCTGCACCTATCCTGATTCTTCCAGATCCGTCCGTAGGATTCCAAATCTATTGCGACGCCTCTGGTAAGGGTTTGGGATGTGTCCTAATGCAGAATCAACAAGTAGTTGCCTATGCCTCCAGGCAGTTGAAGCCGCATGAAGGGAATTACCCAACTCATGATTTAGAGTTGGCGGCGATTGTGTTCGCCCTAAAGATTTGGAGACATTACCTGTATGGGTCTCGTTTCGAAGTCTTTAGTGACCACAAGAGCCTTAAGTATTTGTTTGACCAAAAGGAGCTGAACAACAGACAGAGGAGATGGGTAGAATTCTTGAAGGATTACGATTTTGAATTGAAGTACCATCCTGGTAAGGCTAATGTTGTGGCCGATGCTTTAAGAAGGAAGTCTATCCATACTGCAGAGTTAATGATGCACGAGATGTCCTTGTTGGAATCATTCAGAGACCTCAATTTGAGAGTGAAGTCAAGAAGGAACAGGTTGGTGTTGAGTCACATTCGGATTTCAAGTCCCTTGAGAAATCTAATTCGCTCAACCCAAGAAGATGATGTGGAACTACAAGCGCAGAAGAGATTGCCGAACTACACCGAAGACGGTGACAGTGTAATTTACTTTGATGGTAGAATTTGTGTGCCGAATGATGAGGATGTGAAGAGGCAAGTTTTAGAGGAGGCTCATAAGAGTCAGTTCTCAATACATCCTGGGTCTACCAAGATGTATCGAGATTTAAAGCAATTGTACTGGTGGCCGGGTATGAAAGTGGATATTGCAGAGCTCGTGTCTCGATGCTTGACTTGTCAAAAGGTTAAGATAGAGCACCAGAAGCCAGGTGGCCAGTTACAACCATTGAATGTACCTGAATGGAAATGGGATAGCATATCTATGGATTTTGTCATGGGATTGCCACGGTCCCAAGCCGGAAATGATTCTATTTGGGTAGTGGTGGATCGCCTGACCAAGTCCGCTCATTTTATTCCAGTGCGTTCGACTCACAAGGTTGCTAGGTTAGCAGATGAGTATCTTAAGAATATTGTTAAGTTGCATGGAATCCCTGAAAGTATCATCTGTGATCGAGATCCCAAGTTTACATCTCGATTTTGGAGAGCATTGAATATGGCGTTGGGAACAAAGGTGTGTGTTAGCACCGCTTACCATCCTCAGACAGACGGGAAAACTGAGAGGACAATCCAGACATTGGAGGATATGTTGAGAGCTTGTGTACTTGATAGTGGAGGCAGATGGGAGGATCATTTTCCATTGGTGGAATTCTCATACAACAACAGTTATCATTCTAGTATCGGAATGGCTCCATATGAAGCATTGTATGGAAGGAAGTGCAGAACACCATTGTGTTGGTGGGATGTAGGCGAGCAGAGATTATTGGGACCAGATTTAGTCCGTGAGACTACAGAGAAGATCCGTCAAATAAGAGAAAGGATGAAAGCCGCGCAGAGTCGACAAAAGAGTTACGCGGATAAAAGAAGAAGGCCGTTGGAATTCAAAGAAGGAGACCATGTCTTTTTGAAACTTTCTCCAACCATCGGAACCGGTATTGCTTTACGAGCGAAGAAGCTCAGTCCTCGATATGTCGGACCTTTCCAGATTGTCGAGCGAGTTGGGCCGGTAGCGTATCGCATTGCATTACCTCCAGAATTGTGCAGATTACACGATGTGTTTCATGTATCGCAGCTAAGGAAATATATTCATGATCCGAATAAACCATTAAGTTATGAAGCGATTGACATCAGACCGGATTTATCTTATCAGCCTACTCCAATCAAGATCATCGAACGTGGCGAGAAAACGCTGCGGACGAGGTCAATTCCTATTGTCAAGGTGTTTTGGGACGGTGCGTCACCTGACGAAGCGACATGGGAAGTAGAAGAGAGCACGTGGGAGAAATATCCTTATTTGTTCGAGTAAGGTACGTTTTGTCAATTTTGAGGACAAAATTTTAAAAAGTTGGGGTGATTGTAACATCCCCAAATTAGCTAATTAGATTTAATTAAATTAGCTCGAGGTTAAGTTGATTAGTGAGCATAATTATCTTAGTTTTGAAATGGTATCATGGATCAAATAGATAAATAACATTTTGTTTAAACATAATTAGTAGTTATGCTATGTGTGGAGACTTGAGTGTAAGTGTTGGATTAGTGGTGAGTTAAATGAGATGCTAATGAGGGAGGGTAGAAGAGTCTTTTCTCATCCTTAAGTAGCCACCCCTCAGCTGACCAAACCACTCCCCCACACTTCATTTCCTTCATTTCTGAAATTCTAAAACAGCAAAGAGGTAAGAGGAGAGAGAGGAGAGAAAGTCGAGCAAGGGAGAGGAAGAAGGAGAGGAGAGGAATTCCTGGATTCAGCTTGCATGTAAGTCATACTCACACCATTCTCCTCCATTTTTCGTTCTCTTCACATTGGTACCACTTTTGATCACTCATTCACCTCCTTTCCCATTTCACCATATTTGTCCATATGAAGCTCCAAGCTCCAAAAATGGAGTCTAATAGCTGAATACAGTTGCATGTCCATTTTGGGAGCCACAAAGTGAGTAGCCACCCTCATAGGGTAGATTGGGAGTGAAGTTCGAAGTGGTAGAGGCTAGGCACTATCGGTTCAGTTTTTGGAGCGTTTGGAGTAGCGTGGAGTCGAGTCCGAAGTCGTTCGTGAAGTCATTTCATCGTTCCATCTCGCGGATTCGTTGATATTGCGATTTTCATCGCAACCGGTGAGTTCTATAACTCGCTTAGGGAATGTGTGTGTTTTTCTGAGTCTCCACCTTTTCGAAAACCGTTTTTCTAAAATAGTGATTTTAAACGATAAAGTGATGTGCTTAATTGTTGAAATGTGCTGGATTGGATTGAATATGCCTGCTGTATTATACTGTTATAATGTGTATTGATGTTTGGGTCTCGATCGGAAGAGATTTTGGAATCGGAACAGAATGGAAAAACTCATGAAAAGTCAGTTTTCTGGAAAACAGATAGAGACGCACGGATCGGGTGCCTATGAGCACGGGTCGTGCGCCCCCATCTGATACGACAAGAAATGGATTTTTAAACAACGCACGGATCGTGCGCCTAGTCGCACGGGTCGTGCGTATGTCTCTGGAACTTTCTATAATTTTAGTGGATAACACACGGATCGTGCGCTAAGTCGCACGGGTCGTGCGTATCTTTCTGGAAATCTTCTACAAACTGTTCAACAACGCACGGGTCGTGCGCCTACACGCACGAGTCGTGTGAGACTTTCTGACCTTCAATTTCAAAGTACCTTTTTATCCATTCCAAATGATTCCAATCCTCTTCTAATCCATTCCCCAAGGTTCCACAACAATGTAAAGGTAACAATGGTATGAGATTGAACATGTTCGATAGAAAGTTTGTGTGTTATGAATAAAATGGAAAACCGCACTTAGAGAACGCGAGAGTGCATATGTCAAGAATGATAATAATACACGGTATTTGACTGATATTATACACTGTAATTGACTGAAATGACTAACAGCCCATTGCGGGTACACAGACTGTTAATGTATAATAAATACAAGAGGAAAAAGGGTGACGACCCTAAGAGGTTAGCATACTAGGGGAGGGGAAGTCATGAGCCCCAAAACCTAGACTCAAGAATGTTTCCCCCACTAGAAATAGCGGGATGGGTTCACCAAAGTCAAGAGATGCCTATAAAATAGGTAGACTGAGGTGTTATGCTAAAAACATGGAACAAAGATTGCATGCTTCATGTGTCACTTAGGAGGGCCATGAGCATGAAGGTTACCGGAACTAAATGTAATTCCACGTGGTTGCTTTTTAGGACCACGAGTTCAAAACAAGGCATAATGAACCGCTAGAGTAGTAAGGGGTCTCGATAGGACTCACTGAGATAATGTTTATCTCACCCTTCATATTTGTGGTTTTTATAGAGAAACAGGGGAAAGCAAAGGCGATAAAGCACGGTTAGCTGGTGTGACTCTGAGTCATTGAAGACCTAGTTTCATGTTTTAGACCTTTGTCCCGTTTATTGTTTCTATGTTCCGATTGTATAACTTTCGTTGTTCAGTTGTAAAATCGTTTCCGCTACTTTATGTTTTGGATATTGAACACCAGGATTATGTACAAGTCTTAAGTTTTGGAACTTAAGCATTTTCAGAAAGTTTATGAGGTTCAGAGAACCATTTGATATGTATTATCGAAAGTTTTTAGATGTGTTCAATATTTCAATAATAGGAAGTTACTCTGATGTATGCCATTTAGTGCATTTCGGTAATTCTATATATTAGAAATTATCAGGGTGTTACAAAGCCTCTCGAGTACATCGAGCTCCTAGTGACTAATGGAGATGAGCCTTTTACTCGAATGGTTAAGACTCCCTTCTCATACTCCCATGCCTATCAGTTTACAGCTGCACAATCGGCAGACTGACTTTGGGCAGATTGGGCGCTGTGACCTCTACTGTCCACTTGAAGATGAAATTTTATTCACCCAAATATGAGATCATCACGTTGAGCACCAACATGGACTCGACTTCAACACTCACAATGGGCATGGCAGTTCGGAAGAAGAAGAAAACAATGTGTTTGCTATAAAGCGTAAGGGATTACTGGAACGTGGCAGAGAATCCTTGCAAATTAGATAGGCGAAGGCCGCCAGAAGATAATCCGAGTCAACTACGGATAGTGCGACAAAAATCCCCATCCTGTTGCTTGGAATACGACCAATATGCCGAGAATTCTCCTCGGATATTGTTTGTCACCACCTTGCCACCACCTTTCCATTGACCCAATGCCAAGAGAGTGAGGTAATGCAAAAGAGTTCGACCAAATGAAAAGGCTGAAGTTTCCTCAAGGCGATAGAGGATCTCCGTAGGGCCAATTTTGTAAGGAAGTCCAGGACGCAATTATTTGGTCGTCAAATTTGGTAATTGACAAAGAAGCTAATGAAATGAGGATAATATGTTGGCTACTTCAATCTTAATAAGGTTTGTTCGAAATATGCCTTTCTATTCTCGAAGCAGGGACAAATCGGTAGGCAACTCAACTAGTTTCCTATTTATTCTGTAAGAATGTGCATCCCGAACATAATCAAACACGAACATAACGCCTTACAAGCTTAATAAGCGCTGGCGCAACTCACAAGAAAATGATGAACAAAACCTCCAGGTCTCTAATCAAGCGAATGATGGAGCTTACATGGACGATGTACTTGTCAAACAAGTTCGATGTACATCATGTCACCGATTTATCTGGGGACACAATTTTGTTAAGCCAAGGTCATACCTCTCCACTTCGACCTCAGCAACTCGCCTTCATCGGAGATATAAGCACCAATATGTCGGGTTTGATTAAAACATCTTGGTGGAAGAAAATTTTGCATGAACAAGGTCGATGCCAACATACACGTTGAACCCTCGTAAATGATCAAGTGTAATAGAGCACACTAAAAGCAAATAAGCTTGTCAGTAAAGGACACATGAGATCGGCATTATGATCCTTTGCGCGATACCTTCCATGCCGAAGCATTAGGCCAAAAGACCTCCTCAAACCAAGAACGAGCTCTTTGCATTAGTGCAAAATTAGGAAAAGAATTAGACATTTAAAGTCAGGCGCTCAGATGTCTGACTTTATATGTTGACGCGGTGGCAAACTTGTAATTAAGATAAATATCTGTATTTGACGCGCGTGTTTTGAAGTCAGGCGTAAATATGCTTGACTTCAAAAGTGAAAAGTTTTAACATTTAAAGACAAGCTCCTATATAGCCTGACTTCAAAAGTATTTTACAATTAATAAAAAATTAAAAATTAGAATAATGCTTCAGAATAAAAATTAGAATACGCGTGCTCCACTTTCCTCTTGCTCTCACTCTCTTCGCTCATGTCACCACCCCTGTCGCCTTCTTCTTCTGGTCACCACCCATGTCGCCTTCTTCTTCTTCTTCTTCTGGTACCACCCCTGTCGCCTTCTTCTTCTGGTCGCTCATGGTCACCACCGCGTCTCTCTATGGCTTTCCGGATTCATGTATAGCCTGGTCGAACAGATTCACCACCGCACCCATGGTCAAGATCAAGGCTGTAGGGATCCTCTGGTCGAACGCTCATGGTCACCATTCAAACGCTCATGGTCACCACCGCGTCTCTCTCTTCCTTCTCTCCAAGTATTGTAACTGTTTTGTATGAACCCCAAACCACAACCCTCACCTTCATTTTCCGGCGACTATAGACCTCCAATCAAAAAACGAGTTTGATATTCATAATCCTCACGTCACCCCTCTTGCAAAGCCCTCAAGAAATTTTATGATCTCAACACCCTCCACCGGCGACCACCATGCCGGAAGTCGCACCACCGCGCCGAAGTAGTGTACCGCGACCAATCCTTCTTCTCCATTGATTGGTAAGTTTATTTTCAGTTGTTTATGCCCTTGATTCGGTTTCCTTCTTTTTGCTTAAACCCTAACTTAGATTTGAACATTCCTGTTCTCCTAACTATAGTTTTATCCAATCTGAAATCGGTCTCATACTAATTTATGATCATTTTGTTGTTTCCTTGTCTTTGGGACTGTTGAATCAAACTATGTTGGAGACCATTCATTCACTCAGTGGCTGAACTTGTAGATGTGGAGGGATTAGGGGCTGTTTCTTGATTTTGGGGCTCATAACGTCGTGGGCTAATTCAGTTCAATCGCTAGATGGAGCATCAAGGGTAAGAACTCTAACTAGCAAAGTTATTAAGATTACTTTTGTAGTTGTTTAAAAAAAATAGAAAATTTCAATTGGATTGTTTTACTGATAATTCTTGTGTCACTTGTAATTCTTGTGTTTTGTTTTAGTTTGTCTGTATTTGTGTTTCTACAGCTGCCTTAACTTCTTGGTTTTATGATTTTGTAGGAGAAATATGGACAAAGCCATTGATCATTTGATGGGAAACACGAGGCAAAGGCTACTCTTCTGTTGGGTGAGCACGGAGTACTTCATCCATTTTTAAATTTGACACTTTTTTGTTTCTTTTTCCATGAGTCGGTATGTTTGCTTCACCTTGATTTTGAAATTTTTTCTTGTGTCGTTTAATTTGTTGGAACCACATTGTTCAGTTTTGAGTTGGGGAATTATGTTTCTTGTCAATGTTCTTGGTTGTTTACTTATATTTAGTCATTGTTGGTACATTTCTCATCATTTTACAGGATTTTGTAACAAATGAAGGTGGTGGGGAGGCACCTCTTGAAGGATCTATACCAGATATGACTTCTTCCACTGAGTTAGTAACCAAACCCATACATATTTTTCAGCATAATTTTATTTGCTTCGGAAAATAAAGATCATTAATTTATTTACCCGGGTATGTCTACCCTCCTGCAGGCAATATGTGAATTTTCAAAATATCTATCAGGCTAAGGCTGAGGCTGACTTTCTTGTCATAGAACGACTGGTGAGAACTACTTTGGAGAAAATTGGTAGAGATCCAAATAGCATTCCAAGGACAACAATTAAAAGCTTCTGTAAAAACGCTAGAAAACTCAAAGTAAGCCTATGAAATTACGAGTCAGCTCTATGTGTAATTGTCTCCTTTTTCTTAATGTTTCATAAGGTCCTTGATTATGCAAGTACGATGTACAGCATTAAAGTTCCTGGTGGATTTGCTTATCCCGTGTACTTCCCCGTCGTTTTTTACATGCCATTGTCAAGCCTTTTCTTGTTAGTCAGGATCTATCTAAACACCAAACTCTGCATCACTAAAATGGATGTTGAATTTTATTGGTAATGTAGAAGTTAAAGCTGATGTCATGATATAAAAAACATGCAATTGCAGTTTGTTGTCTGTAGGAGGGAGTGGGGATTGATCTCTTATAAGGTTTTTTTTTTAATAATTATTCTTTTTGAAAAGTAACTTTTTGAAATGAAAATAATGTGGTGTTGGTGGGGGGATAAAGGATTACACTATTGAATTTTGGGGGCCAAAAATATGGTGGATTGGAAACTGCCCTTGGCTCTCTATCTTAGTATTGGATTTCTATTGCTGTTGTTATGGTTGTTATTATTGTTAGTTTTTGTGTTGGTGGACTTCTATTGTTGTGACGGTGAATAGGGTATATTTCAACTCGATGATTGGATTTGCTTATTCCCTGCACCCCTCCCCCAAAATTTCTCTCCAGCCCTTTGTCTAAAATTAGCTGTTACAGTACTGTGATTTTAGCTAAGTCTACTATATAGATACCAACCTTTATTTTGTAGGTTTGCAGGTATCGTCTGCTTGAAGATGAGTTTAATTCTCCAAACCTACCTGAGTTACAGAAGTGCCTAACTGATGAGGATTACATGTTAGGACCATTCTATAATTAATGCTTCTTGATTATTTTTATTTTAAGATATTATCTACAGAGAGATATTTATCTTTCTGAAAAGCTGGTTTACTTTTTATATACATGATGACAGCATTGCGATGGGAATTTATATGTTGCTTCGTGCTATTGATCGATTTGCTGCTTATTACAATAGTTTTCCTGTCCATTCTATAATTATAGATTTGATTATTTTTTAATCATTTGATTTTAGTCTAGGTGTATTTTTGTTGATGTTTATACATGACACTGCTGCGTTCTTGTTTTTCAAAATCTTACATCCTAAAAGAATTGTAGTCTAATTGTATGATTCGAACCTCTCTAGGTACTTTCGTGATTTTGAGGTAGAAACTATTGGTATGATTTTGAAGGAGACACCAAGGCGCTGTTCAGATGCAAAATGTGGGAAAAGACTTAAGGATACAGTTCTTGACTGGAAGGTACATTAATGTTAATTTGCTTGATGGTGATTGGTTGAGACAATCATGAGTCATAATGGTTTCAAACTGTCACATGAATTTTGTCGTTTCCATTGGTACTTAATTAAAATTTTAAACAGATAAGTTAACGTTCAGTTCTACTACGATCAAATTCAATGGTTTTTCTTTATGTGGTTAGTTAGCCATAAAATTGTCATTGTATAATTATGTAAGTATGTCTCCTAGCTAGAGGTTGATCTTTCCTTAAGTCAAAGATGAATAGAAATGACGTGCATGGTTTAGAAGTTAAAGGGCAGCTTGGATATATTCGGTCGGAATTTTGATGATGTTTGATTAAGTTTCCGTATATGATAATTTCCTTTTTCTTAGAAGTTAAAGGGCAGCTTGGAGATAGTTAAAAAATGGAATTTTACTTGCCACATCTTTTAATTTGTTAATTTTCCTCTTATTGTATTTATGATTGTATATGAATTTGTGTTAGAATGGCAGTTATTTGTGGTATAGGGTGATTATGTTAGAATGGCAGTTATTTGTGTTACTTCCATTTCATGATATATTCTGTATGATGATATATATAATGCCCTATGATCAGTTTGCATGAACTTCTGTTATTCAGTTTGCCCTATGATTTAAGTACTTGTGTTCCATTAAGTATTTTTCAATTAAGTTAACTAACTAGCTGAGGTAGTGGGGTCAGTTTTGGTTTGGTTTATGAGAAAGTTTGATTGTGGTCAATTGTTAAATAATAACTCCTCTCTTTTTCTGTTTCTTTTGTTTCATCATCTACAAATACTTGTGTAATCACAATCTTAAGTTCATTTAAGAAATTGAATTACTGAATTAATTCGAGGTTGTTGTCCTTGTGCTTTACACAATAGTCCCTTCATTTTTTCAGTCACCTTTCCCAAACTTCCTCTGGCGTAGGGGACTGTCCTTTGATTTTGATATGAAAATGAAGCTGGTGGAGATTTTCTGCTACTTTCTTCTTTGCAACAGGGAGATTTCCCATTTGTTCTGCTCCTTGTCATAATGCTGGAAGAACCATACCATTTGCTTTTCTTTTGTGATGATGTGTTTGGTAAGCTAAATTCCTAACATTACACATTACGTACCCACAACATTCATTCATCTTCAGTCTTTTTGTTTAAAATTTAGTAATTAAGCAAGTAGATGCATGGATATTAATTGCATACATACCAGAAATAACACTGTTGCACAGTGCTTAAGGACCTCCAAGTTCATGCGAACATCATCTAGGCTCCTGTGCTCCATAATTGCTTTTCTGTTTTTCCTCTACTGTTTTATTGATATCTATCAATCTGCTTTATTATCCAATTTAGTTCTACCCTTTTATTATCCAATCTGTTTTGATAAAGTGATTTAAATCTGCTTTATTATCCAATCTGTTTTATTATCAAGTGATTTAAATCTGCTTTATTATCCAATCTGCTTTATTATCTAATTTAAATTGTTTTTGTAGATGTTTAATTCGAGTGGTCCTTTCACGCATGAAGACTTGACACACGTCAGAGAAGTTTGGGTAGAGTTTTTCTATAAAGTTGTATGCAGAGCGTAAACCCACTTCAAAGGAAGAACGAAGAAAACAACTTAAGTGATGTTTATGATGTAGAATGTAAGTAGAATGTGATTTAAGTGACTGTGTTGTTGTGTTTGTGACTGTGTTGTTCTGTTTGTTGTATATGAATTTAAGTACAATGTAATTTAGCTTTGGATGTATTTTGTACTTAAAGTGTAGAATTCTTACTTAATGTGATGAATGTATTTAAAATAGAATGTTCAGTCTGTTTATAGTAGAATGTGATGAATTTCGTATAACCAGGGTGTATAGATTAAACCAAAATTTGAAGAAAAAAAAACTTTTAAAGTCAGGCGCAATAATACTTGACTTTAAAACAGACTTACGAAGTCAGGCAAAAATAAATGCTTGACTTTAAATCATACTTACGAAGTCAGGCAATAATAAATGCTTGACTTTAAAACTGACATACGAAGTCAGGCGAAATAAATGCTTGACTTTAAAACTGACTTACGAAGTCAGGCGAAAAAAATGCTTGACTTTAAATCAGACTTACGAAGTCAGGCTACCGCGTGACTTTAAAACTCCTGACATACAAAGTCGACTTAATAAAAGTCAAGCGGGCGCCTGACTTTAAATCCCCTTTTCGCCTAACTTTAAATCCCTTTTTTGCACTAGTGTTGGTTCGAGTTAGATCCACGCGATGGTCCTTTGCGCGATAACTAAAAGGGGACGAGTTCATGCGATGGTCTTTCTAACTTAGGTGATTTTCTTGGTCGCGTGGTAACATTCAACATTACGTACAAAAAGAATAGTTAAAACAAAGTAGAAAAAGGAACTCATTTATAAAACCCAGATAGGTCGGGGCCATGATTACAAAATTCCATGGGGGAATACTACAAAAAAGAAAAGAAATGGAAAAGACAACCGAACTCAAAGAGCGACGTTGACCACATGGTACCCATCCTCAAGGAGCTCGACCAACTAACCACTGGCCACAATGAAGTTGACTTTGGTATTGGCAATACGGAGAAAGACCCCATGATTTAAGACTATCACTTGCTCTATGGCATTGTCGAAGGCCTCCTTGGCAACAAGAAAAGCAAGATCATCTACTTCCTTACTTTTGGTTGTAGCCCGGTGTCTCTCTCCTTCCACTTCAGTGACATAGACCTTCAAGTCGAAAACTTGAGTTTGAGGAGAAGAATTGGCCACCTCGAGCTCGTCACCCATCTTTTCGTCCTCCCTCGTCGTGGGGAGCTTCAAGGTCAGAGCAGTCTGAGACGACTTCTGAGCTAACCGAGCATCATCTCACACCTTTTTCATCTTAGAGTTGTCTACCAGAATAGGGTTTCGATTGTTAGGCTAGAGTTGTTCGCCCAAGAGTTCGTTCTAGAGCCAGTTTACAAAAAGTTAAGTTGTTTACTGTAGCACCCCGATTTTGCTATTAATATGAGTGGATATATTTGTAGTTTTATGTATGCTTATTTTAATAATTAGCATATTTTTAATAATATATTATCATTTTATTATTTAATATTTGATTAGTATTTAGCTGTATTTTTTAGATAATATTTGATAATATATTATTCATTTTTTCAATTAGTTTATTTGACAATACCTTTGTGTGTGCTTGTTTGGAAGTTAGCATATATTTTGTTGGTATTATATTATTTTATTATTTGTTCGCCATCATTTTTAGTATTGCTAATATTATTATTATTATTATTATTATTATTATTATTATTATTAAGTTTATATATAAGTATAGAAATAAGTTTTAGAATTACAAAATGGGTTTTTTTTATACCCCATCAACTTCCATGTACCCCCACCCAAAATCGTAATCCCGAAAATACCCCCGACATAAATTACAAAAATTGACTTTTAGAAGATTCTCTGGTGGGGGACCACTTAATCTGGAAATCAGATATACCTAAAATGGAAGGTAAATCCGATTAGCTTTAAATACTTAAATTCACACAAATATTTCAAATCGGATTTAGCTAAATCCGATGCGCAATCGAATTTACCTAAATCCGCTTTTATCTTTTAATAAATCGGATATACCTGGATGGGGGTATATCCGATTTGTAAAAAATACAAAGCGGATTTACATTTGAGGCACGTAAATCCGCTTTGGTTTTTTTTTAAATTATTTTCTATATAAATGTTGTTCTATTTTGAAACAGATATTGTGCATACAGAGTCGCAGGTTGTTCCTTTCGTGGTAGACACTACAGAGGCATTCTGGACGGAGAGGGTATATTTTTCAAACGAATTTTTTTGATCAAAGTTTGGTAGATATTTAATTAACTAAGTACGCAACATTTATCTATTTTTTCTATTTTGTAGATTTTTTCTACACGCCAGGATGTTGAAGAGTGGGCTAACGCGGTTGGGAGGCGTATTGGAGTTGTGGTTATCATCGTAATATCTGACAAAGCTGGAGGTAAAAGGGGGTTCATCGTAAGATTATATTTGTATGTCCGGTCGGGACGAGGGGGGCTAATCCGGAACCTATGATAAAGGCCCACAACCGGTGATTTTGGGAAAACCCAAGCAGTCTCTGAGCCAGCTTGTTACCATGGTTGGTAACCTTCAATTTACGCTCATATGTCTGCATTATAAAAAAATAAAAAAGTAAGGCTATGTAAATAAATTAAACTAAGAAGGCTGCTCCTCATGCTGCTGAGGCTGATGGTAGTGCTCCTCCTGGTACTGTTGATACTGCTGCTGCTGCTAATACTGCTGCTGATAATACTCCTGCTTAGCCATAGAATGGCCCTCAAACATAGAATCCTCATCAAGAGGATGCCCCTGCTGGCCCTCCTCATACTGATAGTCAGGGGCCTCCTCCACCTGCTGATACTGCTGCTGTCGCCTATGGCGGCCAGACGCATGTCCCGCAATCCTGTGGCGGGTGCGTGTGCTCGGAGCAGATGGCGATGCCCGAGACGAGGACTCCCCTCGATACCTGTTAGACACTGAAAAAAACAAATTTAAAAAAAAAACAAAGCGGATCTACCTATATCCGATGGGAAATCGGATATAGGTAAATACGATGGGAATCAGATTTAGCTAAATCCGACTTACTGCTTGCGATGTCTCTTGGGGAATCGGAAGTACGTAGATCCGATGCGTAAATCCGAACAGGAAATCAGATATAGCTCTAAATGGTAAATCCAATTATCTCTGGTAAATTTCTGGTCAAACGGATGCAAGTGAGAAATGGTAAATGTTTTGTAATTTTGTCAAATATTTAAGGGTATTTTGGTATTTTCAAAGGAATGATGGGGTAGATAGGAGTTGATGGGGGTACCAAAAAGAACTCTTACAAAATAAGTGAGTTTAGGCCTTCTTATAATAAAGGCCATTGCTTAGCTTTTAAAAATAGTCCAACCATTTTGTTAAAACAAAATAGTCCAACCATAGTTTAATCCTGATTTTACTGGACACACCCACCTTATTTAATTGACACACCTCCCCACTCATGCTTAAATTCAATGCCAAAACTAAGAGTTCTTCATGTCATTGTGTCCAGTTTTAGCGCGGTGCCTTCATGTAAAATCACAGTTCCTTTTTCTTCATTGTTCTCTCTTGTTTGATCACCAAAATTCATACTTTTTTACAAAATCACCCACCGACTCTGTCGTTTATGGCGTTATTTTGGTACCGAAATTACACGGTAATTCGTATTGTAAATATGTGATTCCGGACACCACGGCCGTCGTTTGGAAAAATGGACTTCGGTTTTGGATTCCCCTCATCAAAACCTTCGAGAAAAAAAATAATTCTTTTCTTATTTTGGTGAAGTTGTAAAATGACCTTTTTTGCCTGTGGCTTCGATTTCGAGTCTGATTCATCGCCACACCGGTGATCATCTTGAGATCGGAGACTTTCGTTAGACTCATCTCGAAAAGAATCCTTTCATTCTATCTTGTTAGATTCACAAGCCAAGATCCTTCAAAAATAGGTCATGTTCTTTGTTGTTCTTCACCGTTGAGTACTACCCATGAGGATTCACAGTTCGTTCATTTCTTTGACCTCAGGAGACACCCAAATCAATTAAGGATCCTCTGCCTTGCTGTTTTCAGATTTGTTTTCATTGTAAATACAAATCCATCACATTCTAATCCTTGCTTTGAGTTCCTTATACCAAAAAACGCTAATTTTGACATAACTTCTCCTTCCGATGGAAGATTCACACACCGTTTGAAGCTACATGCTCGTGACGATGTCCTTAACACTATAAAAAAGGTTTGCACCCTTTGGGATCAGACTTTCATGTAAGTTAGTAAGCTATTGTTTTTGGTTGTTTTAGTCCCTATGAGCAAATATATAATATCGTACCTTTGTCTTTTGTTGTTTGTAACTTCGTAGATCATCAAGTGACAAACTCAAGGGAGATATAATTTTGTTTTGAGGAATCGAGTAGTTGTTATTGCTTTCGACTCTCGTTCACGATCGTTTGTATTTGGGGTAAGAAGAGGGGGATGGTAACTAGGGAACATGGTAGTTTAGGATGCAACTGACATAATTGGGATGTCCCATGATCCCTATATCTTACGCTGACAATATATTTGTGTGTAAACCATTGTATGAGCAATTGGTTTTATATATTTTATTCTATAATTTGATTATGTCCTTGTAGGAGCAAGGATTCTATTATAATGTGATGAAGTTGATGGTATGTGTAAATACTATGACTGTTGTTGATGATGATTAGGCACCAATTCGATGGGATTGAGTCTCGTTGTTAAGGCTTAAGGGGTAACCTCCTTAGAGGAGATATGATCGTTAATTTTGTTGTAGTTGGGTAGTTAGTACTGATGAACTCTAGGGTAGTAGACCTTACCTAACCCTTGAAAAAGTTAATGATGAAATCATATATATGGTTAGATTGTCTATAAGTTGAAAATTGATGATGTACTTATAGTTTAGTCTGTCTCTAAGTTAAGTAACAAGGTTAAACTCTAGTATATGAGAATGGGTTGATGATATCGAGATTCCTAATTATTTTGATGGTTTAATTCAGAATGACTTATAATGATTTCTAGGATATAAATGAGGATGATAACCGATTAGGTGGATGTTGGTAGTTGATTAGAGCAGTGAAAAGTACCTAAAGACAATTTAGAGCCTATTAACTGATTAACACTAAGTTGTTAATGGATTAGAACTATTCTTAGGGTGTCGGATATTAAAAATTACCTAAGAGACCATTTGGAGCCTGTTATTTGATTAAGACTAAGATGTTAATGAATTAGGACTATTGTAGGGGTGTTTTGGATAATACCCGACCATTCCTAAGCTATTCTTAGGTGACCTTAAACCATAGATGATGATTAAAGGATTTAAAATCATAGAGAGCCTTAGGAAACACTAAGAAATGGATGGAACCAGAATGATAAAGATAGACACAGTTACTCATGATTAGTGGTGACTCAGGATGTAGATGTGATTAGAGATGACGACCACATGACAAGTAACCACCTAGTTGATGATGACACCCTTGGCCTCAAGAATTCTTAAGGACACTGATGATGATGATCAATGGGTTTACCGGTTTAAGGAACCTTGTCGCAGTATGGGCAAGGACTCGCCGCAGTATGGGCGAGTCATACCTTAGTAATTGGAATTTTTAGGAGGAACCTTGTCGTAGTATGGGCAATGACTCTCGCAATATGGATAGTCGTACCTCAAAGGTTGATGATGATGATGATGATAGGTGGGGTGGTAAGCAAACGATTATGGGAGTAGTAATAGAGACGGCCACGACCCGGCCTTGCGGGTAGACCTAGTGGGGAGGTCCTAACTGGGGCACCGCTTGGGTGTTCCACAAAACACTGGGGTACTCTGACTAGTCTCTATCAATTTCCCGGGATGTGAGGGAACTTGCATCTGCTTACCTAGAGTTAGATGGATCCAGATGTATTGACAGAGTAGTTGAGGTTTTGAGCGTGACGTTGGAGTAGTGGGTATTGGGATTGTGTTGACGATGTTGTCCTAGCTGTACGTGAGTTCGCGACATTGAGTATTAGATGGAGATTAATTATGATTGTTTGTGTATGCGTGTTATGTATGTTGTATCCACTACCATTGATTGTTTCCTCTCTTATGTGATTTCCTCACTCTTCTTTCTTTGTGGCTACTCGTGTGCCATTGTACACGTTTAGGTGATGAGCAAGAAGATGGTGATGAAACTGTCAACATGGACGCCGATGATTAGTTCGCATGAGACAAAGATTTTAGTTATTATCTTCTGAATATCCGTTTGTTGTTTCAAAATTGTAATAAGTGGAAAAAGCTCTAAGAAATGTGACACAGGGTTGTATGGGGTTTTTATCGTACCTTTATTTTTTGTTTTGATTCATATTTCTATGTTTGTTTGTGATACTGGTTATTTCGTTTGACTTAAAGTATTTACAAAGACGTATTTTCTATAAATCCTTTTGCTTACGTCACGTTTTCCAAACAAGGTAGCGGGTGTCACGTTTACCTTCTTCTCAGGCCTAGAGTCCGGCCTCCTTCTCAACTAACTTGGTACCCATATCGACCACATTATACATTAAAGCAAAGGGATTTCGACGAAAAGTCTCAAGGTAGACTTCGTCATAGTTAGTTACAACAGTTTCAGGGATGTTATCCTGTCTGCTCCTGTTCTTGTGTTGTTTTGGCTTCTTTGGACGCCTCTATTGCTACAAGTCCTTAGCATGACGTTTAGTAGCCCTAGTTGTTTGAGCATTTTTGAGCATGGGAGTAGGATTTGTAACACTCTATTTAACTGTAGCTTAATTATTTCATAACAAAAAAGTAGTTGCAGAAAATTTTGAGGAAAATAAACTATACTATCTTTCAAAGATCGGTGTTTCAAAAATAAAATCAAAAGCTATATATCTATTTAAAATGCTAACGCTCACATTTATTTATATGTTTCCTTTTAAAACTAAATGACATTTGTTCCTTTTAAAATATGTACATAGAACTTTTCTAAAAGACATGGTCCATTTTAATAATTAACGTCGACTTAAAAACATCGCGCCATATAAAATAATAGCATGAGTCACTTTGTACTTAATTGAAATTACAATAATACAAATGTCCTTTTAAACAAATTAACTCCACCTAATTAAAGCATTATTTACAAATTACACATCAACTCCTCTATTAGAAATTACTAATAATCCATCTTCAATACTTTTCGCGACATCTAACATGCAGTCAAGCAAAAGGCAATGTTCATGCAATATGCGCAATCAATGGATGCAACAACTTGGCAGTTAGCACAATAAACAAACACGTCAAGTTGTACAACAACAGACAATTCAATTCAATCCATGTGGACACGAGATACTACCAAACACAATTGCGCATACCTAAATCAAGGGTGACTACGCAATCCTCGTCAAACTCAACTCAATGACGCATAGCTAAGAATCACATTATGACTATATCACTTTCGGTAACCTTGACTCACAACTTACTCATAATCTGTCCAACGTCATATCAAACCATCAACTACTCCGTCAATACATTTGAATCTATCTAACTCTGGGTAAGCAGATGTGAGTGCCCTCGACATCCTGAGTCACAAGTAGTGTCTAGTCAAAGTTTCTCAGGAGATCGATAGGCGCCCCAGCGGAAGCAGCTGACCCCTACCTTTACATAAGACCCCCTTACTAGCACTACCCCAAGGCCGAGCATAGCTCTTGTGGCCGCCACTACATTGTTCCCTTATTCTTTTGCTTACCATCCCACCAATCATGATCATCAACCATTGAGTTATGACTCACCCACACCGCGACAAGTCATTGCCCATACTGTGACAAGGTTCCACCTATAAATTTCGACTACTTAGGTACGACTCGCCCATATTGTGACCAGTCCTTACCGTCGCAGTCATCATCATCATCATCATCATCATCATCATCATCACCACTACCACCACCATCATCATCAGCAGCATCATCATCATTCCTAAGGATTCCTTGATCCAAAGATATCATCATACAACTAAGGATTACTTCTCCTATAATCATCTTCTCAAGTCATAACTATTTCCCATAAAGAACATAACTGATAACCAAATTCACCTAGAACCTCTCACAGTCACTCCGAGAATTGCAGACATTTTAAGAGATCAACGAAATAATTCGTGCAACACCATCAAATTTTGCAATTCCAATTAATAATCAACATATCATGTATTAGACACAACCAATTTATCAAGGAACCAAACCAAGCAATTTTGCATTATAGACAACACATCTAAACTTAGTACAGTGACAGCTGCGCCAATTATATTGTCATAGTACAGTGACAACCACATTGATTACAGTTACACATAGTCATTAAAATATTAAGACATGCACATACTCGAATTAAATCATTTGTTTCATTGCTACTACAATGAACACATATCTGGACTTATATCACATTACACAATTATGTTTTTGCTTGTACAAATGTGGCATATAACACATAACACATAAACACAGATCGGGGTCATAGGGTACCCCAAACGAGGGAGCACTCACCTAAGCCAATATAGAAATTATCCCTGCAAACCTTTCCTTTTAGCGTACTCAGGATGAATGTCATTGTGAGCTTCGATCACTCTCGCACAATAATTATGCTTCTCCTTTTCCATCGATAGCCATAGTCGACAACGCGTCAAAGGAAAACATCATAAACAAAACAATCATTACCAAATAGATAAACTATATAATCTCTTTTGTATTGCTAAAATCACTGAAAAGTGATATACTAAAATATAGTTTGAAAAACTAAAATATTAAATTCTTCTAAATCATAGTCCAACTATATAACTTTTCTTTTAATATAAGAACATCACAAGCTTATAACTACATATACATATTTATTAAACTTATATACATCAAATATAAATGTTTTAAATAAATATATTAATCTTTTCATAAATGTTAGATACATAAAGGTTTGTATTTTGTTTCTAACATAATGGATATAAACATACAAGTGTAATACATCTAATATATTATGATTTTATAAAACTCACACACAACACACACACACACACACACACACATATATATATATGATAAATCATTTCTAACAAAATATCTAATGTAAATTATATTAATACCAATTCTTATCTTAAAAGCAATTTGTTACTTCAATTAATTTAGCACTAAACGAGCACACAAAATTTACAGGTCACTAAGGAAGCGAAACGTGGCTGTCAACAGTATAAAATTAGATTAAAATATTTTTTTTGGGAGGCTTTAGAGGTGAAACGAAATTAAAACGAAACAAAAAGAGTGACCGGAAACGTCTCATCGGGACAATAGGTTATGAGAGGTCCGACGTCAACTTAACTGTAACGAACAAAGGACTAGTGCTTCTCAAAGATTTCGACACGTAGAATCCGAAAACAAAGTTCATTTTTCCAATCGGAGACTGTGGTGGCCAGATAATGCAATTTACAGTTCGCCTTGAGCTTTAGTGCACGATAAACGTGTTGCCAAGTGGCTTCAGTCTCAAGAGGGGGGGGTGAATTGAGATTTAAAAACTTTTGAAAACTTTTTCCCGTTTTCAATGACTTAGATTAATTTTCACGCAGGTTAAGTGGAAGCGAAGGAATTAGAAAATAAAGTAATAAAGAACACAGCCGATTTATACTGGTTCGGTCACCTCCCAGTGACCTACGTCCAGTCCTCACACCCTTGTGAGATTTTCCACTAACACAACAAGGCTTACGGGTGCCTTGGAAACCTTTACAGACTCAGGCACTCTTCCCTAGGATACCCCACCTGTGAAGAGCCCTCAAATCTATTACAACAATAACAAGAGATACCCCACCCCTATTACAACCAGCTGCCCTAGAAAGATACCCCACTTCTTGGTACAAACATCAACCCAAGAGAGATACCCCACTCCCTAGTACAAATCACAATGATAAACAAATAACAATTGTAAATACCAAAATACCTATATGTAGGCAGATCCATCAACTTGAAGATTCCAACCCCGACTAACTCTTGCGAGAGATCACTCTGACGGACCAACAGTGCGAGAAGAGTAGAAATGAAAGTATGAAGAGTTTTTCTAAATTATGCTTTGAATCGCGAAAATGGGTTGTGTAAAATTGTGAAGTATGAAGCCTCTATTTATAGGCTATGAGAAAAATATAGTCGTTGAAATAATTAGGGAGATGATAGAATCGATTAAGTGCCTGGCTTGCCTAAGAATGATAATCGATTGTTTTCCTAACTAGATCTAGGATGAGAAATCGATTATGTGTTTGTTTGAAATAAGATGCCAATCGATTTATTGCTTAAGAGCAGGAAGGAAATCGATTTTATTCTTGAGTATATTAAAGGAAGAATCGATTCTTTGCCTGATTAAAGTGTAGGAGTAAAATCGATTATATCTTGTTTGAGAATAAGATGCAAATCGATTTTATGATTTATTATGCTATAGGGAAAATCGATTATGCACTTTAAATTGAAGTAGGAAATCGATTTTGATGTTTAGATAAAAATGATGTGAATCGATTTTATGGTTTTCTAAAAATGTTTTTTATGTTTACGTGTGCATGCATGCATTTTGAAAAGCTAGTGAAAATGTGAGACTTTGAGAGATGAGCTGACCTCGGAAGAGCTTACACTTTTTCCTAAGACAATCCCCAAACCCTAAGGACTACCCTTATTTCTTGAGACTTCAATTCTTGAGCTTTGATTGTCTTGGATTGTGACTTTGATATTTTGTCACTTTCATCAACTTTCACTTTTATCAACTTTTGCCTTTGGTCACTCTCATCAACTTTGGCCATCAACTTTGGCCATCAACTTTGGCTTTGGCTTTTTCATCATCAAAACCTGACCTGCAATATAAGTTACCTGCAGTTGATAACCTTATTTTATATAGGTTATTTATGCTCCTAATACTTAAGTCAAGCTTATTTCTCAAGTAATTCTAGTACTTAAATATGTGAATATATGGATATTAGAATAAATATAGGTTATAATTTATTTCCTTAAACCTTGGGCATAGTTAATGCCTTTGTGAATATGTTTGATGTTTTGCTTTAGCGCTGCAGTGTGTGCTATCAAGGAAACGCTACAGTGTTATATGACGGTTGACCTTTGAGATATTTGTGTGGCCACTTGAGGACATGATGAGTCACCACCCTTATCTCTTCCTCTCAGCTGGAATTGTTGACTTTCAAGTGGATGCTAAATTACACTTGGCGCCTCCTAAATGGAACCCATGTGATAGTTGTTGCATTCCATCATTACCACTTTTTGTAAAGTGCTTTAAGGATAATATCTAAGTCTAATAATCATCATGTAATATTATTATTCTATTAAGGCTTAGATATTAATTAGATTAATTAAGATTGCTTCTAAAGGAAGTAACGTACGTAGACAAATATGGTACTTTGGAAGAAGAACTACACACATACGTAGTAGCCACTCTCCATTGATACTTTACTTTTAAGCTTTTATTTTGAGAATAGTTCTTCAAGTCTTTTATCCAAGGTTTTGCTCACGCCTCAACTTCATCTCTTGTATGCTACTTGGGATCATTGGATTGCATCTTTTGCAACCACTATTCTCTTGTCTTCATACGGTAATACATACTCTCTAGTTGTATTATGTTGATGGAACTTGTGATGAGCTAACTTTGTTGTAGTTGGATTGTTCTTGGTATGTAATGAACCTTGAGTAACTTTTGTATAATATTATGATGTTTGTGTTTTATTCCTTGTGTCATAATACTTTCAATCTTGGTTTGGGAATGATCAACTAAAACAAGGTAACTTTGTGGGTACAGACATGGTTCACAAAGAGAACTCAAGGAATAATATGAATGAAAACCATTTAAAGACATTTAAAGGAAGCACTACTTAACTCTAGACATAGGGGAGTAGTAGTTCATAAGGCAAATGTTGTAGGAGTTTAATATACAGGGGTAAAACTTATTTAGAGCCTAGACATAGGAGTCTTGTAACATAGCCCTGACGAAAGTGACTGAAAGGCACGCCACCAAGGCGCTACAGCGTCTAAGGATTCTGAAGTGCTACAGCGCTTAACGCTACAGCGTCTAATATTATATGAACATTACTCTTGAGGACTTACATAACTATTGAGCTATCCAACTCACCTTTAATTACTTCAACTTAATACTGTTTTATCACAACTTATGATGTTTACAACTCTTTGTAACACCCCGGTATTTTTTTAACAAAGAAATACCTAAATATACAATTTGGTACAAATCAGAGTATAAAAATTCCTGTTCAGATAATACATCTTTACAAGAAACAGCGGAAACTAATAAAGTAAATAATACAAGCTCGAGTCATACGACCGAATACAGATACAACTACAGAAGAACAAGGACAATAATAAATGAATCAATCTTCAATCTTCTCATCGAACCCGACAACCAACTGTGCCGCCAGCTGTCCTTATAACCTGTTCTCTGTAAAAACAACAAATATGGATTGGGTGAGACAACTTGTCTCAGTGAGTCCTACCGTGCCCCCTCACCGACACTCGGTTCAATTATTAAACCGTTAACAATCATATTGATAACGAACACGTTACAGCGAATTGTTGATCGTGAACCTTGCCACAAATCTCAACAAGTCGAGTCCAGTCAAACAAGTCTTTATGTTTTATGAGGAACAGCCGGTTGTGAATAACCATGAATACCGGAGAATTATATTTGTTGATTAGTGTACCAGCGGCGAAACTCCACTCATCCCGGCACACAATCATATAATTAATTTGTTTAGTATAATCCGGTGGCGAAACCTCGCTCATACCGGAGATTATATTTGTTGATTAGTGTAAACCGACGGCGAAACTCCACTCATCCCGGCACACAATCATTTAATTAATTTGTTTAGTATAATCCGGTGGCGAAACCTCGCTCATACCGGAAACCCGTGAGTTGACCACGCCAAAACACATACAGGGCCTAGATAAGGGGTCATGACTACCCTCTCTAGTATACTACTTGTCAGGTCGTCACCCAACGAACGATATATACGACAATACATATCAACGATCACCAAAGGATCAAACATAAGCTTATGATACATGTTCCATTTCATTTCATAATCCGTTTATGAAGAATTCTATTAACTTCCAGAATTATAATTAATTCCAGGTCTTATATCCATATATAAGTTCAGCCCAACCATTACTCGGTGTGCTCACACGTAATCTAGGATTTTCGTTCTCGACCAAATAGGTTTCAAGACTCTTTTTCAAAAATATAGTTTGAACGGTTTGAAATTATGTTTTCAATAGGTTGGTAGCTTTAAAATAGCTTGAAGAAGGGATTAGGAAAGGTTCGGGATTGAACGGAGCGTTGAAACGAGAAAAGCGGAATTACGGATCAAAAGGGTCACAGTGGCGCGCGGCGCGCAACCCACGCGTGACTGGCGCGCGACTTGACAGAAGCACAGCCCAGAATCACGCACGGCGCGCGACTCCCGCGTGAACGGCGCGCGGATGGACAGAACCACCAGTCTGATGCTCAACTCGAAATTTTCTCACTTTCGTTCTCCGTTCGCTCTCGATTCGATTCCTAATTTCCGTTCCACCTGAAACTCAGAAAATTCCAAATATTCCAGATAGTTTACAAATCATTTTATTTCAACAATTTAATCACAACTTCATAAATTGTTCAACAATTCCATAAAAACCGTAAAACGTAATATTTCTCAAAAACGGTTTTCGGTTCAAAAATCTTTCGAAAACGGATAATGCCTTATGACTCAAAACCGATATATTTTCAAGACATGTAAAAATATCCCTATCCGTGAGTAGAACTCAACCGGTTGACGATCCCCGAGAAGTCGCGTCCTCGCTCGAACAACCGAACCGTTAACCACTCGAACAATCCCCGTAATCACGAACATGCTCCTAGTGCTTCCGCATCTGGACTCGATGGGTCCCCCATGCACCACCAGTAACTCGATCAAATTCTTGATACTGAACACTCATCCGGTACTTGAGTTGACGACCCTCGAGACTTATGACGAATCGAACCCTTAATCCAACGAACCGTTATTTCCAGATTTATTCCTAATTTCCAGAATCAAGGAGCAGTTTTGAAACAGAGTTATCTCAGTCAATCCGTAACCAAATCTACTCAAATCAGTGCCCATTTTGAAGATAATTTTGTCTTCTTTCTGATGATCAAATTTTCACACGCATGCATCCAGAGGTTTGGGAGATATCACCAAAACAAGATGACTGGTCCAGGACAGTGCTTGATCCTGAATCCGAAACTTGGGAACATGATATCTCCTTCATTTATCCATGAAATCATACGATTCTTGTGCCAAAAATGAAGAGCTTCGTGTCTAGTTTCCAGAGGGACAAGAAGCACAATCATCGGAGCTTTGTACAGTGAGATACGATGAAAACAATGAAGATAGGTAAAACGGGTTTTACCCAGAATTTCTGTTCAACTTGGATCATCAACCCCAAATCAATTGCAACTACGAATTTGGGCTTTAATCTTCTGTACCAGCAACATTACAACCTTCAGACACTTCCTAATCCACGAAATGTGTCCAGATGCACTTCTCCTCTAGCTCATAGTGAACATGCAAGGCTTCATGAGTGACAAAACTCCATTTCTTCAAGCTTGGGGCTTCAAATTTCGAAAATGGTAATATGCAAGGGAGGATGAGAGAGCTTCAGAAATTAGTATCACTAGAGAGGAATTTGAAAATAGGAAAGGATGGGCTATCTACCACTTGCATGCATCCAGAATTCTAGAAGATCTCTCCACCCCTTCTTCTTATATCCCCCCTCTCTCTCCCTATTCTCTTGAGTTTTTATTTTTCTGTTTTGCTTCCTTCTTTCTTTTCAGCTGGAAGTGTTAGGATGTTGTGGCTAATGTTGGTTCAGCTGAGTGAGAGTGGGAGGGGCTGAGGGCTTAAGTTGTGGTGAAATGACCAAATTGCCCTTGGCCCATCTAAGTCATGGTTTGGAGGCTAAAACCCCAATAATCTTATGGCTTTCCGCTCGGCATAGGTTTTCTCGACTAATCCTCATTCGAGTCGAGACTAACTTCTCACTCAATTGATACGTCTTCGATGTGAGGCGAAATGACGATTTTACCCTTCCGCTGAATTGTTTAATTAAATTATGACTAAGCCACAATTAAACGTAGAGTAGGATTTCTTTGGACTTTTCCTCGACTATTAATCCCCGAGACACGACCAATTATTCCCACAAATAATTTCTCGGTCTTAGGCATCATAGTACGAGTCTTTAAAAATTAGGGATGTTACACTCTTCACCTTTACTTGTTACTTAATTCTTTTCACTAAGCTTCTAATCACTTAAACTTTATAGATTAAACTCCAATCCCTGTGGGAACGAACTTTACTTATCAATATATTACTTGTTGCGATTGTGTATACTTGCACATCACCTTTTCGCACAACAGCAGTACAAGATATCCACATTCTCCCCCTTTTTGATGATGACAAAACTTTACTCATCTTAAGGTGGGAGGTTAGTTCATCAAAGAAGATAATGCATACATATATATGTGATTATACTCCCCCTTACTTGATGCTCCCCCTGTTTCTTTTACTATATGCAAAGTGACAATCTTTCTCCCCCTATATGTTTAATATGACAATATTATATGCTTCATGCAACACTATATTTCTCCCCCTTTTTGTCATGATCAAAAGGGTCGACATATGATAAAGTTTGCGAGTCGAAACAACATATGTTTCATTCAAATAGAAGAGGAATCAATGATTCCAAGTTCTCTTCGAATGAAAAAGAAGCTTTCTTTTTGTAAAGGTTTCGTGAAAATATCAGCTAGCTGTTTTGACGATTCAACAAATTCAATCACACAATCGCCTTTTTGGACATGATCTCTAAGAAAATGATGTCTAATCTCTATATGCTTGGTCCTAGAGTGCTGAATCGGGTTCTTTGTAAGATTGATAGCGCTGGTGTTGTCGCATTTTTGGGATATGATCTAATTCTACACTATAGTCAAGAAGTTGTTGCTTCATCCAAAGGATTTGTGCGCAGCAGTTGACAGTGCGACACTGACTTGTTTCTTACTGTGCCATGAGACTAATGCACTAACTAGTATGTGACATGTTCCACTAGTGCTTTTTCTATCCAATTTACAACCTGCAAAATCAGAGTCTGAATATCCTATAATGCTGCATGTGGCGCCTTTGGGGTACCACAGACCAACATTTTGAGTGCCTACAAGATATCTCATTATTCTTTTGACAGCTACTAAATGCGACTCTTTTGGATTTTCTTGATATCTAGCACACATGCAAAGACTATACATGATATCCGGTCTACTAGCAGTTAAATAGAGAAGAGAGCCAATCATACCTCGATATTTGCCTAGTTCTACCGGTTTACCTTCTTCATCTTTGTCTAAGTAGGATGAAGTGCTCTTTGGAGTGGACATTTCTTTTGCTTTGTCCATTTCGAATCTCTTAAGTAGTTCTTTGCAATATTTTGATTGAGAGATGAGGATGCCATTGTTGATTTGTTTTATTTGAAGCCCAAGGAAGAAGTTGAGTTCTCCCATCATTGACATTTCAAACTCACTCTGCATAATACTAGAAAATTCTTTGCAAAGCAATTCATTAGTAGCACCGAAAATAATGTCATCCACATAAATTTGTACAAGCAATATATCATTTTTGGATTTCTTTATAAATAGTGTAGTGTCAACTTTCCCTCTTTGAAAATCATGTTCAAGTAGAAATTTACTTAGTCTTTCATACCAAGCTCTTGGAGCTTGCTTCAGGCCATACAATAAAATAATACTAAGGTGCTCATTTTTCTTTTAAAACACAAAATTCTATGAAGCATATGATTAGCTCAGATTTTATTTGATAAAAAGGCCAATGAACAAATTTTTCTTTTGCAATGAATTTTTAAAAAGAATATTGACTAATCTTAATCATACAATGCCTATCAGAATCATGAACTCTAAGATGGTGGTATTATAATTTCTATATGCACAGACTTAGAGAATTTAACGGGGTCCTTTGTGTTTCCATCTAATCATGATCTATAAGAATGAGATATGTTCTGCTTAGTTACTTTGACATGTCTTATAAATGTTTTTCTCAGATGCATGAGACAGAGTCAAACACTTACTTTCTTGCATATATGTCAATCATAGTGGATAGATCATTTATAGGGACTAACCTTCACCGAAGATTCTTTGTTCTTACCATAAGTCACATGACTGCTTGACTTGGGGTGAGTGTAACGCCCAAATATTTAATTAAATATTTAGGTATTCAATTATTTATTTTATTTATTTTAGTTAGTATAATTATATTAACGTTGGATTGAGAGGTGTGTAATTGGATTTTAGGTGATGGCGTTAGTGATCGGGCTTAAGCTGGAAGCAAGCCCTTGATCCAAGCCCGCTAGCTAGGCGCATAGGAGAAGCGCCTAGGCTAGGGATTAGTGGCATATGCGAATTAGAGTGAGAGGAAAAGAAAAGGAAGCTTGCGAAATAGAGAGAGGAGAGGAGAGAAAGAAAACGGCGCACAAGGGAGAGGAGAAGGAGAGGAGGATTCGCAAATCTCAAGGAGAAGAAGGAAGCTGTGTTGCTGAGGTTACTGTTGGTGACGTGATCAAGGGAAGTGGTGCTCTCCTACTATAAGGTAAGGGTGGGGTTCTTCCTTATAATGGGATTTTATGATGGGGGTTTATGTGGGGATAGATCCTATGATGCCTAGGGCTTGATTTTGATGTGTAATTTGTTGGTAGTCGAATTTCATATAGGTTGATTGAAAATACTTGCTCGTTGGTGACCCTAGGCATTGGTATTTGTTGTTGTTATAACTAAACGCATGTTAAGTGCTCGATAAAATATTGTTTGATGTTGTAATTTCCAAATCATGGTGATTGGCATTGGTGATAAAAATTTTAGGAGCTAAATTGGTGATATGATGTTCATAAGTGGTGTTTTGATGGATTTGATGTGTTGCTGATTTGGGGTCCCTGGTGCTAGGCGCCATGTTGTTGCTGGGTGTTGCGTTTGTGTTGCTGTTTCTGGCGCCCAGTGCATGGGCGCCGTGTCTGAGTCATGCTGCGTCTCGGGTGTGTTGCTGTTTTTGGCGCCCTGGGTATGGGCGCCGTGTGTCATTGTGTGCTGTGTGCGTGCTGTTGGCGCAGGGGGCACCATGGGCGCCAGTTTCCTGGGTGTGTTGCGCGCTGTCTTGGCGCAGGGGGCACCATGGGCGCCATGGGCGCTGTGTCTAGTTGTGTCCTGTTGGTGTTGCGTTCTGTTCTAGGCTGTCTGGGCGCCAAGGGCGCCAATTCCTGTGGTGTTGCTTGTTGTGTTACTCCCTACTGCTAGGCGCCCTGCCCCTGGGCGCCAAAGCCATCTGTGTTGCGTGGGTTGCCAGGCGCCCTACTCCTGGGCGCCAAGTTCAGTGTTGATGCCTGTTGCGTGGGTTGCTGGGCGCCCTGCTCCTGGGCGCCAGTTTCCTGTGTTGCGTGTTCCTGCTAGGCGCCCAGTGCCTGGGCGCCATTTTCAGGATGTTGCTCAAATGTTCCCCGGTTTTGTTTTTGACATAACTTTTGACTCGGGTCTCCGATTTAGACGTTTCAAAATGTTTTGGAAAGCTTATTCAGAGGCCTAACTGAATATTCTAATTTGAGGCAAAGTGGCTCATTTTTCTGGAAAAGTTGTTTACTGTTGGTGTAGTCGTTAAATGGTGATGTTTTAAAGGAAAATTGTCGTGTCCCAAATACTTTGAAGAGTTGTCGTTTGTCTCTGGTGTTGTGAAAAACTCTCGTGTCTCAAATGTTTTAGAAAATTGTCATTGTCCTCTAGGTGTATTGGTGCTGTTTTGGAAAATTGTTGTCTTCTTGGTGTCTTGGTGTTGTTTTGGAAGGTTGTTGTCCTCTAGGTGTATTGGTGCGGTTCGATGTTAGGTGTGAAGGCTCAAACCTCGGTGTTGTTGGAACTAGGTGTGAAGGTTCCAAGTCTTGGTGTTCCGGTGTGTCGGGTGGTTGGTGTTTTTGGTGTCGTTGTGGCTAGGTGTGAAAGCCCAACTTAGGTGATATTTGGTGATTGTTGTTGGTGTGTCACATTGTGACTAAATTGGTGATTGTCTGTGTGCATTCATGGTGTCGCATACAGCATATGCATTATTTTGGTGAAGACCTTTGATCTTGAGCTCGGTGTGAAAGCTCAAATTTTTATAAAACTGGCGAGCCTAGTGTGAAAGCTCGATTTTTGGTGAATTGGTGAGCCTGGTGTGAAAGCTCTCAATTTTGGTGACGCCCCTATTTACGGGCAAGACTTTGGTGATTTTGGTACCACATGCATATGCTCGTTGGTGTGGGTTGCATTCATGCATCGTCATGACATTTGGTGACTGGTTGAGATTGTTTATAATTTGATGTAATGTTATAATTTATGCGTGTTTATGATTTGAAGTGCGTAGTGAGGTGGTAGTCATAGCTGTTGTATTCTAGCATAATTCCTATCATTTTATGCTATTATATTGGAGATATCTCACCCCTTCTGTTTGAATGTTACCCCTATGCGGTAACGTGCAGGTTATTGCGAGTGAAGGCTTAACCTTCGCTATCCTGAATCGGTGTCGTCGGTGTCCTTGCTTTGATGTGTAACACTCAGGGGGGGATAAACGCTGAACTTAGTCGTTATATTTTATTGTTTGGAGTCCATTCAGGACATCGCGATTTGATTGTTTTTAAACTTATTTTTATTTCCGCTGCGTGGTGATGTAATTATTGGTGATGTGGTTAATTAAACAGGTGTTATGGGCTTAGTCCCTTTTTGATAAGTATTTATATCATATAAGACATTTTATTTAGTGATGAATGTGTGGCATCCTTTTTCGAATTATGATTCAAAAAATTTGTAAACTCTGATTTTGTTAAATAATTACCGGGTAGAAAAGGGGTGTTACAGTGAGTGTTTAAGGGATTTGCTTCTCCAGTCATGCGCTTTGTGTTTTTGCTGTCAAGGTACCAATTTGTCCCCCATACCTTGAAGCATACCTGCAGTGATTTAAAACAGGGTTCTAGGTGTAACAGCCCAAAATAATTAGTTAATTATCTAGGGTTTCTGTTTGAGAAAAAAATAAAATAAAATGATAGGAATAATTATTTAGGGATTTTATGTGATAAAATTTTAGAAATAATTAGTTGTTAGTATATGTGGATAGGTGGTGGCGAATTAGAGGTGTTAGTGGAGGCCCATGATTAAGTCATAAACTAAGAAAGCCCATGATTGGTTAAGTGAGCCTATAAATAAGGAGTTTTTAAGTTAGGGTTTCATTAGTTGAGAAAATTAGATTTTTGTAAGAGAGTGAGAGCTAAGGAGTGGCGGCCAAGGCAAGGAAAAAGAGAGGAATTTCGTGGCTTCCATAGAGAAAAAGAAAGAGAGGAGTTCGTGACCAAGAAAGAATAGAGGAGAGAGAAGAAAAGCTAGGTTTTTTCAAGGTTTCTAAGCCTAAAGATTCGAGTTCTTCAATAAGGTAAGGGGGCTCTCGTTCATAGTTAATAAATTATAAACCACGAAATCATGGGGACTAGGTGTTAGGAGTAGTTGTTAAAATTGCTGTTGATGTTTATAATATCTATATGTGGCTGAAGTGTGATGGTTGTTTGTGTTGTTGAATTCACTGTTTTGAGATGTTCTGACATAGGTTTAGTATTTCAGTGACTGAGAACGTTTTACTAATTGAAAAATTATGTGGTTTGTCATTTCGAAAACTTGTTTGAATGCGTGTTAATTTGGCGTTGATTTGGTTGCATTTGGAGTTGTAAAACTTGAGTTATAGGTGAAACAAGTTAGGTTAAAATTCTGGGAACGATGTGGGTAGAGGTTCAGTATTTCGGTAACTGGGAACGTTGTGTTGACTGAAAAATTATTTGGTTTACTGTTATGGAAAATAGACTTGATGCTTGTTAATTTGACACTGGTTTGGTTGCGTTTAGAGTTGTGTAGCTCGAGATATGAATTCCACAAGTTAGGGTAATATTCTGGAAGCATTCTGGACATAGGTTCGGAATTTTTAAAACTGGGAACTTTCTGTTCGTCAAACAATTATGGGACTTTTTTTGTTAGAAAACAGACTTAATTTTGGTCACTTTGGCACTGGTTTGGTTAAATTTGGAGTAGTGTAGCTCGAGTTATGAGCGTCCCAAGTCAGGTCAAATTTCTGGACTTAAACTAGGTATAGGTTCAGTGTTTCGGGTCTTGTGTCTTCAATTGAACTCTGATTTGAACGATTTTTTTTCCATTAGAAACTATACTCAAATTGCTTTTGTTAAGGCTAAGGTTTTGTTCCATTTGGTCAAGTGTAAGTCAGTTTAGAGTGATTTGAAGTGGAAGGACAGAATCTGTCCAGTCTGGGAACCATTCGGGTTGTTTCTAAAAACTGTACTAACTGGCTAATAATGTAAAGGTGATGTTTATGACGATGTCGTGATGTGATTGTGATGTTTATGATGCATATTAATGGTGAATATATCTTGGTGATTGGTGAGTATATAAATTATTGGTGAGCAATATAAATACGTTTATGACGATGTCGTGAGGTGATTGTGATGTTTATGATGCATATTAATGGTGAATATATCTTGGTGATTGGTGAGTATATAAATTATTGGTGAGCAATATAAATACGTTTATGACGATGTCGTGAGGTGATTGTGATGTTTATGGTGCATATTAATGGTGAATATATCTTGGTGATTGGTGAGTATATAAATTATTGGTGAGCAATATAAATACGTTTATGACGATGTCGTGAGGTGATTGTGATGTTTATGATGCATATTAATGGTGAATATATCTTGGTGATTGGTGAGTATATAAATTATTGGTGAGCAATATAAATACATCATTTGGTGTTTTGGTGTCATGGTGCATAGTCATGGTGTCGCATAATCATATGCATTTCTGGTGAATAGGCCTCGGCCTCCTAAAATGTTTTGGTGAATGCCCTCAAGGCAATTTTGGTGAATGCCCTCAAGGCAATTTTGGTGAATGGATCCACATGCATATGCCCAGTGGAGTTTTGGGTTGCATCTCATACATTGCATACGCGTCCTGTGTTTGATTGCGTCTTCTTGAACTAATGGTGTAACTGTATTCTGGGTGTAACTGTATTTGGTGTGACGGTACTTGGTGTAACAGTATTCGGCGTAACTGGATTTGGTGTAACTGTATTATTGGTGTAGTAAATTGATGGTATCCCTGGTGTGCCTATTATACTGCGTTTCTTGTTTTATCTATTATTATCTATGTATTGAGACTCACCCTACTGCGTCGTGTTGCCTCGGATGTCGGAAACCTGCAGGTGACGGTGACTGAAGGTGGCTAGAGATTCTTCTTCTAGTATGGTCGAGTCGGCTCTGATACGTAGCACTCGGGAGGGTTGTCCTTGTGTCTTTCCTTATGTGTTATGGATATGCTCTTCTAAGTTGTAAACCTTTTGAAGTATGATTGCCAAGTTAAACCTTTTTATTTCCGCTGCATGTTTTTGAAAAGAAGTTAGTTATAATTAAAGTACTCTGTTTGCGAAGTGGTTTTCCGGTTCGAAAAATGTGACACTCTTTTGGCGCGAAAAACTGATATTTTTTTTATAAACCGTTGGGTAGAAAAAAGGGGTGTTACATAAGTACTCAAATCTCTTTGGGTCCTTGTGGGTTAGTGTTTGGTATGGTCCCTTTAGGAACCCACACCTTTTTCATATTTTGTTTACCTCTTGCCCTGCAAACAGATGCTGTATGTCCAGTTTTAGCACAGAAATAACATCTAATATAGGATCTAGTTGTAAACTTAGGTCTATGATGCATATGTCTTTTCTCAAAATCATTTCTTGGAACCCTAGGATGTACATGTTGTAATTTGGACATTTTGCCTATTGTACATTCAAGCTCATTGATTTTCTTTTCATGTTCTATACACTTATCACATACATAATTTTCCTTGAAATAAACAAGATCATCATTTTCTTTTCTAAGCTCTAATTTTTCCTTAGTTAAAGCATTAACTTCATTTTGAAGGTTAGCAATGGTTTTCTTTGATTTACTTAATGCCTTAGCTAATTTAAGTGAATTATCATGCAAATCAACAAATGCTTCATGCAGTTCATCATATGAATCTTGTAAAGAATCAGAGTTAGAGCTTACCTCATTTTCGGATTCACCTTCACTTTCGTGGTTGGCCATATGAGCAACATGAGCTTCTTCGCTTTCTGAACCATCTGAACTGCTTGTGTCATTGTCTTCCCAAGCTACGTAGGCTTTCCTTATTTTGTTTTCTTTGAATGCCTTCTTTTCGAATTTGGATCCCTTTTTCTGTAAACTAGGGCATTCCATCCTCATGTGACCAGGTTTCCCACATTCATAGCAAGTTGGAGGACCGGATGAACTTTCTTTGCTGGAGAACTTCTAAGGAGAAAAATCTTTGGCAAAATTTTTCTTTCTCATAAGCTTTTTGAATTTTCGAACCATGAGAGCCATGTTTTCCTCACTTTCATCATTCTCACTTTCTGAGTCATCACTATTACAAGGTTGACTTGAACTAGACGCTTTCAGAGCCAAGTTTTCTTTTTCTTGTCTGTATTTTCGTGCTCAGCCAAATGGGTGAGCTCAAGTTCACGCTCTTGTAGCTTACCGAATAGAGTGGCAAGTGACATAGTAGCTAAATTTCTCGATTCAGCTATAACAGTTACCTTGGGTTGCCATTCTCGATTCAAACATCTCAGAACTTTGTTGATTAGATCCTCAGCAGGGAATGACTTTCCTAACAAGCTTAGTTGATTCACTATGTGAGTGAACCTCTTTTGCATTTCCGGTATTGTTTCACCTGTATTCATTCTGAACAGCTCGTACTCTCTGATAAGGGTGTTGGAAGGATGTTGGTTCTTGCTCTTTTAACCTCACTAGTACCCTCATGAGCTACTTGAAGATTATCCCACATTTCTTGAGCAGATTTACAGTTTGAAACTCTAAAAAATTCATCAGGACTCAAAGCAGAAGTAATTATGTTTTTAGCCCGCAGATTATGTTGAACTTTTCTCTTTTCCTCATCAAACCATTCATTTCTCCCTTTAATTGTAAGAATACCATTTACTATGTGCGTGGGGACATAGGGTCCTTTTTCCACAGCATCCCAAACATCTAAGTCTACCCCTTCAATAAATATTCTCATTCTTTCTTTCCAGTATGCGTAATCTTTCCCGTTGAATCATCCTGGAGGACGGGTAAGAGAAGCACCCTCTTGCGTAGACCAACCTGAAGCCATTACTCTTTAAGCTGCTAGGCCCTTTATACAAGAGTCTAGCTTTGATACCAGATTTAAAAACTTTTGAAAACTTTTTCCCCTTTTCAATGACTTAGATTAATTTTCGTGCAGGTTAAGTGGAAGCGAAGGAATTAGAAAATAAAGCAATAAAGAACACAACAGATTTATACTGGTTCGGTCACCTCCCAGTGACCTACGTCCAGTCCTCACACCCTTGTGAGATTTTCCACTAACACAACAAGGCTTACGGGTGCCTGGTAAACCTTTACAGACTCAGGCACTCTTCCCTAGGATACCCCACCTATGAAGAGCCCTCAAATCTATTACAATAATAATAAGAGATACCCCACCCCTGTTACAACCAGCTGCCCTAGAAAGATACGCCACTTCCTGGTACAAACAGCTACCCTAGAGAGATACCCCACTCCCTAGTACAAATCACAATGATAAACAAATAACAATTGTAAATACCAAAATACCTCTACGTAGGCAGATCCAACAACTTGAAGATTCCAACCCCGGCTAACTCTTGCGAGAGATCAGCTCTGACGGACCAACGGCGCGAGAAGAGCAAAAATGAAAGTGTGAAGAGTTGTTCTAAATTATGCTTTGAATCGTGATAATGGGTTATGTAAAATTGTGAAGTATGAAGCCTCTATGGAGATGATAGAATCCATTAAGTGCCTGGCTTGCCTAAGAATGATAATCGATTGTTTGCCTAACTAGATCTAGGATGAGAAATCGATTATGTGTTTGTTTGAAATAAGATGTCAATCGATTTATTGCTTAAGAGCAGGAAGGAAATCGATTTTATTCTTGAGTATATTAAAGGAAGAATCGATTCTTTGCCTGATTAAAGTGTAGGAGTAAAATCGATTATATCTTGTTTTGAGAATAAGATGCAAATCGATTTTATGCTTTATTATACTATAGGGAAAATCGATTATGCACTTTAAATTGAAGTAGGAAATCGATTTTGATGTTTAGATAAAAATGATGTGAATCGATTTTATGGTTTTCTAAAAATGTTTTTTATGTTTACGTGTGCATGCATGCATTTTGAAAAGCTAGTGAAAATGTGAGACTTTGAGAGATGAGCTGACCCTCGGAAGAGCTTACACTTCTTCCTAAGACAATCCCCAAACCCTAAGGACTACCCTTATTTCTTGAGACTTCAATTCTTGAGCTTTGATTGTCTTGGATTGTGACTTTGATATTTTGTCACTTTCATCAACTTTCACTTTTATCAACTTTTGCCTTTGGTCACTCTCATCAACTTTGGCCATCAACTTTGGCTTTGTCTTTTTCATCATCAAAACCTGACATGTAATATAAGTTACCTGCAGTACAAGATATCCACAAAACGGTGATTCGTTTGATGAAACATATGTCAGGAACCGACTTAGTTTGCCAGTAGGTCATAATTATACCAATAAGGATTGGGCTGCAGAATTTGTTTTTTAAGACTTTAATTTATATACACAATATGTGTATATACATGTTTTACACCATCTACCAATGATAGACTGACATATCATTAAAAAGAAGCTACTCAATCAGTATCCACCTAATGTGTCATCCTTACCATGTATTGTTATTGGTGGATAGTGTAATAAGTTTTACAATGTATGTGTACTCTAATTTAACACCTTTTTTAAAACCTAAAAGCCAAGCCCAACATTCACGCTGGCATTACAAAGGCGATTTAATATATATATATATATATATATATATATATATATATATATATATATATATATATATATATATATATGGTGAGGTGGTGTTTATTCATTTTTTTTTTAAATATTATAAAGGCAATATATTACCACTATAAGTAAATAATTTTTATTATAAAATCATAATCTAATAATTCAAGCTATTATTTAATAAAAATAAAATAATAATAATAATATATCACCAAAATATACACTAATTGAAAAATAGGCACACACAAAATTATCACACAATTGCTAATAGAAAAATGACAAAAAAGAAAAGTAAGAATAAGGGAATAACTAAACAAGGCAATTGGTGTTAGTTGGAGGGTCATTTTTATCCATTTAGTAATAAGCTTTGCCCTTACTTCCAAACTTTCAAACAAGCCCTAACACTATGTTTCTATGTTTGGTAAGGAAAGGAAAGGGAGGGGAGAGAAAGTAGAAGGAAATATTGTTGGAGGAAAGAAACATAATAGAAAGTGAGAGGATTATTTTGTTTATTTGGTATGAGAGAAAGTAAAGTAGAAAGTAAGAGGAGAGAAAAATGTATATTTCGTAATTGACCTAAATAAACCTACAGAAATAATATATATATATATATATATATATATATATATATATATATATATAATATTTATTTAATATAATAAAAAAACATATTATTTACAAATAAAATATAATAAAAGATGCCAATCCGTCATGTTTCTTCTCAATTTGGATGGAAAAGAACTATATTGCGGGACCCAACAAAAAGAAGCTTTCCTTCCTTTATGACAATGAACCAAACGATGGAAGCTCTTTTTTTTTATCAAAAAGGCAACATGCCCATCGTCAACAAACACATCACCGCAAAGCTTCCCCACAATTCTCATGTCAGATGCTACCTCTAGATTAGAAGTAGCATCAGACACTGAGGCAAAAAGCGAGTCCAGCCTGGTAGTGGGAGGTTGAGTGGAGGATGAGTCAATAAAATCATTACCACCCCGGAGTGTGCTAGGGGTAGAAGCATTATTCAACTAATGGATCGAGTTCAAAGATTTGTCATGTGACTGCATAGCTGTAAGTGCCAGTTTTTTTACCGTCATACAGAGACGTGGACTTCTTTGTCGCAATGCATGACCTCCTCTCTAATCCCATTAGGTGAAGATTCTATTACCTGCTGTTGTACCTCAGCTTGTTGGATAACTTTCTACTTGTAAATCACCCGAGGCTTAGCTTGTTGCATCCTTCTTTTGCAATTACTAGAGGTATGGCCGATAGTCTTGCGATTCATACGGAAAGAAGGAAAATTTTCATACTCAATACCCACTAAGAAGGCATAACCTGACCTCTCCACTAGGATCTGATTTCTTAGCTCTGATTTCAGGTCTATATCAACTAGGATGCGTGTAAAATGACCAAAATATCTGTCATATGAGCTCTTACTTATTGTATCATCTAGAATTATTGGTATTCCAACATTACTAGCAATTGAAAAAAGAATTTTGGGATGCCAATATTCTTGAGCAAGACCTGTAATTCTAATCCAACATTGCGCATTTGAATGTTTTAAATTTGAAGGATTAAAATTAGGCTCCCAGTCAAACAACCGCAGCAACCCTGGCTTGCAATGCCAATAAGGTTGCGACTTAACTTTCCCTAAATCATCAATAGAGGAAAAAGAAAATTCATATTATCCTTTGCCTAAAGAAATCAGACCCGACTTACTTGTTGGTTGACAAAGAGCTTGAAATTTGGATTTCGAATCATCTATATTAATAGGAGTGTCTCACTTTGAAAGTAAAAATCTTCCAAGAATGTGTGTTTTTCATCCATCTAAATCTGCCAAATACTCCTCTTCCGGAATTGAGATAGCTAATTCATCCCCTTTAAGACACGGGCGAGGCAATTGGCTAGGAGGAATATTACAAATCTTATAAGTAGAACCAACTTGTGAAAAATATTTAATGTTTGAACCAGTGACCTCTTTAGCATTACCAAGCGGGGACACCTCTTTAGCATACCAATGGAATTTTTCTCCCGAATTGGTAAAAAATTGGTCCCAGCAGATAACTCAGGGAAGAGTAAAAACACATCACCTGCAAAATCTGATGATGCGATTGAGGGTGCAGGCAAACGCACCTGACTGTCAAGCGCCGAAGAAACAGTGATGGGACGAGACAGATGCAGAGCAGAAAAAGCTGGCCAAGGTGCAGATGCTGATGGCGCAAGAGAGGGCACAGACATCAGCACAAGACTGTCTTGCTTAGGAGAGACAAGCGCAAGAATCGAAGCAGAAAAACCTATGCCATTCGAGATAGACCGCGCCAGACTTACTGATATGAGTCTAACAAACAACTATATATCATCACAATGTCAACAAATAACTCATATCATTTCCAAATGGGACATGCATAAAGAAAGAGAGAGAAGGTTCTAGGAGAAGCACTACGCTCTAACTACTACTAAATTTGACTATACAATGCTAGTTATTATATGATACTATGCTTCCATATGTCGTACTTGTGGATACCTTGTATTGCAGGTAAACTAATATTGCAGGATAAGTTTTGATGTTGAAAAAGACAAAGGCAAAGTTGATGGCCAAAGTTAATAAAAGTGACGAAACATCAAAGTCACAATCCAAGACGAACAAGCTCAAGAATTGAAGATCCAAGTATAAGGGTAGTCCTTAGATATAAGGGTAGTCCTTAGGGTTTGGGTGAATCATAGGAAAAAGTGTAAGTTCTTTCGAAGGTCAGCTCGTATCTCAAAGTCTCACACACTCACAAGTTTTTCAAAGTTGCATGCATACTTACGTAAACATTCTTATCATCTTTAAAAACATAAAAATCGATTTCCTCATGCATAAACATACATCAAAATCGATTTTCAGGTCAATCAGAAAAGAAAGAATCGATTGTCAGGTCATGTGGTTTCATTGCATAAATCGATTTTCAGGCCAAACATTCTCAAACAAAGAATCGATTCACACACTTTTAATCTAAGCTGAGAATCGATTCCTACATGTCTCAGGCAAGCTGAGAATCGATTCATACAAGTTTTAACTTAGTAAAGAATCGATTCCTAGCCCTCTGTGGTTCTCAAGAATCGATTGTCCCTATTTTTCAAACAAAGTCAAAATCGATTCCTCACTTAAATGAATCGATTCCTTGATCAAATGCTTTCAACAAAGAATCGATTCCTACACTATTTTCAACGTAAACTTGATTTTCTCATAGCCTATAAATAGGCACTACATTACGTTCATTTTTTCACACAACCCATTTCACGAATCAGAGAACATTTTGAGAAAAACTCTTCACGCTTTTACTTTTGCTCGTCACGCACCGTCGGTCCGTCTGAGCTGATCTTTTGCTAAGAGTTAGTTGGGGTTGCATTCTTCAAATTGTACTATCTGCCTTCATTAGAGGTATTTATGTCTTTACATTTGTTATTATTTAATTGTTGTGATTTGTACTAGGGAGTGGGGTATCTCTCTAGGGTAGCTGTTTGTACTAGGAAGTGGGGTATCTTTTTGGGGCAGCTGATTGTAACAGGGGTGGGGTATCTCTTGTTATTGTTGTAATAGATTTGAGGGCTCTCCATAGGTGGGGTATCCTAGGAGGAGAGTGCCCGAGTCTGTAAAGGTTTTCCAAGGCACCTGTAAGCCTTGTTGTTTTAGTTAGTGGAAAATCTCACAAGGGTGTGAGGACTGGACGTAGGTCACTAGGAGGTGACCGAACCAGGATAAATCTCTGCGTGCTTTACTGTTATACCGCTTTACTGCTTTATATTCTAATTCCTTCGCTTCCAATTAACCTGTGCGGAAATTGATCTAAGTCATTGAAAAGGGGAAAAACGTTTTCGAAAGATCTGAAAAGTTTTTTAATCTCAATTCACCCCCCCTCTTGAGACTGAAGCCACTTGGTAACAAGTGGTATCAGAGCTAGACTCTTGTATAAAGGGCCTAGCAGCTTCAAGACAAATGGCTTCAGGTTGGTCTATGCTAGAGGGTGCTTCTCTTTTCCGTCCTCCGGGATTCCACGGAGAAGACTATGCATATTGGAAAGAAAGAATGAGAATTTTTATTGAAGGGGTAGACTTAGATGTTTGAGATGTTGTGGAAAAAGGACCTTTCGTCCCCACACACATAGTAGATGGTATTCTTTCAATAAAAAGTAGAAATGAATGGTCTGATGATGAGAAAAGAAAAGTGCAACTTAATTTACGTGCTAAAAATATGATTACTTCTGCTTTGAGTGCTGATGAATTTTTTCGAGTTTCAAACTGTAAATCTGCCCAAGAAATGTGGGATAATCTTCAAGTTACTCATGAGGGTACAAGTGAAGTGAAAAGGGCAAGAACAAATACTCTTACCAGAGAGTACGAATTGTTTAGAATGAATACAGGTGAAACAATATCAGAGATGCAGAAAAGGTTCACCCACATAGTGAACAAATTGGGCTCATTAGGAAAATCATTTCCTCCCGAAGACTTGATCAACAAAGTGCTGAGATGCCTAAACAGAGAATGGCAACCAAAGGTGACTACAATAACTGAGTCAAGAAACTTGACTACCATGACTCTCGCCACCCTGTTTGGGAAACTACTAGAGCACGAGTTAGAGCTCACTCGCCTAGCAGAGCATGAAGGAAAAGACAAGAAGAACAAAAACTTAGCTCTCAAAGCTTCCAGTTCAAGCTCATCCGACGATAGTGATGATTCGGAAGATGAAGATGAAGACGAGGAGAAAATGGAACTAATGGTTTGTAAATTCAAAAAGTTCATGAGAAGGGAAAGATCTCTCAAAAAGAATTCTCCAACCAAAAGAGGCTCAAGCAAGGAAAACCTCTCAAATCCACCAACTTGCCACGAATGTGGAAAATCCGGACACATAAAGATAGAATGCCCAAAATTACAAAGAAAACGATCAAAGTTTGAGAAAAAGGGATCCAAGAGAAACAGGAGTAGAAAAGCCTACACAGCATGGGAAAACAACAACATGAACTCATCAGATGAATCAGAAAGTGAAAAAGATCAAATTGCTCTCATGGCCGACCACGACAGCGAAAGTGAAAATGAGGTATCTTCTAACTCTGAAACTTCGCAAGATGCTTATGATGAACTGTATGAAGCATTTACTGAATTGCATGATAAATCCTTAAAACTAGCGAAAGCATTAGATAAATCTAAGAAAGTTATCACTCATCTTGAAAATAATGTTACTGCTTTAACTAAAGAAAAATTAGAGCTTAGAAAAGAAAATGATAGCCTTGCATGCCTTAAAGAAAATTATACTTGTGATAAATGTGTTGATTTTGAAAAACAAATTCATGAATTGAAATGGACGGTTGGGAAGTTGTCTAGTTCACAAAATGTGCATCATAGATTTCCTAGAAACAAACCCATAGAAAGGCATGTTCATTATAAACCAAAATTTTCCACTAGACCTTATATTACATGTTATGATTGTGGTAAACCTGGACATACTGCTTCCAGAACAAGAGGTAAACAAAATGTGAAGAAGGTATGGGTTCCCAAAAGGACCATACCAAACACTGACCCACAAGAACCCAAAGAGATTTGGGTACCTAGAACCTTGTTTTAGATCATTGCAGGTATGCTTCAAGGTATGGGGGAAGATTGATACCTTGACATCAAAGACTCAAAGCGCATGACCGGAGACGCAACAAAGCTCTTAATACTCACCCCCGGAAAACGCCGTCATCTGACTTGTGATAAATAGAGGAAGAATCACCGGTAAAGGTTAGATTGATAAAATATTATTCACCTCTAGTAAAAATGTGCTTAAAGTATATTAAGTCAAATATGTGACTAAAAGTAATCTCTGAATCTTATGGTAAGAAGAAAGAACCTTCATGAAGGTTAGTCCTTATAATCGATCCATTCATTATGATTGGCATGTATTGGAGAAAATAAATAATTGATTTTTATTTCATGCATCATCAAAGAACAATGTTAGAATAACAAGAAAAGTATTCTGGTCAACCCTCTAGGACTAAGCATATAGAAATTACAGATCACCTTCTTAGAGGTTATGGTTAGAAAGGCGACAGTATGATTGAGTCAGTTGAGTCGTCACAATCAGCTAGTTGATGTTTTCACAAATCCATTGCAAAAGAAAACCTGGTTCCTCAAATGATTTTTCAGTTAAACGTTTCTCAAGTGATTTTATAAAATGTGAATTTAAATTGTGACTTGTGAATTTCTGTGTGCTCCAAGAGCGTTTTCTAAAGCAGTTGAAGTACTACCTTTTCTTGAAATCTATTTTCTCCTGTCACAATCAATTGCTAGCTCTGGTATCAATTTTCAGAATTCATACTCACAATCGCTGTTTAGCTAAAATAATTTTTCCCAAAACTCTACATCCCACCTTCAAGCTGCCGTCACCAACTCTCAAAAACTAAGCAGCATGAAACGTGCGAAGGCTAAAATAACTGCTTCACAGATTTTTAAGACTCATAATTAGCTTTTACCCGTTTTGACGAAATATTCTCTTCATGGTTTCAAAAATGATTTTCCTTTGGTTTTGATGATCACTTATAAATCTGCAATGGTTCTTTTACCTTGTCAAATAGCTGTGACATTCGATTCGCTAACTTTATCATATATCGACCCTTTGATCATGACAAAAAGGGGGAGAAAAATAGAAGTTATAAGTTAGCATGCATATACATTATCATAGCATTACCACTTTGCATATAGTCAATAAAACAGGGGGAGCATCATGATAGGGGGAGTATCATATATACATTATCTGTTTGAACTAACCTCCCACCTTGAGATGAGTTAATGTTTTGTCATCATCAAAAAGGGGGAGAATATGGATACCTTGTATTGCAGGTAAACTAATATTGCAGGATAAGTTTTGATGATGAAAAAGACAAAGGCAAAGTTGATGGCCAAAGTTAATAAAAGTGACGAAACATCAAAGTCACAATCCAAGACAAACAAGCTCAAGAATTGAAGATCCAAGTTTAAGGGTTGTCCTTAGATATAAGGGTAATCCTTAGGGTTTGTGTGTATCTTAGGAAAAAGTGTAAGCTCTTTCGAAGGTCAGCTCGTATCTCAAAGTCTCACACACTCACAAGTTTTTCAAAGTTGCATGCATACTTACGTAAACATTCTTATCATCTTTAAAAACATAAAAATCGATTTCCTCATGCATAAACATACATCAAAATCGATTTTCAGGTCAATCAGAAAAGAAAGAATCGATTGTCAGGTCATGTGGTTTCATTGCATAAATCGATTTTCAGGCCAAACATTCTCAAACAAAGAATCGATTCACACACTTTTAAACTAAGCTGAGAATCGATTCCTACATGTCTCAGGCAAGCTGAGAATCAACTCATACAAGTTTTAACTTAGTAAAGAATCGATTCCTAGCCCTCCGTGGTTCTCAAGAATCGATTGTCCCAATTTTTCAAACAAAGTCAAAATCGATTCCTCACTTAAATGAATCGATTCCTAGATCAAATGCTTTCAACAAAGAATCGATTCCTACACTATTTTCAACGTAAACTTGATTTTCTCATAGCCTATAAATATGCACTGCATTACGTTCATTTTTTCACACAACCCATTTCACGAATCAGAGAACATTTTCTGAAAAACTCTTCACGCTTTTACTATTGCTCGTCACGCACCGTTGGTCCGTCTGAGCTGATCTTTTGCTAAGAGTTAGTTGGGGTTGCATTCTTCAAGTTGTAATATCTGCCTTCATTAGAGGTATTTCTGTCTTTAAATTTGTTATTATTTAATTGTTGTGATTTGTACTAGGGAGTGGGGTATCTCTCTAGGGTAGCTGTTTGTACTAGGAAGTGGGGTATCCTTCTGGGGCAGCTGATTGTAACAGGGGTGGGGTATCTCTTGTTGTTGTTGTAATAGATTTGAGGGCTCTCCATAGGTGGGGTATCCTAGGAGGAGAGTTCCTGAGTCTATAAAGGTTTTCCAAGGCACTTGTAAGCCTTGTTGTTTTGGTTAGTGGAAAATCTCACAAGGGTGTGAGGACTGGACATAGGTCACTAGGAGGTGACCGAACCAGGATAAATCTCTGCGTGCTTTACTGTTTTCCTGCTTTACTGTTATACCGCTTTACTGCTTTATATTCTAATTCCTTCGCTTCCACTTAACCTGCGCGGAAATTGATCTAAGTCATTGAAAAGGGGAAAAATGTTTTCGAAAGATCTGAAAAGTTTTTAAATCTCAATTCACCCCCCTCTTGAGACTGAAGCCACTTGGTAACAATACTTTCCATATGTTGGGCCTCCTAGGACCCAAGCCCAACATGGTCCAAGGTGTGTTCCATAGAACCACCCTTTTAACATTACCCTTTGAACCGACCCTCTAACATTTCCCTCTGCTGAAAATGTAGTCATGCCTCAAGGCTAAAATTGAGAAATCGACTCTGAGCACAAACTCCTCTGAGTTCTTCTGCTTGATCGACCATTGTCTACTCAAGTGACTTGTTCATGAAGCCAAAATGGGAAGATGGTATAAATTATGAAGAATTGCCTGAACATGAACTTTTGATGAGTGTGGTGTTTTCAGATGTACAGGGTAAAGCAAAGCAGATCGAGGAGAAGTAGTTACTGATGTAGCTGCTTAGTTTATCGAGGGATCCTTTTGGATCGATTTATGTTATGTTTTCTTAGCTTTCCCTTAGTTAAGTTTATGTTGTACCCCTTAGACTCAGTCTTTGATATTATAATCAAAGTTAGTAGTAATGTAAACCCTACTTAAAGTTTGGACACTGATTGTTTATTGACTATAAGGATCTAATTCTCGTTATGTAGCTTATGCGGATTTTTGATAGTTTTATTTCAAGGAACCCTATTGAGGAGGTTGATTCCCTCAAAGTTTTAAATTGGTCCAAATTTTTAAGTGAGTTTGCATCTCTGATGGTTGATAACTCTAATTTATATAGAGTTATTTATACTTCTAAACATAACAAATTGCTTGAAACCCAAGTACAAAGTGTGTTAAATATAGTGGTTTCTAGGAATTATGTGATGAATAAAGCATTTTTTGTATTTATATTGGTATGTTTGATGTGTTTGTTCAGTTTTCCTACAGATGATGCTTCTGCACCACGATGCTTCTGCACTTAGTGCTTCTGCACCATCCTGCGCTGAAGATTTATAACCCCACAATGGAAGCACCTCAATTCATACCTCTGCTCCAAAACTTCTATGACATGGAGCACATGCCCACATGCATAAGGAGGCGCCCACCATAAACATCATCATGAAAGGCTACTCACCTAAAGACATGTGGCCTTACACAATTTGACCTCTCCTTATGGAAATGTGCTGAACTCAATCTCCACATCTAAAGATCAGAAAAGCAACCATGGATAAGCCTCCTTAGGTTAACTTGGTTTTCAAGCAAACCCTCAAGCAAAGGAAATCTCCAAGGCTATAAAAAGGGCTCCCACTTCTCACTTGAAGAGCATCGCATATCTCACTTGATAATATGTAGATCATACACTTTACTTATATTTTAGTAGTTCCATTTCTTATAGTTTTTATAGTAGATAGTTGGCAAGAAGGCGATGAAGGAATCGACAACTTCTTCCTTCACTTCTTCACCAACTTAGTTAGGTGCAACTGCACCAGGAAGTCAGTGCTTTTGCACTGCAGGGCAATTTTATGCAAGAGTGCTTCAATCAGTGTAATCTCTACCTTATTGATATCTCTTGTATTTTCATCTATATTAATATGTTTCATTTCATCCATCTTTGCAGTGCAATGCATATTATGAGCTAAACCTTTTTGGTTGAGATGTTCTAACTTTATAATGAACTTTTGAGTAAGTTATTGTGCTTTTTAGTGTTGCAAGCATTTTGGGTCTTGTGTTATACTACATCCATCTTATTTTAAGGTTGATCACTTAGAATAAGTAGAGTTATATTCACAGACATGGTTTATAATTAGAAATCAAGACTAACAAGGATGAGTGTTTTAATGAAGGCTTTGTTAACTTGTGTAATAAATAAAACTTTATTAAAACCATGTTAAGTACTAGACATAGGATAACCTAGTCCTTAGGGTGAAACAGTGGGTAGCTGAAAAGCACACACTCATGCAACTGCACTCAATGCAACTGCACCTTGGTGCTTCTGTAACACCCCGATTTTCATATTAGTACGTTTTTGCTTTATGCGCGAATATAATAGTAATTCTAGTGATATATTGTGCGTCGTAGTAATTACGTATTTCCATAATATTTAGTAACTTAATCGATTTTATATTTACATATGTTTGAATTATCAAATATGTATAAATGATATTAGACCATACTTTTATACTATGTTGGTACTATATTATTGTTAGTATTAATCTATGTTGTTTATTGAATATTTATATTTGAAATATGATTGTTTTAGTTAATTATTTTATTTTATAAAATATTAGTATTTTTGATGTTACGTATTTTAAAAACTATTTTGGGCTATGGAGGTGTTAAAATAATAGTTGTAGTGAAATTGGGCTTTAAAAATGAATTGAAATGGATTTTGGGCTTTCTTATACGTATACAGCCCCATTTTCCAGCTAGCTGCACCCCCTTTCATTAAAGAAATTCGTCCAGCACACAAACAGGCCCAGTTCGCCCCCTGCCCAACCCAGAACCCGACCCGGTTCTGTTCTACCTTCTTCTTCCTCTGTCACAGAACCAACAAAAAAACCCTAAGACACCTCTCCTCCCCTCATTCGCGTTCTTCTCCCTAGTCCGCGACCAGACCCCAAAACTCCTCCCCCAACTCGGAATTTCCTTCTGAATCCGATTCTGATGTCCTTTTAACCGATTGCAGCACCAATCTCGCATTCCAGTGCACCTCCATCCTCGCGAATCCGCCATTGATAGGCGCGATTCTGGTCAAATATCGCAAAACCACTGCAACGAAGAAAGTTGTGCAAGGAAGCCCAAACTGTGAGCCCTCTGTTCGCGAGTTCTCCCTCCCTCTCTCAGTTTCGCGAGCCACCACACCTCCTGGCTGGGCTGCGACAGAACCTCACCGGAGCTGTCCTCCTCTCGGCACATGAGTTCCCTTGATTTGTTCTTTCTGATCGGAACTGCAGCTGTCTCAGCTTTAGCGATCTAGGTTGGTTAGCACTAATTCATGACCATTCATGGCCTAACCACAATCGATTTGATGAAAGATCGAAGCAACACATTTTGTGACAGATTTGCAAGACACTCATTCCGATCTCAAAATCCTTGTCACCGTCCTGCACGATTTGAATAGGTATCCGTTCAAAATGCCGCTAATTCATTAAACGCTTGATTAATTATATTTAATATGTTTGGTATATGACTTTTGTACTGTCATTGTTGTTGTTGCACGATTGTACGCATTCGAGTCAAACATTGTCCTGCTGGAATTGATTCACGCTTGAGAACTCGTAATCTGTCTCTGTAGAGATTTGCCCTTGGAAGACGCTTCAATATCAGGTAAGGGTGGGGTTCTATCTCTATAATTGGGTGTATGAAGGACTCTATGTAGAAAGGTTAATGGAACCCTAGGTGATTAAGTTAGAAAACCCTAGTTGTAGGAATTGATTTGGATTGATGATGAATGAATGTGGTTTGATGATGTTTGAGCATGATTGATTATGATTGATCTTGATTGATGATGATTGATCTTGCTTGTTGATGATTTGAACCAAAAATTCTGTCCATAGGGCGCCATGGGCGCCAATGTTGCTGTTGCTGTGGCTGGGCGCCATTTTCTGTGTTGTTTGGCTTGCTGGGCGCCATCAAGGGTGCCATTTTCTGGTGATTTGGGGCGCCTCATGTGGCTGTCCCGTGGTGTTTGGCGCAGTGGGCGCCGTAGGCGCCATGATTGACTGCCTGTCTGTGGTTGTTGGTGGCTGGGCGCCTGGGTGGCTGTCCCAGTGGTCGTTGTCATTGGTGTTGTAAGTGGTATTGTCATTCGTGTCGTATAATTGTTGTTGGCATTGGTGTTGTAAAATCGTTGTTGTTTCCGGTGATGTAAATTGTCGTTGTTCTCGGTGTTGTAAAATTGTTGTTGCCATTGATGTTGTAAATCTCTTGCTGTCTTTAGTGTCGGTGGCTGTTGATCAAGTTGTTAGACTGTCCTATAGGTGTTGGTGTTATTGGTGATGATATAACAGGTGATGTGCCTATTTTATTGGCTAAGGTGATAGGTGAGGGGTCTATGACCATTTGTTGATATTGGTGTTGTTGTGTCACTTAGATGACTATTGTTGTTGATTGTCTCTGGTGCATTGTCCATGGTGTCGCATGCATTTCATACGCATTATTTTGGTGATGAAGGCTTCGGCCTTGGAGCTATAGGTGATGGTGATGATGCTCAAAAACTTGGTAATGATATAGGTGATGATGCCCGTATTGGCTATTTTATTGATGATAATTGGTACCACATGCATATACCCATTGGGGTGGGTTGCATCTCATTCATTTACTCATGACAGTGGTGATGATTCTTGGTGATTGCAATTTGATGTTGTTGTGAAGCAGTAGATATATTTGTCGTAACTCTAGCATATTGCCTATCATATATGCTATTATATTGCTAGATATCTCACCCATTCTGTTTGAATGTTACCCCTATGCTGGTAACGTGGAGGTGATTACGAGTGAAGGGATGTCTACCTTCGCTAGTCGAGTCGGTGTCGTCGCTCTGATACGTAGCACTCGGGGGGATGGACGCTAGTCCTTAATAGTTGTCTCTATTATTTAATTTCTGATGTTTTATGGTGATGTTATGATTATTCATTGAAACCTTTATTTTTATTCCGCTGCGTGGTGATGGAGTTACTGTCATGTAGACTGAACAGGTGTTTTGGGGGTTCGTCCCATTTATGACGTGCTATGTATCGTACTATTTTAATGGTGAATTTTATTATTGGCGTGTGATGTTTTATTGGTGTAAATGTGGCATCCCTTGTGGGTGTAGTGAAAAATGTTTTTGAAACTCTGATTTTTGTCAAAAGTTTACCGGGTAGAAAAGGGGTGTTACAGCTTCTGCATCACTAAAAGCATAGAAACTCTCAACAGAACATTATTTAGTGAAAACATCTCTACCATCTTTCTCAACTAATTTCCTTCGTATTCTTTTACATATTTGCATTCTATTTTTACTTAACTTAAAAACCCCAAAATTTGTGAGTAGAATAGTAGTACGAATTTATATGCTTTCTAAAGATACATAAAGTTAATCCAATCCTTGTGGGTTCGACCTTTCTTATCATTGTATTACTTGTTTGTGACTGTGTATACTTGCACATTTTTTCACACACCAAGTTTTTGGCGCCGTTGCCGGGATTGCCATTAATTTTTGTTGTTTAGATTTATAAGATAGTGTTTTATTACTCTGGTAGTTATTTTCTGTGCTGAAACAGGTGCAGATGCACTAGCTTATGCCCAGAGACAAGCCACCAGAATTTGAATTCAATCCAGAGATTGAAAGAAGGTTTAGGAGTTTGCTAAGACTTCAAAAGCAAAGAAAGCAAGACTGCAGAAACATGTCCATCACAGTTGTTGCGCCCGAAAAATCCGGTTTGGGACTTTTCGTTTGACAACGTGGAAAAAGTTTGGAGCCGCCACCAATATTTTAATTTTAAGACCAAAACATTGAAAAAAGGTCTTTTAAACAAGGCGGATGGTCTGTTGAAAACTAGAGATGTAGGTTCGGGGGTCGGTTAGGTACGGGGAAGGGATTAGCACCCCGCACCTCCTTTCTACCGAAAGGGAACCATTAACTTGATGTGGGGTTTGGACAAAAGTTTGAGTTTGAAAGCGGTTTGTTCTACTTCTTTTCTTTTCTTTCCTTTTCTTTTTATTTCATTTGAGAAATTGTTTTATTGAAAACGGGGGGAAGAAGAATATTTTTGGTATCTTTGAAAAGCGGAACAAAACAAAGATTTTTTTAAAAGGGTGCTTGACGGGCTGTGACCCGCTCCTACGTACCCTCACTGGAAGAGGGATCAAAGCTACGTAGTTCTCGTGTGTAGAAAATGTTTGTGGGTTGGTGTTTTTTAATGTAGGGGTTTTAGGACTGTGTGATCTGTGTTGGAGGACCACTGGGGGTCTGAAGGAGCACTGGGGCTCTGAAGGGCCACTGAGGGCTGAAGGAGCGTTGGGGCTCTGTGGGACCACAGTTCACTTATCTTAAAACGATGATTAACCCGGCCGTACGACCGACTTAATCCCCTACTTTGAAAATAAGACTTTTGCTTTTGAAATGAAGGAGATCTGTTTGTATATTCTTTAATTTTAGAAATTGTTTATTTTTGCGCTTGACAGGGGCGTGGCCCTGCTCCTACGTATCTCCGGGTGGAGAATCAAAGGCGACGTAGTTCTAGGTTCTTCTGAAAAGGGTTTTTGTTTTTTAATCTTTTTGGAGTTTTTCGCAAAGGGGTTGAGCGTCCGCAGTGACCAAACAACAACGGTTTAGAGTGGTCGCACTACTAACTCTTATGAAAATGAATCATCATTAACGACCAAACGGCAACGGCGCGAGTGATGATTAATGATAATCGGTTTTTTTATTTTGAGCATTGAAAAGGTTTTCGCAATTGAAGGAGAGCGTTTGTGAGGACCAAACAACAACGGTTTAGAGTGGCCACACTACTAGTTCCCACAGGAGTGAAATCATCACCCACAATCAAACGGCAACGGCGCGAGTGATCATTAGTGATGATTAGTTTTGATTCCGACGTTTGAAAAGATTTGTTTTTGAAAAGTGTTTTCGTTGGTTTTAATAGGAGAGAACGTCGTGATGAAAGGAATTTGCAATTGGATTGATTTTCGTTCGGGGAAACATTTATCCATCATCGGGAAAAAAAGGTTTGTGAGAAGAAAAGAAAAAAAATAAATAAGTTTATTTAGGGGAAAAGAAATAAAATTTAAAAAGAGAAACAGGGGGTGAAATAGTAAAATAAGGGTGTAAATAAAAGGAGGGCTGTATTATTAAAAGGGGGTGCAGATAGTGAGCCCAGCTTGTTTTTGTAAGCTGGGCTGCGTTTCAAAAAAAAGAAATCGTGGGCTTCAAAAGGGGGGGCGCGCTGAGTAAAACAAGGGGTGTGAATAGAAATCTGAAAAATAAAATAAAAGGTGAAAGGACGAAAATGCCCCTGTGTCATACTATAAAAGCCTAAATCTAAAATTGGAAACCCTAATTTTGATTATCCTCACGCGGCGCCTCACCCCCCCCAAAATATCCAACCCCAAAATTCTTCCCTCTCTCCTCTCCATGCGCCGTGTCTCTTCCTTCCTCTTCCCCCTAATTTCGTTTTTCTCTCTTCAGCGCATCTACTCCTTCTCTCTTTCTCTCGATCGCACTTCTCTTTCCTCTCCCTAGCTCCGCTCTCTCCCTCCACCGAACCACCGCCACTTTCCCCTTCTCTCTCGACCTCTCCTACTGGCTCACCGCCCTGTTCTCTTAACATCTCTTCTCTTCAAGTAACCTCAACGACGGCTGCGAGGGTTGGCTCGGTGGAGCGGTGATGGTGTCGTTGCAGTGGAGACGACGGCGAGGGTGGTGCTTTTTGGTAGACGATGGGGTGTCTTTGGACAGTGGTGGTGGACGCGCCGGTTGTGGGGGGTGGCTTTGGTGGTGGCTAGCCGTGGTAGCGCGATGGTGGTTCGGCGTGGTTGGTGGCGGAGTGGGGCGATTTGCGGTGGTGGAGGGTTCAATCGGTGTTTGGGGGTGAGGCGCGAGGACGGCCACGACGGGGTAACGGTGACGCGTATGTTTCGACTGATTCCGTGGAATGACCACCGTGGACGGCGGTCGGAGTTCACCTCCGGCGGCTCAGGTCAGTGCATCATCCCTTCTCTATTTTTTTTTGTTCTATCTGAATGTTTACTTTTGTGTTGCTGTGGCTGTCTGGTTTGATTTCTTGTTGTTTAACTAACTCGTTTTTTTTTCACACACCGATTTCTCATTTACTAAACTTATTTCTAACAAACTACCAATGACACAATAGTATTACGCTTAAACAGAATGCTAAAAAACTAATTCGTTCCTAAAATTTTCCCTTAAAGGAAACCTGGCCTGTATACAGCATTGACAGTGAGCCCTAATCGTTTTTAGCAGGACATGAATTTAAACTACTCTATTTTCTTTCGCACGTTCTGCCATATGATTTTGATATGGGCTTACATAAGACCTAAAAGAACAAAGATTAAGATGCAGAAATCAACCTGTATTCCAGCCTTTGAAATCACTCCCTAAGCTGTTTTTTCCTTTTCTGCTACTGCCTCTTAAACTGCTTCTTTCCTTTTTTGAACTTGAAAACCTTCTAGTTTCTGCCTTCTTCTCAGCTGTGTGTATTGCTGTGTTTTCTCTGTTTTGTGAATTGTTCTGTGTGTATGTTACTGTTTTGTGAATTCCTCTGAGTGTCTCCCCTTTAACACTGTTTCTGTTCTGCTGTATTTATAGGCAGAGAGTTTGTGGAGTAGGTGTGGATGCTAATGCAGGGGATCAAAGCTCATAGGAGACCAAGCTGTTGGCAGCAGGGGTGGAGCAGTGGAGCAGCAAGGATGGCAGCAGGGCTGCTGCCACTGCAGCAATGTTTTTGCTGGAAATGGAAGCCAAACAAAAGGGACAAGAAGAAAGAACTTGGGCTTGTAGCTTTGAGGCAGCCATTCGCATGTGTTGCTGTCCCATTTTTGCTTTATTATTATTTTTTTGTACCCTTTTGTTTGTAATTAATTTTTGTCCATATGCAAATAAAAGAGCTGACTTTTTTTTTTTGTACTATTCTGCTTTTTTTTAAATTTTTTGTTTATATGTGTAACACAAGGACAGCTGATTGATTTTTTTATCAAAGTTGATTTTATTTGTTTATTATTATTTATTTATTATTATTATTTTTTTTTATGATAATAAAAGCGGTAAAAACAACGCGTACCGACACGATGACTCGAAATGAAACGCGCGTTCACCTTAAGACTAGGAATGCGTACGCGATCAGAATACGCACGCGCGTAAAACGGTAAGACTAAAAGCGCACCGACGCATTTGCTCACACGACTCGAAACCGACACGCGCTTGCGTTTATTATTTTTTATTATTTTTTGGACTTTTTTTGAAAACAACGAGCGCCAAACAAAAACGTTGCACGAGAGTACCAAATACACCCGCATTTAGAACAATATGCGAAGCGATAAAATTTTTGGGATTTTTCGATTAGTCGGACAAAATTGGGGTATGACAGCTGCCCCTCTTTATTTCGATTTTACCAAGAAATATGAATTGCGCGAGACATATTTCGAAGGTAAAATAGAAATAAAGAATTTAGAAATTATACCAATTTTGTCCATTTGGAGAAATCCGAATTTTCTTTCTTCTTTTTTGGAAAGATAGACACTTTCATGTTGATGCGAAAACAGTAAATGAACACTGACGTGCAGACAGAAAGGTAAAATGGGCACTTGGCGTTCAAACAGAAAAGTAAAATGGGCACTTGGCGTGCAGACAGAAAAGTAAAATGGGCACTTGGCGTGCAGAAAGCGGTAAATGAGCACTTGGCGTGCAGAAAGCGGTAAATTGGGAATTTGGAGGCTGCCTAAAACCTTCTAACGGACTCTTGTCGAGCCCGAGCTCTGGGGGTGGCCTTTTCGAGCGGCCGATCAACATCAGGTCCGGAACTGATTTGATCAATGGATTTACGCTATGCCTTAGGCTGACATAACTAATCCGAAGGACTTAACGAAGTCTGATGGATCCATCGCGCGCTCGTACACGATGTTGTGATCTGTGGAAGGAGTTCACTAACTCTGTGTTGATGGAGTTTACTAACTCTGTGTTGATGGAGTTTACTAACTCTGTGTTGTGGTGATTTTCTAAAAATGAGATTTTTCGGACTCTCTGATCCGAAGTAACTTTTCTCTTGGATGGTGCATGAAATGCATGCACTTGGGTATTTGGGTGCACATGAATGCAATGATTGATTTTGGGTGGGATGCTCTTTCTGTTTGATTTTCATTCTTTTCTTTTTCTTTTGTTATTCTTTCGCTCTTCTGAGATGCGAGTTTGAAGGCGTAATGTACTGTTTGATGCCATGGAGTGATGACTGGTATGGATGATATGAGAATGATGAATGATATGAAGATGTTGTGTTCTTTTATGTTCCACCTTCTGTGATTTTCTTTTCTCGTTCCTTATTTGCTCTTTTTTTTTTCTATGGAATGCAGATATCTATGTATGTTATGCAAAGTGTATGTGATGTGATGATTTCAATGGAATGATGGATGCTATGAGATGCTATTTTTGATTTTCTCCCTTTTTATTTTGGTTAAGGATCAACACTTCAAGTGCCTACAAGGTAACATCCTAGTCCCCAAGGATTAAGGTGAGCACCAAAGCCCTACAAGATAGCAACCTAATCCCTGAGGATTAAGGCGAGCACTAAAGCCCTACAAGCGGCCAACTTTAGGCGACCCCCTCATGTGCTGAGATAGCTGGTTAAAGAATTTTTCCTATTTGTCTTTTTGCTATGTGAGGATGCAAATGCAGTATTTTGATGCATGATATGACAAAAAATTTTAGGGTATTCAAATACTTTTTTGTGAATAATTTCATAATGATGAGACGCGAGACTTTGGATGCAAAAGTGGGATGATTATTGACCATTTTTGTTGAAAAATTGAATTTGATTCAAACTCCGGTGTTCTCGAGGTTTTTATTTACAAACAAGCTCACTTGTTTTCTCTCCCTTCCAATGACGACTGAATCTTAGATATCGCATGACTAACGTGTGTTCTCTCTCTTTGAAGCATTGCTTAGTAAGCATGCATAGGAGCGCAAATGTGAATGAGTGATGGATTGGTTTAGGATATGTATGACAATTGAAGGGATGACAAACATGATTATTACCGACGCTTATGAGGGACCAAGGGATGCAAGACTGCCCCGGTTCGGGCTTTTGATGAGTGAATAAGCTTGCCTTTGCCTAGTGGTGACAACAACTAGGGGTGTAGAAGATGATGAATTGGGAATGAAAAATGGAGCAAAAGAGATTTTGTCTCAACCCATAAAGTTTGATGTTGCCCCAGTCATAACAAGGACAAAGTTGCCCCAATTAGGATGACAAGGCCTCGTTTAGGATAGTGACTTGAGAGATTGCCCCGGTGAGGTTTTGTAGGAATGAATGAGGTGAAGGAATGGGAACGCACTTGTCCCACTTTCGAATGACATCACAAATGGTTTCTTTGAGTGAGGTTGTGAAAGGCGATGGATTTTGCTAGACTACTCCAATCCAGGCTTGGTGACTATGAATGAAAGGCTTGCCCCTGTTTGGTGATATTGACGATTGGAGTGAAAGGGCAGATATGCGGGAACTGGCGTCATGGATAACACCTGGTGAAAGGACGAATGACATAGGATGGACGCTGAACAGGCTTTCCCAAGACTAGGGTGGGTGGGTGGTGAAGAGAATGCCCCAACTTTTAGATCTGAGTGGTGTTCTCAGTGTAAATCTTTGGTTCTCTGTGAATGCCTTGACTTTTGGTAATGAAGAGAAGCCTCACTTGGTGGTCACTAAACCTTGTTTTAAGGCAATCTTGAATGCCTTTTTGGGAGTGCAAGTCCTTTTTTGTTTCGTCAGCTGTTTGTTTTTGTCTCCTCAGTTCTCTTTTTTCTGAGGGTTTATTTTTCTTGATCAGCTTTCTTTTTTCTGATCGTTTGTTTTTCTTTTTGAGCAAACACATTGTAAACAGATAAACTTATTTGTCCTAAGATTAAAATTTGAGAAAACGAAAGCAACCGGTCATTGATCGGAATGGACTTTTTAGGGTTGTGATGTGGAGAAGGGGATGATTGAGCTTAATGAAGAGTTTGGGGTTTTATTAGGACGAGTTTGTGTTTCATAGTAGAATGGCTGAGGGTTTACGGAGGGTTAGATGTTGAGGCCAGAGGAAATGTTTGCGGTCTTTATGAAAGGAGAGATGATTATACACAACAGAGTGTTGGAAGGTTTATGGGGACAAGGATCTCTGGTGTTTCATGGTGAAATATATCGGCTCACAATTTGTACTTCTTTTGTTTCTCTTTTTTCTTGGTCTTTCTTTTTCCTTTTTTTTTTTTGGGGATTTTTCATCTTTTTTTGAATTTTTTCGTTTGGTTGCATTCTTTTCCTTTGGACTTCTTTCTTTTCTTTGGACTTGGGTGAGCTGATAAAGATGATATACCATTTTCGATGTGGAATTGATCCTTGTCTAGAGTGATGGAGATATCCTGGGACTTTCTTGACTTAAGGTGGGTAGGAGGGGGATTTTTCCCTTCTCTTTGGGATTTTCTTGGCTTAAGGTGGGTAGGAAAGGGAGCTTCTGGATTTTGGATTTTCTTGAGGTTGTGGGGAGACGGCCAAACTTCATTTCAAATTCCGATTGCTTATTTTTTCATAAAACTTGACAACAATTTATCTATCTATATGTGTTTGCTCTTTTCTTTGCATTTTTTTTATGCCCTAATTTTTGCCTGGACCGCTCTTTGCGAGTTTTCAATCCACCGGGCGCTCCTTTTTGCCTAGGCTGCCCTTTGCGGGTTTTCAACCCAGCGAGCTTGTTCTTCTCATTTATCTCTTCTTTTCTCCTTTTTTTTGGAAAGACTTGCACTAAAGGAATATAATGCCGATAAAGAAAGTTAGTGATCACAGAATTGCCCCAGCATGGAGGACTTAGAGTGTTAGTGAGAATGAACCAAAAAGTCAAGTATGCACTGATGGGAGAGAATATGTGCCTTATGGATGGACGGGGCGGGGTTAGACTGGGATGGTGATGATGACAAGGAAGGAAACTGACTGACTCAAACAAGAGAAACTGCACGTGTCATGCATGTTCACTATAGGAATGCTTCACAGAGAGTCAACATTAGTTAGAACAAAGAATTGATGAGCTGCTTCAGTTTTTTTTTTTTTTTTGTCATGGAATGGATAGGATGTTGTGCTTTTGAAAGACATGCAAATGAGCTATTGATTTGCAAAACTGAGTGCCTTGGAACACCTTGAGTTTGCAACCAAGTAAGGATAAACTTTTTCGAAAAAAAAAAAAAAAAGGATGATTGTTTTGCAAGAACGTCTCGCTTCTCATCACAACTTTTATTTTATGCAATGAATGAACAAGTTATGATATGCAGGTATGATGCAAATGTGTGGAGAACGACTACTCGAAAAGTGTGGCTTATTCCAAATTATTTTGTTGCAAGATAAAATATGGAATACCAATGCGAATGATGCAAGAATGATGCCCCCTATTTTTCCAAATGATTTTTGATTTTTTTTTAGAGGCGAGACAAGATGCGAAATGCTAATGCCCCTTTTTTTGAATGATGAGAGATGCAAGAATGGTGATATGAGGCAACTGATTGTCGTTACCCTGAGTAACTTGCCTGAAACATTGAGTGGATCCTGACTCAATACTTCACACAATGTACTGAAACGTTTTGACAATTAGTTGACTCAATTTAATTCCCTACTTGAAATTAAAATACGTGCGACTGGGTCAAAGTGCTCTGACATCGTAAAGTAACATCTCAAATTTGTAGTCGACAAACAAATTTGAGACATTACCCTTCGTCGTTCAAAGGTGCACTTCTATCCATTAAGCCATCACATGAGAAATTTTTCTTTGTTTCGAAAGGATGCATGCAGGGCGAAATGATGTATTCGAACAAAGTGATGAGGTTAATGAAATGATGCATGAGCGCCACATTGACGCGATGTCCGCATTATTTGATGATAGTTTTTGCATAATCAAGGATGAATGAAATGCGATATGGATGATAGATGCTTCTGGTTTTCATTTTTCTTATGCAATGAAATGAAATGCGTGATGCTTGCAATTACTTTCCTAATGCATGGGAGATATTGAATGAAGATGCATGCGAGATGAGACGTTAATGCTTATTTTTGATTTGCGACACAGGAAACTATTAATGCGATGATGTGATATGGACAGACGACGGAACGAGTGGGTGAATGAATGAACGAATGTGCATTTTGAATGAGGATAACGTAAATTGCATCACTTGATGATTTTTTATGATTATGAGCGAATGAAATACCATAGGGATGATAATTGTTTTTTTTTTTTTCAGAATTTTGTTTTATGTAATGCATGACGCCATGATGCAAAGTGCGGATGATGATTGCTTTTCGTTTTATTTTTGAACTATGAAATGGAGTGCCTGATACTAACAATTATTTTTAGTGCGTGGAAAGATATGATTCTTATGAAAATGCATGCGAAATGAGATGTTTATTTGATTATTTTTTGTAGTGCAAAGAAAAAATGCATGTAGTATGTTTTCTAAGAAAGCTTGTGGAAAATAATAATTTTGATTTTTCTTGATTTTTGGTTTTTTTTTTGATAAAAGACGGTATGCACTAATACTTGTTTGAATGCAAGTGCAATGCAATATGTATGATTTCCTGTCTGTCTTGGTGCCGGGAATCACGATGTACTATGTCTTGCCATAGGTTTAACGGTGGATTTTGATTATTTTTTCCTTTGAAACACAACAAGGTTAGAATCAATAAGCGAAACAAAGCACATTCCATGCATTCAAACTTAAACAAACTCACACCTCGGAGTATACGCTGTTTCACTTTTGATTCCACATCGTTCCTATGACAAGATTCTTTGTCACTTTGGGATTCTCGGTAAACAAACTTTGATGGAATGCAAGGATGCATGCATGAACTGTAAAAGCTTCTGTTGGATGCAATGCGAGGATGTATGCAAAATGATGATGATGTTTTATGCATATGCAGATTAGGGCAAAACCCTTATTGGCATTAGTTCAAGTTTTTTTTGTTGAAAAATGCGGGCCGTACGTGGTTTCATATGGACCAAGTAAGAGAAAGGCTACAACGGCAGCTCTTTCTCTCCTTTTTTGAAAATGAAGTGGACCACATACTGCCTCGTACGGACCGATAGAAGAAAGGCTACAACGGCAGCTCTTTCTCTACTTTTTATTTGAAAAACCTCCTACTCTTTTTTGAAAACATGTCTATATTACAATGCAACACACAATTTGGTATGCCCCATGTGCCCTACGAAGGTGGGGACCTAAGTTCTATGACAACTCAAATGTTCCTCCCATGCGGGTTCTAGTCACTTCCTCACCAGGTTACCAGAGCTAATTCTCTTTCACAATAGCACCCACAACGATGGAACGCCATCTGGTGTGAGGCATCATGGAAGAGCATACTCTGGCTGAAACTTTCGTGAGAGTCGGAAGGACAACAGTCCAATTGCCAGTCACTACTCATTTCCACTCTCCTAGGTTTTGTCAGATTTTGGGTTTTAGGCCCCTCTCAAAGCATAGTAAGCATAAGGTGTGAGTGTGTGCAGCAAGGGCATACCGCCTAAAACTACCCACATATACCCCACCTGCAAAGGAAAACCCAGAACAGTCCAAATAATAGCAGGTAATAACATGTCGTCTACCCTAGGGTTCAATATCACAATACCAATAATCCAACCTAGGTTTCAGCAACAGTCATATGCACTGCTTACCTCAAGAAAGGGAGCGGAGAAGAAGGGATTATAATAGAATGGGAGGAAATTCATGTTTTTACCTTAAGAAAGGGAGCAGAGAATAGGGGACATGGGAATTGAGGAATGCATGAACACGACATTGTGAACAAATAGAAACGGAATAGAACAAAGCTTTCAACTCAATTAATTTTAAACCACACATCAAGTTAACTAGGCTTGACCCTCGTCTTTTTAAAAATGTCCCCAGCGGAGTCGCCAGCTGTTGCGCCCGAAAAATCCGGTTTGGGACTTTTCGTTTGACAACGTGGAAAAAGTTTGGAGCCGCCACCAATATTTTAATTTTAAGACCAAAACATTGAAAAAAGGTCTTTTAAACAAGGCGGATGGTCTGTTGAAAACTAGAGATGTAGGTTCGGGGGTCGGTTAGGTACGGGGAAGGGATTAGCACCCCGCACCTCCTTTCTACCGAAAGGGAACCATTAACTTGATGTGGGGTTTGGACAAAAGTTTGAGTTTGAAAGCGGTTTGTTCTACTTCTTTTCTTTTCTTTCCTTTTCTTTTTATTTCATTTGAGAAATTGTTTTATTGAAAACGGGGGGAAGAAGAATATTTTTGGTATCTTTGAAAAGCGGAACAAAACAAAGATTTTTTTAAAAGGGTGCTTGACGGGCTGTGACCCGCTCCTACGTACCCTCACTGGAAGAGGGATCAAAGCTACGTAGTTCTCGTGTGTAGAAAATGTTTGTGGGTTGGTGTTTTTTAATGTAGGGGTTTTAGGACTGTGTGATCTGTGTTGGAGGACCACTGGGGGTCTGAAGGAGCACTGGGGCTCTGAAGGGCCACTGAGGGCTGAAGGAGCGTTGGGGCTCTGTGGGACCACAGTTCACTTATCTTAAAACGATGATTAACCCGGCCGTACGACCGACTTAATCCCCTACTTTGAAAATAAGACTTTTGCTTTTGAAATGAAGGAGATCTGTTTGTATATTCTTTAATTTTAGAAATTGTTTATTTTTGCGCTTGACAGGGGCGTGGCCCTGCTCCTACGTATCTCCGGGTGGAGAATCAAAGGCGACGTAGTTCTAGGTTCTTCTGAAAAGGGTTTTTGTTTTTTAATCTTTTTGGAGTTTTTCGCAAAGGGGTTGAGCGTCCGCAGTGACCAAACAACAACGGTTTAGAGTGGTCGCACTACTAACTCTTATGAAAATGAATCATCATTAACGACCAAACGGCAACGGCGCGAGTGATGATTAATGATAATCGGTTTTTTTATTTTGAGCATTGAAAAGGTTTTCGCAATTGAAGGAGAGCGTTTGTGAGGACCAAACAACAACGGTTTAGAGTGGCCACACTACTAGTTCCCACAGGAGTGAAATCATCACCCACAATCAAACGGCAACGGCGCGAGTGATCATTAGTGATGATTAGTTTTGATTCCGACGTTTGAAAAGATTTGTTTTTGAAAAGTGTTTTCGTTGGTTTTAATAGGAGAGAACGTCGTGATGAAAGGAATTTGCAATTGGATTGATTTTCGTTCGGGGAAACATTTATCCATCATCGGGAAAAAAAGGTTTGTGAGAAGAAAAGAAAAAAAATAAATAAGTTTATTTACGGGAAAAGAAATAAAATTTAAAAAGAGAAACAGGGGGTGAAATAGTAAAATAAGGGTGTAAATAAAAGGAGGGCTGTATTATTAAAAGGGGGTGCAGATAGTGAGCCCAGCTTGTTTTTGTAAGCTGGGCTGCGTTTCAAAAAAAAGAAATCGTGGGCTTCAAAAGGGGGGGCGCGCTGAGTAAAACAAGGGGTGTGAATAGAAATCTGAAAAATAAAATAAAAGGTGAAAGGACGAAAATGCCCCTGTGTCATACTATAAAAGCCTAAATCTAAAATTGGAAACCCTAATTTTGATTATCCTCACGCGGCGCCTCACCCCCCCCAAAATATCCAACCCCAAAATTCTTCCCTCTCTCCTCTCCATGCGCCGTGTCTCTTCCTTCCTCTTCCCCCTAATTTCGTTTTTCTCTCTTCAGCGCATCTACTCCTTCTCTCTTTCTCTCGATCGCACTTCTCTTTCCTCTCCCTAGCTCCGCTCTCTCCCTCCACCGAACCACCGCCACTTTCCCCTTCTCTCTCGACCTCTCCTACTGGCTCACCGCCCTGTTCTCTTAACATCTCTTCTCTTCAAGTAACCTCAACGACGGCTGCGAGGGTTGGCTCGGTGGAGCGGTGATGGTGTCGTTGCAGTGGAGACGACGGCGAGGGTGGTGCTTTTTGGTAGACGATGGGGTGTCTTTGGACAGTGGTGGTGGACGCGCCGGTTGTGGGGGGTGGCTTTGGTGGTGGCTAGCCGTGGTAGCGCGATGGTGGTTCGGCGTGGTTGGTGGCGGAGTGGGGCGATTTGCGGTGGTGGAGGGTTCAATCGGTGTTTGGGGGTGAGGCGCGAGGACGGCCACGACGGGGTAACGGTGACGCGTATGTTTCGACTGATTCCGTGGAATGACCACCGTGGACGGCGGTCGGAGTTCACCTCCGGCGGCTCAGGTCAGTGCATCATCCCTTCTCTATTTTTTTTTGTTCTATCTGAATGTTTACTTTTGTGTTGCTGTGGCTGTCTGGTTTGATTTCTTGTTGTTTAACTAACTCGTTTTTTTTTCACACACCGATTTCTCATTTACTAAACTTATTTCTAACAAACTACCAATGACACAATAGTATTACGCTTAAACAGAATGCTAAAAAACTAATTCGTTCCTAAAATTTTCCCTTAAAGGAAACCTGGCCTGTATACAGCATTGACAGTGAGCCCTAATCGTTTTTAGCAGGACATGAATTTAAACTACTCTATTTTCTTTCGCACGTTCTGCCATATGATTTTGATATGGGCTTACATAAGACCTAAAAGAACAAAGATTAAGATGCAGAAATCAACCTGTATTCCAGCCTTTGAAATCACTCCCTAAGCTGTTTTTTCCTTTTCTGCTACTGCCTCTTAAACTGCTTCTTTCCTTTTTTGAACTTGAAAACCTTCTAGTTTCTGCCTTCTTCTCAGCTGTGTGTATTGCTGTGTTTTCTCTGTTTTGTGAATTGTTCTGTGTGTATGTTACTGTTTTGTGAATTCCTCTGAGTGTCTCCCCTTTAACACTGTTTCTGTTCTGCTGTATTTATAGGCAGAGAGTTTGTGGAGTAGGTGTGGATGCTAATGCAGGGGATCAAAGCTCATAGGAGACCAAGCTGTTGGCAGCAGGGGTGGAGCAGTGGAGCAGCAAGGATGGCAGCAGGGCTGCTGCCACTGCAGCAATGTTTTTGCTGGAAATGGAAGCCAAACAAAAGGGACAAGAAGAAAGAACTTGGGCTTGTAGCTTTGAGGCAGCCATTCGCATGTGTTGCTGTCCCATTTTTGCTTTATTATTATTTTTTTGTACCCTTTTGTTTGTAATTAATTTTTGTCCATATGCAAATAAAAGAGCTGACTTTTTTTTTTTGTACTATTCTGCTTTTTTTTAAATTTTTTGTTTATATGTGTAACACAAGGACAGCTGATTGATTTTTTTATCAAAGTTGATTTTATTTGTTTATTATTATTTATTTATTATTATTATTTTTTTTTATGATAATAAAAGCGGTAAAAACAACGCGTACCGACACGATGACTCGAAATGAAACGCGCGTTCACCTTAAGACTAGGAATGCGTACGCGATCAGAATACGCACGCGCGTAAAACGGTAAGACTAAAAGCGCACCGACGCATTTGCTCACACGACTCGAAACCGACACGCGCTTGCGTTTATTATTTTTTATTATTTTTTGGACTTTTTTTGAAAACAACGAGCGCCAAACAAAAACGTTGCACGAGAGTACCAAATACACCCGCATTTAGAACAATATGCGAAGCGATAAAATTTTTGGGATTTTTCGATTAGTCGGACAAAATTGGGGTATGACAACAGTGAAGGACAGAGCTCAAGATCAGCCTCAGTTGGAGGAGGACCTGGTTCACAGCATGATACTGAAGAAGGCCACAGAAATCAATTCATCAACATGGGCCCAATAGGTATGATTAATGATAGAAATAGACCCATGAGGGATTATGCTATGTTTAATCATCAAAATATGCAAACAAGTATAGCAAGACCTCATATTGATGTTGTGCATTTTGAATTTAAACCTATGATGTTCCAAATGCTACAAACAATTGGTCAATTTGGTGGATCTCTCCATGAGGATCCCCATGAGAATTTAAAACAGATTTTAGAAGTATGTAGTAACTTTATTCTTCCTGGTGTTAGTGAAGATGCATTTAGACTTAAGCTATTTCCCCACTCTTTAAAAGATAACGCTAAATCATGGTTAAATTCAATGGAGCCTAATTCTATCCATTCATGGAATGAAATAGCTGAAAAGTTCTTAGCCAAATATTTTCCACCAATAAAAAATGCCAGGATGAGAAATGATATTACATCTTTTAGACAAAAAGAATTTGAATCATTGTTTGAAGCATGGGAAATATGGAAAGAACTTTTAAGAAAATGTCCACATCATGGTCTGCCTATCATTATTCAAATGGAAAATTTTTATAATGGTTTAGAACCCCAAACCAGAATAATGCTTGATGCATCATCTGGGGGTGTGTTATTAAACTTGTCTTATAATGAAGCATGCGAATTAATTGATAGAATTGCAACCAATAGTTCTAATTGGCTTACTGAGAGGGTAAGTGCCCAAAAGAAACCAGCAGGGGTACATGAAATCAGTGGTATATCAGCCATATTTGCTCAGTTAGCCTCTCTGACAAACTTGTTCAAAAACTTCACTTCAACCAGTGCATCTGCACCTAGTGCAGCTGCACCAACTGAAAACATTGCAGCAGCCATAGAACAAACCCCCCCAGAAGACACAAGTTGTGTGTATTGTGGAGGAGGCCATTTGTATGAAGAATGTCCCAGCAACCCTGTCTCTGTCAATTTTGTAGGATATAATAGGAATAACAACCCTTACTCTAACATAGGCAAGAGCAACATGAACGAACTTGCAAATGCAGTCAAATACTCTTGTACATCACTGTGTTTGAAGATAACCTTGAGTTTGCCAAGGCTTGAGTTAAAATGAAATCTAATTTTTTCCAATGAATGATTCCAAAATGGTCACCTCTCTACTTCTCACATCTAAAGTCTCGTCTCTCTTCTCAAAACAAAATGCAAAAACACATCTACATGCATTACTAATATACCATATCATAAATCACTCCACCATACATTTTATTCCAACATCAAGCCATGCATCTACCACAATTTTTGCATCAAAGCATTACATTTGCACATTCATATACTTACATCATATTTAAAAAAAACAAAAAAAAAGAAAGCAAACATAGGCAAAAATTATCCACATTGCATTCATTACCCCCACCAAAGTATTGATCATTGCACATGCAAATATTACATGCATTTCATCGTAACACTTGCATCTAAGCATTACAGTTGCATCTTATCTTCATACGCATACACAATTTATCAACTTTACTAATCCATCAACTTCAGCATCCATTATTCGCCACATCTCATTCACTACCCCCAACAAATATCAAATCATCGCGCATTCATCATACACATCCATACCATACACATGACATTTTTTCAGCAGACGTGCCAAACGTCAATCCTTTATTTTTCTATCCAGATCAATGCGTCAAGCATTGATTCAACATCACATTTCAAATCACCCTGTTGATCCTTCGGACCTATTATTGGTCCATAAGTCAGACCAATTGTGGTCCATAAAATTAGATCAACAAACAGACACATAAGTTGATCCATAAATCAGACCCATTGTGGTCCATAAATCAGACCAATATGCAGACACATGTTGGTCCATAGTTCAGCATGTCAAACGTTGATCCTATATCATACACCAGATCGCAGTGTTAGCACAGAGTCTAGCATAGATCCTTCAGACCAAATCGGTCCTTCAGTTCAGTTCGAATTAACACGTCAAAATGACGACTTCGAACTCTACCTTCAGATCAACGTCGCCACTGAGCCGGACGGATCCTTCAGACCCCCAGTGGTTCTTTCAGATTAGCTGTGTCTGCCTAAGACGTAGCGTAAATCCTTCATGGTCAACATATCAATTCTAGATCTGACTTGACCCTCACGACCGCACCGACGTAGGACACCCTCAGATTGTTTTACTAGTACCATAGCTAGTTGCAGTCCATCAAACCATTTTGGTCCATCAGGCATATGCAGCCCTTCACACCAACTAGTCCTTCAGTGTAATTCAAATCAATGCGCCAAGCATCGACTGCGAATTAGACCTTCAGATCATGTTGCCAACACATAAATGCATTGATCCTTCAAACTAATCAGTCCTTCAGACCAATCGGTCCTTCGGATCCCCAGTGATCTTTCTTTATTGCTTTCTCGTTGACACGCCAAGTCCTTCAGACCAATTGGTCCTTAAAACCCCCAACGTTTCTCATAAATGGACTAAATTAGTGTTTTTTATCTTTATTTCTATTTTTCTATGAAAACTCGAAAACCCCTCATATTTTCTAGCAAAATATAAATAAAGAGGGGCAGCTGTTATACCCTAATTTTGTCCGACTAAATTAAAATTTGTTAGAAAAAATCTAAAATATTGTTTGTTATGATGTTTGTCGTTCACACGTGTCATTCCTAATCGTGTATAGGTTTTATTCTCGTTGCGCATGCGTGTTCGCTTCTGGTCATATACGCGTGTTAATTTTACTGTACATTATTTACTTTTATTATTAATAACAGTAGCTTCTTCTCTCTCTTAACCAAAAAGTGAAAAGAAAATAAAATCAGATAAACAATTCAAATTGAATGGTCAATGTTGCCTTTTTATTACAAAATTAATTATTTTACATATTGTTACACAAATAGACAAAAATGAAAAAAGTAAAAAGTACAAAAAAATTAAGATGAATTCAAATAAAAGAGGGAGGCGCTGCTTCCCTTGGTGGTTGCCCTAGCTAAGAAATATTTTGAGAATGGAGTTCAATATGCTTTCTCCTTATCCTTTTGCTTTTTCCTATATTAGGCAAAAACATTTTAGCCAACGCCTCCACCACCCCTTGCTGCTCTCCTTTTTCCTCAGTGGCTGTTCTCTATTGAGTTTTGCTCCCCTGCAGCAGCACCCACACCTACACCACATTTTTCACTATTAATACATGGGAACACACACAAAAACTGATACCACTATCAAAATATAGAGAAATCAGAATTCTATTTGAGTAAAATAGAGAGAAAAATCCTCTTAGGAAGAGGTAGATTAGAAATTTAGAGAGACGGAAGCTGAAGCTATAGGAGGGGCGGTGTTTTCCATTTCAATGATTTTGGAACTAGGTTAGTTCCTAATTTATTTGTTTATTCATAAAACCACATTTCAGTATTGTTTTTACCTTATTTATTTGTTATTATAAGTCATGTAGCCTCAGAAAAATTTTTCATTCAGTGACCATGTATATAAGTGTATAGTCACATATTATCCCCAAACATGTTTTTTTTTTTGTTTCTTAAAGAACACACTTTTCTCATGATAAATAATGGTATATGAATGTTTGAACAAAGTAAAAAATTAGAAAGGCAAAGGAAACAGAATAGGAAATAGGGGGAGAGAGCAGAAATCGCATTTTCATGTCAAAAGAAAATAGAGTGTGTTTTCATTACTTTGAAAAAAAAGAAAAATAATGATGCAAAAGAACACAAAATTAAGTGCAAAATTAGAAACAGGTTCAGTAATGGAAAATAGGTTTTGTTGAAATGTTTTTAGAAAAAGCATAATCAAAATCCGAATTAGTTTCAACAATTAGGAGAGCAAAACGTAATTAGGAGAGCAAAAAAATCAAAAATTAACAGTAGAACTGTAGAAGAAGATAAGAGTTGAAAAAAAACTAGAATTAGGCTTACATTAACTCCAACTGCAAGCTCCCGTAATCCCTCTGACACCGTCGCAAAACGCTATACACCATCGTTACACCGTGGCTGACCCAGCGCGAATAAAAAAAGCAACACCATTGTGGCCCTTACGGCACAAACCACCGCGAACCACCGTAGGACTCGTCGTAGAACGTCGCTGGAGACGTTCCCTCCCCTGCACCGTCGCCACCTTTCCTTCTTTCTCTTAGTCTCTTGCTTGTCCTCTCTCTCCCATTCAATATCTCCGAAAATCAATCCTCTCTCTCCACGATTTTCTCTCTCACATCGTGAATCTCTCCCTCTCATGGTGAATAAAATTTTCTCTCTCACAAGAAGGTGAAAACGGCGCTGATGATGAGAGTAGTGTAGATTAGGGTTTTTCCAACTCACTTCTTGCCCTTTATATCCTTTTCCTATCTTATTTTAATTTTAATTTTAAAAAAATATATCAGATGACTAATCACACCCCCCAGATTTCGCAGATTGGGCTGCTAGCTAATATTATTCGCACCCCCTGCTTTCTTTACTACAACCCACCTCGTTATTTTTTTTTGGGGGACTAAGTCGGCCGTACGGCCGGGTTAGTCATCGTTTTAGGGTGAATGGGATGTACGGCTCAAGAGTCCTAAAATACCTATTCAAAGAAAATCAAATCACTCCATACACAAATCATTTTCTTTCGAAAAAATCAAAATCTTATTTTCCAAAAATAGGGGATTAAGTCAGCCGTACAGCCGGGTTAGTCATCGTTTTAGGACGAATGAACCGTACGGATCAAAAGTCCTAAAATCCCTAATTAAAAAACACCAACCAACAAACTTTTTCTACCCAAGAACTACGTAGCTTTGATTTCTCCATCGCATCTGGAGATACGTAGGAGCGGAGGCCCACTCCCGTCAAGCACAAAAAAACAAATAATTTTATTAAGTCTTTAGTTCAAAATAAAAAAAGGGTAAAATAAATAGTTTAAAAGTTAACATTCTTTTACACAACTAATTAGAAGGTAACATTCCTTAGGATGGATGTCGTGGGGTGCTAATACCTTCCCGACGCATAACCGACTTCCGAACCCAAATCTGGTCTCATGGACCCTTATATCCAACTCAAAGGGATTTTCTAATGTTTGCCTTTATAATTAAACATTGGTGGTGGCTTCATTTAGAATCTTCGAAGAATCCTCACCCGGATTTTTCGGTCGCTACAGATGGTACTTGAAATGAGTCAAGAGAAAATGAAAGAGGAACTGCTCAAATTTGTTTGATTTGCTCTTCTTGTAATATAACAATTTAAATTTCGAATTTTGATGTAGCACTTCATGCCATTGGAAACTTGAAATTTCGAATAAACATCTTTTTGCCTATTTCTAACCATTGCACTGTTAACCATTTATTAAACTAGTGCGTGGACCCGTGCGTCGCACGGGGCAAAAATTTCAGTTAATACGAAATTCTGTCTTGTTAAAATTTGTTTTTAAAATTGCAATATGAAAAAGTCTCATTTGTTGATCATTTGAATGCTAAAGTACCTCAAAACACGTTGTTTAGTATCACACTATGTATTTTGTCGCGAAATTATATTTTTTTTTTTCTCCAAACCGGTTTTTGAGGCACAAATTTTGCATATTTGAATCATTGGATTTTTTTGCAAACACTAAAGCATCAAAAAACATACTAACGCAATCACTAAAGCATCCAAAAACACATTACATGAGAAAATATTGTTTAAATTGAAGTTAAGTTTGTAATAAAATAGGCGATTACAAACTCTAAAACTAAAATAGAGTGTGTACATATTTGTCAGGAAATTTTTTTTTCACCAAATCAGTTATTGAGGAATGAACTCTGAGTATTTGAATGGTTAAAATTTTTTCACACACTAAAGTACCCCAAAACATGCTGCCTAGCATCACGCTTTACGTAATTTTGTCACGAAATTATATATATTTTTTTCACCAAATCGGTTATTGAGACACAAACTTTGCATATTTGAATAGTTGATTTTTTTGGCTTAATTACAGTTTTGGTCCCCCTATTATGACCAACTCACGATTTTGGTCCCTAAAGTTTTAATTTGACGATTTTGATCCCCCTATTTTCCCAATTTGACGAATTTGATCCCCCTCTTAATTTAGTCAAAATTAAGACTCAATTTTGACTGACTCATCCTACGTGGCAGTCCACGTAGACTGCCACGAAGGCACACCCCCCACACCCCCCACCCCCCACCCACCCCCTCCACTGTTCCTCTTCCCCACCGATCCCCCACCCCCTTCGCACCACCCACCCCCTTCGCACTACCCACCACCTTCGCACCACCCACCACCTTCGCACCACCCACCTTTCCCTCCGACTGCGATTGCGATCTGCGACGAGCGAGAGCGACGAGCGAGAGAGGGAGAGCGACGAGCGGGGAAGAGAGAGATGGAAAACGAGGGGGATCGGTGATTGAGAGAGGAGGGAGAGCGACAGTGGGAGATGCGAAGGAGAGAGAGATGCGAAGGAGAGAGAGATGCGAAGGAGAGAGAGAGGGTGTGGTTGTGGGGGGGGGGGGGTCACGGAGGTGGGGGGTGGGAGGGGGGAGGGGAAGAGGAACAGTGGAGGGGGTGGGGTTCACGGAGGTGGGAGGGGGGAGGGGAAGAGGAATAGTGGAGGGGGGGATCGGTGGGGAAGAGGAACAGTGGAGGGGGTGGGGGGTGTGCCTACGTGGCAGTCCACGTAGGCTGCCACGTAGGATAAGTCAGTCAAAATTGGGGTGGGGGACCTTGATTTTACAAATTGGGAAAATAGGGGGACCAAAATCGTCAAATTAAAACTTGAGGGACCAAAATCGTGAATTGGTGAAAACAGTGGGACCAAAACTGTAATTAAGCCTTTTTTTACGAACATCAAAGCGTCAAAAAAACACTACTTAGCATCGTACTTTACACATTTCGTTTTGAAATGATTTTTTCACCAAACCGATCACTGAGGAACAAACTCTGCGTATTCGAATAGTTTAAAAAAATTGATATTGAGGAATGAATTTTAAGTATTTGAACGGTTAATTTTTTTTCAAACACTAAAGTAGCTCAAAACGCAATGCTTAGCATCACACTCTATGTATTTTGTCACGAAATTATATTTTTTTCTCTCAACAAACCGGTTTTTGAGGCACAAATTTTGCATATTTGAATACTTGGATTTTTTTTGCGAACACTAAAGCATCAAAAAACATACTATTGCGATCACTAAAGCATCAAAAAACACACTACTTAGCACCGTAGTTTACATAAATATGTTATGAAAATTTTTCTTCATCAAACGGGTTATTGAGGAACAAACTATGCCTATTTGAACAGTTAATTTTTTTCGACTACTTAAGTACCCAAAATACACTATTTTACATTGCTATTTCCTTTCAACAAACTTTGCGTATATGAACAACTAAATTTTTTAGAGCTCAAGACTCCGCAACATTTATATATAAGATTTTAAATCTTTGCTACCCCTTTGAATGATACATAATTATATTACAACATCGAATTCGAAATAATGAAAAGTAACTTGTTCATATTTAAATGTCATTAATGATGCTTACACACTACGTCACTTCAACACTCTTCCCAAAGCTTCGCACAATATTTTACACCACTACCCCACGTCTTTTAGCCACATTTGATGTGACTTAACTGTCACCTTGGCTTAACTCGTATCCTATAAGTAAGATCAGCAAACTCAAAACTTGCTTGGGCTTTGCTCACTCAAAATCCTATCAGTAAACCACCTTCGTTTTACTCCTTCACTCCTTGGTGAACAAAATCACCATGGCCTCTTCACGCACTTCTGATTCATCTTCCATTCCACCAGCAGCAACACAGAAAACAACACTCATTAACCGCGATGGTAAAGCGCTTGGGCAAAACCCAAAGGGAACTGATGAAGAAGCAACTAAATGGAAATCTAAGGTATTATTCCCATTTCATACCTCTTGAAAAACTCATGACTTCTTAGGCCCTATTATCCCTTCCCTTTACTGTCAAGAGAAAGTTTCTTCTCATTTCCTGATTGGCAAGAATCGTCATTTACCTTTTAAAACTCCAAATAACCTTAAATTTCTTATTAACCCATCCACGAACACCTGGCGTTCCAGGACTGGGGAGGTTTCTCCTTCTAAGAACTGTGTTCGAAGTCGACCTTTGCCGCAAGGAGATCTTGCCTCCACTTCCCATGCTCCGGAGCAGCAGGGGCAGCCTGGTCGAGCCGGTTCTCCCCGGGCTTCCAAGAAAAGTCGTCACGGGAAACATAGAACTTCGAGATCTTTTGGCATATCGATTGATGCCGAGTTCTTGAAGAAGCATTTGGAGGATTCCCGGGTTGACCCGGTTGAGGCCGCTGCCAGGTTGTTTCGGCATCTGGCCGACGTTTCCAAGCTTCAAAGGGCCGAAGCTGAGAATCAGGCGAAAGGTAACATCAAGTTCCGATGTATTCTACTTGATTTTTCTTTTGGTTACTTCCGCTCCTAACTTTCTTGTTTCCGCTATTTCAGGGGCCTTGGCAGAGAGGGATAACGAACGGAAAACCCGGGTAGAGCTTCAGAAAAAGTATGAGTTGCTGTCCTCAACTCTTTTGAAGTCCTAGGAGGACCAGACCGCGCTTAAGGCAGTGGCGGATAAGCTTGAAAGGGAGAGGGACTCTGCCCTTAACCAGTGCATGGAGCATGAGGTCCGTATTTCCGATCTTGAGAACCAAGGGAGGCAGTCTGAGGAGGTGATTTCCTCTTTGAAGGCCTAGATTTCTGAGCTCGAGGCCGAAATTCGAAAAGCGGGACAAGTGCTGATTTCTCGCCTCGGATTGCCGAGCTGGAAAAGGAGCTCCAGGAGGCACGCGCCAAAGCTGAGGCTGCTGAGAAAGAGATGGTCGAGGTGGCCCAGATGGCAATGGATGTTGCTGGGAAGAGTTACGAGAAGACGCTTGCTCACGTCGCCGTTATCCATCCATCTTTGCCTTTGGACCGGGAGATTCTTTGTGTGGAACATATAGTAGAAGGTGGGCGGATCGTCAAGCTCAGTCCCGATTCTGAAGAGTGCGAGGTCATTTACCCTCGCCCCACCTTGTCGTGACTTGTATTTATAAGATAGCTCTGGGTTAGTTGTTTTTTGGGTTTCGGGTGGAACCGGTGGGGGAGAAAGCCCCGGGTTCCGGGAGGAACCAGAATTTGTAACATTTTGCCATCTTTTTGAACTCGAGGACCCGGCCGTATCCGGGGTAATTTGTAATAGAAATTTAATTTAATGTGCTTCCGGTTTCATCTACCTCGGTTGAGCTTTACTCTGTTGTTTAAAATTCGTGCACTTGCGTTTTGATTCGCTCAAGTGGTAAGCGTCGCCTTAGGGGCAGTTTACCGGGACTCGGCCCAAATCAAACTCGCCCCTTAGGGTAGTGGCAACCTCGGCCAACTAGTTTGTTTGCGTAAAGATGGCCGCCTTCGGGGCAGTTTACCGGGACTCGGCCCAAATCGAACTCGCCCCTTAGGGTAGTGACATCCTCGGTCAGCTAGAAAGAGATAAAATATGTGATAACATCGGTAGACACCGTTTCTTCAGATAAAATAATTGATAACATCGGTATACACCGTTCCTCAGATAAAATAATTGATAACATCGGTATACACCGTTCTTCAGATAAAATAATTGACAACATCGGTATACACCGTTCTTCGAATGAAATAATTGATAACATCGGTATACATCGTTCTTCAAATAAACTAATTGATAACATCGGTATACACCGTTCTTCGCAAAAATGGGAATCAACTGTAGTACTTCTTTAATTTAGTGGCGTTCCAAGTCCTTGGGATCGTCTTCCCGGCCAAGGTCTCCAACTCGTAGGCACCTTTATCAGTTTTAGATAAAACTCGGTATGGTCCTTCCCAATTAGGGGCGAGCTTGCCTTGCGCGGCGTTCTTTAAACCGACGTCGGCTCTTCGTAAAACTAAATCACCGACCTCAAGGTCCCTGGGGATTACTTTCGAGTTATATCGTGCTGCTACCCTCTACTTTATTATTGCTTCTTTAAGGGAAGGCTGGCCTCGGACCTCGTCGACGAGGTCGAGGTTCTCTTTTAACGCCTGATTATTGTCCTCTGGAGACTTTGGGTGCAGGGTCCTCCAGCTCAGCTCTCCGATTTCTACCGGGATTACCGCCTCCGTCCCGTACGAAAGCCGGAGAGGGGTCTCCCCCGTTGAGCTCTGCGGGGTGGTTCTGTAGGCCCACACCACATAGGGTAGCTCTTCAACCCAGTTTCCCTTCGCTTCATCGAGCCGCTTTCTCAACCCATTGAGGAGAACTTTGTTGGCGGCTTCTGTCTGTCCGTTCGTTTGCGGGTGTTCTACTGAGGTGAACCGGTGCTTGATTCGAAGGTCGGACATGAGTTTCTTGAAGCCTTTGTCGGCCACCTGGGTTTCGTTGTCAGTGATTATTACCTCGGGAATCCCGAATCTAGTCATTATATTCTTTTTGAAGAACTTGATGCAGTTCTTTGCGCTGATGATGGCTAGAGGCTCGGCTTCGATCCATTTTGTGGAGTAATCTTCCGCCACTATTAGGTACTTGATCTGGCCGGGGGCAGTTGGGAATGGGCCTAGGAGATCACCATGCCAATGGCCATGGCGAGGTGAGGCTGGTGAGCTCCGTAGGAGGTGCTATGTGGATTTGACACTTGCTGCATTTCTTTACATAGTTTCTTGCATCGGTCACCATGGTTGGCCAGAAATATCCAGCTCTTAATGCCTTCCGAGCTAGAGACCGACCTCCAAGGTGCTGCCCATATATTCCCTCGTGGATCTCGGCCAAGACGTAGTCCGCCTCTCCTCCTTCAACGCATTTTAACAGTGGCGCGGGCAAGCTTCTTTTGTAGACGTTTCCATTGATTATGGAAAAAGACGAGGCCTTCCTCCGGAGGATCTTGGCTTCGTTTGAGTCCGGAGGCTCGTCCCCCGATTTGATGTAATCCATTAACGGCGAGATCCAACCCTTGCTTTCCTCAACCACATTGACAGAAAAATTGGCTTCCAGGTTTGGGATGATGCTCGGATTGCTCAGTGTTTCCTGGATTATTGACCGGTGGTTCCCTAGAATTTTGGTGCTGGCGAGCTTGGAAAGAATGTCCGCCCTGATATTTTCTGTCCTGGGAACGTGTTTAACCTCCGTAAATGCGAAAAAGGAGAGCAGCTCCTGCACACGGGTTAAATACCTCTACAAGGTCGGATCTTTGGCTTCGTACTGTTTCCCGATTTGAGAGACTACCAACAATGAGTCGGTATTTAGAGAAAGTCGAGTAACTCGGAGGTCGATAGCAAGTCGGAGTCCAACTATGCATGCCTCGTATTCTGCCTGGTTGTTTGAGGTAGGGAAACCAAACGTGAGCGATACTTCTATTACAACGCCCGTCGGGCTCTCGAGCATTAGCCCTGCACCACTTCCTTTTGGATTTGAGGACCCATCTACATGGAGCGTCCACAACCCGTCCTCCGGGTCGGCGGGTGCCATCTTCGTGATAAAGTCGGCCAGTATCTGAGCTTTCATGGCCGACCTTGTTTCGTATTTGATTCCAAACTCGGAGAGTTCTACTGCCCATTTGATCATTCGTCCTGCTAAGTCGGGTTGATGCAGGATCTGTCGGATCGGGTAGTTTGTTCGTACCACGATTTGATGAGCGACAAAGTAAGGTCGGAGACGGCGTGCCGAGATGAGCAGAGCAAAGGCGATTTTTTCTATTTTCTGATATCTAACTTCTGATCCGTGCAAAGCTTTACTCACGAAGTATACCGGACTCTGACCAATCTCTGTTTCCCTAATAAGTACGGCACCAATGGCCTCTTCCGAGATGGCTAGGTACATGAATAAGTCTTCCCATGAGCTTGGCCGAGTCAGTATCGGTGGTTCGGTCAAAACCTTTTTGAGCTGGAAGAGGGCCTCGTCCCGCTCCGGGGTCCATTCGAAAGTTGCTTCTTTCTTAAGCAGTTTAAACAAAGGGAGTAATTTGAAGGCGGCGTTGGAAATGAAGCGAGATAGTGCAGCTATCATGCCGTTGAGCTTTTGGAGTTCTTTTTTGGTGGACGGGGTTCGCATTTCCGTTACAGCTCGGCATTTATCTGGGTTGGCTTCAATGCCCCTTTCTGTGAGATAGAAACCAAGGAATTTTCCAGCCCGGACCCCGAAAGTGCATTTTTCCAGGTTTAACCTCATATTGTTTCTTCGGATTTCAGTAAAGATCTCTTCCAGGTCGGTTATGTGGAGGTCTTCCCTTTCGCTTTTTGCGATCATATCGTCGAGGTAGACTTCCACGTTACGGCCGATCTGCTTTCGGAACACCTTGTTCATCATCCTTTGATAGGTGGCCCCCGCATTTTTCAAACCAAATGGCATGACCCGGTAGCAAAAATTACCGCGGTCAGTCATAAAGGCCGTATTCTCTTAGTCGGGGGGAAACATCGGGATTTGGTTATATCCGGAATAGGCATCCATGAACGATAGTAAACGAAAACCTGAAGCATTATCGATGAGCCGATCAATGCTAGGAACAGGGAAGGCGTCCTTAGGACAGGCCTTATTAAGATCGGTATAGTCAACGCACATTCGCCACTTTCCATTGCTTTTCTTAACAAGTACAGGGTTTGAAAGCCAAGTTGTATACTTGACTTCTTTTACAAAATCAGCTTTAATTAAATCATCTACGACCTTGGCCGTAGCAGCTGCTTTCTCCTGGCTTTGAGCTCTTTTGCGTTGGGCGACCCACTAAGCCCCGGGGTTAACTGCCAGGTGGTGACAGGCGACTTCAGGGGGAATCCCGGGCATGTCTTTTGCCGACCAAGCGAAAAGATCGGCGTTAGATTTCAGAAAGAGGGCGAGCTTTGCTCTTACTTCTTCAGGGAGGTCGGATCCGATCTGGACAGTTTGGGTCGGGTCCTCTCCCAACTGGGTAACATCCTCAAAATAATTAGCCTAACTATTTGGATGATAACCCAATCAAATGAATTTAGTACTTGACTGGTAAATTTATTGAGTGCTAAAATTAATTATTGGCTGTCATCGGATCGTTAACCGGATAATACGGATCAAGGAAGTTTTGGAATCGAAATAAGAGATTTAGATCAGTATGGTAATTGGACCACGTTACCACGTATATATTAAATAAATATTGAGTGAAAGAATGAATTAAAAGAAAGAAAATAAAGAAAAGGAAGCGTACGAGACAGAGAAAGAAGCAGAGAAGAAAAAGAGAGAAAAGGAGAGGAAAAGAGAGAGATTGGCGTGAGGGAGAAGAGAAGAGGGAGAGAGAAGACTTCACCAAAATGACTTCCTTCCAACACGAATTCAGCGTCCTCTTCGATTTGGTACCAACATCCTCATCATCAACTCACTCTACACAAATCCACCATTTTCGAAATTGATGGAGAAAATGAGGGATGTTGAGTTCTCTCTTCCATTTCTTGTGATGGAGGTTAGGAAAGTTCAAATATAAGGTTGATTGCTAGCTTGGAGTGAAGAAATCAAGGTTTGGGTGAGTTAGGTTTGAGAAATCAAATTTTGGGGCTAGGTGTGAATAGTGGCTTGAGGATTGAAGAAGAAGATGAATAGTGTTCAGGGAAGATTTCGAGGAATTCGGTATTTCGGTCAAAAATTGGTTTCGTGATCGAGTGGAAAGCTTTGGAAGCGGATTGGGTGTCGCCGGAGCTGGCAGCGTTTGTGTGGTTATGTCAGAAAAGCGTTCTCGCGGAAAGTCTCGGTGGTTCGTGATTTTCATCACGATAGGTGAGTTTTACTCACGTTTAGGATTTATGTTTTGAATTGATTGATTGAAACGAATTTTATGTTAATTGATTCGGCTGTTTGTTTGATGTGATTGTTTTGACTTAAATTGCGTGTAAAATATCGTTTTGGTTGAAAAACTGTTAGATCGACGATTAACGGATTTTGAGGAAATTGATGTTTGAGTGTTATGGATTGATATGTTTGATTGATTGATGAATATTATTGGATATGTGTTCGTACGGTTTTTGCGTTGGGACTGGACTGGAACAGGTACCGGAAGTGATCGGAATTGATCGGAACAAAGAAAAACTTAAAACGGAATGAAAACGGAATGCTGTCAAATGCCCTGGCGCACGAACCATGCGTCCCATTCGGTTTCCATTCCTCAAAAATGCGTTACAGGGCGCACGACCCGTGCGTATGGGAGCACGGACCGTGCGCCGTGTTCTGATTCTGTTTTCCAAAATAGCCCGAAATGATCCCGATCGATTCCATTCCTCTTCTAATCATTTCCTAACCCTTTTCCAATGATATTAGGCTTATAATGCCATGATTTTGAGTATAATTAAAAAGGGCTTTATAAAATACTTTGAAGTTATAAATTGTTTCCATAAACCGAAATAATAGTACTCGTGTGCGGATATGTTTTTGTTAATAATAAAGCGGGCTATGAGTCCTAATCGGTATGGTATAACTAACGCGGGATGATTATTATTTATTGTCTAAACCGGTCTACGATTCACGATATATATTATATTGACTATAGGCAACGGCCCAGTGCGGGTATAATGTTCAATTATTTGTCTGAGGTAAATGAACCTTGAGTTCATATGATTGTAAATATATATATATATTATATCGAGTTTGGGTGACGACCCATGTTGACATACTAGGCGGGGTAGTCATGAACCCTTACCCTAGGCTCCGTGCCGTTAGGAAACACTATTGGTTATGGGGTTTGCCGGAAGATGCAATGGGATTGCGGCCGGTGTTGTGTTAAAAGTTATTGTACTATGTTCACCAGAAGATGCAAGCGGATTGCGGCTGGTGGTACGTAGAAAGGCCTAGGATGCTAGTTCATCGGGAAACGCAAGTGGATTGCAATCAGTGTCTTATTAGGTCGAAGCCTTATTGTATGATTCACCGGGATTAGCAAGTGGATTGCAGTCAGTGTCGTGTCAAAGCTTAAAAATGTTTTAAATGGACCGAGAGCGTTAGTAGGGGTCTCGGTAGAACTCACTGAGATTGTATCTCACTGTTTAAATGTTGTTGTTTTACAGATAAACAGCGAAAATGGAGATACAAGAGGCACAAGTAGGTGGTACTCAGATGGTTGCTGAAGACTTAGCTTTATGCTTAAGTGTATATCTTTCCTTGTTATCTGTGTATCAAGGCATTTTGTCTTTAGCGTTATGTATTTATTTCCGGTTTCTTGTGCGATATTGAACACTGTATTTCACTGATGGTTTATGGTCTTATTTATGTGTAAGATTGTCCTGTTGTTGTTCAGTGAAAATTTTATAGTGGTGTTCAGTATTTAAACAGGAAATGTATCTCTGATGTTTTAGGGATGTGCACTCGGGCATTTTTAGTCGATAAAAATACCGGGGTGTTACAGTTGGTATCAGAGCAGTTCGACCTAGTCGGACTTAGTTTAGGGTTGAGTCGATTCCTTGTTAGTCCTTTTTGTAATTACACTTGTGATGTTAAGAGACATTGAGCCTGATCAACTTAATAATTAGTGCATCTGTTTGCTGGTGTTTTTAGCAAACAATCACTAGTTTTAAATAATGTGTTTGTGAGATCAAACTAGAAAATCTCTCGTGACAATTGCCTTTGTATTTTCGTGTTTGGAGAAAACAAATCATTTGAAGAACAGAATTGTGAATAGAATGAAACAACAATTGCTAGAAAGATAAAGAAAAAAGTAAATAATTGCATTGAAATGTAAAAAGATTGGTACACAAGCACGTACAGTGACTCTGTTCACTCGTTTTTCGCTATCGTCTGGAAGTTTGAGTTTTCAAAATTCTGTGTTTATGTTGTGACCTCTGATTTCCTATTACAAACTAGTATATATACCACTAGAAGTGCACACAAACAGCGGGTAACTGCCCTTAACTGCTCTCTAAGTTTGAACTTCAATCAAACCGCTGTTAACCGCTTGTCGAAGTTTTGAACACTACCCTGCCGAAAGACCTTTGTTCTATTTACCTATAAAAACAAAGTATCAATTTGTCGAACTTCTTTTCCGTTGTGAACGTTCGAAGCCTTCCTTTGTCGAAATTGATAGCAACATGACTTGAATGAGACCTGTGATATTTTCAGTATCATTAATGAAGAGTCAAACCTTCATAATCCCTTTTTAAATGCTACTGTCGAAATTTCGAGGTAACAGATTGCCCCCCAAAAAATGTCTCTTTCGACAGTTTGAAGGATAGAAGGAGAAAGGGCATTTTTTGAATACTGCGAACCGTCACCTCCAACTACCTTCTGCATTTAAATAGTGAGAGAAAAGTGCCATCATGACTTGCACAGATAAAATGTCACAAATAAAACGGCACGAATAAAGTAAACCGTCTACTTGGGCCACGTAGCATAGTTGATGGGCCTTCACGTCCTTGAAAGGTCGCAAACGTGTGAATTTTGGTAATCGTGTGAACCACTGTATACGCCAATATATAAAAGCAATTGAATCTTTTCATCTCACTCTTTACTCGCTTGAAGTTTTAGTGCCATTTCTGGGAAGACCTTCTGTATCCTTCATCCCTTCTCTTGAACTTATGGCTTCAACATCTAACGTTGCTGCGGAGACCAGCAAAAACTCGAAGGGAACAGATGAGCCTACTCAACAAGTTGAAGACTTTGTTGATGAACCTGATATTGCTGATGAACGAACACTCTTTTGGCAAAAACAGGTATTAATTCCTTCGACTGAACTTTATACCCATGCCTTTTTAGGTCCTCTACCTAACATTTTGCTGGAAAATGAAGAAATTGAAGAAATTTTTCCTAGTCCTTGCAATCTTCGACCTAGGATTTTTGCTGAAAAACCTTTCCATTTAGATTTTCTGGTCAATCCTTCTAGGGTTTTCAGGTCTGCACCTAGGGTTGACCAAAAAGTTTATATATATTGGCTTAAAAAAGTAGAAGCCAAGAAAGCCAATGTGTAACACCCCGTTAATTTCTAACTTGTAGAAATTACCGAAGCGCACTACTGGCATACATCAGAGTGACTTCCTGTTTTAAATACTGAACACATACTAATACTCGATACTAAAAACCATCAAGTGCGTTACGTAACTTAACATGAAAAATACATAAAGCGTTCTTACACCACTCAACTAGTGTTCAGTACCAAAATAGAAGGACTGCGAAAGCGATTTACAACTTAAAAACATTCGTACGATCGTACATCTAAGAAACTGAATACAAAATACAGAGATACAAGGGAAACCGAAATACAAGACATAAAGAAATAAAGATATCAACTGCTCCTCAAGCGTCTTCATATCCGTGCCTCACGGTCTTCAACTTTCCCTGCTTAACTGAAAAACAACAACAATGGATTGGGTGAGACAACTTGTCTCGGTGAGTTCTAACGCGACCCCTTACTAAACCTCTCGGTTCAATTATGCTTGATTCATTATTCTGATTCTAACTCATAGTCCTCAAAATTGACCATGTGGCTAACTAACTGAAGTTGTCCTTATAACCCTTAAGCCGGTTACAAGACGCAACTCATAAACTAAACTAAACGTTGTCCTCATAACCCTCAAGCCGGTTACAAGAAACAACACTAACTAAAGTTATAGCGTGTCACCGGTCACTTGGCATAATAAGCTTCCGGTGAACCCGTCCCCACTAATCGGCTGGGTCCCTAATGGGGCCTAGGTTCATAAGGCTCATGACTGCCTCTCCCCTAGCACACTAAACTGAATAGGGTCGTCACCCCGACTAAAAGGTATATATGGTGATATACCTGAACTGAACTCAACAATGAACTTAAGCATAACAATAACTTGACTGAACAATGAACTGAACTGAACATAAACTTATTACTAAGGTGATCTAATTACTAACTAAGTCTAATTATTAAGTGATCTCTCATGGATTACTAAAGTTTGCTAACTTATCTTATTAATCTTACTAAACCCGTCAATCCAGCACAATACATCAAACACAAATTCATAACATGAAATCAATGGTCAATCACATGAGCATTCACTTAACCTGAACATAATCAATCATAATCAATTACCACTCAACTCATGGCAATTCAATTATGGTAACACTGGGGAAGGTGGAAGGAGGGATTAGAAAGCAACTGGAATCGTTTGGAATGATTTAACACACTTTTTAAAATAGGCAACCCGAAGACCACACACGACTCGTGTGCCCATACACACGATCCGTACGTGACTATCATTTATCGTATCATTCCATCCGATCCCTAGTTACTTCCCGATCAACTCTACCACTTTGATCATAACCAAACTATGGTATTAATAGGGTCACATCATCACATTTGGTTAGGAAGGAGATCAGAAGAGGTTTGGAACTGAAAGGAACGACGAAACGGAAATTCGGGGTCCGGCAACAGGCATAGACGCACGACCCGGGCGCATGGGGCGCACGACCCGTGTGCCCTGGACAGAGTTCCAGAAAGTGGCGCACGACCCGTGTGCATGGGGCGCACGACCCGTGTGCCCTGGACAGATTTCAGAATGTGCTGGTTTTTGTTATTTTCGTTCCGTTTCGCTTTCCGATCGTTTCCAATCCATAACCCGATCAACTTCCAACCTTCAAACACATCTTATACATATATTTCCAGGCACAATTCAGCCATATAACAATCAATCAATCCACGATCACGACATGCAAATTTCAAGATTTAAACGATATTTATGCAAAACGGTTTCACACCAGATTTTTATAAATGCGAGACTCGATCCAGAATTCACAACACTTTCAATTTTAATCTTAGTGAGTATAGAACTCACCTTTTCGTGACGACGTTACACCCGACACCGAAACCTCGCGAATACGGACGAACGGAGGATCACGAACTTGCTCGGACTCGCTCCAACTTATTCCCAATCGAAAACCCAGCTACAATTCTTCCTCCTAATGCTTGAACTAAGTCCTAGTACTGAGTTTCAAGCTACAGTTACAGCATGCAATGCTAGTAGACACCTTTTTCACCATTTGAGCTTGGGACTTCATAAATGGTGATTTTGGGATAGAGGAGGGTGATGACTTCGATTTTAGTATCACTAGGAAGGAAATGGTGAGTTGTTGTTGAATATGCTACTGGATTGGACATGCATGGAGTTTTGGAGAAACTCTCTTCATCTCTTTCCCTCTCACCCTCTCACGCCCCTCTCCCTCTCTTTGCTGTTTTGTTTCAGATTTCACAAAAATGAAATGTTTGTGTTGTTTGTTGTTTCAGCTGAAAGTAGAGCTTATATAGGGTAAGGTACAAGGACGAAAATACCCCTCACTTACTAACTCTATTCCATATGACTCCTCTCAATCTAATTATTCTAACTTGATGCGATTAGTAATAATTAATCACACAATTCACATAATAACTAAATCGAGTAACCCACTATCAAAACATTTTATTTTCAACCAAGTTAATAAATCACTAAATATCAATTCATGTTAAATAATTTAATTAGTAAAAATTGGGGGTATTACAATCACCCCAACTTTTAAAAATTTTGTCCTCAAAATTGGACTAAGAAATACCTTTCGCCGAACTGTCATCAGCTTTGCCCTTCTGAGCGTCCAACACATAGAATCTTCCACGGGCGGGAGTAGATTTCTCCTCTCGATTCCTCTTCTTTGCCGGACACTCGTTAGCATAATGTCCTTCTTCCTTGCAGTAGTAACACACAGTGGATCCCAGACGACACTCTCCAGTGTGAGGCCTTCCGCATTTCGGACACTTACCGGACCTTAGTAGTTCGGATGCTGTAGCTTGCTTTCCTTTGTTGGAGTTACCCTTTGGCTCCTCACTTGGGGTTGGCAATTCCGGTGCCCTTTTCTTTTTCTTCCGATATGCTTTCCTTTCTTCATACATCTTGTTGAGATCTGCCTCTGCAACATAAGCTTGCTGCACCAATCCAGCATAACTAGTCATAGCATAAGAGCTAAGACCTTGGGCCACATCAGCACGAAGACTTGCCCTATACATCTGCATCTTCCACTCATCATTCGGAGCATGCTTTGCCAACTGATAAAACTGCGACAACCTTTCGAACTTGGCGGTGAACTCACCCACCGACATCTCTCCTTGTCTCAGGTTGATAAACTCGGCTTGTTTACTTAACTTCATCACCGGAGGGAAAAAGTGACCAATAAACATCTCCTTGAAGTTAACCCAGGTAACAGGAGTTCCCTGGTTCACCATCAAATCATGAGCATTGGTCCACCAGGTTTGAGCATCTTCCTCGAGCATATGGGCGGCAAAGAGAACCTTCTCTTCTTCGCTGCATTGAAGAGTCCTAAAAATCTTCTCCATCGAATCCAACCAGAAATGTGATACCATCACCTCAGGTCCTCCTTTGAAACTTTGGGGATTCATCTTCTGGAAACGAAAGTAAGCCCTATTCGGATCTTCCAGAGGAGGTTGTTGAACTTTCGGTTGTTGTTGATCCATCCTCTCTTGATGCATCTGGGCCATTTGAGCCATCTGCTGCTGCTGCATTTGCATCATGTCATTCATCATCTTTTGTTGCGTCTCGATGACATTTTGCATCCATTCGGTATGAGGATCAACAGGGACGCTTCTCCTACTTCCACCAGCCATGATTCTGCGAAATATGCACAAAGTGTTTAGTTGATCAGGCTAAACGTCTAATAGCATACTAAGAGGAATCACACTTAGAGGACTTAAGAGACTCTGGAATTCTAAGCCCGACTAGGTCGAACTGCTCTGATACCAATTGTAACACCCCGTTAATTTCTAACTTGTAGAAATTACCGAAGCGCACTACTGGCATACATCAGAGTGACTTCCTGTTTTAAATACTGAACACATACTAATACTCGATACTAAAAACCATCAAGTGCGTTACGTAACTTAACATGAAAAATACATAAAGCGTTCTTACACCACTCAACTAGTGTTCAGTACCAAAATAGAAGGTCTGCGGAAGCGATTTACAACTTAAAAACATAAGTCGTACGATCGTACATCTAAGAAACTGAATACAAAATACAGAGATACAAGGGAAACTGAAATACAAGACATAAAGAAATAAAGATAGCAACTGCTCCTCAAGCGTCTTCATATCCGTGCCTCACGGTCTTCAACTTTCCCTGCTTAACTGAAAAACAACAACAATGGATTGGGTGAGACAACTTGTCTCAGTGAGTTCTAACGCGACCCCTTACTAAACCTCTCGGTTCAATTATGCTTGATTCATTATTCTGATTCTAACTCATAGTCCTCAAAATTGACCATGTGGCTAACGAACTGAAGTTGTCCTTATAACCCTTAAGCCGGTTACAAGACGCAACTCATAAACTAAACTAAACGTTGTCTTCATAACCCTCAAGCCGGTTACAAGAAACAACACTAATTAAAGTTATAGCGTGTCACCGGTCACTTGGCATAATAAGCTTCCGGTGAACCCGTCCCCACTAATCGGCTGGGTCCCTAATGGGGCCTAGGTTCATAAGGCTCATGACTGCCTCTCCCCTAGCACACTAAACTGAATAGGGTCGTCACCCCGACTAAAAGGTATATATGGTGATATACCTGAACTGAACTCAACAATGAACTTAAGCATAACAATAACTTGACTGAACAATGAACTGAACTGAACATAAACTTATTACTAAGGTGATCTAATTACTAACTAAGTCTAATTATTAAGTGATCTCTCATGGATTACTAAAGTTTGCTAACTTATCTTATCAATCTTACTAAACCCGTCAATCCAGAACAATACATCAAACACAAATTCATAACATGAAATCAATGGTCAACCACATGAGCATTCACTTAACCTGAACATAATCAATCATAATCAATTACCACTCAATTCATGGCAATTCAATTATGGTAACACTGGGGAAGGTGGAAGGAGGGATTAGAAAGCAACTGGAATCGTTTGGAATGATTTAACACACTTTTTAAAATAGGCAACCCGAAGACCACACACGACTCGTGTGCCCATACACACGATCCGTACGTGACTATCATTTATCGTATCATTCCATCCGATCCCTAGTTACTTCCCGATCAACTCTACCACTTTGATCATAACCAAACTATGGTATTAATAGGGTCACATCATCACATTTGGTTAGGAAGGAGATCAGAAGAGGTTTGGAACTGAAAGGAACGACGAAACGGAAATTCGGGGTCCGGCAACAGGCATAGACGCACGACCCGGGCGCATGGGGCGCACGACCCGTGTGCCCTGGACAGAGTTCCAGAAAGTGGCGCACGACCCGGGTGCATGGGGCGCACGACCCGTGTGCCCTGGACAGATTTCAGAATGTGCTGGTTTTTGTTATTTTCGTTCCGTTTCACTTTCCGATCGTTTCCAATCCATAACCCGATCAACTTCCAACCTTCAAACACCTCTTATACATATATTTCCAGGCACAATTCAGCCATATAACAATCAATCAATCCACGATCACGACATGCAAATTTCAAGATTTAAACGATATTTATGCAAAACGGTTTCACACCAGATTTTTATAAATGCGAGACTCGATCCAGAATTCACTACACTTTCAATTTTAATCTTAGTGAGTATAGAACTCACCTTTTCGTGACGACGTTATACCCGACACCGAAACCTCGCGAATACGGACGAACGGAGGATCACGAACTTGCTCGGACTCGCTCCAACTTATTCCCAATCGAAAACCCAGCTACAATTCTTCCTCCTAATGCTTGAACTAAGTCCTAGTACTGAGTTTCAAGCTTCAGTTACAGCATGCAATGCTAGTAGACACCTTTTTCACCATTTGAGCTTGGGACTTCATAAATGGTGATTTTGGGATAGAGGAGGGTGATGACTTCGATTTCAGTATCACTAGGAAGGAAATGGTGAGTTGTTGTTGAATATGCTACTGGATTGGACATGCATGGAGTTTTGGAGAAACTCTCTTCATCTCTTTCCCTCTCACCCTCTCACGCCCTTCTCCCTCTCTTTGCTGTTTTGTTTCAGATTTCACAAAAATGAAATGTTTGTGTTGTTTGTTGTTTCAGCTGAAAGTAGAGCTTATATAGGGTAAGGTACAAGGACGAAAATACCCCTCACTTACTAACTCTATTCCATATGACTCCTCTCAATCTAATTATTCTAACTTGATGCGATTAGTAATAATTAATCACACAATTCACATAATAACTAAATCGAGTAACCCACTATCAAAACATTTTATTTTCAACCAAGTTAATAAATCACTAAATATCAATTCATGTTAAATAATTTAATTAGTAAAAATTGGGGGTATTACAATCACCCCAACTTTTAAAAATTTTGTCCTCAAAATTGGACTAAGAAATACCTTTCGCCGAACTGTCATCAGCTTTGCCCTTCTGAGCGTCCAACACATAGAATCTTCCACGGGCGGGAGTAGATTTCTCCTCTCGATTTCTCTTCTTTGCCGGACACTCGTTAGCATAATGTCCTTCTTCCTTGCAGTAGTAACACACAGTGGATCCCAGACGACACTCTCCAGTGTGAGGCCTTCCGCATTTCGGACACTTACCGGACCTTAGTAGTTCGGATGCTGTAGCTTACTTTCCTTTGTTGGAGTTACCCTTTGGCTCCTCACTTGGGGTTGGCGATTCCGGTGCCCTTTTCTTTTTCTTCCGATATGCTTTCCTTTCTTCATACATCTTGTTGAGATCTGCCTCTGCAACATAAGCTTGCTGCACCAATCCAGCATAACTAGTCATAGCATAAGAGCTAAGACCTTGGGCCACATCAGCACGAAGACTTGCCCTATACATCTGCATCTTCCACTCATCATTCGGAGCATGCTTTGCCAACTGATAAAACTGCGACAACCTTTCGAACTTGGCGGTGAACTCACCCACCGACATCTCTCCTTGTCTCAGGTTGATAAACTCGGCTTGTTTACTTAACTTCATCACCGGAGGGAAAAAGTGACTAATAAACATCTCCTTGAAGTTAACCCAGGTAACAGGAGTTCCCTGGTTCACCATCAAATCATGAGCATTGGTCCACCAGGTTTGAGCATCTTCCTCGAGCATATGGGCGGCAAAGAGAACCTTCTCTTCTTCGCTGCATTGAAGAGTCCTAAAAATCTTCTCCATCGAATCCAACCAGAAATGTGATACCATCACCTCAGGTCCTCCTTTGAAACTTTGGGGATTCATCTTCTGGAAACGAAAGTAAGCCCTATTCGGATCTTCCAGAGGAGGTTGTTGAACATTCGGTTGTTGTTGATCCATCCTCTCTTGATGCATCTGGGCCATTTGAGCCATCTGCTGCTGCTGCATTTGCATCATGTCATTCATCATCTTTTGTTGCGTCTCGATGATATTTTGCATCCATTCGGTATGAGGATCAACAGGGACGCTTCTCCTACTTCCACCAGCCATGATTCTGCGAAATATGCACAAAGTGTTTAGTTGATCAGGCTAAACGTCTAATAGCATACTAAGAGGAATCACACTTAGAGGACTTAAGAGACTCTGGAATTCTAAGCCCGACTAGGTCGAACTGCTCTGATACCAATTGTAACACCCCGTTAATTTCTAACTTGTAGAAATTACCGAAGCGCACTACTGGCATACATCAGAGTGACTTCCTGTTTTAAATACTGAACACATACTAATACTCGATACTAAAAACCATCAAGTGCGTTACGTAACTTAACATGAAAAATACATAAAGCGTTCTTACACCACTCAACTAGTGTTCAGTACCAAAATAGAAGGTCTGCGGAAGCGATTTACAACTTAAAAACATAATTCGTACGATCGTACATCTAAGAAACTGAATACAAAATACAGAGATACAAGGGAAACTGAAATACAAGACATAAAGAAATAAAGATATCAACTGCTCCTCAAGCGTCTTCATATCCGTGCCTCACGGTCTTCAACTTTCCCTGCTTAACTGAAAAACAACAACAATGGATTGGGTGAGACAACTTGTCTCGGTGAGTTCTAACGCGACCCCTTACTAAACCTCTCGGTTCAATTATGCTTGATTCATTATTCTGATTCTAACTCATAGTCCTCAAAATTGACCATGTGGCTAACTAACTGATGTTGTCCTTATAACCCTTAAGCCGGTTACAAGACGCAACTCATAAACTAAACTAAACGTTGTCCTCATAGCCCTCAAGCCGGTTACAAGAAACAACACTAACTAAAGTTATAGCGTGTCACCGGTCACTTGGCATAATAAGCTTCCGGTGAACCCGTCCCCACTAATCGGCTGGGTCCCTAATGGGGCCTAGGTTCATAAGGCTCATGACTGCCTCTCCCCTAGCACACTAAACTGAATAGGGTCGTCACCCCGACTAAAAGGTATATATGGTGATATACCTGAACTGAACTCAACAATGAACTTAAGCATAACAATAACTTGACTGAACAATGAACTGAACTGAACATAAACTTATTACTAAGGTGATCTAATTACTAACTAAGTCTAATTATTAAGTGATCTCTCATGGATTACTAAAGTTTTCTAACTTATCTTATCAATCTTACTAAACCCGTCAATCCAGCACAATACATCAAACACAAATTCATAACATGAAATCAATGGTCAATCACATGAGCATTCACTTAACCTGAACATAATCAATCATAATCAATTACCACTCAATTCAGGGCAATTCAATTATGGTAACACTGGGGAAGGTGGAAGGAGGGATTAGAAAGCAACTGGAATCGTTTGGAATGATTTAACACACATTTTAAAATAGGCAACCTGAAGACCACACACGACTCGTGTGCCCATACACACGATCTGTACGTGACTATCATTTATCGTATCATTCCATCCGATCCCTAGTTACTTCCCGATCAACTCTACCACTTTGATCATAACCAAACTATGGTATTAATAGGGTCACATCATCACATTTGGTTAGGAAGGAGATCAGAGGAGGTTTGGAACTGAAAGGAACGACGAAACAGAAATTCGGGGTCCGGCAACAGGCATAGACGCACGACCCGGGCGCATGGGCCGCACGACCCGTGTGCCCTGGACAGAGTTCCAGAAAGTGGCGCACGACCCGGGTTCATGGGGCGCACGACCCGTGTGCCCTGGACAGATTTCAGAATGTGCTGGTTTTTGTTATTTTCGTTCCGTTTCGCTTTCCGATCGTTTCCAATCCATAACCCGATCAACTTCCAACCTTCAAACACATCTTATACATATATTTCCAGGCACAATTCAGCCATATAACAATCAATCAATCCACGATCACGACATGCAAATTTCAAGATTTAAACGATATTTATGCAAAACGGTTTCACACCAGATTTTTATAAATGCGAGACTCGATCCAGAATTCACAACACTTTCAATTTTAATCTTAGTGAGTATAGAACTCACCTTTTCGTGACGACGTTACACCCGACACCGAAACCTCGTGAATACGGACGAACAGAGGATCACGAACTTGCTCGGACTCGCTCCAACTTATTCCCAATCGAAAACCCAGCTACAATTCTTCCTCCTAATGCTTGAACTAAGTCCTAGTACTGAGTTTCAAGCTTCAGTTACAGCATGCAATGCTAGTAGACACCTTTTTCACCATTTGAGCTTGGGACTTCATAAATGGTGATTTTGGGATAGAGGAGGGTGATGACTTCGATTTCAGTATCACTAGGAAGGAAATGGTGAGTTGTTGTTGAATATGCTACTGGATTGGACATGCATGGAGTTTTGGAGAAACTCTCTTCATCTCTTTCCCTCTCACCCTCTCACGCCCCTCTCCCTCTCTTTGCTGTTTTGTTTCAGATTTCACAAAAATGAAATGTTTGTGTTGTTTGTTGTTTCAGCTGAAAGTAGAGCTTATATAGGGTAAGGTACAAGGACGAAAATACCCCTCACTTACTAACTCTATTCCATATGACTCCTCTCAATCTAATTATTCTAACTTGATGCGATTAGTAATAATTAATCACACAATTCACATAATAACTAAATCGAGTAACCCACTATCAAAACATTTTATTTTCAACCAAGTTAATAAATCACTAAATATCAATTCATGTTAAATAATTTAATTAGTAAAAATTGGGGGTATTACACAATGTCTGGAAGAAACAAGGCATTTTCGATCTAATCCAGTTATCAAGATACGGGCCCAAATATAATAGCACCTTGATTTTGGCAGCCATGCAGTTCTGGGATTGTGCCACTCATAGTCTTCATTTCAAGTGTGGTATGCTATCCCTCACTCTTTTAGATGTGGCTGCCATTACTGGGCTAAAGCCTTTAGGTGAGACTTTCAATCTTAAACTACTTACTGAAGATTATGACTTCGACTTCAAAAACGCTTCTTTTGCCCCTTATATTAGTGAACAACATAAGACTGATACCGAAGAAGTATCTGATTCAGAGCACATAGCCTTTCTTACCCTTTGGCTATCCATGTTTGTTCTTTGCACTCGCTCCCTTCAAGTCACCAAGTCTTACGTGCCGTTAGCTACTCAACTCCATGCAGGGCGAGACATTAATTTAGCCAAATTAATTTTAGGATCCTTGCACCAGCAACTTGACAATGCTGTCACGGAATTAAAGGAAGATGAACCAACCAACAAATTTCTGGCTTCTGGTCCTATGTGGTTGTTACAGTTGTGGCTCGTAGCTACCTTTGAATCTAGGCTTAGCCTGTTTATCCCTAAACCAGTTCAACCAACCATGGAAACAAGAAGAACCGAGGGTATTCGTCTAGCGCAATTGAAGTCTAGAGAGATAGGCCTTACTGTAGAAGATTCTTTTTCTGCTTATTTCGAAATTTTTCTGAACTGCACCCATTTCAAAGACTCCATGGCCCCTTTTGTAAATAGACCTTACGGGCCTGCTTGGTTTAGAAGATCATTTCCTCCTGCCACTACTGAACACGCTGACGAAACTAACCAGATTTGGCAAGCATATCTTTCCCCAGCCATTCTTTCCACCAGACTCACACCCAGCAAAAATAAAAATAACCTTGGAATTACTAGATATTTCCTAAGTTACTTTGCAAGGCAATTTGGCCTCTGCCAAATTCGACCTGCGCCTATGTATTTTCATAGGCGAGAACTCACAAGTCCAGAAACCGAGAAAGCTTATGAACGGTCTTTCAAAGAGTTTCATTACAAAGCTTTGAGTTTCGAACCTATCAGCTACAATCCAAAATTTTCATGTACTGAAAAGTTCCATGACTGGTGGCTTGGATATTACACCAATGCTGCTGGCGAAGTCAGTGATACTTATGACGAAACTCTCTTGAAGAAATTGATGTCTGCTTTTCCTTCCCGAAACAAAGGTATATACCTTTTCGACATTTAAAGTTTTTTTTTTTTTAAAAATTCAATACTTGTAGACGAATTTAACTATTGCTTGTTTATCAATATTTTCGCCATTAGAAAAAACTGTAGCAAGTTTGAAGGAAAAAGAAAGCAAGATAACAACAAAGAAATCTTCTCCAGAAATCAAGAAGAAAACTGAAACCAGTCCTACCTCAAGTCTTACCTCAAAAAAGGTATGTTGTTATCAACTTACTTCAAGTTCTTCCTGAGTATGGACTTTCGATCATATCGAAAATATTTTCTTCTTCCAGAAAATAACCAAAATGTTAAGCCCTCTTCAGAACACTAAAACTAGAGGAAAGCAAGTTATCTCTTCCTGTTCTGAGGTAGCATATATAAACCTCATCTTTGATTCAAAAACCCTTTCACGTTCATCACTTACTTTGTAATATTACCTGCATTGTAAACTGATTCTTCCTTTCAGTACATCGAAAGTGATGAGGATGTTCCTCTTGTGCATAGATCAAGAAAAAGGACTTTACTTGACCCTCAGAGGGCGACAAAAGGCATTGTTATCAAAGAGCCTTTTGAATTTCAACTTTCTCCTTTAGCCAAGAAGCGTAAGGTAGACATTCCTTCGAATTTCATCTTAATCTTCTTTTGTTTCACAACTTCTTAATTTCGACACTAATAGTATAACTTGATGTAAACAGGTAAATGAACCTGTCAATGCTCCTGCTGTCGAATCTCTGACTGAAATTGCAAAACGAGAGCTTTCTTCTGCTAGGCCTCCTTCGCCTATACCAACACCCAGTATAGCTATTGAAGGAATTCCCTTAGAACCTTTAATGGACAATGTAGCTCAAGAGCTTGTTACAACGGAAACTCCGTCGACCACAAACATGGAAGCCACTTTTGTGGAGACAACTAATCCACCTGTCGAAACAACTTCCAATTGTTGATGCAGACACCTCAAATGCTGACGGTCCTGGACAAGAAGTTCTTGTCGAAACAAACGTCAAAGCTCTAGAAGGAAGCCATAATCTAGAAAAGAAGAAACCACCAGAAATGGAGGCCATTTCTGAAGAGAAACTCGACACAACCATGGCTGATGCAGGAGAAAAAGAGCTTGGAAAAGCTGAATCTACAACTCAAACTACCTCTGCTAAAGAGTCAACTAACAGTGCTGTCAGTGACCAAGAGCTCTCTGAGATGAAGAAAAAGAGCCCTTTGGAAGCTTTGAAAATTATGTTGAGTCTTCAAAGTTCGTCAACACATTTGACCACCAGCTCTTCGACTACCTCTCTAAACTCTATCAATCAAGAATCGACAGGAGAACTAATTCGACAGTTGAAGGCTAAAATATTAAATGGGAACCTTGTGACGAAAATCGAACAAAATCCTTCTGAGTGTCCTGAAATTAAGTCCCTCATTCAGAAGATAAACAAGTCAGGTCCTCCTCAAGATTTTCTCATCTTCTTGATCGAGTTTGGTTCTCTCTTCGAGCAGCTTTCTCTTCTAATCAAACAACGATCTAACACTCTCAAGCAGAAAGACCAAGAAGTTCGACTTCGTGAAAAGGAACTCAACTCTCTTAAGGTTGCTCAAGGTAATATCGAAGCTCTTGAAGCACAAACGGAAAAAGATACAAAAGAACTTGCCGAATGGGATCTGAAAATCCAATGCTACGATGAAGAGATGAAAATTCTTCAAACAAAAATGTCGAATGCTAAGTACCAAAAAGGTTTAGTCCAAGAAAGTATGAGCAACTCTTCCTCCTCGAAAAAGGAAACTGAAGCACTGACAGCCATAGAGCACTTGGAAAACGCCAATCAACGCCAAGTTACTATTTCCGAACTCGACAAAGACTTAAACCTTCTTGAGACTTCCATTTCTTTGAGTGCTAGCATTCTTGAAAGGCTCAAGGCCTCTTTGAAGAACTTTTAAAATTCTGTAACAGTTTAGAGATTTTACAATGGTTATGTAATTTTGGTTTTGCACTTTACATTACCATTTTTGAACAATTCTCATTTATCTACTTTTGTTCAATTTTTATCTCATTCAGCGTTGGCTTATACTGTTTCAAGTATTTGCCATTAATTCTAAATGCTCTGTTCTCGTCACCCAATTCTTCGACTTCGTAAGCGCCATTCGAAAAACATTTCAATACGCGAAGTGGACCTTCCCACCCTGGCGACCATTTACCTAAGGCTCTATCTTTTTTGTCCATAGGCAACAAGGTTTTCCACACTAACTCTCCTTCTTCAAAGGTTTTCAACTTAACTTTTTTGTTATAAGCTCTAGCTACTCTTTCTTTCTGACGAATAAGTATCTCTAAAGCTAACAACCTTTCTTCGTCTAAATCAACCAATTCATCGAGCATCATATTCCAATAATGTTCAGAAGGAATTACCCACTGCCTCTGAATTCTTGTTGATTGTAAACAAATTTCAACAGGTAACACTGCATCATGTCCAAATGTTAGCCTGCAAGGAGTAGTATTGATAGATTCTTTAGGTGAAGTTCGACAAGCCCACAATATTTGATCAAGAGTATTATGCCAATTTTTGGGTTTTCGCCCAATATGCTTTTTAATCAAATTAATAATGATTTTATTGGCAGCCTCTACCTGACCATTGGCTTGTGCGTAGTACGGTGTCGAAGTTAATAACTTAAAACCAATTTCAGCAGCAAACTCTACCATTTTTCGACCAGTAAAGACAGTACCCTGATCTGTCGTAATTGTTTCTGGAATTCCATATCTGTAAATGATATGATTCTGAATAAACTTTATGACTGCCTCTTGATCAACATTGGCTAACGGTATTGCTTCAACCCATTTGGTAAAGTAATCAATCCCTACAAGGATGTATCTATGGCCTTTTGATGAAGTTGGTTTTATCTCTCCAATCACATCTAGAGCCCAACCTCTAAATGGCCAAGGCTTAACTATAGAATGTAACTCATTTGCAGGCACACGTTGTATCCCAGCATGCTTTTGGCATTCTTGGCATCCTTTGGCAAACTCTATACAATCTTTCAACATAGTTGGCCAATACATTCCTTGTCGAAACAATAACCATTTCATTTTGTGGCCTACTTGGTGTGAACCACATGCCCCACTATGCGTATCGGAAACTGCTAAATATGCCTCATTCTCGCTAAGACATTTTAATAACACTCCTTCAGGAGTTTTCTTGAACAATTCGTTTCCAATTATCACATAACTTAAAGCTCTATACTTTACTTTTCTATTAGTGTTTCCTGTAGAATTTTGCAAATACTCTACAATAGGTTTCCGCCAATCATTATCAATCATATTGTCAAGAGCAAAAATTTCCGCTAAGTCAAAATCATCAACAATGTGACGTTTTTCGACAAACTCTTCACTAGTATTTATTGCCCCCCAAGTTTTTGGTGTTGACAGTAATGTTGAAGATGTATCATTATAAAAAGAGTCATTTGAAATGAGTTTGTCTTTTATCTCAATCAGCTCTTTTAGGCTTTGTTCTGAGACTTTGTAGCCTGAAGCTATTTGTGCCAACTCGTTTGCCACTTGATTTTCAATTCGTGGTAAATGTTCTAGGTGTACAGTTGTAAACTTTTGTAACATAGTATTGACAACAATAAAATACTTGATAAGGTGCTCCTTAATACATTTGTATTCCTTGGTTAACTGTTTGATAACTAGCTCAGAATCACCTTTTATTTCGACATGATCTGCCCCCAATTCAAGCAAAATTTTAAGGCCTACAATTAAAGCCTCATACTCCGCCTCATTATTGGAGCAAGATTCTCAAATTCTAAACTTATACTTCGTTGGGATGTTAGTAGGGGTGATGATTAAAACATCAATCCCAACTCCATTTTTATGGCTTGAACCGTCGAAATATAGCTTCCAAGGACGTGTGCCTACAATATTTACCATATTTTCGACAACAGAGTGGTCCACTATAAAATCAGCAACCACTTGTCCTTTGATTGACTTGAGAGGTTGATAAGTTAAGTTATATTCTAACAAAGCTAAAGCCCATTTACCAATTCGACTATGTAGCATTGGCTTTGATAACATATGCTTAATAACATCAAAATGCGAATAAACATAAACATCAGCTGGCTTTATATATTGCTTTAACTTTGTACATGAGAAATACAAGCAAAGGCACAACTTTTCTATTGGGCTATACCTTGTTTCAGCATCAATTAAAACTCTACTAAGGTAATAAATGGCTCTTTCAACACCATTATCATCCTCTTGTGCTAACATGCTACCTATTGTGTTATCAGATGCTGCTATATACAATTTCAGCACTTTATTTCTAATAACAAGCAATAAAATTGGTGGTTTCATTAAATAAGACTTAATTTCATCAAAAGCTTCTTGATGGACTTGTTCCCACTTGAACTCGTCTTCTTTCTTCAGTCTCAACAATGGCGAAAATGCTTGCATTTTGCCACTTAGATTTGATATAAATCTTCGAAGGAAATTAATCTTTCCCAATAATGACTGAAGTTCTTTCTTGGTCGAAGGAGCTTTCGTTTCCATAATAGCTTTAGTCTTATTCTGATTAATTTCTATGTCTTTCTTATGTACTACAAAACCCAAGAATTCACCTGCACGCACACAAAAGGCACATTTTGTTGGATTCATTTTTAATCCATATTTCCTCATTCTTTCAAAAGAACGTCGAAGATGGTCTAAATGACCACTTGCTGAGGAAGATTTAACCACCATGTCATCTATGTATACTTGCATAAAATCATCAGTAAAATCGTGAAACATAGAATTCATTGCCCTTTGGTATGTTGCACCAGCATTTTTTAAACCAAAAGGCATTACTACCCATTCGTAAACGCCTAATTCCCCTGGACAACGAAATGCTGTTTTCGACACATCCTCTTCAGCAATAAAAATTTGATTATACCCAGAATAACCATCAAGCATACTGAGATAATCAAATCCTGCTGCTGAATCTATTAGCATCTCAGCTATGGGCATAGCGTATTCATCTTTAGGTGTTGCGTTATTTAAATCCCTAAAGTCTACGCAAACTCTAAGTTTTCCATTTTTCTTCATTACTGGCACAATATTAGCTAACCAATCGACATACCTGGCAGTTCTGATGAATTTGCTTTTGAACAACTTTTCAATCTCTTCTTTGATTTTAGCCAATATTTGAGGAGCGAATCTTCTTGGTGTTTGCATCACCGGTTTCTTTCCTGGTCGAATAGGCAATTGCAACTCTACAACTTCTCGACTCAAACCAGGCGTTTCATTGTAATCCCAAGCAAAACAATCTTTGAACTCCTGCAGTAATGTGACAACTTGGGTTTTCAAGGCAGCATCAAGGTGTGCACTAATATAGGTTGGCTTTTTGACTGAGCCATTTCCCAAATCAATTTCTTCTACTGGATCTTGAGCTTGCATACGTCTTGTTGAATCTCTAGGATCCTTTTCGAACCCCAATGGCTCATCATCATAAATGCAATCAAGTTTTTCATCTATGATTTCGCCATTTTCTTCATATGAGTCTACGGCTTCGACAGCCATTGTTTGTTGAATTATTTCGGCTTCCAAAGCCGCTTTTACTTTGTTTTCGGCCATGTAGGCCGTAATTCTGTCCCATGCACTGGGTACCGACATCTAAATATTTTTAGTATTCAGTGTCCCATCCTGTTGAAGGTAAGGCACCTTCAGGATAGACACCTACATCTCCCATTATCTCTCTTTCCCAAACAAAACCATGAGTTGGGTGGAGATGAACTGAAGCAATCACATTATCAGAAGGAACATATGCTTGATTAGAAGAAGTACAATGCGCAATAATTGCCATTTGTTTCTCAAAATTTTCCTTTGTGATGTGATTCACATCAGCACGGAAATAGCTCTGGTCAGCTTCGACATATTCCACTAGACCATCTTCTTTCCATAACACCAATCGTTGATGTAATGTTGAAGGCACAGCACCAACTCCGTGTATCCACTCTCGACCCAGGAGTAGGTTATAGCTTGCCTTGGAAGCTATGACAAAGAACATCGTAGTTCTCTTTACAGTTCCAACAACTACATCAACTTCTATGGCTCCCAAAGCTTGGCCAGATTTGCCTTCATAGTTGGTTAAAACTATGTTATGAGGTTTGAGGTCAGTGTCGAACTTACCTATTGTCTTCAACAAGACTTGAGGCATTAAATTCACAGCAGCACCTCCATCCACCAGTATTTTGTTGATGCCAACGCCATTGACCTTGGCTTGTACATACAGTGGTTTCAAATGGTGTTGCATGCCTATATCTGGCTTTTCAAAAGTAGCCATTTGATCTTCGACACATCCGTCATTCATCACGTAATAACAAACAGGCTTATGGTTGGCCATGTCTTCAGTAAAATCTTCTTCAACGTCATTTGGAATTGTGATAACATCATATTCACATGGTAGTATAGACACTACGTTGCAAATGACGTCAAAGTCAGGTTCAGAATCCTCGAAGTCAGAAGTCATATCCTCGTTCACGTCGAACTTAGCCTCTTCTATTTTTAAAGACGGCAATGGAGGGAAAATTCTTTCTGTTGCAGGCCTTCTTTGCTTTTCTATAACAATAGCTTTGCCTTTGGCCTTACTTCCAGCACCCACCTGATTTGCAACATTGATACTTACCTTTGTTGACCCATCAGTCTTAGTAATCGCATTCTTAACTATCTTCGAACCATTTGGGATTTGATTATTGATAAGTGCTGCTTTCTTCTTCTGCCTTTGGAAATGACGCCATTGAGTCTTCGTCATTGGGTTTTTTCCTTTGTAGTTGTTCTTATAATTATACTTAGCAGCATTACCCTTATCTGTCTCAGCAACCTCAACACGTGGACTAGCATGTTTGTAATGCTTACAACCAGCATGTATCCACTTCTCATTTGGAGGGCCCGCCATTGGAACGAAGGACTTAGCGGAGGCTGATAATTCGAACTCCTTTTTACCTAGACTCTTTTTTGCAATCGGCTGCCTGCTTGTCGAAGGCTTAGTTGAAACTTTAGCTTTGTACGAAAGGTCTCCTTTTTTGAAGTCAAATTTTGGCCTCTTATCTAGCCATTTCCTCTTCAGCTGTTGTCGAACACTACAACCTTCGACACTTTTGGCCCCCTCTTTGTCGAAGACAGCACTACACCTTGGGCAAAGCATCACTTCAGAATTTGTAAGCTTGCATCTGTTGAGGAAATCTATTAATTCCTCTTCAGCCTTAGGGTACACAGCTTGTATTTTTTCATCATACTCCTCTTGAGTTATTATCCTTGTCTTGTCATCAGCATGCACAACACTCTTCAGTTTTTCTTTGGCAGACTTAACCTTATTCTGGGAATCGACCATCTTAACTTCCACCATACTTATATCTACTTCGACAGGCTCTGCATACATGGCTTCAACCTTCGGTAAAGGATCAGTGTCAATCTGCATTGGCGCTTTCTTTTTCTTGTCACCGAATTTGAGCCTTCTTTCTTCAATTGCTTTTTGCACTATGTCCCTGAAAAGTACGCAACGGTCAGTGGTATGTCCCAAAAAATTATGAAACTTACAATAACCCTTTTTCTTTCTCTGTTCGAGAGGTGGCACTTTCAGGCCATTAGGCACTATTATTTGGCCATCAGTTACTAACATATCAAAAATTTCATCACATTTAGTAACATCAAAAGTGTAAGTTTTAGGCACAAATCTATCATTTTTAGGCTCTACTGGGTTATTCCCATTTGCAGGCCTTAATAATTTACACGCATAAGGAGGACCAGGCTTAAGTTCAGCCACATCTATCTCCTCTTCATCAACGTCGCTGAATGCAAAGTCAAATTCTTCATCGACATAGGCTATTTTTTCCTTTTTACGAAAACCAACTGAATTTTCTTTTTTATGGAACTTATCCACCCTAGTCTTTTCTTCTTTGAGCCTCTCAACTTGTCGAACTCTATCGGCTAATTGGGCCATATCTCTTAGATGAGACGTATCCAATTTCTTTCTAATTGAATAATCAAGGCCACCAGCAGCCATTTCGACAAGTTCATGTTCAGGCACTTGCGTGAAACACCGAGCCTTCAATAGCCTAAATCTATTTAAATAATCATCAATAGCCTCAGGCACTTTGCGTCGAACGCTGGCCAATTCTTTGAGACTAATCTTCGACTGGCCCATGTAAAACTGTTCGTGGAATGCCTTTTCCAATTGCCCCCATGTGAATATAGAGCCAGGAGGTAAAGTAGTAAACCAAGTAAAAGCATTCTTGGTCAAAGAATTTGGAAAATATTTCATTTTCAAGTTCTCATTTTGTGCTATATCTCCTGCCTCAGTCATGTAACGGGCAATATGTTCGACTGTAGACTCATTTGTGTCACCACCAAATTTGGTAAACTTAGGTATTTTCCAACCTCTTGGCAACTCTGTTTGTAATACATATTCACACAATGGTAATATGAAATTAGGCCTATGCAAACCTATGTTAAGGCCATTTTGCGCCATTATAGTTTCTACTAGAGTAGCTATATTATCTTGAGCGCCAATATTATTTCGTTGCACTTGTCGAACAACATCATCAGCGTTCTGGTTTCGGTTTACCAAAACTATTTCAGGGATATGATTTGCCAACCCTTGTTGTTCGCCTACAACTGCTTGGGCTTCGACCGCAACCGCTCTTTGAGGGTTACCAGGCATATTACCCACAACATTGGGAATTTGCCTATTATTAACCGTCGGAGTCCCAAAGAAATCTGCAATTCTACCCATTTGATTTGCCAACATCTGATAACTTGTGTTGGTATTTTGAATTAATGGGTTGAAAACCGTGCCAATCTGTTGAGTTAGCATATTAACCATTTCGTGGTTACTTTCATCCACTTGTTGTCTTAATGCCAACAAAGATGCATTGGTTAATGCAGTAGGATCTCGACCCTGCACACTTTCATAAGAAACGCGTGTAGGAGAAAATGTTGAAACATGAGGCATTCCAGTAGGCATGCCATACATACCCGAAGGAAATGGTGGCAAACTCAAGTTTTGAAAACGTGTATCTAAACCGTTTCCTGTTGCCATATAAGGACTACAATGAGGCCCTAAATAAGGACTAGAATGAAGCCCTATACTTGATGGCAAAGACACAGACTGTGTTGAACCAACATTAGTCATTGATACTGCAGGAAAGGTTATTGATGTTGAAGGGGCTATTGTCCCTACAACTACCCCTGCGCTTACATTTGCAGAGTCAACGATTGTTCCTTGTCCTTGTGAAATCGCAGGACTAGAACTAGAAGAACTGTTAGAATTAGTACGCACCATTCTACCACTTCTCAAGCGCATACGATTGTACACACTAACAAGTAAACACACAACATCAAAGGCAAATGTCCCACTGGGCGTGCCAATTTGTTTCCTGGTGTTTTTAGCAAACAATCACTAGTTTTAAATAATGTGTTTGTGAGATCAAACTAGAAAATCTCTCGTGACAATTGCCTTTGTATTTTCGTGTTTGGAGAAAACAAATCATTTGAAGAACAGAATTGTGAATAGAATGAAACAACAATTGCTAGAAAGATAAAGAAAAAAGTAAATAATTCCATTGAAATGTAAAAAGATTGGTACACAAGCACGTACAGTGACTCTGTTCACTCGTTTTTCGCTATCGTCTGGAAGTTTGAGTTTTCAGAATTCTGTGTTTATGTTGTGACCTCTGATTTCCTATTACAAACTAGTATATATACCACTAGAAGTGCACACAAACAGCGGGGTAACTGCCCTTAACTGCTCTCTAAGTTTGAACTTCAATCAAACCGCTGTTAACCGCTTGTCGAAGCTTTGAACACTACCCCTGCCGAAAGACCTTTTTTCTATTTACCTATAAAAACAAAGTATCAATTTGTCGAACTTCTTTTCCGTTGTCAACGTTCGAAGCCTTCCTTTGTCGAAATTGATAGCAACATGACTTGAATGAGACCTGTGATTTTTTCAGTATCATTAATGAAGAGTCAAACCTTCATAATCCCTTTTTAAATGCTATTGTCGAAATTTCGAGGTAACAGCATCATAAGCGGAATTATGTCAGGATGACCAAGACGCAATCCTCGACCAAGACCGGGATCTCCAACCGGTGCATCCTCGGGAAAGGTGACATGACTGTGGAAGAATACACCGCTAAGTTTAAGAAGTTGTCTCAATTTTTCCAAGTGGTAAAGTAAGCTCCGGATGACGAATGGAGAATGCAGAAGTATAGGAATGGCATAAGTGCTTTTATGATTTATGGTCTCAGTTCTTATACTATTACCAATTATGTTGCCTTAGTGCAACCGGCCTATGTCGCCGAGGATGATCTCGAAGAGAGTACTGAAAAGGAAAGAAGGTAGTTGGATTACCAATTCGGAATGCAAATTCCTAAAATAATTTCATCAAAGGAAAAGCAGGTGCAATTCTTCGATTCTTCAAAGGTCAGAAGATGTTCTAACTATGGAAAGCATCACAGTGGTGATCGTCAGCAAAGATCAATCGGTGCTATTATTGTAATGAAGATGGTCACTATGCAAATGAGTGCCCAACAAAGAAGAGTTCTAAGGAGGCACAAGCTGCTCCAAGGCAAGGATGAGTCAACACTCTTAATGCTTAGACAGTTACGAATGCTAACGGTATACTTAGAAGGATGGGAGTCCTATTCAATAACTCGATCAGTATATTATATGATTCGGGTGCAACCTATTGCTGTATATCCCGATCGCGTGTGAATCGGTTGGTATTAGCCTTATCATCGCTATCCGAGCCGATAACTATTTTAACTGCTGCTAAGGGTCGTGTCCAGACCTAATCTTTGTATAGAATTGTCTACTGGTCATAGGAGGCAGAAATTTCGTTGTAGAATTTATTGTTTGCCTATGAGAAGTGGGGACACCATTTTGGGTATGAATTGGATGACTGAAAATTATGTCGCAATCGACTGTGTTAATCAAGTATTAGCTTCGCTTCAGAATTAGTTGAATTGTCTAGGACAAATTCTGAAGCGGTTACCTAGTTCACCTTAGACGGTAAATCTTCATTCCAAGGTGCGGAAGCACATGTTAGTATATTTTCTGCATCTACTGAAACTAGTTTAGATTTGGCAAACATTCAGGTTGTGAATGACTTTCTGGACGTTTTCACGATGAAGTTTCTTCTGAACCTCTAGAGCGAGAGGTAGAGTTTACTGTAGAATTGGTTCCTGACACGGGATCAATATCTATTGTTTCTTATTGAATTAAAGGAAATGGAGTCTCAACTTGAAGAGTCGATGTTAAAGAAATTCATTCGACCGAGTGCTTCTCTAAGGAGTGCTCTGGTGTGGTTAGTCAAAAGGAAAGATGGTAGCATGAGATTGTGCATGGATTATCGACAACTCAACAAAGTGACGATCAAGAACAAATATCCTTTGCCAAGGATACACGAATTGCTGGATCAACTTCGAGGTGCCGTGGTGTTTTCAAAAATTGATCTGAGGTCAGGTTATCATCAATTAAAAGTTAGAGCCTTAGATATTCCGAAGACAGCTTTTCGTACTAGGTATGGACATTACGAGTTCGTAGTGATGCCCTTCGGTTTGACTAATGCTCCGGCGGTATTCATGGATTACATGAACCGAATTTTTTTATACGTATCTCGATCAGTTTGTAGTCGTTTTCATCGATGATATCTTGGTGGACTCGAAGACCATTGAGGAGCATGCTCAACATCTCCGCATTGTTCTGGGCGTACTCCGAGAAAAGAAATTGTATGCCAAGCCGTCTAAGTGTGACTTCTAGATGCCGGAAGTGAAGTTTTTGGGACGCGTGACTTCCCAATCGGGAGTTGCGGTGGATCCCAATAAGGTGGGAGCTGTGTTGAACTGGGAAAGACCAACGTCAGTCACTGAAATCAGAAGTTTTCTAAGTCTAGCAGGTTACTATAGGAAGTTTATTGAAGGATCCTCACAATTGGTTCTTCCACTTACTCAGTTAACTCGTAAGGGTCAACCGTTTACGCGGGATGCTGATTGTGAAGAATGTTTACAAGAATTGAAAGTTAGGTTGACTTCTACTCCAATCCTGATCCTTCCGGATCCGTCCTTGGAGTTCCAAATTTACAGCGATGCTTCTGGAAAGGGTTTGGGATGTGTTCTCATGCAGAATCATCAAGTGGTAGCTTATGCGTCCAGACAGTTGAAGATCCATGAGGAGAATTATCCAGCTTATGATTTGGAATTGGCAACTATTGTGTATGCATCGAAAATTTGGAGACATTACCTGTATGGGTCTCGTTTCGAAATCTTTAGTGATCACAAGAGTTTAAAGTATCTGTTTGATCAGAAAGAACAGAATAACAGGCAAAGAAGATGGGTAGAATTTCTGAAGGATTATGACTTCGGGTTGAAGTATCATCCAGGAAATTCCAATGTTGTAGGTGATGCGCTGAGTAGGGGATCCATTCACATGGCAGAGTTAATTATGCAAGAAATGGAATTGTTAGAGTCTTTTAGATCTAAGTTGGGGTACATCCATAAGTTTCCACTTTAGTGGCAAGGTTTTGGGTGTTAACCTTTCGCTTGAGAAGGTTAACGATCAGATAGTATTATGTGATTCCGTTTGACAAGTCAAACATGAATACGAATATGAAAGTGAGGTGACTGTGGACTGTTTTTCACATTGCGATTAACCACCAAAGGATTAAGTGATGGATTTGCTTGCAAGAGTCTGAAATTTTCGAAGTGAAGCTCGGCGTGCGGTATGGTAGTTTTGAAAAATCATTTTTGTGAAAACCCGCATGCTAAAGTTAATTTTGGGAACTAATCAAGAGGTTAATACACTAGTGCAAAAAATGGATTTAAAGTCAGGCGAAAAGGGGATTTAAAGTCAGGCGGGCGCTTGACTTTTATTAAGTCGACTTTGTATGTTTGGAGTTTTAAAGTCAAGCGATAGCCTGACTTTGTAAGTCTGATTTAAAGTCAAGCATTTATTGCGCCTGACTTCTTAAGTCTGTTTTAAAGTCAAGCATGTATTCTTGCCTGACTTCGTAAGTATGATTTAAAGTCAAGCATTTTATTCTTTCCTGACTTCGTAAATATGATTTAAAGTCAAGCAAGAATAAATGCTTGACTTTAAATCATACTGACGAAGTCAAGCATTAATTCTTGCCTGACTTCGTAAGTATGATTTAAAGTCAAGCATTATTGCGCCTGACCTTAAAAGTTTTTTTTTTTTTTCAAATTTTGGTTTAATCTATACACCCTGGTTATACAAATTTTCATTCCGTAGAAGCGACTCCACTGGGAATCGAACCCAGATCTCTGGTTCCGTAGACCAGCGCCTTATCCATTGGGCCATGGAGTCATATATCAGTGCTCAGGTCATAAATAATACTCACAGTAAAACAACCATAAATAATACCCACCTTCTATAGTGAAGAATATCCTAGAACCAATTTACCACTAATCTAAATATCATGAAATTATAACATACTCATTATAAACTGCTTATACCCTAGACAATAGACTGAGCAAAGATTACAATGATTGGAAATATACTTTCATTAGAAACTACTAATGCATACAGCTAGCACTTATGAAACTTTAAACACTTCCCCATCCTCTTTATTATTGATCTCTTCACTTCCTGTGTCATCATCATTGTATAACTTTATCTACTAAATCTCATAGCAAATATTAATCATGTGCACTTGAGAATGAAGTATTTTTACTGCGAAATGTTTCATTGTCAAATAGAACTGAAAAGTTTAACCTGTTCAGCACCAATATTATTGAAAGTGAGTTATCAAACTCCAATAAGCAGGACAACTAACATATTTCATTATCTATAACAATATCATTTACCTTTTGAGCAGGGAAGATGCCATCTCAACAGTGATGCATATGATATCACCAATTTCCCCTTTTCATCAACACTTTATATCTCAGCACTGCAAAAGAACGAATCAGCATGTAAGCAGCGTTACTGCACTAAAGACCAATACAACAAATAGGCACATTGATTTTCATTATACAAAACCAAAAATTTTGTTACTTGTGGCAAAAACACCCCCCCTACTTTCCAATCACAACAATAAATATAATATTAGGAATTTCATATTGCTGATATCAACTAACCCAGAATATGTATACATGTATAAATCCCCCATTAGCAACATCTTGCATGTTTCTTGATTCGGTTTTCTATTGCATTAATCTAAATACCAATATAATCAGATATCAACAAACAAAAGTAAAAGCAAAAGATCAAAGAGCTACACTAGATATTACATACCCTTTCTTCTGTCCTATCATACATGAATCTGCAACATGGTTTCGGCCCTGATCCATGAACCACAAATGAACAATAAATACTGCACATGTTACATCGTTATTTGATGGTGTTAATACTTTACAGGCTCAACATCAAAATGCATAATAGATAAATTGTACACTGTAATCATTGAAATGATTTTATAATCTGATTCTGTTCACAAGGACCAAATTGTAGATCAATAAGCAAAGAATTCCAAGATTCAATACTAACCAATAGCTATTGAAAGGTTGATCAGTGCAGTCTTCCATATATTAAGGTATTGCTCAAAAGAGCCATTTATCTGTTCTCACCCTTAGCCCTCTTTGCATTTGGCTCTTTCGATTGGGCTTTTTCCTACACAATATCAAAAAAAATCCAAATCAGATCCTAATAGAATATATTTACACATTTATACAAACAGATAGATGGCCAATTTTCGACCCAATGGCAGTGTACAGATTGTAAGCAAAGTTAAGAACAATCAAAGTTGTTTCTCACCAAATCAAAATTGTGTTGATGGCATTGAAGATAGTAAAGTTGACACTGAATTGGAGTCAGAGAACATGCAAGATCTTAAGGAAAAGTAGCTGATATTACAGGCTCTGCCATAGCCATATACTGGCCATCAGAAGTATACCGTAATGAACGGATGGCTCCAAGGTTGCCCTTCAGCACTGCCTCTGACTTCGACAGATTCCGCATGTCCCAAATCCGGCAGGTTTTGTCTTGGTTCCCGGTAGCAAAGGTCACCCCATCAAGATGCCATGCAGATGCAAATGAAAAATCCAAGTGCCCGGATAATGGAGTAATAGTCTGCAAAATAAATAAAAATTAGCTTACCATTTGGACAGAGAGAAGTATGCTGTAGAATAGCAAAAGGAAGCAAAAATAGGAAAATAAATAGAAATCATGGGAATGGTTAAAAAAGAACAATATAGAGAGGGAATGGACAACAAAGATTGCCAGTGTATCATCCTTACAGCCAATGGGTAAGCAATGTTTCCTAATGCAAAAACTGCTCATTAATGCAAAAGTGTAAACTGGTAAGAAGACATGGCAATACAATTTCTGAAAGAACAAAAGTGTCCAATAATCAATCCTAACCTAAGAGGGAAGAAAGAATTTAACATGAAAACAAAATCTCAGCAACTCACATTCACTGGCCAGGGAAAACGAAAATGGTTAGAAAGTTGAAATTTCTCCATATCAAAGTCTCTAACTCCAGAATCATTATTTGAAGCTGTGAAACGAACTGCGCCACTAAGAAACAGAAAACGAGTATATTAAACATTGTACCCATATCTAGTAGTAAAATAACAAAACCGTTGAAAAGAAGGAAAACTATATACCTAGGACTAGTGTAAATCTCAATAGCATTGGTGATAACATTATCTTCATAGGTTGTCCTTGAGCAAAAGCTAACACCTGGTCGATCTAGGTGCTGCATTCCAGTAACAAAGGAGATAAAAAATAGTTAACAAAAGCATGTAGAGTATAATAACAGTAACGAAACCAAATATACATATATATGCCTAACTAGAAATGTATGACTGAATCTTATAAGTTACATCAAACACAAGCTGAGGAGTTAGAAGCTGAAAATAGGTTTTTAAAGGAAAAGATAGATGAGCTAAAGAATGATCTTGATGAGGAAAAACAATGTCATCATTATGCTTTGGTGAGGTACAAAGAAATTGAGGAGGAAAAACAATGTCATCATTATCCAAAACAATATATTAGGATAACGTGCATGATCATTTTCCATGTTACCTTATAAAAAATATGCAACAGAAACTCATTAACACTATTGGGAAGAGGTTTGCATTAATATCATAAAAGAGGTGTGTTGAAAGTTGAAACTATGGAAGCAATATCATTTTAGAAGGAAAACAAATAGAATGAAAGTAAAATGGTACCTTACTTAGAAGATAAAGTGTCCAAGTCAACACTGAACCAGTGGTCTCGTGACCAGCAACTAACATCGACAAAAGATCATCCCTTAATTGTACACTGGAAACCTGACATGTAGAAGTGTAGAACCGTCAAGCAAAAATATATAACATGAAGAACAGAAAAAAAAGAAACTGAAAGTAAACTATAAAACCCTGATAAAGCACATTATACAACAATAGAAATACATCATACCTCTTCTCTGTTGGCAAGTAAGAAATTGAGGATACTAGGATCAGTGTCATTTACATATTCATCAACATCAATTCTTTCCCCTTCTGATTCTACAATCTCTTTACATTTTTCAATAATGCTTGTGAAGCAACATACATAGCGCGATTCTGCTTGCCACGTTAGCCACGTTAGCACGTTGCTCCACAGTTCTCCTCTCTACTTCCAACCTAGCCTGTTCTTCTTTGAATTCTTCAGTAATGCTTGTGAAGCAACATACATAGCGCGATTCTTCTACTGCCCCATCTATCAATTTCTCCGCATATGTCTTCACCAAATCAGTCATCGGACTCACCATCTGAATCAATTTCAATAGTTCAGAGTTAGGCATAAATATTTATTATAGCTTCAAATAGACATATTACTTAATTCAATAAAAATTTTGCTCTAAGTTTTATGAGCATGAAATTAAGGATATATACATGTATGGGGACCAAAATAAACAAAGATTAGTTTAGTTAAAAAACTACTTGCTTGCTTATGTAATATGTTAGTTTTGGAAGTTTTTAAGTTAATTAAATATATTAGTTTTGTCTGTTTTAGAAGTTTTTCAGTTAATTAAATATGTTAGTTAGTCACATGAGTATTAAGTCTGTTTGTTTGATATTATATGTTCATGTAGGCTGCAGGGGGAGTGCAGACCAAAAATGAAATGAATATTGAATACATATACAGACAGAAAATATTTGTAAAACAAGTAAATAGAATTAAAGTAAATACAATTAAAAAGGCAAGAATGAATGAGATTGTTATTTTACCTCGTTTCAGCAGATATTGCTTAACTCAAATGAACAATTTTCCCTTTCTCCAATCTTTAGCAGCTACCATCCACAGTACATTCCAGAATCGATGAGATTGTTTTTTTACCTCGTTTCAGCAGATGCTAAATTCAAATGAACAAGATTGCCCTTTCTCCAATCTTCTGCAGCAGCTACCATCCACACTACATAAGAGGATATGCAATTTCAATAGTTCAGGGTTAGGCATAAATGTTAATTATAGCTTCAAATAGACAAATTACTTAATTAAATAAAAATTTTGGTCTAAGTTTTATGAGGATGAAATTAAGGATATATAGTTAGTTTAGTTAGCTACTTGCTGCTTATGTAATATGTTAGTTTTGTCTGTAATTTGGAAGTTCTTCAGTTAATTAAATATGTAGTTAGTTTGTTTTAGAGTTTGATTGTTTGATATTATATTTTCATGTAGACTGCAGGGGGAGTGCAGACCAAAAATGGTAATCATATTCAGACAGAAAATATTTGCAAAAAAAAAAAGAGTAAATAGAATAAAAAAGGCAACACTGAATAACCTTGTTTCAGCAGATGCTCAATTCAGATGAAAATATTGCCCTTTCTCCAATCTGTAGCAGCTACACTGAATAACCTAGTTCTTCAATTGACATCCAACATGACATAAAAAGAAAATAGTCCCTGTCCAGAAACGTAAAAAACAAGGTCAGAATCATCTCAAACAGCAACAGATCTTCAAACAAATTAAAGGAAAACACTGAAGTGTTGTTTTATACCTGTTTGGAGATCTCCACAAGCAGATCTTCGCAGATCTTCGTAGATCTGCAATCAAAAACAAGATTCAGAAGGTTAGGGTTTTATGTTCGTAGCAAAACCTTAAAACCGAAACTGAAAAGGAGCAAAAACTCAACTCTGAGAAGCAGAGAAGAGTTTTGAGAAGGAAGAAGTATTATACCTGTTCGTTCTGTTGGAAGAGACCTTCGCTGAGAACGGCGACGGCGACGGCAACAGCAACAGCGACGCCGACGGTGAGAACGGCGTGAGGGAGAGGAAATGTAACACCCCGATAAATTCTAACATATAGAATCACCGAAATGCACTAAATGGCATACATCAGAGTAACTTCCTGTTATTGAAATATTGAACACTACTAAAACTTTCGATAATACATATCAAATGGTTCTCTGAACCTCATACACTTCCTGTAAATGCTTAAGTTTCTATACTTAAGACTCGTACATAATCCTGGTGTTCAATACTCAAAACATAAAGTAGCGGAAACGATTTTACAACTTAAACAATGAAAGTTATACAATCGGTAACATAACTAAATAAAAATACAAAGGGCTAAGCGGAAATCCAATTTCCAATAGTTCCATGAGTCGCACCAGCTAACCGTGCTTAGTCGCCTTTGCCTTTCCCTGTTTCTCTGTAAAAACCACAAATATGAAGGGTGAGATAAACATTATCTCAGTGAGTCCTATCGAGACCCCTTACTAACTCTAACGGTTCATTATGCCTTGTTTTGAACTCGTGGTCCTAAAAAGCAACCACGTGGAAATACATTTAGTTCCTGTAACCTTCATGCTCATGGCCCTCCTAAGCGACTCATGAAGCATGCAATCTTTGTTCCATGTTTTTAGCATAACACCTCAGTCTACCTATTTTATAGGCATCTCTTGACCTTTTGGTGAACCCATCCCGCTATTTCTAGCAGGGGAAACATTCTTGAGTCTAGGTTTTGGGGCTCATGACTTCCCCTCCCCTAGTATGCTAACCTCTAAGGGTCGTCACCCTTTTTCCTCTTGTATTTATTATACATTTTCAGTCTGTGTACCCGCAATGGGCTGTTAGTCATTTCAGTCAAGTACCATGTACCATATCAGTCAAATACAGTGTATCATATCAGTCAAGTACCGTGTATCATATCAATCAAGTACCGTGTATTATTATTATTTCTTGACATATGTTCTCTCGCGTTCTCTAAGTACGGTCTTTCATTTGTTCATAATACACAAGTTTTCTAGTAAACATGTTCAATCTCATGACATTGGTATCTTTACATTGTTGGGGGACCTTGGGGAATGGATTAGAAAGGAATTGGAATCATTTGGAACGGATAAAAAGGTACTTTGAATTTGAAGATCAGAAGGTCTCACACGACCCGTGCGTGTAGGCGCACGACCCGTGCGCTGTTGAACAAATATGTAAAAGATTTCCAGAAAGATACGCACGACCCGTGCGACTAGGCGCACGATCCGTGTGTATTTAAAAACCCAGTTCGTGTAACATCAGATGGGGGCGCACGACCCGTGCACAGAGGCACACGATCCGTGCGTCTCCATCCGTTTTCCAGAAAACAGACTTTTCATGAGTAAATTCCATTCCGTTCCGATTCCAATTTCCGTTCCGATCGAGACCCTAACATAACAGTTATTATTCCAGACCAGCGAAAGCGATTAAACAGTCCAACAACATATATCATAATTCAACAATCCAATCAATTCGAGCAATTATGCGATTTACGGTTTTTCGATAAAAACATTTTCGTTAAGTTTTCGCAAAGCGGTTTTCCATGATATCGTTTCAGAAATAATATGACTCGACAACAAAACGTCCCTAAGCGAGTATAGAACTCACCGATTTGACGACCTCGCGAGAAATCACGTCCTCACGAACCGTAACCTCTCGAACAATCCCCGTAATCACGTACTCGCACCGAACTCGTCCGATACTCGAAACTGAACTTCGGAACAGCAGCCAACACAAATCCAGCTACTGAACTTCCTCCTTGACTACGGAATTGGCGTCTCTCGAACTTTGGCGATTCGATCCGAAATTTGAGGAACCAACATTTCCAATTCCACATCCGTTTTCCAGAATCAGTGAGCAGCTTTGTAACACGCGTATCTTGGTCAAATCGTGGCCAAAACCCTTCAAACCAGTGCCCATTGTGTAGATAATTTCGTCTACTTTCTGATGGAAGAAGTTTCACGCGCATGCATCCAGTAGATTGAGAGATATCACCGAAACTATGTGACTGGTCCAGGACAATGTTTGATTCTGAAACCGAAAATTGTGAACAGTATATCTCTCTCATTTCTCCATGAAATCATACGGTTCTTGTGCCCAAAATGAAGAGCTTTGTGTCTAGTTTCCAGAGGGACAAGAATCACGATCATCGGAGTAGTGTATAGCGAGATACGATGAAAACAATGAAGGTGATGCATACGGGTTTTACCCAGAATTTCTGTAGAACTTGAATCATCATCTTTAATCACTTGCCATTACGAATTCAAGCTCCAATAGCTAACCTAAACACTCCAATACAGAACCAAGCTACTGAACTTCACCCTAATGCATTAAAATCAGCCATGCATCTTCAGTTTTGACTCCCTCAAGCTTCAACTTGAACATGCAATTTCAAGGAAAACACAAAACTCCATTGTTGGTCAAGATGAAGCTTTGGAATTCGAAAATGGTAGGAGGGTGAGGAGGGTGACTGAGCTTTCAGGAGGGGTATCAATGGAAAGGGCTTGGAAAATGGAGGAGAATGGTACAAAAATTACTTACATGCATGAAGCTTGGATGTTGATCCATTTCCTTCTTCTCCACTCTCTTGACCTCTCCTCCTCCTCTTTCTTAATTTTCAGTTTTGCTGGAAATGATGGAGGTGTAGAGTTTTTATTTTGGTTCAGCTGGAGTTCACTTAAAAGGGCGAAATGACCATAATGCCCCTATGTCCAAATTTTGCTTAAACTTCCTTAATTTCTTCTTAAGTCAATTTTAATCACACAATACTTATACAATAATTACATATTGCATATAGTGATGTTCTGTGGAGGATGGTTTAGCCGAAACTCATTAATGTGTGGAAAAGACGAAAATACCCCTGTGCTCCTATTTGCTTAAAATCCCCATTAACTCACCATATCATAATTAATCCATAATGCTAATTAATCATCTTGACCTCTTGCTAATTTAAATAATTTAAATTAGCGAAATTGGGGATGTTACAATCACCCCAACTTTTAAAAATTTTGTCCTCAAAATTGACAAAACGTACCTCACCCGAAAAAGATAGGGATATTTCACCCGCATGTCTTCCTCTACTTCCCAAGTTGCTTCGTCGGGTGAAGCATCGTTCCAAAGTACCTTGACAATAGGGATTAATCTTGTCCAGAGCGTTTTCTCGCCATATTCAATGATCCTAATGGGAGTAGGCTGGTAAGACAATTCCGGTCTGATGTCGATCGCTTCATAACTTAATGGTTGATTCGGGTCATGAATATACTTCCTTAACTGCATTACATGAAACACATCATGCAATCGGGACAATGCTGGAGGTAATGCAATGCGATATGCTACTGGCCCAACTTGCTCGATAATCTGGAAAGGTCCAATATGTAACACCCAGGTATATTTAACTTGTAAAAATACCAACTCGTGTCAAAATATAAACATCAGAGATAACAATTTCCTGTTTAGACACTGAATACCAACATCAAATTTTGCTGAAATACAACATGACCATCTTATACACAAATAAGATCATACGGTACACAGACCATAACTGTCAGCAACTGGTAATCAGAGTCATACAAGAAAGCGGAAAAGGATAAACAAAACACTAATGCCATAGTGTTGTAATACATGGGCAACAGAAGGAAAATAAACTTGAACATAAAGCTAAGTCATTATTCTCCTCCCGGGGCCACCTACTCGTGCCTCTGAGGTTTCTTCTGTCCCTGTTTATCTGTAAAACAACAACAATTAAACAGTGAGATACAATCTCAGTGAGTTCTACCGGAACTCCTACTAACACTCTCGGTCCGTTTAAAACATTTTTAAGGTTTGACACGACACCGACCGCAATCCACTTGCTAATCCCAGTGTACCATACCATAAGGCTTCGATCTAATAGGACACCGACTGCAATCCACTTGCTAATCCCGATGAACTAATATCCTAGGCCTTTCTACGTACCACCGACTGCAATCCACTTGCTAATCCCGATGAACGCAGCACAACACAAACTTTTGACACAACACCGACTGCAATCCACTTGCTAATCCCGGCGAACCCCATAACCAATAGTGTTTCCTAATGGCCCAGAGCCTAGGGTAAGGGTTCATGACTTCCCCGCCTAGTATGTCAACATGGGTCGTCACCCAAACTCGATATAATATATATATCTACAGCACTATGAACCCACGGTCCATTAAATCAGACAATCAATGAAACACTTTAATTCCACGTTTTATAAAAATCCAAGTTCACACTCGCACTCTATTTGACCATTTTTCGACACAATTTTCAATATCAGAAACAGATCATTTTGCCTTAAAAATAGAATATTCAGTTAGGCCTCTGAATAAGTTTTCCAACGCATCTTAGAACACCTCAATCGGGTTCCCGGATCAAAAGATATCGCAAAACGAAAAACAGTGCTTGGTTGCTGAAATTCTGCCAACTGGCGCGCGAGTGGCGCGTGGCGCGCAAACGGCGCGCGAGTTGACAGTCAAGTTCTGTCCAGTGGCACGCGAGTGGCGCGCGGCGCGCAAACGGCGCGTGGCCTGGCAGAAAGGGGGCCTGTCAAGTGCAGAATTTTGCGATTTTCGCGAAATCCGCTATTCCGCTCAATTCCGATTTTTGTTCCGATCGAAAACAGATTTTACAACCAGTAAAATGAACCCAATACAAACCACACAATCAATCAATCCAATCTAAAAACTCAATCAAAACGAATTGTATTAAAACACGACATATTTTCAAATAACGGTTTTTGTTCCGAAATCTCTCGAAATCAATTAACGTAAAAACTAACGAGACACCAAAAACATCCTAAGCGTGAGTAAAACTCACCTTTGAAGCGAGAGTCGTTACCGAGCCGAAATCACCGAGACACGGAAAATCCCCAATCGAACCCTAGGATCTCCAATCCGCTCCAAACTTCGAATTTAGCTTCAATCCGCTTACAACCGTTGTTGGGCTTGCTGCTAGACATGATTCAACCATGAAGATCAACTCAAACTCGGTTCACTATTCATCATCCCTCTCAAATTCGAATTCAAGAGAAAAAGGGGGAAATAAGGGTATGAGCTTACCTAGCTTGAGGAAATGGAAGGAGAAACAAGGATGATGATGAGGATGGAACTTTGGGATGATGGGTGATCTTCTTCTTCTTCCTTTCTCTTCTCCTCTCCTCTTCTTCTTTCTCTTCTTTTCTTTCTCTTTTCTTTCTCTCTTTTCTCTTCTTTTCTTCTTCTGCTGCGCGTTTCTTTCCTTCTTTTCTTTCCTTCTTTTCTTTTATTTCAACACACACACACATAATTAATTAATAATTAAGTGGTAGCGTGGTCCAATTACCGTATTGATCTTAATTCCTTATTTCGATTTCGAAACTTCCTTGATCCGTATTATTCGGTCAACGATCCTGTGACAGCCAATAATTAATTTTAGCACTCAATAATTTTACCAATTAAGTACCAAATTAATTCAATTGGGTTGACATCCAAATAATTCGATTAATAATTTTTGAGGATGTTACATTCTCCCCAACTTGAAAGAATTTTGTCCTCAAAATTAGACACAACATACCTCAAGAGAATAAATACGGATACCGAGTCCGCATATCGTCCTCCAACTCCCAAGTAGCTTCCTCGGTGGAGAAACCATCCCAAACCACCTTGACGATGGGAATTGACTTTGTCCGTAGCGTCCTCTCGCCAGTTTCCATGATGTAATTCGGATTAGGTTGGAAGGACAAGTCCGGTCGAAGGTCGATCGTTTCGAAATCTAACGGTTGACTTGGATCGGGAATGTACTTCCGCAACTGAGACACATGGAATACATCATGCAGATTTGACAATGGTGGAGGCAAAGCAATACGGTATGCAAGAGGCCCTATTCGCTCGATAATCTGGAAACGTCCAATATACCGAGGACTGAGTTTCTTCACCCGTAATGCCCTACCTGTGCCAATTGTTGGTGATAATCTCAAAAACACATGATCACCAGACTCAAACTCTAACGGCCTTCTCCTTTTGTCGGCATAACTCTTTTGCCTACTTTGAGCAGCTTTCATTCTTTCCCTGATCTGGCGGATCTTTTCAGTAGTGTTGTGAATTATTTCGGGCCCTAACAATCGGTTTTCACCTACTTCCCACCAACACAAGGGAGTTCTACATTTTCTACCATACAAGGCTTCAAAAGGTGCCATTCCGATACTGGAATGATAACTGTTGTTATATGAGAATTCCACTAATGGAAGATGATCCTCCCATTTCTTCCCGTTATCAAGTACCGAAGCCCTAAGCATATCCTCTAAGGTCTGGATAGTCCTCTCAGTCTGACCATCTGTCTGCGGGTGATAAGCGGTACTAAGAAGTACTTTAGTTCCCAATGCTTCATTCAGAGCTTTCCAAAATCGAGAAGTGAATTTCGGATCTCGATCCGACACTATACTGGTAGGAACCCCATGTAACCTTACTATGCTCTTCAAGTACACCTCAGCTAACTTGGATACTTTACTGCTAGAACGGACCGGAATAAAATGAGCTGATTTGGTTAACCGATCTACAACTACCCAAATGGAGTCGTTACCGGCTTGAGATTTTGGCAACGCCATTACAAAATCCATGGAAATGTCTTCCCATTTCCACACTGGCACATCTAGTGGCCGTAGCAGACCAGCAGGCTTCTGATGTTCTAACTTAACTCTTTGGCAAGTTAAGCACTTTGACACAAATTCAGCAATCTCTAACTTCATTCCTTGCCACCAATACATCTGTTTTAAATCTCTATACATTTTGGTGGATACAGGGTGTACAGAAAATAGACTTCGGTGTGCTTCCTCTAGCACTTGCTTTTTAATATCTTCATTATCGGGCACACAGATCCTACCGTTGAAACAAATCACCCCATCACTATCTTCCGTAAAGTCTGGTAACAATTTCTGCGATTGCAGCTTCACATCATTTTCCTGTGCCAAGCGAATAGAATCCCTTAATGAGCTAGAGATCCTCATGTGGCTCAGCACTAACCGGTTTTTCCTTGATCTTGCATCCAAATTTAAGTCCCTAAAGGATTCCAACAATTTCATTTCATGCATCATAAACTCTGCTACGTGGATGGATTTCCTACTTAGTGCATCAGCTACAACATTAGCTTTTCCCGGATGATACTTCAATTCAAAGTCATAATCCTTCAGAAATTCCACCCACCTTCTTTGCCTGTTATTCAACTCTTTCTGATCAAACAAATATTTCAAACTTTTATGATCACTGAAGACTTCGAAACGAGACCCATACAGGTAATGTCTCCAGATCTTTAGTGCGTACACAATAGCTGCTAACTCCAAATCATGAGTCGGATAGTTCTCTTCGCGAGTCTTCAACTGTCTAGAGGCATAAGCTACAACTTGTTGGTTCTGCATGAGGACACATCCCAAACCCTTCCCAGAAGCATCGCTGAAAATTTGAAATTCCAAAGACGGATCTGGAAGAATTAGGATTGGAGCAGAAGTCAACCTAACCTTCAATTCTTGAAAACATTCCTCACAATCGGCATCCCATATAAACGGTTGGGCCTTACGAGTCAACCGGGTAAGTGGAAGAACCAGTTGTGAGAAACCTTGAATAAACCTCCTATAGTAACCAGCTAGACCCAAGAAACTTCTTATTTCTGTAACAGATGTTGGTCTTTCCCAGTTCAATACAGCTTCCACCTTACTGGGATCCACGGCAACTCCCGATTGGGAAATCACGTGTCCCAAAAACTTTATTTCCGGCATCCAGAAGTCACACTTCGATGGCTTGGCATACAATTTCTTTTCTCGGAGTACGTTCAGAACAATGCGGAGATGTTGGACATGATCCTCAATGGTCTTAGAGTACACCAAGATGTCATCAATAAAAACTACTACAAACTGATCGAGATAAGTATGGAATACTCGGTTCATGTAATCCATGAATACCGCTGGAGCATTAGTCAAGCCGAAGGGCATTACTACGAACTCGTAATGTCCATACCTCGTACGGAAAGCTGTCTTCGGAATATCTACGGCTCGTACCTTTATTTGATGATAGCCCGATCTAAGATCAATTTTTGAAAATACCACTGCACCTCGAAGTTGGTCAAGCAAATCGTCTATCCTTGGCAATGGATATTTGTTTTTAATAGTCACCTTGTTGAGTTGACGGTAGTCAATACACAACCTCATGCTTCCGTCCTTCTTCTTAACTAGCAATACCGGAGCACCCCATGGAGAAGCACTCGGTCGGATAAATCTCTTTGATATTAACTCTTCAAGTTGAGACTTCAATTCCTTCAATTCTAAAGGAGACATCCTATAAGGGGCAATAGATATCGATCCTGTACCAGGAATCAATTCTATCGAGAATTCTACCTCTCTGTCAGGAGGTAAGGATGAAACTTCCTCTGGAAAGACATCTAGAAATTCATTTACCACTTGCACAGATGACAAGTCTAAACCCGTTTCAGTAGATGCAGACAACATAATAAGAATAGCTTCCGCACCTTGGAATAATGACTGGCTTGCTTCCGTGTAAGAGATCGTTGCCGCAAAATCTGTATTTGTCAACCCTACGGATTCAGAGGCGAAGCTAATGGTTCGATCAGCACAGTTGATAATCACATGATTTTCAGCCATCCAATTCATACCCACAACAATGTCCATACTTCTCATAGGCAAGCAAATAAATTTCACAACAAATTGTCTGTCCCCTATGACAAGTAGACAATTTTCACACAACGATTGGGTCTGGACACGACCCTTGGCAGCAGTTAAAATAGTTATCGGTTCGGATAGCTCAGACAATGCTAAACCCAACCGATCAACACATGCTTGTCATATAAAACAATGAGTTGCACCGGAATCGTATAAAATATTGACTGAGTTATTAAAAAGAGATCCCGTACCCCTCAGAAGATTATCAGTAGGCGTGATGGTTCGAGCATCCAATGTATTGATTCGCCCCTGCTTAGGAGCATTTGGTGTTCCTTGAAAGCTCCTCCTTGATGGGCACTTATCTGCATAGTGGCCCTCTTCATTACAATGATAGCACCGATTGGATCTTTGCCAACAATCACCTGAATGAAATTTTCCACAAGTGCCACATCTGTGGAATTTTGATGGTTCATGGGATTGCACCTGCTTCCCTTTGTAATTGCTTCCCTTGAGTGGCCTGGATGGAGTAGAAGATTCAGCAACCTTTTTCTTGCCCTTCCAATAGTCTTTCTTTTCAGCATACATTTTCCTCAGATCCTCCTCAGCAACATATGCTTGTTGCACTAAGGCAGGATAATTAACCAAGGTGTAAGAACTGAGTCCTTGGCTCACATCAGCTCGGAGACCTTCTTTGAACATTTGCATCTTCCACATATCATTTGGGGCATACCTCCCCAACTCATAGAACCGAGACAGTCTTTCAAATTTAGCAGCATACTCCCCAACCGACATATCACCTTGCTTAAGATTTACAAACTCTGCTTGCTTACTCAGCTTCTTTACCGAAGGGAAATATTGCTTCAGAAACAATTCCTTGAAATTGTCCCAAGTTATGGGAGTTTCTTGGAGTTCCATCATTTGTCTTGCATTACACCACCAGGTGTGGGCATCTTCATCTAGCACATTTGCCGCAAATATTACCTTCTCTTCTTCTCCGCATTGCAAGGTTTGAAAAATTTTCTCCATTGAATCAATCCAATAGTAGGCGGTCATTGGATCCGATCCTCCCTTGAAAGTCGGGGGCTTCATCTTTTGAAATTGAAAATATGCCCGGTTAGGATCTTCCTGATGGGGTTGAACATTGGGCTGCTGCAGAGCCATTTGGTCATGCTGCATTTGCAACATATCCTGCATCATCTTTTGCTGATTCTCAATGATATTCTGCATCCATTCAAAGTTTGGATCAACAGGAGGAGGAACGCCTCTACCTCTTCTGGCCATGATTCTGCGAAATATGCACAAAGTATTAAGTTGATCAAGCTCAATGTCTAATAGCATACTAAGAAAATCACGACTGGAGAAAGTAAAGACCGTAACAGCTAAGTCCGACTAGGTCGAACCGCTCTGATACCAACTGTAACACCCAGGTATATTTAACTTGTAAAAATACCAACTCGTGTCAAAATATAAACATCAGAGATAACAATTTCCTGTTTAGACACTGAATACCAACATCAAATTTTGCTGAAATACAACATGACCATCTTATACACAAATAAGATCATACGGTACACAGACCATAACTGTCAGCAACTGGTAATCAGAGTCATACAAGAAAGCGGAAAAGGATAAACAAAACACTAATGCCATAGTGTTGTAATACATGGGCAACAGAAGGAAAATAAACTTGAACATAAAGCTAAGTCATTATTCTCCTCCCGGGGCCACCTACTCGTGCCTCTGAGGTTTCTTCTGTCCCTGTTTATCTGTAAAACAACAACAATTAAACAGTGAGATACAATCTCAGTGAGTTCTACCGGAACCCCTACTAACACTCTCGGTCCGTTTAAAACATTTTTAAGGTTTGACACGACACCGACCGCAATCCACTTGCTAATCCCAGTGTACCATACCATAAGGCTTCGATCTAATAGGACACCGACTGCAATCCACTTGCTAATCCCGATGAACTAATATCCTAGGCCTTTCTACGTACCACCGACTGCAATCCACTTGCTAATCCCGATGAACGCAGCACAACACAAACTTTTGACACAACACCGACTGCAATCCACTTGCTAATCCCGGCGAACCCCATAACCAATAGTGTTTCCTAATGGCCCAGAGCCTAGGGTAAGGGTTCATGACTTCCCCGCCTAGTATGTCAACATGGGTCGTCACCCAAACTCGATATAATATATATATCTACAGCACTATGAACCCACGGTCCATTAAATCAGACAATCAATGAAACACTTTAATTCCACGTTTTATAAAAATCCAAGTTCACACTCGCACTCTATTTGACCATTTTTCGACACAATTTTCAATATCAGAAACAGATCATTTTGCCTTAAAAATAGAATATTCAGTTAGGCATCTGAATAAGTTTTCCAACGCATCTTAGAACACCTCAATCGGGTTCCCGGATCAAAAGATATCGCAAAACGAAAAACAGTGCTTGGTTGCTGAAATTCTGCCAACAGGCGCGCGAGTGGCGCGTGGCGCGCAAACGGCGCGCGATTTGACAATCAAGTTCTGTCCAGTGGCGCGCGAGTGGCGCGCGGCGCGCAAACGGCGCGTGGCCTGGCAGAAAGGGGGCCTGTCAAGTGCAGAATTTTGCGATTTTCGCGAAATCCGCTATTCCGCTCAATTGCGATTTTTGTTCCGATAGAAAACAGATTTTACAACCAGTAAAATGAACCCAATACAAACCACACAATCAATCAATCCAATCTAAAAACTCAATCAAAACGAATTGTATTAAAACACGACATATTTTCAAATAACGGTTTTCGTTCCGAAATCTCTCGAAATCAATTAACGTAAAAACTAACGAGACACCAAAAACATCCTAAGCGTGAGTAAAACTCACCTTTGAAGCGAGAGTCGTTACCGAGCCGAAATCACCGAGACACGGAAAATCCCCAATCGAACCCTAGGATCTCCAATCCGCTCCAAACTTCGAATTTAGCTTCAATCCGCTTACAACCGTTGTTGGGCTTGCTGCTAGACATGATTCAACCATGAAGATCAACTCAAACTCGGTTCACTATTCATCATCCCTCTCAAATTCGAATTCAAGAGAAAAAGGGGGAAATAAGGGTATGAGCTTACCTAGCTTGAGGAAATGGAAGGAGAAACAAGGATGATGATGAGGATGGAACTTTGGGATGATGGGTGATCTTCTTCTTCTTCCTTTCTCTTCTCCTCTCCTCTTCTTCTTTCTCTTCTTTTCTTTCTCTTTTCTTTCTCTCTTTTCTCTTCTTTTCTTCTTCTGCTGCGCGTTTCTTTCCTTCTTTTCTTTCCTTCTTTTCTTTTATTTCAACACACACACACACACATAATTAATTAATAATTAAGTGGTAGCGTGGTCCAATTACCGTATTGATCTTAATTCCTTATTTCGATTTCGAAACTTCCTTGATCCGTATTATTCGGTCAACGATCCTGTGATAGCCAATAATTAATTTTAGCACTCAATAATTTTACCAATTAAGTACCAAATTAATTCAATTGGGTTGACATCCAAATAATTCGATTAATAATTTTGAGGATGTTACACAATACATCGAGGACTGAGCTTCTTCGCTCGCAAGGCAATACCGATACCGATGATTGGAGAAAGTCTCGAATACACATGATCTCCTTCATCAAACTCCCAAGGTCTTCTTCTTTTATCGGCACAACTCTTTTGTCGACTCTGCGCGGCCTTCATCCGTTCACTTATCTGACGGATCTTCTCCGTAGTTTCACAGATCAAATCCGGTCCCAACAATATCTGCTCACCTACATCCCACCAACACAATGGTGTTCTACATTTCCTCCCATACAATGCTTCATATGGAGCCATTCCTATACTAGAATGGTAACTGTTGTTGTATGAAAATTCCACCAATGGAAGATGATCCTACCATCTACCTCCACTATCGAGTACACAAGCCCTCAACATATCCTCCAATGTCTGAATTGTTCTCTCAGTTTGCCCGTCTGTCTGCGGATGGTAAGCGGTGCTAACACACACCGTTGTTCCCAACGCCATGTTCATTGCTCTCCAAAAATCGAGATGTGAACTTGAGATCTCGATCACAGATGATACTTGTAGGGATTCCATGCAACTTCATAATATTCCTGAGATATTCATCTGCTAACTTAGCAACCTTGTGATTCGAACGCACTGGAATAAAATGAGCGGACTTGGTCAGGCGATCCACCACTACCCAAATAGAATCATTTCCGGCTTGGGACCGTGGCAATCCCCTGACAAAATCCATAGATATGCTTTCCCATTTCCATTCAGGTACATTCAACGGTTGCAACTGGCCACCTGGCTTCTGGTGCTCTATCTTAACCTTTTGACAAGTCAAGCATCGAGACACAAACTCTGCAATATCCACTTTCATACCCGGCCACCAGTACAATTGCTTCAAATCCCGATACATCTTGGTAGACCCAGGATGTATTGAGAACTGACTCTTATGAGCCTCCTCTAAAACCTGCCTCTTCACATCCTCATTATTCGGCACACAGATCCTACCATCAAAACAAATTACACCATCACCGTCTTTGGTGTAACTAGGCAGTCTCTTCTGCGCTTGCAGTTCTACATCACTTTCTTGGGCTGAGCGAATTAGATCTCTCAAGGGACTTGAAATCCGAATGTGACTCAACACCAACCTGTTCCTTCTTGACTTCACTCTTAGGCTGAGGTCTCTGAACGATTCCAACAAGGACATCTCGTGCATCATCAACCTTGCAGTATGGATAGACTTTCTGCTTAAAGCATCGGCAACAACATTAGCCTTACCAGGATGGTACTTCAATTCAAAATCGTAATCCTTCAAGAACTCTACCCATCTCCTCTGTCTGTTGTTCAGCTCCTTTTGGTCAAACAAATACTTAAGGCTCTTGTGGTCACTGAAGACTTCGAAACGACACCCATACAGGTAATGTCTCCAAATCTTCAGGGCAAACACAATTGCTGCCAACTCTAAATCATGAGTAGGGTAATTCTCTTCATGCGGCTTCATCTGTATGGAGGCATAAGCAACTACTTGTTGATTCTGCATCAGGACACATCCCAAACCCTTACCAGAGGCGTCGCAATAGATTTGGAATCCTACGGACGGATCTGGAAGAATCAGGATAGGTGCAGAAGTCAAACGATTCTTCAATTCCGCAAAACAATTACTACAGTCTGAGTCCCAAACAAATGGCTGACCCTTGCGAGTTAACCGAGTGAGTGGAAGAACCAGCTGGGAAAATCCGTGAATGAACCTTCGATAATACCCAGCTAACCCCAAGAAACTTCTTACCTCAGTAACTGTAGACGGCTGCTCCCAGCCTACTACAGCTTCGATCTTGCTGGGATCCACTGCAACACCTGCCTGAGATATCACATGGCCCAGAAATTTAACTTCGAGCATCCAAAAATCACATTTGGACGGCTTAGCGTACAATTTCTTCTCTCGGAGTACGTTCGGAACAATTCGAAGATGTTGCACATGCTCCTCAATTGTCTTAGAGTACACCAAGATATCATCAATGAACACCACCACAAACTGATCCAGATAGGGATTTAAAAATCCGATTCATATAATCCATGAATACGGCTGGAGCATTGGTCAAACCGAAGGGCATCACTACAATTTCATAGTGTCCATACCTCGTACGGAAAGCGGTCTTCGGAACGTCCAAAGCTCGAACCCTGATTTGGTGATAGCCGGACCTTAAATCAATCTTTGAAAATACGGAAGCTCCCCTCAATACGGAAGCTCCCCTCAACTGATCCAGCAAATCATCAATTCTCGGCAGAGGGTACTTATTCTTGATAGTCACCTTATTCAACTGACGATAATCGATACACAATCTCATACTTCCGTCCTTTTTCTTGACGAGCAACACTGGAGCACCCCATGGTGAGGCACTCGGCCGTATGAACCGCTTGGAAATTAGCTCTTCTAGTTGAACTTTCAATTCTCTCAACTCTAATGGCGACATTCTATAAGGGGCTATAGAAATAGGTCCAGTGCCTGGAGCCAACCCTATAGAAAACTCCACCCCACAATCCGTAGGAAACGAAGAAACTTCATCGGGAAACACATCAAGAAATTCATTAGCAACTTGCACCGAAGATAAATCTAGACCTGTCTCAGTGGATGCAGACAACGTCATGACATAAGCTTCTGCGCCTTGAAACAAACAGTCACTGGCTGAAGTGAATGAGATAACAACTTCAGAATTGGTCGGCTGTAGCTCCACTGACTCGGAGGCGAAACCGATAGTCCGATGAAACAATCTACATTCACATGGTTTGCAGTCGTTCATCTCATACCTAGGACAATATCCACATTCTCGGTGGAGTGTCTGTAGCCATGACTTTCTGAGCATCTGCAGTGTAGACCCTCTCTCGAGCTGAAGTAGGCTTATCTGACCCTTTCTTTTCCTCTTTTTGGGCACTCTGGATTGAGTGACCCTTTTTCTTAAAATATTACCACTGAGTCGCACTAGGACGACATCCACCTCTTGGGCTTCCTACCAGCACAACACTTGGAGAATTTTGAGGAATCATACAACTGCACTTTCTTTCCCTTGATCGGCTGCCTTTTAACTTTGCATTCGGAGTTGATGGCTTAACTACCTTATCCTTTCCAGTATTCCCTAAGATGAAACGGGTTTTAAGGAACTTCGGTCTTGGTCGAGGACTACGTCTTGGTCATCCTTCCATAATTCCGCTTATGATACACCAAGTATTGAGTTGATCAGGCTCAATGTCTCTTAGCATCACAAGTGTAATCACAACAAAGACTAACAAGGAATCGACTCAACCCTAAACTAAACTAAGCCCGACTAGGTCGAACTGCTCTGATACCATAATGTAACACCCCGATAAATTCTAACATATAGAATCACCGAAATGCATTAAATGGCATACATCAGAGTAACTTCCTGTTATTGAAATATTGAACACTACTAAAACTTTCGATAATACATATCAAATGGTTCTCTGAACCTCATACACTTCCTGTAAATGCTTAAGTTTCTATACTTAAGACTCGTACATAATCCTGGTGTTCAATACTCAAAACATAAAGTAGCGGAAACGATTTTACAACTTAAACAATGAAAGTTATACAATCGGTAACATAACTAAATAAAAATACAAAGGGCTAAGCGGAAATCCAATTTCCAATAGTTCCATGAGTCGCACCAGCTAACCGTGCTTAGTCGCCTTTGCCTTTCCCTGTTTCTCTGTAAAAACCACAAATATGAAGGGTGAGATAAACATTATCTCAGTGAGTCCTATCGAGACCCCTTACTAACTCTAACGGTTCATTATGCCTTGTTTTGAACTCGTGGTCCTAAAAAGCAACCACGTGGAAATACATTTAGTTCCTGTAACCTTCATGCTCATGGCCCTCCTAAGCGACTCATGAAGCATGCAATCTTTGTTCCATGTTTTTAGCATAACACCTCAGTCTACCTATTTTATAGGCATCTCTTGACCTTTTGGTGAACCCATCCCGCTATTTCTAGCAGGGGAAACATTCTTGAGTCTAGGTTTTGGGGCTCATGACTTCCCCTCCCCTAGTATGCTAACCTCTAAGGGTCGTCACCCTTTTTCCTCTTGTATTTATTATACATTTTCAGTCTGTGTACCCGCAATGGGCTGTTAGTCATTTCAGTCAAGTACCATGTACCATATCAGTCAAATACAGTGTATCATATCAGTCAAGTACCGTGTATCATATCAATCAAGTACCGTGTATTATTATTATTTCTTGACATATGTTCTCTCGCGTTCTCTAAGTACGGTCTTTCATTTGTTCATAATACACAAGTTTTCTAGTAAACATGTTCAATCTCATGACATTGGTATCTTTACATTGTTGGGGGACCTTGGGGAATGGATTAGAAAGGAATTGGAATCATTTGGAACGGATAAAAAGGTACTTTGAATTTGAAGATCAGAAGGTCTCACACGACCCGTGCGTGTAGGCGCACGACCCGTGCGCTGTTGAACAAATATGTAAAAGATTTCCAGAAAGATACGCACGACCCGTGCGACTAGGCGCACGATCCGTGTGTATTTAAAAACCCAGTTCGTGTAACATCAGATGGGGGCGCACGACCCGTGCACAGAGGCACACGATCCGTGCGTCTCCATCCGTTTTCCAGAAAACAGACTTTTCATGAGTAAATTCCATTCCGTTCCGATTCCAATTTCCGTTCCGATCGAGACCCTAACATAACAGTTATTATTCCAGACCAGCGAAAGCGATTAAACAGTCCAACAACATATATCATAATTCAACAATCCAATCAATTCGAGCAATTATGCGATTTACGGTTTTTCGATAAAAACATTTTCGTTAAGTTTTCGCAAAGCGGTTTTCCATGATATCGTTTCAGAAATAATATGACTCGACAACAAAACGTCCCTAAGCGAGTATAGAACTCACCGATTTGACGACCTCGCGAGAAATCACGTCCTCACGAACCGTAACCTCTCGAACAATCCCCGTAATCACGTACTCGCACCGAACTCGTCCGATACTCGAAACTGAACTTCGGAACAGCAGCCAACACAAATCCAGCTACTGAACTTCCTCCTTGACTACGGAATTGGCGTCTCTCGAACTTTGGCGATTCGATCCGAAATTTGAGGAACCAACATTTCCAATTCCACATCCGTTTTCCAGAATCAGTGAGCAGCTTTGTAACACGCGTATCTTGGTCAAATCGTGGCCAAAACCCTTCAAACCAGTGCCCATTGTGTAGATAATTTCGTCTACTTTCTGATGGAAGAAGTTTCACGCGCATGCATCCAGTAGATTGAGAGATATCACCGAAACTATGTGACTGGTCCAGGACAATGTTTGATTCTGAAACCGAAAATTGTGAACAGTATATCTCTCTCATTTCTCCATGAAATCATACGGTTCTTGTGCCCAAAATGAAGAGCTTTGTGTCTAGTTTCCAGAGGGACAAGAATCACGATCATCGGAGTAGTGTATAGCGAGATACGATGAAAACAATGAAGGTGATGCATACGGGTTTTACCCAGAATTTCTGTAGAACTTGAATCATCATCTTTAATCACTTGCCATTACGAATTCAAGCTCCAATAGCTAACCTAAACACTCCAATACAGAACCAAGCTACTGAACTTCACCCTAATGCATTAAAATCAGCCATGCATCTTCAGTTTTGACTCCCTCAAGCTTCAACTTGAACATGCAATTTCAAGGAAAACACAAAACTCCATTGTTGGTCAAGATGAAGCTTTGGAATTCGAAAATGGTAGGAGGGTGAGGAGGGTGACTGAGCTTTCAGGAGGGGTATCAATGGAAAGGGCTTGGAAAATGGAGGAGAATGGTACAAAAATTACTTACATGCATGAAGCTTGGATGTTGATCCATTTCCTTCTTCTCCACTCTCTTGACCTCTCCTCCTCCTCTTTCTTAATTTTCAGTTTTGCTGGAAATGATGGAGGTGTAGAGTTTTTATTTTGGTTCAGCTGGAGTTCACTTAAAAGGGCGAAATGACCATAATGCCCCTATGTCCAAATTTTGCTTAAACTTCCTTAATTTCTTCTTAAGTCAATTTTAATCACACAATACTTATACAATAATTACATATTGCATATAGTGATGTTCTGTGGAGGATGGTTTAGCCGAAACTCATTAATGTGTGGAAAAGACGAAAATACCCCTGTGCTCCTATTTGTTTAAAATCCCCATTAACTCACCATATCATAATTAATCCATAATGCTAATTAATCATCTTGACCTCTTGCTAATTTAAATAATTTAAATTAGCGAAACTGGGGATGTTACAGGAAACGGTGAGAACGACGTGCATGAGGGAGAGGAAACGGTGAGGGAGAAGAAACGGTGATCTCTGAGAGTGAGAAGGCGTGCGTGAGGGAGAGGAGTTCTGAGTTCTCTATAGTGATGAAGGATCAGAGAGAAGATGAAGGATTAGGGTTCCGTGAGAGTGAGAATGGAGAGGAGAGGAGAGGAGTGAGATTGTGAGAGTGAATGTTTGAGAATGAGAGTGAGAGGCTCTGAGAGTGATTTTTTTTTCTACTTTTGGACTTTAGAGGTCAAGCGCGAATAGAAGCATGACGTCTAAAGTATCAGAACAGAAAAAAAAAATTCACCCCTAATTACAAGTTTGCCACCGTGTCACTTATGTAGTCAGGCGCTTACACGCCTGACTTCTAAAGTCTTATTTTTTCCCTATTTCTTCACTTTAGACGTCAGGCGTGTATCCGCTTGACCTTAATACTCGCGAGTTTTGCCACTTATTTACAAGTTTGCCACCGTGTCTACCTAAGTAGTCAGGCATCTGGGCGCCTGACTTTAAATGTCTAATTCTAATGTCATTTTTGCACTAGTGATAACGTCTGATTGAGGAAGAAAATCCTAGGAGGATTACTTTGGTTGAGGGGAAGTTCTCAACGCTATGGACTAATTTGGAAAGGAATCGGGTGCGTCGTTGGTAAAAACCTCGTGATGAAGTTGCAATAGAGGAAAAAGAGTTGAGTTTTGTTTAATAGTTGTTTTGAGAACAACTGAGGTGATTTTTATTGCCTTCGAAATTAATTGAGGGAGAAGAAACGGTGAGGAGGAAACGGTGAGGGAGAAGAAACGGTGATCTCTGAGAGTGAGAAGGCGTGCGTGAGGGAGAGGAAACGGTGAGGGAGAGGAGTTCTGAGTTCTCTGTAGTGATGAAGGATCAGAGAGAAGATGAAGGATTAGGGTTCCGTGAGAGTGAGAATGGAGAGGAGAGGAGATGAGTGAGATTGTGAGAGTGAATGTTTGAGAATGAGAGTGAGAGGCTCTGAGAGTGATTTTTTTTTCTATTTTTGGACTTTAGAGGTCAAGCGCGAATAGAAGCATGACGTCTAAAGTATCAGAACAGAAAAAAAAAATTCACCCCTAATTACAAGTTTGCCACCGTGTCACTTATGTAGTCAGGCGCTTACACGCCTGACTTCTAAAGTCTTATTTTTTCCCTATTTCTTCACTTTAGACGTCAGGCGTGTATCCGCTTGACCTTAATACTCGCGAGTTTTGCCACTTATTTACAAGTTTGCCACCGTGTCTACCTATGTAGTCAGGCATCTGGGCGCCTGACTTTAAATGTCTAATTCTAATGTCATTTTTGCACTAGTGATAACGTCTGATTGAGGAAGAAAATCCTAGGAGGATTACTTTGGTTGAGGGGAAATTCTCAACGCTATGGACTAATTTGGAAAGGAATCGGGTGCGTCGTTGGTAAAAACCTCGTGATGAAGTTGCAATAGAGGAAAAAGAGTTGAGTTTTGTTTAATAGTTGTTTTGAGAACAACTGAGGTGATTTTTATTGCCTTCGAAATTAATTGATGTTTCCACGGTTTATTTCTACGTTTAAGGTCAAAGTTTTTGGTAAAACCCTCATTCCATCTTTTTGAAGAATTTTATCCCGAAAACTTGGGGGCGAGTCAAGAAGTTTCACGGATGACTTTTCCGTCACAATTGTTCGATGTGTATGAGAACTGTTATGGATTTTATAAGATTTGTTGAGAACGCATTTACACCCTCCGAGGAAATCGTGTTTGTTTTTACCTCTACCGAGGAGTACCAGTTTGTGGATCTCATTTCCAACCTGTATTTCTATCAAGTGCCTCATATTAAACCCTTTGGTCTAGATTAATCGAAGTTGGGGTGAAAACGAGGATAATTGGAATAAAGTTAAGAATTTTTTTTTCAAAACCCGATACCAAGCCTATGTAGGCAAATGATGAGTTTCTCGTATTGATTCGTAACGAGGGAGTTCGGACTATAACCTTAGAAGCGTTCTAGGGTAGTAGCGGATCATACATGGAGATTGATGTGCCAACTCTGGGAAGATTTTCTACACTTATTTTGTTAACTAAGGATTGTGTTCCAGCAACTTAAGATCTTTCTGAGAATGTCGATTCTCGGTTAGTCAGATGAAAGACTTAACGAAATTTTGAGGACAAAATTCTTTCAAGTTGGGGAGAATGTAACATCCTCAAAATAATTAGCCTAACTATTTGGATGATAACCCAATCAAATTAATTTAGTACTTGACTGGTAAATTTATTGAGTGCTAAAATTAATTATTGGCTGTCATCGGATCATTAACCGGATAATACGGATCAAGGAAGTTTTGGAATCGAAATAAGAGATTTAGATCAATATGGTAATTGGACCACGTTACCACGTATATATTAAATAAATATATATGTGTGTGAGTGTGTTTGAGTGAAAGAATGAATTAAAAGAAAGAAAAGAAAGAAAAGGAAGCGTACGAGACAGAGAAAGAAGCAGAGAAGAAAAAGAGAGAAAAGGAGAGGAAAAGAGAGAGATTGGCGTGAGGGAGAAGAGAAGAGGGAGAGTGAAGACTTCACCAAAACGACTTCCTTCCAACACAAAAAACGTTCAGCGTTACTTCCTCTTCGATTTGGTACCAACATCCTCATCATCAACTCACTCTACACAAATCCACCATTTTCGAAATTGATGGAGAAAATGAGGGATGTTGAGTTCTCTCTTCCATTTCTTGTGATGGAGGTTAGGAAAGTTCAAATATAAGGTTGATTGCTAGCTTGGAGTGAAGAAATCAAGGTTTGGGTGAGTTAGGTTTGAGAAATCAAATTTTGGGGCTAGGTGTGAATAGTGGCTTGAGGATTGAAGAAGAAGATGAATAGTGTTCAGGGAAGATTTCGAGGAATTCGGTATTTCGGTCAAAAAGAGGTTTTGTGATCGAGTGGAAAGCTTTGGAAGCGGATTGGGTGTCGCCGGAGCGGGGAGCGTTCGTGTGGTTATGTCAGAAAAGCGTTCTTGCGGAAAGTCTCGGTGCGTCGTGATTTTCATCACGATAGGTGAGTTTTACTCACGTTTAGGATTTATGTTTTGAATTGATTGAAACGAATTTTATGTTAATTGATTCGACTGTTTGTTTGATGTGATTGTTTTGACTTGAATTGCGTGTAAAATATCGTTTTGGTTGAAAAACCGTTAGATCGACGATTAACGGATTTTGAGGAAATTGATGTTTGAGTGTTATGGATTTATATGTTTGATTGATTGATGAATATTATTGGATATGTGTTCGTACGGTTTTTGCGTTGGGAATGGACTGGAACAGGTACCGGAAGTGATCGGAACAAAGAAAAACTTAAAACGGAATGAAAACAGAATGCTGTCAAATGCGCACGATACGTGCGCCCCTGGCGCACGAACCGTGCGTCCCATTCGGTTTCCATTCCTCAAAAATGCGTTACAGGGCGCACGACCCGTGCGTATGGGAGCACGGACCGTGCGCCGTGTTCTGATTCTGTTTTCCAAAATAGCCCGAAATGATCCCGATCGATTCCATTCCTCTTCTAATCATTTCCTAACCTTTTTCCAATAATATTAGGCTTATAATGCCATGATTTTGAGTATAATTTCCTAACCAGAAGATGCAAGCGGATTGCGGCTGGTGGTACGTAGAAAGGCCTAGGATGCTAGTTCATCGGGAAACGCAAGTGGATTGCAGTCGGTGTCTTACTAGGTCGAAGCCTTATTGTATGATTCACCGAGATTAGCAAGTGGATTGCGGTCGGTGTCGTGTCAAAGCTTAAAAATGTTTTAAATGGACCGAGAGCGTTAGTAGGGGTCTCGGTAGAACTCACTGAGATTGTATCTCACTGTTTAAATGTTGTTGTTTTACAGATAAACAGGGAAAGTGGAGATCCAAGAGGCACAAGTAGGTGGTACTCATATGGCTGCTGAAGACTTAGCTTTATGCTTAAGTGTATATCTTTCCTTGTTATCTGTGTATCAAGGCATTTTGTCTTTAGCGTTATGTATTTATTTCCGCTTTCTTGTGCGATATTGAACACTGTATTTCACTGATGGTTTATGGTCTTATTTATGTGTAATACTGTCCTGTTGTTGTTCAGTGAAAATTTTATAGTGGTGTTCAGTATTTAAACAGGAAATGTATCTCTGATGTTTTAGGGATGTGCACTCGGGCATTTTTAGTCGATAAAAATACCGGGGTGTTACAAACTGGATCTGCACGAACTGTCCATCAGGTTGGGGTCGCCTGATTTTCTTTTTCAGCTCCCGTGCTAGCTCGCCGTCGCTCTCTTCCTCAGAGCTGTCAGGATCATACCTCGCATCGAGGTCTGTGACGTTGACCTCGGCAGCTTGACCGCTTCTTTTCTTCTTTGGGCCTTTCTGAGCTCCTGCTTCTACGGGGGGAACCCCCTCCTCTGAGGCCTGCCTATCTGCCTTGACATGCAGATAGAAACATCTTTGGGCGGACTCTAGGTCGGCATCAAGAGTGATTATTTGGTCACACAAAGAGTAGAACTCCATTTTCAGGTGAACCGTCGAGGTTATAGCCTCGAGCCTTCCAAGAGTCGGTCTCCCGATGATGCAGTTGTAGACCGAAGGGCATGGCAGCACTAAGAATTTGGTCTTGACCGTCCTTTCTAGCGGTTCCTCGCCATAGGTGACCATCATTTCCAGATAGCCGATGGGTTTACTTCGAGACCCGTTGAAGCCCGAAAGGTCCGATCCTCTGTAAGGGGTGAAGTCTTCCTCCGAGATCTGCAGCTTTCTTACAAGGTCGATGAAGATGATATCAGCGGAGCTTCTTTGGTCGACCAAAATTCTTCTTATCTCTTGCTTGGCCATGACTGCCCTGATTATAAGGGGTATGTGCTTATTTGGCTTGCCGTCCAGCAAGTCTCGATCGCCGAACGCCAAGGGGGGGCGCTCTGGGACTGAGCTTACTGCAGAGGTGGAAGCAGCACATATGACCTCCTTCCACTTTCTTTTCATTGTTTTGCCTGATGCCTCGACGGGGTAGCCCCCAGAGATAACCATCATTACAGGTCGGCCCTTTGATTTTCGAAAATCGCGCTCATCCTCCGAGCTTTCTTCTCTTTCTTGGGGGGCTTTACCCTTCTTCTTAGGGTCGACCTTCTCTTTCTTAACCTCGGCCTCATGCCGGGGTGTCTTAGCCACGTACTGGCTCAATTTTCCTTTCTTGATCAGGTCCTCAATGTCATCGTTCAGAGCATTGCATCGATTGGTGTCGTGCCCTTTGCTCCGGTGATACCGGCAGTACTTGTTGGATCTCTGTCCCGGCCTATGTGGGAGCGGATCGGGGAACTTGACTTCCTTGAATTCAACGTTCATACATTCCGCCAAAATCCTAGCCATTGTTTCATTAAGGTCGGAATATTGTTGGTGTCGGTTCCGAGGTCTGGGTCTACCGTCGTTTCGGGCCTCCTTTTCATATCGAGGCTTGCTCATCCCAGAGTCGGCATCCGACTTTCTTGCAACCGCCCCCTCTTCATGATCAGTGTACTTCTGAGATCGCTGGAGGAACTCGGCAAACGACTCAGTTTGGCTTACACCGACATAAATCTGAAATATACTTCCTTCCCGAAGACCGGCTTCCATGAAGAACAGTCGGAATGAATCGTCCAAGTTCCGGACCTGAGTCGCTTCCTTATTGAATCTTTCGATGTAGTCCCGGAGAGACTCGTTCTCCCCTTGCCGGATGGCTTGTAAGACTTTCCGAGACATTGGTTTCATCTTGGAGTGGGCGAACTGGGCCGAAAAGAGCTTCGCCAGCTGGTCCCACGAGGATATCGAGTTTGGCTTGAGGGCTCTGAACCAGTCCAGTGCCAATTTTTCCAGGGTAAGAGGGAAGATTCGGCACTTGATCTCCTCCGGGACATTCCGGTATTGCATCATAGTGTCGAAGTAATCAAGGTGACGATCGGGATTGCCAGTCCCGTCATGCATCTTTAAACCCTCCGGGGGCTTCTCTAAGTGCTTGGGCACCGGAAAGTAGTCGATTTTCGCTGTAAAGGGTCCCTTTCGCACCATCGATCTTTCCCTCGGAGGAGGCCTCTCGATAGGGCGTCGAACAGGGGATCCGGGAGATCGAGGACGCCAACGTTCATGCCTCGGGGGACTTCCCCGGCTTATAGAACGTCGCCTCGGGGAAGAGGATGCTAATGATGAGTTCTGGTGAGGAGAGTCCTCGGGGTAATAAGTGTCGTCCCGAGTCTCGCTTGGGGGAGTTCCAGATCCTCGTCTCCCTTTTCGGCGGGGTGGCGAGCGATGGTGGTGTCTCCTCCAAGCAGGAGACCGGTGACGCCTTTTACTGGAGGTTCTTCTGCTGGGAGAGTAGGTTTGAGGAGAAGACCGATCCGGGATGTCTCGGGCCCGGATTTCGGCAATCTCAGCCTCCAGTTGGGAGTAACGCTGACTCCTTTGTTGTTCAGCCTCGGCTTGCCTTGTCAGCAGCTGGACGAGCTGTTGAACAGAGTCGACCGGTACCGGGACTGTCTGGACAGGAGGTGGAAACTGGTTCCTGGTGGAGCTTATGGGAACCATTGCTCTGGACGAGTTGTGGCCGTGGGCCGAGCTGCGAGGGAGAGTAACTGCTACCCCCTCGGGGGTTTCTTGCTGTTGGTCGGGTCTAATCACGACGCTGGAGACGTTCCTCCGTCGTAGTTCTGGAGCCATTGCTGACCAAGGAGGTTGGGGGAAAGACTAGAGCATAAGACTCTCCCACTGTGGTCGCCAATGTTCGGTACCATATCTCTGACTAAGTGTCCGATCTTGGATACGAAGTCCGGTCCGAGATAGTTGGTATTTATGTTCTTGGTCAGTCCGAGTTGGAGCTCCGATCCGAGGTGGGGTGGTACCTGCAATGACACTCCGACGCTCAAGTCAGTGAGTGAGTCAATTACAAGTAAGAGCATTGAAAAAGTGAGTACCATTAATGCTAGCATTGAATGCTTATTTATAGGTATTTGGAGTGAAGGAGGACCATTGGATCTAGGTCTGAGATCTCCATCTTTAGCTGAATTTGGCCCTTTGCTATTGGGCCTTTAGGTGGATTGGCCACAGAGGCCCAATCCTTAACATTAACCCATCCACCAACACCTGGCGTTCCAGGCCTGGGGAGGTTTCTCCTTCTAAGAACTCTGTTCGAAGTCGATTTATTTCATAGCTTAAAAGGGTTGATCCTAACAAAAAATACCACTTGAAAAAACTTGACATTTATGATGCCATTCGGATTAATAAGCTCAACCTGCTCTATAATATCCTTCAACTAGTAAGTTCTACTTTTTTCTGGAACACATATATAATTATATATCGTCTTTCCAATTTTCTAACGGAATGTTGACTATCACCCTACTTGATGTGGCTGGTCTTGTTGGTTTAAAACCCACAGCTAGTCTCCTTTCTCGAGACTTTCAGCCAGATGACCGAATCACGCCTAACATGTCTTCAAGTAGCTATGGCAAATTTATAAAAAACAACAGGAAAGTTGCTGCTACAATTTCCGATGAGGAACATGTGGCGTATCTTCTTCTTTGGTTCTACCAATATTTCCTTTGCAACAAGTGTTTTGCTATAAGCCAAGGTTATCTTCCTCCAGCAAACTTGTTGCATGAAGGAAAAAATATCTGTCTCAGCAAAATTCCCCTCTCAAGTTTATATGAATCTTTAGGTATGACTTATAGAGATCTTAAAGCATTAAGCTCAAATCTCACCACTATGACTGGCCCTTTCCGACCTTTACAATTGCGGCTCAATGTCATTTATACTCCAACCTTTGCTGCCCCTCCTACTGTGTCTGATTCAAATACTTCTGATGGGGCTACTTTTGTTCATTTAACTCTATCAAAGCCTTTCACACATATTTTAATTGGTTTGTCAATCTCAAAACTCATCAACCCAACTTCTCTTTACTCTCTCTTGGAGAAAGTGGGCCAGAATGGTTTACTAGGAAGATTCATGGCTCCACAGTGGGCCAACAGGCAAAGTCCCTCGAGATTTGGCAAAATTTCTTGTCTTGTCAACTCATCTATTCCATCCAACAAACTGGGAATGTTGGTGTTACATCTTATCAACCAAATCTTGTTGCCAGACAATTTTGCCTCACTAAGTATTCTCATGTCCTGATTTTTACTTCATGAAGAAACCTCTTGGATATGCCAGTATCTCTTGGAAGGATCTCGAAGAGACTGAGAGGAGGCTTCGAATATTGGCTCCTACTCTTTCCCTTTTCGAATTGGAGCCCTTTTATTAAGCTACCTTGGACTTCAAAGATTGGTGGTCGGAGTACTTCAAACCATTTCAGAAGTCATTCAAGAAATGTTTCTGAGACATATGATAGTACTTTCTTGATGCAGATAGGAGATCCAGAAAACAAGAATCAAGGTAAGCACTCTTACAAAAAAGTTAAATTTGAACAGTACTTTAAAAGTCGTTATGACCCTTTTCAGATGGAGAGAACTGTTAGGAAAGCATCCGAGGTCCTAAAAGAAAAACATAGAAGCCATAGAGAGATTTCATGCCAGGCCTAAATACTCCTTTCTGTTGAAATTACCACCTTTGCCAAATGCACCTTCTACTTTAGCTAAATCCATTCCAGGACCTGAGTGGTTCCCCCCTTTTAATTTTAACATGGCTTGTAAGGTCCCTAAATTAAAGCAAGTTACCATTGCCTCTTCCCATGAGAAACTCCCTTTGGAACTGCAGGCCTATTCAACTCGAATAGTTGAAGTTATGGTAGGTATAAACCTCTAACATCTGAGATCAGTTTACCTTTCCATTTTTGTAACCTTGGCTTATTTCCTTTGTTAGATGCTATTCTTGCTCAAATCACTACAAATGTTACCCCTGCTCAAGTCACTGCTTCTAAGAAAGTTGAAAGTGGCGGCAAAGGAGAAAACTCCTGCCCACTACAAATGTGAATACAGAAAGTTATAAACCTGCCCACTTCAAACGTCCTCTAAAGCCTCACAAGTCCAAACACGCATCTCCTGCTATATCTGCAATGCAGAGTCCACAAGAGGCCGCACGAGGGCAAGTTTATTCTCATACCTGTCCATTTACTTTTCTCTTTCTTATGGATTTTGTTCTGTACCGTACTTTTGACCTTAATGAGTTGTCCGAAATAGTTGGTAGGTGTCGTCTTTGATCAGCGGTGTTTGATCTTGAGATGGCGATTTTCGATCTTGAGATGGCGGTGTTGTAGCTGCAAGAACACTCCGACGCTCAAGTCGGTATTTGAGTGAATCAATGTTTAGTTTTTGAAGTTGCTTACATTTAAGAGTATTGAATGTGGTATTTATAGAGATTGAGTGATGTTCGTTCTGACGATCCTGAGTCGTTAGATCTTGCAGAGGTATCTGAACCATTGATTGATTGGGCAAGATTTTCTGGATATGGGCTGGTTGGTTATTGGCGCTCGCACGGGGTGTAAATATTATTAAGACCTTTTACTTATTACCATAACAGTGGCCCCCCAAGTCTGGTCGTCTGAGAGGCGATCTTGCCTTGATAAGCTGATGTCACCTTACGTTGCCGATCATAAGATGTATCGAGCTTTCTTTTTGAGGGACTCAAAAAAGGGTCGGCTTAAGTTGGTCGTGAGTTTCGTCGAGCTTGATTCATTTAGTCGATCTTGAGATGCACTGAGCTTTCTTTTGAGCAGAGGGACCAGTGCTTGGGATTCAGTCCCAGACATTAAATGTTTCTGACACGGCGCGTATTACGATGGCGGCTAATGATGGTGACGTTTTATTTTTTAGCGCCTGACCTTTGGATTTTGATTGGACGTGTTGATTCGACTTCCAGACCCAATCCATGATTTTTTGGCCCATTATAAATAGGGGTCACCTCCTCTTGTTTTTTTGCTGCATAACCTCTTCTGCTCATATTACCGGTCTTGAATTGTCGAGCTTTCCTTCGAACAAAGCGGACTAGGTGATAGAAACTCAACAGGAGGTCGACAAAAAGATTGCTTTCAAATCCGATCATCCTATCTGCTTTATTTCGAGGTTAGTCTTTAATTTATTTGTTTTTGCATTTTGAACCCCTCCTTTTATTTATTCGCTCAGAGTGGGGGTCGTCAGGTCGGGTTCCGACTTGTTCGCGAACCCCTTTTTGCGATTCTTTATCCCGAGATCTCATCCCCCATTTCTACAGTTTTAGATCTGACGAGGACCAAACAAACACGTAGGGATATAACCGAATACCGAAACGAGTTTGTGAAGATCATGGCCTCCGGTGGTGACGTTCCTGAAAATCAAGAGAATCAGACAATGGTCGGTACTCCAGATGAGCAAGATCATCCGCCCACCGCTCCTACCAGCGAGCAAGCGGAGGAAAATATTGATGTTGAAATTTTTTCTCCGGTTGACGATGCTAATGAGCCCGATCCAGATGTTGTGGAGGTTATGGAGGAAAACCGTAGGAATGATGTGGTGGCTCTCTCTTCGGGGTCTGATGAGGAGGTTCAACCGGGGGAAAGACAGGGGAGCTCGAATATTATTGAATCGGAGAGCTCCGATTCTGACTTTGGGACGAGCTCAATGCATGATTCTGATCAGGATGACGCCGATGGCATGGGCCAGCCAAGTACGAGTCGAGCTTCTGATATTTCTGTTGATGGTTATTCCAGTACTTGTCCTGGAGCTCACGATGTACCGGTGCGGGAGGTTCGTCCTTATGATTGGGTTTCCGCCAAGGTTCTGGAGATCGAATCGTTGTACCGTTCAGGACATAACCTAGAATCAGTAGGTCGAAAAATCGCTGGCCGTTCTGAGAGAAGTATTTGGAGGGTCGAAGGTATGAAGGATGGAGAGCACGTGGCTTCCTGGGTAGGAGATCTTAAATTTACTATGAACATCCGGACTTGAACAGACTGTTCTGGCGGAGTTGGATGTAGCACCCTCTGAGCCTTTGAGTTTATGTGTATCCATTTGGAGAAACCGGTGTCGCCCCAACTTTTCTTCCATTTGTTCGAGCTTAATCGGAATAGTGGGGAGGATAAGTCCGGCCGTGAGCATGTCAGTTTTCGCTTGAGGCGAGGCGCGAAGATTTTTAAAGCTTATGCGGACTCACAGAGGGGAAGTTGGAAGCAATTTTTCTATTGGGTCGAACCGGTTAATGATAAGGCCATCGACTGTGTAGGGAAGTTCGGAGCCGATGCTCAGACTTTGGTGTCCACCAAGTTCCCTATTGGTTGGAGTCATGGTCATTTCAACCGGTCTACACATTCCTACTCTGGACGAGAAGTTTTTAGAGTAAAAATTCGAACAGTGGCGGGGGGATCCTGTCGCAGCATCGACCCAGATTTTCCTGAATCTTGCCGAGGTTCACAAGATCGAAAAAACGAAGTACGAGAAGCGAGCCGAAGGTGGGTTTTTTTGTAAATTTCACCGGTTTCGTTGATTTATTTATGATTTTCCTTTTTGTTTTGATATCTTTCTTAACATGTCTGTAGAGTTGCTGAATGTCGAGAAGATAAGGTGTTTTAAACTTTTGGAGGAATTCTCTACGAGGACCAAGAAGCTGGGTCGAGTTAGGACTGAGCTTTGGTCATTGAAGGAGAGCGAAGAGACTCTTACGACGTTGAAGGAAACTTCTCTGAGTCGTGCCGAGGCTGCCGAGGCTCACGTGAAGCAGCTTGAAGATCAGCTCAAAGTTCTAGAGGAGTCTGAGGCTGCAGCAAAGAGAGAGGTGACGATCTCGGAAGAACGAATTGCCGAGCTCGAGGATAGCTTGAAGAAAGCCTCGGAAGCGAGGGCGGAAACGAGCACCGACCTTGAAGCCCGTATTGCCAGTCTTCAAGCTGCCCTTCAACGAAGCAAGAAGGATGCGAAAGAGGCTGCTGAAGCGGCGCTTGAGATGTATATAGAATGTTTTCAAGGTGCGCGTTCTTCTACTTTATCCTTCCCTTCCACTAGACCCAACAATCATTGATGCCGATCATGAGGTCGATGGGAGGCGCGTTGTCAAGGTTGACCATGTGATGGAGGAGAAGACCGTCGTCTTTCCGACCTCAGATGTTTGAGGATTTCTAGCATTTTTTGTAGAAGTTCTGGGTATATGCTTATCCGATCAAGTTTTGCATAGACTTAGAACTTCGTCATGTAATTTGAAATTTTGAGGGCTCGGCCGTATCCGAGATGCTTTGTAATCGAAAATATTTTAATCGATCTTGATTTTGGATCTCATTACGTGCTTTAAGAATGCTTTTTTAATTCTGCAAGTCATATGCGTCGTTTTTTTAGAGATTGCTTCGCACTTGAGGGACTCGAGGTGTTTTTTGGAGATAGTTTCACACCTGAGGGACTCGAGGTGTTTATAAACGTTGGCCTATAGAGCAGTTTACCAGGACTCGGCCCAGATTTAACTCGCCCTATAGGGGTATTGTAGCTGTGGCCAATGGTCGTTCCGAGGATATTTCGACCCTAGAAGACCCGGTCCCTTTGAAATAGTTTACCAAGACTCGGCTTGGATTTAACTGGTAACAAAGGGTTGCAACCATGGGTGGTCGCTTGGGGAAATCCCAAGATCGAACCTGAGGTGCACGAGGTTCGAGTTTCTTCCGAAGTTGTAAATTTGATTCGTACATTACTGTTTGATGAAATCAGCCCTATACGATGTCATTTTTGGAGTGATTGATACAATTTCCGCCCTTTAACTGTAATAACTCTTCAGTTTCGTTGCATTCCAAGTTCTTTGAATCTTTTTCCTTTGGAGGGTCTCTAGGTTGAAAGTTCATTTACCGGTCTTAGATATAACACGGTAAGGTCCTTCCCACTTTGGTGCGAGCTTTCCTTGGGAAGCATTTTTAAGACCAACATCAGCTCTTCGAAGAACCAGATCGCCTAGCTCGAAATCTCTAGGAACGACTTTGGCGATGTACCTGGTTGTTACTCCTTGTTTGACAATTGCTTCTCGGAGTGAGGCTCGACCTCGAATTTCTTCGATGAGATCGAGCTCCTCTCTTAAGGCTTGGTTATTTTCGTTTGGAGTTTTGGGGTTTGCCGTTCTCCAGCCGAGTTCGCCAATCTCGACGGGAATGACTGCCTCGCTGCCGTAAGAGAGCCGGAACGGAGTCTCTCCTGTGGAGCTTTGTTGGGTGGTCCTATATCCCCAGAGGACATAAGGTAGCTCTTCCACCCAGTTTCCTTTTGCGTCGTGTAGACGTCGCCTTAGGCCGTTTAGTATTATTTTGTTCACCGCTTCTACCTGTCTGTTGGTTTGAGGGTGTTCAACTGATGTGAAGCGGTGCTTGATTTTTAGGTCGGACATTAGATTTCTGAAACCCTTGTCACTAAATTGAGTCCCATTGTCCGTTATCACTACCTCGGAGATCCCGAACCTGCTCATGATGTTTGTCCTAAAAAATTTGATGCAGTTTCTTGCAGTGATGGTTGCCAGGGGTTCTGCTTCTATCCATTTGCTGAAGTAATCGACTGCGACGATTAAGTATTTGGTCTGGCCTGGAGCTGTCGAGAATGGCCCCAGGAGGTCTATCCCCCACCATGCAAATGGCCATGTGGAGGACAGGGTTGTAAGATTGGTTGGAGGAGCAATGTGGATGTTGGCGTGAATTTGACATTTTTTGCATTTTTTTACATAAGCACTAACTTCAACCGCCATGGCTGGCCAGTAATATCCGGCACGAAGAGCCTTTCGAACTAGAGAATGGGATCCGAGGTGTTGAGCGCAGATTCCCTCATGAATTTCTGCTAGGACATAAGCTGCTTCTTCTCCCTCGATGCATTTCAACAATGGGGAGGAGAGACTTCTTTTGTACAACACTCCATCAATGACTGAAAAGGCATAAGCCTTCCTCCTGACGAGTTTAGCGACGTTTGCGTCTGGGGATTCCACTCCTACAATGATGTATTCTAAGATCGGGACGATCCAACTGTGAGTTTCTTCAATTATGCAAATTGTGAACACTCAATTTTTACCGATATTTTTCAGTTTTTCGAAAAAATTACAAAAGTAGTCGCTTTTTGGGTATTTTCGGGTTTTAGTTTTTGGCTACTATGCGAAAGCAATTTCTCTCTCCTCGGACCTCGTTTTGACGATCCGAACGGTGAAAGTGGAGACATATGTCCCACGAACCTGCTGTCAAAAAATGAAGATGATCCAACGGTTAACGAATCCGGAATCGCACCTTTACGGTGAGAGGTTTGAGAAAAACGGACCAAAAACTGCAGCTATTGCGAAGGCAATTTCTCCCTCCTCAGACCACGTTTCGTCGATCCGAACGGTGAAAGTGAAGATATATGTCTCACGAACCTACTGTCAAAAAATGAAGACGATCCAACGGTTAACGAATCCGGAATCGCGCTTTTACGGTGACAGGTTTGAGAAACACGGGAATTGTGTTCTTTAAGTGGGAATTGCTTTCTCTATCTTGTTTTAGTCCCACATTGCTTGCAAGAAACAACAACCCTATAGCAATTGACTATAAAAGAGGTTGAGAGGTGAAGGTTTGAGAAGGGGGGAGATCATTGGCGGGTTAAGTGATCTTTTGGGTCAAGCTTTTGCGGCCCATTTCACTAAAAGCCTTGTCTTTGATTATTTAGTACGTTTTGAGTCGGCTTTCTGATTCTCAAAGCGGTTTTGCGGTTTTGGGTCAAAATGGTCCAGATAGGAGCCCGGTTTGCGGTTGACCTGGTCAGACTGCTCGGGCCGGTTCGGCATTCTTCGTGTTAAGGTTAGTCTTGTATTTATCTATTTTGTTTTTTTTTTGGTTTTTTTGTTTTTGTACATATTTATTTATTTATTATTTTTGTATATATCTATTTATCTATTTATTTATTTATTTATTTATTTTTGTACATATTTGTTTTTGTACGATAATTAGGGTTTGACTTGGATGTACATCCTATCAAGCCCGCAACTTTGATTTAAGGGTCTTTAGTTGTACAACTTGGACCTTAAATCCCTTTAAAATAAAAACCATAAAACTACAAATTAAATACGATTTCTATTTAACACCTATTTTATAAAAAACCCAAAATATAAATGGATTCGATTTGGATGTACATCCTGTCAATCCGGTTTAAGGATTTTTAGTTGTACAACTTGGATCCTAAACCCCTTCACAATTAAAATCAACCAACCAACAAATTTTCAGGAAGAACTACGTGACTTTTGAGTCTCTCATCGCACCATAGAGTACGTAGGCGCAGGACCTCCCTATCAAAGTCAAAATAAAATTTTCTTAAATTAATCCTTTGTAAATAATTGTTTTTTTTACTAAATCTTATTAAGTATTATTTTTTGGGTAAACAAATAATTAAACGACTTAATAATTATTGCACAAATCAAATTTAGGGTAACTGTCCTAGGACAGATGTGTTAGGGGTGTAGTGAAACTAGTTTTCACCCATTCCCTTTGCATAACCGACTCCCGAGTCCAACCTTGTTACGCAGGCCGATAATCTTAGGTTTAGGTTTTTCCCAATTTTCCGATTTAAAAATAAATTGGGTGGCGACTCCTTAAATTATTATTTTCGAGCCGTCTACGTCGAGATCCAGGTCACGACAGATGGCGACTCCACTGGGGACGGTGAGAGTCAAGCCTATTTAGTTTGTTTGTGCAAAATGATTATAAGGTACGCTTTGTTTACCCCTCCTACTTTATTATTTTTTCTTTGTATATATTTCATTTGATATTCTGTTTGACATAAACTCTAGACTAGAGAACATGATAAACTCCAATTTAATGCATTTTTTTAGAGATACTTTTGGATTACTTTTTAGAGTAAATATTGCTAGTTATATAAGTCATTGACTTAATTTACTCTATTTTTGCAGAAAAGATAAAAAAGAATGAAATTCCATTATGTGAACTATATATATATATATATATATATATATATATATATATATATATATATGAAAAAAAATGAAAACAAATGGATTGAAGGACAAGCCCATGATACAAACAAAGGATGAAGCCCAACTTGCAATTGAGGAGCCCATTATCAAAATGTCAGCACATGTCATGTGAAGGAAACCCAAATCCTAAGCCAAGTTGGATGGATATAAAAAAGAGCTTCACAATTGAATTAAGGGGATAATAACCTAGGCCGTACATACACGTAAATAACAGAGAGAGCCGCGACAATTTGACAAAAAACCACGCACAGCAACAGTACCGCTGGCAACGCATAGGGGAGGTTTTGGGTACCGTTCTCGACACCGTGAGAGAGCTTTGGAGCAGAAAAAGGAGACTGGAGACTCAGAATAATAATTTCTCTAATTTCCGGGTTATTTTTATCTCTGTAATCCATGACTCTAATTTCTATTTTATTGTTCTTTATGATTTTGGATAGTTAAATCCTCTTCTAGGGTCTAGGTGGATCTTGCTTGATTAGAGACCTTTTTATGTTCTAATTTCTGTTTTGAATTCCTGTTTTTATTTTAATTAATATTGTCCTATTGTTTTTATCACATAATTAGGATTGACAACCCTTTGCATGTTCATAATCAATTAGTTGATCAGCGACCGTACTGCAATTAGTTGGTGGACCTATAGGATAATTGAGACTAAGATTAATGCATGACCAAACGTTAATTTAGTCTTCCAATCATTCAACCTTTTTGTTCTTTATGCTTTTCTTGGATTTAAATTCATGCATGACCAAACAAGGGTTAATTTAGGAAAAAGAATATTAATCGCGAATGACCAAACGGATTAATAGTTTTAGTAAAGGGATTGGTAATTAAATAAAATAAAGGAATTCAGGTAGAATTAGACATAGGGGAATCGAAGCTTGCAAGTGAAACCGTGACCCTAGACCTCTCTCTCCATTTATTAAATCTAGTATTTTAATTCTTGTTATTTATTTCTTTTTATTTGTTTTCATTACAACTAAATTATTGGTTCGTCTAAACAATATATAATCTTTACTAGTTTGGTACTTGTTAATTAATCCCTGTGGACACGATAATCTTTTATACTACTTCAGCGAAAGAGTACACTTGCTCTAAGTGTGTTTTTAACGCAACAGAACACTTGATATTATTGTCTGGTTGTATTTTTTGGTTAACATGCAGGTTCAATTTGGGTTTTTATTTTTAGGATTTGAGGTTTGTATTCTCCCTTCACACACTACACATACACTGTGAGCACACATTGAGAGTTGAGCTCACACCTGAGCCGCAAAAAAACACATAAGTTAGAACGGGGATAAGTGGGACTCATTTTGGATGTACATCCTATGTGACTTCCATGAATTCCTAATTTGGAGTACGATTCTTCTATTCGGGTATCCACATTTTGGATGTACATCCTGGTGTGTTTAACCTTCTAGAAGAGTACTTGACTCTAGAGACCTTAAATCTCAATAGGTTAGCACACCCACCTCGTGAGTACTCACAATAGAAGACGTTAGATCTGTAGGGCCCAATAGCATGGGCTAACCAATTTAAGTCACAAAGGGAGCTACTCCACCTCTTACTTTATTATTTTCATAAAACAAAACAAAAAATATCTTTCCCATAAACAAACTTTTGGGTTCAGAAAATCACTCATTTTTTCCCACAAAGAAAAAAATCATATTGCATTTCATGCATAAAAAAAACATAAAAAAAACACCTCATATTGCATTTCATGCATGAAAGAGCAAAAAAAAATCATGTTGCATTTAGAAGTTCATTTCATGTAAAGACAAAACTAAAATTTAATCGATCTTATTTTCCGCGTGTCATTAATTTGCATTTTGCATTGCATATGTCCTTATAAAAATTGCATGTAGCGCACATTTCCATTTCATTGTCATTCATCATACTCATTTGTAAAAAAATAAATATAAAAATCATTCATCATAAAAATTCCTCCATATTTCATTCTTTCTTCGCATGTATGTAAAAATCTTTGCATAAGTAAATAAAAAAATTATCATTGCCATTTGTAAATTTTCATAACATATTCCCTTCAAAAAGGGCAATTGCATTGCATTTTTTGCATAAAACAATGAAAAAAATATTACAAAACAAATGCATATTGCATCTTAGGATGAGTGCTTGCATACATACCATGCATTTCATAACATCTTGTTCTCTTTGACTCATTCTCATATAGCATAATTTTTCTCTCTTTAAATAAAATCAATAAAAAAAGAGTTTTGAAGTCATTAAGTCTTCATTCATGTTGAATTTTTGTGCTTGCGTGAATATGGCTTAGACTCATAGAATTAGATCATTCCCTTGAAAGTTGTTGAGAAGATTTTTCATTCGAGGATTAGAGAAGTAAGGTGAGAGGAAAGATATCAGGGAGCACTATATAGGGGTATTTTGGGAAAGATAAAAAAACAGAGAGACATAAGGTTGGCAATCAGTTCTCGGATAAATAAATAAAAGAGTGGGAAAAGATGATTGTCATTAGCGCTTGTTTAGTCATGTAAGCTTGAAACCAAGTTAACTTAGTTGAAGCTTTACACTAATGGATTTGCATGTATTTAAAAACCCATCTCCATCCTTTCTCGCTGTGTCCCCTTAAAACACCGACCCCTTTTGAGTTCTTGCCTCAAGTGATAATTCTTAATGCCATTTTAGTGGCGTCATTCGGGGATGAACCAGTGAGCGAATATCGGATATCAAATGTCCATTTCCCAAAAAAAAAGCAAAGAAAAAAAAACCAAAAAAGAAATCAAAAGAAATGAAGAGCAAAGAATGTGTAAAAGAGTAGATGTTATTTCAAAATTAAAATTTTGCAAACGTGGAATCATGACTTCAAATGCAGAGTGGTCGTCTTTCTCTATCCCAAACAACATATATCCCTTACCATCCCCTTTGAGCCTGTAACGTCCCTTCACTAAACCCTGGACAAGGATCGACACTACAATAGAATTTAGTGCATTCAGTTTTCCAAAGTTATGAAATCAAAGAGATGGTGAAAAAAGTTCAAAAGAAAAGAAAAAGAGAAAAATGAATAAAGCCCGAAAGACTGAAAGCAAGTATTGTCAGTCTTGGCAAAAATTAGGGCACAAAAGAAAGAGTGATCAAAAAGCAGAGGGGGTGAAAAAAAAAGTAATAAAAATCAAAAAAAAAGTGAATGATATGAGGTCTGGGGAACACAATAGAAAGCTGAATGCATTAAAGATCCTTGATCCATTCCCATAACCCATAACCTAAAACCTTTCTTTGAGCCCTCTATTCATTTGTCTCCCATAGCATGTAACCCATACTCGCAAAACATTTCTTTGAACCTTCTACTCATTTCCTTTCCATAACCCATAATCCATGCCTGTAAAGCATTCCTTTAAGCCTCCCAATCAATCCATCCCGATAACCTGTTACTCATGCCCGTTCTTTGAACCTTCTAACCATCTTTCTTCCATAGCCCATAACTCATGCCCGTAAGACGTTTCTTTGAGCATTCTAATCGTCTTTCTTTCATAACCCATAACCCATAACCCATAGTCACATTACAAGCCTCCAAAATCCCACTCTGATTGATGAATGACCGTTTTCATTTTCTTAATGCTAGTTTTGAGATAAATCATTTGCTTCTTTTAAATTATTCTTTTCTCTAATAAAAAAGGAAGTGGAAAAAAAAAATCCCGCTAGATTGAAAACCCGAAAGGGCGGTCTAGGCAAAAATTAGGGAGAATAAAAGAAAAATAAAGCCCGCCAGACTGAAAACCTGCAAAGGCAGTCTAGGCAAAAATTAGGGCACAAAAGGGGAATGAGACTTACAATGAGAAGCTTATGTAGTTCACTGGGAAATTTCTTCTACTTGGGCCACACAATAGTGTACATTTGGGCAACTTTGTGAAGGATAAGCTTGAGAGTCTCGAGAAAACCCCACACTGGGGAAAGTTTCGTAAGACCTTTAAGAGTCAAATGTTTCTTGTTACATCAGGTAGTATTCTCTCAGGGCAATGTCTTTCACCAGAGTGAGGCAAAATCCTTACCATACCCTACATCCTTCAAGTTTGCCACACCAGTGCACTCTTGTGAGCATCAACTTTCACCAGTACTGGGGAAAAACCTGTGTAAGACCCGTCATGAGTCAAAACTTTCTTTTCCACACTTGAGCTGTTTGAAGCAAAATCTTTGCAGGTCCTTTCATGAGTCAAACTTTGTTTGGTACACCCGTGTAGCCTTCTCTTGGGACAATACCTTCTACCAACACCGGGGCAAAAGTGTTTTCATAACCGTGAGTTAAATTTTGCTTGCTACCTCTGGAAGTCTCACCTATGGTAAAACATGTTTCCAATACCCAGCCAATTCCCAGCAAGTCAGGCACCTCAAATAAATGGAATCCCCAATAAACTCGAGGTTGCCATAATACCTTTTTTCCCTACCATCTTGTGTCGCCTTTGTCTTCCCTATGTTTTCCCTCCAAAATACCCTCCACTTTCAAACCAAAAATCCAAACCCAAAAAGTTCCAGCTCTTAAATACCTGTGAATCCATGCATGCTCATTAAGTAATGCTTCAAAAATAGTCAACTTGGAATCAGTAATGTGATTTAGAGAGCTAATGACAATCAAAACAAGAAGAGAGAGAAGGTCAAATTTGAGGGTGATTTGCTTGAAAGGAGAGAAGTGGTCATAAAAAGAGAAAAATGGCCTAAGCAAGTTAGCTGTGTTGAGGATAAACTTCCATATGAGGACAAGCTTGATTGGTTTCAAATAAAGCCTGCACAAAAAGAAAAAATTCTCAGTGAATCCAGCTTTCAAGACAAGTGCATCTTAATTTCAACTCAAGATTATGCATAATTCATGCATTTCATGTCATAGTTTGCATACATTTCATGTCCATCCATGCATTCCACTTCATGATTAGAATCATACATTTGTGTTCAGTACTTTGTAAATAAAGTAATAAAAAAAGAGTCCTCCAAAGCAAGACGTGCATTGACACTGCTTTACTTCTCAGGCCGACGGTTCAACCCTGGCACTGCTTTACCTTTCATGCTAACGGTTCAGCCCTGGCATTGTCTTTTAGATTTCGTGCTAACGATTCAGCCCTGGCACTGCTTTACCTTTCATGCTAACGGTTCAGCCCTGACATTTGTCTTTTTAATTTTCTTGCTAACGGTTCAGCCCTGGCATTGTCTTTCAAATTTTGTGCTAACGGTTCAGCCCTGGCACTGCTTTACTTTTCATGCTAACGGTTTAGCCCTGGCACAGCTTTACCTTTCATGCTAACGGTTCAGCCCTGGCATTGTCTTTTAGATTTTGTGCTAACGGTTCAGCCCTGGCACTGCTTTACTTTTCATGCTAACGGTTCAGCCCTGGCATTGTCTTTTAAATTTCGTGCTAACGGTTTAGCCCTGGCACAGCTTTACCTTTCATGCTAACTATTCAGCCCTGGCATTGTCTTTTAGATTTCGTGCTAACGGTTTAGCCCTGGCACAGCTTTACCTTTCATGCTAACGGTTCAGCCCTGGAATTGTCTTTTAGATTTCGTGCTAACGGTTCAGCCCTGACACTGCTTTACTTTTCATGCTAACGGTTCAGCCCTGGCATTATCTTTTAAATTTCGTGCTAACGGTTTAGCCCTGGCACAGCTTTACCTTTCATGCTAACGGTTCAGCCCTGGCATTGTCTTTTAGATTTCGTGCTAACGGTTCAGCCCTGGCACTGCTTTACTTTTCATGCTAACGGTTCAGCCCTAGCATTGTTTTTTAAATTTCGTGCTAACGGTTCAGCCCTAGCACTGCTTTACTTTTCATGCTAACGGTTCAGCCCTGGCATTGTCTTTTAAATTTCGTTCTAACGGTCTAGCCCTGGCGCAGCTTTACCTTTCATGCTAACGGTTCAGCCCTGGCATTGTCTTTTAGGTTTCGTGCTAACGGTTCAGCCCTGGCACTGCTTTACCTTTCATGCTAACGGTTCAGCCCTGGCATTTGCCTTTTTAAATTCCGTGCTAATGGTTCAGCCCTGGCACTATTTATTTTCATGCTAACGGTCTCGCCCTGGCATTGTCTTTAATTTTCTGCTATCGGTCTCGCCCTGGCATCATCTCCGTTGTAATATAGTTTCGACATCGTACTTTAAAAAAGAAAAAAAAATCGTGGTTTTCAATTCACCTCGACAATCACATATTTCACCGGTTAAAATTGAGATTCGTATCTGTACTTATCTCTTACTTTGATAATACGACAAAACATGGAGAACATGGTTTTGTGTGTTATATCGTAAGAGAGTAAGCACAGAGGGGCAACTGTGAACACTCAATTTTTACCGGTATTTTTCAGTTTTTCAAAAAAATTACAAAAAGTAGTCTCTTTTTGGGTATTTTCGGGTTTTAGTTTTTGGCTACTATGCGAAAGCAATTTCTCTCTCCTTGGACGTTGTTTTGACGATCCGAACGGTGAAAGTGGAGACATATGTCCCACGAACCTGCTGTCAAAAAACGAAGATGATCCAACGGTTAACGAATCCGGAATCGCACCTTTACGGTGAGAGGTTTGAGAAAAACGGACCAAAAACTGCAGCTATTGCGAAGGAAATTTCTCTCTCCTCAGACCTCGTTTCGACGATCCGAACGGTGAAAGTGAAGATATATGTCTCACGAACCTACTGTCAAAAATTGAAGACGATCCAACGGTTAATGAATCCGAAATCGCACTTTTACGGTGACAGGTTTGAAAAAAACGGGAATTGTGTTCTCTAAGTGGGAATTGCTTTCTCTATCTTGTTTTAGTCCCACATTGCTTGCAAGCAACAACAACCCTATAGCAATTGACTATAAAAGAGGTTGAGAGGTGAAGGTTTGAGAAGGGGGGAGATCATTGGCGGGTTAAGTGATCTTTTGGGTCAAGCCTTTGCGACCCATTTCACTAAAAGCCCTGTCTTTGATCATTTAGTACGTTTTGAGTCGGCTTTCTGATTCTCAAATCGGTTTTGCGGTTTTGGGTCAAAATGGTCCAGATAGGAGCCCGGTTTGCGGGTGACCTGGTCAGACTGCTCGGGCCGGTTCGACATTCTTCGTGTTAAGGTTAGTCTTGTATTTATCTATTTTGTTTTTTTTTTTTTGGTTTTTTTGTTTTTGTACATATTTATTTATTTATTTATTTATTATTTTTGTATATATCTATTTATCTATTTATTTATTTATTTGTTTATGTATATAGCTATCTATTTTTTTTATTGTTCGTTTTGTCATTTAAATACAGAATTTATTTTATTTTTTCTCTTTCTTCAAAAACTAAAAAACGATAATTAGGGTTTGACTTGGATGTACATCCTATCAAGCCCGCAACTTTGATTTAAGGGTCTTTAGTTGTACAACTTGGACCTTAAATTTCTTTAAAATAAAAACCAATAAACTACAAATTAAATACGATTTCTATTTAACACCTATTTTATAAAAAACCCAAAATATAAATGGATTCGATTTGGATGTACATCCTGTCAATCCGGTTTAAGGATTTTTAGTTGTACAACTTGGATCCTAAACCCCTTCACAATTAAAATCAACCAACCAACAAATTTTCAGGAAGAACTACGTGACTTTTGAGTCTCTCATCGCACCATAGAGTACGTAGGCGCAGGACCTCCCTATCAAAGTCAAAATAAAATTTTCTTAAATTAATCCTTTGTAAATAATTGTTTTTTTACTAAATCTTATTAAGTATTATTTTTTGGGTAAACAAATAATTAAATGACTTAATAATTATTGCACAAATCAAATTTAGGGTAACTGTCCTAGGACAGATGTGTTACGGGTGTAGTGAAACTAGTTTTCACCCATTCCCTTCGCATAACCGACTCCTGAGTCCAACCTAGTTACGCAGGCCGATAATCTTAGGTTTAGGTTTTTCTCAATTTTTCGATTTAAAAATAAATTGGGTGGCGACTCCTTAAATTATTATTTTCGAGCCATCTACGTCGACATCCAGGTCACGACACAAATGGTCGAGGCAAATTCAGGGTCGGGGGATACACTGGGTTCGTGGAGGATTTCCTGGATAAACGTTCTGTGATTTCTAGGAGCTTTCGTGCTTGCGAGCTTGGCGAGGATATCAGCTCTTTGGTTTTCTTCCCTCGGCACGGGTTTTACTTCTGTTGTTTCAATTTGAGCTAGTAATGCCCGTACTCAAAGTTGGTATATCTGTAAGATCGGCTCTTTAGTCTCGTATTGGTTGCCGATTTGGGAGACTACCAACAGAGAATCGGTGTACAGTTTTACTCGGAGGACTCGGAGGTCGACTGCCAAGCGTAGACCAGCGATGCAAGCCTCGTATTCGGCTTGGTTGTTCGATGGTGAGCGACGAAGTAAGGTCGAAAACGTCGAGCTGCGAGGATGAGAGCTAGAGCAATCTTTTCGACCTTCTGATAGTGACTCTCCGGTCCGTGTAGATCTTTGCTTACAAAGTAAACTGGGCTCTGTCCGGTTTTTAACTCCCGCACAAGAACGGCTCCCAAGGCTTCCTCCGAGATAGCTAGATATAAGTATAAAGTTTCACCTTTGCTTGGTCTAGTTAAGATCGGAGGTTCGGAGAGGACCTTTTTGAGCTGGTTTAGGGCCTTATCTTGCTCGGTGGTCTAGTTGAAATCCTCTTCCTCTTTTTTAAGTAGCTTGAGCAGTGGAAGGGACTTGAACGCCGCATTGGATATGAAACGAGATAAGGCGGCGATCATGCCGTTAAGTTTCTGGACTTCCTTTTTGGTTGTCGGAGTTCGCATTTCTGTTATGGATCGTCATTTGTCGGGATTTGCTTCGATTCCTCTTTCTGTTAAGTAGAAACCTAAAAATTTCCCAGTTCGGACTCCAAAAGTGCATTTCTCTGGATTCAGTCTCATATTATTTTCCCGGACTTCGGAGAAGATCACTCTATGGTCGTTGACGTGCTTGTCATCGTCTTCACTCTTGGCGATCATGTCGTCTTGGTAGACTTCAACACTCTTACTGATTTGTTTTTGGAAGACTTTGTTCATCATCCTTTGGTACGCAGCTCCGGGGTATTTCAATCCAAAAGGCATGACACGGTAGGCGAAGTTACCTTGGTCAGTCATGAAAGCAGTTTTTTCTTGGTTAGGGGGGAACATGGCAATCTGGTTATACCCGGAATAGGCATCCATGAATGATAACAATCGAAACCCTGAAGCGTTGTCTACGAGTCTGTCTATTCTGGGGACAGGGAAAACGTCTTTTGGGCAGGCTTTATTAAGATCGCTGTAGTCTTCTTAACCAGCACCAAATTTGATAACCAAGTTGTGTATTTGACTTCAGAAATGAAGTTTGCTTTTAAGAGATCGTCTACGGCTTTTGCAGCGGCTATAGCTTTCTCGCTACTCTGAGCTCGTTTTCTTTGGGCGTGTAACACCCCTTTTCTACCCGGTAATTTGTTTAATAAAATATCAGAGTTTTCAAAATTTAATTACACCTCAAGGGATGTCACACTTCAAATAACTCGCTTTTCGAAAACAGTCTTATAATAACTTCAAAACATCATTATCAATTAAATTACAACTTCGCATCCAAAATCCAACAGTTTAATCATAAAAGGCATTACAACTATGCCAGGCTTGCAATACTAAAATCCAAAAAAACCACAACAGTCATAATGACTTACACTACATTCGTTCCCCTCCCTAGTGTTACATATCAGAGCATGACGACTCTACTCAAGGAGTGAAGCTAAAGGCCTTCACTAAGGATCACCTGCACGTTACCAACATGGGGGCAACATTCAAACAGGAAAGGGTGAGCATCATTTCAATCCATATAATAGAAAATATGATAAGTACTAATCATAGGCTACACACTAGAACAATCAGCATCCAAAACACTAAATATCCATATCACAGTCATCATTCACATCACTTACAATAACTCATCTCATGTCATGAAGGCTTATGAAAATGCAACCCACTCGCGGGTATATGCATGAGGTACCTTTTCACAAAACGTCGCTTAGCCCTTAAGGCCTCATCGTCACTTAGCCACTCAGGCCCCAAAACGTCACTGGGTTTATGCATATGGGCATGAGACACTATGACATGCACCACTCACAACACACAAACACACAATTACTCAAGTCATAGTCAACTATGTGACCCGTCACTTACCGGTTTTTGCTCGCAAGAGCACATCACCTGTCAAATTCACAATCAGCACACAACGTCACTGGCCATTTAGACCTTAACATCACTTAGCCCTTCGGGCCTCACACGTCACTGGGTTTTCATCGTCACTTATACAATAATATCATCAACTCAAACAATAGCCACTGAGGGCCAAAACGTCATTTTACACGTCACTATAAATAATAATAACCACAAAGGGCAGAACAGCCATTTACACATCACTATAATTAACAATAGCCACTAAGGGCGGAACAGTCATTTACACGTCATTATATATATAATAATAACCACAAAGGGCAGAACAGACTTTTACACGTCATTATAATTATTATTAGCCACCAAGGGCAAAACAGACTTTTAACTCAAAAACATCACTAGAGACACCGGGGCAGCCACATGGCGCCCATTCAGCAACACCCACAAAGCACTAAATAAGTTACAAGTTTCTAGAAAACATTACAGCACAAGTCATCTCCCAACGACGCAGGGCCACGGGCACTTGGGCCACAGCCAACCATTTTCGGAAAATTGGGTCACTGCATTTTAAAATTGGACAATCACACAGACACTGAAATAAGGTTTCCAACGCACTTGGAATCGTCAAAAACGGAGTCCCGAGTCAAAAATTACGTTAAAAACAAGTTTAGGGAAAATCAGCACACTCTGGGAACACTGGCGCCCAGGCGCTGGGCGCCTAGACGCAACACAGGCAACACGCGCAACAGGCGCGCAACATTGGGGATCCGGCGCCCAGGGAACTTGGCGCAGGGAACAGAACTGGCGCCCTTGGCGCCCAGGCAAGGAGCAACACAGCGCAGCAGGCGCCCAGGGGAGGGGCTCCGAGCAATTTTTCGCAAACGTGATTATTTTTCGCAAGAGCCAAGGCAGAATGAATCCATATAATTATATAAGATTTTCAGAAAAGGGGCGGAGTAAAAATCCAAAGGGAACAAAAATAATCTTGGCGCCCATGGCCTAGGGACCCGACCAATTTCTCACAAAAACGACCAATTTGCACGGGAGCAGGGCTGGAACAATTTAACATCATTAGACGAGATATCCAGTGAAGGGACAGACCAAGACATCAAGGGAAAACGGAAAGTAGCTTGGCGCCCATGGATGGGGATCCAAGCGCAAAAACTGGCGCCCAGCCACACAACTGGCAACACAGTGCCCAGGTTTGGGACCCCAGCGCCCAGCAACATGATTTTTGGCGCAACACAGCCCACAGCAGGGACCCCAGCGCCCAATACCAAGGAAATCAAGAACACATCACTCCTTTTCATCAAAAACATCATGAATGCAACCAAATCACCAACATCAATTTTAAACCACATCAAATCATCAACCACACATATATGATCATATTATTATTTTCAATTCAACATGAATATAACTAAACACATGAACATCAAGAACACATGGTACTAGAATAAACCCTAGATCTAAGACCCATCATATAATTTATTAGATAGAGTGATAGAGCTCCCCTAACCTTTTCAAGAAGAAGAATTCGATGCCCTAGAAGAAGCCACCTACAGAACCACAGCAACAACGGAGATCCCTCCCTCTTGATCTTGAATCCTCTTCTCCTTCTCCTCTTGGCCGCCCCCCTTGCTCTCTCTCTCTCTCTTTCTCACGCTCCTCTTTCTCTCTTGCTCTCTCTCTCTCTCTTTCAATTTCGCAAATGCCAACACAAATCCCTAACCCCCAATTGGCTTGCCCCCTTCGCATATGATCTTGGATTATGGGCTTGGGCTTTCCACTTAAGCCCAAGTCTAACTAATTGGCACCCTCCTCCCCTAATACCACCTACACCATTTAAATATAATTTTTAATTAATTAAATTATACCCAATAAATTAAATAAATTCCTAAATACTTAATTAACAAATTAATTAAATATTTTAGGGTGTTACAACTCTTCCCCACTTAGAATATTTCGTCCTCGAAATTCACCTGCCAACGCCAACACTCTTCCACTAAGGCCACTTAGACAACTAGTGCTATCCATCATGCTGACTACTATTGCTCTGATTACCGGCGGTAAGTGCTTGGGCGGCCGTCCCTCCTACTTGTTCAGCCAGGTAACTTCAAGCAGTAATAATCAGACTCACTCTCTACTCCGCTGCGCTACTCTGATAAACTAGCTCGCATCCTACCCCACTCATCTACCCCTAAGGATAACAAAATACTTCAATCATCATAGCATCACAACGCAATTCACAGGGTGCATAACAGTCGTGCAACAAGTCTCATAATTTTAGTAACACGACAAACAACATCCACAACAACTCTGCCACTCAGGCGACGTCAACAATTACAACTGCCACTCAGGCGACATCAACAACTAAAAACCAACAACAGAGCAACTTCATCAACAACAACAATACTAACAACTCAGTCACACAATCGGGCACTAAGGCACCGGCAACGGTTAACAATCGAATCAGGCACAACTCATAAAAATAGAGACAGTCAACAACCCCTAAACAGGCACAACTCGTAGATTAGCAGCAGTGTACAAAAGTAGGGGCAGTAACAGTACTTTTCGGTACGACGAAAGTAATTTTTAAAGACGGCAACGATGATTTTTCAGGAACAGCAACAATTATTTAAGTAAAACAGCAACAGCAGTTTAAACAAAACAGCAGTAGCATTCGACTTTTTAAAACAGCATGGCATTTATCATTCAAACAGCAATAGCAAATAGCTCAGGATAATCCACGAAACATTATCAACTAAGTACACAGGAACACGGTTAACATTTAAAACCTTATTACAACTAGTCAGCCCAAAAGAATAGTTACATTAACATTTACAGTAATTAGTTAATTCGGCCCAAGTGTACAAGCGTCCAAAATGCACATTTCTAAATCTTAAGGTTTTTAAAACCACGTAACGCATATCGCAAGAGTGCAACTGCTAAAACAAAATCCGAATCGTTTATAAAAGTAATTTTCAATGCTAATCTCGGCATCCGGCCGTAAAAGTGTTTAATGGACGTTCAAAAGCACTTTCAGAAATCACTTTACTTTTAGGTTTTCAAAACCACATGATAGAAATCCATGAGTAACAACCAAGAGATTTGTCATAAAACTCCGGCACGCAAGGTTACTCCTAGAGGAAATTAGGCAAGTCAAAATAGTAACTCAATGATGTGGTAGTTCTCAGCTAAAATATTTACATCCGGTCTCAATTTTCCAAAAAGAGTTGAGGACCAAATTAGTACACTTGAATGAAAGCATTTTCACTTGTAGTGATTAAAACACCACGGTAGCTATTAGTGCAGTAACAACTTAAAATAGTCCATAAAATAATTTTACAACGCATTTGGTTTCTAAACATCAAATCACATTGCACAAGACTTCTCACAGAGGCTTACTGTCGACTACTTAAGACAGTTCGGACAAAGCAACACAGGAGGGTAACATGCAACAATGTAAGCTGTCAGTAGCATACAGGCACAGCAGACACACATGACAAGGTCAGACAAACAACATAGGCTGTAATTACCATTTTAAAATGCAATCATGTTTGTTCACACTCAAGGGACAACCAACTCAGGATGGTGAGCATGTAATATTATACTTTACAAATGCATGAGCATGCGAATACATGTCAAGTCAACATCTAACAACAAACATCAATTACAAGAGCATCTGAGTGCATGTCAATCTAACATTTTACAACAAGCGGAAATTAATTTGAATATGATGCAGGGTACACCGAGCTCAATACCAACCAAAACACATGTGCGCATTTAAACAACAGAGCATACCATTTAGAAACACGCAGCAAGGAGGTCATCAATAAGGACCACAACCAACAAACGCAATTCACACACCGAAAACACAATAAGGCACACAACACTAGTAGGGACATCTCCCCCACTAGTTCACTTACCGATGGAAACTTTTGGCGTGCCTGCAACATAAACAATGGTCAGCACCGAAAGACAACAGTTGGTCACTATCTGACACAACGACTCGATGACATGGCCGGACGGACCAAACATTGCTCTGATACCACTATTGTAACACCCCTTTTCTACCCGGTAATTTGTTTAATAAAATATCAGAGTTTTCAAAATTTAATTACACCTCAAGGGATGTCACACTTCAAATAACTCGCTTTTCGAAAACAGTCTTATAATAACTTCAAAACATCATTATCAATTAAATTACAACTTCGCATCCAAAATCCAACAGTTTAATCATAAAAGGCATTACAACTATGCCAGGCTTGCAATACTAAAATCCAAAAAAACCACAACAGTCATAATGACTTACACTACATTCGTTCCCCTCCCTAGTGTTACATATCAGAGCATGACGACTCTACTCAAGGAGTGAAGCTAAAGGCCTTCACTAAGGATCACCTGCACGTTACCAACATGGGGGCAACATTCAAACAGGAAAGGGTGAGCATCATTTCAATCCATATAATAGAAAATATGATAAGTACTAATCATAGGCTACACACTAGAACAATCAGCATCCAAAACACTAAATATCCATATCACAGTCATCATTCACATCACTTACAATAACTCATCTCATGTCATGAAGGCTTATGAAAATGCAACCCACTCGCGGGTATATGCATGAGGTACCTTTTCACAAAACGTCGCTTAGCCCTTAAGGCCTCATCGTCACTTAGCCACTCAGGCCCCAAAACGTCACTGGGTTTATGCATATGGGCATGAGACACTATGACATGCACCACTCACAACACACAAACACACAATTACTCAAGTCATAGTCAACTATGTGACCCGTCACTTACCGGTTTTTGCTCGCAAGAGCACATCACCTGTCAAATTCACAATCAGCACACAACGTCACTGGCCATTTAGACCTTAACATCACTTAGCCCTTCGGGCCTCACACGTCACTGGGTTTTCATCGTCACTTATACAATAATATCATCAACTCAAACAATAGCCACTGAGGGCCAAAACGTCATTTTACACGTCACTATAAATAATAATAACCACAAAGGGCAGAACAGCCATTTACACATCACTATAATTAACAATAACCACTAAGGGCGGAACAGTCATTTACACGTCATTATATATTTAATAATAACCACAAAGGGCAGAACAGACTTTTACACGTCATTATAATTATTATTAGCCACCAAGGGCAAAACAGACTTTTAACTCAAAAACATCACTAGAGACACCGGGGCAGCCACATGGCGCCCATTCAGCAACACCCACAAAGCACTAAATAAGTTACAAGTTTCTAGAAAACATTACAGCACAAGTCATCTCCCAACGACGCAGGGCCACGGGCACTTGGGCCACAGCCAACCATTTTCGGAAAATTGGGTCACTGCATTTTAAAATTGGACAATCACACAGACACTGTAATAAGGTTTCCAACGCACTTGGAATCGTCAAAAACGGAGTCCCGAGTCAAAAATTACGTTAAAAACAAGTTTAGGGAAAATCAGCACACTCTGGGAACACTGGCGCCCAGGCGCTGGGCGCCTAGACGCAACACAGGCAACACGTGCAACAGGCGCGCAACATTGGGGATCCGGCGCCCAGGGAACTTGGCGCAGGGAACAGAACTGGCGCCCTTGGCGCCCAGGCAAGGAGCAACACAGCGCAGCAGGCGCCCAGGGGAGGGGCTTCGAGCAATTTTTCGCAAACGTGATTATTTTTCGCAAGAGCCAAGGCAGAATGAATCCATATAATTATATAAGATTTTCAGAAAAGGGGCGGAGTAAAAATCCAAAGGGAACAAAAATTATCTTGGCGCCCATGGCCTAGGGACCCGACCAATTTCTCACAAAAACGACCAATTTGCACGGGAGCAGGGCTGGAACAATTTAACATCATTAGACGAGATATCCAGTGAAGGGACAGACCAAGACATCAAGGGAAAACGGAAAGTAGCTTGGCGCCCATGGATGGGGATCCAAGCGCAAAAACTGGCGCCCAGCCACACAACTGGCAACACAGCGCCCAGGTTTGGGACCCCAGCGCCCAGCAACATGATTTTTGGCGCAACACAGCCCACAGCAGGGACCCCAGCGCCCAATACCAAGGAAATCAAGAACACATCACTCCTTTTCATCAAAAACATCATGAATGCAACCAAATCACCAACATCAATTTTAAACCACATCAAATCATCAACTACACATATATGATCATATTATTATTTTCAATTCAACATGAATATAACTAAACACATGAACATCAAGAACACATGGTACTAGAATAAACCCTAGATCTAAGACCCATCATATAATTTATTAGATAGAGTGATAGAGCTCCCCTAACCTTTTCAAGAAGAAGAATTCGATGCCCTAGAAGAAGCGACCTACAGAACCACAGCAACAACAGAGATCCCTCCCTCTTGATCTTGAATCCTCTTCTCCTTCTCCTCTTGGCCGCCCCCCTTGCTCTCTCTCTCTCTCTCTTTCTCACGCTCCTCTTTCTCTCTTGCTCTCTCTCTCTTTCAATTTCGCAAATGCCAACACAAATCCCTAACCCCCAATTGGCTTGCCCCCTTCGCATATGATCTTGGATTATGGGCTTGGGCTTTCCACTTAAGCCCAAGTCTAACTAATTGGCACCCTCCTCCCCTAATACCACCTACACCATTTAAATATAATTTTTAATTAATTAAATTATACCCAATAAATTAAATAAATTCCTAAATACTTAATTAACAAATTAATTAAATATTTTAGGGTGTTACAGGGCGACCCACTTGGCTCCTGGGTTAACTGCGAGCTGGTGGAAGCGATTTCAGAAGGAATCCCGGGCATGTCTTCCGCCGACCAGGCGAAGATGTCCGCATGGTCTTTGAGACACTGGGTTAAATCAATTTTAACCTCTTTTGATAGATCGGCTCCGATCTTGATGGTTCTGGAGGGATCTTCGCCGAGTTGTACCTCGATGAATTCCCCATTAGGTTGGGGCCTTTTCATTTTTTGCTTGAGCTCTTTTGCTAGCTCGTCATCACATTCATCGTCCGTACTCTCAGGATCGTACCTTGCATCTATGTCCGTTGCGTTTACCTCGGTAGGTCGAGCTTTACTTCTTTTGGGAGTAGCTTTTACGGGAGGGGGAACCCCTTCCTGCTCCAAAGCTTTTTGCTCGGTCTTGGTACATAGGAAGAAGCATCTGGAAGCAGATTCCAGGTCGGAGTTTAAAGTGATAACTCTATTGTAGAGAGAGTGGAATTTCATTTTTAAGTGCGTGGTGGACGTTACCGCTCCGAGCCTACCTAGAGTCGGTCTTCCAATGATAACGTTGTAGTTGGATTGGCAAGGTAGGATAAGGAACTTGGTTTTGATGGTTCTCATCATTGGCTCAGCTCCGTAGAAGAACATCAATTCTAAATGGCCTAGTGGTTTTGTCCGGGATCCGTTAAATCCGGATAGGGCCGTTCCTCTGTATGGAGTGAGCTCCTCTCTGTCGATCCCCATTCTGTCAAGGAGATCGACAAAGATGATGTCAGATGAGCTCCATTGGTCCACCGAGATTCTTCTCACTTCTTTGTTGGCGATGACTGCCGAGATTATGAGGGGTACGTGCTTGTTGGGTTTCCCATCCATAAGATCTTCATCACCAAAAGATAGTGGAGGTCGGGTTGTCGTGGTTGGTGTAGCTAAGGTTAAGGTAACACTTAACAATTCTTTCCACTTTCACTTCACTGTTTTCCCAGACTCCCCATGCTCGAAACCTCCTGCGATCATCATCATCATCACTGATTGGCCCTTCGATGTTCGAGTATCATGATTTTCATCGTCGGAATCGACCTTTGGCTTACCCCTTCTTCTTGACTCGTCGTTCCCCTCGTCTTTAACCTCGCCGGTATTTGCCCCTGGCTTTTTCACATAACCGGACAATTTTCCTTGTTTGATCAAGTCTCCAATGTCGTCTTTCAAAGCATTGCAGTGGTTGGTGTCATGACCATTACTTCTATGGTACATGCAGTACTTGTTGGATCGTTGTGTGGATCAAGGTAATGGGAGAGGAAGTTGAGTACAGATCCTCCCACTGTGGTCGCCAATGTTCTGTACCGTACTTCCGACCTTAATGAGTTGTCCGAAATAGTTGGTAGGTGTCGTCCTTGATCAGCGGTGTTCGATCTTGAGATGGCGATGTTCGATTTTGAGATGGCGGTGTTGTACCTGCAAGAACACTCCGACGCTCAAGTCAGTATTTGAGTGAATCAATGTTTAGTTTTTGAAGTTGCTTACATTTATGAGTATTGAATGTGGTATTTATAGAGATTGAGTGATGTTCGTTCTGACGATCCTGAGTTGTTAGATCTTGCAGAGGTATCTGAACCGTTGATTGATTGGGCCAGATTTTCTGGATATGGGCTGGTTGGTTATTGGGCCTCGCAGGGGGTGTAAATATTATTAAAACCTTTTACTTATTACCATAACAGATTTTAACGTCTTGCTATAGTCCTCTAAGAACCAAGGGAAAGGTACTCCCAAAAGAAAAAGGACTTCTGCTGAAAGTTCTCAAGCTCCCAAGAAACTAAACAAGAAACCAAGTATATAATTTGAAGACGATGATGTTATTACTTCAAGAAAAGACACAACCCAAAACCTTTACAGCTCTCCTTCTTTCGAAGTTCTTACTGAGGTATATTTATTACCTGTTGTGCTTTCAATTTCCTTTTGACCGTGTCGATAAGAGTTGACATTTCAATAAATTCTTGTTAAGGTATTCAACCAACCACCCTCGTGGATGCCAAGCCACTCAAAATGGTATTCCCTACCGAAGAGCCTGCCAAAGGAACAACTCAAGAGACCAATCCTGTCAATATGGAGGAGGCGAAGCACACTGGAGAAGACACTGCAATGAGTGATCCTTTGAATGGTGAAAAGGGCTTGTCTTCAAAAGATAAGTTCATTACAGATTCTACAGGCCTAGTCTTTGATGCCTATAAGGATGTTGATGTTGAGGCTAAGGGGGTTGAAGTTGAGGCCTCGAATGGAATTGAAATTCTTGCTTCAAAGGAACAAGACTCTAAAGTCAAAGAAGTTCAACCTGAAGCTTCTTGACAAAGTTCTCATGGAACCCAACTGTTCTAGAATAAGAATGATCAACTCGGTTGTTACAGGTATGGAGGTCTTGTCCAGTACAGAAAATGGAGTTAGTCTCCTGAGTGAATGTGCCTTTCTTCTCTAGCCTAGGGTCCTATATATCTAGTTCTCCAAGGCTTCTCGGCAGTTACCTTCGGAGGTCGGTTCCCAGCGGTTAGCCCGGTTCCAGCCAAATGAGTCCCACGTCTTCCCTCCTTGCGACACCTGTCCTTGGTAACTTCCCTTTGTGGGCCATGCCGAGGTCGTGTGTGCTTGAGTTCGGTTGATCTTGCATTGGGCCGAACTCTAATTCTCTGGCCCAGTCCACAGCCCCCCAATCTCGAGCTGAGTGAGCTCGGCGAAGAGGTTTGAACTTACATTGATTTGTTTTGACGATTGAAGTGATCGTTGACTTGGGAAAGCGTGCCATGACTTGGGAAAACGTTCCAGCTGACTGAGGTGACGTTCTAGTGGAAACGTTTCACCTACCTCACGCTTGAATGAGCGCGTGCGTTGAAGGTAGGCTTTCGGTATGGTTTAAAAAGCGCGCAGGGGATGTGAGAACTTCGTTATTTTCGCTTGTTCTTTTGATTTCTGCTCGCTCTTCTGCCGAGGTTTGCTTGCTGTGAAGTTTCGCCTTCCTTCAGCGTTTCGCTTGCTTGTGTTGAGGTATACTTTTCTATCCATCTTCTTCCTTTTTCTCTTGTACCTTAGTTAAAATGGTGGAAATTTGGGAAGTTGATGAAAGTGGAAATGAGGTGAGTGAGGTACCTTCAGCGTATCGAGTGATTTTGGATGAATCTCGGCCTCGTTGGGAAAAAATAATGGAGAAGTGGAGGCGCCTCGAATCATCCATTTCCGAGACCCTCTCAAGTCTCCATGATTTTAGCTCTTCAGATTCTGATTCTTCGGATGGTGAGGATGCTGACTTTGCTTCTCCTCTTTTCCCAGGGACCAAGATTCATTTCAAAAACACTGTGGCCTTTTCAGATTTTAGACGAGAAGAGGTGGGGCCCTTGGCTCTTCCTTCTACTCCTGCGCGTGGAATCAAGGTGTTGATGGGATCGAAACAGAGCGTTGAGTCCGTTCCTAACTTTGAAGCGTGGGATTTATTCACCATGTTTACAAAGCCAGAAGATTTAATAGCTTTTCGGCAAAAGAACGCCGTGTCCACCACTGGAAATGAAGATGTGATTCTGGAGTGTTGCAAGCATAACGAGCCTGTATGTATGATGCGACCTAAGGGAGTGGTGGAAGATAGTACTTATATGTACGCCTGTCTTTTTGAAGACTTGAAGGTGAAAATGCCCTTCACCCGCTTTGAAAACCACGTAATGCAGCTCCTCAACGTTGCTCCAACGCAGCTTCACCCGAATAGCTGGGGATTTATACGCGCCTATGGATATCTTTCCATAGCCGTTCTCCTCGCCCCCTTTTTAGTCTATTCACCACTTCATACAAGAATTTTAAGGAGAAGTTCTTCCGAGTTCGAGCTCCTCCTTCTTTTCCCGAACTCCTCATAAACAAGACATGAGCGCCCCACTTCCCTTTGTATTGGCAGAGTGAGGTTTTTGGTGTGACTGGAGTCATCTCGGATGACTTAAGTCCCGAGCTTCTTGAGGACGCAGCAATGCTGCAAAGGTTGTATACCATGACTTGTAAGGAGGTGATTAGTCTGGAGGGGGATGACAAAGGTCTTCAAAATTTATTGAGTAAGTTTTTCTTCCCGCCTTCTTTTTGGTATTTTGTAACCGCTTCTAATGTTTCCTTTTAGCTCGCCGTGCAGTTAGGATGGGTTTGAAGGAGAAGGACATCAAAAATTACATCAAGAAGGCTCAAGAGAGGTTAGCGAAAGAGAAACTGAATGCCCAAAATCAAAGTGGGACCTCTGCAACGGAGAGCTCGGATAAAGGCTTGGTGAAGATTGCCAAGAATACTGGGCGAACTACTATTGTTGGGATGAATCTCGGCTCTACTCCCATCGCGGCTATTCCTTTGAAAGCCATTCCCAGAGATTTTTCTGAGGTGTTGAAGGAGGATAAAGGGGGTGCCGTTGTGAAAGAGGTTGAAGAAACTGCTGCTGCGATTCCAACTCCTGCCAAGCGACCTGTTATGCAGGAAGGTTCTTCCTCTAAGAAGAAATTCAAGAGTTCCGAGGGCGAGATTTCTTGGATGGAATTTCTGCAAGATTTTGAGGGTCAAGGGGAGATCGCGTCCTTGTGGGACAAGCGTTTCCCTATGAAACACTTTGTGAGGGAACACATTACTACTGCTGATGATGGTGATCGCATCCGGAGTTTGGGGGTGGAACAAGCTTTCTTGGCAATGCAGTCTTATGCGTTGAAATCTGCTGCCCTTGGTCATGTGGTTTGCGACGAGTTCGGCAGGCTTAGGAGTCGAGAACGCCAAGGGCGAAAAGATGTGGAAGCTGCCGAGAAGGCCATTGTTGCTCATGCCGAGTTAGTGAAGGAAAATGAAGCGTTGAAATCCAAGTTAGCTGAGCAGGTAAAGCTGTTTGAGGAAAAGGAAAAGTTCGTGCGTAAGCAACTTGAAGAAACGGAGACTCAGTGGGAGGCCAAGATAAAAGAAGTCCGAACTACTCTGAAGGAGCAAGAAGGCAAGGTTTCTTCCCATGAATCTACCATTACTGGATTGAGAGTTGAAAATACCGGACTTACAGCGTCTTTGGCTGAGGTGAAATCTCAACTATCGGATTTGCGTGTTGCCAAGGAGGCCGAGATTGAGGAATTGCACATTGAGAATGCTGTAGCTCTCTTGAAGGGTTTTGAGAAGGCTAAAATCCAAGCCTTGGCGCTCTACCCCACTTTACATGTGAGTGGACTTGATCCATTGAAGGAGGTTGTGGATGGCAAATTGGTGTTGTTGCCATCGCCTGAGGAAGAGGATGCCGAGATGAAGGAATTCGATGGATCTTTTTGATTTACTTTTCTCCTTTCGGTTTTCCTTGTTGTTTTGTTGTATGTTACCTTTGTACCATCAGATTATGAATTAAATTTACCTTTCTGCAATTTCTTTCAGTTCTATTTTAATTTCGCAAAATCGTTTGGGTGTATGAAGACTTTGGTGTACCTATAAAGTTTATAAAGACTTCGCCGAGTTTCTGAATATGCCAGTAGATAGTAGCTTGAGTGAGTCGTTTTAGTTTATAAGGACTTCCATGGGTGAACCTCGAGTTTACGAGGACTACGAGGAGTAACTATGGAGTAGAACTTGATCCGCTTGTTCATTCCAGTAGTTGCTTTTTTCTTACCTTATTTCGGCAAGAGGGAGTATCTCTTTCTCTTAAGAGTTTTAACCCGACATCATCCCAGATTGGTTTGACCTTTATATTTGTTAGGTCGTGGATCTCCAACCATTGTTGTATGGGATTTTGAACAAATCACTTGTCTTGGTCTTTGCCGAAGTGTTTCGAAATGACTTCGGTTAGAAGTTTTGCAGAGGTGAGTTGTGAATTGTTTCGTTTTGTTTTAACTGAGTTGTATCGATTTGTTCTCAGCAAAGATTTAGCAGTAAAAAAGTGTAAGAAATTTGGACACCACTTTTTCAACTGGCAAGTCTCGTTAAAAACTCCCGGTGGGAGAAAAGAGTACTTGCCAGGCTTTTATTCGTTGGCGTTATAATGTCTGCGCATCATTTTGAGTACATACATAATCAACCATTTTCATGGGGAAGTTGTCTAATGTAAAAACAGGAAATGAAAACATGGAAGAGATAAAACAGGGGGTGCCTCATTAAAAACTCCCAGTGGGAGAAAAGAGTGCACCCTTATTGCTACTGAAATGACTTGAAAAAGCTTAACTGAAGTAGAAGCGGAGATTTGCCGAGTTCCAATTCCTCGGTATTGGGTGTCCCGCTAGCGTTTCTAACTTGTAGGCTCCGGCAGCCAACTTCTCAAGGATCTTGTATGGACCTTCCCAGTTAGGTGAAAGCTTTCCCTTTGTATCTGGCCCCAAAACTTTCCTTAAAACGAGGCCGCCTTGCTTCATCTCACGAGGGATGACCTTAGAATCATATTTCCGAGCTACGCGCTGCTTCACTGCGTACTCTCGTAGATGAGCAGCTTCTCTGATTTCCTCCAGGAGATCTAGGTTTACTGCCATGTTGATTGAGTTCATGTCCCCCCTTGTGTTCTCTCGCCTGAAGCTAGGCTCACCCAATTCTACGGGTATCATAGCATCCGCACCATATGTAAGCTTAAAAGGGGTTTCACCAGTTGAAGAATGTGGGGTTGTGTGATATGACCAAAGCACTTGACATAACTGATCTGCCCAGGCACCTTTGTGTTCATCAAGCTTCTTTTTTAGACCAGATAATATGACTTTATTTGCTGACTCGGCTTGGCCATTTGCCTGAGGATGTTCTACCGACGTGAACTTGTTCTTGATTCCAAGTCCAGTGCAAAAATCTGTAACAAGGGAGCTGGCAAATTGTGTACCATTATCTGACACTATTTCTGCTGGCATACCAAATCTGCAGATAATATTCTTCCAATAGAATTTCTTGACCCGAGCTGCTGTGATGGTTGCTACAGGCTCTGCTTCTATCCATTTGGAGAAGTATTCGACGGCAACAAGTGAGAATTTCACCTAACCAGGTCCAACTGGGAATGGGCCCAAGATGTCAGCCCCCCATTGGTAGAAAGGCCAAGGAGTTGTAATTGATTGCAGCGTTGTTGCAGGAGCATGGTGAAGGTCGGCATGCCGTTGGCATTTATCGCATTTTTTCACAAAGTCCACGCAATCCTTGTCCAGTTGGGGCCAATAATATCCTGCTCTTATGATCTTGTTTGACAATGAACGTCCTCCGATGTGGCTGCCGCATATGCCCACATGGATCTCTTTCATCACGTATTCGGTTTCAGTGGGTATCAGACAGCGTAGGAGTGGTGCTGCAAAACCCCTTCTATATAGCTTGCCTGCGACGATAACATATTTCACTGCGTCACGCCGCATCTTTTTGGCTTCGGTCTCTTCGTGAGGCAGGATATCATGTTGCAGAAAGGCTATTATTGGAGTAGTCCAGTTGGTTGACAGTTCTACTGAGTGGATCTCTTTTGTTTCAATACTTGGTAGTGGGAGTGTCTCCTGAATCACAGTGTGATTGTTGCCAGGTTTCTTTGTGCTTGCCAGCTTGGATAGGATATCAGCTCGGATGTTCTGCTCTCTGGGGACGTACAGCAATTCAAAAGAGGGGAAACCGGCGGAGAGTAGTTTAACTTTCTTGAGGTACTTGGCGAGTTGTGGATCCCTGGTTTGAAATTGGCCAGAAACCTGGGAAGTTACGAGTTGGGAGTCGCTCTGCACTCTGAGATGTTGGACTCCGACCTCCTTTGCAAGATTCATTCCTGCGATTAGAGCTTCATATTCCGCTTGATTGTTACTAGCTTTGAAGTCGAACCTTAATGATTGTTCAATGAGGAGGCCCTCAGGACTTTCAAGTGTGATGCCTGCGCCACTTCCTTTTAAGTTTGATGCTCCATCTACCGAGAGGGTCCAGGGAAAAACGTCTGGTTCTAATGAGGGTGGTGTCAATTCCACGGCAAAACCTGCTAGAACTTGAGCTTTTATGCCATCTCTTGGGTGAAAGACAACATCGTATTCAGAAAGTTCAATTGACCAGGCAACCATTCTGCCCGCGAGATCCGGCTTACGTAAAACCAGCTTGATAGGATGGTCTGTCTTCACAATTATCCGGTGACTTTGGAAGTAAGGTCGGAGTCGACGTGCCGAAGTGATTAAAGCAAGAGCTAACTTCTCTATTTTCTGGTATCGGACCTCGGCTCCTTTGAACACTTTGCTGCAGAAATATATCGGTCTTTGTTGCTTCCCTTCTTCAGATACTAAGACCGAACTCATGGCTCTTTCTGAAACTGCTAAGTAAAGCAACAACGGCGCTCCTACTTTTGGTTTCACCAAGATGGGAGGAGAGGATAGGAAAGTTTTAATTGCTTGAAAAGCTTCTTGACATTCAGCTGTCCATTCGAAGCAGCCCTTTTTCTTCAAAGAAGCAAAGAAATGGAAAGCTTTTGTCACCTGCACATAGTTAATTACAAAAAATGGAAACAGTATGAGAAAATAGTAGTGAGTCATGTTGCGAATTTGCGTTGTCAACGGGGTTTGGCTGAGGGAGTGAAACATTTATAAAGATGTCTTCACCTGCACAAGATAGGAAGCGTGATAAAGCTGTAACATCCGCAAAATAATTAACCGAATTATTGGGATGTTAACCCAATTGAATTAATTTAGTACTTGACTGGTAAATTTATTGAGTGCAAAAATTAATTATTGGTCGTCATCGGATCGTTAACCGGATAATACGGATCAAGGAAGTTTCGGAATCGAAATAGGAGATTTCGATCAATATGGTAATTTGACCGCGTTACAATTATATATTAATAAATATATATATATATATATATATATATATATATATATATATATATATATATATATATGTATGCGTGTAAGTGAGTGAGGGAAAAGGGAAGAATTAAATTAAAAAAGAAAGAAAGAAAGAGGATACGAGAAACAGAGGGGAGGAGAGAAAAAGAAAAGAAGAGAGAAAGAAAGAAAGGGGGAGGAAGAAGAAGAGGAAAAAGGGGGCAATTCCGCTCACCAAAACGACTTCCGTCCAACACGAAAAATGCTCAGCGTTACTTCCTCTTCGATTTGGTACCAAGATTTTCATCATCAACTCACTTTCTCTCACTTTGCCATTTTCGAACATTGAAGGTTTTGGGGAAGGATTTCGGTTTTTGATGATGATGTGATGGCTTACGGATGATTAGAAGGCAAACCGATGAAGGTGGAAAGCGGATTGATGTTCGATTGGAAGGTTGGGAGAGTTAGGGTTTGAGAATCCAAATTTGGGGTTTTTGGATGAATAGTGATTTTGAGCTTGAGGAAGAAGATGAATAGTGTTCGGGGAAGATTTCAAGGAATTCGGCATTTCGGTCAAAAAGAGGTTTCGTGATCGAGCAGAAATTTTTGGAAGCGGATTGGAGCGACGTCGGAACGGAAAGTTTATGCGGGGAACGTTCGTGTGGTTTTGTCAGAAAAGCGGTGTCGCGGAAAGTCTCGGTGATTTGGCGAAGTCTCGGTGATTTTGAAGTCTCGGTGTCGGCACACGCTTCGAGGGTGAGTTCTACTCACGTTTAGGATTTTATGTTTCGAATTATTAATTAACTGTTTTATCGCTTTCGCTGGACTGGAATATTTCTGGATATTGTCTGTTTCGGATTAGGAATCGATCGGAGCGAGTCTCGGGTTGCGTCGCGTTAAAAATGGAATTTTTGGTGATTTGATTCGAGAGATTTTGATTTAAAACCGTTATTCGGAAAAATATGTCGTTTTTGATAAGATTCGTTTTGATTGAGTTTTTGAGTTGATTGATTGATTGTGTGGTATTGGTTGGATTGGTTTTGCTGGTTGTCAAATCTGTTTTCAGTCGGAACGAGAATCGGAATTGAGCGGATTAGCGAACTTCGTAAGAAAACGGAAAATCTGCATTTTCTGCAGAGGGTCGCGTCGCGACCCGTCCCCTTCGCGTCGCGACCTGGCCCAGTTTTGTTACGCAAAATGTTTCTGTCGTTTTTCGCGTCGCGACGGTAGCAATTCGCGTCGCGACGTTTTGCAGATTTTCAACAGTTTTTCACTGATTTTGTTTTCGCGATATCTTTTGATCCGGGAACCCGATTGAGGTGTTCTAAGATGCGTTGGAAAGCTTATTCAGAGGCCTAACTGAATATTCTTTTTTTAAGGCAAAATGAACTGTTTTTTATATTGAAAATTATGTTGAAAAGTGTCGAGTTAGTATGCGAGAGCGAATGTGGACTTAATGTTTTTATCAAAAAGAAAGCGGACTATGAGTCCTATGTGATATTGTATAAATGACGCGGGATGATTGTTAAATCGTCTAAACCGGTCTATGGTACGTTCTATTTACTGAACTATGAAATTGACGCGGGATGTTTATTAAATATTCATCTAAACCGGTCTATGATTCTTGATATATTATATCTAGTCGAGGTGACGACCTCTATGAAATAGCATACTAGGTGAGGGAAGTCATGAGCCCTTGACCTAGGCCCCTATGTTGTTACTTTTGCCTTTAGACATTGTACACCTATTGGCTATGCGGGGTTCACCTAAGCTTGCGGTAGTTGGTGACGTGCTAGATACTAAAAAGTTTATTTTGTAATTCATTAATCGAATTACCAGTGAATAATTGCAATTCAATAACAGGATTGCCAGGTTAAGGTTTTATAAATAAACCGAGAGCGTGGTTAGGGGTCTCGGTAGAACTCACTGAGATTGTATCTCACTGTTTAAATGTTGTTGTTTTACAGAGAAGCAGGGGAAAAAGTAAAGGTGAAGAAGCACAGCTAGGTGGTGTGCTTATGAAGACGGTGAAGACTTAGTTTTCATTGTTAATGTCTTTCCCTCGAGATTTTTGTATTTCCGATTGTATAACTTATACCAGTAAAAGTTGTAAAATCGTTTCCGCTATTTCTTGTTATTTGGATATTGGACTCTAGGTTATGAGCTATTTTTATTTATGTTCAATATCTAAAACAGGAAAAATATCTCTGATTATTTTATGATGGTACACTTGGGTATTTTTACTCGATAAAAAATACCGGGGTGTTACAGTTGGTATCAGAGCAGTTCGACCTAGTCGGACTTAGTTTAGGGTTGAGTCGATTCCTTGCTAGTCCTTTTTGTAATTACACTTGTGATGCTAAGAGACATTGAGCCTGATCAACTTAATGCTTAGTGCATCATAAGCGGAATTATGATTGGAAGATCAAGATGCAATCCTCGACCACAATCAGAATCTTCAACCGGTGCATCCTCAGGAAAGGTGACATGACGGTGGAAGAATACACCGCTAAGTTTGAGAAGTTGTCTCAGTTTTACCAAGTGGTAAAGTAAGCTTCGGAGGACGAACGGAGAATGCAGAAGTATAAGATGGGCATAAGTGTTTTTATGATTTATGGTCTCAATTCTTATACTGCTACCAATTATGTTGCCTTGATGCAATCATCCTATGTCGCCGAGGATGGTCTCATAGGAAATATGGGAAATGAAAGAAGGTAGTTGAAATATCAACTCCGAATGCAAAGTCCTAAGATAATTTCATCAAAGGAAAAGCTGATGCAATTCTTTGATTCTCCAAAGGGTCAAGATATTCTAATTGTGGAAAGCAACACAATTTAGAAATAGTAGTATATGCGGAAGAGGGTCACTATGCAAAAGAGTGCCCTGCGAGGAAGAGTTCCCGGGAGTCACAAGCAGCTCCAAGACGAGGACGAGTCAACACTCTGGATGTTTTCACGATGAAGTTTCTTCTGAACCTCCAGAGCGAGAGGTAGAGTTTACAGTAGAATTGATTCCTGGCACGGGATCAATATCTATTGTTTCTCATTGAAGGTTTCTTGAGAATTAAAGGAGATGGAGTCTCAACTTGAAGAGTCGATGTTAAAGAAATTTATTCGACTAAGTGCTTCTCAAGGGAGTGCTCTGGTGTGATTAGTCAAAAGGAAATATAGTAGCATGAGGTTGTACTTCGGTTACCGACAACTCAACAAAGTGACAGAAATTTCCGAAGTGAAGCTTGGCGTGCGGTATAATAGTTTTGAAAAATCGTTTTTGTGAAAACCCGCATGCTAAAGTTAATCTTGGGAACGAATTAAGAGGCTAATAGAATATGATTGGGAGGAAAATCATAGAAGGCGTGCTTAGGTTGAGGGGAAACTCAACGCTACTGGCTAATTCGGAAAGGGATTGGGTGCGTCGTAGATGGATATATTGTGAGGAAAGTTACAACAAAGGAAGAAGGGTTTTGCGTTCTGTCTGATAGTTGTTTTGAGAACAACTGATATGATTTTCATTACTTCTGAAATTAATTGATGTTCCCACGGTTTACTTCTACGTTTAAGATAAACGTTTTTGGTAAATCCTCATTCCATTTTTTTTTTTTTTTTGAAAAGTGTTGTCTCGAAATCTTGGGGGCGAGCCAACAAGTTTCACAGATGACCTTCCATCACATTTTTCAATGTGTGCAGGAACTGTTATGGATTTTAGAAGATTTGTTGAGGAAGTGTTTACACCCTTCGAGAAAATCATGTTTGTGCTTATCACTACCGTGGAGTACCAATTTGTGGATCTCATTTTCAACCTGTATCTCCATCGAATGTCTTGTATTAAACCCTTTGAGTTAGATTAATCAAAGTTGGGGAGTAAACGAGGATAATTGGAATGAAGCTTCGGAAGTGTTTTCGAACGCGGTGCCGAGCCTATGTAGGCGAAAGAGGAGTTTCTCGTGTTGATTCGTAACCAGAGAGTTCGTATCAAGGTGGTAGTGGATCATACTTGGAGATTGATGTGCCCACTTGGGAAGAGTTCCTACACTCATTTCGTTAATTCAGGAATGTTTTCCAGCAAAATTTGGACCTTTCTGAGAATGTCTGTTCTCGGTTAGTCAATCGTAAGACTTGACGAAATTTTGAGGACAAAATTCTTTTAAGTTGGGGAGAATGTAACATCCGCAAAATAATTAACCGAATTATTGGGATGTTAACCCAATTGAATTAATTTAGTACTTGACTGGTAAATTTATTGAGTGCAAAAATTAATTATTGGTCGTCATCGGATCGTTAACCGGATAATACGGATCAAGGAAGTTTCGGAATCGAAATAGGAGATTTCGATCAATATGGTAATTTGACCGCGTTACAATTATATATTAATAAATATATATATATATATATATATATATATATATATATATATATATATATATATATATATATATATATATATATGTATGCGTGTAAGTGAGTGAGGGAAAAGGGAAGAATTAAATTAAAAAAGAAAGAAAGAAAGAGGATACGAGAAACAGAGGGGAGGAGAGAAAAAGAAAAGAAGAGAGAAAGAAAGAAAGGGGGAGGAAGAAGAAGAGGAAAAAGGGGGCAATTCCGCTCACCAAAACGACTTCCGTCCAACACGAAAAATGCTCAGCGTTACTTCCTCTTCGATTTGGTACCAAGATTTTCATCATCAACTCACTTTCTCTCACTTTGCCATTTTCGAACATTGAAGGTTTTGGGGAAGGATTTCGGTTTTTGATGATGATGTGATGGCTTACGGATGATTAGAAGGCAAACCGATGAAGGTGGAAAGCGGATTGATGTTCGATTGGAAGGTTGGGAGAGTTAGGGTTTGAGAATCCAAATTTGGGGTTTTTGGATGAATAGTGATTTTGAGCTTGAGGAAGAAGATGAATAGTGTTCGGGGAAGATTTCAAGGAATTCGGCATTTCGGTCAAAAAGAGGTTTCGTGATCGAGCGGAAAGTTTTGGAAGCGGATTGGAGCGACGTCGGAACGGAAAGTTTATGCGGGGAACGTTCGTGTGGTTTTGTCAGAAAAGCGGTGTCGCGGAAAGTCTCGGTGATTTGGCGAAGTCTCGGTGATTTTGAAGTCTCGGTGTCGGCACACGCTTCGAGGGTGAGTTCTACTCACGTTTAGGATTTTATGTTTCGAATTATTAATTAACTGTTTTATCGCTTTCGCTGGACTGGAATATTTCTGGATATTGTCTGTTTCGGATTAGGAATCGATCGGAGCGAGTCTCGGGTTGCGTCGCGTTAAAAATGGAATTTTTGGTGATTTGATTCGAGAGATTTTGATTTAAAACCGTTATTCGGAAAAATATGTCGTTTTTGATAAGATTCGTTTTGATTGAGTTTTTGAGTTGATTGATTGATTGTGTGGTATTGGTTGGATTGGTTTTGCTGGTTGTCAAATCTGTTTTCTGTCGGAACGAGAATCGGAATTGAGCGGATTAGCGAACTTCGTAAGAAAACGGAAAATCTGCATTTTCTGCAGAGGGTCGCGTCGCGACCCGTCCCCTTCGCGTCGCGACCTGGCCCAGTTTTGTTACGCAAAATGTTTCTGTCGTTTTTCGCGTCGCGACGGTAGCAATTCGCGTCGCGACGTTTTGCAGATTTTCAACAGTTTTTCACTGATTTTGTTTTCGCGATATCTTTTGATCCGGGAACCCGATTGAGGTGTTCTAAGATGCGTTGGAAAGCTTATTCAGAGGCCTAACTGAATATTCTATTTTTAAGGCAAAATGAACTGTTTTTGATATTGAAAATTATGTTGAAAAGTGTCGAGTTAGTATGCGAGAGCGAATGTGGACTTAATGTTTTTATCAAAAAGAAAGCGGACTATGAGTCCTATGTGATATTGTATAAATGACGCGGGATGATTGTTAAATCGTCTAAACCGGTCTATGGTACGTTCTATTTACTGAACTATGAAATTGACGCGGGATGTTTATTAAATATTCATCTAAACCGGTCTATGATTCTTGATATATTATATCTAGTCGAGGTGACGACCTCTATGAAATAGCATACTAGGTGAGGGAAGTCATGAGCCCTTGACCTAGGCCCCTATGTTGTTACTTTTGCCTTTAGACATTGTACACCTATTGGCTATGCGGGGTTCACCTAAGCTTGCGGTAGTTGGTGACGTGCTAGATACTAAAAAGTTTATTTTGTAATTCATTAATCGAATTACCAGTGAATAATTGCAATTCAATAACAGGATTGCCAGGTTAAGGTTTTATAAATAAACCGAGAGCGTGGTTAGGGGTCTCGGTAGAACTCACTGAGATTGTATCTCACTGTTTAAATGTTGTTGTTTTACAGAGAAGCAGGGGAAAAAGTAAAGGTGAAGAAACACAGCTAGGTGGTGTGCTTATGAAGACGGTGAAGACTTAGTTTTCATTGTTAATGTCTTTCCCTCGAGATTTTTGTATTTCCGATTGTATAACTTATACCAGTAAAAGTTGTAAAATCGTTTCCGCTATTTCTTGTTATTTGGATATTGGACTCTAGGTTATGAGCTATTTTTATTTATGTTCAATATCTAAAACAGGAAAAATATCTCTGATTATTTTATGATGGTACACTTGGGTATTTTTACTCGATAAAAAATATCTCTGATTCTTTCTGAAACTGCTAAGTAAAGCAACAACGGCGCTCCTACTTTTGGTTTCACCAAGATGGGAGGAGAGGATAGGAAAGTTTTAATTGCTTGAAAAGCTTCTTGACATTCAGCTATCCATTCGAAGCAGCCCTTTTTCTTCAAAGAAGCAAAGAAATGGAAAGCTTTTGTCACCTGCACATAGTTAATTACAAAAAATGGAAACAGTATGAGAAAATAGTAGTGAGTCATGTTGCGAATTTGCGTTGTCAACGGGGTTTGGCTGAGGGAGTGAAACATTTATAAAGATGTCTTCACCTGCACAAGATAGGAAGCGTGATAAAGCCGCCAGCCGTCCCGTTAGTTGCTGAACTTCTTTAGGATTTGATGGGCTTGGCATCTCCAGTATTGCTCTGCACTTGTCAGGATTTGCCTCTATACCTCTATTGGTCAACATGAATCCCAAGAATTTTCCATCTTGTACTCCAAAGGAACACTTTGCCGGGTTGAGCCGCATTTCATGCTTTCTGAGGGAATTGAAGGTTTCTTCTAAGTCTGTAACATGATTGTGGTTCTCCTCGGTTTTGACCACCATGTCGTCGACATACACCTCAAGATTTCTTCCAATTTGACCTCGGAACACGCTGTCCATTAGACGTTGATATGTTGCAACTGCGTTTTTTAGGCCAAAAGGCATGACAGTGTAGTGATAATTGCAGGTATCAGTCATGAATGTTGTTTTGTCTGCATCATCTGGGTCCATTTTGATCTGGTTGTAACCGGAATATGCGTCCATGAAGCTTAGAATGCGATCTCTGGAGGCCCCATCTATCAGCGCATCAATGCTGGGCAGAGGGTAGGGATCTTTTGGGCAGGTAGCGTTCAAGTCTGTGAAATCCACGCACATACGCCACTTTCCATTAGACTTTTTCACCAACACCACATTGGAAAGCCAAGTCGGGTATTGAATTTCCTTAATGAAACCGGCTTCAAGCAACTTCTGGGTTTCCTCTGCGACTGCTACCCTGCGCTCAGGTCCGAGCTTTCTCTTTCTTTGTGAGATCGGTTTTGCAGCTGGAACTAATGACAGTTTGTGACAAATGAACGTTGGGTCAATCCGTGGCATATCCGCTGGGGTCCAAGCGAAGAGATCAATATTCTTTCTTAGTAACTCAACTATTTCTACTTCTTCGTCCATTGGGAGGGCACCTCCAATGTTTGTCATTTGTTCAGGACTTGATCCGATCTGAACTTGCTTGAGATCTTCTGTTGGCTTCAATCGGTAATCATTGAAATCTTCCCTGGGGTCTAAGTCAGCAAAATTAATGTCGAAAGATGTGGCCTTTACCGTCGAGTCTACGGTGTTTTTCTTCTTCGTTTTCAGGCTTTCTAAGTAACATTTTCTTGCTGCCTCCTGATCTGCTTTAAGGACTCCAACTCGTCCGTCGTTAAGGGGATACGTCATTGTGAGATATCGGGTTGACAAGGCGGCGCCGAGGATATTGAGTTCTGGCCTTCCCATTATAATATTATAAGACGATTCAGCATCAATCACCAAGTATCTGACCTTGATTGTTTTGGCATTGTGACCCACGCCAAATGTGGTACTGAGGGTAATGTATCCTTTTATCTGCACCTGTTCTCCTGAAAAACCAACTAGTGTACCATGGTAAGGCTGCAAGTGGTCATTAGATAAGTTCATACCTTTGAAAGCTTCCCAATAGATGATGTCTGCTGAGGATCCGGGGTCAATTAGTACACGTCTGACATTGTAGTTGAGGACTTGAACTACTATAACCAGAGGATCATCTTCATGTGGGGAGATTCTCGCGAAGTCCTTGGGAGAGAAAGTGAGATCAGGAATGTTGGGTATCATGGAACTATCGGATGAACTGCTGATATGCATGACTTGGCGTACATATATGCGGCGAGCCGAGCTTGTTTCTCCCCCTCCCGCAAATCCTCTGAAAATGGTGTTGAGAGTATGTTGCATTGGTGGAACTTCATCTGCATGTTCTGCCAACGTTACCACTTGAGACTGCAACTTAGGCTTCGATTGTTCCAGGGTTCTGGCACGTGAGTGTCCTGGGTCATCTTTCACATATTGTTTCAATAAACCACGTCGGATTAGCTTCTCGATTTCATTTTTTTAATGCATAGCAGTTCTCGGTATCATGTCCTCGACCTCGGTGGTATTCGCACCAACTATCGCTGTCTCTGCCTAGGACTCTTCTTGCTGGGTTTAATTCAGGGATTAACCTTGTGTGCAGGACCTCTTTCAAAATTGTCGCACGCCTCTGATTTAAAGGTGTTAGAGTTCCTCTGACAGGGCTGCTTCGCCGAGGAGGTGGTGGAGATCTTCGCCGAGGAGGTGGTGGAGGATCGCGCCGTTGAGAAACACTTCGACTATAGTCGTCATATCTGCCGCGATGTTCGTATCCTTTATCAGGTTGCCTTTCGCGTTCATCCCGGTGCCGCATCTCGGCATTACTTTCTTCTCCTTTCATGTATGCTTCTGCTCGGGCTAAGATCTCTTGCATGTTGGTTGCAGGCCTGTTTGCTAGTGACTCGTTGAACTGTCCTCCACGCAACCCGTTTGTGAACGCGTCTGCAAATTGCCTCTGATCAGGGTGTTCCACGTCGACGGTGATGTCACTAAATCTTCCCAGGTATTCACGGAGAGTTTCAGTTGGGCGCTGCCGGGTGTTAAACAATGTAGAAGTGGAGGTTTTTTGGTGTCTTCTGTCTGAAAAAAGTCTGAGGAACTTCTTGGTGAAGTCGACATAAGAAACAACGGATTGCCGAGGAAGGCTCATGAACCATCGTAACGCCGCATCTTTCATGGTGCCGGAGAAAAGTTTACACTTGAGCGTTTCATGCGCACCAATGATGGCCATCTGTGTGTCAAATGCGGTTAGGTGTTCCTGAGGATCTCGGCGACCATCATATGGTTCCAAGGGTGGCGGTTTGAAGTTTTGGGGGACTAAGTCATTCATGATGGCGTCTGTGAATGGTTGGGGTTTTTCCAGTTGGACTCTATCAAGCGAGTTAGGATCTCTTTCTTGCTTCATGTCATCAACTTGTTGTTGCAGGGACTGGTTCTGCTTTCGTAGTTCATCGAGGACTGCGTTGACGCCAACCATGAATGGATGTTCAGGCATCGCAGCCTGGTTTGATTGAAGAATTGGTTGTTGTTCTTCAGTAACTGTTTGGGTGGTCGCAGCGTTGGCTGGCTGAGCAACTGGTATTTGAATTGTTTCCGGTGTGGCAGGATCCTGCGTATGTGGTCCAGCTTGCGAAGCTTGTGTTCTGCGAGGGGGTGACGGCGGCGGTTGGCGCCGGCGTCTGCGACGGGTAGTTACCATGGCTGGTGAAAATGTAAGGTGTGGCCGGGATTAAATTTACCGGGCCCCACGGTGGGCGCCAAATGTTCTAGAATAAGAATGATCAACTCAGTTGTTACAGGTATGGAGGTCTTCTCCAGTACAGAAAATGGAGTTAGTCTCCTGAGTGAATGTGCCTTTCTTCTCTGGCCTAGGGTCCTATATATCTAGTTCTCCAATGCTTCTCGGCAGTTACCTTCGGAGGTCGGTTCCCAATGGTTAGCCCGATTCCAGCCAAATGAGTCCCACGTCTTCCCTCCTTGCGACACCTGTCCTTGGTAACTTCCCTTTGTGGGCCATTCCGAGGTCGTGTGTGCTTTAGTTCGGTTGATCTTGCATTGGGCCAAACTCTAATTCTCTGGCCCAGTCCACCAACCTTCGAAGGAAGATAATGAAGAGCACTCCTCCGCTGACAGGAAAGAGTTGGATACTCTCAAGGAGACACTTGATTTCGACAAACAAGGATCCGAAGACGTTTTTGATTAGTGATGAAGAATTCTCTTACAAAGTTTCTCGAAGGTCTTCTTGGAACGGTGGAGATTTTCTTCACCAATATTTCTTCCCCTTCACAATCTCATTCCCCAATTCCACACCCCAATGCTTCGGAGACAGACAACAGTTTAGTAGTTAAGTTTAAGAGGGAACTACGCAGCATTATCATCTCCACCAATATAGGTGAGCTCCTCCAACAGGGACAAGATCCAGCAATTAGGCTCCAATCTATCTACTCAAAACTGCAACTCCACGAGGATCGGTTTGCTCTAGACAAACTTGCTGAAATTGAGAGTGCATTAATACTTGTGGAAGATGTTTCTAAAAGTCTCAAACACTTGGGAGCACTTCAAGATTCTAAAGCTCGTCTTAATGAGGAAGCCGGTAGCCGGGCAAATCGACTTCGGGATGTCACTGCAGAGGTATCCCAAGAAAAAGAACCCAAACTGAAATAAAAAGATGATCTAGTTGAAGCTAATTTTTGCATCTAGAAACTGAAGGAAAAGCTTTTAAATGCCATTGCTCGTTGGGACTCTAATAAGTCAATTTTATGTGTTATTTTAGTACTAGTTTTTAGTAGTTTGTTTAGTATTTAATTCTATTTTAGAGCTATTTTACTACCGTGTTGTTATCATTTATAGGTTAAGTAAAGAGCAAAAGAGAGGAATTTGAGCCTCAAGAGTATGATGGTAAATCCCCAAGACCAAAGAAGGCAAAAAGGATTAAAAGCATCAAAAGAAAGCAAGAAAAGTTCAAACACACAAAGTAACACAGACCCGTAACAAACCATTACAGCCAGTGTTGGGGATTAAAAGAAAAGCAGTTGAAGAAACGCAGAACTTTGTTACGACCAATTTTAAAGCATTACGGCCCGTAATGATTCATCAGATCCCAAAAAACTGTTACGTTTCATCTTTCATTGCTTGTAGCTGGGACTCTGATAAATCTATTTTATGTGTTATTTTAGTACTAGTTTTTAGTAGTTTGTTTAGTATTTAGTTCTATTTTAGAGCTATTTTACTACCTAGTGTGTTGTTTTCATTTATAGGTTAAGTAAAGACCAAAAGAGAAGAATTTGAGCCTAAAGAGTATGATGGTAAAGTCCCAAGACCAAAGAATGCACAAAGGAACCAAAGCATCAAAAGAAAGCACAAAAAGTTTAAACGGACAGAAAGTAACACGTGCCCGTAACAAACCATAACGACCAGTGTTGGGGGTTAAAAGAAAAGCAGTTAAAGAAACGCAGAATTTTGTTCGGCTAGTTTTAAAGCATTACGGCCCGTAATGATTCATCAGATCCCAAAAATTGCGACGTTTCATCTTTCATTGCTGGTAATTGGTCTTAGTTCTGATGTTTCTCAACATTGATGGTCCTAGGCCTTTAGATAGCACAAAGTTCTGACTGCTAAGGACCATCATTCTATTTTGTAAAAATACTTCTCAAGTTTATCTTTTTCGCAATTTCCATTTTTTTTTAAGTTCATGCCTTTTAAGTTTTTGCACTTTTATTTTTCTGCACTTTACAATTCTGCTCTTTTATTTTCTGTACATTATTTTCCTGTAGTTTCCAGCCTTTCTTTACATTCCCTCATTTACAATTCAGTCATTTACCACTATTTATTTACATTCTTGTCATTTACAATTCAGGCTCTTTACTTTTAAGCAAATGTCGACAATGATCATGAGTGAGTAGACTTCTTTAGTCTTGGAATTGTGGGAATAATCCAATGATAAATCCCTAACAATCCCAAGTCTATTCTCTGGTTTATTTAGTTTTCTATTTCAATCTAATCTCATTGTCTTTCATGTCTTATTCTAAAACATCAAACGAATAACTGAAAGGTGAAGTTTAATGTTGGAACTAGGAGACTAGACAAGGTAATCAAAACATTAAAATAGATTTCACACTCTTGAGCACTACAAAAAAATTGCCTATTAGCAACGGAAATTAGAGAGGGACTAATGTTCCCTCGCAAAAACTAGAATTAGTGACGGAATTTGCGAGGGAATAGGGGCTGTCGTATTTTTGAGAATTAGCGACGGAATTTTGAAGATTAGCTACGGAAATTTTAAAAATTAGCGACGGAATTTCAGTCCCTCGCTAATTCCCTCGCTAATTTTTGGCAGTTTTCAGATGATGGGACTCACTGCAGGTATTTAGCGACGGAATTTCAGTCCCTCGCTAATTCCTTCGCTAATTTTTGACAGTTTTCAGATGATGAGACTTAGTGCAGGGGTTGGTAAATGTGCATCAATTAGCGACGGACAGTTCCGTCGCTAATTCGTTCGCAAATTTTTTTACTTTTTTTTCTTAAATCTGTTTACTGCAACACCCATTTCTACCCGGCAATTTAATAATAAAAATCAGAGTTTTCAAAAACAAATGGATGTACATTTTCCGACTAAAACCACGAAATGAACATAGTTACGTCATTGGTAAAAACAGATACATAGCACTTTAACAATAAGTCAACTTCCATTACTACGCAGCGGATTTTCAAAAAGGTTTTAACTCAAAATAATCACGGCCTCTTTATCCAACTCAAGACAACTCATAAAACAGCGACAACCAACGTTAAAATTCATACAAGAGGATAACAAAATAAAATAGTAATAATATGCGTTCATCCCCCCCGAGTGCTACGTATCAGAGCGACGACACTGACTCGAACTAACGAAGGTACACAGCCTTCATTCATGGTTACCTGCACGTTACCAACATAGGGGTAACATTCAAACAGAATAGGTGAGATATCGAACCATATAATAGAATGTATGAAAAACAATATATATCAGAATCAGGACATCTCAACTCATCACTTCACAGCAATCAAATAACTGCAATCTTCACGAATCATCAACATAACCACTCATCAAAATGCAAATGGGCCATCAGCGGTACCCTCAACAAAATACAATGGGCCATCAGCGGTACCCTCAACAAAATACAAATGGGCCATCAGCGGTACCCTCAACAAAATACAAATGGGCCATCAGCGGTACCCTCAACAAAATACAAATCAACGACTTAACCAACAATTTTCAACTAGCAATTCAACACTTTACCAACAATTAGCAATTGACCAATTTAACCACTTAACCAACAATTAATCTTTTCAACAATTTAACAATTAATAATTGACAACGTAATCAACAATTAGCCAACCGGGGGCCTAACGCGCCTAAAGCGCCCAACAATAGCAAACATGGTGCCCTATGCGCCCAGCAACAGTAAACATGAAAACAACAACAGCAAACAGCAGCAGCAAACAGTAAACAGCAAACAGCAAACAGCAACAGACAAATTTCCATCAAACATACCTCTACTTCGGTGAATTAATTAACCTATCAAACGGTATCGAAACTTAGCAAAGCTAAGAATGTCTAGTTACTGACTATAATTGTTATTTTGCAAAATAATGGTCGAATTCGTACAGTTTCAGTAAATAAGCAACAAGGTTCAGAAAACAGGACAGCCACCATGACCTAGCTTGTGACACCTCTAAAATTATCAACACTCAGTCAAATGACATGGGATTTGCGCCTAACCCGAAACAAATTGAGTGTAGTTTTCAATGAATCAACAATCATTCAAAAAGGAGTTCAAACGAAAACGTTATACACGAAATACCGAACCTATACCCAGATTGTTTCCAGAATTTTAACCTAACTTGTGACACCTATAACTCGCGCTATACAACTCCAAATGCAACCAAACTAGTGCCAAATTAACAAGCATTAAGTCTAGTTTCTGAAAAGGTAAACCACATAATTTTTGGACCACTAGATTGTTCCCAGTTACTGTATAACCGAACCTATACCCAGATCACCCCAAACAATGAGTTTAGCAACAAAATTGGCATCAATCATTCATCAATTTCAATAATTTCGAATATCGTCAATAGATTTTCAAAGATTAAACAAATAGAATCAATCATTAAACAAACATAGGATCCCCTAATTCCCTACATAAAGTCCTTCATATACCCTATTATAGAGTTAGAACCCCACCCTTACCTTGGATTGAAGTTGAAACTCTTTGATTTTCCTCTCCTCTAGCTCTAGTCGTCGCCTCTCCTTAAGCCCTCTTCTAATCCTTATTTCTTTTTCTGTTCTAATGAGCAAACCCTAACCTAATATCACTTACTTATAATGCTTCATAAAATTCGACTAGACCATGGGCTTCTCTCCACACCCCCAATTTTACTAATTCTCACCTTAACACAAGCCCATATAAAGTAATATATTAATACCCTAATATTTTCTACCACTTAATTCCTAATAATTAATTAAGTAATTAATTAACTATTTTGGGGCGTTACATTTACACCCTCACTCTTCTTTCTCACTCACAACACCCTCACTCTTCTTTTATCCTCTTCACCCTTCCTCTTCCTCTACTCTCCACCACCACACAACCACCACCACCACCATCACCACCATATAACCAACATACGGCCTACTCTCCCCTTCCTCTTCCTCTACTCTCTCTTTCACCTACAAACCCTAACCCACCACCACCGGAGCTACTCTCCCCTTTCCCTCTTCTTCTCTCCACCTTCTTCCACCACACCACCACCACAGAACCAACACCACCACCACCACCACCGGAGCTCCTCATCCTCTCCCTCTCTCTCTCTCTTATGATTTCCCCTTCCCCTCTTCTTCTCTCCACCTTTTTCCACCACACCACCGCCACCACCCACGAAACCACCACCATGAACTCCTCTCTCCACCTCTGAATTCATCTTCTCTCTCCTATACGAATTTCTTTCCACCTTCCATCACCACCACCACCCACAACCACAAAATTAATAATATAATATAATATTCATTAACAATATAATAATTTTTTACCAGTATTAATAATAAATATATATATAAAAAAACAAGCCATTCAGAACTGGACACGTGTCAGTTTTTTTTTTGAAAAATTGCAGTCATTAGCGAGGGAAAATTCCCTCGCTAATTAGCGAGGGATTCAATTCCCTCGCTAATCCCATTAGCGAGGAGGGATTTAGTGACGGAACTGGTCCCTCGCTAATTCCCTCGCAAATGACCATTAGCGACGGATTTTGGTCATTTTGAGAGGGAAATTTCCGTCGCTAATAACCAATTTTGTTGTAGTGGAGATAATAAAAGGTTATGTACTTGAAGGGTTTTGGCAACGATCAACCATGAAAATAGGCTTGATTGTTGGTTCAAAGCACGCTCTTGTACTCTGAATGGAGACATGAGTTACAATTGAATATCTTGTCTTTGAAATATAATACTCTTAAAACCTAGAGAATAGAGGAGGGATTGTGTGTTCATTCTATCATTGAGATGAAACCACAATCCTAGGATGCATGCTTATATTTCTAAGTTTTAATTGAACAATATCATCTTCTATCTCTAGTTAATCTTTTTAGCTAATCACCATAATTAGAATAAATTGGTAATCAATACTAAGTCTTTGTGGGATCGATATTTTTACTACGCGATAGAACCGTGCACTTGCAGCTTATCAAATTTTTGGCGCCGTTGTCGGGGACTTATGAGTTTGATATTGATTTTCTTTCACTATTCCAGTTAGACTAAATTTTTTTTTCTTGTTATTAGGATAAGCTTGTATTTACATTCTCCAAGGAGGAATGAGAATACTTTGAGGCATCTTTGCCGCTACCACCACCTTGCTTACAAGAAAAATTCAAAAATGTATTTACATTTTCCAAGGAGGAATGGGAATCTTTTGAGTCATCTTTGCCACCACCACCACCACCAGCATGCTTACAAGGGATTTTCAAACAACATGAAACACAAATTGAGAAAAATATTCTTGTTGAGATAGATTAAAATAATGGTAAAGTTGTAGTGCAAGATGATTCCCAAGAATTGTACCATGAAATGGAAAACATAAGGGAAACTGAAATTTCTTCCGTGGATAAGTAGGAATAAGCTTACAATATTATGCCCTTTGTCTTGTTTTTCACTTTCCCTTGTGAAAATAACATCTGATATATGAGGAATTGAGAATAGTATCCCATTGCTTTCACAATTAGCTTTTTCAAGCTATGGGATCTAGGAATAAGCTTACATTTTTCAAGTGTCACTTTGCCTTTATGTTTCAAGCAATGGGATCCAGGTATTAGTCAATAAAAGACAATGTTCAAGCTAGTGACGTTAAAAGAGCGCTGCGTGGGAGGCAACTCACGGGTTTACCTTTTCGTAATTTGTTTTGTTTTGCTGGAATAAGAAGAAAAGATACAAATGCTAGCCAATGTGAGAATTCTTAACCCTCAGATATATTTTATTCTTTTTTACATTGAGGACAATGTCTAGTCCAAGCATGTGGGGTATCTGGCCCATTTCTATTGTTTTTCCTTCCTTTTATTTGCGGTTTTTTTTCCTTGCTTTGAGTCTACTGTTTTCTCCTCCCATGTAATAAATCTTTGTGAAAATTCTAAAGAATGTTTTTAGGGACTTTCTGGGGTAATTCTTTAATATTCATTACATTCATCTTAGTGGTATGGCTGGTACTAAAATATAAATGTTTGTTGCAGCCTGTTGGGTTCACACACACACACAAGTGAAATTTGAAGTTTCAAAAAACAATGTTTGATAAGTCTATGTTATGTTTGATAACAATGTTTCAAAAAACAAATTTCACTTGTGTCCAAGATTGGCCAAATGAATTTCATTGTTTTGCTTGAGGACAAGCAAAGATTTAAGTATGAAGGAGTTTGATAAGTCTATGTTATGTATTATTTTAGTACTAGTTTTTAGTAGTTTGTTTAGTATTAGTTCTATTTTAGAGCTATTTTACTACCACGTGTGTTGTTTTCATTTATAGGTTAAGTAAAGAGAAAAAAAAGAATTTGAGCCATACGAGTTTGATGGTAAAGTCCCAAGACCAAAGAAAGCAAAAAGGAACAAAAAGCATCAAAGCAAAGCAAGAAAAGTGCAAACAAGCCGAAAGTAACACAGGCCCGTAACAGATCGTTACGACTAGTAAATTTCACTGTCAAAACAAATGAATTCAAAAGACGTAAAATAAAGAGGACTCGAATTTACTGTGGGGTTCAATAGTTGACAAGTTTAAGTGCAAGTTTCAGTTCAACGTGTTTTCAAAAAGTAAAAAGGCTTTTGGACAAAACTCAATTATGTTATTCCTCGAATCCAGGACTCAAGACTAATAACATAATCAAATTTCTAAGTATGTATTAGTGTAAAGTTTGAAGTGAATACCTTTAGTATCTAGACACAAGTGAAATTTTAAGTTTCAAAGAATAGCAATGAGTTAAACGAATTATGGGAATCAATTCAAAGGAGGAAATAACATCACGAATTCTTTAAGTGTTAGAGTTGATAAAGTAAAAAGAAATTCATAATAAAAAGAAAAGAAAAGACAAGAGTGAATCACTCAACGGTCAAGATAAAAGAATCTTTCATTGAAAGTAAAAATTGAATACAAATAGAAATGGCTCAAACATACATTTTTCACCACGAATAGTAACTACCAAGTTGCATGATGGACACGTGCCCACTTCGAAAATATCCTAACTACTAATTATCTAATGATTGTCAATGATCTACCGCCACATATGCTCTAGCCATTTTTGTGTTTTTAAGGAATTGTTCCCTAGTATTTTTCAGTTGGCAAAGCTTAAATATGGTAGTATTAGGGAGCACGTGTATTCGCTTGATAACACTTGGCGTTGGAATTTCGACTGGAGTCGCGCTTTGTCTGTCCAGGTGAGAGCGGATCTTGAGTTTCTTTTAGACACTTTATATATCTTTCATCATGATGGTCCCGAGCAAGATCGATGGCAGTGGAGGCTAGATAAATTCCACTCTTTTTCTGTTATATCTTGTTATGTGCTTTTGTTGAGTTTGACGCCCTATGATAGGTTGGATAACGATACTCAGAGTGCTCTAGATGATATGTGGCAGCTTTCAATTCCCACAAAGGCGGGGGTTTTTGGAAGGAGATTGTTGTTGGGAAAGCTTCCAACTCGTGATGCTCTCTTACTTCTAAGGGTAAGGGTATTAATAAGGACCCTCATGGGTCATGCTAGCCCCTTTTGTTTTGAGCAGGATGAATCTATTCCCCTTTTTTCTGTGCAGGTGTTCTCGGTTAGTTTGGAGTACTATTCACAATTGATTGGGCATTTCGGTTATCGATTCCCTGGTGGGTGTCACGTATTTCGGGGCTCAAGGTCTGCTAATGGATTCCAAGAAGGCTGGTAGATTGAAGTATTTGTTTTGGATGGCGGTCATGTGGTGTATTTGGTTTCATCGGAACCATATTCTTTTCAGAGCTCAAGTCTTTAACCCTCAGGTGGTTGTCAGTCATGTTAAATCTATAACTTGGAGCTGGTTCAGAAGCATAGAAGGCCGCAATTCTACTTTTAAGATTTCTGATTGGTGGATAAATCCTCTTGTATGTCTGAATTCGGTGTAATTGGCTTATTGCCTTGTTTTGCCTAGGGTACTCTTTTTACTCTATGGGTATTTTTCCTGTTGGGTTTTGGCCCAGAGAGATCTTAATGAGTCCCCTTGTATATGTAAAGGTTGGGGTACTCATAGTACTCCATTTTATATAATATATATTTTGCTTATAAAACAAACATATCCTCTGGCCCTTGGGATAAGTTACACTTGTCCTTGCGCTTGAAAACTCTTCAGAAAACCAACCAAAAACCGTTCTTGACTTCTGCTTGTTTTGGGCAACACCTCAAATTCTGACTTGAAACTACCTTGAGAACCGTTTTACACTTCGAAGTCTCCTATGTCTCGAATTTTCATACACTTGTTGACGTGTCCATATAGCTAATTTCGAATTCAAAATTTAGATGTAACAATGGTATTTAAAGATAAACAAAATATTATTTTGTGTTTTTTGGGTCGTTTTTTATGCGTTCTATTACAAATTAAATGAAGAGTCAGATGATTCTACTACTACAGGACCGCAATCACACCTCACAAATAACTGTCTTTCTGACTCTTGATTCTCCCAACAGAGGACACATGAGATTCACTCAACTTCAGAAATGATCCTTCTACAAATAAATTAGGCTAGGTGAGAGTCTATTGAGCAGCAGACATGAGTAAGATAAATAGGTTGTCATGTTTGTTAAATGTGAAAGGCAAATAACCTATTGACTTTTAAAATTAAAACTTAGCCATCACATATATCTAAAAGAGAGCATATGAAAGGACAAATAAAATATTAAATCGTGGAGAGTCAGATGACTCTACCTCACTTGTCAGTTTGGCAAGCATCTTCGCGTTATTTCATTTACACTGATGGTCGTAATTTCAAATTTAATATAAACATGCCATTGTACGTACAAAGGATTGATCTAAGTGGTAATTAAATTCGAATTCGACATCAAATTCTTGGGTTCGAATGGAAAAAACTCTGTTAAAAGCAAACAACCACACAGACCGACAAAGTTGGGTTCGTGGCAAGTCAGGTTTCCCAACATATATTAGTCGTCAACAAAGCTTGTGAATATTGTGCACCAATAACGTATCATTGTAAGTAATTATTTCTGAAATATTTAATCTAAATTGGTGGAACTTTCAATATTGTGTGTGGGCTTGGAATGAATGAAACTACTACTTTTTACATCAATATCACAGTATGTATAATACCTTTTAACTAACTAGGAGATTTTTAATACTATGCATAATTAATTTAAGTTAAAATAGTATACAAAAGTTTACAATTGAAGGGATCCTTGCAAGGTTATGACTACAATAAAAAGCAATCATTTTTATCATACTAATATTCAAAATATGAAAAAAAAAAAATACATAGGACTTGAGAGCGTAAACCAAACACAAGAAAAATTATTTAAATTTAGGTAGAAAATCCTATCATATATAAAACAACTCATTTACAATTAAAATATAGTATCCCTGGCGATTTGCGAGTGAGGATCCTATCAATTTCTCAAAAGAAATTGAGGGTTCTATTTGAAAAGAGAAAGACACAACAATAATGGTGGGTGCTGTTCAAAACGGAACATAAGAGAGAGAAAGATACCTCACGACGGTAGATTCGAAGTCAATCCGAGTACGTCCGAGTTGGCGGGGTCTTCTGCCTGAGCTAGGAAGTCTTTCGTCCGAGCATGGAGGTCTTTCGTCTGGGTCCAACCCCGGTGGTATCCGAGGTGAGGAGGAGCTAAGATGGGTGATGAAGTCGTCCACTCCGAGGTTGAGGTCGGGAGCTTCCGAGGTTGAGGTCGGGAGCTTCCGAGGTTGGATCAGCCAAAGTCGTCTTCCCCCGAGGTTGGACTCGGAGGGTCGGGTACCTGCAGACACTCTGATGCCTAAGTCAGCAAATGGAAGTCGAGAGGAAGTACCAAGGAATGAGGCGTACCTGTTTGGAGGGGGTAGTGCTCTATTTATAGACGCGGGAAGGGGTCACCCTTAGCCAAGGTTCAAACTGAGCCGTGTGATTAGCAGAGGGTGATCTCAGCCGTTCAGCCCAGCGCAGTAGAGGCTGGCCCTGTAGAGTCTGACCCTGGTTGTTGCCTGGGTCAGGCCCAACGCTGGATTGGGCTAGTTCTTCAGCGGAGTGGGCTTTTGTCCTGTCCGAAACAGGTACTAATATTAATTATTATAATAAATTTAATAGGAAGGACTCACCATCATTGTTGTATCTTTCTCTCTCCAAATAGAACCCACCATTTCTTAAAAGAAATGGAAAGGATCCTCATCCCCAATTTGCCTGCACACACACTCGTTTCCCTATCTGAATGTATGAGAGCAAATAAAAGTCGTACCATCGGTGAGACTTATGCAATTATTCCACCTAGTTTTCAGATTCCCGAACACCAATTTTACTTTGGCTCAGCGGCGGAGCTAACATAAATTTTATGAGGGGACTAATTATAAAAGTTTACTTGCATATTTTTTTACTTCCAACTTTCTTTGATTAGCGTGGTTGGTCATTTTATTTTAGTTTTGACAATTTCGCTCCTCTAAATTGGTAATTTTTGTGCAATTTTATTCCCAAATTTTCCGAATATTCAAGATTTTTCGGGAACAAAAGTGAAAATAGTTCATGATTTTGAGGATAAAGCCAAATTAAGAAAAATGGGGACCAAAATTACCAAGTTAACAAAATAAACTTAGTTGACCTTAATAGACTTATGGTCTTAAACTAATAGACTTATTGTTGTTCTTTTATCTTCTAAGACAAATAAACTTAATTGGGGTAGCTAAATAATATATTATTGAACTAGCTAAACATAAATATACCTACTTGTTCAGATACCCCCATACTTATACTACCATCCGCCCCTGCATTGGCGAAACATGCAACCCCTAGAGAAAAGTCAGTAAAAATTTGGCTAAAGTGCTCCTGAAGTCCCTTATCTTTATTTAAAGTAACGAATTAGTCATTTATGTTTTTTTTTGTCCCAAATAAGTCCTTTATCTTTCAAATTTTTGACACATAAATTCTTTTCCGTTAACAGTGCTGATTTATGTGTCAAAAAAAGGATTTATGTGTTAAAAATTTGAAACATAAAGGATTGATTTGGGACAGAAAAGGATTTATATGTCAAAAATTTAAAACCTAAAGGACTGATTTGGGACAAAAAAAAGATAAAGGACCAAATCGTTACTTTAAATAAAGATAAGGGACCCCGGGAGCACTTTAGCCTAAAAATTTAGATTCTTCCATCCTCTGACAATACAACATTTAATAGATTGACACAATTTTTTTTTGCATATGCCTCCCTATAAATACTTGATTGTTCTTTCCATTATTGTCCATCACAACCCAAGACATGGCCTTTACACAATATTTAGTCTTTCTACTGCTTGGAATGGTTATGATTAGCACCACTCCCATGTTGGCTAACATGCCACTCACAACAACAACCAAGCCACCAACAGAGAAGAAAACCATAACTAAGCCACAAATATCCAAACCACAACAACCACAGTTAATGCCAAATAATGAGAATGAACCAGATGAAAAGCCACTACAAAAATACCAGTCCCCTCATGAAAAACTACTTTATCGAAAGCAACCACTTTATCAGAAGACACCATTAAACAAACAATATACTCTGGTCAAGGTACCACAATTAGAGAAACCACTACACTACTATCGCCTACGCCAAATTTATGACTCTACAGAATCATTGGGTCCACCAATTTATAGAGCTAAAATCCCGATTGATGCAGTACCATTGAACAACATGGTAAATGTTGATCTGCCAAACTAGGTTGTTGTTTATTATGCAGTTTTTTCTTTACTTTATTCCATTTTCTAGTTTTGGTGTGCTGCATGTAATTGTTAGTTATTTTGAAATTAATCTTGTTGGGACGAGAGTCATTATAATCCTGCTTTTGCATACTATTATAGATATTCCTTTTAATAAGATTGCTTTATTCCCTTTTTTTTATAATATTATTTTTGTTCATGGGTATTGGCCGAGTCCGCCACGACGTTTCTTTTGTTTCTCTTTCTTTTTTTATCAATAAAATTTAGGGGTACTCATTTTTCCTTCTTAATGCTTTTTCTGTATTTGAGTTTTCCATCAAAACAAGGCTCTATAAACCCTTGTTTAAAAAAAAATTCATTTTCCCTTTATTTTTAGAAAGCTCTTTCAAGTGGGGGCCTAAGTGGAATCATAGGTATTGTATCTACAATGTAAAGGGGCATTTTGTGGGGTGGTGCACTTGTGTGTTGCTTTATTCAAACTTATGAGTTCCTTTCGTTTAGCTTTAGCCGATGGTTGAGTGTCTTCTCAATCCGATCACAGAAGGAGGTTGGAAGTGTGTGTAATAATGATTATGAGCTAAATTCTTGTCTAATATATATTCTATTTATAAAAAGAGTTACATCTAATTTCCTTTTGATTATGGCTTTAACCTTTGTTTTGTTTTTTTTGACAAACACCAACTTAAGTTAATTCGTTCAAATAAGGTATCGGGATACAAATTTTTGAAATAAATTTAAAAATTTTAAAGCTAAAAATAACCTAAATATTACAAGACAATCTGCTTTGTGCATATTGTCCTTTCCTTCCTTCCGAAGTCATTTCAGTCCCTCCAAAAGAGCAACAACTTCTGCAATTTTTGGAGATGTAGTACCATTAAACCAAATTGAATTAGCTTTCACCAAAGCATCTAGCGCATCTCTTATACAACACCCCACACCAAACCCGTACTTAGACCCAAACACATCAACACCAACGTTTCTTTTCAACGATCCAACAATAAGTGCGATCCAACATGCATAGATTTGAATTACTTGTATCAACTGGCTCTCCGATAAAAACATTCGTGGTATGTTGAGGATGCTCCCAGTCTATTAAGTATTTGTAGCCTAAGTGAATAACAATGCGATCATAAAAGCAACAAAACATCTCCACGACTTATTGGACAAACGGTCGGGTCCGTCGGATTCGGTTTCAATAGGGCCAATCCAGCTGAAACCGTAGTCATATTAACAAGGCCCAAATTCGACCATATAGGGCTTGGGTATAGACGGATCGGTTTATTCGGGTGACGGGTGGATCGGTATGGTTTAAAACGGTTTTAGGCCATGTTGGACCAATAAAGTTTACTAAAAAACTGGATCAGTATAGTTTTAGCACCTGCCAATTAATTAAATTGCTATAACAATTATGGATCAGTATACTACTGTTTTGCACCCAACAATTATAATTAAACTGCTATAACTCAGATACAACTGTTTTGCACCTGCCAATTAATTTAAACATTCACTGCATATCTAAATTAACAACATTCTGCAACAGCAACAGCAACTAAATTAAGTATAGTTTTGCCTAAGCTAAATAACATTCAGCAACAGCAACTAAATTAACATAACCAGAAGTAACTAGCTACACAGTTTTAATAACTACAACAGAGTTTTACTTCAACATTACTACCAAGTTTTAATCAAAGGTAGCCAAGCCAAGCATGCATCAGCTCCCTACACCAAATCTACTTAATAATTAACTAATTATGTTCCAATTTGATTGGTTACAGTGCAAATGCACATACACCCATGCAAGGGGATCAACTTCCTGAAGAAGCTTAAGAACTCAGCTTCATATCCATATGAATCTGCATAAAAAATTGAAGCTAATAATGAGTAATGAGTAATGAGTAATCAAGCTTCAAAAAATTGAACTCAGCTTTAAAAACAACAAAATAGACTAATGAGTAATCAAGCACTAACCTTGTAAGATTGAAGCTAAAAGCCTATTGCACAACACTCTACTTGACATTCCATCTAATCTTTATATTCTTGTATCAAGGGATATAACTCTGCAAAATCTGAAACATATTTCATATTATCAATCCACAATCCAGACTAAAGCAAAACAGTGAACATAAAAGTAATGACACTCTTACCTCTTGATTTCCAACAACTCGTATGAAGAGATGGAATGGTTTGGAAGAATTTACATGTATGCAAAGCAAGCACTAGCTTAGGAAAAAAAAACTCAGAATTAAAAACATATTCTGCAAAAAACGCAGAATTAAAAACATATTCTGCAACAAACTCAGAATTTATTAGAACTAACTTACCATACCAGCTGGGTATATATGTTTAGAACTCGTCTCCAATCTTGACCAAAGTTGACAAGAAAAATAGCAATATTCTGCAAAAGGAAGAGAGTAGAACAATCATATCAGAAAAAAAAAAAACAAGAAATAGAACTCAATCTCATCATTTGATACAAGAATAATTAAAGTGGGGTGTAAACACTGTCTGGATACGGTACGCCTAGAAGGGGGGTGTAAAGTGGGGCTGTAATTGCTTAAGTAGGTACTTAAATCCCTCACCTTCCACAACTCTGAGGGGTTGCTCATCCATGGTAACAAAAGCAGATAAAGCCTTTTTACATGCTTCAACATTAAATCTAGTGCTTGTAGGGACTAAGCTACTACCCTCCCCACTCTTAAAGGTAAGTGTTGGCTGACTTGGGTCTCTATTTATATTATCAGGATTGTTAGGACAAACTTTCCAATGAGCATTAAGGTTAGTAGTACCATGTTGCTGCGAGTCAGCTCTGTATTTCTTGTTGCAATAGTTACAAATAGCTATTGGGTCATTTTGCTTATCTACAGTCCTAGTGAAATGCTGCCACGCATAAGATGTACGACGCTTACCATTAGCATTTTCTTTCCTCTTCTTATCATTAGGAAGAGGAGGTTTGGTGGCAATTGCAGTAGCTGCAGCTTCACCTTCTTTTTGGACAGCATTGGTGGTGTTTTCAGTCGCTTGAATGACATTTGGGGTTTGATCAGGCTGGTCCATTACTGAAGAATGAATCAAGCTTATTTATCTATCAAGTATTTAATAAATCATGTAGATGCATAAAGTAAACTAGAAAACAAAAAAAATAAGGAATCAAGCTTGGAGCAAACTCAAGCAAACACAAAGATATCATACTTAACTCAGCCGACACAAAACTAAACATAAGCAAAACAAATAACTAAACAAGCAAGTAATTATCATATCAAACACATTTAATACACAGAAAATCGATGCTTTAAATAAACATATCAAACACATTTCAGAAACCTCATTTTAAACGAAAATGGACAGAACATTCAGCCGATTCTTTAAATAAACAGTAAACCCTAAAATATATTTACCAAATAGTGGATGCTTCAATACGAAACCCTCAGCTGATTCTTGGATAGTCCTTCTTCACAAATAGTTAGATCCAAACCTCAAATCAACAAAAGATAAAAGAAATTAATGTTAGTAAGAAAACATTAAACAAGAAAGAAATATGGTGAAACAGAGGAAACAGAAGAGGAAAGCACAAAACACAAAACAGTAAATGGAGGAGCAAAGAACCCTAAAAAAAGCTAGATCAAAACCCTAAAAAGAAGAAAACGAAAGAGATGAAGAAGATGTGCTTTTCTTACTTACCGTAAACGTGGAAACAGAGGAGCGAAGAGTCACGAACGGAGATGGAGGAGCGAAGAACCCTAAAAAGAAGTTAGATCAAAACCCTAAAAAGAAGAAAACGAAACAGATGAAGAAGATGTGATTTTGTTACTTACCGTAAACGTGGAAACAGAGGAGAAAAGTGTAACATCCTCAAAATAATTAGGCGAATTATTTGGATGTTAACCCAGTGAGAATAATTGAGTACTTGACTGGTAAATTTATTAAGTGCTAAAATCATTTAATGGATGTCATTAGATCGTTAACCGGGTAATACGGATCAATGAAGTTTTGGATTCGAAATAAGGGATCAAGATCAATATGGTAATTGGACCACGCCACCACTTAATTATTAATTAATTATGTGTGTGTGTGTGTGTGTTGAAATAAAGGAAAGAATAAAAGAAAAGAGAGAAAGAAACGAAGCAGAGAAGAAAGAAGAGAAGGAAAGAAAGAAGAGAAGGGAAAAGGGAGAAGAAGGAAGAAGAGGAAGAGGAATCACCACACTCAAGCCCAACCTCTCAAATTTCATCACCATCATCCCCTCATCTCCCTCTACAAAACCCTATAGCTTGGTAAGTTTCCCCTCAATTTTTCCCCCTTCACATGGCCTACGAATTTCTAGGGTTTTTGGAATTGATTTGTTGAAATCTCAAGTTGTGAGCTGGAGGTAATGATTGATTCATGGTTAGGATCGAAGCCAAGAGCGGTGGAACGCGTTTGGGAGTTCGAAACGAAGTTAGGAGTGGTTCGCTGTAGTTTGGGTTCGATTCGGTGATTGTTCGTGTCTCGGTGATTTCGGATCGGCAACGACTCTCGCTACAAGGGTGAGTTTTACTCACGTTTAGGCTTATTCCGTTTTGAAACGAATTGTGTGACTTGTTTTCGAAAGATTTTGAGTCGAAAACGTTATTTTGAGATATACCGCGTTTTAATGAAATTAGTAATCGTTGAGTTTTTGATTGAATTGCTTGATTGATTGATGTTGATTGGACTGGTATATTGTCTGGCATTGTCTCTTTTTGAGTTAGGAATCGATCGGGGCGAGTTTCGGATCAATCGGGAAGTAAAATTTCACAAAACAGGGCATTTTGGCAATGCTGTCAAATGCGCACGATCCGTGCGTCCAGGGCGCACAAACCGTGCGCCTGGTTCTGCCCCCGTGTTTTTAAAATGTCCAACAGGGCGCACGACCCGTGCGTCCAGGGGCACGACCCGTGCGTCCAGGGGCACGACCCGTGCGCCCAGTTCTGTCCAAAATTTCAAAAGTGTTCAAAATGATTCCGTTACGATCCTAATCCTTTCCTAGTCCTTTCCTAACCCTTATATAATGATATTACGCTTATGATGCCACGATTTTGGGTGTGTCACAAAGGGTTTTATAAAACACGTTTGAATTTGAAATCGTTTCGAAAAACCGACTAATAGTACACGTGTGCGAATATGTTTTATTAATAATAAAACGGATTATGAGTCCTACGTGGTATGGTATAACTGACGCGGAATGATTATTATTCACTCGTATAAACCGGTGAATAATTCACGATATATATAAATTATATCGATTAAAGGAGTCGGCCCAATGTGGGTGGTTGTATATGATTGTAGATATATATAGTATATCGAGTTTGGGTGACGACCCATGTTAACATACTAGGCGGGGCAGTCATGATCCCTTACCTTAGGCTCTGTGCCATTAGGAAACACTATTGGTTATGGGGTTCGCCGGGATTAGCAGGTTTGCAGTCGGTGTTATGTTAAAAAGTTATGCGTTACGTTCACCGGGATTAGCAGGTTTGCAGTCGGTGGTACGTAAAAAGGTTTTATGGTACGGTTCACCGGGATTAGCAGGTTTGCAGTCGGTGTCGTACTGAATTAAAACCTTATAACACGGTCTACCGGGATTAGCAGGTTTGCAGTCGGTGCCGTGTCAAATTTTAAAAAGGGTTTCATAATTGAACCGAGAGTGTTAGTAGGGGTTTCGGTAGAACTCACTGAGATTGTATCTCACTGTTTAAATGTTGTTGCTTTACAGATAAACAGGGACAGAAGAAACCTCAGAGGCACGAGTAGGTGGCCCCGGGAGAAGGATGATGACTTAGCTTTATGTTTAAGTTTATTTTTCCTTCTGTTGTCTATGTACCACAACACTATGGCATTAGTGTTTTGTTTATCTTTCTTTCCGCTTTCTCGTATGACTCTGATTACCATAGTTGCTGACAGTTTATGGTCAAAGTACCGTATGGTCTTATTTGTGTATAAGACAGTTATGTTATATTTCAGCAAAAATTTTATAGTGGTATTCAGTGTCTGAGCAGGAAATATTATCTCTGATGTTTATTGATGTGCACTCGGATGTTTTTATCAAATAAATATAATGGGGTGTTACAATTGGTATCAGAGCGGTTCGACCTAGTCGGACTTAGCTTTTAGGGTCTTTGCTTTCTCCAGTCGTGATTTTCTTAGTATGCTATTAGACATTGAGCTTGATCAACTTAATACTTTGTGCATATTTCGCAGAATCATGGCCAGAAGAGGTAGAGGCGTCCCTCCTCCTGTTGATCCAAACATAGAATGGATGCAGAATGTCATTGAGAATCAACAAAAGATGATGCAGGATATGTTGCAAATGCAGTATGACCAAATGGGTCTGCAACAGCCCAACTTCCAACCTCATCAAGAAGATCCTAACCGGACATATTTCCGATTTCAAAAGATGAAGCCCCCGACTTACAAGGGAGGACCGGATCCAATGACTGCCTACTATTGGATTGATTCAATGGAGAAAATTTTTCAAACCTTGCAATGCGGGGAAGAAGAGAAGGTAATATGTGCGGCAAATGTGCTCGATGAAGATGCCCACACCTGGTGGTGTAATGCAAGACAAATGATGGAACTACAAGGGACTCCCCTCACTTGGGACAACTTCAAGGAATTGTTTCTGAAGCAATATTTCCCTTCGGTGAAGAAGCTGAGTAAACAAGCAGAGTTTGTGAATCTTAAGCAAGATGATTTGTCAGTTGGGGAATATGCTGCGAAATTTGAAAGACTGTCTCAGTTCTATGAGTTGGGGAGGTATGCCCCAAATGACATGTGGAAGATGCAAATGTTCAAAGAAGGTCTCCGAGCTGATGTGAGGCAAGGACTCAGTTCTTACACCTTGGTTAATTATCCTGCCTTAGTGCAACAAGCATATGTTGCTGAGGAGGACCTGAGGAAAATGTATGCTGAAAAGAAAGATTACTGGAAGGGTAAGAAAAAGGTTGCTGAATCTTCTACTCCGTCCAGGCCATTCAAGGGAAGTAATTATAAAGGAAAGCAGGTGCAATCCTTTGACTCACCAAAGTTCCGCAAATGTGAAACTTGTGGAAGATATCATCAAGGTGACTGTCGACAAAGGCCAAACCGGTGCTATCATTGTAACGAAGAGGGCCACTATGCAAATCAGTGCCCAACAAAGAAAAGTTTCCAAGGAGCCCCGAATGCGCCAAGGCAAGGACGGATCAACACATTGGATGCTCGAACCATCACACCTACTGATAATCTTCTGAGGGGTACGGGATCTCTTTTTAATAACTCAGTCAATATTTTATATGATTCCGGTGCAACTCATTGTTTTATATCACAAGCGTGTGTAGATCGGTTGGGATTAGCATTATCTGAACTATCTGAACCGATAACTATTTTAACGGCTGCCAAGGGTCGTGTCCAGACCCAATCATTGTGTGAAAATTGCCTACTTGTCATAGGGGACAGACAATTTGTTGTGAAATTTATCTGCTTGCCTATGAGGAGTATGGACATTGTTCTGGGTATGAATTGGATGGCTGAAAATCATGTAATAATCAACTGTGCCGACCGAACCATTAGCTTCACCTCCGAATCCCTAGGCTTGACACAGGCAGATTCTGAAGTGACGATCTCTTACACCGAAGCAAGCCAGTCATTATTCCAAGGTGCGGAAGCTATTCTTATTATGTTGTCTGCATCTACTGAAATGGGTTTAGACTTGTCATCTGTACAAGTGGTAAATGAATTTCTAGATGTCTTCCCAGAAGAAGTTTCATCCTTACCTCCTGACCGAGAGGTAGAGTTCTCAATAGAATTGATTCCTGGTACAGGATCAATCTCTATTGCTCCTTATAGGATGTCTCCTTTAGAATTGAAGGAATTGAAGTCTCAACTTGAAGAGTTAATATCGAAGAGATTTATCCGACCGAGTGCTTCTCCATGGGGTGCTCCGGTATTGCTAGTTAAGAAGAAGGACGGAAGCATGAGGTTGTGTATTGACTACCGTCAACTCAACAAGGTGACTATTGAAAACAAATATCCATTTCCAAGGATAGACGATTTGCTTGACCAACTTCGAGGTGCAGTGGTATTTTCAAAAATTGATTTGAGGTCGGGCTATCATCAAATAAAGGTACGAGCCTTAGATATTCCGAAGACAGCTTTCCGTACGAGATATGGACATTACGAGTTCGTAGTAATGCCCTTCGGTTTGACTAATGCTCCAGCGGTATTCATGGATTACATGAACCGAGTATTCCACACTTATCTCGACCAGTTTGTAGTAATTTTTATTGATGACATCTTGGTGTACTCTAAAACCATTGAGGACCATGTTCAATATCTCCGCATTGTTCTGAACGTACTCCGTGAAAAGAAATTGTATGCGAAGCCGTCGAAATGTGACTTCTGGATGCCGGAAGTAAAGTTTTTGGGACACGTGATTTCCCAGTCGGGAGTTGCGGTGGATCCCAGTAAGGTGGAAGCTGTGTTGAACTGGGAAAGACCAACATCTGTTACCGAAATTAGAAGTTTCTTGGGTCTAGCTGGTTACTATAGGAGGTTTATTCAAGGTTTTTCACAATTGGTCCTTCCACTTACTCGGTTGACTCGTAAGGCCCAACCGTTTACATGGGATGCCGATTGTGAGGAATGTTTTCAAGAATTGAAGGTTAGGTTGACTTCTGCTCCAATCCTAATTCTTCCAGATCCGTCTTTGGATTTTCAAATTTTCAGCGATGCTTCTGGGAAGGGTTTGGGATGTGTCCTCATGCAGAACCAACAAGTTGTAGCTTATGCCTCCAGACAGTTGAAGACTCATGAAGAGAATTATCCGACTCATGATTTGGAGTTGGCAGCTATTGTGTACGCACTAAAGATTTGGAGACATTACCTATATGGGTCCCGTTTCGAAGTCTTTAGTGATCATAAAAGTTTGAAATATTTATTTGAGCAGAAGGAGTTGAATAACAGGCAGAGAAGATGGGTGGAATTTCTGAAGGATTATGACTTCGAATTGAAGTATCATCCGGGAAAGGCTAATGTTATAGCTGATGCACTAAGTAGGAAATCCATTCACATAGCAAAGTTTATGATGCATGAAATGAAGTTGTTGGAGTCCTTTAGGGACTTAAATATGAATGCAAGATCGAGGAAGAACCGGTTAGTGTTGAGCCATATGAGGATCTCCAGTTCATTAAGGGATTCTATTCGCTTAGCACAGGAAATTGATGTAAAGCTACAATCGCAAAAAGTGTTGCCAGACTTTACCGAAGATAGTGATGGAGTGATTTGTTTCAACGGTAGGATCTGTGTGCCCGATAATGAAGATATTAAAAAGCAAGTGCTAGAAGAAGCACACCGAAGTTTATTTTCTGTACATCCTGGATCCACCAAAATGTATAGAGATTTAAAGCAGAGGTATTGGTTGGAAGGAATGAAGTCAGAGATTGCTGAATTCGTATCTCAATGCTTAACTTGCCAAAAGGTTAAGATAGAACATCAGAAGCCTGGTGGTCTGCTACGGCCACTAGATGTGCCAGTGTGGAAATGGGAAGACATTTCCATGGATTTTGTAGTGGCATTGCCAAGGTCTCAAGCCGGTAACGACTCCATTTGGGTAATTGTAGATAGGTTAACCAAATCAGCTCATTTTATTCCAGTTCGTTCGAGCAGTAAAGTATCCAAGTTAGCTGAGTTGTATTTAAAGAACATAATAAGGTTACATGGGATTCCTACCAGTATAGTGTCGGATCGAGATCCAAAATTCACTTCTCGATTTTGGAAAGCTCTGAATGAAGCAATGGGGACTAAAGTACTTCTTAGTACCGCTTATCACCCGCAGACAGATGGTCAGACCGAGAGGACTATCCAGACATTAGAGGATATGCTTCGGGCTTCGGTACTTGATAACGGGAAGAAATGGGAAGATCATCTTCCATTGGTAGAATTCTCTTACAACAACAGTTATCATTCCAGTATCGGAATGGCACCTTTTGAAGCCTTATATGGTAGGAAATGTAGAACTCCGTTGTGTTAGTGGGAAGTAGGAGAGAACCGATTGTTAGGACCCGAGATGATTCACGACAATACTGAAAAGATCCGCCAGATAAGGGAAAGAATGAGAGCTGCTCAGAGTAGGCAAAAGAGTTATGCCGACAAAAGGAGAAGGCCGTTCGAGTTTGAGACGGGTGATCATGTGTTTTTGAGATTATCACCAACAATTGGCACAGGTAGGGCATTACGGGTGAAGAAGCTCAGTCCTCGGTATATTGGACCCTTCCAAATTATCGAGCGAGTTGGGCCTCTTGCATACCGCATCGCCTTGCCTCCTCCATTGTCAAATTTGCATGATGTATTCCATGTGTCTCAGTTGCGAAAGTACATTCCCGATCCAAGTCAACCGTTAGATTTTGAAACGATTGACCTCCGACCGGATTTGTCTTTCAAACCTCATCCAAATTACATCATGGAACGTGGCGAGAGGACGCTACGGACAAAGTCAATTCCCATTGTCAAGGTGGTTTGGGATGGTTTTTCCGTCGAGGAAGCTACTTGGGAGTTGGAGGACGATATGCGGACCCAGTATCCGTATTTGTTTTCTTGAGGTACGTTGTGTTTAATTTTGAGGACAAAATTCTTTTAAGTGGGGGAGAATGTAACATCCTCAAAATAATTAGGCGAATTATTTGGATGTTAACCCAGTGAGAATAATTGAGTACTTGACTGGTAAATTTATTAAGCGCTAAAATCATTTAATGGATGTCAAGATCAATGAAGTTTTGGATTCGAAATAAGGGATCAATGAAGTTAACCGGGTAATACGGATCAATGAAGTTTTGGATTCGAAATAAGGGATCAAGATCAATATGGTAATTGGACCACGCCACCACTTAATTATTAATTAATTATGTGTGTGTGTGTTGAAATAAAGGAAAGAATAAAAGAAAAGAGAGAAAGAAACGAAGCAGAGAAGAAAGAAGAGAAGGAAAGAAAGAAGAGAAGGGAAAAGGGAGAAGAAGGAAGAAGAGGAAGAGGAATCACCACACTCAAGCCCAACCTCTCAAATTTCATCACCATCATCCCCTCATCTCCCTCTACAAAACCCTATAGCTTGGTAAGTTTCCCCTCAATTTTTCCCCCTTCACATGGCCTACGAATTTCTAGGGTTTTTGGAATTGATTTGTTGAAATCTCAAGTTGTGAGCTGGAGGTAATGATTGATTCATGGTTAGGATCGAAGCCAAGAGCGGTGGAACGCGTTTGGGAGTTCGAAACGAAGTTAGGAGTGGTTCGCTGTAGTTTGGGTTCGATTCGGTGATTGTTCGTGTCTCGGTGATTTCGGATCGGCAACGACTCTCGCTACAAGGGTGAGTTTTACTCACGTTTAGGCTTATTCCGTTTTGAAACGAATTGTGTGACTTGTTTTCGAAAGATTTTGAGTCGAAAACGTTATTTTGAGATATACCGCGTTTTAATGAAATTAGTAATCGTTGAGTTTTTGATTGAATTGCTTGATTGATTGATGTTGATTGGACTGGTATATTGTCTGGCATTGTCTCTTTTTGAGTTAGGAATCGATCGGAGCGAGTTTCGGATCAATCGGGAAGTAAAATTTCACAAAACAGGGCATTTTGGCAATGCTGTCAAATGCGCACGATCCGTGCGTCCAGAGTGCACGAACCGTGCGCCTGGTTCTGCCCCCGTGTTTTTAAAGTGTCCAACAGGGCGCACGACCCGTGCGTCCAGGGGCACGACCCGTGCGCCCAGTTCTGTCCAAAATTTCAAAAGTGTTCAAAATGATTCCGTTACGATCCTAATCCTTTCCTAATCCTTTCCTAACCCTTATATAATGATATTAGGCTTATGATGCCACGATTTTGGGTGTGTCACAAAGGGTTTTATAAAACACGTTTGAATTTGAAATCGTTTCGAAAAACCGACTAATAGTACACGTGTGCGAATATGTTTTATTAATAATAAAACGGATTATGAGTCCTACGTGGTATGGTATAACTGACGCGGAATGATTATTATTCACTCGTATAAACCGGTGAATAATTCACGATATATATAAATTATATCGATTAAAGGAGTCGGCCCAATGTGGGTGGTTGTATATGATTGTAGATATATATATTATATCGAGTTTGGGTGACGACCCATGTTAACATACTAGGCGGGGCAGTCATGATCCCTTACCCTAGGCTCTGTGCCATTAGGAAACACTATTGGTTATGGGGTTCGCCGGGATTAGCAGGTTTGCAGTCGGTGTTATGTTAAAAAGTTATGCGTTACGTTCACCGGGATTAGCAGGTTTGCAGTCGGTGGTACGTAAAAAGGTTTTATGGTACGGTTCACCGGGATTAGCAGGTTTGCAGTCGGTGTCGTACTGAATTAAAACCTTATAACATGGTCTACCGGGATTAGCAGGTTTGCAGTCGGTGCTGTGTCAAATTTTAAAAAGGGTTTCATAATTGAACCGAGAGTGTTAGTAGGGGTTTCGGTAGAACTCACTGAGATTGTATCTCACTGTTTAAATGTTGTTGCTTTACAGATAAACAGGGATAGAAGAAACCTCAGAGGCACGAGTAGGTGGCCCCGGGAGATGGATGATGACTTAGCTTTATGTTTAAGTTTATTTTTCCTTCTGTTGTCTATGTACCACAACACTATGGCATTAGTGTTTTGTTTATCTTTCTTTTCGCTTTCTCGTATGACTCTGATTACCATAGTTGCTGACAGTTTATGGTCAAAGTACCGTATGGTCTTATTTGTGTATAAGACAGTTATGTTATATTTCAGCAAAAATTTTATAGTGGTATTCAGTGTCCGAGCAGGAAATATTATCTCTGATGTTTATTGATGTGCACTCAGATGTTTTTATCAAATAAATATACCGGGGTGTTACACAAAGAGTCACGAACGGAGATGGACGATAAACCACGGTGGTACGCTGAATCTCTTCATCTCCGTTCGTGAGGAGTTGGAGGAGCGAAGAAGAAGTGAAGAACCACGGTGATGGAGGAGCGAAGAAGAAGTGAAGAACCACAGTGATGGATGACAGAAGAAGAAGTGAAGAAGGACGGCAATGGAGGGCGAAGAAGAAGCGATGAAGGACGGCGATGGAGAGCGATGGAGCAAGCACGCGAAAAGGAATTAGGTTAGGGATTGTTTTTGTGAAATTGTGATGAACTGAAATTAGGGTATTCAGTAAATCAGTATTGTATGCGTGAATTATTAGGAAATTAGGAAATTTTAAGTGGGTATTGTAACAAACGGTCGGGTCTGGTTCTATATGGGTTGGTATTTTCCCATCCAGGCCCAACTGTTTCAAACCATTATAGCCCATATTTGTAACCCGTGAACCCGTTAAACCATTTAAACCCGTAATTCGGTTTCAACAAACACGGGTGGGTCGGGTTCACGGTCGGTTTGGACATTTTGTCCAGCCCTACCATTGAACAACATGGTAAATGTTGATCTGCCAAACTAGGTTGTTGTTTATTATGCAGTTTTTTCTTTACTTTATTCCATTTTCTCGTTTTGGTGTGCTGCATGTAATTGTTAGTTATTTTGAAATTAATCTTGTTGGGACGAGAGTCATTATAATCCTGCTTTTGCATGCTATTATAGATATTCCTTTTAATAAGATTGGTTTATTCCCTTTTTTTTATAATGTTATTTTTGTTCATGGGTATTGGCCGAGTCCGCCACGACGTTTCTTTTGTTTCTCTTTCTTTTTTTATTAATAAAATTTAGGGGTACTCATTTTTCCTTCTTAATGTTTTTTCTGTATTTGAGTTTTCCATCAAAACAAGGCTCTATAAACCCTTGTTTAAAAAAAAATTCATTTTCCCTTTATTTTTAGAAAGCTCTTTCAAGTGGGGGCCTAAGTGGAATCATAGGTATTGTATCTACAATGTAAAGGGGCATTTTGTGGGGTGGTGCACTTGTGTGTTGCTTTATTCAAACTTATGAGTTCCTTTCGTTTAGCTTTAGCCGATGGTTGAGTGTCTTCTCAATCCGATCACAGAAGGAGGTTGGAAGTGTGTGTAATAATGATTATGAGCTAAATTCTTGTCTAATATATATTCTATTTATAAAAAGAGTTACATCTAATTTCCTTTTGATTATGGCTTTAACCTTTGTTTTGTTTTTTTTGACAAACACCAACTTAAGTTAATTCGTTCAAATAAGGTATCGGGATACAAATTTTTGAAATAAATTTAAAAATTTTAAAGCTAAAAATAACCTAAATATTACAAGACAATCTGCTTTGTGCATATTGTCCTTTCCTTCCTTCCGAAGTCATTTCAGTCCCTCCAAAAGAGCAACAACTTCTGCAATTTTTGGAGATGTAGTACCATTAAACCAAATTGAATTAGCTTTCACCAAAGCATCTAGCGCATCTCTTATACAACACCCCACACCAAACCCGTACTTAGACCCAAACACATCAACACCAACGTTTCTTTTCAACGATCCAACAATAAGTGCGATCCAACATGCATAGATTTGAATTACTTGTATCAACTGGCTCTCCGATAAAAACATTCGTGGTATGTTGAGGATGCTCCCAGTCTATTAAGTATTTATAGCCTAAGTGAATAACAATGCGATCATAAAAGCAACAAAACATCTCCACGACTTATTGAGTAACACCCTTTTCGGGAATCACAATATCTAAACTCGATTTAAGGCAATATGTTCTTGTAGAAATCTGATACCACCCTTAAAATTTTAAAAGACAAACACTAGTGCAAAAAAGACATTTAAAATCGATTATTTTGGACATTTAAGATTAGTTATTTGTGACATTCAACATGAGTTGTTTAAACGACCGATTTAAGTGTGCCTTTGTTGTCGGAAAACATACATTTTAAATTGGATGTTTAAACAACGAATGTTGAATGTCCGGAAAAATTACATTGAAAATCGGTTATTTAAACAGTTGATGTTGAATGTCCTAAAAAATGACATTTAACATCGGTTGTTTAAATAACCAATTTTGAATGTCTACTTTTTTATTAAAAAGAATATGTATCTGCTTTAAACAGATACAGATATAACAATCATTATCTTTCATCACTTTCTTTTGATATTTTTTGGATAGGTGAATAAGATTACATTGTCATACATGGCCAACCTAAGGGCTGCACAATACAATCAAATATGTATTATAAAATCTAGTACATAAAATTATAGAAAAAAGCGGCAGGCCGAACTATCTTTTTTTGGGCAAATATAAGGAATGAAGCATCGTTAAAACCATTTGATGTTAAAAACATCAAGAAGGAAAAAAGGACTTCCCCCAACTTTTATTAAAAAAATAGAAAAAAGAAGAAAGACAGAAGAGATGCCAAGGGGGGACTAGACCAATACCCTTTGCAAGGAAAGAAAATAAAGTCGAAGCAATAATAGGGATCCCCTAGCTTCTCACGGCGAAAGACACCCTAAAACAATCCACACTAGAGACAAAATATAAGATAATTTAAAAGACTAAATTACAATATCCAGGTCCAAAAGAGACCGAGACAAAGTTTGCCCTTGAACGAGTATTATAGCCAACAACCAATTTCTTTTTTTGCCGCAATTTCGTCTTTTGTGCCTTGGACACCACCGGTTCAAAATTGTTATATTGTGCATTTGTTACATGGGAATCGATCGGTAGCCATAGGATTACCAACCTCATTTAACACATCACCCCAAAATTATCCTAATATTCTCTTGTCAGATACTACTACCGGATTAGAAGTTGCAGTTGACATTGAGGCATTTAGCGAATCTAGCCTGGTGGGAGGTTGAGTAGGGGATGACTCAATATCATCTAACACATCACCCAAAAGTGTTCCTACTATTCTCATGTCAGCTGCTACTACATGGTTAGACGTAGCGTCAGACGAATCTAGCTTGGTAATAGGAGGTTGAGTGAAATATGAACCAATGGAATCACTCCAGTGACTACTAGCGTGTGCGCTGGAGTGAATAATTGGAGTTTCAATATAACAAGGCAAATTTTCTCTCGAGGCCCCTTTACTTATTTTCAGATTTGGAATAGGTCCCTTAAGTTTTTTTGTCTCGAATAGGTACCTTATGTTTTAAAATTAATGCACTGTTACCCTTTTTCACTGTTTTTGTTTAACTCTGTTATAAAAATGTCTAAATGGAAGTTAAGGTGGCTATTTTTTATACTTATGTGGCGATTTTATTTGCTGAGTCATTATTTTTCAATTGATTTTTTTAATGAAAATAAAAACCCCCAAACTAAAAATTAATTGTTCTTCTTCCTTATGTAAAAACCCAGAATTAACGATGCTAGCTTTGATGAACAGAGGCATTTAACAATCCAAATAGTCGATGGTAGTTTTGATTTTACTTTTTGGTCTTTAATTTTGGGTTAAAAACAAATTTTGCTTTGAACAAATTACAGATTTCTTGTCTTTCTTTTATGGGGAAAAACGATGGTAGCTTTTGATTAACCCTGAACAAATGAAAGAAGATGAAACCGCAGGCAAAGAAATTGCAGACCAGTTACGGAAGGTGAAATTGCAGGCAAGAACGCTAAATCACAGGCAAGAACAAAACCTAGAAATCGTAGGCATGAACAAATTGCAGATTTATAGTAAAAAAACGAAATCCTAGACAAGAAATCGCTTTACAAGCAGCAACAATAGCTTTACAAACCCTAGAAACTGCAGAAGCCTCTAAAAACCATTAAACAGAATCAACCATTCTGGATGTGAGAAGGAATAGGGATAGAAGAAATCGTTGGAATGAATCCAATGATATTGTTGCAGTTTTTTTTCTCATTACACGATTGATGCAAACAAAAACCACGCACTGATTTAAAAAAAGAAGGAAAAGAACAGAATTGAAGAAACCCAAATTTTGAATTTGGGGATGGATGACATGAGAAGATGATTCAGAAATCCAGATTTAGAAAACCTAGATTTTTTACTTATTAGTAATTGTACTGGACTGGATGCAAATCTCAGTCGAGTAGTATATCGAGATGCTCACCAAGATGACAATATGGACTCGGCGATGTGAGAAATGCGGGTAGGTCGCCTCCTGCAAGCGCTCTGATGCCCAAGTCAGTCCATAATAGAGATGGACCATATGTGAGTAGTGGAGAAGGCATACCTTTCTTTAGAAGTGAGTGGTGGTATATATAGTAGAGTAATGAGCTTACCCTAGAAGCTTCCCAAAGTTGGGCTAGCGCATTCAAGTATTGGGCTGGCTTGAATTTGGCCCATTTCATTGTCTTTGACCAGTCTAGAACAGTTGCCCCCAAGTCGGTTGAACATGCTGTGAGGCCGAATTATGAGCAAAGTATTCTTCGTAGGTTAGCCAGCCTGCAAAAGTTAGCTAACATTGATAGAAATATGAATCCACGTGACCTAGCTGTAGGTGTGTTACCCTTGTTATTTTGTACACTGGAAAGAACGAGGTGTTGCAGGTGTTCTTTTTGTTGAGGCAAAATCCCTTGTGACGGTTTATATGGAAACAAACCATTTTGATTGGTGTTTAAGTTATCTGACCCATTATGGATCTAATGGTTTTCTTGAGTGATCTAAAGTGCAGGAACTATTCAATGAAATCTCAAGAAGATAGTGTGCTAAGATAGCACCAGATGAGAAGGCATAATTGATGCATTAGAAGAAAAGTATAAAGGCTTTGAGGTCATAGGAAGATAGAAGAATGAAGACAGCTATAATGGATTCTCATATGTGAAGACAATCTTCAAAGAGCCTCTCAAGATGAGTAGGGTATATTAAGATCTTTTCAAGATGAGAAGACATAAGCTAGAGCACCTTTACAAGTTATGAAGACTCTCCTCAAGAAGCCCCATAAAAAAAGAAGGCTTAGCAAAGCCTTAGAAGAAAAGAATGATGGTCAAAGAGGTCGTAAGAAGATGGATAAAATAAGATAGCTATTGTGGTTTCTTAAGATGAGAAGTTGTTTCTTCGGGAAGCCTTTCAGGAAGATTAGGTAGTAAGAAGCTTCTCAGATAAAGAAGACACAAGCTATATTGCTTCTCAAGATGAGAAGATGGGTTCTTCATGACGCCTAACAATGAGATAACAAGAATAAGAAGTTTCTCAAGATGAGAAGACACAATCCATATAGCCTCTCATGATAATAAAAGCCTAGTCAAGATACTTCAGCAACATTAAGAAGACATAGACCATGATGTATTACAAGCAGAGAAGTCATCAAAACAATCTTCAGAAGGTACTTCAGAAGATTGCTCAGAAGACATGTTCAGAAGCTACTTCGCTCAGAAGCTACTTTGTTCGGAAGCTACTTCACTCAGAAGCTACATCGTCCAGAAGAGACATTCAGAAGGTCTAAATCAGAAGTTGAAAGAAGTGCCGCAGAAAAGACAAATGACATCTATAAAGTGTTGCAGAATTCTGCAGAGTACAGAAAGTGCTGCAGAAAAGTGCAGCAGAATTTTGGGAAAGTGTCCCAACAGCTCCAAACGGCTATATTGACTTTGGGGACTATATCCAACGACTCTTTTGGGCTAAAACCTCTATAAATACCATATGTAAGACCTCATTCAAGGTGTGAGAGTTGATGGTAAGTTTGGGTCAATATTTCCTACCATATGGCTTCTAACTTAGCTTCTCAAGCTAGTGTAGAAGCTTCTGAAGTTAGTCTCCTTTCTCAACCATACTCAATGGGCTTACAAACTAATATGGGAATATTTTGAGTATTTAATAGCTATGGAACGTGTATATTGAGAGTTATCATGTAAACCTCCAAGCTAGTGTAGTTCCCAAACAACCCAAACACTTACCTAGTTGTTGTACCTTCCTAACATGGCATGGGTTTGCTTGATTGTTAGTGAAGAGGGCTAAGAAGTTGTTCTTAGAGGTAAAGTTGCTAGACTTGAAAAAACTAGTGGAACGGTAGCTAGGTTGTGGATGAAATCTAGCATTTAAGTTGCTAGAACTTGGACAAAACTAGTGATATAGTAGATAGAGCTGTAGAAGAAAATTATCATGTGCTTTAGGCTTTCGTGGCTTGTAAAGTGTAAACTATTCGAAAAATAGTGGAAATACGCACTGGGTGTGGGGAGTGGATGTAGCCCTTGTTGATTGGGGTGAACCACTATACTTCTTGTGTGTCCTTTACTGTTTTCTTATGGTTTGCATCTCTTAGCACTTTTTTATAAAAGAAAACCTCTTTTACGCTATTGTAAGAAGTCCGACATAAAAGGCTTCTTACAATTTCAAGTTGAAATACTTGATCTATCTCTTCATACACACCTCAGCCCTCTATATCTTCCTAACGAAGCATTCACATCACCAAACATCATCGCTAGTGTAAGAAGCAAAAGACACACTTACATATTATCTATCAAAGTGTCTTCTTACACTGTCCAGTCTCTAAGAAGATACAATACTCATATATCTCCAATACTCTATATCTTCTTGGCTCGGTGACTTACCTATCATCAACCATTGTCTCTATGTCTTTAGATGACTATAGATGACTATCATATTATAAGAAAGCAAATAGCTTCAAAGCCTTCAAGTTCAATTATCTTGGAAGTCTATTTGATATTCTATTAAGTGATTCGGTTGATCAAAGTAAAAGAATTTTAAAAGGGTCACATTTCAACCCCCTCTTTCTTGTGACTCCAGTCGACTTTTAATCACTTCACTTTTAGCTGCATTTGAGCCCTGTGACGAACATAAATTATGGTAGTGTATACCTCATCGGGGGCTGGATACGTGTATGAAGTCCTGAAGTCCTTCTTATCTAGCTCACAGGCCTAGAAGTGAAGTCGGGCTTTCGAAAAGGTAAGTCACATGTCGATGAATCTCTCCCTCTATGAGGTGAGGAGGACAAAGCAACAACCTTGTGGAAGTTTGGGGAAGCATTCGGTCGAGGTATCTTGACGATCTCGTGGATGTCAAAGTAATGTATGGAAGTCTTGACGAATGCGGTTTTAGACCTTTTCTCCATAAATGTTGACTGAAGTGCTTTTGTCCCATTAATGATCCTGGTAGGTGGTAGCTCAAGTTTCTTTTACTCGGAGTCTAATGCATGGGATGACCCTGAGATTGTGGAGGGATGTGCAGTAAACCTGTGACCCACACTTTTCATGGTGTTTTCCAATAAGCAATGAGCCGAGATACTAAGCAACAAGCTGATTTCTCAATTGAATCCTGAAAGAGAATAAGTGAACATGACATTGAATTCCTCCAGCCCTGTTTATCGAGTGCTCAAATTGGATTTAATACGGACCGAAGAGTTCGCCTTGGTTATTTCCTGAAAAGGAGTAAGCGAACTTGACGTTGAACTCCTTTAGTCTAGTTTACCAAGTGCTCGGCATAGATCTAACTCGGACTAGAGAGTTCGTCTTTGTTCTTTTACTAATCAACGGATGTGATAAACAATATTCATTGAAGTGGCGAGCGCAATGTCGTTGATCCTAAGCTCCGAAACAGTAATGTTAGGCGACCCGATGGACCGATTTGAAGCTGACTTGTGGCATCTAAGTCAGTCAGGGGATTTTCAACAATGAATATTTTGAAGGCTGGTACCAATATTTTGCACCAAATAGATGTGCGTGACTATCCCAAACTGTATCTAAAGATGGGTAGCCCCCTTGTGTTCTGGTGTGCATGTCGATTTAGTGAAGCCGTTCCTAGTGGAACAGTCTTGGGCTGGAGGTTGACATGCTCTCGCTGAGAGTTGAGTATACTTCCTTGGCTGAGTAAATTTCGTTTGTTGAGTAAACTTCCTTTGACTGGGGCGTCAAGATGACACAAACAAGTAGCCCCCCAAGCATATCAGGGCAGGTAACCAGTATTGGCCGCATGGTGCTTGGTCCAGAAGTTTCGTGATACCATGATTCTGGGTTATGACCGTTGATCACTTTGTGATGACGATTTCGTGGCAATTCATCATCCAAATGGCTTTACTGTGTTGTACAGAGTGGCCGATTTGGTACCAAGCTATTGGAAAAGTAGGCTGTGTAGGTGTGGAAAGAAAATAATGGCGTGGCCTTTTGTAAACTGACTTGAGAGCGAGCCCTTGGGTGAACAACCTGAGCTTGTTTGAAGGCAATATGGATCTTTCTGATTAAAGATTTTGAATGATCGACTTGCCCCCTGGTCTAGCCGAAGCGGGACGTCGAAGTCGGCCTCATAAAAGTGTATGTTTGCTGGACGAGTTGTCCCCCATGGGTCGTCAGTGATCCTTCTGAGTTCTTGCTTTTGAATCACTTGTTAGCAGATTTGGGATGATCGGTTACTGTCAATATGAGGGGTCAAGGTTGATCTTGTTGGGCTGGTTGTGTTGCTGATCGATGACAATACGTCAGCCACGCAAGAGGTTCCCCAGGAATATCAAGGCGACCCTATGAAGGAGAGGCAGCAAATCGTTTTGGTTCTACAATATTATTGGCCTTGGCGGGTTGAGGTAGTAAGTCGTACTCTACGGTACCAGGTAAATAATTCCATACACGTTTGACTGCTGTAAGGTGCCAAAAATTGGCTAGTAGATATGAGGTTCAAGAAAAACATCTGAGTCATGCTTGCTTGGTTTGCAATTAGATGGCGTTGGCGTGAGGAACTCTTTGCAATCTGTTAGTTCTGCCCAGGCTAAAAGATCACAAATATACTTTGTTGTGTAAGTAACATGGACCAATTAGGAAGGTGCGTGACTTCAAGGACCAAGAAGTAGCTGGACTTCCCAAGGTGCTTCAATGCAAATGTGGCATGAAGTTTGTCTATGATGAAAAAACAAGGAGCGTGGAGGACCCTGTGATGAGAATATCTTCGACATAAACCAAGGCACATAGCTTAACTCCTTTGTCATGGAGAATAAAGAGAGGGCGGTCATAGTTGTTGGCTTCTATCTTAGGTGACCGCGTACATCAAGTTGCTGAAAATAGAAGGACAACCAGGGCCATGAAGGCGGCTCGAACGCACCAACCAAGCATGAATCCGAACGAGAGACGGATGAGAACCCTTCAGACTAGGGAATTGTTGGAGGTCGGGCTCAGGAGCAGGGAAGTGACAATCAAGTGGTGCAAGGGATGAATGACAACCATGTTGAGCTCTAGACGGACTAAACTTGAGTCTTTATTATTATCTCTATATGGTTCATAACTACTTGCCCTCTTTTATGTAGAGGTTCTGTAAATGTTATTCAGATGTTGAGGAGAGCGACTGGTAATGTTGTTTCATTTAGCACGTTGATCAGCGGTCGTACGCGGGTCAAAATAATTATAAAGATATAAAATATAGTACAACGAAGTTAACCTTGGTCGTCTCACAAGGACATCTGAATTAAAGACTACCAGAATCAAGAACGAAAGTAACAATAAAAGGGGTTTTTTTTGGAATTCTCATCAGTTCTAAAATAAAGATTCGTGCAAGGTTTGACAATTCTTGATTGATCATAAACTAATAAACATGCGTTAATCAGCTCATACGAATTCGCACCGTTTTAAAGCAAGCATCAAAATAGTGTGTTCAATCAATCATGATAGTGAACAAGTGTAACACCCCGAAATTAATTAAATAGTTATTTAGTATTTAGTTAATTAATTAAATAGGAGTTGGTGATAGAAATAATAATAATAATAATAATAATAATAATAATGATAATGATGATAATAATAATAATAATATTGGGTGGTTTTAATTATTTAGAGGGTAGTGATATTTAATTATTTAAATGGGCTTAAGTGGACGGAGGCCCGTGATCCAGGCCCAGGAGTGACCTAGGCGCATGTGACTAGGGGTTGGGGGAGAGGCGCCTCACTTGAGAGAAAGAGTGAAGGGGCGTGAAAAAGAAAGGAGAAGAAAGCGTGAAAGAGAGAAAAAGAAAAGAAAACGCAAAGGAGAGAAAGAAAGAGAAGAAAAATAGCGCAAGGGAGAGGAGAGGAGAAGAGAGAGGCGTAAATCCCAAGGAGGAGAAGAGGAGCTCAGTTGCCGTGGTTACTCGGTGTGCACGTGGAGGGGTCCCTGTCTTCGGTGAAACTAAGGTAAGGGTGGGTCTTGCCTTATAATAGGGAGCATAATGGGATGTATGTAGGGGTTAGATCCTATGTCCTGTTTATATTGATTTTTATGTTGTTTATGATATATGAGTATGTTGTTATTATTGTTGTTGCCCGTTGTGATGATATGCGAATTGTTGCTCTGTAAGGTGAATTCCGAATAGCATGCTAAGTGCTCGAATAAATGCATAATATGTAATTTGATGTTGGTGGTGTGATTGGTGCGTAATTGATAAATTGTGCTACTCAAAAGATTCGGTTGTTATGTTATAGGCGCATAGGGCGCCATATGAGCAGGTGTTGTTATTGCTGAATTTGATGTTTTAAGTGTTGTAGGCGCATAAGGTGCCATGGTTGTGATTTTAGTGTTGCTGGAAACGGTTGTTTAGGTGCGGAATTCGGCGCCCTTGAGTGGGGTGCCCTGCGCCAAGTTTTGACGTTGTTGGAATTTTGGCCACGGAAGTAGGCGCCCTTGTGCTAGGCGCCCCGTGCCAAATTATTGTGTTTTGGCTAAGTGTATTTTGTGTCGTGTTTGTGTGCCATGTGCTAAGTGTATTTTGTGTTGTGTTTGTGTGCCAAGTGCCAAGTCAGTGTGTGTTGGTGATGCTTTGGTGTGGGTGTGTGCATAGACGCCTAGGGCGCCATGGTGATGGTGATGATGGTTGTTCATATGGTTTTGGTAATTTCGAATAAAATTGACTTTTGGGTGAGTGAGGATTTTAGATGGTGGAAAAGAAATATAATTTTGATGTTTTAAAATTGAGAAAAATTGATGTTTGGGCTGAATTTGTGTAAACATCTGGTTCTGGCAGTGTTCTGGGCGCCAGGTGCCCTGTGCTGGGCGCCAAGGGCGCTGTGTGTGTGGCTGTGCAGTGTGGCGCGCGCCTGGGCGCTGGGCGCCTGCGGTGCGTGTGTGTGTTGCGCGCCTGGGCGCTGGGCGCCTGCGGTGCGTGTGTGTGTTGCGCGCCTGGGCGCTGGGCGCCTGCTTGCGTGCGTGTGTGTGTGGCGTGCGCCTGGGCGCTGGCGCCTGTTGTGCGCGCGGATGGTGCGTGTGTTGCGCGCTGGGCGCCAGTGCGCGTGTTGCCTGGTGCCTGGGCGCCTAAGGCCCCAGTTTTCAGCAGTGTTGCCTAATTTTTCCTAAACTTGTTTTTAACGTAACTTTTGACTCGGGTGTCCGTTTTAGGTGGTTCAAAGTGCGTTACGACGCTCATTTAATTGCCTATCTCTTTATCCAGGCCAAAACCAAAACTTAATATTTTTCCCTGGTCGTTTTCTGAAAGTCCCAAGTGACTGTGTACTAGTTGTTGTTTGGATTGGGAATCGCTACTGTTTCTTTTAAATAAAATGTTGGTGTTCTTCGTGAGATTAAGGTACTGTTCCTTGTATTTTAAATGGTGTTGTCATGGTGAAAGTAATGTGCTGTGTAACAGTGTGGTGTGCAAATATATATATATATGGTGTATATTATTATTGGTGAATGGGGTCTGTGATCCTCTGTTGGGTGTTGGTGAACTAAACAAACTGTTGGTGAATTAAACAAACTGTTGGTGAATTAAACAAACTGTTGGTGAATATGCTATGGCATACTTTTATTTGGTGATTCTGGTGTGTGATGCATTGTCATGGTGTCGCATAATCATATGCATGATTTTGGTGAATAGGCTTCGGCCTCGGGCTTCGGCCTTATTATAAATTTTGGTGAATGCCCTCAAGGCTCATTTTTGGTGAATGGATCCACATGCATATGCCCAGTGGAGTTTTGGGTTGCATCTCATACATTAAACATACAGTTGGCGAATGTTTTGGTGATTATTTATTTGGTGATTGTTTGGTGATTACTTTTAATTGGTGATTGTTTGGTGAATATTTAGTTGGTGATGAATTGGTGATTAATTTCGATTGACTGAACTGGTGATTAAAGTGAATATTGCTGTGATTGATGTAGTCCTGTATCCGTACATACTACTCCTTATGTACTTTATTATAGGGTTTGAGACTCACCCCTTTTGTTGATTTTTACTTTACAGGTAACCGTACTTGAAGGCTTTGACCTTCGTTTCCTTGAGTTCGAGTCGCTCTGATACGTAGCACCTGGGGGGCGTCTTATTAGATAGTGATTTTGTCTTGTACGACTTGTTGGATTTTATTTTAACGTTGTAATTGTATTTGTGAGTAATGGCCCGCCCATGATGCCACGTAATGATTTTAATTTAAGTTAAACAATTGACGTGTTTTTTTGAAGTAAATGTAGCATTCCGTTGATAAGTCTATTTTTACAGTCTTTTTAATAGATATTTTATTAAGTCTTTTTAGTATTTTAATTATATTTTTGAGCTATTTTACTGCAAATGTTTACTTTTTATTTTCAGGTTTTATTTTGAAGCAAAAGCAAAAATATGAGCTAAAATGAAGAAACTTAGGAAATATTTGAGGAGGAACAAGTTTTAAGACAACAGCAGCAAAACTGGCGCAAGACAGGCACACAGGGCGCCAAGCAGCACACGCACGACCCTGAGTGTACCACGCACGACCCTAGTGCAAAATTGGCGCACGACCCTGGCACATAGGCGCACGACCCTGGGGAAAAACTAGCACAGAACTGGCGCACGACCCTGAGTGTACCACGCACGACCCGTGCGTGTCTCCAACTGAAGATTGCCCATTTTGGCAGAGCTGGGCGCACGACCCATGCTTGCCAGCAACGCAGCACAGCTGTTGCCAGCACAAGGCGCACGACCCTGGCACCATAGGCGCACGACCCTAGTGCAAAACTGGCGCAGAGCAGCCAAAATTGACTGGCCAGGGCGCACGACCCTGGCACCAGACAAGTCAATTTTGGCTGCACCCACTTGCTGATGGCTTTCCCTTGCCACTTGATTTGCCACTTTTTTTATGACCATTTTGCCCCTCCTCTCAAGTGCCTTAGACCTAATATTTTCCTATAAATAGAGGCTTGATCCTCACTTGTAAAGAAGCTTAAATTTTGTGAGAAAAATCCATGACAAGGTTTCCTCTAAGATTCATGACTTCACTTTAATTTCTCGCTTTTTACTTTCTCGCTTTTTACTTTCTCGCTTTTTACTTTCTCGCCCTTTTATTTTCCAAGTCATTTACTTTCCTTGCTATTTACTTTCTTGCCCTTTTATTTTCCAAGTCATTTACTTTCCTTGCTATTTAAATTCTCGCTCTTTACTTTTCGCTCTTTACTTTTTCCCTGCTATTTACTTTCTTGCCTTTTTATTTTCCAAGTCATTTACTTTCATTGCTATTTAATTTCTCGCTCTTTACTTTTCGCTCTTTACTTTTTCGCTCTTTTATTTTCCTTGTTATTTACTTTTTGCCCTTTAAATTTCCAAGTCAAGTAAACTACTGGCAAGTCAAGTAAATTACTGGCAAGTCAAGTAAATTACTGGCAATTTACTTTTCAAGCAATTTACTTTCTTGTCATTTACAATTCCGCTATTTATAATTTTGCACTTTACCGCTTTCTTTTATTTCTCGCTATTTAACTTTATGTTTTCTTCTTTTATTTTCTTTTCTCCTCATTTGTCTACAATGATCATGAGTGAGTAGACTTTGCTAAAACATTCCTTCTTTCTAAAAACACTTTCTTTTCAGTTAATCAACTTTGAAAAATTAGATTGGTATTCACCTAGGCTCTCCCTGTGGATCGATAACTCTTTTATTACGCGATACGACTCGTGCACTTGCGAGGCTATCAAGTTTTTGGCGCCGTTGCCGGGGAGGCAGTGATATTAATTAAGTTTTTCGAAACCGGTTATACTGAAACTTTATTTTCTTTATTTTTTCTTTTTCTTCTCTTGTCCCTCGAATGCGAAGAACCAGAAGTTTCGGTGAAACTGTTTCACAAATTCCCGAAATCGAAAGGTTCTTACATAGAAGGAGGAGAGAAATTCCCGATAACCAAATGGCGGCTAATGAAAATCGTGCTCTCAAAGAGTACGCAACACCTTCAGCAGAGCCATCGGCTGCCATTGTACATCCAAATGTAGAAGCAAATAATTTTGAACTCAAAACATCTCTACTTTCGATGGTACAACAAAACCAATTTTCTGGTTCTCCCACGGAGGACCCAAATCTTCATATTTCAATCTTTCTTGAATACTGTGGAACTCTCAAATTAAACGGGGTACCTCCGGATGCCATAAGACTAAAACTCTTCCCTTTTTCATTAAGGGATAGAGCTAGAGCATGGCTACATTCTTTGCCTTCGGAATCCATTACCAACTGGAACCAGCTGAAACAAGCTTTTCTTACTAAATTCTTTCCCCCGAGTAAGACAACTCAAATGAGAAATCAAATTACTCGATTTTCTCAAAACGACGGGGAATCTCTTTATGATGCTTGGGAACGTTTCAAAGAAATGTTAAGGCTATGCCCCCATCATGGACTAGAGAAATGGCTTGTTGTTCACACTTTTTATAATGGATTACAATATGCAACAAGAATGACTGTTGATGCAGCTGCAGGTGGAGCTTTAATGAACAAAAATTTTACCGAAGCCTACGCACTCGTTGAAGATATGGCTCAAAACCATTGTCAGTGGACAAGTGAGCGAGCCATAACGAATAAACCAGCCTCATCAAAAGAGCCAGGTAAGTATGAAATATCTGTTGTTGATCATCTTGCCTCAAAAGTGGACGCACTTTTTCAAAAATTTGAAAAATTAAATATAAGTGCCGTCTCACAAACTACTTCTCCTATTACTCCACCATGTGAATTATGTGGGGTTGTTGGCCATATTGGAGCTGAATGCCAGCTTGAGGCATCTAGTGCTGGAAACGAGCATATTAACTATGCTCAAAAGGAAGATCCGTTTTCAAATACTTATAATCATGGGTGGAGGAATCATCCAAATTTTTCTTATAAAAATCCTCCACCCAATCCAGCACCTAGACCACCTCCTGTCTTTCAAAATCAAAGGGTTTTTAACAACCCACAAAACAACCCGCAAAAGTCAAACTTGGAATTTTTGATGGAAAAATTTGTGTCATCTCAAACAAAACAAAATGAAGAATTCAAGAATCAAACTGGTTATTTGAATGACACACTTATCAAATTAGTATCAAAAGTCGACTCTATTTCCACTCATAATAAAATGCTTGAAAATCAAATAACTCAAGTGGCAACACAGGTAGCTTCATCCTCTAAAACTTCAGGGGTATTTCCTAGGCAACCAGAGCAAAATCCAAAAGGCCAAATAAATGCCGTCACCCTTAGAAGCGGAAAACAATTAGAGGAACCAAGAGCAAACCAAGAAAAAATTGTGAGTGAAAAACATAATTTACCAGGTGAGCCAATAGAGAAAGAAAAAGAAAGGAAAGAACCAGAAAAAGAAAGGGAAGAACCACACATCCCCCCTCCACCATACAAACCACCCATTCCTTTCCCCCAAAGATTTGCAAAATACAAAATTGACGAGCAATTCAAAAGGTTTGTCGACCTGCTTAAAAAGCTTTACATCAACGTTCCTTTCACTGATGCATTGTCTCAAATGCCGTCTTATTCTAAATTTTTGAAAGAAATTTTATCCAAGAAAAGAAAAATAGACGACTATGAGACAATTGCATTAACAGAGGAATGTAGTGCAATCATCCAGAACAAGCTGCCACAAAAACTCAAAGATCCAGGTAGTTTTTCCATACCTTGTGTGATTGGAAGTGAAACTATAAACAGAGCGATGTGCGATCTAGGAGCCAGTGTAAGTTTGATGCCTCTTTCTCTTTGCAATAGACTAGGGATAGGCGAACTTAAGCCCACAAAAATGACAATACAGTTGGCAGATCGTTCCGTTAAATACCCCACTGGAATTTTAGAGGATATCCCTATCAAGGTAGGGCAAACTTTTATACCGGTGGACTTTGTTGTAATGGAAATTGAAGAAGACTCCCAAATTCCTATTCTTCTGGGGAGGCCTTTTTTAGCTACCGCAGGGGCAATAATTGACGTTAAAAACGGTAAGTTGGTTTTTAATGTGGGGGATGAGAAGGTTGAGTTTGAAGTTTCAAACTTCATGAAGAGTCCATCTGTAAAGGACTCGTGCTGCAGGATTGATATTGTAGACTATTGCGTGCGAGACTGCTCTTTAGCATCATCTTCACAAGATAGTCTGGAAGATTGCCTTTTAGGCAACACAAATACAAATGCGGCAGGGGAAACCCAATTCTACATAAAACTTTTGGATGAAAATCCACCATCACAAGAATTGGGTACTGAAACTTTGGGTGAGGAGAAACCTCGACCTCTCCCGAAAGAAACACCAAAAATAGAACTGAAGCCCTTACCATCATCTCTCAGGTATGAGTTTCTTGGTCCTGATTCTACTTTTCCAGTAATTGTAAATGCAAATTTGAAACAAAATGAGACCGAAAAATTGCTTAATGTTCTCAAAAAGTATCCCAAAGCCATTGGGTATACTATTGAGGACATTAAAGGAATAAATCCGTCAATCTGCATACACAGAATACTACTGGAAGAGGACTATACACCTTCTATCGAGCATCAAAGAAGATTAAACCCAAACATGAAAGAGGTTGTTAAAAAGGAAGTTTTAAAACTCCTTGATGCTGGGATAATATATCCTATTTCCGATAGCAAGTGGGTTAGTCCTGTTCAAGTAGTACCTAAGAAAGGAGGCTTAACAGTTATTAAAAATGAGAAGGATGAAAGCATTTCCACAAGGACAATTACGGGATGGAGGATGTGTATCGATTACAGAAAGCTTAACAAAGCTACCCGGAAAGATCACTTCCCTCTCCCGTTCATTGATCAAATGCTAGAAAGGTTAGCACAGCACTCGCATTTCTGCTATTTGGATGGTTATTCGGGATTTTTCCAAATTCCCATCCACCCTAGCGACCAAGAAAAAACAACTTTCACATGTCCTTTTGGCACTTATGCCTATAGAAGGATGCCCTTTGGTCTATGTAATGCTCCTGCTACCTTTCAAAGGTGTATGATGTCCATATTCTCAGACTTTGTTGAAAACATAATGGAAGTGTTTATGGATGATTTTTCTGTCCATGGCTCAAATTTTGAAAACTGTTTAGCCAATCTGGAAAAAGTCTTAGAGAGATGTGAAAAGGTAAACCTGGTTCTAAACTGGGAAAAGTGTCATTTCATGGTTAATGAAGGAATTGTCCTAGGGCACTTAATTTCTCACAGAGGTATTGAGGTAGACCGTGCAAAAATTGAAGTGATTGAAAAAATGCTACCTCCCACCACAGTAAAAGAGGTGAGAAGCTTTTTAGGCCATGCGGGTTTCTACCGTCGGTTCATAAAAGACTTCTCAAAAATTTCAAAACCTATGACAAGTCTGCTCCTTAAGGATGCAGCATTTATTTTTAACGATCTTTGTCTTGAAGCTTTTAACAGGTTGAAAAAGGCTTTAGTTACTGCCCCGATCATACAGCCACCAGACTGGAATCTTCCGTTTGAAATAATGTGCGATGCAAGCGACTATGCAGTTGGGGCAGTCCTGGGACAAAGAAAAGAAAAAAAATTGCATGCCATATACTATGCAAGCAGGACCTTAGACGAGGCACAAATGAATTACGCCACAACTGAAAAAGAATTATTGGCGGTAGTTTTTGCCGTTGATAAGTTTCGATCATATCTGGTAGGTTCGAAAATCATCATTTTTACTGATCACTCGGCCATAAAATATTTGTTGAACAAAAAAGATGCCAAGCCGAGATTGATCCGATGGGTTTTACTCCTACATGAATTTGATCTTGAAATAAGGGATAAAAAAGGCGTTGAAAATGTTGTGGCTGATCATTTGTCCCGTCTACAAGGAACAAAAGATGAAGAGTTGCCGCTTAATGATACATTTTTGGATGATCAACTCTTCTCATTGGTCAAATCTGAAGCACCATGGTATGCAGATTTTGTAAACTACCTTGCAGCAGGAGTACTCCCCCCAGATTTAAATTATCAGCGGAAGAAGAAATTCTTCCATGATCTTAAACAGTATTACTGGGACGAGCCACTGCTTTTTAAAAGGGGAGCTGATGGGGTGTTCAGAAGATGCATTCCGGAAGAAGAGGTAAGTAACATTCTATACCATTGTCATTCTTCTTCCTATGGCGGCCATGCCAGTTCTTCAAAAACTGCTACGAAAATTCTTCAATCTGGTTTTTATTGGCCGTCCCTTTTTAAAGACGCGCATCAATTCATTTCTAAATGCGACCAGTGTCAACGCACCGGAAATATTTCAAAAAGAAATGAAATGCCCTTAAATAATATCTTAGAGGTTGAAATTTTCGACGTCTGGGGTATCGATTTCATGGGACCGTTTCCTTCTTCTTTTGGAAACCAATATATTCTGGTAGCCGTTGACTATGTGTCAAAATGGATCGAAGCCATTGCTTCTCCTACAAACGATGCAAAGGTAGTCATAAAACTTTTCAAAAAAATAATTTTTCCAAGATTCGGGGTCCCTCGTGTTGTCATAAGCGACGGAGGATCCCATTTCATCTCAAAACATTTTGAAATGTTACTACAAAAGTTTGGAGTAAGGCACAAAGTTGCAACGCCTTATCACCCTCAAACAAGCGGTCAGGTTGAGGTATCGAACAGAGAAATTAAAAGTATTTTAGAAAAAACTGTTTCGACTTCAAGGAAAGACTGGTCGGTAAAGCTTGATGATGCTCTCTGGGCTTATCGGACTGCGTACAAGACTCCCATAGGAATGACTCCTTTCAAATTAATTTATGGGAAGTCTTGCCACCTTCCGGTAGAGCTAGAGCACAAAGCTTACTGGGCAATTAAACGCCTTAACCTGAACATGGAATTAGCCGGAGAAAAAAGAAAACTCCAACTAAACGAATTGGAAGAACTGCGAATGGATGCTTATGAGAATGCCAAACTTTACAAAGAAAGAACAAAAAATTGGCATGATAAGCGTATTATTCGCAGAGAATTCAAGGAGGGTGACCTGGTGTTATTGTTTAATTCCAGGCTAAAAATTTTTCCGGGAAAATTAAAGTCAAGATGGACCGGTCCTTTTGAAATCCGTAAGGTTTACCCCTTCGGATCTGTAGAGATCTGGAGCGAGAAAACTGGATCGTTTAAAGTCAATGGTCAAAGGTTGAAAAATTATTTAATTGGTGACCCAATTGAGAAAGGAACTAGTTTAGTTCTACATGATCCCAATTGAAAAATTCTTTTGACCGTCAAGCTAGTGACGTTAAAAGAGCGCTGCGTGGGAGGCAACCCACGGCTTAATGTATTTTTGATTTATTTAACAGGGAAATAGCTCACGGTTCGAAATTATGTCAATCCTGAGGCTTGTGCAGCTTTTGAAGTTTAAAACAGCGCTAAAAAACACTCTGCAGGACAGCATGGGCACCACGGGCGCAGCGCAGGGCGCCTTGCTGGGCGCCATCAGCAGCAAAACAGGGCGCACGACCCTGGGTGCACCACGCACGACCCGTGCGTGTTTTGAACTAAAAATGACCTTTTTTGCAGAACTAGGCGCACGACCTGGAGCAGCGCAGGGCAACTTGCTGGGCGCCATCAGCAACAAAACAGGGCGCACGACCCTGGGTGCACTACGCACGACCCGTGCGTTGTTTGAACTAAAAATGATCCATTTTTGCAGAGCTAGGCGCACGACCCTGGAGCAGCTTCAGCAACAACAGGGCGCACGACCCTAAGGAGTGCCACGCACGACCCGTGCGTGTTTTACACTAAAAACAGCCCATTTTGACCGAATAAAGCGCACGACCCCATGCCCATGTACCCCACGAATTACTCTTCATCTTCATCACTTTCATCATCTTCTTCACACAAAAACACTATTCACAACCCCATACCCAAAACTTAAAACCTCCATAAACACCCAAAAACTCAACCAAACTCCATCAAACTTCCACCAAAACAACAACCCACAACCTCCTCTACAAAACCCTACCATCAAAATCACCAAAACTCCACCCAAAAACACACCCCCAAATTCGTGTACCTCCATAACCATAAACAAAAACCTCCATAAACCACCCCAAAACACCACCCAAACACCAAATTTCTTCCCCCAAACCAATACCTATCATTACTAAACCATTATTCCTCCATCAAAACACCAAAAACACCACCAAAATCACAAAACCCAAAATCACCAAGAACCCCATTTTTCAAAAAATTCCCAAATTACCCTTTTTTTTGCTATGGCTTCAAAGAAGATGAAAAATGTTGAAGTTGGAAGCACTTCAACCGGGAAAACAAAAAGGAAGGATAGCGCGCCAAATGAATACGGGGTGATCTTCAAAAACAGAGACCAAAGAAAACAGTTTGCGGCTCTCCACGAAAGGTTAGTCATTCCTACACGATATCCGCATTTTTGTCCTACTCTACAATCCCTAGGATTAGATGGAAATGTGAAATATCTGTTAAGCACTGTTCGCTGGCTGAAATTTTTGAATGAGCCTAGGGCTACATATATCGGACTCACTCTTGAATTTTTAAGCTCGTTGCATATTACTAGAGATGAGAGCAGCGTGTTAAACCCAAACCATAAACTGTGCTTCCGGCTTTTTAATGAAGATTATCAAATGATGTTCAGTGATTTCTGTCAATTGCTGGGTTTTGAAAATCAAGGGTTTATTCACGATTCCATAAATCCTGCTGTTAGGCCACAAGGTTATGACCCTAATACATTCTGGTCACAAATCACCGGAATTAATCACTATGAAGCAAGAAGCGCAAAAGCTAGCTCAGTTCATAGTCCGGTTTTCCGGTATACTCTTAGGGTTATGGCATGCACTATCTTTGGAAGAAGTGAAACAGGTGGTGTCAGAACAGGTGAACTGTTTTGCTTATGGGCAATGGTACACGGGATGCCGATAAACACCTGCCATTACATCCTGAGTAATCTGGCACGTGTTGCAGCACAACCAAAAGGGGATATTGTTGTAGGGGGAATGGTAACCTACATTGCCGAAAAGCTGGGATTGCAAGAAAAGCTAGGAAATCTAGAAATTTTGGCAGGGAACCAGTTCATTGATATGGACATTTGCAAAAGCATGTCCTTGGTAAAGCCAACAAAAAAGGGAGCAGCAACGTTCCATCTGCTTATTGCCAAACAAAAGTCAATCATTTTGCCGGACCCAGCCAGAACAGATACAAGGAGCCAGGCAAATTGGCTATATCAAGATGAAGCCCAGGAAATGCAACAAGAAGCACAAGAGCCAGTTCAAGAAGAAATGGCTGAGCAACAACCCCTTCATAACCAAAACTTTGACATGCAAGCATGGTGCCAAAGGATCGAGAGTGAGCAGATAAGGCAAGGTGGAGAGCTGCAAAGGCAAACCGAAGAGTTGCAACTAATCAGGGAAGATCAGCGGTACCACAGCCAGCAACTGGAGCACGTGACAGATATGCTCCAAACCATAATGCATCATTTCAACATCAATCAGGGGCACCCGCCCGGGCAGCTGTGATCCGGTGAGCTATCCTAACCCCCCTTTTTGTGTCGTTTTATTTGAAAAATCATTGAGGACAATGCCTAGTCCAAGCATGGGGGGGTATTTTATTGCTTTTATTAGGAATGTCTTTATTGCTTTACCGAGTTTCTATCTTTTTGTACTTTGAGTTGTATCCGCTCCCTCCATCACGAAACTTTGTGAACCCTAAAGCATGTTTTAGATAAGCCTTTTCTGGACAAAAATAATTTTTCAATCTTTCATTAGCAATCATCTAGGTGGACTGGTTGGGAGCAACAAAAATTGTATCATGGTTCGATTTCTATCTCTAGGACTTTTTCACGCACACACTACTGAGACTGTTTTCAGTTGTTAATACAATTAGAAGGACTGAAAAGAAACTAGTGACCTGGTTCTCTTGGTGACATTCACTGGATGCGCGGTTACTGGAGAAAAACGTCTGAGTTGGGGTATTCAAAAAAAAAAAAAAAAAAAAAAAATTGCAAAACCAATTCAAAATGCAAAAATTGGTGCATTTTAAATGTCAAAATGAATGGTTAGCATATACAATCAAAGAAAAAGAAAAAGAAATATTGCTTGAATACCCAACGTATAAAGACCCTCATTTGAGACCCGGTCCTAGTGAATGGAGGACCCAAACTTAAGAATGCTGGGGAACCGGTTCTATGATGACATTGATATCCTCTCTAATGTATTGATACTTTAAATTTGTCTCCCAATTCCACAAAAAGCCCGGATAGTAGTTCTCAAACCGAAGTGTTAGAAATTGCCCCACAGTTCGCTTAATGATTCGATGTGAAAATAATTTTCCTTCAGAATCGGCCTAAGGATTTACACTGTTTTTGCTTGAGGACAAGCAAAGGTTCAAGCGTGGGGGAGTTTGATAAGTCTATTTTTACAGTCTTTTTAATAGATATTTTATTAAGTCTTTTTAGTATTTTAATTATATTTTTGAGCTATTTTACTGCAAATGTTTACTTTTTATTTTCAGGTTTTATTTTGAAGCAAAAGCGAAAATATGAGCTAAAATGAAGAAACTTAGGAAATATTTGAGGAGGAACAAGTTTTAAGACAGCAGCAGCAAAACTGGCGCAAGACAGGCACACAGGGCGCCAAGCAGCACACGCACGACCCTGAGTGTACCACGCACGACCCTAGTGCAAAATTGGCGCACGACCCTGGCACATAGGCGCACGACCCTGGGGAAAAACTAGCACAGAACTGGCGCACGACCCTGAGTGTACCACGCACGACCCGTGCGTGTCTCCAACTGAAGATTGCCCATTTTGGCAGAGCTGGGCGCACGACCCATGCTTGCCAGCAACGCAGCACAGCTGTTGCCAGCACAAGGCGCACGACCCTGGCACCATAGGCGCACGACCCTAGTGCAAAACTGGCGCAGAGCAGCCAAAATTGACTGGCCAGGGCGCACGACCCTGGCACATGGGCGCACGACCCTGGCACCAGACAAGTCAATTTTGGCTGCACCCACTTGCTGATGGCTTTCCCTTGCCACTTGATTTGCCACTTTTTTTATGACCATTTTGCCCCTCCTCTCAAGTGCCTTAGACCTAATATTTTCCTATAAATAGAGGCTTGATCCTCACTTGTAAAGAAGCTTAAATTTTGTGAGAAAAATCCATGACAAGGTTTCCTCTAAGATTCATGACTTCACTTTAATTTCTCGCTTTTTACTTTCTCGCTTTTTACTTTCTCGCTTTTTACTTTCTCGCTTTTTACTTTCTCGCCCTTTTATTTTCCAAGTCATTTACTTTCCTTGCTATTTACTTTCTTGCCCTTTTATTTTCCAAGTCATTTACTTTCCTTGCTATTTAAATTCTCGCTCTTTACTTTTCGCTCTTTACTTTTTCCCTGCTATTTACTTTCTTGCCTTTTTATTTTCCAAGTCATTTACTTTCATTGCTATTTAATTTCTCGCTCTTTACTTTTCGCTCTTTACTTTTTCGCTCTTTTATTTTCCTTGTTATTTACTTTTTGCCCTTTAAATTTCCAAGTCAAGTAAACTACTGGCAAGTCAAGTAAATTACTGGCAAGTCAAGTAAATTACTGGCAATTTACTTTTCAAGCAATTTACTTTCTTGTCATTTACAATTCCGCTATTTATAATTTTGCACTTTACCGCTTTCTTTTATTTCTCGCTATTTAACTTTATGTTTTCTTCTTTTATTTTCTTTTCTCCTCATTTGTCTACAATGATCATGAGTGAGTAGACTTTGCTAAAACATTCCTTCTTTCTAAAAACACTTTCTTTTCAGTTAATCAACTTTGAAAAATTAGATTGGTATTCACCTAGGCTCTCCCTGTGGATCGATAACTCTTTTATTACGCGATACGACTCGTGCACTTGCGAGGCTATCATCCGTTTCGAAAAAAAATAATTTGTGCACTCTGATAATCGTTATAAATGAAAGGGGTAGAAACGGGTGTTACATAGTGGTATCAGAGCAGTTCGGTCTGTCCGGCCGGTAGTTGAGTCGTCGTGTTGAGTAACATTGAGTTTGTTACTCGTTTCTGAATTCTGTTTTCTGTTGCAGTACTAGAATGGCCAGACGGGACGATGCTGCACTTGCTGCTGCCTTGCAGGCTATAGCCGGGGTGATGGGTAATATACCCGGTGTTGTTAATGACGGGACGCGCAATTTGGCTACATTCCAGAGAGAGAACCCACCCACCTTTAAGGGTCGGTACAACCCGGATGGAGCGTTGTCATGGCTGAAGGAGATAGAGCGGGTCTTTCGTGTCATGGAGTGTACTCCAGCTCAGAAAGTGAAGTTTGGGAGTCATATGTTAACGGAGGAAGCTGAAGACTGGTGGATGGGAATGTTGCGAAGGTTAAGAGATGCTGGTGAGGAAGTGACTTGGGAGGTTTTCACAAGAGAGTTCAAGAGAAAGTACTACCCTGAGGATGTGCGAGCCAAGAAAGAAGTGGAGTTTTTAGAGCTGAAGCAGGGAGACAAGACTGTGGCTGATTATGCCGCCAAGTTTGAGGAGCTGGCCCAATTTTGTCCTTATTATGCTAATGATGCCAATTCTGAATTTTCAAAATGTGTCAAGTTCGAGAGTGGTCTACGTCCTGATATAAAGAAAGCAATTGGATATCAAGAGGTTCGGGTCTTCGCTAGATTGGTTGATAAGTGTAGGATCTATGAGGAAGACAGTTCTGCTGCTTACAAGGCTGTGAAGGAGAATAGAAATTCTCAGTTTAGGGGGAAGCCCTATGATGTTTCAGGTGGTAAGGGCAAGGGAGAGGAGAGTTCGGGCAGGAAGCCAAGTGGGGGAGACGCTACTGCGGGCATTGTGTGTCACAAGTGTGGTAAGCCGAGGCATAAGAGTCCCGATTGCATGGCCTTCAAGTGTTTCAAGTGTGGCAAGGAAGGTCACGTAGCTGCTAAGTGCGAGAAGAGAGACGTTGTTTGCTACAACTGTGGGGAGATGGGACATATTAGTACCAAGTGTTCCAAGCCGAAGAAAGAGAAGTCTAGTGGGAGGGTGTTTGCCTTGGTGGGCACTGAGTCTTCTGAAGAATGATGATCATTTCGGAGGTATGTGTTTTGTTAAAGTTTTCCGCTAAACCTATTGTCGATACCGATGCCGCTCACTGTTTTAATACTGCTGAATGTTGTGAATGCTTAAGTCTTGTGTTGTTTTCTGTGATTGGTCTTATGTTGCCTGGTGTGTTCTTTGTGTCCCTTGTCGATCTTCGACAGAGACCTTGTTGCGAGTTTTGTTGTTTGTTGTTGGGTGAATTAATTGTAATCGTGGGTACGGACTAGTTAGAGCATAACCGTGAGGATGTCAATTGTCGTAGCCAGTCGGTGAGTTAGGGAGATGTTGATGCGAATTTTCGAGGACGAAAATAATCTAAGTCGGGGAGAGTTGTAACACCCCGAAATTAATTAAATAGTTATTTAGTATTTAGTTAATTAATTAAATAGGAGTTGGTGATAGAAATAATAATAATAATAATAATAATAATAATAATAATGATGATGATAATAATAATAATAATATTGGGTGGTTTTAATTATTTAGAGGGTAGTGATATTTAATTATTTAAATGGGCTTAAGTGGACGGAGGCCCGTGATCCAGGCCCAGGAGTGACCTAGGCGCATGTGACTAGGGGTTGGGGGAGAGGCGCCTCACTTGAGAGAAAGAGTGAAGGGGCGTGAAAAAGAAAGGAGAAGAAAGCGTGAAAGAGAGAAAAAGAAAAGAAAACGCAAAGGAGAGAAAGAAAGAGAAGAAAAATAGCTCAAGGGAGAGGAGAGGAGAAGAGAGAGGCGTAAATCCCAAGGAGGAGAAGAGGAGCTCAGTTGCCGTGGTTACTCGGCGTGCACGTGGAGGGGTCCCTGTCTTCGGTGAAACTAAGGTAAGGGTGGGTCTTGCCTTATAATAGGGAGCATAATGGGATGTATGTAGGGGTTAGATCCTATGTCCTGTTTATATTGATTTTTATGTTGTTTATGATATATGAGTATGTTGTTATTATTGTTGTTGCCCGTTGTGATGATATGCGAATTGTTGCTCTGTAAGGTGAATTCCGAATAGCATGCTAAGTGCTCGAATAAATGCATAATATGTAATTTGATGTTGGTGGTGTGATTGGTGCGTAATTGATAAATTGTGCTACTCAAAAGATTCGGTTGTTATGTTATAGGCGCATAGGGCGCCATATGAGCAGGTGTTGTTATTGCTGAATTTGATGTTTTAAGTGTTGTAGGCGCATAAGGTGCCATGGTTGTGATTTTAGTGTTGCTGGAAACGGTTGCTTAGGTGCGGAATTAGGCGCCCTTGAGTGGGGTGCCCTGCGCCAAGTTTTGACGTTGTTGGAATTTTGGCCACGGAAGTAGGCGCCCTTGTGCTAGGCGCCCCGTGCCAAATTATTGTGTTTTGGCTAAGTGTATTTTGTGTCGTGTTTGTGTGCCATGTGCTAAGTGTATTTTGTGTTGTGTTTGTGTGCCAAGTGCCAAGTCAGTGTGTGTTGGTGATGCTTTGGTGTGGGTGTGTGCATAGACGCCTAGGGCGCCATGGTGATGGTGATGATGGTTGTTCATATGGTTGTGGTAATTTCGAATAAAATTGACTTTTGGGTGAGTGAGGATTTTAGATGGTGGAAAAGAAATATAATTTTGATGTTTTAAAATTGAGAAAAATTGATGTTTGGGCTGAATTTGTGTAAAAATCTGGTTCTGGCAGTGTTCTGGGCGCCAGGTGCCCTGTGCTGGGCGCCAAGGGCGCTGTGTGTGTGGCTGTGCAGTGTGGCGCGCGCCTGGGCGCTGGGCGCCTGCGGTGTGTGTGTGTGTGTTGCGCGCCTGGGCGCTGGGCGCCTGCGGTGCGTGTGTGTGTTGCGCGCCTGGGCGCTGGGCGCCTGCTTGCGTGCGTGTGTGTGTGGCGCGCGCCTGGGCGCTGGCGCCTGTTGTGCGTGCGGATGGTGCGTGTGTTGCGCGCTGGGCGCCAGTGCGCGTGTTGCCTGGTTCCTGGGCGCCTAAGGCCCCAGTTTTCCGCAGTGTTGCCTAATTTTTCCTAAACTTGTTTTTAACGTAACTTTTGACTCGGGTGTCCGTTTTAGGTGGTTCAAAGTGCGATACGACGCTCATTTAATTGTCTATCTGTTTATCCAGGCCAAAACCAAAACCTAATATTTTTCCCTGGTCGTTTTCTGAAAGTCCCAAGTGACTGTGTACTAGTTGTTGTTTGGATTAGGAATCGCTACTGTTTCTTTTAAATAAAATGTTGGTGTTCTTCGTGAGATTAAGGTACTGTTCCTTGTATTTTAAATGGTGTTGTCACGGTGAAAGTAATGTGCTGTGTAACAGTGTGGTGTGCAAATATATATATATATATATATATATATATATATATATATATATGGTGTATATTATTATTGGTGAATGGGGTCTGTGATCCTCTGTTGGGTGTTGGTGAACTAAACAAACTGTTGGTGAATATGCTATGGCATACTTTTATTTGGTGATTCTGGTGTGTGATGCATTGTCATGGTGTCGCATAATCATATGCATGATTTTGGTGAATAGGCTTCGGCCTCGGGCTTCGGCCTTATTATAAATTTTGGTGAATGCCCTCAAGGCTCATTTTTGGTGAATGGATCCACATGCATATGCCCAGTGGAGTTTTGGGTTGCATCTCATACATTAAACATACAGTTGGCGAATGTTTTGGTGATTATTTATTTGGTGATTGTTTGGTGATTACTTTTATTTGGTGATTGTTTGGTGAATATTTAGTTGGTGATGAATTGGTGATTAATTTCGATTGACTGAACTGGTGATTAAAGTGAATATTGCTGTGATTGATGTAGTCCTGTATCCGTACATACTACTCCTTATGTACTTTATTATAGGGTTTGAGACTCACCCCTTTTGTTGATTTTTACTTTACAGGTAACCGTACTTGAAGGCTTTGACCTTCGTTTCCTTGAGTTCGAGTCGCTCTGATAGGTAGCACCTGGGGGCGTCTTATTAGATAGTGATTTTGTCTTGTACGACTTGTTGGATTTTATTTTAACGTTGTAATTGTATTTGTGAGTAATGGCCCGCCCATGATGCCACGTAATGATTTTAATTTAAGTTAAACAATTGACGTGTTTTTTTGAAGTAAATGTAGCATTCCGTTTCGAAAAAAAATAATTTGTGCACTCTGATAATCGTTATAAATGAAAGGGGTAGAAACGGGTGTTACAACAAGCGCCAGTAACACAATTAACACCATAACTGAATTCTATCAATCCTATAAACAAGCGTCATAGACTCTATAAATTCCTATCCAAACTAGATTAAAAAAGCGATAAAATAGTTTGAATAATGAAAGTTGCAAAACAGAATGATGATTAAGCGATTAAGCAAAACTGAATCATAAAACGAATCACATAAGCAAATCACAGAGTTTGAGTAATTAAGCAAACCACAAACCAAATTTGCAGCAAGAATTACGGAGATGGAATTGATAGAGAAAGAATTGAAACCATAAAAACGAAATAAACATTAAGCACCGAACCTCAAAATCCTTACAAGCAACACCCTTCACCAATAGATTGATCTAGGGCTTTAAGCTTCCAGGGAGGTTAGGCCACCAAAAACGTAATATTGAAAAGGAATGCGTAAGAGAGTTCAAAGCAGCTGCTAACCAGCGTAAATAACTAGGACAAAACGACAACCCTAATCCACTAACTAGGTTCTTGGATAAAAGCCCGATAAAAAATTGTAATTGGCCCATAAACTCGTAATTGACTAAACGGCTTTTTGTAATTCGCAATATTGACCTTGAAGACTTCAGAATTGGGTTTCCAGCTCAACAGAAGAATTGTACCTCTGTTTCTTAGCTTTCCAACGCATGCTCACACATTTCTATTGGATAACCACATCCAAAGTTATGGCCGGCAGAGTAGTTAGGGGTCATTATGCAATAAAAACTAGAATTAGTCATCAAATTGCTATATTGCTCAAATAAGACTCAAAGTCTAGAAACGCGCTAAGACTTAAATATTAGACACAACACAATCAAAAACACCAAGTGAAAAGCTATAAAGAGTGAATTAAAATGCACCGATCAAATTCCCCCACACTTAAGCTTTTACACTCTGGGCAAAACACACAAAACAAGACATAAAAATAGCACATGAATATCCAATGAACCCAAAGAATGCAAAGTTGTAAGAGAGATGCATTTCCTAGGCTTCAAGGAGAATGTCAATCAAAGATAGCACTTAATTACAATCAAGGAAAACAAGAGGATAGACCACCAGAGAGTGAATCATAAGTGATGAGTCATCACAGGATATGTATAAGTAATGCTCTCAATCACTCAAGTGTTTAGGCTTGTGTTTACTCTCATATATATAATAAGCACATCAATGAAAGTTAGCACTAGCATATGCTTGACAAGCTTCTAACATCCACACTTAAGAACACATGCACATAAGATCAAAAGTTCTTTACAAGGGTTGTAATGGGGCCAAGGTCAAGGTGGGATAATCCTAAGGGGGAACTAGGCTACAAAGAATCAAAGAGGATAAAGAAGTGTCATACCCTAATTTTGTCCGGTCAATTTATCAAAAATCCAAAAAAACTATTTTTTTATTTCTCGTTGTGCCACATATCGTTTCAATCGCGTGCGCGTGTCTTCAACGCTCGCCGTGCAACGTTTTTGTGATACTCTTTTTCGTTAATTTTGCTTTATTATCATAAAATATAAAAAATAATAAGTAAATAAAATATCATACAAAATCAAATAAATCATTAAGTTGAATAGTCAAAAGTTTTTATTACATAACCAAATTTTACATATGGACAAAAACAAAAGGAAAATAGTACAAAAACTTTAAAACAAATTTTCAAAAAATAAAGCAAGGCAAAGGCAGCAGGCTGTTGTTGCATTATTGATAATGGTGGTATTTTAAGCATCAAGCCAAGTTACCTTCTTCTTGTTCCTTTGGCCTTTTTCCCAAAAAGACAAAAAATAATACAAATAAAACACAAAAAATTTCAGAAATGATAAAATGGAAAAAACAAGTGCCAAGCGCTGGTTGCTGCAGCAAGTAGTAGAATGTATTTCTAGCCTTAAGCCAAAACCACATTGCTCTTGTTCCCTTGGCATTTTCCCTAATTTGCTTCAGCCAAACAACTTTATGCACACCTCTGTGACCTTGTCTCCAACAGCTCTCTCACACCTCTGCTCCACTCCCGCGCCACTGTACCACAATACAAGTCCAACAAACAATTTGACATTTAGCATCAACCTGTAAACAACCCCACAACACACAGCATTTCAAAAATCCCCTATAAATACCATAATACCATATCAGATTAAGGGGGGAACGAATTCCATTAGAAGGGAGAGTGGAAAACTCAGCAACACAAAGGGTAGAGCATTCTGAGAAAAACGGAAAAAACAACTGAAATTTGAGAGAAAAGGAGAGAGAAACAAAACCCTATCTCCGGCCACCGTTCGCGGTGGTCTCCGCTGTACCGTCACCGTCAACAACCAAACAGCCGCTACCACCCAATCACCACTCCAACGCCACTGTGAAACCCACAACAACCACCCCCTGTCGCCGGAAACCGACGCGACAACCACACCGCCTCCGTCAACCACCAAAACCACCCCCCTCTCTCGTTGCACTCGGACCCCTTTCTCTCTCTCACTTCGCACCTCCTCCTTCACCTGCGGTCTCGCTCTCTCATCACCATCAAAAAACCCACATCGTAATCACCACCACCACCACAGAATACCCCATACTGACTTTCCCTCCGGTCGCGTTCGCCGGCGCCGTCACGGTACCCCCCGTGGTGGTTTCCCCTCCGGTAAGACCCATACTGTCGCCACGGACGACGACACTGAGACCCTCCCCCTCGCCACCGACGACGACACTGAGACCCTTCCGCCGTCACTGTAACACCCCGATAAATTCTAACATATAGAATCACCAAAATGCACTAAATGGCATACATCAGAGTAACTTCTTGTTATTGAAATATTGAACACATCTAAAACTTTAGATAATACATAATAACTGGTTCTCTGAACCTCATAAACTTTTTGAAAATGCTTAAGTTCCAAAACTTAAGACTTGTACATATTCCTGGTGTTCAATACTCAAAACATAAAGTAGCGGAAACGATTTTACAACTTAACAACGAAAGTTATACAATCGGAACATAGAAACAATAAACGGAAACAAGGTCTAAAACATTAAACTAGGTCTTCAATGACTCCAAGAGTCACACCAGCTAACCATGCTTTATCGCCTTTGCTTTCCCCTGTTTCTCTGTAAAAACCACAAATATGAAGGGTGAGATAAACATTATCTCAGTGAGTCCTATCGAGACCCCTTACTACTCTAGCGGTTCATTATGCCTTGTTTTGAACTCGTGGTCCTATAAAGCAACCACGTGGAAATACATTTAGTTCCTGCAACCTTCATGCTCATGGCCCTCCTAAGCGACACATGAAGCATGCAATCTTTGTTCCATGTTTTTAGCATAACACCTCAGTCTACTTATTTTATAGGCATCTCTTGACTTTGGTGAACCCATCCCGCTATTTCTAGCAGGGGAAACATTCTTGAGTCTAGGTTTTGGGGCTCATGACTTCCCCTCCCCTAGTATGCTAACCTCTTAGGGTAGTCACCCTTTTTCCTCTTGTATTTATTATACCTTTTCAGTCTGTGTACCCGCAATGGGCTGTTAGTCATTCCAGTCAAGTACCATGTACCATATCAGTCAATTACAGTGTATAATATCAGTCAAGTACCATGTACCATATCAGTCAATTACAGTGTATAATATCAGTCAAGTACCGTGTGTTATTATCGTTCTTTGACATTTGCACTCTCGCGTTCTCTAAGAGCGGTTTTCCATTTTATTCATAACACACAATCTTTCTATCGAACATGTTCAATCTCATACCATTGTTACCTTTACATTGTTGTGGGACCTTGGGGAATGGATTGGAAGAGGATTGGAATCATTTGGAATGGATAAAAAGGTACTTTGAAATTGAAGGTCAGAAGGTCTCACACGACCCGTGCGTATAGGCGCACGACCCGTGTGTGGTTGAACAGTTTGCAGAAGATTTCCAGAAAGATACGCACGACCCGTGCGACTTGGCGCACGATCCGTGCGTGATCCACTAAAATTTTATAAAGTTCCAGAGACATACGCACGACCCGTGCGACTAGGCGCACGATCCGTGCGTGTTTTAAAAATCCAGTTCCTGTCGTATCAGAGGGAGGCGCACGACCCGTGCTCGTAGGCACACGATCCGTGCGTCTCTATCAGTTTTCCAGAAAATAGTATTTTCATGAGTAATCCATTCCGTTCCGATTCCAAAATCCCTTCCGATCGAGACCCAAACTCAAACACGCATTAAAACACTATATCATAGCAATCCAATTCAGCTCTCCCAACAATCAATCAAGCAATTCATAGTTAAATCACGATCTTAGGGAAAACGGTTTTCAACAAAATTCCTTTCGATACCAGAAACGTGTGACCATAATTTTTGAAAGTAAAGACTCGAAAACACACACATATTCCCTAAGCGAGTTATAGAACTCACCTTATCATAATGACGACTACAGCTTAACTCGGAAGCAAGGTTCCCGAAAGACCGAAATCCCACAAACGATCCCCGATAGGCTTCCAACTTCGAACCCGAACTCACCCTTATTGAAACAGCCACTGAACCTCTTCTAATCTATTCAAATACAGAAGGTAGGTTCTGGTCTTACTTCAAGCTAGCCTTGTCTTCGACATGCAGGCTTCCAATCTTCTCAAAAACCCCTTTTTCTCATTTGGAGCTTTGATGTTTCAAAAATGGTGAAATGGGAAAGGAGGTGAATGAGTAGTCAAAAGTGGTACCAATGTGAAGAGAATGAAAAATGGAGGAGAATGGTGTGATTAAGACTTACATGCAAGATGAATCGATGGACTTCTCTCCTCTCCTTCTTCCTCTCTTCTTGCTCGACTTTCTCTCCTCTCTCTCTTCTTACCTCTTTGTTGATTTTTTCAGAAATGAAGGAAAATGAAGTGTGGGGGAGTGTTGTGGTCAGCTGAAGGGTGGCTACTTAAGGATGGGAAAAGACCCTTCTACCCTCCGTCATTAGCATCTCATTTAACTCACCACTAATCCAATACTTACACTCAAGTCTCCACATTTAGCGTAACTACTAATTATGTTTTCATAAAAATGTTATTTATCTATTTGATCCTTGATACTATTTTATAACTAACATAATTATGCTCACTAATCAACTTAAACTCATGCTAATTTAATTAAATATGATTAGCTAATTAGGGGATGTTACAGTCACCATCATCGCGTACCACTGACCGCCCCTCACCCCCATCGTCTTCTCGCACCACCACGCTTTCTTCCTCTCGCCGTCGTTTTCTTCCTCTCTCTCCGCAACCATCGCCCCTTCTCTCTCCTTGCGAAGTTTCTTCTTTCACTGTCAAGTTTTGTAAAGCGGCGCTGTGAAAGGTGCAGCAAAATTAGGGTTCAGCACAATCCGTTTTTTTCCTTATATATGTACGTGACTTATTTTATTTTCAAATTAATAGTAACACCACCATTTTTTATTCGCACAACCCCCCTAAAAAGCCCCAGATTTGTGGGCTAGTGTTTATGAAGCTAAAAAATGGATCTCTGCTGTCCGCACCCCTTTTGTTTTCAAATGCAACCCTCTGCAGCTAATTACATTCTTTGTTTTGAGTCGTACACCCCCTGACAAGCCCACTTTTCGTGGGCCAACAAGCCTGATGCCGAACTGGGCTTGTTTTCTACACTCGCTACTTTAAAATACAACTCTTTTCTGCTAATCACACCCTATTTTACTACTGCACCCCCTGTTTCTCCCCTTTTAAAAAAAATCTTTTCCATAAATAAACATCTTCTTTCACAGACCTATTTTTTTTCCCAAATAACAAATAAATGTTTTCCTAAAACATAAAAATGGTTTGTTGCTAATGGTCACTCTGAGCTTAACTTGCTTGACCGTTAATAACAGCCCTAGTTTTCAAACGAGCTATGAGTAATGACCACTCTGAGTTTTACTTGTTTGGTCGTTGCGAACACCTTTCCCAATTTCAACAAAACAAATAAAAAACACCAAACACACAAACATTTTCTACCAAGAACTACGTGTGATTTGATTCTCTACCAGGAGATACGTAGGAGCGGAGGGCGGCCGACCTCTGTCAATTGCATTAATAAAAAACTTTTTTTTTCTTTTAATTCATTTCTCTCATTTGTCTCAAAAAGTACAAAAAATAACTAACCGTTTAGTGAGTCTTTTATTTATTATTATTATAAGGGTAAAAACATTATTTTTGAATTAATAGATGTTTACACATTTAGTTAAAAGGTAACCTTCCTTAGGAAGGATGTCGTAGGGTGCTAATACCTTCCCTACGCATAAACGACTCCCGAGCCTAAATCTGGTCCGCAAGACCCCTTTATCCACTCAATAGGGATTTTCCAATGTTTGCCCTTAAACTAAAACTTTGGTGGCGGCTTCATTTCAAGAACTTCGAAGAATCCCTCCTCCGGATTTTTCGGTCGCTACAGCTGGCGACTTCACTGGGGACAAATTAAGAGAGTCAAGCCAAATTAACTAAATGTGTAAGTATTTGTTATTTTTATTAATATTTTGTTTTTACCCTTATTCTTATATTATTTATTTATTAGCATTTCTTAATATTATTGAACTTTAGGGTAGACGACTTTTTTTGTTATTATTGTTGTACATCTTTTCCAGTTTGGTTAGTTTAGGTATTTTGCCCTCATCACACACCTCACTTACACTCTTGCACACACTTTTGAGTGGGGCCCTATACCCGGGTCTGCAAATAACCTAGGACGAGTGGAGATTATTAGTGAAAGTCATTCTGGATTTTATCTGTCTGACTCTCATGAAAGTCTCAACCAGTGTATGCTCTTTCATGGTATCCCACACCAGGTAGCTCGCTATCGTTGTGGATCATATCATGAAAAGGATTTTAGCTCTGGAGACCTTTGTGAGGAAGTGAATAGGGCCACCTGAGAGATTGATCACATAAGCGACCCCAGACCATGTTGAAAATCCCAATTTAGACATGACCCACCTAGGACACAGGGGCATTATACTTACTCTCTCTATTAACCTAGGTTAGCATTTCTCGAAAATAAAATCACTCAAAAAAAAAACATTTCATACTTCCTTCATTTGCATGCACATGAGACGACATCACTCATTTCATTCATCATACAAAAATCATCATGCATTCATAACAAAATAAAATCATTCTTTTCACTTGCATCACGTTACCATTTCTCCACCATACATCTCATCATCAATCCAATTATCATATGTTCATAATTTGTAAATATTAAAGATCATCATCAAATAGTGCAGGCTTCACATAATGATGGGATGCATGTTAAATATGTGACATTCATACATCATTTCACTCATATTGTCATCCTAGTTCAAATACATCATTTCTCTATGCATGCATCAGTTCTAAATAAAAAGAAAAAGAAAATAGTGTCATTATTCTTCCCACTCATCATCCAAAATATATATTTTAGTTAGCATTTTATGATAATATGCATCAACTATATGTTGCATTGTTTAAAAAAAATCATTTAGAATAACTGGGTTTTCCAAATGAACATTCCTTCAGCATTTCATGCATTTACATTTTCATCATGCAATATACATTTGTCAGGTGTTCATTCATGCATTACATTTTACCAAAAAAACAAGGATCATAATCTTATTCTCTTATTCTTGCATCAATCACTATCAAATGAAAAGAGAGTGTTTGCATCATTACCACGTTGCATTGCCTCTCTAAAAAAGGGGACATTTACAATAATTGTTTCTTCGCGCTCTTGACATAGCATTCCATTAGAATCAAACAATCGTTTTCCCTGCATGTGTCGTTTTCTAGATAAAAAAAAACAAAAAAAACTTGTCATTACTCTTTTCATACATCATTGATCATCCAATAAAATAAATGAGAATTTGTAACTTTGCATGTGGCATGACCTCTAAAAAATAAAATAAACTCATCATTTCTTTGAACATCTTACATGTCATTGGAATCAAACAATCATGTGCATTTCATGCAGTTACATCTTCATCATACATTCGATCATTCTTTTCATACGCATCTCATCTCGCCACCATGCATCTCATCATCTCTAAATAACAGAAATATCATTTGCATTATTTGTCCATCTTGCGTATCCACACTAGAAAAATATCACTAAGGTATTATATATTCATTCATCATTTCATTCCCTCTTCATGCATTATATGAAAAAAGGGGGGCCATTTATTTCTTTCACATCCACATTAAAGGCATTACTCCCATGCATCATAAAAAAAATTTATTCCTCTTACATGCATCTCATATTCCTACATGCATCAAAATAAAAATCAGAAACTTCTCCATTATTGCATCATTCACCATCCATACCAATTTAAGGTATCCTTCTGTCATCATCACGCATTTCGTCTCCATTGTTTCTCATGTATGACAAACATCCATATATTCATGCATTATACTTTATTCAAAGAAAACATATAAAAAAAATCACCATGCATTCATACTAAAATGATTTTTCCCATAAGCATTTCATTATCATTCTCCTACCATACATCTTATCATCTACAAAATAACAAAAATATCATGCTTTTTGCTGGTTCATCTCATCCAAAGTGCATCATCTTGCATATCCATACACCAAAAATAATAAATATCACATTGAGATTATAAAAATATTACATTCATTCATTATTTCATTTCTCATCTTCATGAATCGTAAAAAAAAAACAACAAAAAAACAAAAGTCCTTCATTCCTATGCATCTCCAATACATTATCTCCTTCATGCATCATAACAAAAACAAAAGTCATTCATTCCTCTCACATCCATCTCAAGGGCATCAGTTCTCTCACATGCATTGAGACAAAATTAGAAATTGCTTCATTTTCTTCTATTCTTGCATCAGTCACCATTTTTTTTTTGTTAGCTGAAACAAAAAAGTAAATCATATAGCCATTTAAGATATCATTTTATCACTTTCAAGCAATCATTGTACATTTCATGCATTCTACTTTATTCAAATAATTTTCCAAAAAAATAAAAAATGAAACTCATAAGATTTTTTTTGACACACTGTTTGATGAGAAACGATGTCTTCTTGAAAATATATTCGAATTGATTCCTCTTCCTTGGAAAATGTTGTCACACCCTAACTTGATTCACCGACATCAAGTCCTTCACCCTTCACTTCATATACATCCTACTCATACCCACCACATTCATGGAAACCACCTACCCACTTAACCATTCAATGGAGTTCACCAATAACTCATTCACCATCATGGTCACTACAATATTGACCGTATCGTCCTCAAACCCCTACTCCCATAGGCTTGACCCTTAGCCACTGCACGCCCCACCAAGGGCATCAGCCAACATATATCTCACACCCATGATAAGAAGCTTAAATGTCTATTTTGTTAACTTGTGTGGTTTTAACAATTAAAATTGTTCTATCTTAAGCGGTGTTAACTTTCCATGAAGCATTTGCAAAATAAACTAACATGACATGTGTGTTTACCCTTGTTTGAGTCAGTTATACTACCCCCATCTTTCCGCCACTTCCAAAACCAGACCCAACCATCCATAAAAGGCCCTGTCCCCACAAGAGTATTTCATTTGATTTCCCCCAGTGATGAAATTTCACGAATAGCACTTTGTATGCTCCAAACTGGGGCAGAGTAATGATCACTAAGATTTTTTGTCGGCATTCCGAACACTCGTGCAAGTCCTTTGAGTAAAAAAAAAACAAAAAAAGAAATCGAAAAAGAAAAGCCCGTTAGGTTGAAAACTCATAAGAGCAATCTAAGCAAAAATTAGGGCATATGAAAAAGAGAATAAAGACAAAGCAAATATATTAAAATGAAGTTTTGTCCTATAATTACAAATTCGAGAAAATAAGCAATCATGATTTGAAGTGAAGTTTGGCAACTTTCCCACATCCTAAAAAGAGAAATACCCTTTGCCACCCGCTTCGAGCCAAAAAAATCAAAATCTTTCAAACACCTTAGACAATGATCAATCCCATATCTAACAGCTCGAAAGAAAAAAGAAAAAACTCACAAAAAAAGTGAAATTAAAAAAAAAAAGAGGATTGAAAAACCCTGAAAACCAAAGCGGTAGAAATTGTGAGCTGATACTTCACACCATCGAGCATATAAAAGATCCTTGTCTAAAATAAACCCTCAAACACTTCCTTTGGCCTAAGCATCCTATCCTCCATAAACCCTCAAATGCGCTACAACCCTAAAACAGGTTCATTCTACCATGAAGCGCGTAAAAGATTCTTTGTCTCAACCAACCCCGAACACTCTCAGGAGCAAAGTAATCATTTCCTTCATGAATCATTAACCATTGGCCATATTACAATCCTAAAGCCTATTCTGATCAGTGATTGGTTGCTTCCATTTTTCTCAAAGCTTATACTCTAGGACAAAATAATCAGAATAATTTATTTACTCAAAAAAAAAAGAGAAAAAATTATTACAAAAAAATTAGAAAAAAAAAGAAAAAAACTTAAAAGGGCTTGCACGCTCGAAGCTCATCAAGAGAAGATAACAGTGATCATCAACAAAGTGAATTTTCATCGAACCAAAAACTCTCGACTGTCTTAACTTGTGGAATCCTTCCCAAGGAAAACCACAAATCCCTACTAAGGCAGTTACTTGACTTATCATATCAAAATGGGGCAAAACCCCACCCTTCATTCCACTCAAACTCAGGAAATTTTTTTCAACAACCCCAATATACTCTCACCTTTCATCCCGTTCTACACCCATATAGCCGTACCAGACAAATTTCCAAACCATTATTCTAACTTCGCACCCTGTCGCAACCACGCTCAAAATGGGGCAATTTTCATCTTTAATGGATTGGGGTAACCTTGTCCTCTTATAAATCGGGGCATCATATCCCTTGGGCCGAAAGAATCCTTTTGCCTTTCATTCCATTCATTCCTAGTCACTTGTCACCCTCAATACCAGCATATTTCCCAATCCCTCAATCAGTCTATATCCTTGGTTGTCATTGTCCTCCCTAGACAAAGGCAGACTGTTTCACTCCCCACTATTTGAAGTCAAAATTGGGGCAGTCAAACATTTTTACCTTGGGGCAAGCTTATCTCTCATAAGCTTGAGCCAATAAACCTCATCCTCCACTCCACTCATGTGTCACACTTTACTATACCCTACATTTCTTGAACTCTGAGTCAACTGGCACATTCATTTGCATTCACACTGTTTTTCATATTATTAAGCAAATGCTTCAAAGAGAGAGACACACAATAATGACAATCCCTCTAAGTTAACATCTTAGACTTGAAAGCTTAGCCATCATGGGTCATCATAACCAAATGAGAACCCATCTGCAAATACGCATCTCGATCTCTAGAAAGGGCACTAATACATTGCTGCAAGCCACACTTTTCAAGATGACAATCTTGAGCTTACCAGAGTTCAAGTCCAAGCCATCAAAAATCTTTCTTCCAAGGAACGATCAATTCAAAATGTTCAGCTCTCTATTTCCAGCATCAAAAGTTTCGTCTCACATCAAACATTTTTGCATCCTTACAAAAACAAAAAAGTGTCGTTACCAACAAATCATGCATCATGCATGTCCTCATTATCCTAGAATTAAACCATGCATCTGATCATACCCATCACAACTCTTTCATACAAGTATTGTACATGCATTCACATTCCACTTGTTTTGCCTACACGATTTTGCTTCTTGTGCATTGCGTATGTAGGCATGCATAGCCACGCATAACGTGTATCGCTTCAATAAAAATGCCAAATGTCGGTCGCATCATTACCAAAAGTCTGTCTACATCCCAATCAATCACATCATTGCACCATGTATTTAGGCATTTCGTATCCATCACATTCACAGTTCATGCATTCATCAATTACCAAAAAGGCAATAAAGCGGAAAGACAGAAAAAAACCTCCCACATCCCAACAAACATCCAATCATTGCATCATACAACATCAAGTCATGCGGCTACCACAACCCTTCATCTAAGCATTACGTGTGCACGTTCATTCATTCATTCATTCATGAAAAGGGGCAAAACAAGGGAAAACCAAAAAGGCAAAAATCATCCACATTGCACCCGTTACTCCCACCAAAGCATAGATCATTCCAACATGCAATCAACAGTACATTTGCATTCACATGTTATCGACATGCGCATACACAACTCATCAGTTTTTGTTCCCGACCAACTCCAGCACCCACAATTCACGGGCTTTTGTAGTCCATTTTCTTTTGCATTGCACATTCATCACATTGCACGAATACATATAACATCTGTTTGCTTCGATAGACATGCCACGCGTGGGTCTTATCATCACCAAAAACTTTCTACAACACCAATCATATCATTTGCCATGCATTCATGGGCTTTCCTATCATTCACCATAGCGTTTGCATCAAAATATCACATATCTATCATATTCGCATTCTCATACCAAAAAGGGCAATAAAGCGAAAACACAAAAAAACATCATTCCGCATCCCGACAAACATCCAATCATTGCACCATACGTCAAACCATGCATCTACCATAGCACCTACATCTAAGTAGTTCATTTGCATTCACATATTATCTGCAGTGGCATACACGACTTATCAATTTCTGTCTCCGACCAGCTTCGGCGACATCCATCATTCACGGGATTTTGTAGTCCATTTGCTTTTACAATGCATACATATAACACTTTTTTGCTTTGATAGACGTGCTAAGTGCCGGTCTCATCGTTGCTAAAAGCTTTCTACATCACCAATCATATCATTTGCTACGCGTTCCTGTGCTTCCTTTATTCACCATAGCATTTGCATCAAAGAATTACATTCGCATCATATTCACATTCGCATTGCATGCATCAAGGAAAGAAGCAAAATAAATAAGAAAAGGCAAAAGGAAAAATCCATCATTACATTCATCATCACACCAAAAATTAATCACTACAGTCACATTCACATCTCATACATCGTTTGTCAACTTTCTCATTCCATCAGGTTCAACACCCATGGTATACCCATTTCATTCATCATCCCCCAGATACCAATCATTGCACGTTCATCACATTACACGCATGACATTGTTCGCTTCGATAGATGTCCAAGTGCTGGTCTCATCGTTTCCCCCCCAAAAAAAAGAGTTTTTTTACATTACTAATCATCGCTTTGTACCATGCATGGCATTCGCGTCAAAACATTACATTTGCATCACATTCACACTTTGCATTTCATACACTCATTATATTACAAGAAACAAAAAAGAGAGAAAAGCAAAAAAAAAAACAAAAGGAAAAAAAATCGTTCATTCCATTACATTCATCATTAATCAGCACAATCACATTCATATCTTATCTACATTCACATACATCACCTACCACGCTTCATTCATCCCATCGGATACCTACCATTTCACATACCTATATTGCACGCATACATCATGCATTGCATTTTTAGACATGTCAAATGTAGATAGCTTTTCCCGTCCCAGGTAAATGCATTCATTAGGTGTGTTCTAGGCAAGTACGCCATCTGTCAATCCCAATATTTTGTTCCCCCAAAGTCAGCACTCCAAACGCTGGTCTCATATCACAATTCAGAATCTCAGTACCCCTCCAGACCCCCAGCGGTCCCTCAGAGCCCAAGCGCTCCTTCAGACCAAAAATGGTCCTTCAATCCAGATCGCACGTCGCGTTATCGAGCAACCGACGGATCATCCGGCCCCAGGCCCTTCAGACTAGCTGTGTCCGCCTAAAAAACACAGTGCACGTCCTTCGAGGTGCGCAAATCAGGTCAACGACCTGACCTTGCCCCCATGGCCGCTCGAAAAGGCCACCCCCCCGAGCAGACCGTTTTACTAGTACCATTGCTAGTTTGCGCTCCATCAGACCCGTTGGTCCATCAGGCTTAGGCATGCCCTCCAGACCTCGTCGGTCCTTCAGTTTAACTCCAATCAATGCACCAAGCATCGACTGCGGATTAGACCTTCAGACTAATTAGTCCTTCAGAGCCCCAGTGCTCCTTCAGACCCCCAGTGGTCCTTCAGAGCTCCATTGCTCCTTCTTTATTCCTTTCTCGTCAACACGCCAAGTGTTAAGTGTTCTCTGTTAATTCTCAAACTCTACACTTTTCTACTAATCGGACAAAATTAGCGTCTGTCTTGTCTTTATTTCTATTCCTGCTATGAAATCTTGAAAACCCTTCATTTTTTTCTCTCTACGGAATATAAATAAAGAGGGGCAGTTGTCATACCCTAATTTTGTCCGGTCAATTTATCAAAAATCCAAAAAAACTATTTTTTTTATTTCTCATCGTGCCACATATCGTTTCAATCGCGTGCGCGTGTCTTCAACGCTCGCCGTGCAACGTTTTTGTGATACTCTTTTTCGTTAATTTTGCTTTATTATCATAAAATATAAAAAATAATAAGTAAATAAAATATCATACAAAATCAAATAAATCATTAAGTTGAATAGTCAAAAGTTTTTATTACATAACCAAATTTTACATATGGACAAAAACAAAAGGAAAATAGTACAAAAACTTTAAAACAAATTTTCAAAAAATAAAGCAAGGCAAAGGCAGAAGGCTGTTGTTGCATTATTGATAATGGTGGTATTTTAAGCATCAAGCCAAGTTACCTTCTTCTTGTTCCTTTGGCATTTTTCCCAAAAGACAAAAAATAATACAAATAAAACACAAAAAATTTCAGAAATGATAAAATGGAAAAAACAAGTGCCAAGCGCTGGTTGCTGCAGCAAGTAGTAGAATGTATTTCTAGCCTTAAGCCAAAACCACATTGCTCTTGTTCCCTTGGCATTTTCCCTAATTTGCTTCAGCCAAACAACTTTATGCACACCTCTGTGACCTTGTCTCCAACAGCTCTCTCACACCTCTGCTCCCCTCCCGCGCCACTGTACCACAATACAAGTCCAACAAACAATTTGACATTTAGCATCAACATGTAAACAACCCCACAACACACAGCATTTCAAAAATCCCCTATAAATACCATAATACAATATCAGATTAAGGGGGGAACGAATTCCATTAGAAGGGAGAGTGGAAAACTCAGCAACACAAAGGGTAGAGCATTCTGAGAAAAAAGGAAAAAACAACTGAAATTTGAGAGAAAAGGAGAGAGAAACAAAACCCCTATCTCCGGCCACCGTTCGTGGTGGTCTCCGCTGTACCGTCACCGTCAACAACCAAACAGCCGCTACCACCCAATCACCACTCCAACGCCACTGTGAAACCCACAGCAACCACCCCCTGTCGCCGGAAACAAACGCGACAACCACACCGCCTCCGTCAACCACCAAAACCACCCCCCCTCTCTCGTTGCACTCGTACCCCTTTCTCTCTCTCACTTCGCACCTCCTCCTTCACCTGCGGTCTCGCTCTCTCATCACCATCAAAAAACCCACATCGTAATCACCACCACCACAGAATACCCCATACTGACTTTCCCTCCGGTCGCGTTCGCAGGCGCCGTCACGGTACCCCCCGTGGTGGTTTCCCCTCCGGTAAGACCCATACTGTCGCCACGGACGATGACACTGAGACCCCCCCCCCCTCGCCACCGACGACGACACTGAGACCCTTCCGCCGTCACCATCATCGCGTACCACTGACCGCCCCTCACCCCCATCGTCTTCTCGCACCACCACGCTTTCTTCCTCTCAACGTCGTTTTCTTCCTCTCTCTCCGCAACCATCGCCCCTTCTCTCTCCTTGCGAAGTTTCTTCTTTCACTGTCAAGTTTTGTAAAGCGGCGCTGTGAAAGGTGCAGCAAAATTAGGGTTCAGCACAATCCGTTTTTTTCCTCATATATGTACGTGACTTTTTTTATTTTCAAATTAATAGTAACACCACCATTTTTTATTCGCACAACCCCCCTAAAAAGCCCCAGATTTGTGGGCTAGTGTTTATGAAGCTAAAAAATGGATCTCTGCTGTCCGCACCCCTTTTGGTTTCAAATGCAACCCTCTGCAGCTAATTACACTCTTTGTTTTGAGTCGTACACCCCCTGACAAGCCCACTTTTCGTGGGCCAACAAGCCTGATGCCGAACTGGGCTTGTTTTCTACACTCGCTACTTTAAAATACAACTCTTTTCTGCTAATCACACCCTATTTTACTACTGCACCCCCTGTTTCTCCCCTTTTAAAAAAAATCTTTTCCATAAATAAACATCTTCTTTCACAGACCTATTTTTTCCCAAATAACAAATAAATGTTTTCTTAAAACATAAAAATGGTTTGTTGCTAATGGTCACTCTGAGCTTAACTTGCTTGACCGTTAATAACAGCCCTAGTTTTCAAACGAGCTATGAGTAATGACCACTCTGAGTTTTACTTGTTTGGTCGTTGCGAACACCTCTCCCAATTTCAACAAAACAAATAAAAAACACCAAACACACAAACATTTTCTACCAAGAACTACGTGTGATTTGATTCTCTACCAGGAGATACGTAGGAGCGGAGGGCGGCCGACCTCTGTCAATTGCATTAATAAAAAACTTTTTTTTTCTTTTAATTCATTTCTCTCATTTGTCTCAAAAAGTACAAAAAATAACTAACCGTTTAGTGAGTCTTTTATTTATTATTATTATAAGGGTAAAAACATTATTTTTGAATTAATAGATGTTTACACATTTAGTTAAAAGGTAACCTTCCTTAGGAAGGATGTCGTAGGGTGCTAATACCTTCCCTACGCATCATAAACGACTTCCGAGCCTAAATCTGGTCCGCAAGACCCCTTTATCCACTCAATAGGGATTTTCCAATGTTTGCCCTTAAACTAAAACTTTGGTGGCGGCTTCATTTCAAGAACTTCGAAGAATCCCTCCTCCGGATTTTTCGGTCGCTACAAGAAGCAATGAAAATCAATTGTAAAGTGAGAATGAGAGGATCCAACTTCAACAAAGTATGATAAATTTCTCTATTTTGATATACTTCTCCACATAACTCTCTCTACACACTTTCATTCTTCTTGAAACAAAAATTAAAACAATGCACACTTTTTTTTTCTTTTGACTTTTTGTTTCTTTCTCTTTTTCTTTCTTTTTGGGGACTATTTTTCTATACAAATGTATTTGCCAAACTTTCCATTGAAAACCCAAGAACTAACCCAAGTGAGAACCACAATTGCAATAATCTGGACGCCCCCACACTTACGGATTTGACAATTTTCAATTCAAAGCTCCTTCACCCTCTAAGATTGGGTAATAACATTGTTTTTCACTTTTGAGCTTGTAATGAGCTATTAAACAAAGAATGAGATAAAAGGCTCAAAGTGGCTTAGACAAATGGATATATTCAGGGTAGGCTTATTTGGCTAGTAGCTAAGAAAAGAACAAAATTGCCTAGATAATTTCAAACATGCATGTGAACAGGTGTTTCAACCAAAATCAAGTCAAGTTCTAGAGTAATTACTAACAAACATGAGTGAGTCACACACAAGAACGGAGAGAATTGCAAAAGATTAGTCCATCCATTATAAGGCTCAATTCTCACCAGGGACACTTGTAACACCCCTTATCTAACACAATACTCTTCGAAACACCGTGCAACTTCACGATTTCTTTGACATAAACCTCTGCCAACCTCACCACCGGATATGTGATATTAATAGGAACAAAGTGAGCAGACTTCGTTAACCTATCAACGATCACCCAAATAGCGTCATGACCCCTAACTGTATTCGGCAATCCCGTCACAAAGTCCATCGCAATGCTATCCCACTTCCACTCTGGAACTTCCAACGGTTGCATCAACCCCGCAGGCTTCTGATGCTCGACCTTCGACTTTTGACAGGTCAAACAGGCATACACAAACTGTGCCACATTTCTCTTCATACCATACCACCAAAACATCTTTTTCAGATCTTGATACATTTTTGTCGCTCCAGGATGGATACTCAACTTGCTACGGTGACCCTCCTCCAAAATTGCCTTTCTTATCTCTGCATCATCCGGAACACAGATCCTACCCCGGAACCTCAACACACCACGAGAATCCAATTTGAAATCTTCATCTTCAGATTGACCAACCCCATTAATTAAATCTACCAACTTGACATCTGACTTCCGAGCCTCTCTGATGCTGCTCAGAAAGTCATTATCGATCTTTAACATTCCCAGCTTGACACTGCGAGGTGTCATTTTACAAACCAAACTCAAATCTCTGAATTCCTCAATCAACTTTAATTCTTTCACCATCATTGCCGACATATGCAAAGACTTTCTGCTTAAAGCATCAGCCACGACATTAGCTTTGCCGGGATGATAATTCAAACCAAAGTCATAATCCTTCAAGAGCTCCAACCACCGACGCTGTCTCATATTCAACTATTTCTGATCGAACAGATACTTTAGACTCTTATGATCACTGAACACTTCAAACCTCGAACCATAAAGGTAGTGCCTCCAAATCTTAAGCACAAATACCACAGCAGCCAATTCCAAATCATGCGTAGGGTAATTTTTCTCATGAACCCGCAACTGCCTCGACGCATACGCAACGACTTTCCCATCTTGCATCAGCACACCACCAAGACCCATCTTCGAAGCGTCACAATATACAACAAACGGCTCCTCCGGATTAGGCAACGTCAAAACAGGCGACATTGTCAATCTCTTTTTCAGTTCCATAAAACTTTCCTCACACCGAGCATCCCAAACGAAAACTCTACCCTTACAAGTCAACTGAGTCAACGGAAGGGCCAACTTGGAAAAACCCTCGATGAACCTCCTGTAGTACCCAGCCAAACCCAAAAAGCTTCTGATCTCCGTTGCGGACTTCGGAGCCTCCCACTCCAACATTGCTTCCACTTTTGTCGGATCAACCGCAATACCATTACAAGAAATCACGTGCCCAAGGAAACTCACCTCTTTCAGCCAGAACTCACACTTTGATAACTTAGCATACAACTTTTTCTCTTTCAGAACTCCCAGTACTGTCCTCAGGTGCTCAGCATGCTCTTCCTTCGACTTAGAATAAACTAGAATGTCATCTATGAAGATCACCACAAACCGATCTAGGTAATTATGGAAAATACGATTCATATATTCCATAAATACACCAGGAGCGTTGGTCACACCGAACGGCATCACTGAATATTCATAATGCCCATACCTTGTCCTGAATGGTGTCTTCTGAACATCCTCATCCTTCACTTTAATCTGATGATATCCGGACCTCAAATCAATTTTGCTGAAAACACGGGCACCCACTAACTGATCCATCAAATCGTCGATCCTCGGAAGCGGATACTTGTTCTTGATAGTCACCTTATTCAACTGACGATAGTCCATGTAACACCCCAAATTTAATTAGTTATTTAATTGAATTATTTAATTTAATTAATTGGGAATTATACGGTGGTAGATAATAAAATAAATATATATGAGGTAATTGGACCTATTTATAAGGTGAGGGCTAGTATTAGTAAATTTAGAGTTTTAATTTATTTAGGAGGTGTTGTCATGAATTAGGTGGTGCACATGAGGGCCCATGATCCACAAGTAAGCCCATGACCCATTAGCTAGCCATAGAGCTCGAATCACTTAGGGGTCTTGTGGGTTAGTTTTCATTTCACTTATTCCACCCAAAAAGAAAGAAAAGAATTCGAAGAGAGGAGAGAAGAGAAGAGAAAAAGAAAACGTAAAAGAAGAAGAGAGAGTGAGAAGAGGAAGTCGCGACTTGCAAGAGGGAAGGGAGAGGAGTTTTCGTGGAGCACTCAAGGAGGAGGAAGAGCTTGTTGGTGTCTTGCAATTCCTTGGAGCATTTCCTAGTAATTTCGACTTCTAAGAGGTTAGGGGGTCCTCTTTTTATCTTTAATAGCTTATGTGATGAGTAATGCCTAGGGTTAGGTCCTAGGGTGATTTTCCATGAATGAATTGTATGTGTGATGTTGTGCTATGCTGAATTTTTAATTGTGCAAAGAGATGTTTGATTGGTGTTGAAATTGTACACAATAGGAATGATGCATGCCCATTGTTTGGTATTATGATTGAATGAATTTTTGGTGGTAAATGTGATGGTCAGTCTTATATTGATAAATTCAGGTTGGAGATTTAATTTGGGAATTTTTGGTGGTGAGGAACTCGAATTTGGTCGGCTCCTTAGGCTCCTAGGTGTGTGTGTGTGTTGCTGGAAATTCAGTCTAAGTCTGTGTCTAGCTCCTGGGAACCAGGCGCCCATGTGCTGTGTCTGTGTTGCCTGTGTCTGGTTCTGTGTCTAGACACTGGGCGCCGGGTTCCCTTGTCTGCGCCACTGTGTTGCAGAATTGTGTTGCTCGTGTCTAGGCACCATGGGAACCGAGGGTCCCGGAGATTGGATGCCCGGTTTGCTTTCAAATTTGGTATGGGAGTTCCTGGACACAAAAAGAGTCAGTTTCACGTGCTGGGTCAAAATTTGGCCGTGTGCCTTGTGCCATGGGCGCCAAGGGCCCCAATTTTCTGTTGTTCATTTTGCGAAAATTGATACTGGGTTTTCATGTCCAAGCTAAATGGCTCGTGTAAAACAATTTTTGGAGTCATAGGAGTTGTGGTCTGTCCTGGCCTTAGGCGCCTAGTCCATGGGCGCCAAAGAGGCGTGTCACTTTTTGCCAAAATTTTTGTTGGGTTCTCATATTCTGAGTATTTGGCTCGTGCAATATGAATTTCGAAGTTAAAGGAGTTGTCTTGCGTGTTTTGCCAAGGCGCCTTATGCCTGGGCGCCGTGCTCCCTGCGCCAGTTTTCCTGCGCCTGTGTCTGGGCGCTAGGCGCCCTGCGCCAGTTTTTCCTGCGCCTGTGTCTGGGCGCTAGGCGCCCTGCGCCAGTTTTTGCTAGGCGTTCTGCGCCAGTTTTCCCTGCGCCAGTGCCTGGGCGCTAGGCGCCCTGCGCCATTTTTTGCTGGGCGCCAAAATCAGGATGTTGCCTAAATTTTTCCAAACTTGTTTTTGATGTATCTTTTGACTCGGTTATCCAAATTTAACGGTTCAAAATGCGTTTCGAAGCTAATTTCGGTGTCTATTCAAATATTCTGGTTTAATGTAAAAATGAGTTATTTTTACTGGTGGTTCTGGACTGAAGTTGTTCAAGGTGTTTAATTCCAATTTTTATTCACTTTCCCTATGTCGTGTCAAATCCTAAATTGGCCTAATTGAAATTGGTGTTGGTGTGAGTGGTGGGTTGAGTTGGTGAGTGTATTATGGTGTGATTGGTGAGCAGAGGCTTCGGCCTAATTTTAATTGGTGAGCAGAGGCTTCGGCCTAATTTTAAATCGGTGAGTTGATTAAATGGTGAGTTTGATGAATTGTGTGGTGTGTGGTGGTGCATTTCCATAGCATCTCATGAACCATGTGCATAATTGGTGAGCAGAGGCTTCGGCCTAATTTTATTTGGTGAGCAGAGGCTACGGCCTATTTGTATTTGGTGACGGATCCGACATGCATGTGCCCGTGGAGTTTGGGTTGCATTTCACGCATAACCATACCTTTTGCATTGTTGTTTGGAGAATTGTAATTGTGATGTGGTTGCTGCCTTTGTTGCGAATCGGTGTGCCTAGTTACCTTTTCCTATGCAGTGCTTATTCCATATGTTATTAATTATGAAAAGAGACTCACCCTACTGCTTTTATGTTGCTTCTTATGTCGGCAACGTGCAGGTATTAGCGAGTGAAGGTTATCCTTATGCCTTCGTCTGGTAGGGAGTGTCATGCTCTGATACGTAGCACCGGGGGGCGTCTTATGTTTATGTGTTATTTTAATTACACTGTTAGACTGTTATTAGTGATGTATTGGATTTGTTTTCGAACTTAATATTTTTTCGCTGTGGTAATGACTGTATTTAGTTGATGCGAACCGAACCGGTATTTTATGGTGCTATGTATCTTGTTGTTTTTAGCCAAATTATGCAGATTTGAAGTTGTTGATTTAATGGAGTAAGTGTAGCACTCTCTTTTATTGTTTTCAAAAAAAAAAAGAAACTCTGATTTTATTAATTAGTAAAGTTATTAAAAGGGGGTGTTACAATAGTGGTATCAGAGCAGTTCGGTCTGTCCGGCCAAGTCGTCCTGTCATAGTGTCTTATGACAAATAGGAATTGTTAGATTAGTTCTAACCATTGTCTGTGTAGTGAGTGATGTTCCTGCAGGTGGAGGACAAACCGAGTACTGCTGATGGTAAGTGAATAAGTGGGGGAGATACCCCTGCTGATGATGTGTGTTGTATTGTGTTTCCAGTGTGTGAACTCTGTGTCTTTTGTTTTTGATTTCTCTGCTGGTTTGGAAAATGCTTGGTTTTCGAAAGATGCATTAGTTACTTCTTTTGAAACCGAAGGAAAGTATTATCGGGATTAGGAAGAATTTTCAACATGGTATTTCAGGTCATCCTAGTTTTCATATCAAAAGAAATATTTTGCCGCTCTAGGCTTTGATGTTCTTATAAATAAAAAATCTTTATGGTTTGAAGAGCTGATGACACCTTTCACTTGCGAAAAACATTTCCAGAAATGAATTGTTGATTCTGTTGAGGAGCAATTTTTACTCATTTTTCGCACTTCCAATTATAAATATTTTGAAGTAGAGATGTCATATTTATTGATATGTCGATTGTGTGATTGTTATTTGACTTGAATCTGGTTCATGACTTATGTTGTTGTTGTTGTTGGGTCAATGTGACCAAAGCGATGTTGTTGTTGTTGGGTCAATGTGACCAAAGCGATGTTGTTGTTGTTGTTGGGTCAATGTGAGCAAAGCGTTGTTGTTGTTGCGTTGAGTCGAATAAGACCAAGTGTTGATGTTGTTGTTGCTGGGCTAATTAAGGATGCCTTTGTGAATTAAATGACTGTGTATCTAATGATGGTGTATTAAATGATGAAATTGTGGTGTTGAGGTGAACTATGAACATATGTTGCCTACAAGTTGTTTTGATGATATTACCAAAGAGTTTCGAAGGTGAAATTACTATGCTTAAGTGGTATGGGATGTTGAAAATTGGTATTTTTGGGTGGTTAAGTGAATTTGGGGTGTCTTGATGGTTTGATTGAGTTGTAGTCAAAGTGTGCACATAGGTGTTTGACCAAATGTCAATATGTTGATTGAATGCCCGAGTGTTGTTTGATGACATGAATTGTTGAATTTGAGTGTTGTATTGAGATTATTGTTTCGTGACTGAACATGATGAATTTAACTTGTTTACGGTTTTGTGCAATTCTGGACACTGCTTCGTTTTTCAAAAACTGGCACCGTTTAGTTGATCCAAAAATTATGTGGTTAATTTTTTTTTTGAAAATAGATTTAACGCCGGTCGTTTTGCCACTGGTTTCGTTCAATTTGGAGCTGTGTGGCTCAAGTTATGATTGTTTCAAGTTAGGTCAAGTTTAGGGAATCAAACTGTGAGTAAGTTCGGTTTTTGTAGGTTTTGTGTCATCAAATGAACTCCTTTTCGAATGAATCCAATTTCCTTGAAAACTAGACAAGATGCATTACTGTTTAGGCTGAAGTTTCAAGTCATTTGAGTTTGTTTTGGTCATTGTAGAAGAGTCACAACCTTGGACACCGTCGCTGCCCCATTTTCTGGACCTACTGCCTTGTTAGCGAAAACTGTGCTATTAGATTCATCATTTTGAAATTCTAAAAATATAGCCAGAAACTAGACTCTGTAAGTTTTCCGTAGAAGGGTTGTTTGCTAAATTCCGATGTCGTTTGATAGGGTAAATAAATTGTTGAAGTTTATATGTGAGTGCTGGAATTTCCTGCGTTGCTTAGTTTGTACTGTCACTGTAACGGAAAAACTGTTTTTGCAATATCTTTTGAACCAGGAGTCCGATTTGAGTAAACTAAAATGTTTCGGAAAGCTTATTCAGAGGCCTAACTGAATATTCTAATTTCAGGGCAAAATTGACTGTTTCTGGTGTCGTTGATTTTTAGGCGTGTCGGTCGAATTAAATTGTTATTGTGTTGTCGGTGGCTTAGTACCCCAAGTCGTTGTCGCAGTGTCGGCGCCTTGGTGCCCGAAGTTGCTGATGTGTTATTGATTATGGGATTGTTGGTCCCGGAGTTGTCTCTGCATTGTTGCTTTGTTGTTGCTTGTGGTTGCCTCGTTAATAATGTCGATGTTTATGTGTTGCCTTGGGTACCGCCGAATGGCCCAAGTTATATTGTTGTTGATTTGTTGTTGTGGGCCGATGGCCATTATTGATTAGTACGGCGCTACTATGCCCCCATGCGTTGTTGTTGTTGATGATGTTGCTTTGCTGATGGTTTGTCGTTGTTGATGTCGCCTGAATGGCAAAGTTGTTTGTTGATGTTACTGTCGTGTTGTTAAATTATGTGGCTTGTTGTACAGCTGTGATGATTGATGTATTGCGTTATCCATGAGGATAGATGAGTGAGATAGAATGCACGTTAGTCGTTCAGAGTGGCGCAGCAGAGTAGAGGGTGAGCCTGACTATTACTGCTTGAAGTTACCTGGCTGAACAAGTAGGAGGGACGGCCGCCCAAGCACTTACCGCCGGTAATCAAAGCAATAGTAATCAGCGTGATAGGTAGCACTAGTTGTCTAGATGGCTGTAGTTGGTAGTGGAGGAGTGTTGGCTTTAGCAGGAGAAAATTTCGAGGACGAAATTCTTGTAAGTGGGGGAGAGTTGTAACACCCCAAATTTAATTAGTTATTTAATTGAATTATTTAATTTAATTAATTGGGAATTATACGGTGGTAGATAATAAAATAAATATATATGAGGTAATTGGACCTATTTATAAGGTGAGGGCTAGTATTAATAAATTTAGAGTTTTAATTTATTTAGGAGGTGTTGTCATGAATTAGGTGGTGCACATGAGGGCCCATGATCCACAAGTAAGCCCATGACCCATTAGCTAGCCATAGAGCTCGAATCACTTAGGGGTCTTGTGGGTTAGTTTTCATTTCACTTATTCCACCCAAAAAGAAAGAAAAGAATTCGAAGAGAGGAGAGAAGAGAAGAGAAAAAGAAAACGTAAAAGAAGAAGAGAGAGTGAGAAGAGGAAGTCGCGACTTGCAAGAGGGAAGGGAGAGGAGTTTTCGTGGAGCACTCAAGGAGGAGGAAGAGCTTGTTGGTGTCTTGCAATTCCTTGGAGCATTTCCTACTAATTTCGACTTCTAAGAGGTTAGGGGGTCCTCTTTTTATCTTTAATAGCTTATGTGATGAGTAATGCCTAGGGTTAGGTCCTAGGGTGATTTTCCATGAATGAATTGTATGTGTGATGTTGTGCTATGCTGAATTTTTAATTGTGCAAAGAGATGTTTGATTGGTGTTGAAATTGTACACAATAGGAATGATGCATGCCCATTGTTTGGTATTATGATCGAATGAATTTTTGGTGGTAAATGTGATGGTCAGTCTTATATTGATAAATTAAGGTTGGAGATTTAATTTGGGAATTTTTGGTGGTGAGGAACTCGAATTTGGTCGGCTCCTTAGGCTCCTAGGTGTGTGTGTGTGTTGCTGGAAATTCAGTCTAAGTTTGTGTCTAGCTCCTGGGAACCAGGCGCCCATGTGCTGTGTCTGTGTTGCCTGTGTCTGGTTCTGTGTCTAGACACTGGGCGCCGGGTTCCCTTGTCTGCGCCACTGTGTTGCAGAATTGTGTTGCTCGTGTCTAGGCACCATGGGAACCGAGGGTCCCGGAGATTGGATGCTCGGTTTGCTTTCAAATTTGGTATGGGAGTTCCTGGACACAAAAAGAGTCAGTTTCAGGTGCTGGGTCAAAATTTGGCCGTGTGCCTTGTGCCATGGGCGCCAAGGGCCCCAATTTTTTGTTGTTCATTTTGCGAAAATTGATACTGGGTTTTCATGTCCAAGCTAAATGGCTCGTGTAAAACAATTTTTGGAGTCATAGGAGTTGTGGTCTGTCCTGGCCTTAGGCGCCTAGTCCATGGGCGCTAAAGAGGCGTGTCACTTTTTGCCAAAATTTTTCTTGGGTTCTCATATTCTGAGTATTTGGCTCGTGCAAAATGAATTTCGAAGTTAAAGGAGTTGTCTTGCGTGTTTTGCCAAGGCGCCTTATGCCTGGGCGCCGTGTTCCCTGCGCCAGTTTTCCTGCGCCTGTGTCTGGGCGCTAGGCGCCCTGCGCCAGTTTTTCCTGCGCCTGTGTCTGGGCGCTAGGCGCCCTGCGCCAGTTTTTGCTAGGCGTTCTGCGCCAGTTTTCCCTGCGCCAGTGCCTGGGCGCTAGGCGCCCTGCGCCAGTTTTTGCTGGGCGCCAAAATCAGGATGTTGCCTAAATTTTTCCAAACTTGTTTTTGATGTAACTTTTGACTCGGTTATCCAAATTTAACGGTTCAAAATGCGTTTCGAAGCTAATTTCGGTGTCTATTCAAATATTCTGGTTTTGATGTAAAAATGAGTTATTTTTACTGGTGGTTCTGGACTGAAGTTGTTCAAGGTGTTTAATTCCAATTTTTATTCACTTTCCCTATGTCGTGTCAAATCCTAAATTGGCCTAATTGAAATTGGTGTTGGTGTGAGTGGTGGGTTGAGTTGGTGAGTGTATTATGGTGTGATTGGTGAGCAGAGGCTTCGTTCTAATTTTAATTGGTGAGCAGAGGCTTCGGCCTAATTTTAAATCGGTGAGTTGATTAAATGGTGAGTTTGATGAATTGTGTGGTGTGTGGTGGTGCATTTCCATAGCATCTCATGAACCATGTGCATAATTGGTGAGCAGAGGCTTCGGCCTAATTTTATTTGGTGAGCAGAGGCTACGGCCTATTTGTATTTGGTGACGGATCCGACATGCATGTGCCCGTGGAGTTTGGGTTGCATTTCACGCATAACCATACCTTTTGCTTTGTTGTTTGGAGAATTGTAATTGTGATGTGGTTGCTGCCTTTGTTGCGAATCGGTGTGCCTAGTTACCTTTTCCTATGCAGTGCTTATTCCATATGTTATTAATTATGAAAAGAGACTCACCCTACTGCTTTTATGTTGCTTCTTATGTCGGCAACGTGCAGGTATTAGCGAGTGAAGGTTATCCTTATGCCTTCGTCTGGTAGGGAGTGTCATGCTCTGATACGTAGCACCGGGGGGCGTCTTATGTTTATGTGTTATTTTAATTACACTGTTAGACTGTTATTAGTGATGTATTGGATTTGTTTTCAAACTTAATATTTTTTTGCTGTGGTAATGACTGTATTTAGTTGATGCGAACCGAACCGGTATTTTATGGTGCTATGTATCTTGTTGTTTTTAGCCAAATTATGCAGATTTGAAGTTGTTGATTTAATGGAGTGAGTGTAGCACTCTCTTTTATTGTTTTCAAAAAAAAAAAGAAACTCTGATTTTATTAATTAGTAAAGTTATTAAAAGGGGGTGTTACAGTCCACACATAACCTCATGCTCCCATCTTTCTTCTTCACTAACAATACCGGAGCTCCCCACGGTGATACACTCGGTCTCACAAACTTTCTCTCAAGCAATTCTTCAAGTTGCGTCTTCAACTCGGACAATTCAGACGCCGACATCCTGTACGGTGCCATAGACACAGGCCTCGTACCAGGTACCAGATCAATCGAAAACTCAACTTCCCTCTCCGGCGGCACACCCGGAATTTCGTCAGGAAAAACCTCAGGAAACTCGCGTACCACTTGCAGTTCCTCAATAACAGCCTGACTCTCAGCAGACAACGATGCCATCAACGAAAATAGCTGAACTCCTTCTTTCCTCAACTTCTTCAACTGACCGGCAGATACCAACACAGAATCTTCTTCCCCGAAACTAACCGACTTGCTACGACAGTTGATATGAACGTGGTTATTCTCTAACCAGTCCATGCCCAAGATTACATCCGGACCTCTCAACGGCAAGCGAACAAAATTCACAACAAAGTCCCTGCCGAAGATCGACACGGGACACTGAGAACACACCTGGGAAGTAATCACCGACCCCTTCGCAGAAGTATCGACAACCATATCCCCACACATAGCAGATAAAACAAGACCCAATCTTTTACAACAATCAACAGATATAAAGCAATGGGTAGCACCAGTATCAATAAGAGATTTCAGAGAAGTACCGTTAATAAAACACGTACCTCTAATCAGACCATCCTTCTCATCAGGCTCCTCTCCTGCCAATGCGAACACTTTCCCACTAGACCTTTCCTTCTTCGGTTTTGTACATTTTGTACTGATATGCCCAGACTCACCACAGTTGAAGCACACCACATCCTTGACTTTACACTCGGCCGCCATATGACCCTTTTTACCACAACGATAGCAAACTCTCTCATCAGACCTGCATGTAGTACTCTTGTGGCCAGGTTTGCCACACTTATAACAGACAATGCTAGCAGGAGCATCTCCCCTACTAGAATTCTTACCTCCAGCAGCCTTCTGATAACTCTTACCCGCAGGAACCTCATACGGCTTGCTTCGACCCGGAAACTTACCCTTTTTCTCAGACGTAGCTTTGTAATGAGCAGTACTGTCCTCCTCAAAGATTCTACAACTGTCAACAAGATCAGCGAACACACGGATCTTCTGGTAACCAATGGCCTTTTTGATATCAGGCCTCAACCCATTCTCGAACTTGATGCATTTTGAGAACTCAGCTGTCGCCTCACTGTAGTGCGGATAGAATTTTGCCAATTCCACAAACTTCACCGCATATGCAGTCACAGACATACCACCCTGTTTCAGTTCTAGGAACTCTATCTCTTTCTTTCCCCAGACGTCTTCAGGAAAATATTTTCTCAGAAATTCCCTGCTGAATACCTCCCAAGTAATCTCTTCCTGCACAGCCTGAGCCATAGCTTGCAATGCAGCAGCAAGAGCAGCGTCGTTTCTCCCAGCCATTTCAAATTATCACTGCAGCACAAACCAAGAATTTAGTACTAATCTATTGTCATAAGACACTATGACAGGACGACATTGGCCGGACAGACCGAACTGCTCTGATACCACTAATGTAACACCCCTTATCTACCCGTTAATTTAATTGGAAAAAATATCAGAGTTTTCAAAATTTATTTCACATGAGGAATGTTACACATACTTCAATAAAACAACGCTTCTCAATAAAACAGCTCAAACACAATAATCATGCATCACGTAGCACGTCACTAAAAGGAGAACCTCAAACCACAGTTATCTTCGCAATTAAAACTTGACGACAAAGAAAACAACTACGCAGCGGAATAACAAAATAAAACAGAATCGTCAACAAAGACATAACAACCGAAATCATTCATAAACATCAAGTTCGCCCCCCCCCCCCCCTGAGTGCTACGTATCAGAGCGTGACGACTCGACTCGAAGTAGTGAAGGTACCTAGTCCTTCACTCGTGATCACCTGCACGTTACCGCATAGGGGTAACATTCAAACAGAAGGGTGAGTCCAATTCAATCCATATAATAAATCACATGATAAGCAATAAGTCAAGTCACAGCTCTAAAATAATCACATCACAATCATCAATTACATCACTACATTAACTCATCACTATGTCATGTAGGCATATGAAATGCAACCCACTCGCGGGCATATGCATGAGGTACCTTTTCACAAACGTCGCTTAGCCTTAAACGTCACTGGGTTTATGCATATGGGAGGCATGAGACACTATGACATGCACCACGCACAAACACACAATCACGGTCAACTACGTGACCCGTCACTTACCAATTTGCCAAATAAGAGGCACAGCACCTGTCAATTCACAATTTACACACAACAACGTCACTTAGCCTTTTGGGCCTTATCATCACTTAGCCTTTTGGGCCTCAATGTCACTTATTTTCATCGTCACTTATTCATAAACATCATCAACTCAAACAATAGCCACTGAGGGCAAAAACGTCATTTACTAGCCACCAAGGGCATCATCGTCATTTACACGTCATTATCAACAACATTGGCCACTAAGGGAAAAAAGGTCATTTAACTAGCCACTCAGGGCATCATCGTCAAAATCATCACTTTTGACACCAAAACATTAAAACCACGGGTTATACACGAAAGGGGATTATTAAAGACACTAAAACGATTTTTCAATGTCACAGCAACGACCACCGGGAGCAGCCACTTGGGGCGCCCCAGCAACCTTCAGAAATAATAAGTTTTTATTTTTAAAAATGGGACACACAGATAGGCAACTGAAAAAGCTTCCCAACCCTTTTTGAAACGTTTAAAACGGATGTCCGAGTCAAAAGATATAGCGAAAACAGTTTTCATAAAAAATTTGGGAACATCCTGAAAACTGGCGCCCTAGGCGCCCAGCACCTGGCACCTGACGCCCAGCGCCCAGCAACACGAAACACGCACGCGGACAGGCGCCCAGCGCCCAGCGCAACACACACACACACACGCACTGGCGCCCAGCGCCCAGCGCCCAGCGCAGCACACACACACGCACACTGGCGCCCAGCGCCCAGCGCCTGGCGCCCAGCGCAACACACACGCACACACACTGGCGCCCAGCGCCCAGCGCCTGGCACCCAGCGCAACACACACGCACAGCAACACGGCGCACAGCGCCCATGGGTGCCGAGCGCCCACACACTTTCAGCAACACAATTCAGCACAATTTCAGCACATATATCTTTTTTTCAAATTGTTACTTGATCAATTACAACACCAATTACAACAATCATGGACACATATTGAAATCATCAAAAATCATACACCAACCATCAAAATTCAACAACATCCCAAGCACAAACATGAAATCACGCATACATCAACAACAAGAACATGACTTCGCAAACATAATCATGATCATGGTTAAATCTAGGCCATCACTACCTAAAACCTATCATAGGACCTATTATATAAATTGATAGGACATCCCCTTACATCGAATTTGAAGGATAGAAGCCCTAGAGACAGTCACGATCGAAACCACAGCAACACGATCACGTCCCTTGGCCCTTGGAGCTTGCGACTTCTTCTCTCTTCTTCTCCTCCCCTACGGCGCTCTTCTCTTCTCCTTTCTATTCTCTTTCTCTCAATTTTCGAATGAGGCACCAAACCCTAGCCCCATTAGCTATTCGCATGTCACTTGGATCATGGGCTTGGGCTTTTCACTTAAGCCCAGCTCATCCAAGTGGCGCTTCCTTTTCCTAATACCACCACAAAATTAATATAAATTTTAATTAATTAAAATATATCCAATAAATTAAATTAAATTCCTAAATACTTAATTAAATAAATTAATTAAATATTTAGGGTGTTGCAACACTGACTATCACAAATGATGCAAAATCTAGTGCTCATATCCAACTTATTTTGCCAAGAGCAACAAGAAATCAATCAATTCATGTCAAAACACCTATGGTCCTAGAATAGTGAAATCACTCACAACTTATCCAAACTAAGAATTCATGGAAAAAAAACATGCAAAAGATTTTTTTTCTTTTCTTATAGTTAAAAATTAAAAACATAAAAACAAAAAGACACACCCCCACACTTAAATCACAAAATGTCCTCAATGTAAGCAACAAGTATATCTTAAGAATAAGGAAAGAAAACTCTCTCTTGAAGGTGGAGAACTTGAAGCTTATGGGTAGTTGGTATTTGCCAAAGAAGGCTCTTTTATGGTTACCCCACACATGTTTGGTCGCCTTCTTCTTCCACACATCCAGAATCAAGAGGCTGAGTTGTTGTTGTGTATGCCACACTTTCTTACTAGAATTGTCCGCCAAGGTCCATCCGATACCTTTCCTATGTTCCCTTAGAATTTGTAACACCCCGGTATTTCTTTAACAAAGAAATACTTAAATATACAATCTGGTACAAATCAGAGTATAAAAATTCCTGTTCAGATATACATCTTACAAGAAACAGCGGAAACTAATAAAATAAATATTACAAGCTCGAGTCATACGACCGAATACAGATACAACTACCGAAGAACAAGGACAACTGTAAAGGAATAAATCTTCGATCTTCTCCTCGAACCCGATAACCAACTATGCCGCCAGCTGTCCTTATAACCTGTTCTCTGTAAAAACAACAAATATGGATTGGGTGAGACAACTTGTCTCAGTGAGTCCTACCGTGCCCCCTCACCGACACTCGGTTCAATTATTAAACCGTTAACAATCATGTTGATAACGAACACGTTACAGCGAATTGTTGATCGTGAACCTTGCCACAAATCTCAACAAGTCGAGTCCAATCAAACAAGTCTTTATGTTTTATGAGGAACAGCCGGTTGTGAATAACCACGAATACCAGAGAATTATATTTGTTGATTAGTGTAAACCAGTGGTGAAACCTCACTCATCCCGGCACACAATCATGTAATTAATTTAGTGTAAACCAGTGGTGAAACCTCACTCATCCCGGCACACTAATACCTTATTATTTAATTTGTTTAGTATAATCCGGTGGCGAAACCTCGCTCATACCGGAAACCCGTGAGTTGACCACGCCAAAACACATACAGGGCCTAGATAAGGGGTCATGACTACCCTCTCTAGTATACTACTTGTCAGGTCGTCACCCAACGAACGATATATACGACAATACATATCAACGATCACTAAAGGATCAAACATAAGCTTATGATACATGTTCCATTTCATTTCATAATCCGTTTATGAAGAATTCTATTAACTTCCAGAATTATAATTAATTCCAGGTCTTATATCCATATATAAGTTCAGCCCAACCATTACTCGGTGTGCTCACACGTAATCTAGGATTTTCGTTCTCGACCAAATAGGTTTCAAGACTCTTTTTCAAAAATATAGTTTGAACGGTTTGAAATTAGGTTTTCAATAGGTTGGTAGCTTTAAAATAGTTTGAGGAAGGGATTAGGAAAGGTTCGGGATTGAACGGAGCGTTGAAACGAGAAAAGCGGAATTACGCATCAAAAGGGTCACAGTGGCGCGCGGCGCGCAACCCACGCGTGACTGGCGCGCGACTTGACAGAAGCGCAGCCCAGCATCACGCACGGCGCGCGACTCCCGCGTGAACGGCGCGCGGATGGACAGAACCACTAGTCTGATGCTCAACTCGAAATTTTCTCATTTTCGTTCTCCGTTCGCTCTCGATTCGATTCCTAATTTCCGTTCCACCTGAAACTCAGAAAATTCCAAATATTCCAGATAGTTTACAAATCATTTTATTTCAACAATTTAATCACAACTTCATAAATTGTTCAACAATTCCATAAAAACCGTAAAACGTAATATTTCTCAAAAACGGTTTTCGGTTCAAAAATCTTTCGAAAACGGATAATGCCTTATGGCTCAAAACCGATATATTTTCAAGACATGTAAAAATATCCCTATCCGTGAGTAGAACTCACCCGGTTGACGATTGCCGAGAAATCACGTCGAAACACGGACGGCCGGATTGTAACCACTCGAACAATCCCCGTAGTCACGTACACGCTCCTAGTGCCTCCGCATCTGGACTCGACGGGTCCCACGTGCACCACCAGTAATTAGATCAAATTCTTGCTACTGAACACTCATCCGGTACTTGAGTTGACGACCCTCGAGACTTATGACGAATCGAACCCTTAATCCAACGAACCGTTATTTCCAGATTTATTTCTAATTTCCAGAATCAAAGAGCAGTTTTGAAACAGAGTTATCTCAGTCAATCCGTAACCAAAACTACTCAAACCAGTGCCCATTTTGAAGATAATTTTGTCTTCTTTCTGATGATCAAATTTTCACACGCATGCATCCAGAGGTTTGGGAGATATCACCGAAACAAGATGACTGGTCCAGGACAGTGTTTGATTCTGAAACCGAAACTTGTGAACAGGATATCTCTCTCATTTCTCCATGAAATCATACGATTCTTGTACTTAAAATGAAGAGCTTTTTGTCTACTTTCCAGAGAAACAAAAATCGTGATCATCGGAATTGTGTACTGGGAAATACGAAGAAAACACTGAAGGTATGTAAAACGGTTTCCCAGCTGGATTCTTGATGAATCTTGAATCATCAACCTTAACTACTTGCAAATCACGAATTTGAGCTCAAGAGTTCCAGAAATGGTGAGTTGCAATTTGGAAGAGAATGAGGTGATGAAAATTAGTTGGTTAGAAAGAGAATGAGCAGCTGAATTGAAGTGTCAAGACATTGCTTACATGCAATGAAGTTTGAGTGGAGTTTCAACTCCTCCTCCCTTCTTCCTTCTTTCCCACACTCGAGTCTCTCTCTCCCTCTCTATATTCTGAACTTCAGTTTTGCTGAGTGTTGTGGCAAATGAGGGGAAATCAGAATTAGTAATGGTTGAGGTGTTGTAAAACAATAGGAAATCACCATATTGCCCTTAGACCAACTTTTCACTCAACTTCTCATCAACTCTCCTTTCTTTCACTTTCAAATTCTGAATCTTGATAAATGAGATGATATGGAAGGGGGAAATTGTTTTGACCAGCTGAAGGTTTAATGAGGTTAAATTACCAAAATGCCCTTGGCCCATTAAGTCTTGGTTTTGAGGCTAAAACCCCAATACCCTTATGGCTTTCCGCTCGGCTTAGGTTTCTCGGCTAATCCTTATTCGTTTCGAGATTAATTTCTCACTCAATTGATATGTCTTCGATATGAGGCAAAATGACGATTTTACCCTTCAGCTGAATTGTTCATTTAATTTATGACTAAGCCACAATTAAATGTAGAGTAGGATTTCTTTGGACTTTTCCTCGATTATTAATCCCCGAGACACGACCAATTATTCCCACAAATAATTACTCGGTCTTAGGCATCATAGTACGAGTCTTTAAAAATTTGGGATGTTACAATCACCCCAACTTTTAAAAATTTTGTCCTCAAAATTGACAAGACATGCCTTAAGCGAAAAGATATTGATATCGTGTCATCATGTCCTCTTCCAATTCTCAAGTAGCCCCTTTGGCTGAGAAGCCCTCCTAGACTATCTTGACAATTGGAATAGTCCTCGACCGCAATGTCTTCACACCACGCCCTAGGATAGGACTAGGAAAAGGTTGGAATGGTAAATCTGGTCGAAGATCGATCGTTTCAATGCTCAACGGCTGAAGTGGATCGGGAATACATTTTCTCAACTGAGACACGTGAAAGACATCTTGAAGATACAGACTTTCTTCAGAAATTAACTATTCCGACCTCTTGAAAGCTGACACTAATTGTAATGGACAATGGAATGCCTACAATCGGTTGAGGACACGAACTCATAGTTACGGTATCCACACATCCTGCACTATCGAAGTCAGGAACTCGGAAGGTTTCGGCCTAGCCGTAGCTCGAATTGGAAAGAGACGACGCAGACGTACTTGGAAATCACACTACGCGATAAACGAAAAAGTTTCCTTCCTCTTCCTAAGTTACGCTTACACCAGCGCTTGACTCATTTTACTAAAATCTCGACAGAAGCAAACAGAGTTATTTTTATAAAGAGTTTGACTCTCAGTCCAATTGAACGTAGAAAATACTTTTTCTTGTAACATGACCAAGAAATTAAAAAATAATAGTGATATTTTCTTTCATTGAATCGTTTCAGAACTTGAACATATAAATAGGTTCGTTTGAATAAAATTCTTTTCCAAAACTTGAAAACACAATCGTCGTTACTTTGATGAAAATTCTTTTCAGTGGGGTTTTCCAATAACAATAGCTTGAAAAACACGACTATACAAAACGATAATTCACCCCAACTTATAAATGACCTTACTCGATGCACGACGTTTCAACAAAGCGGAATCTCATTCTCAAATTTTTTTTTTTTTTTAAAATTTGCAAGTTCGAAAGTGAGAATAAAGGTGTTATTTTGTTGGAGTCAAACATTTGTGCGATCAAAATCTCGCAAACTTTTATCGTGCTTGAGTTAGGTTCCGTTAAAACAAAAATAATTAGGTTCGTTCGAGGAAGGGATCGGGAAGGATATTGAGCCCAAAAAGAAAACGGGTTTTTGCTTTAAAAATTCTTCTCAAGCCGCTATTCCACTCGACTCAATTCACTTCCGTTCAATTCCTTTCTCGAATCGGTCCAAGACAAAATTTCGAGATTAAAAACAAAGGTTTGCATTTCGTGGCAAAAATAGACACGACACAATTGGCTCAAAAGACTATACAATAGTTATAGGATGCACTATCAAGGACTTATGTGTCATACATTCACTGTCCAATCATTTAGTCTCAGACCGACCTACGGTTCATCCTCAGACATTCTTCCATCATACTGGTGTGTTGGGTAAAAGAAAGATGTACTATGCGTATTCAACTCATCGAATTCTTAGAAAGCCTCGTGTACTGGCTAAATCAGACAACTCTGAATTCAGTACATACTTGCTTTATTGACATCTTGCCGATAGATTATTAGCATGGTGAAACTAGCTTCGATCCATCCGATGGATCAAGGTCATAACAACTTACTGTCAACCCTAACGGGATCCAGATTAACGATTGGAGTTTCACTTCAGTAGCGGAAGCTTGAGCACTAGAAATGCCGAAAGATGATTGCCCTATAACGTGGCTTGATACTTCTCCGACTAGCTATTATATTCACGTGTCACCTAGCCTTCCATTACTTCTGAGCAAACGTTTTGGGTAACCCACATCTTTGGTTATCTTAGAAACATTTCTAGTATTTCAGGTAGTCACCGGTACAACCGATGTTTTATCTAACCCAAAATAACGATAAGGGTGCGTCTTTTGACCATTATGACTCTGTCCTCATAATTGAACCTACAGTTCGGTGCCCTCATACAGGTTATGGGTCATTCAGGACTGTCTAAGTCAACGACTTATCCAATCGCAGTTGTCTTTTTAGATCAACTAGGCTTTGCATTTCGATACCTACCTTTCATAGATATTGTTTACTCGGATCTTAAGGAGATGCGGATTTAGATATTAGAAATCTTACTAGAATGACATAAGGTTTTCTTTAGAAGATGATATTTAGAGTCATCCTAGACAATCCTTGGTTTCTCGATTAACTTCGATGTAGTAATTATTCTCGGATTAGTCACGAAATTAAAATTGCGGCGGCACCAGGGGATTTTGAAAACAAAAGCTATTTTGAGAATCAAACGAGCACACCATAAATGTTTTCGTGTTGATTCGTTGAAATTGTAGTATTTATCACTTAGAATTTTCCCTGGTCCCGTTTCTTTCCGAATTTCCGCGTCTATCCAGACATAATTATTACATTACATTAATCGATCTAGCTTCAGAACGGTTTTTACTCCACGACAACATTACGTTTGTCACGCAGGTGACTTGAAGCTCCTCGATCATCCAACTGGTTAGCTGAGGTATCATAGATTAAGATTTCGGAATCATTTATAACGGTTGAATGGCCATCAGTACTACTGACAATTGTCGGAAGTAGGTTTCTTGGAAAAACGTACAGTAAACGTGATTCAGAATTGATGTTCAAAAGTCTAATCCGAGTGATTGGAATCCTTTTTCCAATTACCAGTACAACAGGGAAGTTCACATTCCACGAATGCGTAGAGTTTATGGTTCGGATTTAAAACAGAGGTATGTTTCACAATATAATTGGAGGTACGGTTCACAATCCATCCATCAGTGTAGATATTTTCGTTAGCTTTCCAACGCCTCTCGGAACATAAAAATCGGAGTTCCAGAGCAGAAGTTACGAACAAAATGAGTCGGAAGACCAACGAGAATTTCTCACAGACCGTGATCGGAATGCTTCCAGCAGCGGATTGAAATAAGGTCACTTCTACCGATTTCACATACTAACTTGCTTTGAAGGATTCGATTCACAATTCCTGATCGGGACTTAACCTGATCGGCACATTATGACTCTGCTAGTCAATACTGGCAACAGAGTATCTTTACTCAATTGGCTTTGTCATCTGTCACATTGTGACTCGGAAGAAGAAGAATTGGAATTTATGCTTAAAATAAACCGAGAAGGATTTTCCTTGACTGCTGCCCTAACTGGGATCGATTGACACCAAAAGGTAAGATTTATAATGAAAACGATATCTCGAAAACTGATACGCTGACTAAATAAAGGTTAGGGTTTTGGGTGTTTACTAATCTGATAGCTTTCAGTACACTGACATTGCTATTGCCCAATGGCTTCGCTTGATTTGTACTTCTCAATAAGATCTACTATGTTTCATGCCGCGACTCACTAGCCGCATCCGATTCATTTACTGAACAGCCGCCCACAGTTTCCTCGAGCCATTGCGGATGCCCATCATTGTTTCCAAATGCCATATGTAGCCCTCTGCTCCTACTGCGTGCTCTGATGAAACGAGAAGGCTGAGAATCCTATGGTGTAGGGTTTCAAACATTTTCGGGGCTGAGGCAACTATCTGTCATAATTTTCAGTACATTACATGAGACATTGAGTGGATCCTGACTCAATACATCACATAATATCCTAAAAAGGTCTGACATATAATTGTCTAAGTCCCTAGCTGACTCGATCCTATACTCTCGGCCCGAGAGTCACTAAGTCCGACAAGGTCGAACCGCTCTGATACCAATTGTAACACCCCGGTATTTCTTTAACAAAGAAATACTTAAATATACAATCTGGTACAAATCAGAGTATAAAAATTCCTGTTCAGATATACATCTTACAAGAAACAGCGGAAACTAATAAAATAAATATTACAAGCTCGAGTCATACGACCGAATACAGATACAACTACCGAAGAACAAGGACAACTGTAAAGGAATAAATCTTCGATCTTCTCCTCGAACCCGATAACCAACTATGCCGCCAGCTGTCCTTATAACCTGTTCTCTGTAAAAACAACAAATATGGATTGGGTGAGACAACTTGTCTCAGTGAGTCCTACCGTGCCCCCTCACCGACACTCGGTTCAATTATTAAACCGTTAACAATCATGTTGATAACGAACACGTTACAGCGAATTGTTGATCGTGAACCTTGCCACAAATCTCAACAAGTCGAGTCCAATCAAACAAGTCTTTATGTTTTATGAGGAACAGCCGGTTGTGAATAACCACGAATACCGGAGAATTATATTTGTTGATTAGTGTAAACCAGTGGTGAAACCTCACTCATCCCGGCACACAATCATGTAATTAATTTAGTGTAAACCAGTGGTGAAACCTCACTCATCCCGGCACACTAATACCTTATTATTTAATTTGTTTAGTATAATCCGGTGGCGAAACCTCGCTCATACCGGAAACCCGTGAGTTGACCACGCCAAAACACATACAGGGCCTAGATAAGGGGTCATGACTACCCTCTCTAGTATACTACTTGTCAGGTCGTCACCCAACGAACGATATATACGACAATACATATCAACGATCACTAAAGGATCAAACATAAGCTTATGATACATGTTCCATTTCATTTCATAATCCGTTTATGAAGAATTCTATTAACTTCCAGAATTATAATTAATTCCAGGTCTTATATCCATATATAAGTTCAGCCCAACCATTACTCGGTGTGCTCACACGTAATCTAGGATTTTCGTTCTCGACCAAATAGGTTTCAAGACTCTTTTTCAAAAATATAGTTTGAACGGTTTGAAATTAGGTTTTCCATAGGTTGGTAGCTTTAAAATAGTTTGAGGAAGGGATTAGGAAAGGTTCGGGATTGAACGGAGCGTTGAAACGAGAAAAGCGGAATTACGCATCAAAAGGGTCACAGTGGCGCGCGGCGCGCAACCCACGCGTGACTGGCGCGCGACTTGACAGAAGCGCAGCCCAGCATCACGCACGGCGCGCGACTCCCGCGTGAACGGCGCGCGGATGGACAGAACCACTAGTCTGATGCTCAACTCGAAATTTTCTCATTTTCGTTCTCCGTTCGCTCTCGATTCGATTCCTAATTTCCGTTCCACCTGAAACTCAGAAAATTCCAAATATTCCAGATAGTTTACAAATCATTTTATTTCAACAATTTAATCACAACTTCATAAATTGTTCAACAATTCCATAAAAACCGTAAAACGTAATATTTCTCAAAAACGGTTTTCGGTTCAAAAATCTTTCGAAAACGGATAATGCCTTATGGCTCAAAACCGATATATTTTCAAGACATGTAAAAATATCCCTATCCGTGAGTAGAACTCACCCGGTTGACGATTGCCGAGAAATCACGTCGAAACACGGACGGCCGGATTGTAACCACTCGAACAATCCCCGTAGTCACGTACACGCTCCTAGTGCCTCCGCATCTGGACTCGACGGGTCCCACGTGCACCACCAGTAATTAGATCAAATTCTTGCTACTGAACACTCATCCGGTACTTGAGTTGACGACCCTCGAGACTTATGACGAATCGAACCCTTAATCCAACGAACCGTTATTTCCAGATTTATTTCTAATTTCCAGAATCAAAGAGCAGTTTTGAAACAGAGTTATCTCAGTCAATCCGTAACCAAAACTACTCAAACCAGTGCCCATTTTGAAGATAATTTTGTCTTCTTTCTGATGATCAAATTTTCACACGCATGCATCCAGAGGTTTGGGAGATATCACCGAAACAAGATGACTGGTCCAGGACAGTGTTTGATTCTGAAACCGAAACTTGTGAACAGGATATCTCTCTCATTTCTCCATGAAATCATACGATTCTTGTACTTAAAATGAAGAGCTTTTTGTCTACTTTCCAGAGAAACAAAAATCGTGATCATCGGAATTGTGTACTGGGAAATACGAAGAAAACACTGAAGGTATGTAAAACGGTTTCCCAGCTGGATTCTTGATGAATCTTGAATCATCAACCTTAACTACTTGCAAATCACGAATTTGAGCTCAAGAGTTCCAGAAATGGTGAGTTGCAATTTGGAAGAGAATGAGGTGATGAAAATTAGTTGGTTAGAAAGAGAATGAGCAGCTGAATTGAAGTGTCAAGACATTGCTTACATGCAATGAAGTTTGAGTGGAGTTTCAACTCCTCCTCCCTTCTTCCTTCTTTCCCACACTCGAGTCTCTCTCTCCCTCTCTATATTCTGAACTTCAGTTTTGCTGAGTGTTGTGGCAAATGAGGGGAAATCAGAATTAGTAATGGTTGAGGTGTTGTAAAACAATAGGAAATCACCATATTGCCCTTAGACCAACTTTTCACTCAACTTCTCATCAACTCTCCTTTCTTTCACTTTCAAATTCTGAATCTTGATAAATGAGATGATATGGAAGGGGGAAATTGTTTTGACCAGCTGAAGGTTTAATGAGGTTAAATTACCAAAATGCCCTTGGCCCATTAAGTCTTGGTTTTGAGGCTAAAACCCCAATACCCTTATGGCTTTCCGCTCGGCTTAGGTTTCTCGGCTAATCCTTATTCGTTTCGAGATTAATTTCTCACTCAATTGATATGTCTTCGATATGAGGCAAAATGACGATTTTACCCTTCAGCTGAATTGTTCATTTAATTTATGACTAAGCCACAATTAAATGTAGAGTAGGATTTCTTTGGACTTTTCCTCGATTATTAATCCCCGAGACACGACCAATTATTCCCACAAATAATTACTCGGTCTTAGGCATCATAGTACGAGTCTTTAAAAATTTGGGATGTTACAGAATTGGTGGTAGCTTTTCCTATTAAGAGTCAGGGTTAGATGAAATAATCACGGGCAAATTTTCACTTCCCTTTATATATGTGCATTTAGAGTTTTCAGGGAGTTGTTTAAGCTCTACAACATGTTCCTGTTCAATGCCAGCAGCAACCACATCCACAATACCAGCTATGTAAAGTGTATCAACCTGCAAGGTATTTTCAATCTTAGCACAAACAGAAAGATTATCAGAACATGTATAATCAACCAAACCATCAAGAAATTCCATTTTACAAAGAGAATGCTCTTCCATGGGGTGTTTTTTAGTCATCACTTCTCTTTGAGGGAAAGGGAGTGGTGGTGTGTATTGCTCATCATAAACATGTTCAGCAGCCTTGTAATTTTCTATAGCGATAGATTTAGGTACCTCTGGAGTTTCAACAAGAGTAACTGCACTGACAATGGGAGGATCTGAGACATTTGGATTCACTACTTCTTGGGCAGGCAGTTGGTTTAGCCTTTGGACCTGTATTTGATTAACTGCAGTGGTTAACTATCCAACTATTATCTCCAATTTCTTAAGTGTGGAATCCGTTGTTTGTTGGAATTGGAGATTTTGAATAGCCATTTGTTTAATGAGGTCCTCTAGTGAAGGTTCATAATCCACAGCCATGTTTTAGTCAACAGAATCAGAATTAGAGTCAATCAAATAAGTTATGCTAAAATTAAGGTAGAAAATAAAAAACGAATCAAACCTAATCTAAAAAATATAATAACAACACTACAAATCTAATAAAATCAAAAGAAGATTATGCAAACTTTTTTGGATTTTTTTGACAATCCGAAAAATTAAAAAAATTAAAATGAAACTGTAAAAGAGGTAATTATGGATTTTTCAGCCTCAACTCCCAAAAGGGAGTCCTACTCCTTGATTTTTTTCTGATTTACTGACCAATTTTCGGAGCAATCTGACAAGTTCACTCGAAAAACTGATTTTTTTTCATCTAATTTGAGCCAGGATTGAACGAAGCCGAAATCAACAGAACCTGCAAAGAAGCAAAACTAAAAAAACTAAGGTTAGTGATTAGTGGGATTCTTGAAGTTGGAAATCCCTAATTAGAGATCCCTGGAAATGGCGCCAATTTGATCAGCGGTCGTACGCGGGTCAAAATAATTATAAAGATATAAAATATAGTACAAAGAAGTTAACGTTGGTCGTCTCACAAGGACCTTTGAATTAAAGACTACCAGAATCAAGAACGAAAGTAACAACAAAAGGGGGGTTTTTTTTAGGAAAAGAGTTTGATGTGTAACGAAGAAAATCAATTAAAGATAAACAATCAGTCCATTGGTTTCAGACGCGCTTCTTGGAATTCTCATCGGTTCTAAAATAGAGATTCGTGCAAAGTTTGACAATTCTTGAATGATCATAAACTAATAAACAAGCGTTAATCAGTTCATACGAATTCACACCGTTTTAAAGCAAGCATCAAAACAGTGTGTTCAATCAATCGTAATAGTGAACAAGCGCCAGTAACACAATTAACATCATAAATGAGTTCTATCAATCCTATAAACAAGTGTCATAGACTCTATCAATTCCTATCCAAACTCTAACGAACTTGTGTGAGATGAGGAGCTAGTATCACGGCATCAACAAACGAAGCACTGCGAGATAGTATCCATAATCAGCATCGCGATGCACATTCCACGGACATCTTCCTATGCACCGAGTCAGACATGCTACCAATTTTGGAGAGGACGAAGCCGATTACACAATCATTTTTAGAGAGTTGCATCGCGTGAGAGATCGGCAATTAAATCTAATTTGAATCCGACCTCAGTGTGTATAGGAACCCTACTACCAACATCGGTATACTCCTTTTGATTTGAAGGCATTCGTGCAAAGATTACTGGCCAGGATGGTTGCGTGCTCTACTGCTGTATCAGATCAGCGCAATCTACTCTTTGAATCTTGATTTGTAGAAATTGTGATTTATTCGACCCTGATGCTTGCCACCGGAAATTGGTGAGATTGGCACACGGTCAAAGGGTAACACATGCTTCCTCTTATGATCTTGAAAAATCAGAAACCAGTGTGTTTCCACGTAGATCTGGACTAAGGATTTGTTTTTCCAGAAAATATCCGATCTTGATGTTGAGATCCTGGTTTTTGATGAAAGTTTGGAGATAATCAGAAATTGGTGAACAACCACTGTCATTTGATTTTGCAATTGTTGGATCCACCGCCGGGAGTGGAGAGAGGGAGAGAAGAAGTGCTTCTACTGTGGTCGTGAATGTACTGGACTGGAAGAAAATCTCGGTCGAGTAGTAGATCGAGATGCTCACCAAGTTGAGAAGCTAGAGGCCTCACGGTGGTGACGACATGATGGACTCGTCGGTGTGAGAAATGCGGGGAGGCCGCCACCTGCAAGCACTCTGACGCCTAAGTCAGCTCATAATAGAGATGGATCATTTGTGAGTAGTGGAGAAGGCATACATTTCTTTGGGAGTGAGTGGTGGTATATATAGTGGAGTAATGAGCTTACCCTAGATGCTTCCCAATGTTGGGCAAGTGCTTTAAAGTATTGGGCTGGCTTGCATTTGGCCCATTTGATGGTCTTTGACTAGTGCAGAACAGTAATCAAAATTAATTAAAAACTATGAATCACCAAAAAAATAATGCTACCTAAGAGCACTTGGATGAGATGATATCGGTCTCTTCTAGCTTAACCAAGATTTTGGGTTAGAATTCAGCATTGGGCATTTAGCAGTGTTAAATCTCTTGAGGGAGAGCTTTTCCGGCCACTGTGGTCCTACCCGGCTCGAGGGATTAATCTCTGCAGTTGTGCGCTGAGGATTCCTGGTTTAAACCAAAAAATAAATAAAATAATGCCACATGAGCATGAGCATGAAAAAAGCTACATAAGAACCCTAAAAGCCAGATATGAGTTTTTGTAACAAAGTTAAACAAAAACCGTGAAAAAGGGTAACAATGCATTAGTTTTAAAACTTAAGGGATCTATTCGAAAAAAAAAAACATAAGGGACCTATTCGAAATCTGAAAATAAGTTAAAGGACCCGGGAGGTAGTGGCATTAAAGGCAGTAGCATTTTTAACGGAGGTAATGGCATTAGCCAACTTCTGAATGAAGCTTAGAGATGTCTTATGCACCTACATAACTGTCGGAGACACTTACTTACCTTCCTCGAAAGCGAAAGAGTTTCTAAATATGTTTCTAAGTTAAAGAATACTAATAAGGAGAACTTTAAGAAAAAAGCTCAGGTTATTAGTGTTCCCCTAAATAAGGAAGCATTTAAGGGTATCAATAATGTTCCTTGGGATGGTTTAGATATTAATCCTTTACTGGGGTTTACTAACCCATCTAATGCTCAATAAGTTTTACATATGAATGTGCATCAAATTTCTTTCGCTTCAGAGGAATAGGAAGCAACGAGAAACTTCATTCTCTTTAGAGGAATGTAAGCATTCTAATGAAGAATCAGACTCTGTCCAATTTGTCCATGATTCTTTCGCTTATGAGGAGGGTAAGCAAGTGTCTCCGGCAATTATGTAGGTGCATATATAAGACATCTCTAAGCTTCATTCAGAAGTTGGCTAATGCCACTACCTCCGTTAAAAATGCTACTGCCTTTAATGCCACTACCTCCCGGGTCCTTTAACTTATTTTCAGATTTCGAATAGGTCCCTTATGTTTTTTTTCTTCGAATAGGTCCCTTATGTTTTAAAACTAATGCATTGTTACCCTTTTTCACGGTTTTTGTTTAACTTTGTTACAAAAACTCCTACCTGGCTTTTAGGGTTCTTATGTAGCTTTTTTTCATGCTCATGCTCATGTGGCATTATTTTCTTTATTTTTTGGTTTAAACCAGGTATCTTCAACACGTAACTGCAGAGATTAATCCCCCAAGCCGATTAGGACCACAATGGCCGGAAAAGCTCTCCCTCAAGAGATTTAACACTGCTAAATGCCCAATGCTGAATTCGAACCCAAAACCTTGGTTAAGCTGGAAGAGACCCCTACCATCTCATCCAAGTGCTCTTAGGTAGCATTATTTTCTTGGTGATTCATAGTTTTTAATTTATTTTGATTACTGTTCTGCACTGGTCAAAGACCATCAAATGGGCCAAATGCAAGCCAGCCCAATACTTTAAAGCACTAGCCCAACATTGGGAAGCTTCTAGGGTAAGCTCATTACTCCACTATATATACCACCACTCACTCCTAAAGAAAGGTATGCCTTCTCCACTACTCACATATGATCCATCTCTATTATGGACTGACTTAGGCGTCAGAGTGCTTGCAGGTGGCAGTCTCCCCGCATCTCTCACACCGCCAAGTCCATCATGTCGTCACCACCGCGAGGTCTCTAGCTTCTCAGCTTGGTGAGCATCTCGATCTACTACTCGACCGAGATTTCCTTTCAGTCCAGTGCATTCGCGACCACAGTCGAAGCACTTCTTCTCTCCCTCTCTTCACTCCCGGCGGTGGATCCAACAATTGCAAAATCAAATGACGGTGGTTGTTCACCAATTTCTAAATTTCTCCAAACTTTCATCAAAAACCAGGATCTCAACATCAAGATCGGATATTTTCTGGAAAAACAAATCCTTAGTCCAGATCTACGTGGAAGCACACTGGTTTCTGATTTTTCAAGATCATAAGAGGAAGCATGCGTTACCATTTGACCGTGTGCCAATCTCACCAATTTCCGGAAGCAAGCATCGGGGTCGAATAAACAATTTCTACAAATCAAGATTCAAAGAGCAGATTGCGCAGATCTGATACAGCAGTAGAGCACGCAACCATCTTGGCCGGTAATCTTTGCACGAATGCCTTCAAATCAAAAGGAGTATACCGAGGTTGGTAGTAGAGTTCCTATACACACCGAGGTCAGATTCAAATTAGATTTAATTGTCGATCTCTCACGCAATGCAACTCTCTAAAAATGATTGTGTAAACGGCTCCGTCCTCTCCAAAATTGGTAGCATGTGTGACTCGGTGCATAGGAAGATTACCGTGGAATGTGCATCGCGATGCTGATTATGGATACTATCTCGCAGTGCTTCGTTTGTTGATGTCGTCCTTCACCACTCGTCGGCTTGGCTCCTTCGATCTCCTCCACTTCTGATCCATGCTTGATGCCGTGATACTAGCTCGTCATCTCACACAGGTTCGTTATAGTTTGGATAGGAATTGATAGAGTCTATGACGCTTGTTTATAGCAGTAGAGTCCAAGAAGCGCGTCTGATACCAATGGACTGATTGTTTATCTTTAATTGATTTTCTTCGTTACACATCATACTCTTTTCCTAAAAAAAAACCCTTTTATTGTTACTTTTGTTCTTGATTCTCGTAGTCTTTAATTCAAAGGTCCTTGTGAGACGACCAGCGTTAACTTCCTTGTACTATATTTTATATCTTTATAATTATTTTGACCCGCGTACGACCACTGATCAAATTTGCGCCGTTTCCAGGAATCTCTAATTAGAGATTTCCAACTTCAAGAATCCCAATAACCACTAACCTTTGTTTTTTTTTAGTTTTGCTTCTTTGCAGGTTCTGTCGATTTCGGCTTCGTTCAATTCTGTCTCAAATTAGATGAAAAAAATTGGTTTTTCGAGTGTGCTTGTCAGATTGCTCCAAAAATTGGTCAGTAAATTAGAAAAAAAATCAAGGAGTAGGACTCCCTTTAGGGAGCTGAGGCCGAAAAATCCATAATTACCTCTTTTACAGTTTCGTTTTAATTTTTTTAATTTTTCGGATTGTCAAAAAAATCCAAAAAAAGTTTGCATAATCTTCTTTTGATTTTATTGGATTTGTAGTGTTGTTTTTATATTTTTTAGATCAGGTTTGATTTGTTTTTTATTTTCTACCTTAATTTTAGCATAACTTCTTGATTGACCCGGAGACACTTGCTTACCTTCCTCGAAAGCGAAAGAATCATGGACAAATTGGACAGAGTCTGATTCTTCATTAGAATGCTTACATTTCTCTTAAGAGAATGAAGTTTCTCGTTGCTTCCTATTCCTTTGAAGCAAAAGAATTTTGATGCACATTCATATGTAAAATTTATTGAGCATTAGATGGGTTAGTAAACCCCGGTAAAGGATTAATATCTAAACCATCCCAAAGAACATTATTGATACCCTTAAAATCTTCCTTATTTAGGGGAATACTAATAACCTGTGCTTTTTTCTTAAAGTTCTCCTTATTAGTATTCTTTAACTTAGAAACATATTTAGAAACCTACTGTGCATCCTTTTCATACAATTGCCAAATGAATGACCAATTGTCATGCAATTCATACAGAAGGATGAAAATTTTCATCCTCAACGCCCACAAAGAAAGTGTACCCTGACGTCTCAACTAGAATATGATTCTTGAGCTTTGATTTCATATCCATATCAACCATGATGCGTGAAAAATTACCAAAAAATTTGTCAAAAGAGCTTTCACAAGTTGTGTCATCAAGGCTAATTGGTGTACCAACACAGCTAGCAATTGCAAACAAAATTTTGGGACGCCAATATTCTTGAGCAAGACCTATAAGCCTAATCCAACATTGCACATTTTTATGTTTGATAGTTGAAGGATTAAAATTAGGCTTCCGAGCAAACAACCAAAACAAACCTATGTCAGGAAGGTTGCGACTGTATTCTACGTAAATCATCAATAGAGGAAAATTCACACTAACTTTTTCCCAAAGATATAAGACTCCATTTACCTACTGGTTTCGAAAGATCTTGAAGTTTAGATCTCAAAGCATCAATCTTTAAAGGAGTATCTCCCTTTATTAGTAAGATCCTACCACGAAGGTGTGTTTTGCATCCCTCCAAACCTACCACATACTCCTACTCAAAAATAGATATTGCCAATTCCTTGCTTTTAATGCACTGACGCGGTAGTTGACTCAAAGGAATATAACATATTTTATCTCTAGTTCCTGTTAGAGCTAGAGAAAAAAATTATTGGCAGCTGGTCCATTATCATAACATATCCTTTCACGGAATTATTTTGTATTGCGGTCACTTCTCCGTTAGCAGTAATTACAAGTGCACCTGAAATTGTGTTTAATTTGTTCACGGAAGGAAAACTTGCGCTTTCTTATTGGATGGTGCTCCTCACACGTGGAACGAGACGCGAATGAGAGAGAGGCAGGCCAGCCTACAGTACCTAACGCAGGCACCACGCATTTAGAGGCGCCGCTTGAGGAACACTCCTATGATGGTTGGTTCGTGGAGTTTAGAAAGCAAGGCATGGGGACCATCTGTTCCAGCACGAGGACTTACAATAGATCTGCGGCCTACATCTGTCGTCCTTGAGGAGGCCAAACAAGAAAGAAACTGTAACATCCTAAAGTTTAGACGTCATAAAGTCTGAAATGTTAACCATTTCAATAAAAATCAGAGTTCAATACATCCTTATATTCCAAGACTTGTTCGAAATATAGAGAGACTAACATTTAAATAAAATCAGAGTACTAAACCGATTAAGGATTTGAATAAAACATAACTAGACGGAATAATCCATCTCCTAGAGGCATGAATAACTTAATGCATGACATACTGAACAGTTACTTAAGTCATTATACAACCATGGTTCAAGTCCAAAAGAGCGGTTTAAATTTAGTACAATAACTTTAATTACAAGGATCAAAGGTTAAAGTCTCCAAAATACATTACTAAACTACTAACTAGGGGAAACAAGCAAGAAAACTTTGATCCCTAAGGATCCCACAAACTAAGTAACTACAACAGCTGCTACTTCTCCTCGCCTTGTTTGATCTTACCCTGTCCATCTTAAAACATAACAACATAAACAGTGAGATTTACAATCTCAGTGATTCTTACGAGACCCCTCGCCCTTAACCTCTCGTTGTGTTTTAATCGTAACATATCTTAGAGTAATCCAAGAGTAATTGAACAAAGTCAACTATAGCGGAGAACCCAACCCGGCCTTGCCCGAATAACAATCATGGACCTTGAACTCAGGAGATATGACCTCCTATTCCAAGTACGCTACCTCATAACATGTGGATCGTCATCCCATAGTGCCTTATGCTTTAATTTGGATTCTTAGTTGTTCTCACTCGAATAAAACATCAAGTATAACTAAATACATGGATACATGGATAGGAATTGATACAGAATCATTCACATAACTTCATCAACCATATATCCCAATATTGTGACTCAAATAGTATCAAGCACTTATCAATATATTAAGGAGTAGGATCAAGTTGGATTGCACTAGTTTCATATGAGAAAAGATCAAAATTTCAGGTCTGGCCAGAGGTAGACATGGTCCATGTTTAAAAGCCATGGTCAATGCTGGGAAACTTTTAAGCAGCAGGACAAGACCAGTTGATGACACGGTCCGTGTTCTTCAAGACACAGTCCATGTCGTTTTCCAGTAATCCCTATTTCATGTTTTTGAGTAAAAATGCTAAATTTTATGCAATCCAACTCATCTCAATACTTAATACTAACCAGGGTTTCAAATTGCGGACCGCATCACGTGATGCGGCCGCAATATTGCCGTTGCGGCAGCGTCCGCAACCGCATCAGACCGCAATTGCATTGTGATCTCAAATCACAGAAAAATCCGCATCGCAACGCCGCATCGGCCGCAACGCAGTGGTGCAACGGCCGCATCAGGCCGCATCAGACCGTAATTGACTTTAAATTGGTCGCACAAATTATTTTTCTATCTTCCTCTGTCTTTATATCATACATTTAGAGGGTATTTTAAAGGATTAAAGATACTATAAAGTGATGAAGAGTAGATAATGAAATATATATATGAAATTTTAGAGAGGAGATAGAAGAAATGTGAACAATAAGATAACTAATAAATTATAATATTTAATGTTAACAAAAAATTATTTCACGCCGCATCGACCGCAATACGCATCGCAGCGACCGCAAATGGCCGCAACCGCAACTACCGCAACCGCAACCGCAACGCGACCGCAACCGCAATTTGAAACCCTGATACTAACATTAATATTAATTGCTTGTATAACATTCTAATTAACTCAGATCAAAGGTTCTTTCACACAATATTCATGGCAATCATATCAAACTTGCTTTGTTTACACTTCACTTTGGTCACAACACATAGACATTCATCAAATTGAAAGACTCGGACTCATTTCAGCACCTGTGATGTTTCATTCAAACATTTCATCAAGTCTACACCCAATCAAAACACATGCATTAAGTTCAATCACATTTAAAGGCACATAACTTCCCAAAAACTAAACAATGGGACAAAGGACTCACTATGATGTTGAACAATGCAAATGCAACCAAGTGATGAATTCCCTAAGCTCACTACAACTCCCAAGTTTCCAATCAACAACCCCCAGCTCTTAATCCCTCTCCTTGAGCACTTAGAATCATCATGCAACTTCTGAAATACCCTTAGCTAGCTTCCCATTTGCCATGAAGACCAGAATTTGTTTCCTTCTCAAGTCACTCCATCCTTAGTCTTTCGAAAATGGTGAAAGAATGGGGTTCAAAAACTCAATCTCTATTTTTCCCTCAAGATAGAAAGTGCGCTATCAAACCCCAAACCAGAAATGTAGCTCTAAAAGTCCTTCTTTTAATGATCTAACCCTCTGAACCAGCTTCTAAACTCTAGTCTCCAGCTCCCAAACATGCATGCAACCACAATGAACTCCCATCCAAACCTCTCAACATACATGCAACTCAAAATAAAAGTAGGATTGAAGTGGTAGATAAGGAGGGTTGAAGTATAGTGTTTATGGAGATGAAGATGTGGTGATGATGAAGTTGAGTAACTCAATGCACTATGAGCTTGCTAGGACAACCATGGAAGATGAGCTTCCATTTTCTTTCTAAAATGAACAAATGAATAAAAGAAGAGGGAAAAATTTTCTGTTTTGTTTCAATCTCAGCTGAACTTATGCCCATAGTGGGCTGGTCAAAGGCATTTGGGCTCATTTTAATGAGTTTAAATTACTAATTGCACCTCCCCCTTATACTAGCAAGAAAAAGACTCTATCATGCATCAATTCACACAATATGTTTTATTAGACATCAAACTAAATCAAAGCATATAAAATGCGCATTATAAATCTTAGAAAATATGATGGTTTTGGTATTACAGAAACTACTACCCCTAGCAGAGAGAGAGTGAGCCATCAGGCTAGACTATCAATTGGGAGAAAATGATGGTTTTAGATAATTCGACTATGCAGCTGTTCTGACAATAAAACATTGATCATAGAAAATGATGTGATACAAGAAAATCACAACAAGTTTTAGAATCTAAAATTTTACATGAAAATGAATCTATTCAAGAATCACGCAAAAACACAAGAATAAGTAATCACACTTACCTGCAAAATCAAGAGAAGAATTAGCAAATGTGAAAAACGATTAGAAATGTTGAAGGAAAATGAAGAGTCGCCACACCTCTCACTAAAAGGTGATAAGATCCACACGCCACTTAGAAATATCCAAGCCACAAGATGAGTGAGTGCCACTCAATTCTTTCCTTAAGATTATAAGTGATACGATGAACTTTCTTCTCTCCGAGAGACTCTCACCTCTCTCTCTCTACACTCTAGGACTTAAAGTATCGCTCAATTGAGAAAATGAAAATGCTCATTCATCAAAGTCTCAAAATGTACATGACGTGAAGCTATTTATATGTTGGACTTAAATAGTCACTTAAGCCCAAATCCTAACCAAGCTAACACCCATTCGGCCATGTTCCTAATTAGTAGTGGTCGTAGACAACTAAAGTGAAAACCAAGGCCATTTGGCCACAAAATGTCGATTGATTTTAAAACAATCAAATCAAACTCCCAATTACAAGTTCTAATCAATGCCTATTTTGAAAATGTGAAATAGAGTTTCTTTGTGACTCTCTCCATTCTCCTTTGAGTAGGTCTAATGATTGTTGGATCACATCATCCCCTCCATCTTGAAATCTCACTTGTCCTTAAGTGAGCTCCCCTCTGCTAGGTTTTTTCCATCGGCCTACAATAATGGCCCACTTGACAATAAGTTAGTGCAAAAGCATTCAATTTAATGGCCCACTTCACCTTGGAAGACCGACCGATTAAGAAGGTACCTTATACTATCAACTTTGTATAAATCTAGAAGTTCCTTAGGAAATAAATAACATTCCAGTTTAGTACATGCATTATATAATGACAAACACAACTTTTCTATAGGCGAGTATCTTGTCTCAGCATCATTGTGAATCCTACTAAGATAATAAACTACTCGTTTAGTTCCAGAGAGAAGGAAGCCGATGGCTTGGACCTCGGAAGCTATGTAGAGCTTTAAGGATCTTCCAGAGAGAAGTGGCGCTAAAACAAGTGGGTCAGTAAAGGCAACCTTGATTTTGTCAAAGGCATCCTGTTGTTCTGGTCCCCACGCCATCCCTTCTCAATTCTTGAGCCTTAGCAAAGGAGAGAAAGCTTTCATCTTCTCAACCGAGTAGGCAATGAATCTTCTTAAAAATTTGATCTTTCCATATAGACTTTGTAATTCTTTCTCGGTCATTGGTGGACAAGCTTCCAAGATAGCTTTGGCCTTGTTCATGTCCACTTCAATTCCTTGGTTGTGAACCAAAAATCCCAAAATGCACATTTAGTAGCATTCATTTTAAGATTGTGGAGTCTCATCCGTTTCATAGCGTGTTCAAGCTCGACTAGATACATTTCGAAGCTCTTGGATTTGACCACCACATCGTCTATATAGACTTCCATGCTTTTGCAGATTAAGTCTTGGAATATTGAATTTATCGCCCTATGATAAGTGACTCCTGCATTCTTTAGGCGAAAAGGCATGACCAGCTATTCATGGATGCCAATGGCCCCTTGGTATCTAAAGATAGTGTTATGGGTGTCTACCTCGGCCACATAAATCTGGTTATACCCAAAATATCCATCCCTGAATGTTTATATGGAATGGTTTGTCGCAGCGTGTCTTGCCATACTCATCTTTAGGAGTGGCCAATTTGAAGTTTCTTTAATCAATACAAACTCACTTGGCCATTCTTCTTAATGAGAGGAACAATGTTGGATAACCACTCAACAATTTTTCCACCTCAGCTATGATCAGAGGTATCGGTTGATGGTTAAACCTCCTAGGTGGTTGCTTCTGATGTTCCCAACCTTCCTTGATGAGCAACCTATGCTCTACCAGCTTTCTATCCAAGCCAGACATCTCATGGTAATCCCATTCAAAGCGGTCATTGGATTTCTTGATCAACTCAACCACCTGGTTCCTTTGTTCCAAGTTCAAGAGTCCACTAATTTTGGTCATCCAAGGTTCTTGTTCAGTTCCCAAGTTAACCTCCACTAAAGGGTCTTGAGCCTCAAAGGTAGGAACCTTTTTCTGAATAGGTTCCATGTAAGGAGGCTTCGCCAATTGATGGTTAGTACTGAAGTCAATTTAAGTTTCAAGAAATGGGGGTTTGAATTGTGACCCTTTCGAAAATCAATTTGTGACAACCAAATTCCTTAAGAAGATATAAGATAGTCTTCTAATAAGATATACACTTTAGAATTTACCGACTAGATGTATCTTTTTAGAAGCTAGACTGTGTAAGAAGACACTTAGGAGATTAATATGTCAAATGTTTTTCTTGCTTCTTACACTAATGTTGATGTTTGTAAATGATGTGTGTTGTTGAGAAGAGTTAAATTGTTGTGCTTATGAAAGTAGTAGTGTAAGAAGATATACTCACAGAACCTAAGAAACTTCTTGAAACTATCTTCTTACAATAGTGTAGAAAAGGTTTTCTTTTACAAAAAAATCCAGATTGTGACACCCTATTTAGCTATAACTTATTTTATAGCAAAAACGTAGTTGCGGAAAATTTTGAGAAAAATAAACTATAATTTCTTTTGTAAAGCCGTGATTAAATATTAAAAATCAAAAACCATTTATTTCCTTAAAAACAAATGCCACTGTCATAATTTATTCATTTTCCCTGCGGAAAGGAAATATCATTTGTTCATTCTAAAGTCACGTGTCTAAAATCATGTAACTCTAAATTTTCTAATAAACATTATCGCTTTTAAATAATTATCATCAACTTTAAAACATCAAATGGTACTTAACTAACACTGTGATCACTTTCCACATCATTAACACAATAATACAAATTATCTTTCGATACAAATTCACCTTAAATTACATCTCAACTACTATAATACAAATTATGAACAATCTATCTTCAATGCTCACTGCGGTTCACTGTAAAAAAATGGAATTGAAAGAATGAGATAAAAATCTCAACGAGTGTTCCCGACACACACGCACCTGGCGTTTAACAAGCAATCACGCAAGGGAAATATTCATGCAACAAGCACAATCGACAGATACAACAACTTAGGCACTTAGCACACTAAGCAAACAATCAAGTTCTACAACGGCTGACAGAACATTTCAGTCCATACGAGCACCAAAACCAACAAAGCTCGATAACACATACCTAAATCAGGGAATGACGACACAATCCTTGCCAGACTCAAAAGGCTACAGACAACAACAACAACAACAACAGCAACAGCAAGACCAGACTACCATGCCCGATAGTGCCCTACTAACAACAACAACAACAGCAGGACCGTGATACCATGCCCGAACGAGATACCTTTCCCGATAGTGCCCTACTAACAATAACAACGACAACCGCAGGACCGGGATACCATTCCCGAACGGGATACCTTGTCCGATAGTGTCCTACTAACAACAACAACGACAAAAATAGGACCGGGATACCATGCCCGAACGGGAAACATCGGCCAACAACAACAACAACAACAACAACAACTGTAGCGCCCCGAAATAATTGATTAACTATTTAACTAATTGTTTAGGAATTATTTAGTAGAAAATAATGGAATAACTATATGTTAGTGTATGTGGACCTATTATTAGTGTTAGGATTAGTAAAGGAGAGGTGTTAGGGAAAAAGCCCATGATTAAGTCGCATAAGCTAAGGGAAAGCCCATGAAGTTAAATGAGTTGACAAATAGTAGGAAACTAGGTTAGGGTTTCACTATTAGAAAAAAAACAAAAGTTTGAGAGTGAGAGAGAGCTAGAGGGCGCGACGGCCAAGAGGAGAGAAGAGGGAGAGAGCGACGCCAAGAGGAGAGAGGAGGCTAGGGTTTCGTGATCTTCTAAGGCTAAGGTAAGGGTGGGGTTCTATCTCTATAATTGGGTGTATGAATGGCTCTATGTAGGAAGGTTATGGAACCCTAGGTGTATTAAGTTTAGAAAACCCTAGTTGTAGGAATTGAACTTTAAACGATGATGCTAATTTCGATTGATGATGATTGTTGCCATTTGACGATGTGTGATCATGCTTGTTGATGTTTTGGAACCAAAATTCTGTGCATGGGCGCCATGGGCGCCGTTCTTGATTCTGTCGCAGGGCGCCATGGGCGCCGTCCCGTGTTTGTGTTGTTGGGCGCCTTCCTGGGCGCCATTCTGTGTGTGTTGTGTTCTGGCGCATGGGCGCCAAGGGCGCCAATGTTGTGGCTGCACGGTTGCTGGTTGCTGTGTTGTTCTGGCGCAGGGGCGCCAAGGGCGCCAATGTTGTGGCTGCCCGGTTGCTGGTTGTTGTGTTGTTCTGGCGCAGGGGCGCCAAGGGCGCCATGTTGTGGCTGCCCAGTTGCTGTTTTCTGTGTTGTTCTGGCGCATGGGCGCCAAAGGCGCCAATGTTGTGGCTGCCCAGTTGCTGTTTTCTGTGTTGTTCTGGCGCATCGGCGCCCAGGGCGCCAATGTTGTGGCTGCCCAGTTGCTATTTTCTGTGTTGTTCTGGCGCATGGGCGCCAAGGGCGCCAATGTTGTGGCTGCCCAGTTGCTGTTTTCTGTGTTGTTCTGGCGCATGGGCGCCAACGGCGTCAATGATGTGGCTGCCCAGTTGCTGTTTGCTGTGTTGTTCTGGCGTATGGGCGCCATGGGCGCCAATGTTGTGGCTGCCCTATTGCTGTGGCTGTGTTGTCCTGGCGCATGGGCGCCAAGGGCGCCAAAATCTGGCTGCCCGTTGCTGGTTCTGGGCACATGGGCGCCAAGGGCGCCAAGATTGGCTGCCCAATTTCTGTTGTTGCTTGCTGTGTCTGGCGCAGGGGCGCCATGGGCGCCAAAATCTGGCTGCCTCGTTACTGTGTCTGGTGCAGAGGCGCCATGGGAGCCAAAATCTGGCTGCCTTGTTGCTGCGTCTGGTGCAGGGGCGCTATGGGCGCCAGAATCTGGCTGCCTTGTTGCTGTGTTGTGTTCGGGCACTGTGGGCGCCAAGGGCGCCAGTGTGGCTGCCTATGTTGCGTGTTGCGTTGCGTGTTGTGTTGCTGGGCGCCCATGGCGCCCTTTTGGCTGCCCAAATGTGAATTTCACATTTGATGCTTGGTACGATGTGTTGATGTTGAATATGTAATTAGGCCCAAAGTTGCCAAAATATTGGAAATTGCTAAATTGTTGATGTGTTGCCAAAAATGTTGAGAGTTGCTAAGTTGCTAATTAGTGTTGATGATGGTGTACCAAGTTGAATTGCCTCTATTTATTGGCAGGTGGTATGTTGTAGGCCTATGGCCAACGATGATTTCCGATGTTGTTGCGTTGCTATGTAATCGTTGTTTATTGGTTGTGCATTTACATAGCGTCGCATACATAGCATATTTTTACGATGGAGCTATGGTCAAAACACGATGGCCTGGACTGGAAAATTACGATGAAATGACGTTACGATGTTAATGCCTCTATTTATTGCCTGGATTATGGTACCACATGCATTATAGGGCGGTGGCCCTGAGTTGAGTCACATTCCGCATCCATGTTGCATACCTATGTGATTGAAATGGTGTTGACTGCTGTTAAATGATGAATTCATGCTATGACCTGAATTACATATTGTCTTTCATATGTCTGATTATATAGTGTGATATCTCACCCCTTCTGTTTGAATGTTACCCCAATGTTGGTAACGTGCAGGTAATCACGAATGAAGGCTGTTCACCTTCGTTTGATCGAGTCGGTGTCGTCGCTCTGATATGTAACACTCGGGGGGAATGAACACACGTTTTAATATTGTCGCTATGTTATTTCGTTGTTGAAACTTTAAGTTGTTACGTCATTGCTTTTGAGCTGTCTTGAGTTGTTAAGACGCCACGTCTATTTGAATTAACTTGTTATGAATCCGCTGCGTAGTAATTAAAGAGGAATTATTTTGAAGACTAAAAGGTTGTCTTATCGGTTCAACCGAAAGCGCTATGTATCTGTTTTCAAAAGCGAATTAACCCGTCTATTGTTTTCACGAAGTAAATGTGGCACTCCATTGTTTGTTGAAAAAGATTTTTTATGAACTCTGATTTTGCATTATTTTACCGGGTAGAAATGGGGTGTTACATTAGTGGTATCAGAGCAGTTTCGGTCTGTCCGGCCAAGTTGTCAAGTTATTGTGTCATTGACGATCAAGTATTGTCAATTAGTTCTAACTGTTGTTTATGTTGTAGTGATTAGTTGAGATGGCTGGAAGCAACGATGCTGCTATCGCTGCTGCTTTGGCTGCTATGGCTCAGGCTGTGGAAGGTCAGCAAAACGTTGGTGAAAATGCTAGGTCTCGTAGTTTGGTAACCTTTCAAAGGGAGAACCCGCCTACTTTCAAAGGCAAGTATAATCCTGATGGAGCGTTGGCTTGGCTGAAGGAGATGGAGAGGATCTTCCGTGTGATGGACTGCACTCCAGTGCAGAAGGTTCGTTATGGCACTCATATGTTGGCAGAAGAAGCTGATGACTGGTGGTTAGAGACTAGTCAAAGGTTGGTAGCTGCAGGTGAAGAGGTCACTTGGGTTGTGTTCCGTAGGGAATTTATGAGGAAGTACTATCCGGAGGATATTCGGGGTAAGAAGGAGATTGAGTTCCTTGAGCTGAAGCAAGGAAACCTGTCAGTTACTGAGTATGCTGCTAAGTTTGTGGAGTTGGCTAAGTTTTATCGGCACTACAGTGAAGCAACTGCTGAATTTTCGAAGTGCATCAAGTTTGAGAATGGGTTGCGACCAGAGATCAAGAAGGCCATTGGATATCAGAAGATCCGTGTCTTTGCTGATTCGATTGATAGCTGCAGAATCTATGAAGAGGATAACAATGCGCATTATAAAATTATTAATGAGAAAAGGAGCAAGTCTCAGAACCGTGGTAAGCCGTATGATGCTCCTGCTGGTAAGGGTAAGTCGAGAGCTGCTGATGGTAGGAGGACTAGTGGGGGAGATGCTCCTGCTGGTATTGTGTGCTTCAAATGTGGCAAAGTTGGTCATAAGAGTAATGCCTGCAAAGCTGAGACGATGAGGTGTTTCCGTTGCGGTAAGATCGGGCATGAGGCGTCCAGGTGTGAGCATAAGGAGGTGGTTTGTTTCAACTGTGGCGAAGGAGGACAGATCAGTAGTCAGTGTCAGAAACCGAAGAAGGAGCGGGCTAGTGGAAAAGTGTTCGCTTTGGCAGGGAAAGAGACTTCCGAAGAAGATGGACTTATTAGAGGTACATGCTTCATTAATAATATTCCTCTATCTTCTATTGTTGATACCGGTGCTACCCATTATTTTATTGCTGCCAATTGTGTTGAAAGATTGGGTCTTGTGTTGTCTTCTATGAATGGAGAGATGGTCGTCGACACTCCAGCTAAGGGGTCGGTGACTACTTCTCGTGTATGCTCTCAATGTCCTTTGTCGACTTTCGATAGAGACTTTGTTGTTGACCTGATTTGTCTGCCGTTAAGTGGATTGGATGTGATCTTAGGTATGAACTGGTTAGAGCATAACCATGTGCATATTAACTGTCGTAGTAAGTCTGTGAGTTTCTCCACTCCTGAAGAGGAGGAAGCTGGTTTGTTGTCTACTGGTCAGTTGTGGAAGTTGATGCGGGAGGAAGTCCAGTTATTCTCGCTGATGGCGTCAATATCTGTCGAGAACCGAGCCGTGATTGAAGAGCTGCGAGTAATATGTGAATTTCCTGAAATTTTCCTTGATGAGATTCCAGGTGTGCCGCCGGAGAGAGAAGTGGAATTCGCTATTGATCTTGTACCTGGTACCAGACCTATTTCTATGGCACCGTACAGGATGTCGGCATCTGAATTGTCCGAATTGAAGAAACAGCTTGAGGATTTGCTCGAAAAGAGGTTTGAGACCAAGCGTGTCGCCGTGGGGAACTCCTGTGTTGCTAGTAAAGAAGAAAGATGGAAGTATGAGGCTCTTTGTTGATTATAGACAGTTGAATAAGGTAACGGTTAAGAACAAGTATCCACTTCCAAGGATAGATGATTTGATGGATCAGCTGGTGGGTGCTCAAGTGTTTAGTAAGATTGATTTGCGGTCGGGCTATCATCATATTAAAGTGAAAGATGAGGATATTCAGATGACGGATTTTAGGACGCGTTATGGGCATTATGAGTATTCGGTGATGCCTTTGGGTGTTACTAACGCGCCGGGGGTATTTATGGAATACATGAACCGTATTTTCTATACTTACTTGGATCAGTTTGTGGTGGTATTCATCGATGATATTCTGGTCTACTCTAACTCGGAAGAAGAGCATGCAGAGCATTTGAGATTAGTGTTGGAAGTCCTGAAAGAGAAGAAGTTATATGCAAAGCTGTCTAAATGTGAATTCTGGTTGAAGGAAGTGAGTTTCCTTGGTCACGTCATTTCAGGTAGTGGCATTGTGGTGGGTCCGTCTAAAGTAGATGCTGTGTTGCAGTGGGAAGCCCCGAAGTCGGCTACCGAGATTAGGAGCTTTTTGGGGTTAGCTGGTTATTATAGAAGGTTCATCGAGGGTTTTTCGAAGCTAGCACTTCCGTTAACTCAGTTGACTTGCAAGGGTAAAGCCTTTATATGGGACGCTCGTTGCGAAGAAAGTTTCACCGAACTGAAGAAGAGATTGACGACGTCTCCTATTTTGACGTTGCCCAATCCGGGAGAGTCTTTTGTAGTGTATTGTGATGCTTCCAAGATGGGTTTAGGATGTGTGCTTATGCAGAATGGAAAGGTAGTTGCTTATGCGTCGAGGCAGTTGAGGACTCATGAAAAGAATTACCCTACGCATGACTTAGAGCTTGCTGCGGTTGTTTTTGTGCTGAAAATTTGGAGGCATTATCTTTATGGTTCTAGATTTGAAGTATTTAGCGACCATAAGAGTTTGAAGTATTTATCTGATCAGAAGGAATTTAATATGAGGCAACGACGGTGGTTGGAGTTATTAAAAGATTATGATTTCGGATTGAATTATCACCCAGGAAAAGCTAATGTCGTGGCTGATGCGTTAAGTCGAAAGACCTTACACATGTCAGCAATGATGGTTAAGGAGTTGGAATTAATTGAGCAGTTCAGAGATATGAGTTTGGTCTGTGAAGTGACACCACAGAGTGTCAGGTTGGGAATGTTAAAGATTAATAATGACTTTTTGGAGAGTATCAGAGAAGCTCAGAAATTGGATGTTAAACTGGTGGATTCGATGGTTAGGATCGATCAGTCGGAGAATAATGATTTCAAGCTGGATGCGCAAGGTGTGTTGAGGTTCCGTAATAGGATTTGTATTCCTGATAATGCAGAGATGAGGAAAGCGATTCTTGAAGAGAGTCATAGGAGTAAGTTGAGTATTCATCCGAGAGCTACTAAGATGTATCAGGACTTGAAGAAGTTGTTTTGGTGGCAAGGGATGAAGCGTGATGTAGCGCAGTTTGTGTATGCGTGTTTAACTTGTTAGGAGTCGAAAGTTGAACATCAGAAGCCTGCAGGGTTGATGCAACCGTTAGAGGTTCCAGAATGGAAATGGGATAGTATTTCAATGGACTTTCTGACGGGATTGCCTAATACCGCAAGAGGTCATGATGCGATTTGGGTGATTGTTGATAGGCTAACGAAGTCGGCTCATTTTGTTCCTATTAACATCACATATCCAGTATCGAAGTTGGCAGAGATTTATATTCGAGAGATTGTGAAGCTGCATGGTGTTCCTATGTGTATCGTTTCGGATAGAGATCCGAGGTTTACGTCTGATTTTTGGAAGAGTTTGCAAACTATCAGATTGGGAAGGGGCTAGGAAGATCTGAGCAAGGAATTCTGTCACCCGTACATCTGCAGGAATACAAAGACAGACCTGGGTTAGGCTATGGGCCCACTCCAGCTGATAGGAGAAGAATGGCTGAGGAGAAGCGTGAGAACAGATTGGCTAGGCTTCACGGGAGCGAACCCAGATTGATGATGATCCACATAGATGACCTCAAGCGGAATTTCAGGAGTTCTGGCATGCTGATCCCTAATCAGATAGCTGTCATCGAGGAAGAGTTAGTTGAAGAGGGCGAGGGTCGGGGCCTGGTTCGTCGCAGTGTTGCAGGAGAAGAAATTGGCAATTGGAAGATCGTCGATTTCCCTGTTGTTTTCATTTCAAAGTAATGATCTTTGTAATGCAAATCCTCTGGCTCTGCCCAAGGCCTTAGGACAGTTTCGTAGGGGCATGCATGTTTTCTTTTAGATATCATCTATCGACAAAATGTAGTTTTGAATTCTCAAAAGAATAAAAATAGCCTTTTTGCGTCTTCATTTTGTGTCTCTATTTTTGCTTGTTCATTGCTTTTCCATTCCCGCAAATGCAGATCTAAAATGAATACCTCTGAAAATAATGATGCCAGCGGTCCATATGTTAATTTTGATTACCCCGTTAATCAAGCTGAGAAGGATGCCGAGGATGACTGGGAAACTCCTCCGGAATTGATGAGAATGGTTGAGCAAGAAGAAAAGGTTATTCAACCACATGGGGAAACTACTGAGATCATCAATTTAGGCACAGAGGGAGAAAAGAAAGAAGTCAAGGTTGGCACTTCAATGAAAAAGAGTGAGCATGAGAAGTTGGTTCAACTCCTGCGTGACTACATTGATGTCTTTGCATGGTCGTATGAAGATATGCCCGGGTTAGATACTGATATAGTGGTGCACAAGCTGCCAGTCAACCCTGAATGCCCTCCGGTTAAACAGAAGCTAAGGAGGATGAAGCCTGAGATGTCTTTAAAGATCAGGGACGAAGTGAAGAAACAATTTGACGCTGGTTTCCTAGCCGTAGCCAAGTATCCACAGTGGGTGGCTAACATTGTGCCAGTGCCCAAAAAGGATGGAAAAGTTAGAATGTGTGTCGATTACAGAGATCTGAATCGGGCCAGTCCCAAAGACGATTTTCCCTTGCCCCATATTGATGTCCTAGTAGACAGCACAGCACAACACTCCCTTTTCTCCTTCATGGACGGGTATTCAGGGTATAATCAGATTAAAATGGCTCCTGAGGATATGGAGAAGACTACTTTCACAACTCTCTGGGGAACGTTCTGCTATCAGGTCATGCCGTTTGGGTTGAAGAATGCCGGCGCTACTTACCAAAGAGCTATGGTCACGTTGTTCCACGATATGATGCACAAAGAGATTGAGGTGTACGTGAACGATATGATCGCAAAGTCCAGAACAGATGAAGAGCACGTTGTTAATTTGCGGAAGCTCTTTGAACGGTTGAGAAAGTTCAACTCAGGTTAAATCCAGCTAAATGCACCTTTGGGGTGAGATCAGGAAAACTATTGGGGTTTATTGTCAGTCAAAAGGGGATAGAGGTTGACCCAGACAAACTGCGTGCAATTCTCGAGATGCCTGCTCCTAAGACAGAAAAAGAAATTCGGGGTTTTCTCGGAAGACTAAATTACATTTCCAGGTTTATCTTCCAGCTAACTGCTACATGTGAGCCGATTTTCAAATTTCCGTGCAAGAATCAAGAGACTAAGTGGAATGATGATTGCCAGGAAGCTTTTGAGAAGATTAAGAAGTACCTGCAAGATCCGCCTATTTTAATGCCTCCGGTGCATGGCAGACCTTTGATCCTGTACCTGACCGTGCTAGAAAATTCAATGGGTTGTGTGTTAGGACAACATGACGAAACTGGCAAGAAAGAGCACGCAATTTATTATCTGAGCAAGAATTTCACCGATTGTGAGACGAGGTATTCGTTACTAGAAAAGACTTGTTGCGCCTTGGCTTGGGCTGCTCATCGCTTGAGGCAGTACATGTTGAGTCACACCACTTGGTTGGTGTCAAAGATGGATCCTATCAAGTATATCTTCGAGAAGCCTGCGCTTACAGGAAGAATTGTCAGATGGCAGATGCAGTTGTCAGAATATGACCTTCTTTATGTCACTCAGAAGGCCATCAAAGGTAGTGCGCTTGCTGAGTACTTGACACATCAGCCTATTGAAGATTACCAGTCGATGCAGTGTCATTTCCCAGATGAGGACATTATGGCTTTATTTGAAGAAGGAAGGTCCCCAGAGAATGAAAGGTGGAGAGTAGTGTTCGACGGTGCTTCCAACAGCTATGGGAACGGGGCTGGGGCAGTGCTGGTGTCCCCTGACAATCGCTTCATACCATTCACTACTAGATTGAGCTTCTATGTCACAAATAATATTGCGGAGTACGAGGCATGTATTCTGGGTATTCAGGCAGCTCTAGACTGGAAAGTTAAAAGATTAGATGTGTATGGAGACTCGGCCCTAGTTATCCATCAAGTGAACGGAGATTGGGAAGCCAGAGATCCTGAGTTGATACTGTACAGAGACTACATCCGAGAATTGGTTGAGTCCTTCGAAGAAATCACATTTCAACATCTTCCTCGCAGAGAGAATCAGTTGGCTGATGCACTGGCCACTTTAGCTTCAATGTTTAATATCAATTGTGATAAGAACTTGACCCAGATCAGAATCCAGCATCGAGGTTTGTCAGCACACTCCTACTCCTGCGCAGTAATTGAAGATAGCGGAGATGATAAACCTTGGTATCATGACATCAAGAAGTATATCCTGAACAGAGAGTATCCTCCAGAGGCATCGGAAAATGATAAAAGAACACTTAGAAGACTGTCAATGAATTTCTTCCTGAGTGGCGAGGTGCTTTACAAGAGGAATCGTGATAAGGTACTCCTTAGGTGTGTGGCAAAGGAAGAAGCAGAAAGGATCATGAGAGAGGTGCATGAGGGCTCGTTCGGAACTCATTCCAACGGGCATACTATGGCAAGGAAGATATTAAGGGCTGGCTACTATTGGCTGCAGATGGAGGCAAACTGCTACAGTTTTGTAAGAAAGTGCCACAAATGCCAGATTTATGCCGATCACATACACGTGCCACCGGCTTCATTAAATGTCATGACTGCACCCTGGCCATTTTCAATGTGGGGCATGGATGTCATTGGTCCCATAGAGCCCAAGGCGTCAAACGGGCACCGCTTCATCCTAGTTCCAATTGATTACTTCACCAAATGGGTTGAAGCTGCTTCATATTCCAGCATAACCAGTTCTGTGGTTGCCAAGTTTGTAAAGAAGGACCTGGTGTGTCGCTATGGTCTCCCGGATAAAATCATCACGGACAATGGTAGCAATATGAATAGTAAAATGATGAAAGAATTGTGCACAGAGTTTAAGATCAAACATCATAACTCTTCTCCATACCGTCCTAAGATGAACGGGGCAGTCGAAGCAGCCAATAAGAATATTAAGAGGATTGTGCAAAAGATGGTAGTAACCTATAAAGATTGGCACGAGATGCTTCCTTTTGCTTTGCACGGGTATCGTACCTCAGTGCGTTCCTCAACCGGGGCAACTCCCTTCTCATTGGTGTATGGGTCGGAAGCAGTCCTCCCTATTGAAGTTGAGATACCCGCCCTACGGGTGCTAATGGAAACCAAATTAGAAGAAGCAGAATGGGTTCAAGCTCGTCTAGATCAGTTGAATCTCATTGAATAAAAGAGAGTAGTCACTCTGTGCCATGGGCAGTTGTACCAGCAAAGAATGAGGAAGGCTTTTGAGAAGAACGTTCGTCCTCGACAGTTTCAGGAGGGAGACCTAGTGCTCAAGAAAATCCTGGCTATCCAAAAAGATTCCCGGGGAAAATGGACCGCTAATTATGAAGGACCTTATGTGGTGAAGAAAACATTCTCTGGAGGGGCATTAATCCTCACAAAAATGGATGGTGAAGACCTCCCACTCCCAGTGAATTCAGATGCAGTCAAGAAGTACTATGCCTAAAAGAAATATATAGAAAAGAGAGAAAGATGATCCATGCAAGAATCAGCTCGCTAGGTTGAAAACCCGAAAGGGCAGCCTAGGCAAAATTGAGCGACCCGGTGGATTGAAAACCCAAAAGGGCGATCCAGGCAAAAATTAGGGTCAGAAAAGTTGGACATAAAAAGGAAAGGGGCAAGCAGTGCTTCCAAAAGCTTGGATAAAAGGGTGATCAAGGCTATAAGTATGAGCGGTTGGCATCGAACGCTCCAGAGACAAAGAATATTCATAAGATCTGCTGCGTCCATTCTCCTCTTTCTTTTTCTCAGTTTCAGGAAAATTTCCAATGTACCCTTTTCAGTCAGCGTGACATTCTGCGCGTCTGACCCCCGTATGAATAAAAGCCCAAATTTTTCACTCTATCAGTTTGCTATCTTATCATTGCTTTCTTTTCGTTGCTGATTTTAAACTACGTTTTATGGTAGATGATAAATAAATCATGGAAATGTGCATAAGTCATAGCATTAAGATCATTGCAAAATTTTTGAAAATGACAACAAAAAGAGACGATCTTTCAGTCAAGTAACCTCACAAAAATCAAATAAGAAGCGCTGATTGCATTAAAACAAGAGGACGAAGCTCGGCTCCCGAATAATTATCATAAATAATCATGGTGTCTCATGACGCAAGTCCCGCGAGTGGATCGGACCAGCAAAGGAAAAGCCAAAAGAGCAAAAGAGCACAAAAAGAAAAATATATATGAAAAATAAAAACAAGAAGAGAAAAGAAAAGGTTGAAAAAGCAAAAGAGCAATAAACAAATAAAGTCATGTATTACATTCACCAAGCATAAAATCATGCACTCATCAGACATAGAAAATAATAAAAATAAAGTAAAGAAAAGAGAAATTCAGGCATTTGCATTACATTCATCATAAGAAAAAGAAAAAGAAAATGGCAATCATGGCATTTGCATTGCATGTATGGGCTCATTTTTTAGCTGCAGACAAGCGAGAGAGGATAAACACCGCGGTGTTAATGCTCGCCTTCAGATTCCAGAAAATGCTCCCCCGAGTTGGGAGTTCAAAAAAGGGAAAGAGAGAAACAAAAAGAAAAGAAAAAAGAGAAAAGAAAAGAGAGCGCTCAGGCGCGCATTGCGGATTGGAGCCCAGAGAGATCATCGCTGTAACACCCTAAAATAATTTAATTAAGTAATTGATTAAATTATTTAAAGTGTTGCACTATTTTATTTTATTATATGATAATGTAGTATTTTTATTTAATTGAAGGGGATGGCGTTGGTAATACCGGAATTGCAAATGACGGCCCAAGAAGCCCAAGCCCGTTGGCTTAGGCGCTCCTTAGGCACTAGGGGTCTAGGTCGCGCCTCACTAGTGTCAAAAGAAAGAAAGAAAGTCGAAAGAGAGAAGAAAAGAAAGAAAGTCGAAGGAGAGGAGAGGAGAAGGAGGAGCGACTTCAAGCTTGGAGTTAGGGTTTGTGCATCTTGATCCTAGGTAAGGGTTCCTAATCTTCTATGATTCGATTTCCTTTCTCTATCAAGTGCTTAGGTTTCGAATTTCCCTAACCCTTTCTATTTTGATCAATTCGCAATGGTCCAAGGGAAAGAGAGAAAGGGCGTGATTGTGAGAAAAGGAGGAGCTTCCTTGTTGCGGTGATTTGTCGGTGCTTCGGTGGGAAAGGCTCTAGCTCCTCATAATCAAGGTTAGGGGAGTCTCACTCTATAATAGAGAATATAATAGGTTGTATGTAAACCATAGGATCCCACTTGACATACCTTGTTAATTGTTAGATTTGTTTAGGTTAGTTGAAATTGATAATTGGTGTGATTAATTCGATTCCCTATGCTAAGGTTTGGATTTCATGTGTTAATTTTGTGCTTTGATGTGTTCTTAATATATATATATATATATGAGATTGAATGTTGTTGGTATGAGTGCAATGCATTTTGTGATTGTTGTGGTGATTTGGTTTTGGGAAAAATAATTGAGAATTGGTGTTTTGGTTGTGTTGGGGCGCCTGGGCGCCTAGTGCTGGGGGGGGGGGGGGGGGAAATTGGCGCCCTGGGCGCTGTTTTCTGTTGCTGGGCGTGTGTGTGTTCTGGGCAGGGCGCCTATGTTGCTACCCTGTGGCGCCTGGGGTGGCGCCAGGTTGCTGCCTATGCTTAGGCAAGGCGCATAAATCATGTTTTTTGGGTAATCTCATTTTCTGAGCATAATTTACCGAGCCAAATTTTGTATTCACCTGACCAAATCATATTTTAAGTACTTTGGCTAAAGAATTTCCAGATTTTCACTTGTGGTTTTGAAATGGTCCTATTGGGCATCGTTTTGGCTTGTTTTAGGGGTGCCTTGTGTGCATCTCATTTTCTGAGCATAATTTACCGAGCCAAATTTTGTATTCACCTGACCAAATCATATTTTAAGTACTTTGGCTAAAGAATTTCCAGATTTGCACTTGTGGTTTTGAAATGGTCCTATTGGGCATCGTTTTGGCTTGTTCTAGGGGTGCCTTGTGTGCATCTCATTTTCTGAGCATAATTTACCGAGCCAAATTTTGTATTCACCTGACCAAATCATATTTTAAGTACTTTGGCTAAAGAATTTCCAGATTTGCACTTGTGGTTTTGAAATGGTCCTATTGGGCATCGTTTTGGCTTGTTTTAGGGGTGCCTTGTGTGCATCTCATTTTCTGAGAATAATTTACCGAGCCAAATTTTGTATTCACCTGACCAAATCATATTTTAAGTACTTTGGCTAAAGAATTTCCAGATTTGCACTTGTGGTTTTGAAATGGTCCTATTGGGCATCGTTTTGGCTTGTTTTAGGGGTGCCTTGTGTGCATCTCATTTTCTGAGCATAATTTACCGAGCCAAATTTTGTATTCACCTGACCAAATTGTATTTAAAACACTTTGGCTAAAGAATTTCCAGATTTGCACTTATGGTTTTGAAATTGTCCTAGAGAGCGTTGTTTTGACTGTGTTTGTGATGCCTAGGGGTGAGCTGTGAGTTCTGAACATATTTTCCCTAGCCAAATTCTGTATTCACGTGACCAAATCCCATTTTGAACATTTTGGCTAGAGCGGTTTCAATTTTTAAGGTGGCCTACTATGTTTGTGCGTTTGGGTGTTGTGTGGGGCGCCAAGTGTGGCCGCCCAGGGCGCCAAGTGGGGCGCCCATGCCTTGTGTTTGGGTTTCGGATCTAATGGTGACAAATTGGTCCCTAAGTGTTGTCCTAGTCCTAGGGACGTGATTGTGAGGAGAAAATAATGAGTTGGTTGATGATGAGGCCATGGGGGCTAAAACTAAGATTAATTAAAGATGTGATATAGGATACATGGACCGTGTTGTTAATAATTATGATTGTGGTTTTGTCATGGAGTCTCATGCATACATAAGGCTGCGGTCTGAGTTGTTAATTATGATAATAAGGCTGCGGTCTGAGTTCTAAATTGAAATGATAAGGCTGCGGTCTGAGTTGATATTATGATGATAAGGCTGCGGTCTGGGAAAATGGTACCACATGCATAACTGTATTGCATACATCCTCATGATAAGCATGCTAGTTGGTGATTGTATGGACTATGCTACTGTGTGACTGTGTGAGTGTGATGCTATGATGGAATATACTTCTTATTATAGTCTTTATTATGTAGTTGAGACTCACCCTTCTGTTGTTGTTTACCACAGGTAGTCCTGAGTGAAGGCTTACTCCTTTCACTCCCGAGTCGGTCTGCTCTGATACGTGACACCTAGGGGGTTGGATTAGGGATTTTAATGTTATTTAATTGTTGTTGAATTTCGTGTGCATTGAACTAATGATTTCCGATGAGGCCATTGTTTGGCATTTTGAGTTTATGTTATTTTTCCGCTGTGAGACATCTAAATTATAATGTGTGGATTTTGTTGGTAAAATCAAGAGTACCTTAATTTATTAAATGGTGTTGCGTATTGTAAAGGTATAAGGAAAGCCTAGACTGAATTGATCGTTGTTACAATTAAGTACGTGTGTAGCATTCCATTCAAAAAGAAATTTTGAAACTCTGATCTCTATGGAAAATAGCCGGGTAGAATGGGGTGTTACATTAGTGGTATCAGAGCAAAAGTTCGGTCTGTCCGACCAAGTGTGTCTGTCTGTCATTTTGTGTATGACAATTAGGTGTTTTGTTTTAGTTCTAAATTGTCGTTTATGCTGCAGTGCTAGGTTGATATGGCTAGAAGGGATGATGCTGCTTTGGCTGCTGCTCTGCAGGCCATAGCCCAAGCTGTTGGAAATCAACACAATGCTGCTGATATGAATGCCCGTAACCTGGCAACGTTTCAGAGGGAAAACCCACCCACCTTCAAGGGTCGGTATGATCCCGATGGAGCATTGTCGTGGTTGAATGAGATAGAGCGGATATTCCGTGTTATGGATTGCACTGCTGCCCAGCAAGTGAAGTTTGGGACGCACATGCTGGCGGAAGAGGCTGACAAGTGGTGGTTAGGGATGCTGCATAGGTTGAACACTGCTGGTGAAGAGGTTACTTGGGAGGTCTTCACAAGAGAGTTTAAAAGAAAGTATTACCCTGAAGACGTTCGGGCCAAGAAAGAGGTAGAATTCTTAGAACTGAAACAGGGAAATAAGACTGTGGCTGAGTATGCAGCCAAGTTTGAAGAGCTGGCCCAATTTTGTCCTTACTACGCCAATGATGCTGATTCAGAGTTCTCTAAATGTGTGAAATTTGAAAGTGGCCTGCGACCTGACATTAAGAAGGCAATTGGGTATCATGAGATACGAGATTTTGCTAGATTAGTTGACAAGAGTAGAATTTATGAAGAGGACAGTTCTGCTGCCTACAAGATTGGGAAAGAAAAGAGGAATACTCAGTTTAGGGGCAAACCATATGATGTGTCTGGAGGTAAAAATAAGTGGAAGGCAGGTGCTGGTAAGAAATTTTCTGAGGGTAAGAAGCCTAGTGGGGGAGGTGCTCCCGCTGATATAGTGTGTTACACCTGTGGCAAGCCGGGTCACAAAAGTTTCGATTGCAAGACTGAGGTAATGTGTTACCGTTGTGGGAAGAAAGGCCATATGGCGTCTAACTGTGATCGTAAGGAATCAGTGTGTTTCAATTGTGGTGAAGCTGGTCACTTCAGTTCTAAATGCACCAAACCGAAGAAAGAAAAATCCAATGGAAGAGTTTTCGCGCTAGCAGGCTCAGAGGGGCCCAATGAGATTCGAGGTACTTGTTTTATTTATGGTTCCCCTTTAGTTGCTATAGTTGATACTGGTGCTACGCATTCTTTTATTGCTGCTGTTTGTGCTGAAAAGTTAAATCTAGTATTGTCTGATATGAAAAGGGAAATGGTTATCGACACTCCGGCTAAGGGTTCGGTGACTACTTCTCTATTGTGTGCTAAGTGTCCTCTGTCAGTATTCGGCAGAGATTTTCTGGTTGACCTTATATGTTTGCCTTTGGGAGGGTTGGATGTTATTCTTGGTGTGGACTGGTTAGTGGATAACCATGTGCACATCAACTGTTTCAGCAAGTCTGTGAGTTTCCTTCCTCCTGAGGGGGGGGAGTCTGTTTTGTTGTCTGGGGATCAGCTGCATAAGGTAATGAAGGATGGTGGTCAACTATTTGCTTTGATGGCGTCTATGTCTGCTGAAAACCAAGCTATGGTTGAAGGATTGCAGGTGGTGCGTGAGTTCCCTGAAGTGTTCCCTGATGAGATTCCTAGTGTGCCACCAGAGAGGGAAGTAGAGTTTGGGATTGACCTTGTGCCTGGTACTAGGCCTGTGTCCATGGCACCGTACCGGATGTCAGCTTCTGAGTTATCTGAGTTGAAGAAGCAGTTGGAAGAGTTGCTTGAAAAGAAATTTGTGAGGCCTAGTGTGTCACCATGGGGAGCTCCGGTTTTATTAGTAAAGAAGAAAGATGGAAGTATGCGCCTGTGTGTGGATTATAGACAGTTGAACAAAGTGACTATCAAAAATAAGTACCCTCTTCCGAGAATTGATGATCTGATGGACCAGCTGGTGGGTGCTAAGGTTTTTAGTAAAATTGATTTGAGGTCAGGGTATCACCAGATTAAAGTAAAAGATGAAGACGTCCAGAAGACAGCGTTTCGAACGAGATATGGACATTATGAATACTCTGTGATGCCGTTTGGTGTCACCAATGCACCAGGGGTGTTTATGGAGTACATGAACCGTATCTTCCATAGTTACTTGGATCGGTTTGTGGTAGTTTTTATAGATGATATTCTGGTATACTCCAAGTCTGAAGAGGAGCATGCAGAGCACTTAAGATTGGTGCTCGAGGTATTGAAAGAGAAGAAGCTTTATGCTAAGTTGTCCAAATGCGAGTTCTGGCTGCGTGAGGTAAGCTTTTTGGGTCACATTATTTCTAGTGATGGCATAGCTGTAGACCCAGCTAAGGTTGATGCAGTGTTACAATGGGAGAGTCCGAAGTCTGCGACTGAGATCAGGAGTTTCTTGGGGTTGGCCGGTTACTACAGGAGGTTCATTGAGGGTTTCTCAAAACTAGCCCTTCCGTTGACTCAATTGACGTGTAAAGGGAGAGTTTTTGTTTGGGATGCTAAATGTGAAGAGAGTTTCCAAGAGTTGAAGAAAAGATTGACAACATCTCCGGTGTTAGTGTTGCCCGTGCCGGATCAACCGTTTGTGGTATATTGTGATGCTTCCAGAATGGGCTTGGGGGGCGTATTGATGCAAGATGGGAAGGTAGTCGCTTATGCGTCCAGACAGTTGCGGACTCATGAGAAGAACTATCCTACTCATGATTTGGAATTGGCTGCTATTGTGTTTGCGCTAAAAATTTGGAGGCACTATTTGTATGGCACTAGATTCGAGGTATTCAGCGACCACAAGAGTTTGAAATACTTGTTTGATCAGAAGGAGCTGAATATGAGGCAGAGGCGTTGGTTAGAGCTGCTGAAAGACTATGATTTTGGCTTAAACTATCACCCCGGCAAAGCTAATGTCGTGGCTGATGCTTTAAGTCGAAAGACTTTGCATATGTCAGCAATGATGTTAAGAGAGTTGGAGTTGATTGAGCAATTTCGTGATATGAGTCTGGTTTGTGAAGTGACACCGCGAAGTGTTAGGCTGGGTATGCTGAGGATTGGTAATGACTTCTTGGTTAGTATCAGAGACGCACAGAAATTAGATGTGAAGCTGGTTGACTTGTTAGTTGCGGGTGATCAGAATGTGGATGGGGATTTCAGGTTGGATTCCCAGGGTGTGTTGAGATTTAGAGACAGGATCTGCGTTCCCGATGATATTGAGATGAAGAAGATGATCCTTGAGGAGAGTCATAGGAGCAAGCTGAGTATTCATCCAGGGGCTACAAAGATGTATCATGACTTGAAGAAATTATTCTGGTGGCCTGGTATGAAGAAAGATGTAGCACAGTTTGTGTACGCCTGTTTGACTTGCCAGAAGTCGAAGGTTGAGCACCAGAAGCCTGCGGGGTTGATGCAACCTTTGGATGTTCCGGAATGGAAATGGGACAGCATTTCCATGGATTTTGTGACAGGGTTACCAAGAACCGTTCGGGGATTTGATTCTATTTGGGTGATCGTGGATAGGTTGACGAAGTCTGCTCACTTCCTTCCTATCAACATCACGTATCCGGTCGCGAGATTGGCCGAGATATATATTCAGGTGATTGTGAAGTTGCATGGTGTCCCGAAGAGTATTGTATCTGACAGAGATCCGAGGTTTACTTCGGAGTTTTGGGGGAGCTTGCAGGAGGCATTGGGGTCCAGATTGAGGCTGAGTTCAGCCTATCATCCTCAGACTGATGGGCAGACAGAGAGAACCATTCAGTCATTGGAGGACTTATTGAGATCGTGTGTTTTAGAGCAGGGAGGTGCGTGGGATACCCACCTTTCGTTGATTGAGTTCACTTACAACAACAGCTACCATTCGAGTATAGGGATGGCTCCTTACGAGGCACTGTATGGGCGGAGGTGTAGAACTCCTTTGTGTTGGCATGAATCCGGCGAGAGTGTTGTTCTTGGACCTGAATTGGTGAGAGAGACTACAGAGAAGATAAAAATGATCAGGGAGAAAATGAAAGAGTCTCAGAGTCGGCAAAAGAGTTACCATGATAGGAGGAGAAAAGATTTGGAATTTCAGGCTGGTGAGCATGTTTTCTTGAGGGTCACGCCTATGGCTGGTGTTGGGCGTGCACTTAAAGCAAAGAAGTTGACTCCTAGATTTATTGGACCGTACCAGATCACTGAGAGGGTCGGAAAGGTGGCTTATAGGGTGGCTCTACCACCTAACCTTTCGAACTTGCACGACGTATTTCACGTGTCGCAACTTCGGAAGTACATTCCGGACCCGTCTCATGTGATCCATATGGATGATATTGAGGTGCGAGATAATCTCACTGTGGAGACTATGCCAGTGAGGATTGATGATAGAGAAGTGAAGGTGCTGAGAGGGAAAAGCATTGTTTTAGTGAAGGTGGTGTGGTTGGGAGCTACTGGCGAGAGCATGACTTGGGAGCTGGAGAGTAGGATGCGGGAGTCCTATCCAGAGCTATTTGACTCAGGTATGAATTTCGAGGACGAAATTTCCTAAGTGGGGGAGAGTTGTAACACCCTAAAATAATTTAATTAAGTAATTGATTAAATTATTTAAAGTGTTGCACTATTTTATTTTATTATATGATAATGTAGTATTTTTATTTAATTGAAGGGGATGGCGTTGGTAATACCGGAATTGCAAATGACGGCCCAAGAAGCCCAAGCCCGTTGGCTTAGGCGCTCCTTAGGCACTAGGGGTCTAGGTCGCGCCTCACTAGTGTCAAAAGAAAGAAAGAAAGTCGAAAGAGAGAAGAAAAGAAAGAAAGTCGAAGGAGAGGAGAGGAGAAGGAGGAGCGACTTCAAGCTTGGAGTTAGGGTTTGTGCATCTTGATCCTAGGTAAGGGTTCCTAATCTTCTATGATTCGATTTCCTTTCTCTATCAAGTGCTTAGGTTTCGAATTTCCCTAACCCTTTCTATTTTGATCAATTCGCAATGGTCCAAGGGAAAGAGAGAAAGGGCGTGATTGTGAGAAAAGGAGGAGCTTCCTTGTTGCGGTGATTTGTCGGTGCTTCGGTGGGAAAGGCTCTAGCTCTTCATAATCAAGGTTAGGGGAGTCTCACTCTATAATAGAGAATATAATAGGTTGTATGTAAACCATAGGATCCCACTTGACATACCTTGTTAATTGTTAGATTTGTTTAGGTTAGTTGAAATTGATAATTGGTGTGATTAATTCGATTCCCTATGCTAAGGTTTGGATTTCATGTGTTAATTTTGTGCTTTGATGTGTTCTTAATATATATATATGAGATTGAATGTTGTTGGTATGAGTGCAATGCATTTTGTGATTGTTGTGGTGATTTGGTTTTGGGAAAAATAATTGAGAATTGGTGTTTTGGTTGTGTTGGGGCGCCTGGGCGCCTAGTGCTGGGGGGGGGGGGGAAATTGGCGCCCTGGGCGCTGTTTTCTGTTGCTGGGCGTGTGTGTGTTCTGGGCAGGGCGCCTATGTTGCTGCCCTGTGGCGCCTGGGGTGGCGCCAGGTTGCTGCCTATGCTTAGGCAAGGCGCATAAATCATGTTTTTTGGGTAATCTCATTTTCTGAGCATAATTTACCGAGCCAAATTTTGTATTCACCTGACCAAATCATATTTTAAGTACTTTGGCTAAAGAATTTCCAGATTTTCACTTGTGGTTTTGAAATGGTCCTATTGGGCATCGTTTTGGCTTGTTTTAGGGGTGCCTTGTGTGCATCTCATTTTCTGAGCATAATTTACCGAGCCAAATTTTGTATTCACCTGACCAAATCATATTTTAAGTACTTTGGCTAAAGAATTTCCAGATTTGCACTTGTGGTTTTGAAATGGTCCTACTGGGCATCGTTTTGGCTTGTTCTAGGGGTGCCTTGTGTGCATCTCATTTTCTGAGCATAATTTACCGAGCCAAATTTTGTATTCACCTGACCAAATCATATTTTAAGTACTTTGGCTAAAGAATTTCCAGATTTGCACTTGTGGTTTTGAAATGGTCCTATTGGGCATCGTTTTGGCTTGTTTTAGGGGTGCCTTGTGTGCATCTCATTTTCTGAGCATAATTTACCGAGCCAAATTTTGTATTCACCTGACCAAATCATATTTTAAGTACTTTGGCTAAAGAATTTCCAGATTTGCACTTGTGGTTTTGAAATGGTCCTATTGGGCATCGTTTTGGCTTGTTTTAGGGGTGCCTTGTGTGCATCTCATTTTCTGAGCATAATTTACCGAGCCAAATTTTGTATTCACCTGACCAAATTGTATTTAAAACACTTTGGCTAAAGAATTTCCAGATTTGCACTTATGGTTTTGAAATTGTCCTAGAGAGCGTTGTTTTGACTGTGTTTGTGATGCCTAGGGGTGAGCTGTGAGTTCTGAACATATTTTCCCTAGCCAAATTCTGTATTCACGTGACCAAATCCCATTTTGAACATTTTGGCTAGAGCGGTTTCAATTTTTAAGGTGGCCTACTATGTTTGTGCGTTTGGGTGTTGTGTGGGGCGCCAAGTGTGGCCGCCCAGGGCGCCAAGTGGGGCGCCCATGCCTTGTGTTTGGGTTTCGGATCTAATGGTGACAAATTGGTCCCTAAGTGTTGTCCTAGTCCTAGGGACGTGATTGTGAGGAGAAAATAATGAGTTGGTTGATGATGAGGCCATGGGGGCTAAAACTAAGATTAATTAAAGATGTGATATAGGATACATGGACCGTGTTGTTAATAATTATGATTGTGGTTTTGTCATGGAGTCTCATGCATACATAAGGCTGCGGTCTGAGTTGTTAATTATGATAATAAGGCTGCGGTCTGAGTTCTAAATTGAAATGATAAGGCTGCGGTCTGAGTTGATATTATGATGATAAGGCTGCGGTCTGGGAAAATGGTACCACATGCATAACTGTATTGCATACATCCTCATGATAAGCATGCTAGTTGGTGATTGTATGGACTATGCTACTGTGTGACTGTGTGAGTGTGATGCTATGATGGAATATACTTCTTATTATAGTCTTTATTATGTAGTTGAGACTCACCCTTCTGTTGTTGTTTACCACAGGTAGTCCTGAGTGAAGGCTTACTCCTTTCACTCCCGAGTCGGTCTGCTCTGATACGTGACACCTAGGGGGTTGGATTAGGGATTTTAATGTTATTTAATTGTTGTTGAATTTCGTGTGCATTGAACTAATGATTTCCGATGAGGCCATTGTTTGGCATTTTGAGTTTATGTTATTTTTCCGCTGTGAGACATCTAAATTATAATGTGTGGATTTTGTTGGTAAAATCAAGAGTACCTTAATTTATTAAATGGTGTTGCGTATTGTAAAGGTATAAGGAAAGCCTAGACTGAATTGATCGTTGTTACAATTAAGTACGTGTGTAGCATTCCATTCAAAAAGAAATTTTGAAACTCTGATCTCTATGGAAAATAGCCGGGTAGAATGGGGTGTTACGCGCGCTCAATTGGTAGTGGGAGGTGTGTTTAACTTGCACTTATGCCTCAGGTGCAAGGTTTGATTCCCACGGAAGGCAAAAATTCTACAAGAGGGGTAGAGAAGACCGTGAGGTAACAGTGGGACCGGGGTGGCCGCTGCGGTGGACCTGGGCTGTTACAATAAAAAGGCACCTTTTTATGTAACAGCCCAGGTCCACCGCAGCGGCCACCCCGGTCCCACTGTTACCTCACGGTCTTCTCTACCCCTCTTGTAGAATTTTTGCCTTCCGTGGGAATCGAACCTTGCACCTGAGGCATAAGTGCAAGTTAAACCCCCTTCCCACTACCAATTGAGCGCGCGCTCAATTGGTAGTGGGAAGGGGGTTTAACTTGCACTTATGCCTCAGGTGCAAGGTTCGATTCCCACGGAAGGCAAAAATTCTACAAGAGGGGTAGAGAAGACCGTGAGGTAACAGTGGGACCGGGGTGGCCGCTGCGGTGGACCTGGGCTGTTACAATCGCTCCCTTTTGCCCAGGTCTCACATCGTGTACGAGCAACGCGATGGACCGCAGCCCCATGTGAGGTTCAACGGAATAGTTGTATCAGCCTAAGATACAGTGGACGCCGTGCATTGATCAGTATATCAGTTCCGGAGCTGATAACGATCCCCCCGGTCGCTCGAAAGACCAGAGATTCTCAGGATGCGTGCTCCTCAAAGCCACGTGCAAACTCGGATTCGCAAGGGTTCGTTTACAGGTTTTAGGCAGCCTGGCATTTTACCGCTTTCTTTATCGCTTTCTTCATTTAGCGCTTTCCTTGCCTTTCGCAGTTAGCGTGCTTGTTGTTAACCCCTTTTGTTTATTGTTTCCTCGTCAACACTCCAAGTGTTGATTTAAAAAAGAGGAGAAAAAGAAAGAGAAAATTCGGGTTTCACCAAGTAGACAAAATTGGTATAATTTCTGAATTCTTTATTTCTATTCTATCTTCGAAATATGTCTCGGCCAATTCATATTTCTTGGTAAAATCCAAATAAAGAGGGGCAGCTGTCATACCCCAATTTTGTCCGACTAATTGGAAAATCCCAAAATTTTATCGCTTCGCACATTGTTCTAAATGCGGGTGTATTCGGCACTCTCGTGCAACGGTTTTGTTTGGCGCTCGTTGTTTTCAAAAAAAAGGGAGTCCAAATATAAATAATAAAATAATAAACAACGCGAGCGCGCGTTTCGAGTCGTGTGAGTAGTTGCGTCACTCGCGTTATCTTACCGTTTTTAGAAAAGTGAGGATAGAATGAAATCGGCTTTAATAACGTACACGCGTGCGTATTCAAATCGCGTACGCGTTCCTAGTCTTAAGACAAGCACGCGTTTCGTTTCGAGTTGTGCGCGAGTCGTTACGTCGGTGCACATTGTTTTTACCGCTTTTATTGTCATAAAAAAAAAGGAGAAAATATAATAATAATAAATAAATAGTAAAATAAAATCAGTTTCTTAGCTGTCCCCTTTTACATATAAACAAAATTAAAAAAAGAAAGACAGAATAGTACAATGAAGAGTCAACTCTTTTTATACATGAAGACAAAAAATTTAATTACAATTGGTACAAAATTTTAATTAAAAGAAAAAAAGGGTACAAAAAAATATAATAAAGCAAATCAGAATAAGACAGCATGCGACTTGCTGCCTTGCCCTCTCCATGAAGCTAAAGGCCCAAGTTCTTTCTTCTTGTCCCTTTTGTCTTGCCTCCCATTTTCAGCAAAACATTGCTGCAGTGGCAGCAGCCCTGCTGCCATCCCCCTGCTGCATCACAGCAACCCAAAAGTCAGAAAGTCAGCAGAATGGACAAAGAGAAGAAGCCAAATTGTGGCAGCAACATGCCTCAGCAGCAGATTTAGCATTGTCAAGCTCCAAAGCTTAAAATAGGCAAAGTCTTTGCTGGCCTTTTGTTATCCATAGCCTGCACACACATAAACAATGTTTATAACAGTCAAATACACTAAGTTGTGAAAGCACCGGAGGTTGGAGAGGAAGAAAAATTGCTCAGAAAGTTTAGAGCACCAAAACATGAAACATTTTGAGAAAATACAAATCAGAGTTTCAGGAAAAATTGATCACACAGTGCATCAACTTATGCAATTTCACTATAAATACACACTCAGGCAGCAACACACAAAAAAAAAGCACAGCACTACTCACTAACAAAGACAGTCAATCAAAACACTGAAACATTTTTCTTTGATTCAAAGTTCTGTTCCAAAAAGCAGCAGTGGCAGTAGTTTTTTTTTAGCAGAAAGAAAGTGCTTCCAGAAACAAAACTTGGGATCCAGGTTGGTTATTCTAACTATTAGATAGAAAATAGATGCTGGAACTCTTTTATTTATAGTATGATCATTGAATCTGAATGTGTAATAATCGTAAGGGTCGTGTGTTTAAAAAAAAGAGAGACAATACTAGTTGAAAACGGTTTAAAATAAATCAGTAAATAGGTAGATAAAATGTTGTTTGAGTCGTTGTTGTTGTTGTCATAAGGAACAGAGCATGCTCTTCTCTTTCAAATGTAGTTCCATTTAGATTTAGATTTAGATTAGGTATCAACTTAACAAAGAACAAAAAAGGTAAATCCAAACTTGAGATACGGACAGTAGTTGAAGTTGCTGTAATAAATCTTGAATTTGTTCCAAATGCGGGTTTTTTTTAGATTCAGATACAAAAACCAATCACAAAAGCAACCAAAGCAAAAGCACTAAAATGGGTAGAGAGTTACCTCCGGCCACCACGTACGGTGGTCGTCCCTGGCCGTCGGCCGTAGACCGCCACTGTCAAACCTTCGCAAAAAACACCAAACCGGACCCTCTCAGCCACCCTTAACCACCGTCAGCCACATCACCGCTGCCTATTGCCACCGCACTACAGTAGCCGTCACCCTTCACCTCCTTTGACCACCACCGCCTTGCACCAAACACCCCCCCCCCCCCCCCCCACAACCGATCCGTCTCCCCAACCGAACCCAGCCACGGTAGCAGCCCACAACCACCAACGGCCACCCACCACCACGAACAGCCACCATCACCCCTCCACAGCCCTCCACCACGAACGGCCACCAACCACCGTTACCCATCCACCAACCCACTGTCACCGAACCACCTATGGCCCCACTACCGTAGCACCACCCTCATCCACCGTCGAACCAACGCGTCAAGAAAGAAACAGAACCGGTTTTGGAGAAGAAAGGGCGAGAGAACGGCGGTGAGTAAGAGAAGAAAACGAAATCGGTTGGTGTTTTCGCGGTGGGGAACGAAACAAAAATCTGGGTGAGAGAGGGAGACTCGGTCTACTGTGAGGAGAAGATGAAAGGAAAGTTTAGGTTTAGGAAGGGGGGAGTCGCGGCTGTGAGGAGAAGAAGTGGGAGAGAGAGATCGAAGCTAGAGGAGAGGAGGGGAGAGAGTTGCGTCGTGTATGAGGAAAAGGGGGACAGAAGAAGGGGGTGGGGCGGAGCAAGAAGAGAGAGAGAGAGAGGAAACTTTTAGGGTTGGCTATTTGGGGGTGGGGCGCCGCGTGAGGAAGAGAGAGCTTTTTTAGGGTTTCCAATTTAGGGTTAAGCTTTTATATTAGGGTGCAAGGGCATTTTCGGTTTTTCACAATTTTTTATTTTTCAGATTCTTATTTGCACCCCTGCAGTTTATTTTGCGCACCTCCCCTAAGCCCATCAGAAAATAAAAACGCAGCCCAGCTTACAAAAACAAGCTGGGCTCACTATCTGCACCCCAGTTTTAATAATACAGCCCCCCTGTAACTTACACCCCATTTTACTACTGCACCCCCTGTTTCTCTTTTTTTTAAATTTTGTTTCTTTCCCCTAAATAAACTTATTTTTTTTACGAAACCTTTTTTCCCTAAATCACAATTCAACAAGATAAAGAACAAAAACCTTTTCCTTTCTAAAATCATTTTCAACCCATCGTCGCTAGTGGTTAATCAGAACCTTTGTTCGTCTAGCCATTGGTGGCGATGTCTTTTTCCCCAAGGAACAACAAGCGATGATCACTCATAACCTTTGTTAGTTTGATCATTCGTGCCAAGAAATCTCTTTCGAAAAACCACTTTCAAAAAGGCAAATAAAAAACGGGTTGCTACTAATAGTCAATCAGAACCTTTGTTCGTCTGACTAGTGGTAGTGACTCTCATTTTCAAGAGTACTTAGCAGTGATTACCCATAACCTTGGTTAGTTTAATCATTCACTAAATGCTCGCCCTATTTCAAAAATCACTAAAAAAGATAAAAAACAAAACCTTTTCAAAAAGACAAAGAAGCACTACGTAGCTTTGAGTCTCCATCGCACCGGGAGATACGTAGGAGCGGGCCATGTCCCGTCAAGCGTTTTTTTTTTCTAAAAACCCATTCTTCCCCCTTTTCTTTTTCATGATAAATAAAGATTTTCATTAAGAATTTTTCAATAAGAAGTAGAGAGGCAAAATTAAGTATTTTCAAGTCAACACACTAAAACCACACATTTAATTAAAGGTTCCCTCTCAGTAGAGAGGACGTGTGGGGCGCTAACACCTTCCCTGCGCGTAACCGACCCCCGAGCCCTATTCTCTAGTTTCGCAAGACCAATCGCTTTCCAAAAAAGGGTTTCCTAATATTTTCCTTAATAAATATTGGTGGCGGCTTCATTGATTTTAGAAAAGTTGTGAACGAGGAAGGTTCTCCCTCAGGGACTTTTTCGGGCGCAACAAGGGGCGCCAATGTTGTGGCTGCCCAGTTGCTGTTTTCTGTGTTGTTCTGGCGCATGGGCGCCAAGGGCGCCAATGTTGTGGCTGTCCAGTTGTTGTTTTCTGTGTTTTTCTGGGGCATGGGCGCCAAGGGCGCCAATGTTATGGCTGCCCAATTGTTGTTTTCTGTGTTGTTCTGGCGCATGGGCGCCATGGGCGCCAATGTTGTGGCTGCCCTGTTGCTGTGGTTGTGTTGTCCTGGCGCATGGGCGCCAAGGGCGCCAAAATCTGGCTGCCCGTTGCTTGTTCTGGGCGCATGGGCGCCAAGGGCGCCAAGATTGGCTGCCCAATTTCTGTTGTTGCTTGCTGTGTCTGGCGTAGGGGCGCCATGGGCGCCAAAATCTGGCTGCCTCGTTTCTGTGTCTGGCGCAGGGCCGCCATGGGCGCCAAAATCTGGCTGCCTTATTGCTGTGTCTGGTGCAGGGGCGCCATGGGCGCCAAAATCTGGCTGCCTTGTTGCTGTGTTGTGTTCGGGCACTGTGGGCACCAAGGGCGCCAGTGTGGCTGCCTGTGTTGTGTAACACCCCCCTTCTATATCAACTATTATTATATTACTATATCAGAGTTTAATAAAAAAAAAAATTCTTTTGAAAGGAAGCGTCACATTTCACCGCTTGTAAAACAACCAGATTAAAACAGTGACATACGGTCAACAATCTAACAGCATGATACATAGCACGATAGTTAGGGACGGGCCCAAAAAGAAACCTGTTTAGTTTACAGCACATAATAAAATTGTTTCTAACACAGCGGAAATTCATAAAAATACATCAATAATAATAAAAATGTCTACTACGCCCTCCCCCTGGTGCTACATATCAGAGCTGACACCACTACCTAACAGAAGGCACAAGAAGGCCTCATTCGCGATCACCTGCAAGTTGCCGACATAAGAAGCAACATAAGGCAGTAGGGTGAGTCTCTTTATACAAATAATAATCAGTAAGATAGGCATTATATTCAGGAAGGCAATAGACAACACCCACTCACAGAAATCATTACATACTTCATTTAACTTACAACAATCCACAGATATTTATCAACATAGTATGAATATATATACTTATATGCATGTATGCAACATGCATGAGGATCCATCATCACCACTTTATGCCTTGAGGGCACTCACCACTTTGGCCGAAGCCACCACACCACTTTGGCCGAAGCCCACACCACTTTATGCACATGAGTCATGAGACACTATGACAATGCACCACAACAATTATTTAAACTCACCACTTTTCACTTTTCAATTCAACATCATCACATATAAGCCTTAAGGGCATCGCACCACTTTGGACCGAAGTCCCACACCGCTTTCACATCTTCAATGTATTTACAGGTCGGTTTGTATCCTTAGGTTAGCTATTTAATTCATCAAGTTCATCACACCACTTTTATTGGACCAAACACACACCAAGGATTAAAACAGCACCACAAGGGTCAACAGTAACACAATCAACAATTTAAGCATACTTGGGCATGACACAGTACATAGTGCTGAATTTCCTACAGCAGTGCACCTACTTCGGTGAATTAATTAAAATAGCAAACGACATCGGATTTTAACAAATGACCACTCATTGGAAAGCTCTTTGTGTGTAGTTTCTATCTATGATTTTCATTTTTCAAAATAAGTAGCCAATTGGTACATTTTTTCGAAATACTACACGGGGGTACCAAAACTGGGCAGAATTTTTCACTCAACTTGCAACTCAATTTTCTTTCTCATTTCTCAATGAAATTTTGTAAAACCAGTGCTCATTTCGTAGAGAATTCAGCCTACTTTCCAACTAAACAAGAATCATTCAAAACGGAGTTCATTTGAGAACTTAAAACCTGCAAAAACTGAACCTACTCACAGTTTTATTTCAGAAAATTGACCTAACTTTGGAGACTTATAACTTGAGCTACACAACTCCAAATTTTACGAAACCAGCGGCAAAACGACCGGCGTTAAGTGTATTTTCAAAAAAAATTAACCACATAATTTTTGGACCAATCTAACATTCCCAGTTCTCAGAAAACCGAAACAGTGTCAGGATTCGCAAAACCGTAAATAAGTAAAATTCATCAAAGCACCCCAATGACAACTTAGTGACATGGATTAACCAATTCAAACTCAAACACAACAACAAACATGAAATTGACCCAACAAATCAATCATTCAAACACACTAACACCTAACCCACACACAAATACTCATCATACAATTCCTACAACCTAACCTAACATATCACTTATCCTAATAATTATTATAGGTACAAAGTGAGCCCCCTAACCTTGAATTGAAGGATTCCACAGCACCAAGATCACCAACAAAGAAAAACAGCAACTCTTCTCCCTCTCCTCGCGCAAACCGTGGCTGTCCAAGGCCATGGAGAACAACAACAATGGAGAAAAACAAGGGATTGAAGCTACTACTTGAAAGAGAAAGAAAATGGAAGGGAAAGGATCAAAGAAGCTTACCTAAGGCCAAGATGAACCAAACCCCTCTTCTCCTTCTTGCTGGAAAATCGTGAGCCTCTTCTCCTCTCACCCTCTCAGTTTCGCTGTTCTTTCTCTCTTGGTGGGAATGAAAGAAATTTTAGGTTTTTGAGACAATTGGAATGGGCTTGGATCAACATTGAAATTGGGTCCATTTTCACACCACTCTTCTTTCTCTTTTCCCCTTGATGGCTGTCGCTGTTTCTTTCTTTTATTCCTTCTTTTATTTCTTCTTTCTTTACTCCTTTCTTCCTTTGACTTTTCTTCTTTCTTTCTTTTATTTATTTCTTTCATTTCTTCTCCTTATCTTACCTGTATGCTCTCTCTTGTTCTAATCCCTTTCTTTGATCAATTTAACCCTAGGCCCAATAATGCTTGGGCCCTATTTGCACCTCCTATTTCAATTAATTCCACCACTCCTTAATTACTTATACATCTCTTAAATAACATAACTCCAAATTAATTAATTCACTTAAATAATTATTTGTAAGTCCTAAATAGCTTAAATAAATAATTAAATTATTTTGGGGCGTTACATGTTGCGTGTTGTGTTGCTGGGCGCCATGGGCGCCAAGGGCGCCAGTTTGGCTGCCCAAATGTGAATTTCACATTTGATGCTTGGTACGATGTGTTGATGTTGAATATGTAATTAGGCCGAAAGTTGCCAAAATATTGGAAATTGCTAAATTGTTGATGTGTTGCCAAAAATGTTGAAAGTTGCTAAGTTGCTAATTAGTGTTGATGATGGTGTACCAAGTTGAATTGCCTCTATTTATTGGCAGGTGGTATGTTGTAGGCGTATGGCCAACGATGATTTCCGATGTTGTTGCGTTGCTATGTAATCGTTGTTTATTGGTTGTGCATTTACATAGCGTCGCATGCATAGCATATTTTTACGATGGAGCTATGCTCAAAACACGATGACCTGGACTGGCAAATTACGATGAAATGACGTTACGATGTTAATGCCTCTATTTATTGGCTGGATTATGGTACCACATGCATTATAGGGCGGTGGCCCTGAGTTGAGTCACATTCCGCATCCATGTTGCATACCTATGCGATTGAGATGGTGTTGACTGCTGTTAAATGATGAATTGATGCTATGACCTGAATTACATATTGTCTTTCATATGTCTGATTATATAGTGCGATATCTCACCCCTTCTGTTTGAATGTTACCCCAATGTTGGTAACATGCAGCTAATCACGCATGAAGGCTGTTCACCTTCGTTTGATCGAGTCGGTGTCGTCGCTCTGATATGTAACACACGGGGGGAATGAACACACGTTTTAATATTGTTGCTATGTTATTTCGTTGTTGAAACTTTAAGTTGTTAAGTCATTGCTTTTGAGCTGTCTTGAGTTGTTAAGACGCCACGTCTATTTGAATTAACTTGTTATGAATCCGCTGCGTAGTAATTAAAGAGGAATTATTTTGAAGACTAAAAGGTTGTCTTATCGGTTCAATCGAAAGCGCTATGTATCTGTTTTCAAAAGCGAATTAACCCGTCTATTGTTTTCACGAAGTAAATGTGGCACGTCTATTTGAATTAACTTGTTATGAATCCGCTGCGTAGTAATTAAAGAGGAATTATTTTGAAGACTAAAAGGTTGTCTTATCGGTTCAACCGAAAGCGCTATGTATCTATTTTCAAAAGCGAATTAACCCGTCTATTGTCTTGAGTTGTTGTTTTCACGAACTCTGATTTTGCATTATTTTACCGGGTAGAAATGAGGTGTTACAACAACAACAACAACAACAACAACAACAACAACAACAACAACAACAACAACAACAACAACAACAACAACAACAACAACAACAACAACAACAACAACAACAACAACAACAACAACAACAACAACAACAACAACGGGGGGATTGTCAAACACCACCCCAACGGGGTTGAATTCGATGTCATTGCCCCCTGATTTTTTATGTTTCATTTTGAAACATCCATCCTTCTCTTTGTCAGGCTTGTTTCTTATACTTATTACTGGCACGCGTAAGATGGTCTTGGGCGCCAGTCATCGCCTTGCGCATCTGAATGTATGATCTCATATCGCCTCGTGGCAATGTTAACTCTGAGGGCAGTTTATCAGAACTCGGTCTGAATTTAACTCTTCCATCAGAGGTTGCGACACGTTTAAAGTCGATTCGTGCCTCGTGGCAAAGTTAACTCTGGGGGTAGTTTATCCGAATCGATCTGAATTTAACTCGCCCATCAGAGGTTGTGACACGTTTAAAGTCACTTCGCACTGTGGGACTCTGGGGGCAGTTTATTAGAATCGATCTGAATTTAAATCGCCCATCTGAGGTTGTGACACGTTTAAAGTTACTTCGCACCTCGAGACTCTGGGGGCAGTTTATCAGAATCAATCTGAATTTAACTCGCCCATCAGAGGTTGCAACAAATTTAAAGTCGCTTCGTGCCACGTGGCACAGTTAACTCTCGGGGCAGTTTATCAGGATCGATCTTAATTTAACTCGCCCACCAGAGGTTGTGACCATTTTCGAAGCCGCTTCGTGCCTCGTGGCATAGTTAACACCTCGTGGTGACGTTCGATATTGACCTGCGTCGGTCGGGGGATCTCCTCAATGGCGATCCCCGGTGGTGTCTCTGGTGGATATTGACCTGGTTCCACCGTTTCCCCCCAAGTCGAGATTATCCTGGGGGATGGTCTGGACTTGACGTTGTCGTTTAGGATGCCCTCGTAGGTTAGGTTGCCCTTACAACTCGTGCCGTCGTCGGGTCTGCTAATTTTGTCAGATGATCACAGCAATTATCCTGGTTGTCTAATGATATTTTTTGCCGACTTGCCTTGGTCGAGGTGATTGATGGTGAGTATGGGCGAGCAACACCACATTTTCTTTTTCTCTTGGCCGATTACATTTCACCTAGGGGGCGAGCATAGGAGAGTGTGGGAGTGTCATACCCCAATTTTGTCCGGCTTAGGTGAAAGCCCTAATTTTCCACAAAAAAATAAATAAGTTGAAGAATGAAGAGCATCATGCATTGCATTGTGGGTCCTAGAAGTCATTCCAAGGTCTTTAAAATCATTTTTAGGGTTGGAACGCACTTTTTAGGCAAATTAGGGTTTTAGGGTCAAAAAGGACATTTTGGTCATTTTTCGCAAAAAGATGATTTTCATGCCAAAAATGCACATCCACAAAAAGTACATTTTTATTCTATCAAGGATAATTTTTGTACAATTTTTTAGAAAGAAAACCCTTGTAAAAAATAATTAAAAATGTATTTTTCCATTTTTAGTGCATAGAAAAATAAAAAAGGGACCATTAAATATTCCTCAATTCATAAGTGACAATTTTTATTGTCATGGGTGACTAGAGGGAATATTTTATGGTGCCCAAAAACATGTGACACATTTCCAATAGGTGCACTTTTATTCCCATGACCAAAATTCAAAAACTCAAAAAAAAGAGAAGTGTCCTCAATAAGACAAAAAAACCAAAAACAAGTTTTTTTTCCTCTCTCTCTTCTCCCCCCACAATTTCGAAATTCTCTCTCTCTCCCCCTCACAATTTCGAAATCCCCTCTCTCTCTCTCTCCCCCTCACAAAATTCTTCCACACTCTTTTATTGTACTATTATTCCTTATCTTGAAGGAATATGCCTTGTACCATCCTTAAACCTTCTCCTTTGGTGCATATCACCAATTCTCACTCACTCTCATGAAGATTCACGCCCTCTTTGGTAAATTACCTCACTCACTTACACTAACCTCTTCATAAGAAAACACAAATTTTCCTCTTTGAGAACAATCCATCTCAATAATACCCCTAACCCTACCACACATGAGAATTCCATTCCCAAAATAAATAAAAGTTCATTTTTTTTTTCTTTTATTCTCTCTCGATGCGACACCTCTCCCTCTCCCATACTCTCCATTTTGTGTTTTCTCTCCACCCTCATTCCTTGTGATAAGTGATCTCAACCCTCCATTCAAAATCAAAGTTCAATCCTAGAGCACTTAGTAAGACCAATGACTCAATTGCCCCTAAACCTAAAATAACTATAAATACTCCCTCATTCCCACACCTAAGGATCCTTTGGCCTCTCATTAAAAACCCTAGCACACCAAAGCTTCTCCCTTCTGCTCTCTTCTTGCGAAACCATCCTCTTCTCCCTCACCCATTTTTCTTCCAAAATCAACCATCAAATCCTCCATTTCTTGTTAGATCACCATCATTCCTTCCATTCTCTTCAAGGTTGCATCATCAAATTGCTAAGAGCTAGCAATTTTTGAGCTTATCATCTCCTTCTTCATTTCATTGTAGTTTTGAGGTAATCCTTGAAGTTTTGCACCTTATATTTAATTTTCTTGCATAATCTCTCCTCTACTCCAAACTCCTTCTTGATTGTTTGTTTGCTTTGAGGATCCATTTCAAACATTTTGACAAAGACTTAGGGAGCTTTGGGTGTTTGAGATGGGTCCTTGGCCTTGAAGGAGTTATTCTTCTTTGAATAATTTCTCTTGCATCTTTACATATTTTGCACTAGATTTCATAAATAAAATTGTTGTTTATGGGCTTTAGCATTTCGCATATCATAAAAAATTAGGGTTGATATGATTTTGTTGCACTTCCTTGCTTAATCATATGAATCCTTGCAAAAGAATAGATGCATGTTTTGCTTGATAATTATCTTGTAACATGGCATGATAATTTAGGGTTTAGTCATGTGCTTTGTTCTACATGTTGATTGTGAATCTTGACATGAAATAATTTGATGATTTGGGCATGTTGTGGTTTCGGCCTTAGAGGCCTATTTTGTGCCTATTTTTGTGCTTGAAATGGTTGTTTGATCTAGTGCCAATGTGTTTTTTTATTTTTAACCACTCACTTACTTTTTACTTTACCATTCATTAACTTTTTACCAAAACATAAAAATATTTTACTTTTTACTTTACCATTCATTAACTTTTTACCAAAACATAAAAATATTTTACTTTTTACTTTACCATTCATTAACTTTTTACCAAAACATAAAAATATTTTACTTTTTACTTTACCATTCATTAACTTTTTACTAAAACATAAAAAGATTTTACCACTTCCCATTTACCTCATGCATTTTTACTTTACCATCTCATTAAATAATTACCATTTACTTCATGCATTTTTACTTTACTTTTCACTAACTTCTTACTTAAAGTTTTACAACTTATCAACTTGTAAAAATACCCAAAACATTTTCACATTCATGCATCTTCATTCATACTTAGTTTATGTGACACTCTCATGCATCCTCATATGCTTATATCTCTTGCATCCTCTTATGCATCCTTGTATGCCACCCATTCATAAATAAAGTGTTATGCATCCATTCCTTGTACACTCATGCACTTACATGTTTACCTAATCATGCATCCTTGCTTACATATTCAATCATTTAACTTAGAATACTCTATGTTTACAATCAATTGTATTCACTTGTTCTTGATGCCATGTAAATGTCTTGACTTGATTGTGTGCCCTCCTCTCCACTTGTATGACCTCCTAATGGAGACGTAAGTCTACATGCATGTTGTAGCATAGAGCCATTAGGGTAAATACAATCCTTCTTGCACACACACAATTACTTTGAGAACTTTGTTTTGCATCTTTAATAATTGAATCCTTTGATTGTATGGGCATGTTTAATCTTGGTTAATGAATGATATGTTCATGTTTGCTTGAGTATTATTCATTCATTTGCATTTGGTTATGGATTTAGAATTGACTTGAAATGTTCTACTCCTTTTCTAAAACCCATTTCCTAAAATCATTTCAAAAGAAAAATAAACTTTTACTTTCAAAACAAAAATAAATCAATCGTCATTAAACACCAATCGCGCCGTTGCCGATTAGGTTGTTAATGATGATATTGTTTTCAAAAGGAGTTAGTAGCGAGACCATTCTAACCGTTGTTGTTCGGTCTTCGCGAAAGCTCAAGCCGTTTTCAAAACCAAAAGCCGAGAACTACGTAGCTTTGATCCCTCTTCCAGTGAGGGTACGTAGGAGCGGGGTCCTGTCCTGTCAAGCACACTCTTAAAAAATCTTTGTTTTGTCCTGATTTTTAAAGATAACCCCGAGAACTACGTAGCTTTGATCCCTCTTCCAGTGAGGGTACGTAGGAGCGGGGTCCCGTCCCGTCAAGCACACTTTTAAAAAAAATCTTTGTTTTGTCCTGATTTTCAAAGATAACCTCGAGGACTACGTAGCTTTGATCCCGCTTCCAGTGAGGGTACGTAGGAGCGGGGTCCTGTCCCGTCAAGCACACTTTTAAAAAAACCGAGAACTATGTAGCTTTGATCCCTCTTCTAGTGAGGGTACGTAGGAGCGGGGTCCCGTCCCGTCAAGCACACTTTTAAAAAAAAAACTTTGTCTTGTTCCGCTTTTCAAAGATACCAAAAATATCCCTTTCCCCCTCGTTTTCAATAAAACAAACTCCTAAAGAAAAGAAAAGAAGTAGAATAAACCGCTTTCAAACTCAAACTTTTGTCCAAACCACACATCAAGTTAATGGTTCCCTTTCGGTAGAAAGGAGGTGCGGGGTGCTAATACCTTCCCCATACCTAACCGACCCCCGAACCTACATCTCTACGTTTTCAAAAGACCATCCGCCTTTTCAAAGACTTTTTTTCAATGTTTTGGTCTTAAAATTAAAATATTGGTGGCGGCTCCAAACTTTTTCCACGTTGTCAAACGAAAAGTCCCAAACCGGATTTTTCGGGCGCAACAGCTGGCGACTTCACTGGGGACCATTTTTTTTTAAAAAAAAGACGAGGGTCAAGCCTAGTTTAACTTGATGTGTGGTTTAAAATTAATTGAGTTAAAAGCTTTGTTTTGCTTCTTTTATATTTGTTCACAATGCCTTGTTCATGCATCCCTCAAATCCCATGTCCCCTATTCTCTGCTCCCTTTCTTAAGGTAAAAACATGCATTTCCTCCCATTCTATTATGATCCCTTCTTCTCCGCTCCTTTTCTTGAGGTAAGCAGTGCATATGACTGTTGCTGAAACCTAGGTTGGATTATTGGTATTGTGATATTGAACCCTAGGGTAGACGACATGTTATTGCCTGCTATTGTTTGGACTGTTCTGGGTTTTCCTTTGCAGGTGGGGTATATGTGGGTAGTTTTAGGCGGTATGCCCTTGCTGCACACACTCACACCTTATGCTTACTATGCTTTGAGAGGGGCCTAAAACCCAAGGTCTGACAAAACTTAGGAGAGTGGAAACGAGTAGTGACTGGCAATTGGACTGTTGTCCTTCCGACTCTCACGAAAGTTTCAGCCAGGGTATGCTCTTTCATGAGGCCTCACACCAGATGGCGTTCCATCGTTGTGGGTGCTATTGTGAGAAAGAATTAGCTCTGGTAACTTGGTGAGGATGTGACTAGAACCCGCATGGGAGGAACATTTGAGTTGTCCTAGAACTTAGGTCCCCACCTTCGTAGGACACAAGGGGCATACCAAATTGTGTGTTGCATTGTAATCTAGACATGTTTTCAAAGAAGAGTAGGAGGCTTTTCAAATAAAAAGTAGAGAAAGAGCTGCCGTTGTAGCCTTTCTTCTGCCGGTCCGTACGAAGTGACATATGGCCTATTCTTTTCAAAAAAAGAGAGAACGAGCTGCCGTTGTAGCCTTTCTCTTACTTGGTCCATATGAAACCACGTACGGCCCGCATTTTTCAAAAAAAAAAAAGAAAAAAACTTGAACTAATGCCAATAAAGGTTTTGCCCCAATCTGCATATGCATAAAACATCATCATCATTTTGCATGCATCCTCGCATTGCATCCAACATAAGCTTTTACAGTTCATGCATGCATCCTTGCATTTCATCAAAGTTTGTTTGCCGAGAATCCCAAAGTGACAAAGAATCTTGCCATAGGTACAGTATGGAATCAAGAAGTGAGACAGTGCACCCCCCGAGATATCCGGTTGAATGTATGGGGCGTGTTTGTTTCATTTGTTGATTCCACTCTTGTTATGTTCTAAACAAATCAAAATTCACTGTTAAATCTATGGGAAGATATGACACGTTGGGGTTGACGGCATAAGACAAACTAAAACTAACACTCATCTACATTGCACGCATTGCATTCATTAATTTGCTCCTTCACTTAATAAAAATGTTCTACCAACAGAAGCGAGAGGCAAGCAGGTTCTCCGCCACCGATACTTCACCCGATTACAAGCAAAGCTGATGGCTGATCCTCAAGGGCATCCAGAGATTGAAACTGAAAGTAATCCAGAACATGAAGATTTGGGCGTACAAATTCTGAATCCTGAGCAGCTGGCTCAGGAGAACCAAGTGCTTAAGGATAAGGTTGGGGCAATGGAGGCCCAGGTGCATGAGATGATGGTCATGCTGCAAAGTTTAAAGAGTGGGACAGCTGCTGAAGGTGTCGCCGTCGTGGGTCCAGATGGTGTCACTTCTTTCGTTCCTCCTCCAATATCAGCCACTGTTCCTCCGGGATCCGGGGTCAGTCATCCCGTCTTTGCTTCGGGAATGAATGGGCCGAATCAATACACTTCACAAAGATATCCTTGGGGTATGCCTGCTGGGTACATGCCGCGAACGGTTGGACCTATCCCCGTCAGTATGGTTGCGCCTAATCAGGTCACTGCCTCCATGTCCGGGGGAGCTGCTGGAGGACCGTAGATCCAAACTCCTAGTCCTCATGCTGTGCTCAGTCCTACTCCGGGGCTTGCAGCACACCCTCACAATGTTCCTTAGCCTGGAGGGTATTATTACAATATGGGGAGTCACCCCCAAGGACATATGTTTGAGGGATCACAGCCAAATGACCCGATTCGTGCACTTGAAGAAAGAGTAAAGGCAATGGAGGGTGTTGGTGTCAGAGCCAAGGAAGCTCGTGAGCTGTGTTTAGTCCCAGATTTGGTTTTGCCACCAAAGTTCAAAGCTCCCGAAGTGGACAAATATAGAGGAACAGGCTGTCCGGAGAGCCATGTTACGATGTTTGTCCGAAAAATGGGTCCTTACGCCAATGATGACAAACTGCTGATTTACTGCTTTCAAAACAGTTTGGCTCGAGCTCCTCTAAATTGGTACATGAAACTGCAATCCTCTGAAATTCGTTGCTGGAAAGATTTGTGGGAAGAATTCATGAGACAATATAAGTATAACATGGACATGGCTCCGGACAGGTCACAATTGCAACACATGAGTAACGGCGAAAGGGATACTTTCAAAGAATATGCCCAGAAATGGCGAAGCCTAGCCGCCCAGGTCCAACCTCCTTTAACTGAAAAAGAAATGGTGTACACGTTCTTGGAAACTCTGCCAGCAATTTACTATGACCGGCTGATTACAAGTGTTTCAACTAGCTTCTCCGATATGATAGTCTTCGGGGAAAGACTTGAGCATGGTCTCCGAAGTGGGAAGATTTCGAATCACCTCAGTAATGCAGGAAGCTCTGGTGGTTCAAGCAATCAGAAGAAGCCTCACTCCCATTTCCCGAAGAAGAAGGAAGGGGAAACAAATGTAATCTCGGGAGGAAGTTCATCCTTTGGTACCCCTCCACCACAAACTGTTCCATTTTCTGCTCCTGTGCCATCCCAGCAAGGCAGTGACAGTCACAGGGCTCAGGGTTATCAGTACAAGAAACGAACCAGTTTTGATCCAATACCAATGACATACACTGAATTGTTTGATCACTTGACTTCCAAGAACTTGATCAACACTCGGCCAATGAAGGCCCTGCAGCCGCCATTTCCCAGAAGTTACAACGCTAATGCTACCTGCAGTTTCCACGAAAACGGGGTCGGTCATACTGTGGAGGAATGTAAAGCCTTCAAGCATGTGGTGCAAGACCTAGTAGATGCTGGGTGGATCTCGTTCAAGCAGAGCAGCCCGAATACAACAACTAATCCATTGCCAGGTCATCAAAGGCCAGCTACCAATGCTATAGAAAGTTCCGTTGGGCAATTGGTAAAGGATGTGCAGAAGATTAAGACCCCGTTGGGTGTTATCTACTCTGAGTTATGCCATGTTGGGGTGGTTAAGAAGGGGTGTGCTGACTCCACGTGCGTGGGGAATTGTGAAAGCTTTGAGATGATCCTGCAGGACCTGATGGATCGGTGTGTGGTCCAGATAGGAACCCATGATGTTGAAGAAGAAGTGTTGACTCTACATTCTGATAAAAGTAGAGGACCCAGAAGACCTGTCGAAATTCCTTACAATTACAATCCCAGATTGGTGCGGGCAAACGCCCAACCAATAGTGATTGAAGTTCCGGCTCCTTTTCCCTAAGTCGGACAAGGCAGTTCCGTGGAAGTACACTGCACTATCTACAGTCGAATGCTCCCCAAGTGCTCCTACCGTAACCAACATAGGGGGATCAAGTGGGATCACAAGAAGCGGAAGAGTATATGCTCCTGAGACTCTCCGAGCTGAAACTTCCAAGGAGGCCGAACAGAGGGGCCGTAAGGAAAAAGGAAAAGAGCCAGAGGTTGCTCAAGAGAAAGTGACGAAAAAAGAAGAAGATGAATTCTTGAAGATCGTCCGGCAGAGTGATTATCGAGTGGTTGATCAGTTAAAGCAAACTCCATCCAAGATATCCATGATATCATTGTTGCTTAGCTCGGAAGCACACATAACAGCTTTGATGAAAGTGCTCAACGAGGATCATGTTGCAGAGGATATCACAGTGAATCAGTTTGATGGGATTGTGGGGAATATAGTGGCTGCAAATCACCTAACATTTGCCGATAATGAGTTGCCTTCAAGCGGAAAAGAACACAATCAAGCTCTGCACATCTCGGTAAAGTGTGGAGACTATGTGCTGGCCAGAGTACTAATTGACAATGGGTCTTCATTGAACGTGATGCCGAAGTCAGCTATGGATAAGTTAGACGTTGATTGCTCCTACATGAAGCCGAGTTCGACACTGGTGCGGGCCTTTGATGGGTCCAAAAAGGAAGTTCTGGGGGAAATGGAATTTCCCATCCAGATTGGTCCCGAAGTTTTCTACATCAATTTCCAAATCATGGATATTACGTCCTCATACAGTTGTTTGTTGGGCCGACCAAGGATCCATATGGCTGGAGCAATCCCTTCTTCTTTACACCAGCGGGTCAAATTCGTGGTTGACGGCCAGGTCGTGGTAGTATTTGGTGAGGAAGAGACTCTGGTTAATAAGCTATCAGAGTTCAAATATGTGGAAGCTGCCGAAGAGTCTTTGGAAACAGCCTTTCAGTCTTTGGAGATCGCCAATGTAGTATTTGAGAGGACCAAGGAGGAGGAAATGGTTGCTAAGATCATGTTAGCCCAAGGATATAAGGTTGGTTCTGGCTTGGGAAAGTTTGGTCAGGGAATTCAAGCTCTCATTCAACTGAAGGAAAACAAGGACCGTTGCGGGCTGGGATACACCCCAAGTGAGGAAGAAAGAAGAAAAATGGCAGATGAACGAAGGGGCAGATGGTTGGCCAAGTCCAAAGGCCAGGATCCATGGCCCCAGAGGATTCCAATTTGCGACATCAGTCAAAGTTTTGTGAGTGCTGGTTTGTTGGATCCCAATCAAGTTGCTGTCATCAAGGATGGTTCTGAGTCTGAAGAGGGTGGTGCAAGTTTGGTTCGACGCTGCGGTGCCAGTGAAAAATTAAAGAATTGGAAGGCTGCTGATCTTCTTGTGACTTTCAATTTAAAGTAATCATTTGTAATGCAACCCTGTGGCTCTGCCCAAGGCCATAGGACAGTTGTTAGGGGCGAGCATGTTTTTATTTTCAGAATCATCATCATTAATAAAAATGTTGTTTTTGAATTTCAATCAATAAAAATCAATCCTTTTCATTTCATGTGTCTTTTCCTCGCTTTATTATTGTTTGCTTGCTTGTCTCGCCTTTCATTCTGCTTTTTCACAAAATGCAGATCCACAGCAATTGTCTCCCAAAATAACAGTGCCAACAGTCCATATTTTGCCTTTGATCACCCTATTAATCAAGCTGAGGGGGATGTTGAGGAAGACTGGGAAGCTCCTCCAGAACTCATAAGGTTAATGAAACAGGAAGAAAGGGTAATTCAACCACACGTAGAATCTACTGAAGTGATCAACTTGGGTACAGCTGAGAGCAAGAAAGAGATCAAAGTGGGTACCGCCATGAATGACGAGGATCGCATGAAGTTGGTTCAGCTGTTGCACGATTATATGGATGTGTTTGCATGGTCCTACCAAGATATGCCTGGGTTGGATACTGACATTGTGATGCATAAGTTGCCAGTCAAACCTGAATGCCCGCCTGTGAAGCAGAAACTTAGAAGGATGAAGCTTGAGATGTCCCTAAAGATTAGGGATGAGGTAAAAAAGCATTTTGACGCCGGATTCCTAGCGGTGGCCAAATACCCACAGTGGGTTGCCAAGATTGTCCCGGTTCCGAAGAAGGACGGGAAGGTCAGAATGTGCGTTGACTACCGAGATCTGAATCGTGCTAGTCCTAAAGACGATTTTCCTTTGCCCCACATTGATGTCTTAGTGGATAGTACAGCTCAACACTCGTTATTCTCCTTCATGGATGGATATTCGGGATATAATCAGATCAAGATGGACCCCGAAGATATGGAAAAGACAACTTTCATAACGCTTTGGGGAACGTTCTGTTACAAGGTCATGCCATTCGGGTTAAAGAACGCTGGTGCAACCTACCAAAGGGCTATGGTCACGCTGTTTCACGACATGATGCATAAGGAGATTGAGGTTTATGTGGATGACATGATCGCAAAATCTAAAACCGACGAGGAGCATATTGTCAATCTGCAGAAGCTCTTTGAACAGTTGAGGAAATATAAACTCAAGTTAAACCCGGCCAAGTGCACGTTTGGGGTGAGATCAGGGAAGTTGTTAGGCTTCATTGTCAGCCAGAAGGGAATCGAGGTGGATCCAGACAAAGTAAAAGCCATCCTCGAGATGCCGGTGCCCAAAATAGAGAAAGAAGTCCGTGGTTTCCTCGGAAGGTTGAATTACATCTCCCGATTCATCTTCCAATTGACTGCTACTTGTGAGCCGATCTTCAAACTGCTGTGCAAAAATCAAGAGTTGAAGTGGAATGACCAGTGTCAAGCTGCCTTTGAGAAAATCAAGGTGTACTTACAGAATCCACCAGTCTTAATGCCACCTGTGTCAGACAGGCCTCTCATCTTATACCTTACAGCGCTAGATAATTCAATGGGCTGTGTGTTGGGGCAGCATGATGAATCCGGGAAAAAGGAGCATGCCATATACTATCTTAGCAAAAAGTTCACCGATTGTGAGACAAGATATTCAATGCTGGAAAAGACTTGTTGTGCTCTAGTTTGGGCTGCTCACCGTTTAAGGCAGTACATGCTGAGTCACACCACTTGGTTGGTGTCAAAAATGGATCCAATCAAGTACATATTCGAGAAGCCAGCTCTTACAGGACGAATTGCCCGTTGGCAGATGCAATTATCAGAATACGATATCCTGTATGTCACACAAAAAGCAGTTAAAGGTAGTGCACTTGCAGAGTATTTGGCATGTCAGCCGATTCCAGACTACCAACCAATGCAACATGATTTTCCTGATGAAGATATCATGGCACTGTTTGATGAGGGGAAGTCCCAAGAAAGTGAAAGGTGGAGAATGATCTTCGATGGTGCGTCAAATGTATGGGGGCATGGGGCAGGTGCTGTGTTAATATCTCCTGACAATCGCTTTGTTCTTGTCACTGCAAGGTTGAGCTTCTATGTCACAAACAACATAGCAGAGTATGAAGCATGCATCTTGGGTATTCAAGCAGCCCTAGAATGGAAAGTTAAAAGGCTAGATGTGTATGGAGATTCAGCCCTGGTTATTCATCAAGTAAGAGGCGATTGGGAGACCAGAGATCCCAAACTGATTCCTTATTGTGTTTATGTGCAAGAGTTGATGGAGTCTTTTGACGAAATCACTTTCAAACACATCCCTCGAAGCGAAAACCAGCTGGTTGATGCATTGGCAACTTTATCATCCATGTTCAATATCAATTGTGATAAAAGCTTGACTCATGTCACAATCCAGCACCGGAGTCTACCTGCGCATCACTACTGCACAGCCATAGATGAAGAGCCGGATGACAAGCCTTGGTATCATGATATCAAACAATACATCATCAGCAGAGAATACCCTCCTGGGGCATCTGAAAATGACAAGAGAACTCTTCGGTGACTGTCAAGGAATTTCTTCCTCAGCGGTGAGGTTCTCTACAAAAGGAATTATGACATGGTCCTCTTAAGGTGTGTTGCTAAAGAAGAAGCTGAAAGAATCATGAAAGATGTACACGAGGGCTCATTCGGAACTCATTCCAGTGCGCATACTATGGCTAGACAGATTTTAAGGGCGGGCTATTACTAGTTGCAGATGGAAGGTGACTGCTACAGCTTTGTCCGAAAGTGCCACAAGTGCCAAATCTACGCTGACCACATTCATGTGCCGCCTGCCAAATTGAATGTTCTGACTGCATCCTGGCCGTTTTCAATGTGGGGAATGGATGTCATCGGTCCCATTGAACCCAAAGCATCAAATGGGCATCGCTTCATCTTGGTCGCCATTGACTATTTCACGAAGTGGGTTGAAGCTGCCTCATACTCCAGTGTAACCAGTTCAGTGGTTGCCAAATTTGTGAAGAAGGATCTGATTTGCCGTTATGGTCTTCCTAACAAGATCATCACTGATAACGGCAGCAATCTGAATAACAAAATGATGAAGGACCTGTGCGCAGAGTTCAAAATTCAGCATCATAATTCTTCCCCCTATCGGCCCAAGATGAATGGAGCAGTGGAGGCAGCTAACAAGAACATCAAAAAGATTGTGCAAAAAAAATGGTGGTCACATACAAGGATTGGCATGAAATGCTTCCCTTTGCTTTGCATGGCTATCGTACTTCAGTGCGTACCTCAACTGGGGCAACTCCTTTCTCTCTGGTATACGGGTCAGAGGCGGTCCTCCCAATCGAGGTTGAGATACCATCCCTACGGGTACTCATGGAAGCTAAACTGGAAGAAGTAGAGTGGGTGCAGGCTCGTCTGGATCAGCTAAACCTCATTGAGGAAAAAAGAATTGCAGCTTTGTGTCATGGGCAGCTGTACCAACAGAGAATGAGAACAACTTTTGACAAGAAAGTCCGGCACCGTGAATTCAAGCAGGGAGATTTGGTGCTTAAGAAGATCTTGCCCATCCAGACTGATCCCAGAGGGAAATGGACACCCACTTAAGACGGCCCGTATGTGGTCAAGAAAGCCTTTTCTGGAGGAGCACTGATACTCACGAACATGGACGGAGAGGATTTAAGGAACCCAGTCAATTCCGATCAAGTGAAGAAGTATTATGCCTGAAAGAAATAGACGAAAAAAAGAGAAAGACAAGCCAAGTAAGAGTTAGCTCGCTAGGTTGAAAACCCGAAAGGGCGGCCTAGGCAAGATCAGAGCGACCCGGTGGATTGAAAACTCGCAAAGGGTGATCCAGGCAAAAATTAGGGTCAGAAAACTTGGGCATGAAAAGTAAAGAAAGGCATACAACTCCTCTGAAGACTTGGATGAGGGAGTGATCAAGGTCAAGGACATAAATGTTTAGCACTGTTCCACAGAGACGGACAGTCACAATTTAACTTCTCTCTTTTTTCGTGTCTTTTTATAGTTTAAACTTTCAAGTGTAATAAACAATCGGCGTAACTTCTTGTGCGACCGGTTTCCACATTAATAAAGTTCAACTTTCTCGTATCTGTTCACTCTTTTATTTTCTGCTTTTTTTGCTCAAAATAAACGTTTTATAATGATGGTGATGATGACCTGTGTAACACCCCGGTATTTCTAACATGTAGAGACACTGAAAGTGCACAGATGCGGAATATTCAGAGGACACAGTTTCTGTTTAAGTTTTGGACATACAAACTTTTTCCGAAATAAAACATAATCGGAAATAACGTTACTTCATAAAATAGAAGTTTATCGGTTCCATACCGAGTGGATTACAATATCCAAGTCCAAATACCAAACAGAAACATAAACGGTTCATATAACTCATAATCAATACAAGTTTATACAACCAATTAGGACAACCAAGGAACAAAGTATCAAATGACTAAGTCTTCAGCACCTCCAAGAGTATATCAACTACTCGTGCACAATAGTCTTCCTTTTTCCCTGCTTCTCTGAAAAATAACAAATATGGATAGGGTGAGATAACATTATCTCAGTGAGTCCTACCGTGCCCCCTCACTGACACTCGGTTCAAATTATTAAACCGTTACAACCAAAGTTGACATAACAATGTCTTATCTTATAATCGAATTGCCGACTGCACAACGACTGCTAATCCCGGCGAATTCGTGTTCTTAAACTTTGCATAAAGTCTTATTTATTAATCGAATTGCCGACTGCACAACGACTGCTAATCCCGGCGAATTCGTGTTTAACCTTAGCACAAACCGGCTGCACAACGCCTGCTAATCCCGGTAACCCGTGAATTGACCACGCCAAAACACATTTAGGGCCTAGGGTGAGGGCTCATGACTTCCCTTCCTAGTATGCTACTTGTCGGGTCGTCACCCAACGTAATACATATGACAATACGCATCAAGTTCTCGAGAGTTAGATAATTTATATCGTTTCGATCACCAAATGGATCAATTACATAAATAATCGGATAAACAATATCCATATCGATCTATAACCCGTTTTGAGGAAATTCATAATTTAGACCTCCGGCATTATAATCATATTTAACGTATTATTGACTTATAACCCGTTTTGATGAATTTATAACATCCGGCATTATAATCATTTTCATTGGACATATATAAACATATATATATTTAGTCGGTCCATCAGTCGGTATACTCACACGCGTAATAGGGTTTCGGTTTTTCAATCAAATAGGCTTTCAAAGCTCTTTTTCAAAACCATGAGTTGAACAAGTTCAAAATAAGGTTTTCAGTAAGGCAATCCCTTTTTGAATGGTTGAGAAAGAAATTAGAAAAGGTTCGGGATCAAACAGAGCAACAAAACGAGAAAACGGAAGCCGGTAACAGAACCACACGCACGACCCGTGCCCAGGGGCGCACGACCCGTGCGTGGTGCACTACTCAGGACCCATCTACCAGAAGGAAACGCACGATCCGTGCCCAGGGGCGCACGACCCGTGCGTCCCGTTCTGTCTCCAATACTTCCAACCCGAAGCAGGCGCACGATCCGTGCCCAAGGGCGCACGGTCCGTGCGACCTGTGTCTGTTACCAGAATTTCGCACTTTTCCCATTTTCGCTCTCCGTTCTCGTCCAAATCGATTACTAATTTCAATCACCTGAAATCCAGAAAATTTCCAACTATTCCAGAATATATATAAAGTGTTTCATTTCAATTATTCATTAAAATTCTCAATAAACCGTAAAACGCCGTTTTGACTCAAAAATCGCTTTTCGTTTCTAAGTCTTTTGAAAACGGGATTGTTGCCTTATTATTTGAAACCACAAATTTTCAGAATACACAAAATGTCCCTAATCCGTGAGTAGAACTCACCGGTGAGTCGAAATCCCGAGAGTTGAGCCGAAAAACGAAGTCACCGAACCGAACACGAAAAATCCCCGAAACTGAGCTTCAATCGATTCCAAGACAGCAACTCTCTTCTATCCAATCTCGAACCCAGATGCACCACTACTCAAATCCTCCCTTCAATCAACCATGCAAGTCTGAAATCTCCTTCTTAGAAGCTTCCACTGAACATGTAAGACAACTATCGCTCAAAACTCCATCTTCTTCCTCACTTGGAGCTTTGATATGCGAAAATGGTAGAGAGGGATATAGGGAGAATCAGGCTTTGAAACTTGGATCATTAGAAAGGAATTGGAAAATGGAGTAGGAATGTTGAAGAAGGACTTACATGCAAGAAGAAAATCTGAGCTTCCTCCTCTCTTCTCTTCCACTCTCGCGCCCTCTCTCCCTCCTTCCACAACTCCTTGCTTCTTCTGGATTTCAGAAATTGCTGAATGAGGGTGATGTGGCTAGGAGGCTTCAGAATATATGTATTTATATGAGGGGTGCAAAATTACCATTTTGCCCTCCAGCTTAAATACTTTAATTAATCATGACTAAGCCATAATTAATAAATGAATAGGGCTTCTTTGGACTTTTCCCTCGAATAATAATCCCCGAGACACGACTACTTATTCCCACAAATAAATAATCGGTCCTAGGCATCATAATGCGAGTCCTTAAAAATTTAGGGATGTTACAACCTGTAAAACATGTGCATAAATCATGGAGCATTACAATTATTGCAAAGTCCCTAAAGGTCGCGGAAAAAAGTAATTCCCCAAAACCAGTTAATCATGCAAGAGAATGCGATTGCACTCACGATTGCTTTAAACGGCGAAGTCAAAGCCAACATGCACTCGGCCCATGAGCCCCGCAATTCCAGTGGGTTCCTCAGTCTCGTGCCATGAGTGTCGCGGGTTGGCTGAACCAGCGAAAATAAGCCAAAAGAGCAAAAGAGCAAAAGAAAAAACAAACGATCAGAAAAAGAAAGCTGATCAAAGAATGAAAAGCCAAGAAAAAACAAACAGTCAGAAAAAAGAAAGCTGACAAAAGAAACGAAGAATCAAGAATAGCATCCCATTGCATTCATCATTCCACTAAATCATCACATCGCATGCACTCACATGACATGCATTCGCATAACGGACTTTGCATAGCCTGCATTCATATTCCATGCACCATGTCTTGCATCTGCTAACGTGTGCAGGTGTCCTGGATCAGTGCAATGGCATTGATCATCAATCAGAGCAAGCTGAAGAAAGGTCCGCTAACCTGAGCAGACATCCTGGATCAGTGCAATGGCACTAATCATCAATCAGAGCAAGCTGAAGAAAGGTCCGCTAACCTGAGCAGACATCCTGGATCAGTACAATGGCATTGATCATCAATCAGAGCAAGCTAAAGAAAGGTCCGCTAACCTGAGCAGACATCCTGGATCAGTGCAATGGTATTGATCATCAATCAAGAGAAAGCTGAAGAAAAGTCCGCTAACCTGAGCAGGCATCCTGGATCGGTGTGGAAGCATTGACCGAATAAAGGAAACCAACTGGATTTTGGAATCCCCTCTGGACCCACGTGTCCCCAGCAAGATTGATTTCACCTTGTATTCGAGCTGCAGGTAAGTCCCCCTGACCTCAATAGGTCCAGTCGAAGAGGATAGCTGTGTTAGCCTAAAACATGGCGCAGTCCTAGGGAAATATCGAGATCCAGACTTGATATAGTACCCTCCCCTGGTCGCTCGCAAGACCACCCCTTTGGAGCCCACGTGCTCCCAGGCCCAAGTGCAAGCTCGGATCATTCGCGACTCGTTAAAAGGCTTTAGGCAGCCTCCGTCGCCGGCTTAACGAGGGCCGGCACCCTTTTTGCTTCCCTTTTTATTGCTTTCTTTATTGCTTTCCGCTAGCTTATTGAGGGTTGGCACCATTTAGTTTCCTGCTTACTGAGAATTGGCGATTCATCCATTGCATTCACCTCGGGCTAACACCCAATAAAAATAGAAAAAGAAAAAGAGGAAAATTCGGGTTTCCCTAAGTAGACAAAATCGGTATAATTTCTGAATTCTTTATCTTCATTTTGCCTTGGAATATGTTTCGGCCAATTCATATTCCTCGTTAAAGTTCAGATAAAGAGGGGCAGCTGTCATACCCCAATTTTGTCCGGCTTAGGTCAAAGCCCTAATTTTCCACAAAAAAAATAAATAAGTTGAAGAATGAAGAGCATCATGCATTGCATTTTGGGTCCTAGAAGTCATTCCAAGGTCTTTAAAATCATTTTTAGGGTTGGAATGCACTTTTTAGGTAAATTAGGGTTTTAGGGTCAAAAAGGACATTTTGGTCATTTTTCGCAGAAAGATGATTTTCTCGCCAGAAATGCACATCCACAAAAAGTACATTTTTATTCTATCAAGGATAATTTTTGTACAATTTTTAGAAAGAAAACCCTAGTCAAAAATAATTAAAAATGTATTTTTCCATTTTTGGTGCATAGAAAAATAAAAAAGGGACCATTAAATATTCGTCAATTCTTAAGTGACAATTTTATTGTCATGGGTGACTAGAGGGAACATTTTATGGTGCCCAAAAACATGTGACACATTTCCAATAGGTGCACTTTTATTCCCATGACCAAAATTCAAAAACTCAAAAAAAAGGAAGTGTCCTCAATAAGACAAAAAAACCAAAAACAAGTTTTTTTTCCTCTCTCTCTCTCTCTCCCCCCACAATTTCGAAATTCTCTCTCTCTCTCTCCCCCTCACAATTTCGAAATCCCCTCTCTCTCTCTCTCCCTCTCACAAAATTCTTCCACACTCTTCTATTGTACTATTATTCCTTATCTTGAAGGAATATGCCTTGTACCATCCTTAAACCTTCTCCTTTGGTGCATATCACCAATTCTCACTCACTCTCATGAAGATTCATGCCCTCTTTGGTAAATTACCTCACTCACTTACACTAACCTCTTCATAAGAAAACACAAATTTTCCTCTTTGAGAACAATCCATCTCAATAATACCCCTAACCCTACCACACATGAGAATTCCATTCCCAAAATAAATAAAAGTTCAATTTGTTTTTCTTTTATTCTCTCTCCATGCGACACCTCTCCCTCTCCCATACTATCCATTTTGTGTTTTCTCTCCATCCTCAATCCTTGTGATAAGTGATCTCAACCCTCCATTCAAAATCAAAGTTCAATCCTAGAGCACTTAGTAAGACCAATGACTCAATTGCCCCTAAACCTAAAATAACTCTATAAATACTCCCTCATTCCCACACCTAAGGATCCTTTGGCCTCTCATTAAAAACCCTAGCACACCAAAGCTTCTCCCTTCTCCTCTCTTCTTGCGAAACCATCCTCTTCTCCCTCACCCATTTTTCTTCAAAAATCAACCATCAAATCCTCCATTTCTTGTTAGATCATCATCATTCCTTCCATTCTCTTCAAGGTTGCATCATCAAATTGCTAAGATCTAGCAATTTTTGAGCTTATCATCTCCTTCTTCATTTCATTGTAGTTTTGAGGTAATCCTTGAAGCTTTGCACCTTATATTTAATTTTCTTGCATAATCTCTCCTCTACTCCAAACTCCTTCTTGATTGTTTGTTTGCTTTGAGGATCCATTTCAAACATTTTGACAAAGACTTAGGGAGCTTTGGGTGTTTGAGATGGGTCCTTGGCCTTGAAGGAGTTATTCTTCTTTGAATAATTTTCCTTGCATCTTTACATATTTTGCACTAGATTTCATAAATAAAATTGTTGTTTATGGGCTTTAGCATTTCTCATATCATAAAAAATTAGGGTTGATATGATTTTGTTGCACTTCCTTGCTTTATCATATGAATCATTGCAAAGGAATAGATGCATGTTTTGCTTGATAATTATCTTGTAACATGGCATGATAATTTAGCGTTTAGTCATGTGCTTTGTTCTACATGTTGATTGTGAATCTTGACATGAAATAATTTGATGATTTGGGCATGTTGTGGTTTCGGCCTTAGAGGCCTATTTTGTGCCTATTTTTGTGCTTGAAATGGTTGTTTGATCTTGTGTCAATGTGTTTTTTTATTTTTAACCACTCACTTACTTTTTACTTTACCATTCATTAACTTTTTACCAAAACAAAAAATATTTTACTTTTTACTTTACCATTCATTAACTTTTTAACAAAACATAAAAATATTTTACTTTTTACTTTACCATTCATTAACTTTTTACCAAAACATAAAAATATTTTACTTTTTACTTTACCATTCATTAACTTTTTACTAAAACATAAAAAGATTTTACCACTTCTCATTTACCTCATGCATTTTTACTTTACCATCTCATTAAATAATTACCATTTACTTCATGCATTTTTACTTTACTTTTCACTAACTTCTTACTTAAAGTTTTACAACTTATCAACTTGCAAAAATACCCAAAACATTTTCACATTCATGCATCTTCATTCATACTTAATTTATGTGACACTCTCATGCATCCTCATATGCTTATATCTCTTGCATCCTCTTATGCATCCTTGTATGCCATCCATTCATAAATAAAGTTCTATGCATCCATTCCTTGTACACTCATGCACTTACATGCTTACCTAATCATGCATCCTTGCTTACATATTCAATCATTTAACTTAGAATACTCTATGTTTACAATCAATTGTATTCACTTGTTCTTGATGCCATGTAAATGTCTTGACTTGATTGTGTGCCCTCCTCTCCACTTGTATGACCTCCTAATGGAGACGTAAGTCTACATGCATGTTGTAGCATAGAGCCATTAGGGTAAATACAATCCTTCTTGCACACACACAATTACTTTGAGAACTTTGTTTTGCATCTTTAATAATTGAATCCTTTGATTGTATGGACATGTTTAATCTTGGTTAATGAATGATATGTTCATGTTTGCTTGAGTATTATTCATTCATTTGCATTTGGTTATGGATTTAGAATTGACTTGAAATGTTCTACTCCTTTTCTAAAACCCATTTCCTAAAATCATTTCAAAACAAAAAGAAACTTTTACTTTCAAAACAAAAATATATCAATCGTCATTAAAGCTCTATCCCATTTTCGAAAACTTATTCATTTCTCAAAAATAAACCAATTGTCATTAAACACCAATCGCGTCGTTGCCGATTAGGTTGTTAATGATGATATTGTTTTCAAAAGGAGTTAGTAGCGAGACCATTCTAACTGTTGTTGTTCGGTCTTCGCGAAAGCTCAAGCCGTTTTCAAAACCAAAAGCCGAGAACTACGTAGCTTTGATCCCTCTTCCAGTGAGGGTACGTAGGAGCGGGGTCCTGTCCTGTCAAGCACACTCTTAAAAAATCTTTGTTTTGTCCTGATTTTCAAAGATAACCCCGAGAACTACGTAGCTTTGATCCCTCTTCCAGTGAGGGTACGTAGGAGCGGGGTCCCGTCCCGTCAAGAACACTTTAAAAAAAAATCTTTGTTTTGTCCTGATTTTCAAAGATAACCCCGAGGACTACGTAGCTTTGATCCCTCTTCCAGTGAAGGTACGTAGGAGCGGGGTCCTGTCCCGTCAAGCACACTTTTAAAAAAACCGAGAACTACGTAGCTTTGATCCCTCTTCCAGTGAGGGTACGTAGGAGCGGGGTCCCGTCCCGTCAAGCACACTTTTAAAAAAAAAAACTTTGTCTTGTTCTGCTTTTCAAAGATACCAAAAATATCCCTTTCCCCCTCGTTTTCAATAAAACAAACTCCTAAAGAAAAGAAAAGAAGTAGAATAAACCGCTTTCAAACTCAAATTTTTGTCCAAACCACACATCAAGTTAATGGTTCCCTTTCGGTAGAAAGGAGGTGCGGGGTGCTAATACCTTCCTCATACGTTTTCAATAGACCATCCGCCTTTTCAAAGACTTTTTTTCAATGTTTTGGTCTTAAAATTAAAATATTGGTGGCGGTTCCAAACTTTTTCCACGTTGTCAAACGAAAAGTCCCAAACCGGATTCAATAGACCATCCCGAACCTACATCTCTACGTTTTCAATAGACCATCCGCCTTTTCAAAGACTTTTTTTCAATGTTTTGGTCTTAAAATTAAAATATTGGTGGCGGTTCCAAACTTTTTCCACGTTGTCAAACGAAAAGTCCCAAACCGGATTTTTCGGGCGCAACAGAGGGCGAGCGGAGGAGAGTGAGGGTGACCAGAATTACACCATCACTTCACGCGTTACTTTATTTCCTCTCATGCTCATGCATCATTTGATTTTCTCACGTGCTCGCGCACTACGTTATTTGCTCATGTGCTCGTGCACTATTTTATTTTCTCACGTGCTCGTGCACTATGTTTTTTGCTCACGTGCTCGTGCACTATTTTATTTTCTCACGTGCTCGTGCACTATGTTTTTTGCTCACGTGCTCGTGCACTCTTTTATTTCCTTTCGTGCTCATGCACTCACATGCTCATGCATCCTTTAATTTTCTTACGTGCTCATGCACTCACATGCTCATACATCCTTTAATTTTCTTACGTGCTCATGCACTATGTTATTTGCTCACGTGCTCGTGCACTCTTTTATTTCCTTTCGTGCTCATGCACTCACACGCTCATGCATCCTTTAATTTTCTTACGTGCTCATGCACTCACATGCTCATGCATCCTTTAATTTTCTTACGTGCTCATGCACTCACATGCTCATGCATCCTTTAATTTTCTTACGTGCTCATGCACTACGTTATTTGCTCACGTGCTCGTGCACTATTTTATTTTCTCACGTGCTCGTGCACTATGTTTTTTCTCACGTGCTCGTGCACTAGTTTATTTTCTCACGTGCTCGTGCACTATGTTTTTTTTTCTCACGTGCTCGTGCACTGTGTTTTTTTGCTCACGTGCTCGTGCACTGTGTTTTTTTGCTCACGTGCTCGTGCACTATGTTCTTTTTTCTCACGTGCTCGTGCACTGTGTTTTTTTGCTCACGTGCTCGTGCACTGTGTTTTTTTTGCTCACGTGCTCGTGCACTATGTTTTTTGCTCACGTGCCCGTGCACTCTTTTATTTCCTTTCGTGCTCATGCACTCACATGCTCATGCATCCTTTAATTTTATTACGTGCTCATGCACTCACATGCTCATACATAAACGTGCCACGCTGGCTTCTTCCGTGACAGGATTTGGCGCCCTCCTGGGCGCCTTGGATGCTGGCTTGCCATGGTGCCGTCAGCTTGTTTCCCTTCCTAGGTGCGGAGACCTATGAATTCGATTTCGAGCTTAACATGAGAATTGTAGCTATTCTTCTTAGCTTTCCAACGCATGCTTACACGCCTCAATCGAATAAACACAGATGAAGTTGTGGCCTGCAAACTAGACATCACCCTTGTAGGTGGGTGTCGCTGGTGTCTGTGACCTCATGGTCTCGGCATTTGGTTGACTTCCGCGCCTTTCTTGGCACTTGCTACCCAAGACATCGTGGTCTCAAGCCTTGGATCCCCGCCGGGTGGGTGCCGTGATCTTGGCTGCTTTGCCTTAGGAAGATGAGCGCGCCATGACACCCCTGACTCCCATACTTGGAGAGATGATCTTGGCTTTAGGTTTTTACTCTCTAGATCAATACTTGGAGAGATGATTTACTACTCACCTATTTACCTTCTATAAATAGGTGAGGCTTCATCCTGTGGTCCGCACTTTAAATTTCGTGGGGGAGTAAGGATTAGGTTTCTTTGGAGCACATACTTGAAGAGGAGAAGGGAGGTAGGGTCTACCCGCTTTAACGTTTCTCCTTCTCGGTAAGTGTTTTATTCTGTTGATGGCGCCCTCGTGGGTGCCTTGGGCGCCTTGTCACGTTGATCATGGAGCCTCCTCTTGGAGCAGGATCTGGAGCCCTCATGGGCGCCTTGTTGCGTTGTCTTGGCTGCCGCCTCTTGGAGCAGGATCTGGCGCCCTTATGGAAGCCTTGTTACTTTGCCTTGGCTGCTGCCTCTTGGACCAGGATATGGCGCCCTCATGGGCGCCTTGTCACGTTGATCACGGAGCCACCTCTTGGAGCAGGATCTGGCGCCCTCATGGGCACCTTGTTGCGTTGTCTTCGCTGCCGCCTCTTGAAGCAGGATCTGGCACCCTCATGGGCGCCTTGGGCGCCTTGTCACGTTGATCATGGAGCCGCCTCTTGGAGCAGGATCTGATGCCCTCATGGGCGCCTTGTTGCGTTGTTTTGGCTGCCGCCTCTTGGGGCAGGATTTGGCGCCCTCATGGGCGCCTTGTCGTGTTCATAAGTAGGCCTAGGTCTTAGGCTCGAGTCCTGATGCTCTGCTCCTTATTCGGAGTCGCGAGTTTCATCCTCTTCTTCATTCACGTATTGGGCGAGCTTCCCTTCTTCAAGGTCATCCCTGGGGGTGCTGCGTTTGCTGGTACTGTGCCCATAACAAGTCAGATCAGCCTTCATGCTGCCAACCTTGGCCTCCTCTTAGTAGACCATGCTGTCTTCTTCATAGTCCATGTAATTTTGTTGCCTGCGTCGGTCGGGGGATCTCCTCGATGGCGATCCCCGGTGGTGCCTCCGACGGGTGTCGACCCGGTTCCTTGACCTCTCTCGAGTACCAACGATGGTGCCTCGAAGTCACCGTTGTTGGAGGAAGGGTTCCCCGGCCAGGCGCCCTCATGGGCGCTACTTGATGTTGCCATGGCGCCCTGCCAGGCGCCCTCATGGGTGTCAAGCGCCCTCATGGGCGCTGTCTGATGCTGCCCTGGCGCCCTACCAGGCGCCCTCATGGGCGCTGCTTGATGTTGCCATGGCGCCCGGCAGGGCGCCCTCAAGGGTGCCAGGTGCCCTCATGGGCGCTGTCTGATGTTGTCTTGGCGCCCGGCCAGGCGCCCTCCTGGGTGCCGGGTTGGGCATGTCCTTAGCACTCTGCTGGTCTTCCTGATGTAGCATAGCTTGAGTGCGATTGGCCATGGAGATCCAAAAGTTGACTCACATTTGAGAGCTGGTCAGGCTGACTGGTACCCTCGTCAAGTAGGGTCACGACGTTGCCCTCAGGAGTACCCTGTAGTCGGGGTGCGGGTATGGCAATACTTTGAACCCGGGGTCTGCCTCTGGGAGACATGGAGCAGCAAGAGAACATTCGAGTAGTGATGATGTGAAAGATAGATGTCTCCCACTGTGGCTGCTGTTGGTAGGTCTCTTGCTGCCCTGGCAGGAGGTCAGTGAGCGCCCAGGGGGGGTACCTGCAAAGCCACTCCGATGCTCAAGTCAGTTTGAGAATAAGCTAGTGAATTTGCAAGGGAAGATTGTGTACCGTATAAATGGCTATGCGAGCCACTTGGCACAAGGATTACCCCATAGGAGGTGTGAGTCATGGTCGCAACGAAGTGATCTTGTACGACCCGACAAGACAGACAGAGTAACGCATTACGGCAAAGAAAAAATTTCTCTTTTTTACTCTAGAGAGTGAAAATGATAAAACACGGTCGTGACAAAGGCAGTGTCCCACGCGACTTCACACATCCGGTAGACCGACGAAAATCCTTCAAGCCGAGACCATCCTCCGGAATAATCTCGGCTTGGGGGGCAACTATTCTGGACTGGACCAAGAGGTTCATTTAGCAAAACCAGAGGGTGCGTTTAGCAATTGGATATGGATCAGGCCAATCGATTCGGCTCATATCCACTACATACAAGCCCAACTAAAGCCACCACGCTTGGACGGTTCAGATCGATTCTGATAATCCGACGGTCCACAGACGAGCATCGATTTCCTATAAATACCTGCTCGCATAGCCATTTATACGGTACACACTCTTCCCTTGCAAATTCACTAGCTTATTCTCATACTTACTTGAGCCTCGTCGGAGTGGCTTTGTAGGTAACCCCCCCCCCCCCCGGAAGCGCTCACTGACCTCCTGTCAGGGCAGCAAGAGACCTACCAACAGCAGCCGACCAAAATACTGCTAGGTACAGAACACTAATAAATATCAAGTCCTAATTTTAATGAAAATAACTAATTGGCATTAAAACCATTGATTCAAATCCTAAATTAAAGAAGACAATTAAATGACATTAAAGACTTAGATATAATCCTAAAATAAAATACTAAAAATGGAAATAAATTGCACTAATTTATGATATTGTACTAATTTACTCTTCATGAGATTTTCCTTCAACTTCTACGTGTAGAACTTAGTTGCAAGAGTTGATAGGAATTCCTTCAGCCAGTGATAATGCAAGATGACTACTTGGATTCAAAATGGTATAAGCCATTAAAGTCTTGTACTCAATGAAATAGTGGTATCTTTATAAGTTTCTTTCCACATGCTTAGTGAACTTAGGATCACATCATTCTCCCTTTCTTCAAGAAGATTTGTCCTCAAATCTGAATCTGCAAAATAAATTAATGGGTTATTGAAAAAAATTCTCTTTTTTTTTTCTCTTCTTTCTTTTTGAAATTTGGATATTTCATCCACCTTTCTCTTAAAATCATTATTTTTCTCAACAATGCTCCCATTATTTTCCATTGCCTCGTATTTTCTCTCAATATTCTTTTTCTCCTCCACCACTTCTTTCCCATTGCTTTCCTTTTTCTTTTCAGAAGCACACTCCAAGTCCTCTTGTGCTTTACGGAGATGCTCACATAATATTTCAGAAATACCAACCATCATTCTTTCTATTTTGTCCTCTATTATTTTCTCTCTCAATTTCTTCTTTTCTCAAATGGCTAACTTTTCTAGTCTTTTTGCCTCTTTTATTAGTCTATTTTCATAAAGGTATTCCGTATACGCAGGATCCATCACAAAATCTCTAATGTATATTTCATAATCCCTTTGCCTTCCCTCCATCATGAACCACACAAAAAAAAACTTGCAAACAAACAACAAAAAACGATAATAAAAAAAGTGCTTTTTTTTTTGCTTTTTTTTTTCTGCTCCTTTTTTTTCTCTTTTCTTCTTTCTTCTTCTTCTCTTTTTTTTTTGAATTTTCGAATTTTTTTCCCTTATTTTATTATTTTTTTTCTTTTGCAAAAATAATTTTAAAAAAAATGAGATGAACAAAATTTAGAGACTAAAATTGAAAAGGATAGATAACACCTTGATAGAACCTAAGCTTTGATACCAGATGATGGCATCCTCGGAGCCGTCAGTGACTATTTCGGGAGTCATGAAGGTGGGAGTGATGGAGACACCACAATCGGGGATGGAAGACCAATCGATAAGTCGGGAAGACGCCACAACCGGCTATGGAGGTTCTGGTTGATTAGTCGAGATGAGCGCCACGGTAAACCGATAAGCTCAGATAACGGCTCACGAAGAACCAAAGAGACATGTCTCTAAATTTTTACTGAAAATTCAACTTGTTTATTTCATCAAACGAATTACAATTTACAGAGAACCTTCGGCCCAATTGACCCAAAAGAACATCAGACCCAATTGACTCAAGAAAACCCTAGAAATTAAAATATACTAATAAATATCAAATCCTAATTTTAATGAAAATAACTAATTGGCATTAAAGCCATTGACTCAAATCCTAAATTAAAGAAGACAATTAAATGACATTAAAGCCTTAGATATAATCCTAAAATAAAATACTAAAAAAGGAAATAAATTGCACTAATTTATGATATTGTACTAATTTACTCTTCATGAGATTTTCCTTCAACTTCTACGTGTAGAACTTAGTTGCATGAGTTGATAGGAATTCCTTCAGCCAATAGAAATGCAAGATGGCTACTTGGATTCAAAATGGTATAAGCCATTAAAGTCTTGTACTCAATGAAATAGTGGTATCTTTATAAGTTTCTTTCCACATGCTTAGTGAACTTAGGATCACATCACATTCCTCGTCAGAATTCTGAGAATCACTCTTAGAAGTTACGCTAACAGCCGTAGGTTTCGAAACACCGCCACTCCATCTAAGCGGACCGCTCCAATCCTCAACCAATCTGATTGCAAACATAACTTTGTTTATGGAGACTTGCAATACACGATTGATATTTTCAAAGGACTGAGTTAGAACCATAACTCGAGCAACATCCATCTTCCTCCTTTTCTCAATGTCATCATCTGTAAAAAGATAAGTACCCACCGACGAAGTAAGTTCAGAGAAGAATTCAACATTCCACGCATGCTTGGGTATTCGAAAACATCGAATCCATACAACACGTTCATTGTCCACATCTGATGCCTTCCACCGGCATTGATTTGGTCACCAGTTGATAGGTTTACACTACAAGCCCCAATCTGTGCGATCTTTTGGAGACGGATAAAGGTGAAGGGAGGGAATTCGAAGTAACAACCAAACGAATCCGGGATTCAAGGTGATCCTCCGATCGAATTTGAGGCACAGAGCTATTGAACAAAACACGGAAATCACGCCCAGAGAGGGGAAAACGTCGCGAGTTCTTCAATCAATTCGAACCAAGCATTTTTTCGTGAAATAAAACAAAGTAAAAATTAAAAGACAACCGTGAGGAACCCACAGAAATCAATCCCAAGAGGGACAGAACATCACGAATTCCCCGAGTGCAGTGATTAAAAAAGGAGGTTTTAAAAATCATTAAAAAGAGATAAAAGAGACAAGAGTATTGCACTCAGTTTGTCGAAAAAGAAGTAATTGCATTGAATTGAAAAATGGGGGGTTGGCCCAGACATACATTGTTCACCGCTGTAGTCAAAGATCCTGTGTGATCGGATGTGTTAGGCGTAATGGGTTTCTAGATGGTATGAAATCGCCTTAAGTACATCGTTTGAACTACTATTTATAGAGCTACAAATGCCAACTACTACGTTGCATGTCTTGGACACTTGTCCTTATTGAAAACAGATAAAATATAAAACTGACTAATGACTGGAAATGATGGATGCCACGTGTCTTCTGGCGTCTTTACACATGTCTTTGCATTTCGAACCCACTGGAGACTACTGCCTTAACCGCCTCGTATCTTCGTATGTTGCACTTGGAACTTCGAGTCTTGCATTCGAGAGCTCCCGTGTGTCTATCGGGGAAATGGCTTCGAGCGTGAGTTCTCTTCTAGCGTTTGGGATGGCTTCTATAGTCCTTTTCGAGCATACTAATTTATGATATTGTACTAATTTACTCTTCATGAGATTTTCCTTCAACTTCTACGTGTAGAACTTAGTTGCATGAGTTGATAGGAATTCTTTCAGCCAATGATAATGCAAGATGGCTACTTGGATTCAAAATGGTATAAGCCATTGAAGTCTTGTACTCAATGAAATAGTGGTATCTTTATAGGTTTCTTTCCACATGCTTAGTGAACTTAGGATCACATCACGTTTCTCGTCTGAATTCTGAGAATCACACTCAGAAGTTACACTAACAGACGTAGGTTTCGAAACACCGCCACTCCATCTAAGCAGACCGCTCCAATCCTCAACCAATCTGATTGCAAACATAACTTTGTTTATGGAGACTTGCAATACACGATTGATATTTTCAAAGGACTGAGTTAGAACCATAACTCGAGCAACATCCATCTTCCTCCTTTTCTCAATGTCATCATCTGTAAAAAGATAAGTACCCACCGACGAAGTAAGTTCAGAGAAGAATTCAACATTCCACGCATGCTTGGGTATTCGAAAACATCGAATCCATACAACACGTTCATTGTCCACATTTGATGCCTTCCACCAGTATTGATTTGGTCCATCAGTTGATAGGTTTACACTGCAAGCCCCAATCTGTGCGATCTTTTGGAGACGGATAAAGGTGAAGGGAGGGAATTTGAGGCACAGAGCTATTGAACAAAACACGGAAATCACGCCCAGAGAGGGGAAAACGTCGCGAGTTCTTCAATCAATTCGAACCAAGCATTTTTTCGTGAAATAAAACAAAGTAAAAATTAAAAGACAACCGTGAGGAACCCACAGAAATCAATCCCAAGAGGGACAGAACATCACGAATTCCCCGAGTGCAGTGATTAAAAAAGGAGGTTTTAAAAATCATTAAAAAGAGATAAAAGAGACAAGAGTATTGCACTCAGTTTGTCGAAAAAGAAGTAATTGCATTGAATTGAAAAATGGGGGGTTGGCCCAGACATACATTGTTCACCGCTGTAGTCAAAGATCCTGTGTGATCGGATGTGTTAGGCGTAATGGGTTTCTAGATGGTATGAAATCGCCTTAAGTACATCGTTTGAACTACTATTTATAGAGCTACAAATGCCAACTACTACGTTGCATGTCTTGGACACTTGTCCTTATTGAAAACAGATAAAATATAAAACTGACTAATGACTGGAAATGATGGATGCCACGTGTCTTCTGGCGTCTTTACACATGTCTTTGCATTTCGAACCCACTGGAGACTACTGCCTTAACCGCCTCGTATCTTCGTATGTTGCACTTGGAACTTCGAGTCTTGCATTCGAGAGCTCCCGTGTGTCTATCGGGGAAATGGCTTCGAGCGTGAGTTCTCTTCTAGCGTTTGGGATGGCTTCTATAGTCCTTTTCGAGCATACTAATTTATGATATTGTACTAATTTACTCTTCATGAGATTTTCCTTCAACTTCTACGTGTAGAACTTAGTTGCATGAGTTGATAGGAATTCTTTCAGCCAATGATAATGCAAGATGGCTACTTGGATTCAAAATGGTATAAGCCATTGAAGTCTTGTACTCAATGAAATAGTGGTATCTTTATAGGTTTCTTTCCACATGCTTAGTGAACTTAGGATCACATCACGTTTCTCGTCTGAATTTTGAGAATCACACTCAGAAGTTACACTAACAGCCGTAGGTTTCGAAACACCGCCACTCCATCTAAGCGGACCGCTCCAATCCTCAACCATTCTGATTGTAAACATAACTTTGTTTATGGAGACTTGCAATACACGATTGATATTTTCAAAGGAGTGAGTTCGAACCATAACTTGAGCAACATCCATCTTCCTCCTTTTCTCAATGTCATCATCTGAAAAAAGATAAGAACCCACCGACGAAGTAAGTTCAGAGAAGAATTCAACATTCCACGCATGCATGGGTATTCAAAAACATCGAATCCATACAACACGTTCATTGTCCACATTTGATGCCTTCCACCAGCATTCATTTGGTCCATCAGTTGATAGGTTTACACTGCAAGCCCCAATCTGTGCGATCTTTTGGAGACGGATAAAGGTGAAGGGAGGGAATTCGAAGGAACAACCAAACGAATCCGGGATTCAAGGTGATCCTCCGATCGAATTTGAGGCACAGAGCTATTGAACAAAACACGGAAATCACGCCCAGAGAGGGGAAAACGTCGCGAGTTCTTCAATCAATTCGAACCAAGCATTTTTTCGTAAAATAAAACAAAGTAAAAATTAAAAGACAACCTCGAGGAACCCACAGAAATCAATCCCAAGAGGGCCAGAACATCACGAATTCCCCGAGTGCAGTGATTAAAAAAGGAGGTTTTAAAAATCATTAAAAAGAGATAAAAGAGACAAGAGTATTGCACTCAGTTTGTCGAAAAAGAAGTAATTGCATTGAATTGAAAAATGGGGGCTTGGCTCAGACATACATTGTTCACCGCTGTAGTCAGAGATCCTGTGTGATCGGATGTGTTAGGCGTAATGGGTTTCTAGATGGTATGAAATCGCCTTAAGTACATCGTTTGAACTACTATTTATAGAGCTACAAATGCCAACTACTACGTTGCATTTCTTGGACACTTGTCCTTATTGAAAATAGATAAAATATAAAACTGACTAATGACTGGAAATGATGGATGCCACGTGTCTTCTGGCGTCTTTGCACATGTCTTTGCATTTCGAACCCACTCGAGACTACTGCCTTAACCGCCTCGTATCTTTGTGTGTTGCACTTGGAACTTCGAGTCTTGCATTCGAGAGCTCCCGTGTGTCTTTCGAGGAAATGGCCTTCGAACGTGAGTTCTCTTCTAGTGTTTGGGATGGCTTCTATAGTCCTTTTCGAGCATAAGTATGGACTCTCGAGCCATTTCCTTTTCGAGCATAATCCTTTTTGGCCATTTTCGAACTTCTCGTTAAATGCTTTGCTGACGTGTCATTACAGCTAATTTCGAATCCGAAATTCTGCTGTAACACTTTCTTTGCAAAACCTATATTTTACTCTTTGCGAACAGCCTTAATCAATCTTGCACTTAAACCTGTCAACTGGTGAACCTATGATTTAATTCGAGTCCTCTATATTCGATCTATTTCGAATTCATTTGTTTAACAACGAAACTAATTAGAAAACAGACACACAATATATATATATATATATATATATATATATATATAGTCAGGATATATTGACACCAAATCTCAAACTTAATGACTTACACCAATTAATAACTTCGCGAATATAATGAAATTTATCAGTCCGACTGTAATATCCGCAAAATAATTAACCGAATTATTTGGGTGTTAACCCAATTGAATTAATTTAGTACTTAACTGGTAAATTTATCGAGTGCTAAAATTATTTATTTGTTGTCATCGGATCGTTAACCGGATAATACGGACCAAGGAAGTTTTGGAATCGAAATAGGAGATTTCGATCGATATGGTAATTTGACTGCGTTACAACTTATATAATAAATAAATATATATGTGTATACGTGTGTGCATGTGAGAGGAGAAGAGAAGAATTAATTAAAAAGGAAAGAAAGAAAGAAGAAAGGGATACGCGAGAACAGAAGAGAGAAACAGAGAAAAGGAGAAAAAAAAGAAAGAAGAGAGAAAGAAAGGGGGAGGAAGAAGAAGAGGAAAAAGGGGGCAATTCCGCTCATCAAAACGACTTCCGTCCAACACGAAAAATGCTCAGCGTTACTTCCTCTTCGATTTGGTACCAAGATTTTCATCATCAACTCACTCTCTCTCACTTTGCCATTTTCGAATTTGAGAGGAATAATGGAGGTTTTGTTGTTCAAGCTCAAAGGGAAGCTTTGGATGGTGTTTGGGAGCGAGCTCAAGGCGGATAGCGCAAATATTGAAGTCCGATTTGGAGTTTGTGAAGAATCAAGGGGATAGGGTGCAAAATTGGGTTTATGTGTGAATAGTGTCATGGAGGTTAGAGGAGGAAGATGATGAATAGTATCCGTGGAGAATTTCGGTAAAATCGGTATTTCGGTCAAAAAGCGGTTTCGTGATCGAGTGGGAAGCTTTGGAAGCGGATTGGGTGTCGCCGGAGCGGGGAATGTTCGTGCGGTTACTCGGTGATTTCGGCTCGATCGTGGATCACGCGTCAAAGGTGAGTTTTACTCACGCTTAGGATGTTTTTGTGTCTCGTTAGTTTTTACGTTAATTGATTTCGAGAGATTTTGAAACGAAAACCGTTATTTGAAAATATGTCGCGTTTTAATTCAACTCGTTTTGATTGAGTTTTTGATCGATTTGATTGATTGTGTGACTTTGATTGAGACTGTTTTTATGGTTGTGAAATCTGTTTTCGGTCGGAAAGAGAATCGCTCGAGAACTTTTGGGTCAAAAACCGTTATTTCGGAATATGTCGTATTTTGGTAAAATTCGTCTTGATTGAGTTTTTGATTGGATTGATTGATTGTGTGGTTTGTATTGGGTCTATTATATTGACTGTCAAATCTGTTTTCGATCGGAACTAAAATCGGAATTGAGCGGAATAGCGGATTTCGCGAAAATCGCAAAATCTGCAACACACAGACCCCCATCGCGTCGCGACCCAGTGCAGTATTGCCACGGAAAATGTTTCTGTCGTTTTTCGCGTCGCGACGGTAGCAGTTCGCGTCGCGACGCTTTGCAGATTTTCAACAGTTTTTCACTGTTTTTCGTTTCGCGATAACTTTTGATCCGGGAACCCGATTGAGGTGTTCTAAGATGCGTTGGAAAGCTTATTCAGAAGCCTAACTGAATATTCTATTTTTAAGGCAAAATGAACTGTTTTTGATATTGAAAATTATGTTGAAAATTGTCGAGTTAGTATGCGAGAGCGAATGTGGACTTAATGTTATTATCGAAAAGCTGAACAATAATATACGTGTGCAAATATGTTTATTAATAATAAACCGGTCTACGATTCACGATATATAAATTATATCGACTATAGGATACGGCCCAATGCGGGTATTATGTTCGACTAACGGTCAAATGTAGATGGACTAACTGTTCATTGAGTATAGGTGAACTAACAGGTCATCGAGTGTAGATATATTTAATATATATTTACGTGGTATGGGTGACGACCCATGTTGACATACTAGGAGGGGAAGTCATGATCCCCCACCCTAGGCTCCGATGCCAATAGTTAAACTATTGTTGGTCAGGGGTTCGCCGGAAGATGCAAGGTTTGCGGCCGGTGTTGTGTTAAAAGTTATTGTACTACGTTCACCGGAAGATGCAAGGTTTGCGGCCGGTGGTACGTAGAAAGGCCTAGGATGCTAGTTCATCGGGAGACGCAAGTGGATTGCAGCCGGTGTCTTACTAGATCGAAGCCTTATTATATGGTTCGCCGGGATTAGCAAGCGGATTGCGGTCGGCGTCGTGTCAAATCTTAAAAATGTTTTAAATGGACCGAGAGTGCTAGTAGGGGTCTCGGTAGAACTCACTGAGATTGTATCTCATTGTTTATATGTTGTGGTTTTACAGATAAACAGGGAAAGTGGAGATCCAAGAGGCACGAGTAGGTGGTACTCGGATGGTTGCTGAAGACTTAGCTTTTATGCTTAAGTTATGTTTTCCCTTGTTAGTTATGTATCACGGCATTATGGCTTTATCTGTTGTAAAAGTTATGTTTTTATTTCCGCTTTCTTGTACGATATTGAACACTGTATTTCACTGATGGTTTGTAGTCTTATTTATGTTTAAGACTGTCCTGTTGTTATTCAGTGAAAATTTTATAGTGGTGTTCAGTATTTAAACAGGAAATATATCTCTGATTGTTTTAGGTATGGTACACTTGGGTATTTTTACTCGATAAAAATATCGGGGTGTTACAGTTGGTATCAGAGCAGTTCGACCTAGTCGGACTTAGTTTAGGGTTGAGTCGATTCCTTGCTAGTCCTTTTTGTAATTACACTTGTGATGCTAAGAGACATTGAGCCTGATCAACTTAATACTTAGTGCATCATAAGCGGAATTATGACTGGGTGATCAAGATGCAATCCTCGACCACAATCGGAATCTTCAACCGGTACATCCTCAGGAAAGGTGGCAGAACGGTGGAAGAAAACACCGCTAAGTTGGAGAAGTTGTCTCAGTTTTACCAAGTGGTAAAGTAAGCTTCGGATGACGAAGGGAGAATGCAGAAGTATAAGAGGGGCCTTAGTGCTTTTATGACTCAGGGTCTCAAATCTTATACTATTACCAATTATGTCGCCGAGGATGATCTCATAGGAATTATGGGAAAGGAAAGAAGGTAGTCGAATTATCAACTCCGGATGCAAATTCCTAAGGTAATTTCATCAAAGGAAAAGCAGGTGCAGTTCTTCGATTCTTCAAAGGTCAGAAGATGTTCTAGCTGGGGAAAGCCTCACAGCGGTGATTGCAAGCAAAGATCTAATCGATGCCATTATAGTAATGTAGAGGGCCACTATGGTAATGAGTGCCTAGTAAGGAAGAGTTCCAAGGAGTTACAAGCAGCTCCAAGGCAAGGACGAGTCAACATTCTGGATGTTTAGGCAGTTACAACTGCTGACAAGTTACTGAGGGGTATGGGATCAGTTTTCAATAACTCCTTCAGTATATTATATGATTCGGGTGCAACCTATTGTTGTATATCCCGATCGCATGTGAATCGGTTGGGATCAGCCTTATCATCGCTATCCAAGCCGATAACTATTTTAACTGCTGCTAAGGGACGTGTCCAGACATAATCTTGGTATAGAATTGTCTACTTGTCATAGGAGGCAGAAATTTCGTTTTAGAATTTATTGTTTGCCTACGAGGAGTGTGGACACCATTTTGGGTATAAATTGGATGACTGCAAATCATGTTGCAATCGACTGTGTTAATCAACTATCAGCATCGCTTCAGAATCAGTTGAATTGTCTAAGACAAATTCTGAAGCGGTTACCTAGTTCACCTTAGACGGTCAATCTTCACTCCAAGGTGCAGAAGCACATGTTAGTATGTTATCTGCATCCACTGGAACCAGTGTTAGATTTATCATCTGTACAAGTTGTGAATGACTTTTTGGATGTTCTCTGGATGTTTTTCTGGATGAAGTTTCTTCTGAACCTCCCGAGCGAGAGGTAGAGTTTACTGTAGAATTGGTTCCTGGCACGGGATCAATATCTAATGTTTCTTATTGAAGGTTTCTTGAGAATTAAAGGAAATGGAGTCCCAACTTGAAGAGTCGATGTTAAAGAAATTTATTCGACTGAGTGCTTCTCTAAGGAGTGCTCTGGTGTGATTAATCAAAAGGAAATATAGTAGCAAGAGTTTAAGGTATCTGTTTGATCAGAAAGAACTGAATAACAGGCAAAGAAGTGTGTAGAGTTTCTGGAGGATTATAAATTCGTGTTGATGTAACATTCAAGAGAGGCCAATATTGTAGCTGATGCGCTAAGTAGGAAATCCATTCATGTGACAGAGTTGATGACGCAAGAAATGGGATTGTTAGAGTCTTTTAGATCTAAGTTGGAGTACATCCATAAGTTTCCAATTTGGTGGCGAGGTATTAGTTTGTTAACCTCTCCTTTGTGAAGGTTAACACTGAGATAGTATTATGAGATTCTGTTTGACAAGTCGAACGTGAATACGAATATGTAAATGAGGTAACTGCTGACTGTTTTCACGTTGCGAATAACCATCAAAGGATTAATTGATGGATCTACTTGTAGGTGACTGAAATTTCCGAAGTGAAGCTTGGCGTGCGGTGTAATAGTTTTGAAAAATCGTTTTTGTGAAAACCCGCATGCTAAAGTTGATTTTGGGAACGAATTAAGAGGCTAATAGGATATGATTGAGGAGGAAAAATCTTTGGTGGATTACTTAGGTTGAGGGGAAGCTCACAACGCTATTGACTAATTCGGAAAGGAGCTCTAAGTTCTGTTTGATAGTTGTTTGGACAACAACTGAGGTGATTTTCATTACGTTCAATTTATCTGATGTCCCCGTGGTTTATTTCTACGTTTAAGGTCAGAGCTTTTGATAAAACCCAAATCTCATCTTTTTGAAAAAGTTTTACCACGAAAACTTGGAAGCGAGTCAAGGAATTTCAGTGACTTTTCCGTCACATTGTCGGTGTGTACGAGAACTGTTATGGATTTTAGAAGGTTTGTTGAGAACGTGTTTATTCCCTTCGAAGAAATTGTGTTGGTTTTTACCTTTACCGTGGAGTACCAATTAGTGGATCTCATCTTCGACCTGTATCTCTATCAAGTGTCTTGTATTAAACCCTTTGATTTAGATTAATCAAAGTTGGGGAGTAAACGGGGATAATTGGAATGAAGTTTCGGAAGTGTTTTCAAATGCGGTGCCGGGCCTATGTAGGCGAATGATGAGTTTCTCGTGTATATGCGTGACCAGAGAGTTCGTATCAAGGTGGTAGTGGATCATACTTGGAGATTGATGTGCCAACTTAGGAAGATTTTCTACACTCATTTCGTTAATTCAAGATTGTTTCTCGCAAATTTAGACCTTTCTGAGAATGTCTGTACTCGGTTAGTCAATCGTAAGACTTGACGAAATTTTGAGGACAAAATTCTTTTAAGTTGTGGAGAATGTAATATCCGCAAAATAATTAACCGAATTATTTGGGTGTTAACCCAATTGAATTAATTTAGTACTTAACTGGTAAATTTATCGAGTGCTAAAATTATTTATTTGTTGTCATCGGATCGTTAACCGGATAATACGGACCAATGAAGTTTTGGAATCGAAATAGGAGATTTCGATCGATATGGTAATTTGACTGCGTTACAACTTATATAATAAATAAATATATATGTGTATACGTGTGTGCATGTGAGAGGAGAAGAGAAGAATTAATTAAAAAGGAAAGAAAGAAAGAAGAAAGGGATACGCGAGAACAGAAGAGAGAAACAGAGAAAAGGAGAAAAAAAAGAAAGAAGAGAGAAAGAAAGGGGGAGGAAGAAGAAGAGGAAAAAGGGGGCAATTCCGCTCATCAAAACGACTTCCGTCCAACACGAAAAATGCTCAGCGTTACTTCCTCTTCGATTTGGTACCAAGATTTTCATCATCAACTCACTCTCTCTCACTTTGCCATTTTCGAATTTGAGAGGAAAAATGGAGGTTTTGTTGTTCAAGCTCAAAGGGAAGCTTTGGATGGTGTTTGGGAGCGAGCTCAAGGCGGATAGCGCAAATATTGAAGTCCGATTTGGAGTTTGTGAAGAATCAAGGGGATAGGGTGCAAAATTGGGTTTATGTGTGAATAGTGTCATGGAGGTTAGAGGAGGAAGATGATGAATAGTATCCGTGGAGAATTTCGGTAAAATCGGTATTTCGGTCAAAAAGCGGTTTCGTGATCGAGTGGGAAGCTTTGGAAGCGGATTGGGTGTCGCCGGAGCGGGGAATGTTCGTGCGGTTACTCGGTGATTTCGGCTCGATCGTGGATCACGCGTCAAAGGTGAGTTTTACTCACGCTTAGGATGTTTTTGTGTCTCGTTAGTTTTTACGTTAATTGATTTCGAGAGATTTTGAAACAAAAACCGTTATTTGAAAATATGTCGCGTTTTAATTCAACTCGTTTTGATTGAGTTTTTGATCGATTTGATTGATTGTGTGACTTTGATTGAGACTATTTTTATGGTTGTGAAATCTGTTTTCGGTCGGAAAGAGAATCGCTCGAGAACTTTTGGGTCAAAAACCGTTATTTCGGAATATGTCGTATTTTGGTAAAATTCGTCTTGATTGAGTTTTTGATTGGATTGATTGATTGTGTGGTTTGTATTGGGTCTATTATATTGACTGTCAAATCTGTTTTCGATCGGAACTAAAATCGGAATTGAGCGGAATAGCAGATTTCGCGAAAATCGCAAAATCTGCACCACACAGACCCCCATCGCGTCGCGACCCGCAGGGCATCGCGTCGCGACCCAGTGCAGTATTGCCACGCAAAATGTTTCTGTCGTTTTTCGCGTCGCGACGGTAGCAGTTCGCGTCGCGACGCTTTGCAGATTTTCAACAGTTTTTCACTGTTTTTCGTTTCGCGATAACTTTTGATCCGGGAACCCGATTGAGGTGTTCTAAGATGCGTTGGAAAGCTTATTCAGAGGCCTAACTGAATATTCTATTTTTAAGGCAAAATGAACTGTTTTTGATATTGAAAATTATGTTGAAAATTGTCGAGTTAGTATGCGAGAGCGAATGTGGACTTAATGTTATTATCGAAAAGCTGAACAATAATATACGTGTGCAAATATGTTTATTAATAATAAACCGGTCTACGATTCACGATATATAAATTATATCGACTATAGGATACGGCCCAATGCGGGTATTATGTTCGACTAACGGTCAAATGTAGATGGACTAACTGTTCATTGAGTATAGGTGAACTAACAGGTCATCGAGTGTAGATATATTTAATATATATTTACGTGGTATGGGTGACGACCCATGTTGACATACTAGGAGGGGAAGTCATGATCCCCCACCCTAGGCTCCGATGCCAATAGTTAAACTATTGTTGGTCAGGGGTTCGCCGGAAGATGCAAGGTTTGCGGCCGGTGTTGTGTTAAAAGTTATTGTACTACGTTCACCGGAAGATGCAAGGTTTGCGGCCGGTGGTACGTAGAAAGGCCTAGGATGCTAGTTCATCGGGAGACGCAAGTGGATTGCAGCCGGTGTCTTACTAGATCGAAGCCTTATTATATGGTTCGCCGGGATTAGCAAGCGGATTGCGGTCGGCGTCGTGTCAAATCTTAAAAATGTTTTAAATGGACCGAGAGTGCTAGTAGGGGTCTCGGTAGAACTCACTGAGATTGTATCTCATTGTTTATATGTTGTGGTTTTACAGATAAACAGGGAAAGTGGAGATCCAAGAGGCACGAGTAGGTGGTACTCGGATGGTTGCTGAAGACTTAGCTTTTATGCTTAAGTTATGTTTTCCCTTGTTAGTTATGTATCACGGCATTATGGCTTTATCTGTTGTAAAAGTTATGTTTTTATTTCCGCTTTCTTGTACGATATTGAACACTGTATTTCACTGATGGTTTGTAGTCTTATTTATGTTTAAGACTGTCCTGTTGTTATTCAGTGAAAATTTTATAGTGGTGTTCAGTATTTAAACAGGAAATATATCTCTGATTGTTTTAGGTATGGTACACTTGGGTATTTTTACTCGATAAAAATATCGGGGTGTTACAGTTGGTATCAGAGCAGTTCGACCTAGTCGGACTTAGTTTAGGGTTGAGTCGATTCCTTGCTAGTCCTTTTTGTAATTACACTTGTGATGCTAAGAGACATTGAGCCTGATCAACTTAATACTTAGTGCATCATAAGCGGAATTATGACTGGGTGATCAAGATGCAATCCTCGACCACAATCGGAATCTTCAACCGGTACATCCTCAGGAAAGGTGGCAGAACGGTGGAAGAAAACACCGCTAAGTTGGAGAAGTTGTCTCAGTTTTACCAAGTGGTAAAGTAAGCTTCGGATGACGAAGGGAGAATGCAGAAGTATAAGAGGGGCCTTAGTGCTTTTATGACTCAGGGTCTCAAATCTTATACTATTACCAATTATGTCGCCGAGGATGATCTCATAGGAATTATGAGAAAGGAAAGAAGGTAGTCGAATTATCAACTCCGGATGCAAATTCCTAAGGTAATTTCATCAAAGGAAAAGCAGGTGCAGTTCTTCGATTCTTCAAAGGTCAGAAGATGTTCTAGCTGGGGAAAGCCTCACAGCGGTGATTGCAAGCAAAGATCTAATCGATGCCATTATAGTAATGTAGAGGGCCACTATGGTAATGAGTGCCTAGTAAGGAAGAGTTCCAAGGAGTTACAAGCAGCTCCAAGGCAAGGACGAGTCAACATTCTGGATGTTTAGGCAGTTACAACTGCTGACAAGTTACTGAGGGGTATGGGATCAGTTTTCAATAACTCCTTCAGTATATTATATGATTCGGGTGCAACCTATTGTTGTATATCCCGATCGCATGTGAATCGGTTGGGATCAGCCTTATCATCGCTATCCAAGCCGATAACTATTTTAACTGCTGCTAAGGGACGTGTCCAGACATAATCTTGGTATAGAATTGTCTACTTGTCATAGGAGGCAGAAATTTCGTTTTAGAATTTATTGTTTGCCTACGAGGAGTGTGGACACCATTTTGGGTATAAATTGGATGACTGCAAATCATGTTGCAATCGACTGTGTTAATCAACTATCAGCATCGCTTCAGAATCAGTTGAATTGTCTAAGACAAATTCTGAAGCGGTTACCTAGTTCACCTTAGACGGTCAATCTTCACTCCAAGGTGCAGAAGCACATGTTAGTATGTTATCTGCATCCACTGGAACCAGTGTTAGATTTATCATCTGTACAAGTTGTGAATGACTTTTTGGATGTTCTCTGGATGTTTTTCTGGATGAAGTTTCTTCTGAACCTCCCGAGCGAGAGGTAGAGTTTACTGTAGAATTGGTTCCTGGCACGGGATCAATATCTAATGTTTCTTATTGAAGGTTTCTTGAGAATTAAAGGAAATGGAGTCCCAACTTGAAGAGTCGATGTTAAAGAAATTTATTCGACTGAGTGCTTCTCTAAGGAGTGCTCTGGTGTGATTAATCAAAAGGAAATATAGTAGCAAGAGTTTAAGGTATCTGTTTGATCAGAAAGAACTGAATAACAGGCAAAGAAGTGTGTAGAGTTTCTGGAGGATTATAAATTCGTGTTGATGTAACATTCAAGAGAGGCCAATATTGTAGCTGATGCGCTAAGTAGGAAATCCATTCATGTGACAGAGTTGATGACGCAAGAAATGGGATTGTTAGAGTCTTTTAGATCTAAGTTGGAGTACATCCATAAGTTTCCAATTTGGTGGCGAGGTATTAGTTTGTTAACCTCTCCTTTGTGAAGGTTAACACTGAGATAGTATTATGAGATTCTGTTTGACAAGTCGAACGTGAATACGAATATGTAAATGAGGTAACTGCTGACTGTTTTCACGTTGCGAATAACCATCAAAGGATTAATTGATGGATCTACTTGTAGGTGACTGAAATTTCCGAAGTGAAGCTTGGCGTGCGGTGTAATAGTTTTGAAAAATCGTTTTTGTGAAAACCCGCATGCTAAAGTTGATTTTGGGAACGAATTAAGAGGCTAATAGGATATGATTGAGGAGGAAAAATCTTTGGTGGATTACTTAGGTTGAGGGGAAGCTCACAACGCTATTGACTAATTCGGAAAGGAGCTCTAAGTTCTGTTTGATAGTTGTTTGGACAACAACTGAGGTGATTTTCATTACGTTCAATTTATCTGATGTCCCCGTGGTTTATTTCTACGTTTAAGGTCAGAGCTTTTGATAAAACCCAAATCTCATCTTTTTGAAAAAGTTTTACCACGAAAACTTGGAAGCGAGTCAAGGAATTTCAGTGACTTTTCCGTCACATTGTCGGTGTGTACGAGAACTGTTATGGATTTTAGAAGGTTTGTTGAGAACGTGTTTATTCCCTTCGAAGAAATTGTGTTGGTTTTTACCTTTACCGTGGAGTACCAATTAGTGGATCTCATCTTCGACCTGTATCTCTATCAAGTGTCTTGTATTAAACCCTTTGATTTAGATTAATCAAAGTTGGGGAGTAAACGGGGATAATTGGAATGAAGTTTCGGAAGTGTTTTCAAATGCGGTGCCGGGCCTATGTAGGCGAATGATGAGTTTCTCGTGTATATGCGTGACCAGAGAGTTCGTATCAAGGTGGTAGTGGATCATACTTGGAGATTGATGTGCCAACTTAGGAAGATTTTCTACACTCATTTCGTTAATTCAAGATTGTTTCTCGCAAATTTAGACCTTTCTGAGAATGTCTGTACTCGGTTAGTCAATCGTAAGACTTGACGAAATTTTGAGGACAAAATTCTTTTAAGTTGTGGAGAATGTAATATCCGCAAAATAATTAACCGAATTATTTGGGTGTTAACCCAATTGAATTAATTTAGTACTTAACTGGTAAATTTATCGAGTGCTAAAATTATTTATTTGTTGTCATCGGATCGTTAACCGGATAATACGGACCAATGAAGTTTTGGAATCGAAATAGGAGATTTCGATCGATATGGTAATTTGACTGCGTTACAACTTATATAATAAATAAATATATATGTGTATACGTGTGTGCATGTGAGAGGAGAAGAGAAGAATTAATTAAAAAGGAAAGAAAGAAAGAAGAAAGGGATACGCGAGAACAGAAGAGAGAAACAGAGAAAAGGAGAAAAAAAAGAAAGAAGAGAGAAAGAAAGGGGGAGGAAGAAGAAGAGGAAAAAGGGGGCAATTCCGCTCATCAAAACGACTTCCGTCCAACACGAAAAATGCTCAGCGTTACTTCCTCTTCGATTTGGTACCAAGATTTTCATCATCAACTCACTCTCTCTCACTTTGCCATTTTCGAATTTGAGAGGAAAAATGGAGGTTTTGTTGTTCAAGCTCAAAGGGAAGCTTTGGATGGTGTTTGGGAGCGAGCTCAAGGCGGATAGCGCAAATATTGAAGTCCGATTTGGAGTTTGTGAAGAATCAAGGGGATAGGGTGCAAAATTGGGTTTATGTGTGAATAGTGTCATGGAGGTTAGAGGAGGAAGATGATGAATAGTATCCGTGGAGAATTTCGGTAAAATCGGTATTTCGGTCAAAAAGCGGTTTCGTGATCGAGTGGGAAGCTTTGGAAGCGGATTGGGTGTCGCCGGAGCGGGGAATGTTCGTGCGGTTACTCGGTGATTTCGGCTCGATCGTGGATCACGCGTCAAAGGTGAGTTTTACTCACGCTTAGGATGTTTTTGTGTCTCGTTAGTTTTTACGTTAATTGATTTCGAGAGATTTTGAAACGAAAACCGTTATTTGAAAATATGTCGCGTTTTAATTCAACTCGTTTTGATTGAGTTTTTGATCGATTTGATTGATTGTGTGACTTTGATTGAGACTATTTTTATGGTTGTGAAATCTGTTTTCGGTCGGAAAGAGAATCGCTCGAGAACTTTTGGGTCAAAAACCGTTATTTCGGAATATGTCGTATTTTGGTAAAATTCGTCTTGATTGAGTTTTTGATTGGATTGATTGATTGTGTGGTTTGTATTGGGTCTATTATATTGACTGTCAAATCTGTTTTCGATCGGAACTAAAATCGGAATTGAGCGGAATAGCGGATTTCGCGAAAATCGCAAAATCTGCACCACACAGACCCCCATCGCGTCGCGACCCGCAGGGCATCGCGTCGCGACCCAGTGCAGTATTGCCACGCAAAATGTTTCTGTCGTTTTTCGCGTCGCGACGGTAGCAGTTCGCGTCGCGACGCTTTGCAGATTTTCAACAGTTTTTCACTGTTTTTCGTTTCGCGATAACTTTTGATCCGGGAACCCGATTGAGGTGTTCTAAGATGCGTTGGAAAGCTTATTCAGAGGCCTAACTGAATATTCTATTTTTAAGGCAAAATGAACTGTTTTTGATATTGAAAATTATGTTGAAAATTGTCGAGTTAGTATGCGAGAGCGAATGTGGACTTAATGTTATTATCGAAAAGCTGAACAATAATATACGTGTGCAAATATGTTTATTAATAATAAACCGGTCTACGATTCACGATATATAAATTATATCGACTATAGGATACGGCCCAATGCGGGTATTATGTTCGACTAACGGTCAAATGTAGATGGACTAACTGTTCATTGAGTATAGGTGAACTAACAGGTCATCGAGTGTAGATATATTTAATATATATTTACGTGGTATGGGTGACGACCCATGTTGACATACTAGGAGGGGAAGTCATGATCCCCCACCCTAGGCTCCGATGCCAATAGTTAAACTATTGTTGGTCAGGGGTTCGCCGGAAGATGCAAGGTTTGCGGCCGGTGTTGTGTTAAAAGTTATTGTACTACGTTCACCGGAAGATGCAAGGTTTGCGGCCGGTGGTACGTAGAAAGGCCTAGGATGCTAGTTCATCGGGAGACGCAAGTGGATTGCAGCCGGTGTCTTACTAGATCGAAGCCTTATTATATGGTTCGCCGGGATTAGCAAGCGGATTGCGGTCGGCGTCGTGTCAAATCTTAAAAATGTTTTAAATGGACCGAGAGTGCTAGTAGGGGTCTCGGTAGAACTCACTGAGATTGTATCTCATTGTTTATATGTTGTGGTTTTACAGATAAACAGGGAAAGTGGAGATCCAAGAGGCACGAGTAGGTGGTACTCGGATGGTTGCTGAAGACTTAGCTTTTATGCTTAAGTTATGTTTTCCCTTGTTAGTTATGTATCACGGCATTATGGCTTTATCTGTTGTAAAAGTTATGTTTTTATTTCCGCTTTCTTGTACGATATTGAACACTGTATTTCACTGATGGTTTGTAGTCTTATTTATGTTTAAGACTGTCCTGTTGTTATTCAGTGAAAATTTTATAGTGGTGTTCAGTATTTAAACAGGAAATATATCTCTGATTGTTTTAGGTATGGTACACTTGGGTATTTTTACTCGATAAAAATATCGGGGTGTTACACCGACCGTTGAATAACGTGATATTATCTTCAAGATAATATATATCAAATTTCACACAAAAAAAAGATAATTTGGTACTCCATCGCACTACTTTATTTGGATGGCTAATTTGTTATTTTAAAGATAAGTAAATGTGTGTTGTTAGATAACACACCAAATTAAGAGTCTCCAATTTTTTTGAAATTTAATATATGTAATCACAATGAAAATATCATGTTATTCAATAGTCGGATTAATAATTTTGGTTGTATACGCGAAGTTATTAATTGGTATAAGTTGCTAAGTTTGACACCTAGTGTCAATATATCCTAACTCATATATATATATATATATATATATATATATATATATATATATATATATATATATATATATATATATTCTGTCGTCTTAATTAAATATCATTTTTTAAGCAAACAAACTTAGGCCATTTCATTCATTAAAATAGAAGAAATACAACGTGGAATAGAGTCATGTAGCTGGTGACTAGCAAAATATTGTGCCACCCTAACCAAGCTATGAGCAACACAATTAGCTTGTCGCCGAATAAAACTGATGGTACAGTTATTAAAATGATAAAAAAGGTTCTTGCAACTATAAATAATAGCTCCAAATTCATTGAACAAACGAGTTCAACCGTTGATGGCATCCACTACCTGTTTGCAGTTGAGCTCAAAATCAACATTATGAACACCCAATTGCGTCGTCCATTGAAGCGCTTCCAATAAACCAGCTGCCTCTATTTCGTCTGGCTTTAAAAAACCAGCAAACCAGAGTGTTTTTGCACAACCAAATGAGCCATTGTGGTCCCAGGTACACATTCCTACGCCACATCGAGATTGTTGTGCGAACCACGCGCCGTCTATATTGCATTTAATACGCCCCACATCAAGAGGGAGCCACTGATGGTTCTGGTCTGCTTTTGCAGAATGCAGAAACGTGGGGGTCTGCTGCTGCTTTCGATGATGAAACAACCACGATTCGATGTACGATTTGGCTTCATGGACAACCATAGCAATCGGTCTATCCATAGAATTCCACACATTGTCATTGCGACGACGCCATAAGCACCAATTACCTGCTGCCAAATCTGTCCGTGCATCATTATCAAGAATATCCAGCAGTTGAAAAAACAATTCATTCGCACCCTCGGCTTCTTCAAATGCTGGCCGAATCTTATCCCATAACCCCAAAGCTTCCCATACTTGCTGAGCTGTTATGCAACCAAAAAATACATGTCCTTCATTCTCAGGAGCTCCGTCACACATAGAGCAATTCAGAGGACAATTCACTCCCTTTCGCTGCAATCTACTACGGGTGGGGAGACAACCCCGAATAATACGCCAAATCAAAATCTTAATCTTATTTGGGATTTTAAGAGACCAAATGGCTTTCCAATTACCTGGCATGCGGAGATGCGAAGTATCAATTAAATGTTCCATCGCATGAAAGTACGCTGATTTGACGGAGTATGCTCCATTTCTACTTAAACCCCACACCGGTTGATCCGTGCCAATGGCTGCACGTCGTGGCGTATTGAGAATTGCCTTTGCATCGGCTTCACTGAAAGAAGCATTAATGAGAGTAGAATTCCATTCATTTGTGGCCTGATCCACTAGCCCAGAAACAAAACACAAACTAGCACTCAGATGTTGGCCTGAAGTAATATATGAGGTGTTAGAGCCACGTAACAAAGGATCCTCATAAATACGGATATTTGAGCCATCACCAACCTTCCTCCTGAATCCATTTTGGACAATTACCCGTGAAGCGCAGATGCTACGCCAGACATAACTTGGGTTGTGGCCTATAGGACCCCCCAAAAAAATCCCCTCTTGGGAAGTATTTAGCTTTGAAAACACGTGAGATAATAGCATCGGGGTTTGAGATAATTTTCCAACCTTGCTTCCCTAGCATTGCCCAATTGAAAGTGTGAAAGTGACGAAAACCCATACCACCATATTCTTTCCTCATACACAGTTTGTCCAAATTCAACCAATTAATTCCTCAACCAATTAAATATCATATATTTTTAAGTATTTGAATTGTTTAGATTCCACAAGTTTTATTAGGGTATTTTTAATTACTATGGTGAGACATGAAGAGATGTCTCACAGGCCAACAAGTTGCTCATTGTTTAGTAAGAACATCTTGATCCTTGTTAACTCTAAAGTCATTAATTATATCCTCAAATATAGAAGAAGTGCACCAAATGAGTGCAATAAGGAGGTCCTGAATTCAAACCCGAATAACTAACATTTCTCTCGCCCCACTAACATAGCCTATATAAAAAATAAAAAAATCCCCAAATATATTATGTTCAATTATTTGACTGAATTATGTTGAGCTTTGGACCGTAAATAAAAAGTCCACCGGCATTGATTTGGGAGATTTGAGAGCTTGTAATTTGGACTGTGGTGAAGAGAGATGATAGTCGTTGGGGACTTTTTCAACAATTTTGAAAAGAATATAGAATATACCTTTGGAATTATAGAATCTACTTTTTTGGATAAATAGCATATTTCATGGCACCAAAATTATTTATCCATATCCTTTACTTAAATTCTTTAACAACCACGTCCTCCAAAAGGGAATAAAACCCGAAATATCCTCTTCCAGTTTACGGATATGCGAACAATACCCACGAATATTCTTTTCCTTACCGTTATTATATCACTAACACCACACCGCTCTTCTCCTCCTCCTCATATTTTCACCCCACCAATTCATATTCACATCCCTCCCTCTCAAGTTTCTTACTAAAAATTTCCCAAATTTTGTGAATTAGGGTTTGTCATAGCGTAAATCATGAAATTCGGAAAGAGTCTGAGCAACCAAATCGAGAAAACCCTGCCACAATGGCGTGATAAGTTTCTGTCCTACAAGGAACTGAAGAAGAAATTGAAGCTTGTTGAACCCGCAGCCAAATCCTCCGACGAAGAACGCCCTTCAAAACGGTCTAGGATCGATGGTGAGATGTCGAAGGAGGAAACTGAGTTCAGGAACTCGCTGGAAAATGAACTCAATAAATTCAATACCTTCTTCGTTGAGAAAGAGGAAGAATGCATTATAAGATTGAAGGTATTAATCCTTACCATCCTTTTCTTCTCGTCATTTAATTCCTTTGCAAGAATTTGTTATTTACTAGATTGAATTTTTCGTTTTTCTTAATTACACAAAAACTTAGGAATAACATCATTTCTTTTTTATTGTATGTAAAAACATTCATTAGGAGGTTAATTATTTTACACTGTAAGTGTAAAATTTTGTTTACGCGTCACACATATCATGGTGTAAATGATTTTTAATAACATGACAATCATTGATTGATTAATATGATTAATAATCTAAACAATTTAGCATATAAACTAAATCCATTAATTAAATATTTGTGATTGGTTTAATATTACAGAAAAAGGAATGTTGCTGTAATTTTTTGATTTGATGTGCTTGAGTTACATTTTGTTATGGTTGAAATATGCAGGAGTTGCAAGATAGGGTGGCAAAAGGAATGGGTTCTAATGAGGAAATGATGCAAATTCGCAAAGATATTGTAGATTTCCATGGAGAGATGGTCTTGCTTGTAAATTACAGTTCCCTTAACTACACAGGTACTTTCAGCATTCCATAGTTTCTCCTAATTCAATAAAACGACATTTCCTCAGAAGAATTGCACTGCTTTTAAATTTTTTATTTCTCTAATGGCGTCTTATACTTCTCTCTCGTGTTGTAAAGCAATTCCATGAATGTGTCCTCAAATATTAGTTAAAAGGCATCACAATCGACCATAGAAATTTGATCATTTTCATTTGAAGTCTATCATGTTTTCAAAATGCCACAAGTGCAGAAGGGCATGGGTTTATTTTGATTGGCTTATTAGGGATGATCTTCTGATATAAGCATTTGTTTGACTATTTAAAAGAGCATATGGAAATAGTTTATGACATGTTGATAAGCTGTTTTTAACTTGTTTCCATAAGCTTTACTATGAAAACACTTGATATGAAACCATTTTGACTTTATTTTATCTTTTATTATAGAAACAGCATACATAAGCACTTATATGAGAAGCGTATATGCTATGAGCCCCTTATTAAATTGTTTTATTAGGGATGAAGTAAGTTAGTTTAAGGGAGAGTGGAATGGAAGTTTAATAATATGGCTCTCGGATCAGTCTTAAGTTCTTTTCCGAGCCTAACTGAAGAATGTACTACTTAAGATTCACATAACTAGCTCAGAGTAAATCTGATTATTACCAAAATTTTCTCTCCACAGGGCTAGTGAAAATATTGAAGAAGTATGACAAGAGAACAGGGGCTCTCATTCGCTTGCCTTTCATTCAGAAGGTCTTGCAAGAACCTTTCTTTACCACTGACCTGCTCTACAAGCTTATAAAGGTGTGTGAAACAATGCTGGATGGTCTTTTCCCGGTGAGCGATTCTGCAGCTTCTGGCGAAGAATCTCACCAACCGGTAGGGCTTGATGGTCCTTCAACTTCAGCCGGTACAAAGAGTGATGATCTTCTTTTTATACCCAAAGAGTTAGGAGAAATGCAGAACATGGAGAGCCTCTATATGAAGAGTACTATATCAGCATTGAATGTACTGCAGCAAATTAGAAGTGGAAGCTCCACAGTTAGCATGTTTTCTTTGCCACCATTGCAGATAAGTGGATTAGGAGAAACATGGAACCAAATCCCGGTTCTGGAACAAACAGCCAAGTAATCTGCTAGATTATAGTTGGGATTAAGGCCAGTTTAGTTGGATGAGTGTTACTTTTAATTTATTTTTTCTGTTGAATCTAAAGCCTGTCATAGAATACCTCTGTTAACAACACACGACTGTAAGGTGGTAAATGCAGTGAAAATATTGATATCATAGAATCATAGGTTTCATTTCCATATTGATATAATAGAATTATTGGCTCCACATAATAAAGGACAAAAAAAATCCTATGTGTATTCCATGTGCCCAACATTTCTCTATACATTGAAACTCACCGACAAAACTCTTTACATTAACCAAACACCATATTTGTGTATACTGCTGACACAATGTGCATATGCGGAGAACTCCAGAGAATAAATCTGTTCAATTTGTCCGTCTAAAATAATGTTACTGATGAGTTTTGTAACGTACACGATTCCGCATGACTCATTGCATAGTGTTCCTTGCATTTTCTGCCCAATCTTAAGTGCATGGAAGTAGTGATGCTTTGATATTTTGCTGAGGCTTATATTTCAACATAGGATTGAACCCAGAGCAATCCTATGTTGAAACTTAAGCAGAATGAAACAACTCCAATAACAACATATGTCTATATGAAATCAGTCATCTGTACAAGGCTAAAGATTGTGATCTAGAACATTTGCTATGACATATCAATGTGATTACCTGGATCCATCATCATTAAGTTGAGAACATGATTAGTTTTCCCATATCATAAAGATTAGTGCTAAATCATCGCCAAGGCTAAAGACTGTGATCTAGAATATTTGCTAACATTAATCAACACCGAAGTACGAGAACACTCAGTACCAACGTCTTTTTATACTTGTCGTAACGAGGAACACTCAAGACCCGGATTATGCAGGCACCCACAACACTGAAACACTCGGTAACTACGGTGCCTTCATCATTATTTCACATCACACTAGGCCACTCGGTACCTAGGTCAACGAAATGATTTCTTATGCTAAGCCACTCAGTACCTAGGTCAAGAAAATGATACGATGTAGTTTTGTTTACAACAGAACTAAAATCTTATTTCTTCTTTTTCTTGTGAACATTACCATGATCATAATCGTCATTTTCGTTGTATTTTTCTCACTTAGTCCTTTTTTACCGAACTCTCTCGTTTTATGAAAACTCCTCAAAAAATATGTTTCTTTTTACCTAACAATCCCTTATATTGAAAATTGTACTAAGCTAAAATTTATTTTAACTTCGAAAGTCCTTTGAAAAATTCGGTTCTTAAAAGTAACTTCTTTCTTTAATATCCTTAAGTTCGAAATTTCCTTTTTTCTTTCTTTTCCTTTCCTTCTAAAAAAACTCTTCTTGATCCTCAAATGGCTTCTCATCTTAAATTATTGTATCGGCGCATTCAATCTCTAGAGGTAGCTCTATATGGGGGAGTTACAAGATTAGCCTTTGTCTTTTCTTTGTTTTGTTGCTCTTTGAGGTAGTTCTCGACTAAGGTTAGCAATTTCTTCCATTGTCTTTCGAAGATGATTCTTTTGTTTAGTTTCTCTTGTTTTATGTTCATCTTGTCAAGAATCCTCTTTTCATATCTCCTTTAAACCAACTTCTCATTTGCCTCTTGCAGCTCAAGAAGTGGATGCAGTACTCTTTCATAATACTCATTGTTATGTACCTTGCCTCGGATTCTCGAATCCGGAGTCTGCAGTTGGTATATGATGTGTCGTTATCTTTTCCTGGCTCGAGGTCGGATGAATATCACAAAGGTCGGAATCTTCTGAGGTGGATAATCGTCGAGTCGTCTTCTTCTGAGGTTGAACTCGGCGGGGTCGGGTACCTGCAGACACTCCGATGCTAAAGTCAGCAAACAGAAGTCAGTGGGGTGTAAATGAGTGAAGCGTATCTAGATATGTGGGTAGGACCCGTATTTATAGACGCGGAGCACCGAGGGTTCTTGGGATGCGCCCGACCTGGACCGTTGGATACACATGCTTTGATCTGGTCCGTTGATTTATGATTCGATGGCGTGATACCTTGCTGGACCGAATTTCTTGGGGAATGGACCCATTACAGTCGCGGATTGGGCCTCTAGGGCCTATCCGGAACAGTTGCCCCCCAGGTCGAGGTCGGTCACGGAGTGCAGCCTCGGCTTGATTGTGCTTTACCCTTTGGGCGTTGCCCTCGGATCTGCGCAATGCGTGCTGGATCCCGAGGTTGAGATGCGAGCCCGACATGAGTAATGTATTTCTGAAATGTTAGTGACGAAAGCAGTCTCGGAGGTCAAAAATCCTTGAGTTGACTCGGGTATTCCCGGAGATGCCTTGTGTCAGTATTGTCAGAGATGTGACGTTTGAGTGATGCGAGGTGTCTTGTCATAATTACTTGCACGAATCCTCATGTCTGCATGTTGATCGCCTCGAGAGATGTAGCATCGTTTCACCTTCCGGGTTCGGAATGTCTTTAAATACTCATCCGAGGCCTAATTTCGAACACTTTGTCGTTTCTTTATCTAGAATTCTTCCGAGCTTAGAGAACTTTGTACGACTTTGCTCTCCGGTGATCCGAGTTTGAGTTCCCGGTTTCCGACGTTGAGGGATTTGTGTTGTCCTCTAGTTCTTGGTTCTGCTGTCGTTGAGGTCTTCGGCGAGGTTCTTTGAATATCTCACACCCAGTTGCACCCGATCTCCCGAAATTTGTTGCACTTGTTCTGGAAAAATGGCGAAGATAAGGGAGACCGATAGAACAAACCTCGTTGCCTCCGGCAAGCCGCTGTTGAGGAGGTCTGTCGTGGGTAACATAGTTATAGATGAGCGGCGGTCGACTTCTGGGGCGACCTCAGGTCGGGCAGAGGCTAGTGGCTCAGTCTTTACGCCGCCGCTGGTGGAGTCTGCGACCCCCGACCCTACGGGGGAGGCTTCTACTTCTGATAACGCGGTGTTGGACTTCCATCTTTTCGTATTGGTGGATTTCCACCGACATTCTTACAGTGGGATCGTATTACCGAGCTGGCCGGGGTGAGCCGAGCTTGCTCAGGAGGTTTGAGAAGTTTGCAGGAGCCAAGGGGCAAGAGTGGAGCTTGGAGCTAGTCCCGGGCGACGATGCCGCGTGCTCCAAGGTGGATGGCGTGAGGTTTTTTGTTTACTCTGCTTTCTTTGAGAAGATGGGGATGAGGATCCGGTTTACGGAGTTTCAGAGGAGGTTGTTGAGGTTTCTGCATGTAGCTCCTTCTCAGCTTACCCCGAACTCGTGGGGTTTTATAAATACTTTCGAGATCTTGATGCGGGCGTTAGGCCGCCAGTGTCGTTTGAGGGTTTTCTTCCTTCTTTTTGACGTGTTCCGTCAGCCTGAGGACGGGGTCAGATAGGTTTGGCCAGATAGGTTTGGTCAGATGGTCTTTTCTTGGTGGCGCCGGTGAACGAGGCCGCAAAGAAGGAGGTTGTCCAGCTTGATGAGAGGGGTAACGTTGTGAAGAATTTGTTCCCACTATTTTGCTGTCGTGGGCATTATGACTTGCAGATGGGGTCGTATTCCTTTAAAGAAACGGATCTGACCCGGCAAGAGACTCTGACCTTGAAGTTGCTGTCTGATTGGGTTCAGGCATTTACGAACAAGAGCGGGAGGATTGAGTGCAAGAAGATCTTGGAGGTGAAGTCTTCCGCCGACCTGACTAAGACTCTGGGTAAGTTTTGCGAACTCTATCTTGAGTTTTTTTCTGGCTTTCTGGAGTCTATGTTTTGACTGCTTTTTCTCTTTTCTTTTTACAGATTGGTTTACCAAGCCGGCAAGCTTGGCCGAGGTTCTGGCTTCTGCCTGAGTCGGCAAGAATGTGGACACCAGAGCCGGCTCTTCTTTGGCCCCGACTCCAATAGCTGTCGCTACCGAGGTCGTGGTTGACCAGGGAGTGCCCCATGTGGTTCAGGCGGACTTGGAGCCGGTTTCGCAAAGTTTGACCAGAAAGCGCAAGGATCGTAGCCCTCCGTCTCTGCCTTGTGTGGCGAAGATGTCCAAAACTTGAAATCCTTTGGATTCTGAAGGTGGAGTCTCTCTTACCGACCTCGAGGCTTGCTGATAAACTCCAATTTTGTGCATTTTTTAGGGATATTTCTGAGTCATTTTTAGAGCAATTATTAGTGATAATATAAATTAGTGACTTGATCTCTCTTTATTTTGTAGAAAGGAAGAAAATATGGAAAAGATGAATAGTCCATTTTAAAGCCACTTTATAATATATATGGGTTGATTAAAGAGCAAGGCAATAACAAAAATTAAAGGACTAAGCCTATGAATTTAGCAAAGTCCACATGGCCCATTGGTGTGGAAGTGATCCAGCACATGAATTAAATGGAGATATAATACTACCCTAGCTTGGGGAGAAAGGAAGCAAGGCAGCAAGAGAATTAATAAAAAAGGAGACGCAGAACAGAAGAATTAGAAAAGGAAGAATAGTGTCGTACACTAGACAACACAAGAGTAGCCGCACAACAACAAAGAGATATTGGATAATTAAAAGAAGAAAGAGCCGCAACAGTAACAGGCACACACGAGAAAAGACGTGGTTGACGTCAACAGTAGCACCGTTCTAGGGTCTAGGTGGATCTTGCTTGATTAGAGACCTTTTTATGTTTTAATTCATACTTTGAATTCCTAATTTTTATTCCAATTAATATTATCCTATTGCTTTATCACATAATTAGGATTGACAACCCTTTGCATGTTCATAATCAATTAGTTGATCAGCGACCGTACTGCAATTAGTTGGTGGACCTATAGGATAATTGAGACTATAATTAATGAATGACCAAACTTTAATTTAGTCTTCCAATCATTCAACCTTTTTGTACCTTATGCTTTCCTTAAATTTAAATTCTAGCATGACCAAACTAGGGTTAATTTAGGGAAAAGAATATTAATCGCGAATGACCAAACGGGTTAATAGCTTTAGTAAAGGGATTGGTAATTGAACAAAATAAGGGGATTCAGGTAGAATTAGACATAGAGGAATTGAAACTTGCAAGTGAAACCGTGACCCTAGGCTTCTCTCCATTGGTTAAACTTTACATTTTAATTCTTGCTATTTATTTCTTTTTATTTTAGTTTCTATAACAACCAAACATTCGTTAGTCTAAATAATAATTAATCTTAAGTAGTTTGGTACTTGTTAATTAATCCCTGTGGAGACGATATCTTTTATACTACTTCTGCGATAGAGTACACTTGCTCTAAGTGTGTTTTTGACGCAACAAGTTTTTGGCGCCGTTGCCGGGGATTAATTTAATAATATTAAACGAAAAAGATTTTTTATTGCTTTAGACATTTATTTTAATTCTTGTGTTAATTTAATAAAAAGAAAAAAAATTATATTTAGTTTTATTTTTATTACTATTACTAGTGCATGCTCACCCGCTCCCAGGAGCCTATTTTGGTTTTTGATCTAGAAATTGAAAGAACTGCTCGAAGGATAAGAAAAGAGACAAGAGTGATGGCTGCCAATCCGAGAAGAACTCTTCGGGACTACTTTACGCCCACAGTGAATATCACTAGAAGCATAGTCAATCCACCTGTGCAAGCTACTAACTTTGAGCTTAAACCCAGCTTGATTCAAATGGTTCAGAATTCGACTATGTTCAGAGGTGCACCAACAGAAGACCCACACACCCATCTTAGAAACTTCTTGAGGGTGGCAGACTCAGTAATTTGTAATGGTGTCACTCCTAATGTCATTAGAGTGAGATTGTTTCCATGGTCATTGGCTGACAAGGCATCTGCTTGGCTAGACTCTCAACCAGCTGAGTCTATTACCACTTGGGATCAACTGAAGCAAAAATTCTTGACCAAATATTTTCCTCCATGTAAGACTACTAAGATCCGAGGTGCAATAATCAGCTTTGCTCAACTCGAGCAAGAATCTTTACATGAAGCTTGGGAAAGATTTCAAGACTTACTCCGAAGTTGTCCACATCATGGATTTGAGAAGTGGCAATTGCTTGAATATTTTTGCAACGGATTATCTTCTCAAAATAGGGGAATTGTTAATATGGCTTGTGGAGGCTCTCTAATGAATGGAGAACCTGCGACAGTATATGACTTAATTGCAGAGATAGCAGCTGATAATGCCCAATGGGAGACAAGTGACAGACACATCAAGAAATCAACTGGGATGTACAAGGTTGAAGATGACACTAGTGTTAACATAAAGCTGGATGCTCTCTCTAAACAGGTGCAATCTATGATGAAGGTACAAGCTCAATCCACTCCAATAGTTACCTCCACTAGTGACATCACAAATAATCTCTGGGCAGGCCAAACTGAAGAAGTCAACTATCTTGGTCCGAAGAAAAGTGAGTTAAGGCCTGGTATGCAAGAGGCTTTAGTTAGATACATGGAAAAAGTTGGACACCCGTGCATGGGTGTTTTAGCCAATTACATGGACAAGACTGATGAGAGGTTGCAATCCATTGAAGAACTGATAAAAGGACAGGGCCGGCCAACAACCTCAACTGAAGAGGCCAATTATGTTCAGAATTCCAACCGGGCCCAAAATGACCCTTATTCAAACACTTACAATCCGGGTTGGAGAAATCACCCTAATTTCTCTTGGGGAGGACAACAAAAGGAGCAAAGCTCGAACTCCTATAAGCCTCCACATGTGAAAAGGCAAGAGGAGAAAAAGTTGGATACCAATGATGTGTTAACAAGGTTTATGCAGCAGACAAATGAAAAATTTGGAAACTTGGAGGGAGCCATGAACAATAAATTTGGAAGCTTGGAGGGGCAAATCTCAAATCTCATTACTGTGTTGTCTCAAAGGCCTCAAGGCTCACTGCCTACCCAAACTGAGCCTAATTCAAGAAATGAGCATTGCAAGGCTGTCACTCTTAGGAGCGGCAAGGAGCTGGTTCAAGAAAACAATCAAGACGGGCGAGCGCCCGGGAAAGAAATACAAGCTCCTACTGAGGGGAGAACTTCTGAGGAAAGCAAAAAGGAAAGGGAAAAATATGAGCAAGCAAAGATAAATGTTCCTTATCCTCAAAGACTTAAAAATGAGCAGCATGATAAGCAATTTGCCAAATTTCTTGAAATATTTAGAAAATTGCATATCAACATTCCTTTTGCTGAAGCTATTGCTCAAATGCCTAAATATGCCAAAATTTTAAAAGAAATTATTTCTAACAAAAGGAAGTTAGAAGGCTTTGAGACAGTTAGGCTTAATGAGGAATGTTCTGCTATAGTTCTAAAAAAGTTACCACCTAAGCTTAAAGATCCAGGTAGTTTTACTATCCCTTGTACAATTGGTAACTCTCATTTTGAAAAGGTTTTATGTGATTTAGGGGCAAGTATAAATTTGATGACTTTTTCTGTTTTTAGAAAGCTTGGTTTGCAGGAACCACATCCTACTAACGTCACTTTGCAGCTAGCTGATAGATCCATTGCCCACCCCCGTGGAGTGGTGGAAGATGTTTTAGTTAAAGTTGATAAGTTTATTTTCCCTACTGATTTTGTTGTATTGGATATGGAAGAAGATGAGGAAGTCCCAATTATTTTGGGGCGTCCTTTTTTAGCTACAGGAAAAAGCTTAATTGATGTTCAGCAGGGAAAATTGACTTTAAGATTTGGAGATGAGGAAGTTGTATTTCAAGTCTTGAACTCATTAAAAAATCCCTCCTCATTTGCTTCTTGTAATTTTATTCAAGCTATGAATATTAATGATGTGGTTACCTCTGAAAGTTTTGATGATTTTAGAATTCAGGACCCTCTAGAAAAAGTACTCACTTTGCAGGGACTTGGCATATTGCAGGGTGGTGAGGAAGAAGAGTTCTTAATGTTTTTGCAGGCTCACCACCCTCAGAAAAACTGGAGTAACTATAGATTTGAGGAATTAGAATGGGGTAATACTTCAAATCCCAATCCTTCAATTGAAGAGGCTCCTGAGCTTGAATTAAAGCCTCTTCCTTCAAATGTAAAATATGCTTTCTTGCATCCCCCTTCCTCTTTGCCTGTGATTATTTCTGCAGATTTGACAGATACCATGGAGGATAAGCTTTTGAGGGTATTAAGGGCCAACAAAGAAGCCTTTGGATGGTCTATTCATGATATAAAAGGCATTAGTCCCTCAATTTGCACCCACAAGATCTACATGGAGGATGATTACCAACCCCGGGCACTACCTCAACGCCGCCTCAATCCTAACATGAAAGAGGTGGTCAAAAAGGAAGTGATTAAGCTTCTTGATGCAGGTACCATCTATCCTATCTCTGATAGTAAGTGGGTAAGTCCTGTTCAATGTGTTCCTAAAAAGGGAGGTACTACTGTGATGGAGAATGATAAAAACGAAGTAATTCCAGTTAGGAAAATTACCGGGTGGCGTATGTACATTGATTATAGAAAATTAAATGATGCCACCTGTAACACCCATTTCTACCCGGCGATTTAATAGTAAAAATCAGAGTTTCAAAAATTTCAACAATTAAACGGATGCTACATTTTTCCAACTAAAATCCACAAACGAGCATAACTAGGTCATTTATAGCATCAGATACATAGCACATAAAATAGGAGGAATCAATAAACAAAGCAAGTTAACTTGCAATTACAACGCAGCGAATTCAAACGGGTTTTTAACTCGAAATCAGACAATAGAATAACAAAATAATGTAGTAATAAAGTGTGTCCACCCCCCCGAGTGCTACGTATCAGAGCGACGACACCGACTCGAACTAACGAAGGTACATGGCCTTCAGTCATGGTTACCTGCACGTTACCAACATAGGGGTAACATTCAAACAGAAGGGGTGAGATATCGAACCATATAATAAGAGGTATGAAAAACAATATATATGGAATCAGGACACCTAACTACATTACTTCACATCAATCAGGTAACCTCAATCATTAAGAGTCAAGGACATAACCACTCAAATATGCAATACGGTATGTAATGCGAAATGCGACTCAATACTATGCACATGCATGCGGTACCATTTGGAGCAGAACTCCCGACTAAAAACCTGCCAATAAATAGAGGCATCAACGACTAAAATTTGCCAATCCAGGCCGACATGTGAGACGAAGCTCCAGGGTCATCAGCCCTCGACAAAAATGCAAATGCCATGCGACGCGATGATAAATGCTCAACTATCAATAACAATGGTTACATAGCATCACGACAACAACGACAACGGGAAACCACATTTGGCCATAGGCATATGACATAGTATCCTTGCCAATAAATAGAGGCAATCCAACGACAAAAGGAAACAACATTGGCCATAGGCCTACAACAGGATATATTGCCAATGAATGGGGCAATTCGACTATGGCAACACTACCAACAATTATCAATTAGCCACTTCTAACAACTTTAACAACCAACAAATGTCAGTTGGCCAATTTTAACAACCTTTCCCAAAAATTCAGGGCTGGCACACATTGGCGCCCATGAGACACCAGGAAATGGCGCCCTACTATAGGAACTGGCGCCCTACGCGCCTAGCACATCAGGGAATGGCGCCCAGCAACAGAACGGGGCAGCCAACATAGCGCCCAGCAACACAGACACGGCGCCCATGGCGCCCAGCAACAAGACAGGGCAGCCAACATAGCGCCCAGCAGCAACAGGGCAGCCACACTTGGCGCCCAAGGCGCCAGATCAGCGACAACAGCAACAGGGCAGCCACAACATTGGCGCCCTTGGCGCCCATGCGCCAGAACAACACAGCAAACAGCAACTGGGCAGCCACAACATTGGCGCCCTTGGCGCCCATGCGTCAGAACAACACAGCAAACAACAACCGGGCAGCCACAACATTGGCGCCCATGGCGCCCATGCGCCAGAACAACACAGCAAACAGCAACCGGGCAGCCACAACATTGGCGCCCTTGGCGCCCATGCGCCAGAAACAACACAGCAACAGCAACAGGGCAGCCACAACATTGGCGCCCTTGGCGACCATGCGCCAGAAACCGCGACGGACATCAAAACAGTGCCCAGCAGCAACCTGCGAGCAAAAAGATGGCGCCCAGGAGGCGCACAGGACAGATTTTTGGATTCTCAAACATCAACAAACATATGCATACATCATCAATAGGTGACAAACCTCATCAATCGGATTCAACATCAACATTTAGAGTTCAATACCTACAACTAGGGTTTTCAAGAATCAACAATACCTAGGGTTCCTTAACCTTCCTACATAGAGCCCTTCATACACCCGATTATAGAGTTAGAACCCCACCCTTACCTTGGATTGAAGAATTTGAAGCTCTCCTTGGCCTTGCCCTAGCTCTCTTCGCCGCCCCTCCTTGCTCTTCTCTCCCAATTCTTATTTTTTTTTCCTTCTAAAGTGAGCAAAACCCTAAAATAACACCTTTTTATAATTATTTGGTCTTATGGGCTTTCTGATTCACTTATGCGATTTTGGCTTCATGGGCCTTCTTTACACCCCCTTATTTTTACTACTCCTAACACCAACAATTAGGCCCACATATGAAATATATTCTTACTCTAATATTTTCTTACAACTTAATTTCCTAAACAATTCACTTAAATAATTAATTAAATATTCGGGGCGTTACAACTCTCCCCCACTTAGAATATTTTTGTCCTCGAAAATTTACATAAGCCTCAAGGATAAAATAAATAGATTGAATACATCAAGATTTCACCACATGAAAGAGGAATCGAAACATTGTCAAAGTCAGAGAAATTAAAAACGACTATCATGGGAAAGAACGAAGGTATCAACAAAAAAATAAGGCACAAAATTGCACACTTAACAAACCATAGTAAAATCAGTGAAAATAATAATAGCATAAAAACACCGTCCAGAATTAAAATCATTACACGTGATCGCGATTATAAATAAGACAATAATTACAGCGTGTAAACAAGTAAAATATTACTTATAGAGATCAAAATAGTTCCCACATTAGCAAGGGAGTAACACCTCTAAAAATCATTAGCTGAACAAATTCACAAAGCACTTCCTTTAGATCATCAATATAAAACTAAAATACACTATAGCAAAGATTTTATACAAAACTTAGTATCCACTGATTAAAATAAGTTCAGTGCCTATGGGAGCACCCAAAAAATAAAACTAAAACTAGTGTAAGAGAAATTAGTCAACAGTCAAGGGGAAAACTAGTATAACAACTCTAGCTCCTCGATAGAAAACAATTATAAGTCAAAGAAGGTAAAATTAAAATATTTGAGCAAAGATGTCATTACTTACAATGATCAAAACATTACTGCACATTATAGTGATGGAGTGACAGATTTAAAATCTCAAAATAGTAATTTCATGAAGCACCCGATTTAAAGTACCAATACAGCAATAAAAGCATGCTATAAAAACTAATTCAGTAGAAGTGTACCAGCATTCTTAATGTACATTTTCGTTCATGAAAATGGAAAACCAAGTAATGTAACACCAATCTTAAAGATATAACAACCAAAATTTAATCATAAAAATTCAGCAATTATGCACAATTAAAGTTCCTAGTTAGAGGCTATATAGCATAAAAGTCACGAAGTAGTTTGCAAGGATTCGGAGTTAGCAACATCTCACGTTGAGAAAAATTAAGCAAATAGGAAAGAAAAGAAAAAGAAATGAAGGTAGTAATAACACGAGATGGTAGTCCACTGCTAGCTACGACAATCAAAAATGAAAGTAACGAGAAAGTTGAAGTCATGCAAGAACAACCATTACGATGTACATGAGTCATACACCGCAAGATTTTTTTTTTTGTAGTAAATTAATCAAATTAAGTATACGTATACGTCAACAGAAATAGTTTTATTACCATGTACTTATTATAATCTGTGTTAAAACGATAGAAAAAAAATAAGTGAGATAATAATAACCCAAAAATACAACTCACAATCATTACGCGTTGTTGCAATTATAAAATAGGAGAAAACAATAGTTGTAGCATTTAAACAAGAAATTTATCACTCATAGTAGTCAAGACAATGAAGCACCTTAACATAAGTAGCAAGACTAGTCCACAAGGCACTTAGTATACAACATCAATATGAAATCAAGAACATGCTACAGTAAAAACTTCATACAATGTTAGTATTCATTTATTAAAATAAATTTAATACCAATATTAGTATCCAACCATAAAATTGTTTAGTAGAGGTTCACAAACAACCTTAGAAATTACTTTATTATTAGATTACAAAACCACATAAGACAAATCAAGAAGTAACAACCAAAATCATGTCATAAAACTCAAGTGTACAAGATCAAACTTCACGTAGCATGGAATTATGAATCAATTCACAAAGACCCAAAATTCGCAACACTGCATGTCAAGAACAATTAGGGACACAGCATAAAGAAAAATAAAACAACAAACATAAAACATAGTTGACATTTCAAAATCATTGTGTTTAATTGTACTCACAAGATAAAAGGAACCAATAATTGTAGCATTTAGCAAAGAATGACCACTTATAGCCATTAAGACATCATAGCACCTTAAAATAATTAGTGAAATAATTTCACAGAACACTTAGATTAGAGTCTCAACACAAGAAATAAAACATGTTATAGAAATTGAGTTTATACAAGACTAAACTTTAATTTAACCAAATTATAGAACTTAGACTATCTTAATAAAAGTTCACATAACAAGAAAGTCTCAAACAATAAAGCAATAGATACACATTGCACACAAGGAAGAGATAACAGACACACCATGAACAGACTATAGAATAGACAATGGTCTGTGAAAAATTCTCTTTAAGGAAAAAGAGTCGATCAATTAAAACAATTTAAGCAAATAAAAAACATATGTGAGTATTAAACAACAAAGTAACTTACTAGAAGCATACAAGCACACCAAGTACACATTTGAATCTTAGAACGCCAAATCACAGTGTAAATCATTGGGTTAGGATTCCCGCATCTTGCTTTCCAGCCATCATAACTTAATACTACAACACAAACAATGGTTAGAACTAAATGACAATACTAGATCGTCAAATGACACAACGACTCGACGACTTGGTCGGACAGACCAACCATTGCTCTGATACCACTAATGTAACACCCATTTCTACCCAGCGATTTAATAGTAAAAATCAGAGTTTCAAAAATTTCAACAATTAAACGGATGCTACATTTTTCCAACTAAAATCCACAAACGAGCATAATTAGGTCATTTATAGCATCAGATACATAGCACATAAAATAGGAGGAATCAATAAACAAAACAAGTTAACTTGCAATTTCAACGCAGCAGATTCAAACGGGTTTTTAACTCGAAATCAGACAATAGAATAACAAAATAAAGTAGTAATAAAGTGCGTCCACCCCCCCGAGTGCTACGTATCAGAGCGACGACACCGACTCGAACTAACGAAGGTACATGGCCTTCAGTCATGGTTACCTGCACGTTACCAACATAGGGGTAACATTCAAACAGAAGGGGTGAGATATCAAACCATATAATAAGAGGTATGAAAAACAATATATATGGAATCAGGACACCTAACTACATTACTTCACATCAATCAGGTAACCTCAATCATTAAGAGTCAACGACATAACCACTCAAGTATGCAATACGGTATGTAATGCGAAATGCGACTCAATACTATGCACATGCATGTGGTACCGTTTGGAGTAGAACTCCCGACTAAAAATCTGCCAATAAATAGAGGCATCAACGACTTAAATTTGCCAATCCAGGACGACATGTGAAACGAAGCTCCAGGGCCATCAACCCTCGAAAAAAATGCAAATGCCATGCGACGCGATGATAAATGCTCAACTATCAATAACAATGGTTACATAGCATCACGACAACAACGACAACGGGAAACCACATTTGGCCATACGCCTATGACATAGTATCCTTGCCAATAAATAGAGGCAATCCAACGACAAAAGGAAACAACATTGGCCATAGGCCTACAACAGGATATATTGCCAATGAATGGGGCAATTCGACTATGGCAACATTACCAATAATTATCAATTAGCCACTTCTAACAACTTTAACAACCAACAAATGTCAATTGGCCAATTTTAACAACCTTTCCCAAAAATTCAGGGCAGACACACATTGGCGCCCATGAGACAGCAGGAAATGGCGCCCTACTAGGCGCCCAGCAAGAAACAGGAACTGGCGCCCTACGCGCCCATCACATCAGGGAATGGCGCCCATGGCGCCCAGACACCAGGAAATGGCGCCCAGCAACAGAACGGGGCAGCCAACATAGTGCCCAGCAACACAGACACGGCGCCCATGGCGCCCAGCAACAGGACATGGCAGCCAACATAGCGCCCAGCAGCAACAGGACAGCCACACTTGGCGCCCTTGGCGCCCAAGGCGCCAGAACAGCAACAACAGCAACAGGGCAGCCATAACATTAGCGCCCTTGGCGCCCTTACGCCAAAACAACACAGCAAACAGCAACTGGGCAGCCACAACATTGGCGCCCTTGGCGCCCATGCGCCAGAACAACACAGCAAACAGCAACTGGGCAGCCACAACATTGGCGCCCTTGGCGTCCATGCGCCAGAACAACACAGCAAACAGCAACCGGGCAGCCACAACATTGGCGCCCTTGGCGCCCATGCGCCAGAACAACACAACAAACAACAACCGGGCAGCCACAACATTGGCGCCCTTGGCGCCCATGCGCCAGAAACAACACAGCAAAAGCAACAGGGCAGCCAGAACATTGGCGCCCTTGGCGCCCATGCGCCAGAAACCGCGACAGACATCAAAACGGCGCCCATGGCGCCCAGCGCACCAGCGCCCAGCAGCAACCTGCGAGCAACAAGATGGCGCCATGGAGGGCGCCCAGGACAGATTTTTGGATTCTCAAACATCAACAAACATATGCATACATCATCAATAGGTGACAAACCTCATCAATCGGATTCAACATCAATATTTAGAGTTCAATACCTACAACTAGGGTTTTCAAGAATCAACAATACCTAGGGTTCCTTAACCGTCCTACATAGAGCCCTTCATACACCCGATTATAGAGTTAGAACCCCACCCTTACCTTGGATTGAAGAATTCGAAGCTCTTCTTGGCCTTGCCCTAGCTCTCTTCGCCGCCCCTCCTTGCTCTTCTCTCTCAATTCTTATTTTTTTTCTTCTAAAGTGAGCAAAACCCTAAAATAATACCTTTTTATAATTATTTGGTCTTATGGGCTTTCTCATTCACTTATGCGATTTTGGCTTCATGGGCCTTCTTTACACCCCCTTATTTTTACTACTCCTAACACCAACAATTAGGCCCACATATGAGAATATATTCTTACTCTAATATTTTCTTACAACTTAATTTCCTAAACAATTCAATTAAATAATTAATTAAATATTCGGGGCGTTACACCACCCGGAAAGATCACTTCCCCCTTCCCTTTATTGATCAAATGCTTGAGAGAGTGGCAGGTCATGATTATTATTGTTGTTTGGATGGATATTCCGGTTATTTGCAAATACGAGTGGCTTCTGAAGATCAAGAAAAAACTACTTTTACTTGCCCATACGAAACATTTGCATATAAAATGATGCCATTCGGTTTATGTAATGCCCCTGCCACTTTCCAAAGATGCATGATGGCTATCTTCTCTGACTTGGTTGAAAAATGCATTGAGATATTGATGGATGATTTTACTGTCTTTGGATCCTCTTATGAGGATTGTTTACATAACTTGAATTCAGTGTTGTAGAGATGCAGGGATACTAATTTAGTGCTCAGATGGGACAAGTGCCAATTTATGGTACAAGATTGCATTATTCTAGGACATAAGGTGTCCACTAGAGGCATTGAAGTTGATCTTGCAAAGGTTGAGGTAATTACAAAGTTTCCCCCACCCAATTCTGTTAAGGGGGTCTGTAGTTTTCTAGGCCATGCTGGCTTCTATAGGAGGTTCGTTAAAGACTTCTCAAAAACTGCAAAGCCTATGACTGACCTCTTGGTTAAGGAGACTACCTTTGATTTTTCTGACACCTGTTGAAGGCTTTTAATTGTTTAAAGGAAAAATTAATCAGTGCCCCTGTTGTTGTTGCCCCCGATTGGTCACTTCCCTTTGAAATTATGTGTGATGCTAGCGATACTGCTGTGGGGGCTGTTTTGGGGCAAAGAAAGAATAAGGTATTCTATACCATTTACTACGCTAGTCGCACTCTTGATGATGCTCAAAGAAATTATACTACCACAAAGAAAGAGTTTCTAGCTGTAGTGTTTGCTTTTGACAAGTTTCGTCATTACCTTGTTCTTTCTAAAGTTATTGTTTACACTGACCATGCTGCCATTAGATATTTGCTTGGAAAACAGGATGCTAAACCCAGGTTAATCAGGTGGATTTTGTTGCTACAAGAGTTTGACTTGGAGCAGATTAGAGACAAGAAAGGCTCAGAAAACTTTGTAGCTGACCACCTCTCAAGGCTTGACCTTAGTGTGATGCAGGCCTCAAATGATGGGGAGATCAAGGAGGTTTTCCCTGATGAGAGACTTTTAGCTATTTCTACTGTTCCTTGGTTTGCAGACATTGTCAACTATTTGGTGGGTAAGCTTGTTCCCCCTGATTTTTCTTTTCAGCAAAAGAAGAAATTAATTTCTGATGCTAGACACTACTTGTGGGATGACCCTTACCTATTTAAAGTATGTGGAGACAAGGTTATTAGGCGTTGTGTGCCTATATGGATGAGGTAACTTCTATCCTTGAGCATTGTCATTCTAAAGAGGTAGGTGACCACTTTGGCCCAAATAGAACCGCATATAAAGTTTTACAATGTGGTTTTTATTGGCCTACTATATTTAAAGATGCTCATGAATTTGTGAAAGCTTGTGATAGTTGTCAAAGGAGTGGCAATATTTCTAGGCGTCAAGAGATGCCTTTAAACAACATTTTGGTTTGTGAGATATTTGATGTATGGGGTATTGACTTTATGGGGCCCATCCCTAAGTCTTTTTCTAATCAATATATTCTTGTTGCTATAGATTATGTGTCTAAGTGGGTGTAAGCTGTAGCCTTACCCACTAATGATGCTCGGGTGGTGGTGAAATTTTTAAAGAAAAACATTTTCTCCGGATTTGGCACTCCCCAAGTAATTATTAGTGATGGTGGCACCCATTTTTGCAATAAACAATTTGAAAATCTTTTGAGCAAATATGGTGTCACTCATAAGGTGACAACTCCCTACCATCCACAAACTAGTGGCCAGATTGAAATTTCAAACAGAGAGCTGAAAAGGATTTTAGAGAAGACAGTCAGTGCATCAAGAAAAGATTGGTCTTTGAAACTTGATGATGCACTATGGGCCTATAGAACTGCTTTTAAAACCCCCATTGGGATGTCTCCTTACCGTCTTATTTTTGGAAAATCATGTCATTTGCCTGTTGAATTAGAGCATAAAGCACTTTGGGCTTTAAAGTTTCTAAACTTTGATGCTCAGCTTACAGGTGAAAATAGGTTGCTGGAGCTCGATGAATTGGATGAGCTCCGTCTGGAAGCCTATGAGAATGCCAAGTTATATAAGGAGCGAACTAAAAAGTGGCATGACAAGCGCATCCAGCAGCGTGAATTCCATGTTGGTGAGAAAGTTTTAATTTATAACTCACGTTTGTGTCTCTTTCCAGGAAAATTGCGCTCAAGGTGGTATGGACCCTACACTGTTACTCAAGTTTTTCCCTATGGAGTTCTTGAGGTATCTCATGAAGATGGTACTAGTTTTAAAGTCAATGGTCAGCGTGTGAAGCAGTTTGAGGAAGGGCTACTCCAAGTGAGCTATGTCACTGCCCTCAAAGATTGACTCTAATACCGTTAGGCTCGGGATGTTAAACAAGCGCTTCGCAGGAGGCAACCTGTGTTTTATTTTCTCTCATTTCTGTTTTGTTTTGTTTTTAGGGATAAGCTCGGACTACAAGTTCTCTCAGGGAAGTCACTCTAACTCTCTCTCTCTCTCTCTCTCTCTCCCTCTCTCTCCCTCTCTCGTTTATTTCTTTTGGTTTCTATTTGATCATTTCGCATTGAGGACCATGCTTCATGCTAGTGTGGGGGAGGAGAGTTTATTTTGTTACTTGATCTCTATTAATGCACCTACCCACCATATATGTTGATAGCATTTTTTCTGGCTTGTTTTGAATGACTTATGCTTCAAGTTGAAAAAAAAATAGAGATTTTGCCTTTCAGGGATCCCATAATTAATTTACTTAACAGACTTGTGCTTAATTGTAACTGTGAGGTTGTCCTTAGGAAGCTGATAATTAGCATTTGTCCCTATTGAGTACTTTTTGCGAACTAGCTTCTAAATGTGAGATCTGAGCCTTCATAAGGGGATTGATACTAAATCATAAATTTTTACCCCTTCTCTTTGTATGAGTGTGTTTCCCAATTTGCTACATTCTAGAATTTGTCTTTTGACCATTTCAAGGCGAAAATTGATTTGCATCATGTAAAAAGATTTGGGGAATTTAGGTATTTTTCTGGCCTCAGAGTTGTTTGTTGAATTTATCCATTAGTTTCCCCCTTTGAGCCTATTTGTTTTATTTTTTCCTTGGTACCCAGATATAATTTTTTCTTTTTTTGTGGTAACCATTTGAAATTAAATTTGGAGCAACTACTGAAAGTTACAATTTTGTCCTGTATTTTAATTGTCTATCTCATTAGGACATAAAAACAAAATAAGAGTGGCTCATATGGTTACAAGTTTCTTTTCCTCCCGAGAGAAATATAGAAAATGTGTAATATCCCCTATTTTCACTATTTTAATTATTTGACATGAAATAATTATTAGTGATTTAATTAAATTGTTGGAAATAAAATGTTGTGAAAATAAATTGCTTGAGTGACTTATTATAAATATTGTGTGTGATTTATTACTAATTGGTCATGGTTAAGTTAATTAGGGCTGATGGGAGTATTTGGGTATGAAATGTTTAAGTGAGGGTCATTGTTGTCTTTTGCCTAGCCCATATTTAAACCCCTTCAGCTGGAACAAAATAGAGGAACCTTCATTTGTTTGAAAAACTGAAAACAGATATTGAGAGAGGAGAAAGGAGAGTGAAGCTCGAGAGAGAGAAGGGAAGAGAGTTTCCCAACAATTCCATGCATGTTCAATCCATCACCATCATCAGGATCAGTTCACCTCCCTCTTTCTAGTGATATAAATTTCGCAATCATCCCCTCCTCCAAGCCAAAATCACCATGAACGGCCATCAAAGCTTCACTTGGCCCAAATTCTGAAATCTGTCCTTGCATGTTCAATTAGAAAGCATTAGGACCAAGTACAACAGCTAAATCACGATTTGGAACTACCTTGGAGTCATTTCGGTTGTTGGGTTCAGAACTCATACATTGGGGAGCTGGGTTTTCGAAAAGGAGAGTTGTGGAGCGAATTGGGAAAAGTTCGTGAGTTGCCGTGTGACCGTGTTCTTGAGGCCTCGGTGTCGTTTGCTATTGTCATCGTGAAAGAGGTGAGTTCTATACTCACTAGGAAAATTATCATGTGTTCTGGTTGAGTCTCGCGTTTTAAAAGAAATTGGCGACAAGCCGCTTTGCGAAAACCCGTTTTAAATACCGAGTTATGTTGTTGTTTGATTGAGATCGTGTTTGATATTTATGGTTGTTATGATGAGTGATATATGGAGTGTTTGGCTGGATGATATTCTGTTATTAAAGGTTGATAAGTTAGGTTTCGATCGGGAAAAGATTTGGACACGAGACAGAGTCAAAAACAGCACGAAATGGCCATTTTACAGGACAGTGCATCAGGCACGGATCGTGTGCCCTGGCACACGGATCGTGTGCCCTGGCACACGGATCGTGTGCCCTGGCACACGGATCGTGCGGATTCTTCTGATGCTTTCTGTAAAAGTTCCATTTCGCGCACGGATCGTGCGCCATTAAGCACGGGTCGTGCGTATCTGTCTGACCCAGATTTTTAAAGGTGTCCAAACGCTTCCTAATTGATTCCAAACCTATCCTAATCCCTTCCCAATGTTATGAAATGATAAAATAACCGTAATTCGTTGGAATTGCTTAAGTTTAATGATAACAACCTCATGTCATGATTGAATGATTATTGACGGCCCAATGCGGGTATACGGAACGTGTTATGGATTTGATTGTCATGCTATGATTGTGATTGATATATTGTGCTGGACTGATTGGATTATTATCAGGACAAGTTAGAAGAGTAAATCCTAGTAAGCCGTGTGAGATCACCTAATAATAAGATCATGTTAGTACAAGACTAAGTTAAGTACAAGTTCACTGTTAAGCATAAGCTCATTGGTTATTGTTCATCGTTCACTGTTCACTGCTCATTGTTCATGGTATATATTATATACATCATTGCTGGGGTGACGACCCTGTTCATGGATTAGCGTACTAGTGGGAGAGGAAGTCATGAGCCTTATCCCCTAGGCCTGTTACATTGTTGTCCCTAAGGTAGTAGAAATGGCCAGGGACTGGGTTTGCCGGAATCTTTAAAATAAGACCCGGTGATATGCTAAGAATCATTGTCATGGTGTGTGCCTTGTGTGTCGCTTAGAAGGGCCACGAGTACACGTATGTTCCCCGTAGTCGACTTAAGGGCTACGATTCATGAAATCAAGCATAATTGAACCGAGAGAGTTAGTAAGGGGTCTCGATAGAACTCACTGAGACAAGTTGTCTCACCCAATCCATTGTTGTTGTTTTTCAGTTAAGCAGGGAAAGTTGAAGACCGTGAGGCACGGCTATGGAGACGCTTGAAGAATTGCTGACGACATTCCTTTTGTCATGTTATGTATCTTTGTATTTCAGTTTCCTTTGTATCTCTGTATATTTGTATTCGGTACCTTAGATATACGATTGTACGACTTATGTCATGAAGTTGTAAATCGCTTCCGCAGACTTTCGGTTTTGAGTATTGAACACTAGTTTGAGTTATGTGAGGACCGACTTTGATTATATTATGTTCAGATATGTAAGTGCGTTTGATGAGTTTCATCGAAGTGTAGAATGTGTTCAATATTTTAAAAGGAAAGTCACTCTGATGTATGCCAGTAGTGCATTTCGGTAGTTTCTACAAGTTAGAAATTATCGGGGTGTTACAATTGGTATCAGAGCAGTTCGACCTAGTCGGGCTTAGAATCATGAGTCTCTTAAGTCCTCTAAGTGTGATTCCTCTTTATATGCTATTAGACGTTTAGCCTGATCAACTAAACACTTTGTGCATATTTTGCAGAATCATGGCTGGTGGAAGTAGGAGAAGCGTCCCCGTTGACCCGAATACCGAATGGATGCAGAATGTGATCGAGAGACAACAGAAGATGATGGAAGATATGTTGCTAATGCAGCAGAATACTCAAGCTCAGCCTCAGCAAGTTCCTGAGCCTCAAGTTGACCCAAGGAGGGTTTTCTCTGAATTTCTGAAAATGAAGCCGTCCGAGTTCCGAGGAGGACCAGATGTCATGGAAGCCCAGCATTGGATGGATGACATAGAGAAGATTTTCGTGGCTATGCAAGTCCCTGATGAGGACAAGCTGAGATTGGCGGCACATATGCTTAAGGGAGAAGCTAACAACTGGTGGACTAACGCCAAAGCCATGATGGCAACTATGGGTACTCCCCAGACTTGGGAACACTTCAGGCAAGTATTTTTGGAGCAGTTCTTTCCAACAGCCATGAGGTTCGACAAGGAGAATGAGTTTCTGACTCTCACTCAAGGAAATTCAACTGTGGGTCAGTACGCGGCTAAGTTTGAGGAGTTATATCAATTCTTCGGTTTGGCCGGGTATGCCCCCAATGACAAGTGGAAAACCGAAAGGTTCAAGTATGGATTAAGGGAGGACATTGCTCAGAGTCTAAGTTCTTTTGCATATACCAATTATGCGGCCATGGTTCAGCAAGCTCATATAGCTGAAAGTGATTTGAAGAGGTTGTATGCTAGTAGAAAGGTATCCAATCAGAATAAGAGGAAGGAGGTCGAATGGGCAGACCGGGACGATGAGTCAAGGGGTAACTTCGGCAAGGATAAGCAAGTGCGGACATCCGAGTTCTCAAAGTCTGAAAATTGTTCAAAGTGTGGAAAACCTCATAGGGGAGAATGTCGCATGGGCTCGGATCACTGTTTCTTTTGCAAGGAGGAAGGACACTACTCTAGGGATTGTCCCGTGAAGAAGAGGAATAGAGAGGGGACGGCTACTCCGAGAGTATTTGTGTTGGACGCTCAGAAAGGGAAAGCCGACGATGATTCGACGAAAGGTATATTGTGTGCTAAATTAATTGATTAGGTCCAATTTTGAGGACAAAATTTTTAAAAAAGTTGGGGTGATTGTAATATCCCCTATTTTCACTATTTTAATTATTTGACATGAAATAATTATTAGTGATTTAATTAAATTGTTGGAAATAAAATGTTGTGAAAATAAATTGCTTGAGTGACTTATTATAAATATTGTGTGTGATTTATTAGTAATTGGTCATGGTTAAGTTAATTAGGGCTGATGGGAGTATTTGGGTATGAAATGTTTAAGTGAGGGTCATTGTTGTCTTTTTCCTAGCCCATACTTAAACCCCTTCAGCTGGAACAAAATAGAGGAACCTTCATTTGTTTGAAAAACTGAAAACAGATATTGAGAGAGGAGAAAGGAGAGTGAAGCTCGAGAGAGAGAAGGGAAGAGAGTTTCCCAACAATTCCATGCATGTTCAATCCATCACCATCATCAGGATCAGTTCACCTCCCTCTTTCTAGTGATATAAATTTCGCAATCATCCCCTCCTCCAAGCCAAAATCACCATGAACGACCATCAAAGCTTCACTTGGCCCAAATTCTGAAATCTGTCCTTGCATGTTCAATTAGAAAGCATTAGGACCAAGTACAACAGCTAAATCACGATTTGGAACTACCTTGGAGTCATTTCGGTTGTTGGGTTCAGAACTCATACATTGGGGAGCTGGGTTTTCGAAAAGGAGAGTTGTGGAGCGAATTGGGAAAAGTTCGTGAGTTGCCGTGTGATCGTGTTCTTGAGGCCTCGGTGTCGTTTGCTTTGTCATCGTGAAAGAGGTGAGTTCTATACTCACTAGGAAAATTATCATGTGTTCTGGTTGAGTCTCGCGTTTTAAAAGAAATTGGCGACAAGCCGCTTTGCGAAAACCCGTTTTAAATACCGAGTTATGTTGTTGTTTGATTGAGATCGTGTTTGATATTTATGGTTGTTATGATGAGTAATATATGGAGTGTTTGGCTGGATGATATTCTGTTATTAAAGGTTGATAAGTTAGGTTTCAATCGGGAAAAGATTTGGACACGTGACAGAGTCAAAAACAGCACGAAATGGCCATTTTACAGGACAGTGCATCAGGCACGGATCGTGTGCCCTGGCACACGGATCGTGCGGATCCTTCTGATGCTTTCTGTAAAATTTCCATTTCGCGCACGGATCGTGCGCCATTAAGCACGGGTCGTGCGTATCTGTCTGACCCAGATTTTTAAAGGTGTCCAAACGCTTCCTAATTGATTCCAAACCTATCCTAATCCCTTCCCAATGTTATGAAATGATAAAATAACCGTAATTCGTTGGAATTGCTTAAGTTTAATGATAACAACCTCATGTCATGATTGAATGATTATTGACGGCCCAATGCGGGTATACGGAACGTGTTATGGATTTGATTGTCATGCTATGATTGTGATTGATATATTGTGCTGGACTGATTGGATTATTATCAGGACAAGTTAGAAGAGTAAATCCTAGTAAGCCGTGTGCGATCACCTAATAATAAGATCATGTTAGTACAAGACTAAGTTAAGTACAAGTTCACTGTTAAGCATAAGCTCATTGGTTATTGTTCATCGTTCACTGTTCACTGCTCATTGTTCATGGTATATATTATATACATCATTGCTGGGGTGACGACCCTGTTCATGGATTAGCGTACTAGTGGGAGAGGAAGTCATGAGCCTTATCCCCTAGGCCCGTTACATTGTTGTCCCTAAGGTAGTAGAAATGGCCAGGGACTGGGTTTGCCGGAATCTTTAAAATAAGACCCGGTGATATGCTAAGAATCATTGTCATGGTGTGTGCCTTGTGTGTCGCTTAGAAGGGCCACGAGTACACGTTGTATGTTCCCCGTAGTCGACTTAAGGGCTACGATTCATGAAATCAAGCATAATTGAACCGAGAGAGTTAGTAAGGGGTCTCGATAGAACACAAGTTCTCTCACCCAATCCATTGTTGTTGTTTTTCAGTTAAGCAGGGAAAGTTGAAGACCGTGAGGCACGGCTATGGAGACGCTTGAAGAATTGCTGACGACATTCCTTTTGTCATGTTATGTATCTTTGTATTTCAGTTTCCTTTGTATCTCTGTATATTTGTATTCGGTACCTTAGATATACGATTGTACGACTTATGTCATGAAGTTGTAAATCGCTTCCGCAGACTTTCGGTTTTGAGTATTGAACACTAGTTTGAGTTATGTGAGGACCGACTTTGATTATATTATGTTCAGATATGTAAGTGCGTTTGATGAGTTTCATCGAAGTGTAGAATGTGTTCAATATTTTAAAAGGAAAGTCACTCTGATGTATGCCAGTAGTGCATTTCAGTAGTTTCTACAAGTTAGAAATTATCGGGGTGTTACAAAATGAAATGAAAAAAAAGAAGAAAGAAAGCAAGAAGGAGGAAAAGGCACATCAAAAGAATGAAAGAGCGAAAGGGCATATAAAAAAAAAGAGTCTACTCAAGAGCAAAAAGCAAATCCAAAAGAGTCGACTCAATAGAAAACAATTGAAGAATGGAAGTGACATTAATGTGGAGTTTGGACAAAATTTGTAAAATAGATAGGAGCTTCATCTTTGGTTTCAAAGGTTACTATTTATTTCTTTTGTTAGCCCCCCTTGCTTCCTATTTCCTCTTTCCTTCTAGATGTTTTTATCCCTAAGGAGGGTTTTGCATCAGAAGGTTTTAACGAGGCTCCTTTCCTTTTGTTTAAAAAAAAAAAATTCCTACCCTGCATGAATTCACCCTGGCCCCATTACAACCCATGAAACCCCATCTTTTGCATGCATGTGAACTTTTTAGTGGGGATTTGGTCAAATTACAAGCTTATGGTAATGTGCATTTTGTGGAAACTTGAGTGTGTATTTCCCTAGTCCCTAAACACTTAGAGAGATTGTGAGCGAGTGCCTTTGTTCACAAAAATGTATTCCTCAGGGACATGAGCCTCTAATTGGGCAACCTTTTGGCACCTCATATGTGTTATATTGTCTATTGTCTGTCATTGTGTTTCAAATTTTGGGTTTCTTATTTGGCTGTCTCTATTACTTGTTTGAACATTTTATTGAGCCAGGAAATTTGCTTGAGGACAAGCAAAGGTTAAGTGTGGGGGAGTTGATAAACTCCAATTTTGTGCATTTTTTAGGGATATTTGTGAGTCATTTTTAGTGCAATTATTAGTGATAATATAAATTAGTGACTTGATCTCTCTTTATTTTGTAGAAAGGAAGAAAATATGGAAAAGATGAATTGTCCATTTTAAAGCCACTTTATAATATATATGGGTTGATTAAAGAGCAAGGCAATAAAAAAAATTAAAGGACTAAGCCTATGAATTTAGCAAAGTCCACATGGCCCATTGGTGTGGAAGTGATCCAGCACATGAATTAAATGGAGATATAATACTACCCTAGCTTGGGGAGAAAGGAAGCAAGGCAGCAATAGAATTAATAAAAGAAGGAGACGCAGAACAGAAGAATTAGAAAAGGAAGAACAGTGTCGTACACTAGACAACACAAGAGTAGCCGCACAACAACAAAGAGACATTTGATAATTAAAAGAAGAAAGAGCCGCAACAGTAATAGGCACACACGAGAAAAGACGTGGTTGACGGCAACAGTAGCACCGGCAAGGAGAAATGAGAGTTTTGGGTACCGTTCTTGACACTGTGAGAGAGCTCTGGAGCAGAAAAAGGAGACTAAATTCTCAAGATCAGAAATTTCTCTATTCCGGGTTATTTTTATCTCTGTAATTTATGACTTCTAATTTTATTTCATTGTTCTTGATTAGTATGGATAGCTAAATCCTCTTCTAGGGTCTAGGTGGATCTTGCTTGATTAGAGACCTTTTTATGTTTTAATTCATACTTTGAATTCCTAATTTTTATTCCAATTAATATTATCCTATTGCTTTATCACATAATTAGGATTGACAACACTTTGCATGTTCATAATCAATTAGTTAATCAGCGACCGTACTGCAATTAGTTGGTGGACCTATAGGATAATTGAGACTATAATTAATGAATGACCAAACTTTAATTTAGTCTTCCAATCATTCAACCTTTTTGTACCTTATTCTTTCCTTAAATTTAAATTCTACTGTGACCAAACTAGGGTTAATTTAGGGAAAAGAATATTAATCGCGAATGACCAAACGGGTTAATAGCTTTAGTAAAGGGATTGGTAATTGAACAAAATAAGGGGATTCTGGTAGAATTAGACATAGAGGAATCAAAACTTGCAAGTGAAACCGTGACCCTAGGCATCTCTCCATTGGTTAAACTTTACATTTTAATTCTTGCTATTTATTTCTTTTTATTTTAGTTTATATAACAACCAAACATTCGTTAGTCTAATTAATAATTAATCTTAAGTAGTTTGGTACTTGTTAATTAATCCCCGTGGAGACGATATCTTTTATACTACTTCTGCGATAGAGTACACTTGCTCTAAGTGTGTTTTTGACGCAACACTTGCCTCCGAGTTGGAGGACTCAGTCAGCGAATGCTCAGTCTGTGGAGTTCGGATCTCTCTCTGATGGAGGAAGGTAACCTCTGCTCCGAAGCTGAATATTTGTGGTTGAAGGTGAATTATAGGACAAGTCCGATAAATTAACAGCTTGCTTAGAATTCCTTTCAGAAGCTCGCGAGGACACTGAAAGATTTGAGAAGGAGAAGAAGGAGCTCCAGACTCGCTTGGACCGCCTGGCCGAGGTCGACGTTGAGGCCATAAGAGAGAAAATATCGGAGCTAGGGAAGATGATCAAACCTGCCGAAAGGGTTCCGAAACTAAAAGAGGAGATAGAGGCAGCTGAGGCTGTGGCTCCTAGTTTGGGAGCGGGAGTGTTACGCCTGGAGGCGGAGCTGGCCGCTGCTGAAGAAGAGAAGAATAGGATTAAAGAGAAGCGAGATAAGGCTCTTCTTTTTAACCAAAAGTCTGATGGGGAAGCTCTGGTCCAGGTTGCGGTGTTGCATCCCGGGCTTGATGTTTCTTTGGTTCATCCTTGCCAAATGGCTTCTGCAGGGAATATTGTGCGGCCTCAAGTGTTCGAGGAGGGAGCGGGCGAGTCCGAGGTCATCTATGGTCCAAAGCCTTAGCCCGGTTGGTGCACTTGGGGTCGTATCAATGGCCCCGGTTGTACCCGGGGTCGCATTTTGTTTGTAATGTACATTGATCGCACCGTCCTTTCCAGCATGTATCTAAATTATCGTCTTTCAACATGTTCGTATGTTTTGACTTCTGCATTCGAATTGTGCCTTTGTTTTTTGTACTCGCTGTTTACGAATCTCGGGTTCACGGAGCTTGACGCTAAGGCTTTGGTCCCGAGGGACCGAGTTGAGCCAACAAGCCATAGTCCTTTGATGGGCCTGACCTTGTGGCAGGCCACCATGGTCTTTTCCTCATCGTAGAGGTTGGCGGGCCAAGATAGGCTCGACCTCGTGGTAAAGGTCAGTGCGCCACGATAGGCTCGACCTCGTGGTAGAGGTCAGTGAGCCACGATAGGCTCGACCTCGTGGTAGAGGTCAGTGAGCTAAGATAGGCTCGACCTCGTGGTAGAGGCCCGTCGGCGTCGTGTCGGAACGATCCTGTGAGAAGGATGTAATTCCAAGTCCGTGAGGTCAGCTAGGACTTGAGGTGATCCGTTTCGCCAAGTGCGGAGCTCTGAAGTGAGCACAGGTTGGGTGCAGGGGCTCGGTTTTGACCCAGATTAGTGTTGAGCAGATAAATACCTGAAAAAGCAATCACTTTTTTGATGGGGACCGAGGTCTAGCATGAGTACAATCATTATTAGATGTGGGACTCGGAGTCCGGAGTTATGCGAAAATCTTTAAAGAAAAGTAATTAAGTTCTTAAGCAAAGACATTAGAGCAACAAATCATTGCAAGAAGAAACAAGACATCCAGTGGAAATGGTGATGGAATGAGCAGTTCTTGATGCCTGATGTAACGCCCAAATAATTTAATTATTTATTTAATTAAATTATTTAGGTATTTTATTAGTATAGTTATATTTAATAATTAATAAAATGATGTTTTATTCAAATTAGGGAGTGGTGCCTAGTAATTAGCTGATTAGTGGACGGGGGCCCGTGATCCACGAGCCCAAGGCTTAGGCGCATGAAGGGGAGTGTAGGCTAGGGTTTAGTCATTCGCATTTTTTGGAGAGAAAGAAAGAAAGAACTTGCGAAGAGAGGAGAGGAGAAAGGGGACGGCGCGCACAACGAGAAAGGAGAGAAGTCTTGTTGCGGTGGTTCTTTGGAGCTTACGTACAAGGAGATCTCACGTTCGGCAAACCTAAGGTAAGGGTGGGTTCTATCCTTATAATGGGGTATATGATGGGGTTACGTGGGAGATAGGACCTATGTTGTTCCTTTAATCTTATTCGGTGTTGATTGATGATGTTAGAACATATTCATGATGTTTGAAATTGGTGCTTGATGATTGGTCATGGTGAAATTTGGTGTTTGGTGTTTGGCGCAATTTTGGTGTTGTCTTAGTTGCTGAAAAAGGCGCCCTGTTGCTGGGCGCCATGTCCTGCGTGGCTGTGTTGTGTTTGTTCCCTGCTGGAGGCGCCCTGTTGCTGGGCGCCAAGCCAGTGCCGCCTCTGTTGCTGATTTTGGCGCCCTGGGCGCCCAGTCATGTTGTCTGGTTGTTGATGTTGCTGGAAGTGGCGCCCTAGGCGCCCAGTGATGCTGTCCCGGTTGCTGGAGTTGGCGCCCTAGGCGCCCAGTAGCGTCTCGGCGTTGTTCCTATTGCTGAAACTGGCGCCCTAGGCGCCCTGTGTTGTTGCTGTGTCAGGCGCCCTGTTGCTAGGCGCCAAGTCTGCTGTTGCTGTTCTTCTGAAAATTGGTGTTGCTGCCACAATGAACAATTGTTGCTGTTTTTCTGAAAATTGGTGTTGCTGCCACAATGAACAATTGTTGTTGTTTTCTGAACATAAGGTTGCTGTCACAGTGAGTGAAATGTTGCTGTTTTCCACAAACAATGTTGCTATTTTTCCCCAAATAATGTTGATGTCACAGCGAGTAAAATGTTGCTGTTTTCTAAATAAATGTTGCTGTCACAGTGAGTAAAATGTTGCTCTTTTTCTAAATAAATGTTGCTGTCACCGTAACACAATTGTTGCTGTTTTCTAAACAAATGTTGCTGTTTTTCCTAAAAGAATTGATGTTGCTGTCACTGTTTCCATGTTGCTGTTTTGCCAAAAAAATCACTGTTGCTGTCAATGTTTTTAAGTGCTGTTTTAAAAGCTATTGTCGCTGTTGCTGTAAATTGGTATTTGTTCCTGGTGTTGTCAATTGTCGATGTCTCGGTGTTGTAAAATTGTCATTGTCATAGATGTTGTAAATCTATTGGTGTCCTTGGTGTACTGTCCTATAGGTGTAGGTGTATTGGTGATGATTGGTGATTATTGGTGATGATATATCAGGTGATGGTATAACAGGTGATGTGCCTATTTTTATGGGCTAAGGTGACAGGTGATGGGTCTATGACCATTTATTAATATTGGTGTTGTTGTGTGTCACATAGATGACCATTGTTGTTAATTGTCTGGTGCATTGTTCATGGTGTCGCATATATTGCATATGCATTATTTTGGTGATAAAGGCTACGGCCGTTGGAGCTATAGGTGATGATGGTGATGCTCATATAGGTGTTGTTGCCCGTATTGGCAAATTTATTGGTGATGATTGGTACCACATGCATATACCCGTTGGTGTGGGTTACATTTCATTCATTTACTCATGATATTGGTGATGATACTTGGTGATTGTAAATTGGTGTTGTTGTGAAGTGGTAAATATAGCTGTCGTAACTCTAGCATATTGCCTATCATATATGCTATTATAATGTTAGATATCTCACCCCTTCTGTTTGAATGTTACCCCTATGTTGGTAACGTGCAGGTGATTGTGAGTGAAGGCAAGTCTTCCTTCGCTATTTGAGTCGGTCGTCGCTCTGATACGTAGCACTCGGGGGGATGAACGCTAGTTTTATTAATTATCATTATTACTTGGTTGTTGAAGTTTTATGGTGATGTTACAACTGTTCGTTTGAACTTTATTTTTTTATTCCGCTGCTTGATGATGTTATGACGTGCTCGGCGTCGCACTGTTTTAAATGGTGAAACCTTGTTATTGGCGTATGATGTTTAACGGTGTAAGTGTAGCATTCCTTGTGGGTGTATTGAAAACGTTTTGAAAACTCTGATTTTTGTCAAAAATTTTCCGGGTAGAAAAGGGGTGTTACATTAGTGGTATTAGAGCAGTTTCGATCTGTCCGGCCAAGTTGTCGAGTTAGTGTGTCATTGACGATCAAGTATTGTCAATTGGTTCTAACTATTGTTTAGGATTGTAGTGATTAGTTGAAATGGCTGGAAGGAACGATGCTGCTATTGCTGCTGCGTTGGCTGCTATGGCTCAGGCCGTGGAGGGTTAACAGAATGCTGGTGAGAATGCTGGGTCTCGGAGTTTGGCTACCTTTCAGAGAGAAAATCCGCCTACCTTCAAGGGCAAGTATGATCCCGATGGGGCTTTAGCTTGGTTAAAAGAGATGGAGAGGATCTTTCGTGTGATGGACTGCACTCCGGCACAGAAGGTCCGTTATGGTACGCATATGCTGGCAAAGGAAGCCGACGACTGGTGGTTAGAGGCTAGGCAGAGGTTGGAGACTGCAAATGAAGAGATCACTTGGGCTGTGTTCCGCAGGGAGTTTATGAGAAAGTATTATCCGGAGGATGTCCGAGGTAAGAAAGAGATTGAGTTCCTGGAGCTGAAACAAGGGAATATGTCTGTGACTGAGTATGCTGCTAAGTTCGTGGAATTGGCTAAATTTTATCCGCATTACAGTGAGGCTACAGCTGAGTTTTCCAAGGGCATTAAGTTTGAGAATGGGCTTCGCCTGAGATTAAGAAGGCGATTGGTTATCAGAAGATCCGTGTTTTCTCCGACTTGATTGATAGTTGCAGAATTTCTGAGGAAGACAACAATGCTCACTACAAGATTATGAATGAGAAGAGGAGCAAATTTCAGAGTCGCGGTAAACCGTATGATGTTCCTGCTGGTAAGGGTAAACAGAAAGCTGCTGTTGGCAAGAAGACTAGTGGGGGAGATGCTCCTGCTAGCATTGTTTGTTACAAATGTGGCAAAGCTGGTCACAAGAGTAACGTGTGCAAAGCTGAAGTGAAGAAGTGTTACCGTTGCGGTAAGGAGGGTCATGTGGTGGCTGAGTGTGAGCATAAGGAGGTGGTCTGCTACAACTGTGGTGAATGAGGGCACATTAGTACTCAATGTCGGAAGCCGAAGAAAGAAAGGTCCAGTGGAAAAGTGTTCGCTTTGGCAGGTGAAGAGCCTACTGAAGATGATGGACTTATTAGAGGTACGTTCTTCATTAATGGTACTCCTTTAAAGTCTATTGTTTCTAAGTTAGCACTTCCGTTAACTCAGTTAACCTGCAAAGGAAAGGCTTTTGTTTGGGATGCCCGTTGTGAAGAAAGTTTCATGGAATTGAAGAAGAGATTGACAACGTCTCCTGTCTCGACGTTGCCCAATCCGGAAGGGTCGTTTGTGGTGTATTGTGATGCTTCAAAAATGGGTTTAGGTGGTGTGCTTATGCAAGATGGGAAGGTTATCGCGTATGCGTCGAGGCAGTTAAGAGTTCATGAGAAGAATTATCCTACGCATGACTTAGAATTAGCTGCAGTGGTCTTTGTGCTGAAGGTTTGGAGGCACTATCTCTATGGTTCCAGATTTGAGGTGTTTAGTGACCATAAGAGCTTGAAGTATTTGTTCGACCAGAAGGAGTTGAATATGAGGCAGCGGCGATGGCTGGAGTTGTTGAAAGACTATGATTTCGGTTTGAACTATCACCCAGGCAAAACTAATGTCGTGGCTGATGCTTTGAGCCGGAAGACTTTGCATATGTCGGCGATGATGGTTAAGGAGTTAGAGCTGATTGAGGATTTCAGAGATATGAGTCTGGTTTGTGAAGTGACACCTCAGAGTGTTAAGTTAGGGATGTTAAAGATTGATAATGAGTTCCTGAACAGCATCCGAGGAACCCAGAAATCAGATGTTAAGCTGGTAGACTTGATGGTTGAGAGTGATCAATCGAAGAATGAGGATTTCAGATTGGATTCCCAAGATGTGTTGAGGTTCCGCGGTAGAATTTGTATTCCTGATGATGCAGACATGAAGAGAGCCATTCTTGAAGAGAGTCACAGAAGTAAGTTAAGTATTCATTCGGGAGCTACAAAGATGTATCAAGACCTGAGGAAGTTGTTTTGGTGGCCTGGTATGAAGTGGAATGTGGCGCAGTTTGTTTATGCATGTTTGACTTGCCAGAAGTCAAAGGTCGAGCATCAGAAGCCTGCTGGGTTGATGCAACCGTTAGAAATTCCAGAGTGGAAATGGGATAGCATCTCGATGGACTTTGTGACGGGATTGCCTAATACTACGAAAGGGTATGATGCAATTTGGGTGATTGTTGACAGGTTAACGAAATCGTCCCATTTTGTTCCTACCAGCGTCACGTATCCGGTGTCGAAGTTGGCAGAGATTTATATCCTGGAGATTGTGAAGCTTCATGGAGTTCCTATGAGTATTGTTTCGGATAGAGATCCGAGGTTCACCTCATATTTCTGGAAGAGTTTGCAAGAGAAGTTGGGATCTAAGTTGAGGTTGAGTTCGGCATATCATCCTCAGACAGATGGTCGGTCAGAGAGGACAATTCAGTCATTAGAAGATTTGTTGAGGGCTTGTGTTTTGGAACAAGGAGGGTCGTGGGATTCCTACCTTCCACTGATAGAGTTCACGTATAACAATAGTTACCATTCTAGTATTGGGATGGTACCTTTTGAAGCATTATATGGTCGAAAGTGTAGAACCCCGCTGTGTTGGTATGAGTCTGGAGAGAGCGTGGTGCTTGGACCGGAGATTGTTCGAGAGACAACTGAAAAGGTGAAGTTGATTCGTGAGAAGATGAAGGCTTCGCAGAGTCGACAGAAGAGTTATCACGACAAGCGGAGGAAAGATTTAGAGTTTTAGGCGGGTGTGTAACGCCCCAAAATAATTTAATTATTTATTTAATTAAGTTATTTAAGGCTTACAATATTTATTTAATTTAATTAAATAATTCAAGGTTTAATTTATTTATTTTATTTTAATTATTAGGAGGTGTTGTCTCGAATTAGATGGTGCACGGGGCCCATGACCCACAAGTGAGCCCATGACCCATTGGATAGTCATAGGAATTCGACTCACTAGGGGTCTTGTGACTTAGTTGCATTTTTGACTCAAGTGTGAAAAGAAAGAAAAGAAACGTAAAAAGAGAGAGTGAGAAGAGGAGAAGTTGCGAAGTGAAGAGGAGAAGAAGAGAAAGGGGCGAATCACTCAAGGAGGAGGAAGAGCTTGTTGGTGTCTTGCATTTTCCTTGGAGCTTTGCTAGCAATTTCGACTTCTAAGAGGTTAGGGGGTCCTCTTTTTGTTTTTAATACCTTATGCGAATTAGTGATGCCTAGGGTTAGGGTTCTAAGATAATTTCTATGAATGAATTGTTGTGTTGATGATTAAATTATAGTGTTGTGATACTTGATTTTGAATTGCCTATGTTGAAAATCGTATAATTGGTGAATTGAATTTGTTGCTAAGTGAATCGTATGTCACATGTTTGAGAATATGATTTGTTGGTGTTTGTTTGGTGAGAATTGAGGTTCATGGTGATAATTAAATTATATATGTATGATTGGGTGTTTGATGGATTTAATTTGGTGTTTGAATTAGAAAAATTCTGGTTTTTGGAGTTCCTAGGTGCCTTGGGCGCTATGTGCCTTGCTACTGTTTCTGTGTCTAGACATGGGCACCAGGCGCCCAGCCACTGTGCCCTGCGCCAGTTTTTCCTTGTGCTGTGTCCCTGTGTGGCCAGATTTTGGCGCTATGCGCCTTGTGTCATGGGCGCCAAGGGCCCCAATGTTCTGGTGATTGTTTTGCAAAATTTGGTTTCTGGTTTTCATATTCAAGTAAAATAGCTCGTGCAAAATGATTTTGGTCACCAAAATAGTTGGGTTGCGTGTTTTCACTAGGCGCCTAGTCCATGGGTGCCAAAGAGGCGTGTCACTTTTTGCCAAAATTTTTGTTGGGTTCTCATATTCTGAGTATTTGGCTCGTACAAAATCAATTTCGAAGTAAAATGAGTTTTCTTGCGTGTTGGCCTTAGGTGCCTTGTGCCTGGGCGCTGTGTTCCCCTGCGCCAGTTTTGCTAGGCGCTCTGCGCCAGTTTCCTGCGCCAATGTCTGGGCGCTAGGCGCCCTGCGCCAGTTTTGCTAGGCGCCCTGCGCCAGTTTTGCTAGGCGCTCTGCGCCAGTTTCCTGCGCCAATGTCTGGGCGCTAGGCGCCCTGCGCCAGTTTTGCTAGGCGCTCTGCGCCAGTTTTCCTGCGCCAGTGTCAAGGCGCCAGGCGCCCTGCGCCAGTTTTGCTGGGCGCCAGTTTTTCAGAATGTCTAAGTATTTTTCCGATTTTGTTTTAATCATAACTTTTGACTCGGTTATCCAAATTTAACGGTTCAAAATGCGTTTCGAAGCTAATTTCGATGTCTATCCAAATGTTCCAGTTTTATGCAAAAATGATTTATTTTACTGCTATTTCTGGGCTGAAGTGTTCAAGTGTCCAAATGGCAATTTTTATCCACTTTCCCTATGTCGAGTCAAATCATAAATTGGCCTAATTTAATTTGGTGTTGGTGTGAGTGGTGGGTTGAATTGGTGAGTGTATTATGGTGTGATTGGTGAGCAGAGGCTTCGGCCTAATTTTAATTGGTGAGCTGATTAATACAATGGTGAGAATATAAATAAAATGGTGAGCTGAATTAAATGGTGAATTGATTGAATTGTGGTGTGTTGTGATGCATTTCCATAGCATCTCATGAAACATGTGCATTATTGGTGAGCAGAGGCTTCGGCCTAGTTTTATTTGGTGAGCAGAGGCTTCGGCCTAGTTTTATTTGGTGAGCAGAGGCTACGGCCTATTTGTATTTGGTGACGGATCCGACATGCATGTGCCCGTGGAGTTTGGGTTGCATTTCATTGCATAACCATACCTTTTGAATTGTTGATTGGTGATTGTAATTGTGATGTGGTTATTGCCTTTATTGTGTATCGGTTTGTCTGGTTCCCTTTTTCCTATGCAGTGCTTAATTCCATATGTTATTAATTATGAAAAGAGACTCACCCTACTGCTTTTATGTTGCTTCTTATGTCGGCAACGTGCAGGTGATATCGAGTGAAGGTTATCCTTATGCCTTCGTCTGGTAGGAAGTGTCATGCTCTGATACGTAGCACCAGGGGGGTGTCCTATGATTATGCGTTATTTTCCCTTTTACTGTTAGATTGTTATTGGTGATGTATTGGTTTTATTTTTGAACTTATTATTATTCCGCTGCTGGTAGTAACTGAATTTAGATGATGTGAACTAAACGTTTTTTTTATGGTGCTATGTATCTTGTGGTTTTAACCGAACTATGAAAAGTGAAGTGGTTGATTTAAAGGAGTAAGTGTAGCACTCGCTTAAATTGTTTTCAAAAAAAAAAGAAACTCTGATTTTATTAAATAGTAAGGTTATTAGAAAAGGGGTGTTACATTAGTGGTATCAGAGCAGTTCGGTCTGTCCGGCCAAGTCGTCCTGTCATAGTGTCTTATGACAAATAGAATTGTTAGATTAGTTCTAAATTTCTATTTGTGCTGCAGTGATAGTTTGAAATGGCTGGGAGGAACGACGCTGCTCTTGCTGCTGCTTTGCAGGCTATGGCTCAGGCTGTTGGGAACCAGCAAAATGGTGCTGAAAATGCTGGGACTCGCAGTTTAGCCACGTTCCAGAGGGAGAGTCCACCTGTTTTTAAGGGCAAGTACAATCCAGATGGTGCTCTAGCATGGCTGAAAGAGATCGAAAGGATATTTCGGGTCAGGGATTGTAATGATGCGCAGAAGGTCAGGTATGGTACCCATACGCTGGCAGAAGAGGCTGATGATTGGTGGATGGAGGTTAGGCAGAGATTAGAAACTGCTAATGAGGAGATAACTTGGGCTGTTTTCCGTAGAGAGTTCCTACGGAAGTATTTTACAGAAGATGTGAGGGGAAAGAAAGAAATAGAATTCCTTGAGCTAAAGCAAGGAAGCATGTCAGTGACAGAGTATGCTGCCAAATTCACTGAATTGGCTAAGTTTTATCCCCACTATGCTGATGCTGATTCTGAATTTTCAAAATGTATAAAGTTTGAGAATGGACTGAGGGCTGATATAAAGAAAGCTATAGGGTACCAGAAGATTCGGGTATTCGCTGATTTGATCGACAGTTGCAGGATATATGAAGATGATAGTAATGCTCACTCCAAGGTTATGAGAGATCAGAGGGGTAAATTTCAGAACCGGGGTAAGCCATATGAGGTTCAGGCTGGTAAGGGTAAGCATAGGTATGCTGATAATAAGAAACCAAGTGGGGGAGATGCCCCTGCGAAAGTTGTGTGCTACAGGTGTGGCAAGCCGGGCCATAAGAGTTTTGACTGCTCGGATAATAAATGTTTCAAGTGCGGTAAAGAAGGTCATGTGGCTGCGAAATGTGAGAAAAGAGATGTGGTGTGCTACAATTGTGGGGAAGCAGGTCATATTAGTACCAAGTGTACTAAACCGAAGAAAGAGAAGTCCTATGGAAAAGTGTTTGCTCTCGCAGGATCAGAGGATGCTAATGAGATTAGAGGTACATGTTTTATTAATGGTATTCCTTTGATTGCTATTATTGATACTGGTGCTACGCATTCATTTATTGCTGCTTTATGTGCTGAGAAATTGGACCTCGTTTTATCTTCTATGATGAGGGAGATGGTTATTGACACTCCAGCTAAGGATTCAGTAACTACCTCTCTTGTGTGTGCTAAGTGCCCTCTGTCAATCTTCGGCAGAGATTTTCTTGTTGACCTTATTTGTTTGCCGTTGGGAGGGTTGGATGTCATTCTTGGTATGGACTGGTTAGTATTTAACCATGTGCATATTAATTGTTTCCGAAGATCTGTGAGTTTCCTTCCTCCCGAAGAAGAAGAATCTGTTTTGTTGCCTGCTGGTCAATTGCATCAGGTAATGAAGGAGGGAGTTCATCTGTTTGCTTTGATGGCATCATTGTCTGCTGAGAATCAGGCGATCATTGAAAGGGTTCAGGTAGTGTGTGAGTTCCCTGAAGTGTTCCCGGATGAAATTCCAAGTGTCCCGCCAGAGAGGGAGGTTGAGTTTGCTATTGATCTTATACCTGGTACTAGGCCTGTGTCTATGGCCCCGTACCGGATGTCAGCCTCAGAGTTGTCTGAATTGAAAAAGCAATTAGAAGATCTACTTGAGAAGAAATTTGTAAGGCCAAGTGTGTCACCATGGGGTGCTCCGGTATTGTTAGTGAAAAAAAGGATGGGAGTATGAGACTTTGTGTCGATTATAGGCAATTGAACAAAGTGACAATAAAGAACAGGTATCCGCTTCCCAGAATTGATGATTTGATGGACCAGTTGGTAGGTGCTAAGGTGTTTAGCAAAATCGATTTGAGGTCGGGTTATCACCAGATCAAGGTAAAGGATGAAGACATTCAGAAAACCGCTTTCAGAACGAGATATGGGCACTATGAGTGTTCTGTGATGCCGTTTGGTGTTACCAACGCGCCGGGTGTGTTTATGGAGTACATGAATCGTACCTTCCATAGTTACTTGGATCGATTTGTAGTTGTGTTTATTGACGACATTCTGGTGTATTCTAAGACGGAAGAGGAACACGCAGAACATTTGAGGTTAGTACTAGAGGTGTTGAAAGAAAAGAAATTGTATGCAAAGTTGTCTAAGTGTGAGTTCTGGCTGAATGAGGTAGGTTTCCTTGGTCATATTATCTCGGGTAATGGTATAGCTGTGGATCCAGCCAAGATTGATGCTGTGTTGCAATGGGAGAGCCCGAAGTCCGTTACAGAGATTAGAAGCTTCTTGGGATTAGCTGGTTATTACAGGAGGTTTATAGAAGGTTTCTCGAAGTTGGCCCTTCCGTTGACTCAATTGACAAGTAAGGGAAAAGCTTTTGTGTGGGATGCTTGCTGTGAGGAGAGCTTCAATGAGTTGAAGAAGAGGTTGACCACATCGCCCGTGTTGACTTTGCCTGTTCCGGATCAACCGTTTGTAGTATATTGTGATGCTTCCAAGATGGGTTTGGGAGGTGTGTTAATGCAAGAGGGTTAAGGTAGTATCTTATGCGTCCAGACAGTTGAGGACCCATGAGAAGAACTACCCTACTCATGATTTGGAGCTGGCTGCAATTGTGTTTGTGCTGAAAATTTGGAGGCACTATCTGTATGAGACAGAGACGTTGGTTAGAATTGCTGAAGGATTATGATTTCGGCTTGAACTATCACCCCGGCAAAGCTAATGTCGTGGCTGATGCTTTAAGTCGGAAGAGCTTGCATATGTCGGCTATGATGGTGAAAGAATTAGAGTTGATTGAGCAGTTTCGGGACATGAGTCTGGTTTGTGAAGTGACACCGCAGAGTGTCAGATTGGGAATGTTGAAGATTGGCAATGAATTTTTGGTTAGTGTTCGAGAAGCCCGAAAGTCAGATGTAAAGTTGGTAGACCTGTTAGTTGTGAATGATCAAGCTGTGAATGGGGATTTCAAGTTAGATTCCCAAGGTGTATTGAGATTCAGAGATAGGATTTGTATTCCTGATGATGCTGAGATGAAGAGAATGATTCTTGAGGAGAGCCATAGGAGCAAGTTAAGTATTCATCCAGGGGCTACGAAAATGTACCAAGATTTGAAGAAATTGTTCTGGTGGCCTGGTATGAAGAAGGATGTGGCACAGTTTGTGTATTCTTGTCTGACTTGTCAGAAGTCTAAGATTGAGCATCAGAAGCCTGCGGGGTTGATGCAACCATTAGAAGTTCCGGAATGGAAATGGGATAGCATTTCCATGGATTTTGTGACTGGTTTGCCCAATACAGTGAGAGGGTTTGATGCTATATGGGTGGTTGTGGACAGGTTGTCAAAGTCTGCTCATTTCTTACCAATTAATATGACTTATCCAGTTCCAAAGTTAGCAGAGATCTACATCAAGTATTGTATCTGATAGAGATCCAAGATTCACTTCTGAATTTTGGAAAAGTTTGCAGGAAGCTTTGGGTTCTAAGTTGAGGTTGAGCTCCGCTTATCATCCGCAAACAGATGGTCAGACGGAGAGAACTATTCAGTCGTTAGAGGACTTGTTGAGGGCATGTGTTCTCGAGCAGGGAGGTTCGTGGGATTCTCATCTGCCGTTGATAGAATTCACCTACAATAACAGTTTTCATTCTAGTATTGGAATGGCACCGTTTGAGGCGTTGTATGGTCAGAGATGTAGGACTCCGTTGTGTTGGTATGAATCTGGGGAGAGTGTAGTGTTGGGGCCTGAAATTGTGCGAGAAACAACTGAGAAGGTAAAATTAATCCGTGAGAAGATGAAAGCGTCGCAGAGTTGACAAAAGAGCTATCATGATAAGAGAAGGAAGGATTTAGAGTTTCAGGCAGGTGATCATGTGTTTCTGAGAGTCACTCCGGTGACTGGTGTTGGGCGTGCCTTGAAATCAAAGAAGTTAACTCCCCGTTTCATTGGTCCGTATCAGATTACGGAGAGGGTGGGAAGTGTTGCCTATAGGGTGGCCTTGCCGCCTAAACTTTCGAACTTGCATGACGTGTTTCACGTGTCACAACTTCGAAAGTATGTTCCGGACCCGTCTCATGTGATTCAGATGGATGAAGTAGAGGTACGGGATAATCTCACGGTGGAGACTATGCCTGTGCGAATCGAAGATAGAGAAGTGAAGATTCTGAGAGGGAAGGAGATTCCTTTAGTGAAGGTGGTTTGGTTGGGAGCTGCTGGTGAAAGTATGACTTGGGAGCTGGAGAGTAAGATGCGGGAAGCATATCCGGAATTGTTTGAGTCAGGTAATTTCGAGGACGAAATATTCTAAGTGGGGGAGAGTTGTAACGCCCCAAAATAATTTAATTATTTATTTAATTAAGTTATTTAAGGCTTACAATATTTATTTAATTTAATTAAATAATTCAAGGTTTAATTTATTTATTTTATTTTAATTATTAGGAGGTGTTGTCTCGAATTAGATGGTGCACGGGGCCCATGACCCACAAGTGAGCCCATGACCCATTAGATAGTCATAGGAATTCGACTCACTAGGGGTCTTGTGACTTAGTTGCATTTTTGACTCAAGTGTGAAAAGAAAGAAAAGAAACGTAAAAAGAGAGAGTGAGAAGAGGAGAAGTTGCGAAGTGAAGAGGAGAAGAAGAGAAAGGGGCGAATCACTCAAGGAGGAGGAAGAGCTTGTTGGTGTCTTGCATTTTCCTTGGAGCTTTGCTAGCAATTTCGACTTCTAAGAGGTTAGGGGGTCCTCTTTTTGTTTTTAATACCTTATGCGAATTACTGATGCCTAGGGTTAGGGTTCTAGGATAATTTCTATGAATGAATTGTTGTGTTGATGATTAAATTATAGTGTTGTGATACTTGATTTTGAATTGCCTATGTTGAAAATCGTATAATTGGTGAATTGAATTTGTTGCTAAGTGAATCGTATGTCACATGTTTGAGAATATGATTTGTTGGTGTTTGTTTGGTGAGAATTGAGGTTCATGGTGATAATTAAATTATATATGTATGATTGGGTGTTTGATGGATTTAATTTGGTGTTTGAATTAGAAAAATTCTGGTTTTTGGAGTTCCTAGGTGCCTTGGGCGCTATGTGCCTTGCTGCTGTTTCTGTGTCTAGACATGGGCACCAGGCGCCCAGCCACTGTGCCCTGCGCCAGTTTTTCCTTGTGTTGTGTCCCTGTGTGGCCAGATTTTGGCGCTATGCGCCTTGTGTCATGGGCGCCAAGGGCCCCAATGTTCTGGTGATTGTTTTGCAAAATTTGGTTTCTGGTTTTCATATTCAAGTAAAATAGCTCGTGCAAAATGATTTTGGTCACCAAAATAGTTGGGTTGCGTGTTTTCACTACGCGCCTAGTCCATGGGCGCCAAAGAGGCGTGTCACTTTTTGCCAAAATTTTTGTTGGGTTCTCGTATTCTGAGTATTTGGCTCGTACAAAATCAATTTCGAAGTAAAATGAGTTTTCTTGCGTGTTGGCCTTAGGTGCCTTGTGCCTGGGCGCTGTGTTCCCCTGCGCCAGTTTTGCTAGGCGCTCTGCGCCAGTTTCCTGCGCCAATGTCTGGGCGCTAGGCGCCCAGCGCCAGTTTTGCTAGGCGCTCTGCGCCAGATTCCTGCGCCAATGTCTGGGCGCTAGGCGCCCTGCGCCAGTTTTGCTAGGCGCCCTGCGCCAGTTGTGCTAGGCGCTCTGCGCCAGTTTTCCTGCGCCAGTGTCTAGGCGCCAGGCGCCCTGCGCCAGTTTTGCTGGGCGCCAGTTTTTCAGAATGTCTAAGTATTTTTCCGATTTTGTTTTAATCATAACTTTTGACTCGGTTATCCAAATTTAACGGTTCAAAATGCGTTTCGAAGCTAATTTCGATGTCTATCCAAATGTTCCAGTTTTATGCAAAAATGATTTATTTTACTGCTATTTCTGGGCTGAAGTGTTCAAGTGTCCAAATGGCAATTTTTATCCACTTTCCCTATGTCGTGTCAAATCATAAATTGGCCTAATTTAATTTGGTGTTGGTGTGAGTGGTGGGTTGAATTGGTGAGTGTATTATGGTGTGATTGGTGAGCAGAGGCTTCGGCCTAATTTTAATTGGTGAGCTGATTAATACAATGGTGAGAATATAAATAAAATGGTGAGCTGAATTAAATGGTGAATTGATTGAATTGTGGTGTGTTGTGATGCATTTCCATAGCATCTCATGAAACATGTGCATTATTGGTGAGCAGAGGCTTCGGCCTAGTTTTATTTGGTGAGCAGAGGCTTCGGCCTAGTTTTATTTGGTGAGCAGAGGCTACGGCCTATTTGTATTTGGTGACGGATCCGACATGCATGTGCCCGTGGAGTTTGGGTTGCATTTCATTGCATAACCATACCTTTTGAATTGTTGATTGGTGATTGTAATTGTGATGTGGTTATTGCCTTTATTGTGAATCGGTTTGTCTGGTTCCCTTTTTCCTATGCAGTGCTTAATTCCATATGTTATTAATTATGAAAAGAGACTCACCCTACTGCTTTTATGTTGCTTCTTATGTCGGCAACGTGCAGGTGATATCGAGTGAAGGTTATCCTTATGCCTTCGTCTGGTAGGAAGTGTCATGCTCTGATACGTAGCACCAGGGGGGTGTCCTATGATTATGCGTTATTTTCCCTTTTACTGTTAGATTGTTATTGGTGATGTATTGGTTTTATTTTTGAACTTATTATTATTCCGCTGCTGGTAGTAACTAAATTTAGATGATGTGAACTAAACGTTTTTTTTATGGTGCTATGTATCTTGTGGTTTTAACCGAACTATGAAAAGTGAAGCGGTTGATTTAAAGGAGTAAGTGTAGCACTCGCTTAAATTGTTTTCAAAAAAAAAAAGAAACTCTGATTTTATTAAATAGTAAGGTTATTAGAAAAGGGGTGTTACAGGGTGAGCATGTATTTTTGAGAGTCACTCCAGTGACCGGTGTTGGTCGTTCTTTGAAGTCGAGGAAGCTCACTCCTCGTTTTATCGGTCCTTATCAAATTTCAGAGAGAGTCGGGAATGTTGCATACAGAGTGGCTTTACCGCCTAACCTTTCGAATTTGCATGACGTGTTTCATGTGTCGCAACTTCGGAAGTATATTTCAGATCCATCCCATGTGATCCGCATGGATGATGTAGAGGTACGGGATAATCTCACGGTGGAGACGATGCCTGTACAGATCGAAGGTCATGAAGTGAAAGTTTTAAGAGGCAAGGAGATTGCGTTGGTGAAAGTAGTCTGGCTAGGAGCTGCTGGAGAGAGCATGACGTGTGAGCTGGAGAGCAAGAAGCGGGAATCCTATCCCGAGCTGTTTGAATCAGGTAAATTTCGAGGACGAAATATTCTAAGTGGGGGAGAGTTGTAACGCCCAAATAATTTAATTATTTATTTAATTAAATTACTTAGGTATTTTATTAGTATAGTTATATTTAATAATTAATAAAATGATGTTTTATTCAAATTAGGGAGTGGTGCCTAGTAATTAGCTGATTAGTGGACGGGGTCCCGTGATCCACGAGCCCAAGGCTTAGGCGCATGAAGGGGAGTGTAGGCTAGGGTTTAGTCATTCGCATTTTTTGGAGAGAAAGAAAGAAAGAACTTGCGAAGAGAGGAGAGGAGAAAGGGGACGGCGCGCACAAGGAGAAGGGAGAGAAGTCTTGTTGCGGTGGTTCTTTGGAGCTTACGTACAAGGAGATCTCGCGTTCGGCAAACCTAAGGTAAGGGTGGGTTCTATCCTTATAATGGGGTATATGATGGGGTTATGTGGGAGATAGGACCTATGTTGTTCCTTTGATCTTATTTGGTGTTGATTGATGATGTTAGAACATATTCATGATGTTTGAAATTGGTGCTTGATGATTGGTCATGGTGAAATTTGGTGTTTGGTGTTTGGCGCAATTTTGGTGTTGTCTTAGTTGCTGAAAAAGGCGCCCAGTTGCTGGGCGCCAAGCCAGTGCCGCCTCTGTTGCTGATTTTGGCGCCCTGGGCGCCCAGTCATGTTGTCTGGTTGTTGATGTTGCTGGAAGGGGCGCCCTAGGCGCCCAGTGATGCTGTCCTGGTTGCTGGAGTTGGCGCCCTAGGCACCCATTAGCGTCTCAGCGTTGTTCCTGTTGCTGAAACTGGCGCCCTAGGCGCCAAGTGTTGTTGCTGTCTCAGGTGCCCTGTTGCTGGCGCCAAGTCTGCTGTTGCTGTTTTTCTGAAAATTGGTGTTGCTGCCACAATGAACAATTGTTGCTGTTTTTCTGAAAATTGGTGTTGCTGCCACAATGAACAATTGTTGCTGTTTTTCAGAAAATTGGTGTTGCTGCCACAATGAACAATTGTTGCTGTTTTCTGAACATAAGGTTGCTGTCACAGTGAGTGAAATGTTGCTGTTTTCCATAAACAATGTTGCTGTTTTTCCCCAAATAATGTGCTGTCACAGCGAGTAAAATGTTGCTGTTTTCTAAATAAATGTTGCTGTCACTGTGAGTAAAATGTTGCTGTTTTTCTAAATAAATGTTGCTGTCACCGTAACACAAATGTTGCTGTTTTTCCTAAAAGAATTGATGTTGCTGTCATTGTTTCCATGTTGCTGTTTTGCCAAAAAAATCACTGTTGCTGTCAGTGTTTTTAAGTGCTGTTTTAAAAGCTATTGTCGCTGTTGCTGTAAATTGGTGTTTGTTCCTGGTGTTGTCAATTGTCGATGTCTCGGTGTTGTAAAATTGTCGTTGTCATAGATGTTGTAAATCTATTGGTGTCCTTGGTGTCGGTGGTCGTTGGTCAAGTTGTTAGACTGTCCTATAGGTGTAGGTGTATTGGTGATGATTGGTGATTATTGGTGATGATATATCAGGTGATGGTATAACAGGTGATGTGCCTATTTTTATGGGCTAAGGTGACAGGTGATGAGTCTATGACCATTTATTAATATTGGTGTTGTTGTGTGTCACATAGATGACCATTGTTGTTAATTGTCTGGTGCATTGTTCATGGTGTCGCATATATTGCATATGCATTATTTTGGTGATAAAGGCTACGGCCGTTGGAGCTATAGGTGATGATGGTGATGCTCATATAGGTGATGTTGCCCGTATTGGCAAATTTATTGGTGATGATTGGTACCACATGCATATACCCGTTGGTGTGGGTTACATTTCATTCATTTACTCATGATATTGGTGATGATACTTGGTGATGGTAAATTGGTGTTGTTGTGAAGTGGTAAATATAGCTGTTGTAACTCTAGCATATTTCCTATCATATATGCTATTATAATGTTAGATATCTCACCCCTATTGTTTGAATGTTACCCCTATGTTGGTAACGTGCAGGTGATTGCGAGTGAAGGCAAGTCTTCCTTCGCTATTTGAGTCGGTCGTCGCTCTGATACGTAGTACTCGGGGGGATGAACGCTAGTTTTACTAATTATCATTATTACTTGGTTGTTGAAGTTTTTTGGGGATGTTACAACTGTTCGTTTGAACTAATTATCATTATTACTTGGTTGTTGAAGTTTTTTAGGGATGTTACAACTGTTCGTTTGAACTTTATTATTACTTGGTTGTTGACGTGCTCGGTGTAACAGCCCAGGTCCACCGCAGCGGCCACCCCGGTCCCACTGTTACCTCACGGTCTTCTCTACCCCTCTTGTAGAGTTTTTGCCTTCCGTGGGAATCGAACCTTGCACCTGAGGCATAAGTGCAAGTTAAACCCCCTTCCCACTACCAATTGAGCGCGCGCTCAATTGGTAGTGGGAAGGGGGTTTAACTTGCACTTATGCCTCAGGTGCAAGGTTCGATTCCCACGGAAGGCAAAAACTCTACAAGAGGGGTAGAGAAGACCGTGAGGTAACAGTGGGACCGGGGTGGCCGCTGCGGTGGACCTGGGCTGTTACATAAAAAGGCGCCTTTTTATGTAACAGCCCAGGTCCACCGCAGCGGCCACCCCGGTCCCACTGTTACCTCACGGTCTTTTCTACCCCCCTTGTAGAATTTTTGCCTTCCGTGGGAATCGAACCTTGCACCTGAGGCATAAGTGCAAGTTAAACCCCCTTCCCACTACCAATTGAGCGCGCGCTCAATTGGTAGTGGGAAGGGGGTTTAACTTGCACTTATGCCTCAGGTGCAAGGTTCGATTCCCACGGAAGGCAAAAATTCTACAAGGGGGGTAGAAAAGACCGTGAGGTAACAGTGGGACCGGGGTGGCCGCTGCGGTGGACCTGGGCTGTTACATAAAAAAAAATTAGATTTTGCACAATTGGGGATTGAACCCACGACCTCAACATGAAATTCACTCTCAATTACCACTACACCACAACATTTTGAAAACACCCCTTTTCTACCCGTTAATTTATTAGCGTAAAAAAAATCAGAGTTTCAAAATTTTAATTACACCACAAGGGATGTCACACTTACTTCGTTAAACATCATACGCCAAATTACTCACTTTTTGAAAACAGTCTTATAATACTTCCAAAACGTCATTGTCAAATAAATTTACAACTTCACAGCGGAAAGTCCAACAATTATACACAGTCTTGAATAAACTAAAACAACATTCTATTTCCCCCAAGTGTTACACATCAGAGCAGACGACCCGACTCAGCTAGCGAAGGTTCCTAAGCCTTCACTTGCGCTCACCTGCACGTTACCGCATAGGGGTAACATTCAAACAGAAGGGGTGAGTTCATCTAACCATATAATAAAACATATGATAAGCACTAAGCTAGAGTTATGACACTACATAGACCACACCACGAGACATCAAGTCAATCATCAAGGATAAAACAGTCAATTCCATCAGCAAGGGTAAACAGTCAATCTCATCATCAAGTTACTCGGCACAACGAGTTGTCACAATGTCATGCAGGAGTATGAAATGCAACCCACTCGCGGGCATATGCATGAGGTACCTTTTCACAAACGTCGCTTAGCCCTTAAGGCCTCATCGTCACTTAGCCACTCAGGCCTCAAAAACGTCACTGGGTTTATGCATATGGGCATGAGACACTATGACATGCACCACTCACAAACACACAAATACACAAATACTCAAATCATAGTCAACTATGTGACCCGTCACTTACCAGTTTGCTCACAAGAAGCACATCACCTGTCAATTCACAATCAACACACAACGTCACTTGGCCTTTTAGACCTTAACATCACTTAGCCTTTCGGGCTTTAAACGTCACTGGGTTTCATCGTCGCTTACACATCAATATCATCAACTCGAACAATAGCCACTGAGGGCAAAAACGTCATTTACACTTCATTATAAATAATAGTAGCCACTAAGGGCAAAACAGTCATTTAACTAGCCACTATGGGCATCATCGTCATTTACACATCATTATCATTAAAGTTGGCCACTAAGGCAGAAACGTTCTTTAGAACATCGTCATTGACACCAAAAAGGTTTTAGACACCGAAAACAGTTTTGCAACGCAACAACAGCTACCATCGGGGCAGCCACTCGGGCGCCCAGAACCATCAGAAAATAATAAGTTTTCGCTTTTAAAATAGGACACACTGATAGACAACGAGATGGGCTTCACAACACTTTTTGAAACGTTTAAAACGGACACCCGAGTCAAAAGTTATAGCGAAAGCAGTTTGTATTAAAAATCGGGAACGTCCTGAAAATGGCGCCCAGGCACTGGGCGCCTAAGACACAACTTAGACATCCAGAAGCAACACAACGCACGCACACTGACACGCACACTCAGCAAGCACAATTCAGCACAACAGCAAGCACAATTCAGCAACACAAACTTTGGCTCATATGCTCTGCACAAGGGCGCCAATTTCTGCAATGGAGAATTCAACCAAAAACACAACAACTTGGCACGGGGCGCCCAATCGCGAGGACGCCTAATTCCGTGGCCAAAATTCCAGCAACAACAATGCTTGGCACAGGGCGCCCCACTCAGGGCGCCTAATTCTGCACCTAGACAACAAAATCCAGCAACAACAATTCGAGCAACACAACTTCATCAAATCACATACAACTCATACAAACAACTTCAAATCGCATATCAACCGTAAAAATAATATCACATCACAAATCAATCATGAACACATAAAGAGTCATCAAAAATCATCCACCGAATCATTATCAATCACAATACCATCAAGGAGTATCCAAGCACTTAGCACGCAAACCACAATTTCTCAACAACAAGTTGTCATATGCCTAGGGTTCATCAATAATCACTAGAAATACATAAAATGGCATACATAGAGCCTACCCCTACTTAGTCCCCATCATAAGACCCTATTATAGAGAAGATGAGACCCACCCTTACCTGTTGTGACGATCTCGTACAATACTGAATTATATGAAATTTCGGCAAGGCACTCCACACAACGAACGAGTCCATATTTAATTGTTTAGTAGCGAGTTCACATAGCTAATGAAAAAAAAAACGGTGACATAGCATTGCGGCATCGACTTCTTCGTAGCACACAAACGTGTAGTGTTTCCCAAGGATTTTGATTTGAGGAATCCAAAAATAACATGTTTTCCCAAATGCCAGTACCGAACAAACAGTAGTATGACGAGTTCTAAATAACAAGTAATCAAGAATTGAATGGTCAAACCCAACAAGTCAAACTACCCTTGAGAGCGCTGAGTAGTTGTTTCCCAAACTATCGTTCAGCATCAATTACAGAATTTGATTGGAGTGTGACCATAAGCTATCCATATGAGATTGAAAAAAAGGATGAAGGACAAGGTATATGATTGGCTAATGCTAAATGGAAGTTATGAACACCGAAAGTCTAAAAGCAACAGACGGAACCATGAACATGACATATTGGAGATGGCAATTAAAGATTGGATTATGAATCATAGGGAGTAGCATATGGTTTGGGCAGTATAATTAGAATATTAAAAGATGAATGAAACGCCCTATGCTACATGTACGTGAGCAATCATGAATGGATGGAAGGAAAAGTCAATGCTCACGACAAATATTTTTGGGAGTTGCTGCGCTGAGTTAAGGGAAGAAAGAAGAGATAGTAAATTAGGTTAGGGCTAAATAGTGGGCTTTATCCATGTTGTTGCAAAAACTCAGCCCAATGCACATTAGTGTAGAAACTGAAACTAGGATGCTTGCTAATAATAGTCCAAACTTCATTCATATTATTTTCAATGCAATTTCTTAACCAGTAAAGCTAATTTTAACACTTCTAAAACTCAAAATACCTTTCTAAAAGAATATCATTTAAAATACCAATTTTTACGAATTAACTTAGTTAAGTAACATAAGGTTATATTTTTCTAAGATACCAACGAATTCCAATTTAACACTTTTGTAAATCTAACCTTCAAAGAAATAAAGTCACTTAAAATAAATACAGTATTAAATATGACTAAAATATATAATTACTACAGTTAAATATACACAATATATCACAAAGATTATTATTATATTCACGCATAAACAAAAACGTACTAATATGAAAATCGGGGTGTTACAACTCTCCCCCACTTAAGAGAATTTCGTCCTCGAAATTCACCTGTCAACGCCAACACTCTCCCTCTAATGCCACCTAAACAACTAGTGCTATCTATCATGCTGATTACTATTGCTTTGATTACCGGCGGTAAGTGCTTGGGCGGCCGTCCCTCCTACTTGTTCAGCCAGGTAACTTCAAGCAGTAATAATCAGACTCACTCTCTACTCCGCTGCGCTACTCTGATAAACTAGCTCGCATTCTACCTCACTCATCTACCCTTAAGGATAACAAAACACATCAATCATCACAGCATCAAGACAAAACTCACAGGGTGCATAACAGTCGTACAACAAGTCTCATAATTTTAGTAACACGACAATAACATCCACAAACAACTTTGCCACTCAGGCGACATCAACAATTACAATTGCCACTATGGCGACATCAACAACCACAATTGCCACTCAGGCGACATCAACAACTACAATTGCCACTCAGGCGACATCAACAACCACAATTGCCACTCAGGCGACATCAACAAATACAATTGCCACTCAGGCGACATCAGTAACCACAATTGCCACTCAGGCGACACCAACAACTAAAAACCAACAACAAAGCAACATCATTAGTACCAACATCATCAATAACAGCAATATTAACAACTCAGTCACAACAATCGGGCACTAAGGCACCGGCAACGGTTAACAATCGAATTAGGCACAACTCATAAAAATAGGGGCAGTGCATAAGATTAGGAACAATAACAGAAATCTTCTGAAACAACAACGAAACTCCTCAGGGAACAGCAGTCAAGGCATTAAAATAGTCAGAAGGGTCTATTCAGGGAAACGTCAATTTTACAACTAAGGCACATATACAAAAAGGTATAATCACAGGCGTGAACAGAATACTCGTTTAAAATTCTCGGCACGGAAAATAAAACACGTTACAGAAATTGATTTTCCTTGCCAGACTGAACATCAGCTTAATTTTTTTTTTTTTTTTTTGGGAATAAGGTGTCTTCAAGAACATACGGCAACAAAAGTCAACTCAAAGAGTGCAAAAATAGTGCCAGCGCACATTTTAAATGTCTAGGGCTTCTCAAAATCACGTAGCACAACTGCAAAGGGTATAACAGTCAAGTAAAATCATGCAGAACTTAGTATTGGAAAATTTACAGTTCACGGTCACGAAACAATTCGCAAAGATTCGGCATGTTGAGGAAAACTAGACAAAGGACCGAATGGGGTAAAGTACGTGGGATAATACTAACAACATAACATATAGTCCACTTTTAAAATCACTTCATGGATTCGTACAAAAGAAGAAAACAATAGTCGTGATATCCAGACCAAAAATTTTATCGTTCGCTGCAGCCAAGGCAGTAAAAACATCCTAACGCAATCGGCAAGACCGATTCACTAGGCACTTAGCGTATAGCATCATTGTGCAAATCAGGAGTGTACTATAGTAAAACTTTTCACAAAGTTAGAGTCCATTCAAATAAATATTTGACGCCAATATCGACATTTAATAGTAAAATCTTTTTACACCAAGTTGAAATCCTTCGAAAAGAACCGAGGACAAACCATAGCACTCGAATGAAAATATTTCCTCTTGAAGTGGTCAAAACACTACGGCAGTTATTAGTGCAGCAACAGCTTGAGATAGCTTACAAAAATAATATTTTCACAACGCACTCGGTTTTTCAAAACATCACACGTATTCAAAGGATTTTTCGTAAAAGCTCAGCGTCGACCTCTTAAAATAGTTCGGACATATCAACATAAGAAAGTACATGCGACTTAACAATCCACAGCAACAGCGATTAATTTGACATTTTATGTAAAACACACAGAGCTCAATATCAACTAAAACACATGTGAACATTTAAACAACATGACAATTCATTTAGAAGCACGCAGCAATAAGGTCAACAATAAGGATCACAACAGCAAAACACAGTTCTCACACTGAATACACAATAGGGCACACAACACTAGTAGGGAAATCTCCCCCACTAGTTCACTTACCAATAGAAACTTTCCGGTGTACCTACAACACAAACAACGGTCAGCACTTAAAAGACAACAGTTGGTCGTACACCGACACAACAACTCGACGACTTGGCCGGACGGACCAACCATTGCTCTGATACCACTAATGTAACACCCCTTTTCTACCCGTTAATTTATTAGCGTAAAAAAAATCAGAGTTTCAAAATTTTAATTACACCACAAGGGATGTCACACTTACTTCGTTAAACATCATACGCCAAATTACTCACTTTTTGAAAACAGTCTTATAATACTTCCAAAACGTCATTGTCAAATAAATTTACAACTTCACAGCGGAAAGTCCAACAATTATACACAGTCTTGAATAAACTAAAACAACATTCTATTTCCCCCAAGTGTTACACATCAGAGCAGACGACCCGACTCAGCTAGCGAAGGTTCCTAAGCCTTCACTTGCGCTCACCTGCACGTTACCGCATAGGGGTAACATTCAAACAGAAGGGGTGAGTTCATCTAACCATATAATAAAACATATGATAAGCACTAAGCTAGAGTTATGACACTACATAGACCACACCACGAGACATCAAGTCAATCATCAAGGATAAAACAGTCAATTCCATCAGCAAGGGTAAACAGTCAATCTCATCATCAAGTTACTCGGCACAACGAGTTGTCACAATGTCATGCAGGAGTATGAAATGCAACCCACTTGCGGGCATATGCATGAGGTACCTTTTCACAAACGTCGCTTAGCCCTTAAGGCCTCATCGTCACTTAGCCACTCAGGCCTCAAAAACGTCACTGGGTTTATGCATATGGGCATGAGACACTATGACATGCACCACTCACAAACACACAAATACACAAATACTCAAATCATAGTCAACTATGTGACCCGTCACTTACCAGTTTGCTCACAAGAAGCACATCACCTGTCAATTCACAATCAACACACAACGTCACTTGGCCTTTTAGACCTTAACATCACTTAGCCTTTCGGGCTTTAAACGTCACTGGGTTTCATCGTCGCTTACACATCAATATCATCAACTCGAACAATAGCCACTGAGGGCAAAAACGTCATTTACACTTCATTATAAATAATAGTAGCCACTAAGGGCAAAACAGTCATTTAACTAACCACTATGGGCATCATCGTCATTTACACATCATTATCATTAAAGTTGGCCACTAAGGCAGAAACGTTCTTTAGAACATCGTCATTGACACCAAAAAGGTTTTAGACACCGAAAACAGTTTTGCAACGCAACAACAGCTACCATCGGGGCAGCCACTCGGGCGCCCAGAACCATCAGAAAATAATAAGTTTTCGCTTTTAAAATAGGACACACTGATAGACAACGAGATGGGCTTCACAACACTTTTTGAAACGTTTAAAACGGACACCCGAGTCAAAAGTTATAGCGAAAGCAGTTTGTATTAAAAATCGGGAACGTCCTGAAAATGGCGCCCAGGCACTGGGCGCCTAAGAAACAACTTAGACATCCAGAAGCAACACAACGCACGCACACTGACACGCACACTCAGCAAGCACAATTCAGCACAACAGCAAGCACAATTCAGCAACACAAACTTTGGCTCATATGCTCTGCACAAGGGCGCCAATTCCTGCAATGGAGAATTCAACCAAAAACACAACAACTTGGCACGGGGCGCCCAATCGCGAGGACGCCTAATTCCGTGGCCAAAATTCCAGCAACAACAATGCTTGGCACAGGGCGCCCCACTCAGGGCGCCTAATTCTGCACCTAGACAACAAAATCCAGCAATAACAATTCGAGCAACACAACTTCATCAAATCACATACAACTCATACAAACAACTTCAAATCGCATATCAACCGTAAAAATAATATCACATCACAAATCAATCATGAACACATAAAGAGTCATCAAAAATCATCCACCGAATCATTATCAATCACAATACCATCAAGGAGTATCCAAGCACTTAGCACGCAAACCACAATTTCTCAACAACAAGTTGTCATATGCCTAGGGTTCATCAATAATCACTAGAAATACATAAAATGGCATACATAGAGCCTACCCCTACTTAGTCCCCATCATAAGACCCTATTATAGAGAAGATGAGACCCACCCTTACCTGTTGTGACGATCTCGTACAATACTGAATTATATGAAATTTCGGCAAGGCACTCCACACAACGAACGAGTCCATATTTAATTGTTTAGTAGCGAGTTCACATAGCTAATGAAAAAAAAAACGGTGACATAGCATTGCGGCATCGACTTCTTCGTAGCACACAAACGTGTAGTGTTTCCCAAGGATTTTGATTTGAGGAATCCAAAAATAACATGTTTTCCCAAATGCCAGTACCGAACAAACAGTAGTATGACGAGTTCTAAATAACAAGTAATCAAGAATTGAATGGTCAAACCCAACAAGTCAAACTACCCTTGAGAGCGCTGAGTAGTTGTTTCCCAAACTATCGTTCAGCATCAATTACAGAATTTGATTGGAGTGTGACCATAAGCTATCCATATGAGATTGAAAAAAAGGATGAAGGACAAGGTATATGATTGGCTAATGCTAAATGGAAGTTATGAACACCGAAAGTCTAAAAGCAACAGACGGAACCATGAACATGACATATTGGAGATGGCAATTAAAGATTGGATTATGAATCATAGGGAGTAGCATATGGTTTGGGCAGTATAATTAGAATATTAAAAGATGAATGAAACGCCCTATGCTACATGTACGTGAGCAATCATGAATGGATGGAAGGAAAAGTCAATGCTCACGACAAATATTTTTGGGAGTTGCTGCGCTGAGTTAAGGGAAGAAAGAAGAGATAGTAAATTAGGTTAGGGCTAAATAGTGGGCTTTATCCATGTTGTTGCAAAAACTCAGCCCAATGCACATTAGTGTAGAAACTGAAACTAGGATGCTTGCTAATAATAGTCCAAACTTCATTCATATTATTTTCAATGCAATTTCTTAACCAGTAAAGCTAATTTTAACACTTCTAAAACTCAAAATACCTTTCTAAAAGAATATCATTTAAAATACCAATTTTTACGAATTAACTTAGTTAAGTAACATAAGGTTATATTTTTCTAAGATACCAACGAATTCCAATTTAACACTTTTGTAAATCTAACCTTCAAAGAAATAAAGTCACTTAAAATAAATACAGTATTAAATATGACTAAAATATATAATTACTACAGTTAAATATACACAATATATCACAAAGATTATTATTATATTCACGCATAAACAAAAACGTACTAATATGAAAATCGGGGTGTTACACTCGGCGTCGCACTGTTGTAAATGGTGAAACCTTGTTATTGGTGTATGATGTTTAACGGTGTAAGTGTAGCATTCCTTGTGGGTGTATTGAAAACGTTTTGAAAACTCTGATTTTTGTCAAAAAATTTCTGGGCAGAAAAGGGGTGTTACACCTGAGGTCGGAGGTTGGGCATTCGGTGGATCTTAGAAACAAGGCATGAGTACAAGGGTATTTTTGGGGGGGGGGGGAATTCTGGGTGAGTTATCTTTCGCTCACCCCGAGATACTTTGGTGAGGCATCTTTGGTTTGTTAAGCTGGAACGTTGTGTTCAAGTTTTGACTCGGGGTCGTCCTGACTCCCGACCTCGATTAGGTTGATCGCAGACACAACCTTCTTGCCGTTGTGGCCCTTCTCATTCTTCTCGGATTCATTATCCTTTTTGATTGAGAGGTAGTGGCACTTCTTCGCAGATTTCAGGTCGACTTCAATTGTAATGACCTCTTCTTTGGTGGAGTAAAATCTCATTTTCAGATGAACTGTGGAGGCCACGGCTCTGAGCCTGCCCAAGGTTGGTCTTCTTGTAATGCAGTTGTATGGGGATTTGCATGGTAGGACTAAGAATTGGGTTTTCACTGTTCAGGAAAGCTTATCCCCGTAAGTGACCGTGAGCTCGAGGTATCCAAGTGGAGTAGTTTTTGCCCCATTAAATCCTGTCAGTTCCGAACCTCTGTAGGGAGTGAGCTCGTTCTCGGGGATGTTGAGCTTGGGGAGCAGGTCCCGAAACAAGATGTCCGCCAAGCTTCCCTGGTCCACTACGATTCTCAGGACCTGGACGTCGACCATGATGGCAGAGATAATGAGTGGGATATATTTGTTTGGCTTATCATCTGGGAGGTCCTGGTCAGAGAAGGCTAATGGGGGTCTGTCGGATAGGTTGGCGGTTTTCGGGTTGCTGGCTATGCTCATAATCTCTTTCCACCTCTGCTTCATAGATCTTTTTGTTTCACCCGAGTCCACTGAATATCCGCCTAGAATTATGGCGGCCACTACTCTTGAACGCTGTTGCTCGGGCTCATCATCCTCATCTGAATCTTCGGAGTCGGCCTTCGCTGGCTTAGCCACTTCATTTACTCCTAATTTTCCTTTTCGAGCCGAACGGGATCGCCGCCTTTCTTCATCTCCATCTTTCTTAACATACTTGCTCAATTTACCTTTTTGGATCAAGTCCTCTATGTCGTCTCGGAGAACCCGACACTCGTTGGTGTCGTGGCCGTGACTCCGATGGTAGCGGCAGTACTTTTTCTTGTCAGTGTTTTCTCGCGGCGCGAGTGGAGCCGGCCATTTCTTGTCCTTGAACTTGGTGTTAGCGCACTCAGCAAGAATTTTTGACTCCGGCTCATTCAGTTCGGTGTACTCAGAATCGTGGACGTCTTTCCCTAGAGTCTTTCTTCTGATTCTTCCCTTTGTCATTCGCCTTTGCGGGGGCCGAGGTTTCACCGACCTCGTCGAACATGTCGTCCTCTTCATAATCAATGAACCTCTGAGCCCGCCTCAGGAAGTCTTCTAGGGTCTGGGGTCGGCGAACACCGACGTCGATCTGGTAGAGGCTCTTCTTGCGGAGCCCGTGTCTCATGAATAAGAGTATGATCTTGTCTTCTAGATGCCTTACGTTGTTGGCTTCTTTGTTGAACCGCTCTATGTAGTCCCGCAATGTCTCGTTTTCTCCTTTTTTCACAGCTTTGAGGGCGTCCACTGACTTGGGCTTCAGCCTTAACGCGGTGAAACGTGCCGAGAACACCTTAACGAGCTACTTCCAGGAGTGGATGGAGCGGGGTTTAAGGTCTCGGAACCAGGAGAGCACTGCCTTGCTCAATGATATTGTATCATGAGATCAAAGGTATCCACGTGCTTGTCTGGATCACCAGTCCCGTCGTACCATGTTCAGCTGAGGGGTATTTCCAGGGATTTTGGTACCTTGCATTCTGCGATTTCTCTGATGAAAGGGCTTGGTCGGGCTCGCCCGGATCGGCCACAGCGTGGAGAATGGTTCCTACTGCAGGGAGAGCGGTCCTGTCTACGAGGGGAACGACTTCAAGACGACGAAGAACTATAAGAGGATCTCTGACTGTGGTTGGAGCTTGGTGAAGTTGGAGGGGTGCGAGAACCTCTATGTCGGCCTGTCCTTCGGGGAGGGGATCTGTAAACGTGGCGCCTGTGAGCTAACTTTCTTCGAGGGGGAGAACGGTGTCACTTTGAGGCGATGGTGTGGGTCGGTCTGGAGACTTGTCTATTAACCGACCTGAAATGGCAGGCGTGTTAGCATGGACGGCTGCAACCTCTTCCTCCATTTGGGTCAAGCGCCATTCCTGTTGCGCGAAGTCACGGCTCTGGCGATTTAGAAGATCCAGTATTTGGTTTACCGCCTGGACTGGAATCGAGACGGCCTCGGGCACTGGCTGTGGCGAGAGTAGCGGTGTGGAGTGAGCTTCCTCAATTGGAACCTCTTGGACATGTCCCTCAGGGGTCTGCTTAGGTCGGGGGACGACTTCAATCACACTTCGGGTACGAGGTTGACTACGAGTCGTAGGCCGTCCTCGTGGAGCCATAGGGATAGATTGAGTTGATGAAAGTTTAATAGTAAACTCCCACTGTGGTCGCCAATGTTGTGTTCCTTGCCTCGGATTCTCGAATCCAGAGTCTCCAGTTGGTATCTGATGTGTCCTTATCTTCTCCTGGCTCGTGGTCGGATGAATATCACGAAGGCCGGAATCTTCCGAGGTGGATAATCGTTGAGTCGTCTTCTTTCGAGGTTGAACTCGGCGGAGTCGGGTACCTGCAGACACTCCGATGCTAAAGTCAGCAAACAGAAGTCAGTGGGGTGCAAATGAGTGAAGCGTACCTGGATATGTGGGTAGGACCCGTATTTATAGACGCGGAGCACCGAGGGTTCCCGGGTTGCGCCCGACCTGGACCGTTGGATACAAGCGCTTTGATCTGGTCCGTTGATTTATGATCCGAAGGCGTGATACCTTGCTGAACTGGATTTCTTGGGGAATGGGCCCATTATAGTCGCGGATTGGGCCTCTAGGGCCGATCCGGAATACTCATCATTATGTTTCAGATAAGGCGATCTAGCCGTTACTCTTCCTTAATCCCTAAATAAACTTTGTGCCTATGCAGATCATGGTCTCCTGTGTTGGGTAGGTCTTAAAAAAACTGGATTGTGCTTGGGAAGGACATGTTGGAATCTAATGAATTCAGAAATAATGACCTTTGTCTCATGGGAAAGTGAATACTCACATTTTGGAGGAACTGGTGGCTCCTTCCTCAACAAACAAAATCTTCAAATCAACATTTACATGAGGTAGATTCATCCTCCACTCAACCTCCTACTACGAGGCTAGAGTCACAAAATGTTTCAAGGTCTGCCGCTACGATTAGCCTAGTGGTAACAGCTGACATGAGAATTTTAGGAAAACATTGGGGTGATGTGTTAGATAATGATGCTGATGATAATTATGAACCAGTTGTGTCTAAGTCTCAAAAGACAAAGGAGCTAGATTCGCTAAATGCCTCAGAGTCCGCTGCTACCTCTAATCTGGTAGTAGCATCTCACATGAGAATCTTAAGAAAGCTTTGGGCTTAGGCGTCAGATGATGTTGGTGATCCTGTGGCTACCTCTATTATTGGCTTGCCTTTATTTATTCTTGCCAAGGGTATTGGTCTAGTCCCCCCTTGGCTCTCTTCTGTCTTCTTTCTTTTTTCTTTTTTTAATAAAATTAGGGGGAAGTACACTTTTTCCTTCTTGATATTTTTTAACATTAGAAGGTTTTAATAAGACTTCTTTCCTTCTATTTGCCTAAAAAAATATATTTTAAAGATAACGAATATCATCGAAAGAAAATTTTTATTTTAATGCCCTATTTAAGTTTGAATAAAACCCTACTGGACGGTTTTTTTTAGATAAGCGAAATTTCATTAAGGGAGCCCTAGGGGTGCTCGAACCCAAACAACAAAAAGAATTACATATTGTTTAGGCAAATAAGAGGATTGTTCCACCACGTGGATATAGATAAATTAACTAGAGCACTACCCCCTCTATAAACAAACCAGCACCAAGATAGACTCTTAATGCGAGTGAAAACTGAGTCAATACTAGTTTCCTCGTCCCTTAAAACAAGGCCGTTATGAGACAACCAAAGACACCAACAAGTTGTGAGCCAAATCAAGAATTTAAATTTCTTAGCCTTCCTTCCTTTGCAAAGCTTGCCATATCCTCTCAAATGGTCAAGAAATTCAAGCCTTCTAATTGTTGAACCCCCATCCATTCGCTGACGCGAGGCCAAATATCGTGAGCAAAGCTACACTCCAAAAACAATTGCTGAATATCTTCGCGATGCTGCAAACAAAACGGGCAAGCTGCTGCTGTCTCGGAATGAATGACCATGCGACGAAAAAGAAGGTCCCTAGTTGGCAAAGAGTCACGAAGTAAACGCCAACCGAAGCAAACGTCACCCTCTTGTTCTTTTCTCTCCCAAGTCCCAACTCTCTTCCAATCTCATTATTATCAATTTATGACAATCATTTTCTTCTACTTTTTTTTTTGAGAGTCTCATTTTCTTCTACTTTGCTTAACTCAACGGAAGATTTAATCTTCTCTCCTTATTTTTCCTCCTCTCTTATCTCCCTACCTTAAGAAAATCTTTCCCCACCAACACTTAAACAAAAACTTCAATTTTTAGCCAACCCGATTGATAATAGGTCTATGCCATCGCAAAACACAAAACATGGTAAAGGTAACCTCTTCTTATCCTTTTCTGAAGGCCATTTCTAAGGCACCAAAACACTAGCTCCACTTCCACTAATACACTCCCTACCATTACTAATACCACCCCCATTTCCCTACGTAAAGTAATTCAAAGTAGTTCAAAGCAACCATTTATTCTACTAGTAATTTTATGTTAAAAAATTAAGACAAATACAAAAGTTGCCATTGACAGATTAAAAAAATACAAAACTGAATTTATGAGGTTTTCAACAACATTTCAGCAAATACAAAAATCTTGGATAATAACCGGATAAAAAGGTAGTCAAAATTGATCTCAACCATCCAAATTTTTTTCCTTCAAATCAATGGCTCTAAAACCACCTACCCATCCTACACAAAGTGAAGGGTCACCCTAGAATGATGTCTCTAATACTTAGTGCTTCTGGTAGTTAATTAATCCGATGACATTAGTTAATGCACATTAAAAATCAAAGGAATAAAGAATTTTCCAAAGGATAGCGCCAAAATCAAAATGGATAACCTCGTAGAGGATATTTCAAAGTGATCTTTATACCTCCTTATAGTATCACAACTTCATCTCTGTTTTGGTACGATTAAAGCAAGCAGCACACACAATTTTCAGCACGCCATGAATTTTAAGGTTGTATCTCTTCTAAGGAAACTCTAATGCTGAGTCACAACGAAACAATTTCAAGGTTGAAGCTTCCTCAACGGTACTATTCAATGTATCAAATTACGGTCCGCAACATGTGTTGTGGCCGCAACATTGCTGTTGCAGGATTCACTGCATCCGCATCCGACTGCAATCGCGGTGTTTTCGAAGATCACAGAATTTACCAAAACATAACAGCGTTTCGGCTGCAACAAAACAACGTTTTGCCAGCAATCAACAGCAACAATCCACATCTCTTGACTCTCCCCCACTTCTATTGAGAGGTAAGTGAGATCCGCCACCGATCTTCCGCCGCTCCGCGACATGCAATGGGTTGATGAAGTATTGAGATGAGGGACAGATCAGATCCGAGTGGCCACCACTTTGATAAGGGAAAATCAGAGAGAGAAAGAGGATCTAACTGAATTGTGAGTTGGATTGTTGATTAGAAAATCTGTTACAATTGATATATATACACAATTGTGATTCTAACTATCATTGGAACTAATACATTTACAAGTCATCATTGACTTTACTCTAGTGTAGACTTGTTTGCCACATTGGCATCCTTTTTACTTGCTTTGACTTAGACCATTCACTATTACTCCCCCCTCAAGTTGAAAGGAGGGTAGAGGCACTACTTTCAGCTTGTTCTTCAGTGACATACTGTGGTGATGGCAGTGGCTTTGTGAGCACATCAGCCAACTGATCAGTGGCAGCAACATGGACGATTTTGAGAGCATTGGCCAACACCTTGTCACGAACAAAGTGAATGTCTAATTCAAGGTGTTTGGTTCTGGAATACAATACTGGATTGTGGGCAATAGCCACAGCACTTTGATTGTCACACAGCAAAACTGGAGCTTGATGTTACACTTTAAGTTCATGGAGCAAAGATTGGATCCATAGTAACTCTGCAGTGGCATTGGCAAGGCCACGGTATTCAGCCTCAGCACTTGACTTTGAAACCAGTGTTTGCTTTCTTGGAGCTCCAAGAGATGAGATTAGGGCCCAAGAACACACAAGAACCTGAAGTGGATCTTCTATCATCTGGGTCACTGCCCCAATCAGAATCACTGTAGGCACGAAGACTTAGAGGGAATGAAGTAGAAGCAGGCTGCAGTAGCAGACCATGGTGAGCAGTGCCACTCAAATATCTCAAGATCCTCTTGACAGCTTTCTAGTGAGACTCCAGTGGTGCAGCAAGAAATTGACAAACCTTGTTCACAAAATAGGAAATTTCTGGCCTTGTGAGAGTGATATATTGGAGGGCACCAACCAAGGAACGATAGGAATGAGGCTGAGCAACCTTGTCAGACCCAAACTTGCTTAATCTGCTAGTAGAGGCCATAGGGGTGCTAATGCTTTTACAGCCAAGCATTGAAGCTTTGTGCAACAATCTTTAATGTACTTAGTTTGATTGAGAATGATAGAGCCATCTTTCTGATACTTGACTTCCAAACCTAGGAAGTAATCTGGTTTTCCCAAGTGTTTCAAGGCAAAGGCAGTGTTTAGCTTGTTGATGAGATCAAGTATCAGTGTTGGTGAGGAGCCAGTGATGAGTATATCATCAACATAAACTAGGGCAAACATTTGTATTCCAGCAGAGGAATGCACAAAGAGTGAGGCATCACACTTGCCGGGCTTGAAGCCAAACTGATGTAGAGCACTTCTTAGACGTTCATGCCATGCTCTAGGGGCCTGTTTGAGGCCATACAAAGATTTGTGGAGTCTGTATACTTGGCTCTTGTCATTGCTTGTGAAGCCAGGAGGTTGCACCATATAAATTTCCTCCTCAAGTGTGCCATTGATGAAGGCATTGTTTATATCAATTTGTTGAATATCCAATCTGTTAGTGATTGCCAATGACAGCAGGATTCTAATGGTTGCAGGTTTGATAACTGGAGAATAAGTCTCACCAAAATTGTGCCCTGGTATTTGACTGTAGCCTTTGGCTACAAGTCTAGCTTTGTATTTGTTGATGCTCCCATCAGGATTCTCCTTGATCCTATACACCCATTTGCATCTAATTGCTTTTCTGTTTGGAGGCAATGAGGTAAGTGACCAAGTGTTGTTGTCTGTGAGAGCCTTGATTTCTGTCTACATTGCCTGCACTCAGTGCTTGCCTAACAGTGGTAGGAGCTACACGAGCCAGAAGAATTCTTGGTTTAAGTGACCCTGTTTGAAGTCTTGTGATCATGTGGTGAGTTTTAGTGACAGGAATAGGTGAGGATGAGGATGGAGAAGGTTGAGCAGAGTTGTCATCAGAGTTATCAGTGTGAGAGGGAGGGGTGTTTGGATCAGGATTAGGGTCAGATATAGGAGTGGCAGAGGGTGGTGGTGTGGTAGTTTTAGTATGGCTTTGTGGAGTGGTGAATAAGGAATTTGAGTAAGATGGAAGTAACATTGGGAAAGTGGTGACAGTGGATGTGGAACTGGTGGGATTTCTAGGAAATAAAGTTGGATAGAGAAAGAATTCTTCATTAAAGGTAAGGTCCTTGGTGATGAGGATTCTTCCATCAGAGGTAAGACATTTGTAACCCTTATGTACAGGGGAAAGGCCAAGATTAATGCATTGAGTGCTTCTAAATTCAAATTTATGCTTGTTATATGGTCTCAAGTGAGGGAAGCATGCACACCCAAAGGTTCTGAGCTGCTGGTAGTTAGGCATGGCATTATATAGGGCTTGGAATGGTGAAATGAAGGAAGCTAGACCTTGGGTGGGTAGTCTATTGATGACATGAACAGAGGAGGTAAAGGAATGATCCCAAAATTTTAAGGGAAGAGAGGCATGAGACAGCAAAGTTAAGCCCATCTCTGTAATATGCCTGTGCTTTCTCTCCACTGCACCATTTTGGTGTGAAGTATAAGGACAAGTGAACCTGTGTACAACACCCAAGTTAGTCAAATGTTTTGTAAAGGGCAAATATTCACCACCACTATCAGATTGGACAGCTTTAATGACCTTGGAAAATTGTTTTTGAACATATTTATGAAATAGAGTGAAAGCAATGAGAGCATCTGACTTTTGCTTAAGAAAATAAATCCATGTAAACTTGGAATGAGCATCTACAAAGGCAATGTAATAAGAATAGCTTGAGCTAGAGACCGTGGGAGCAGGGCCCCAAAGATCTGTGTAAAGAAGTTCAAATGGTGTGTGATACTGTGTGGTGGATGGTGGAGCATACAACTTGTGAGATTTCCCTATTTTACAAGCATTAAAAAAATCAAATCAAGGTTTATTGGATGATATCATGTTACAGTGCTTCATAACGTGAGTTACAGTTGAAAAACTAGCATGAACTAGTCTAGCATGCCACAAAGAATGTGAAGTTACAGATTTAGAAGCACTGACAGAGTTAATAGTTTGTGACATAGTATTATTCAAGTGTGATATAGAGGGAACCCGAGTATTTTTGATGTGTTTCACTATAGGCAGGGCATGGAAAACATAGAGACCATCTACCTTGCCTTGAAGAACAATCTGATCAGAGACCTGCGATTTCACCAAACAATAAGGATCATGGAACTCAAAATACACTCTATTATCACGAATGAATTGAGACACAGACAGCAGATTTTTGGTGCAATGTGGAACATGCAATAAATTATTGAGTGTAAGGTTGATGTGTGGGTGAATAGGTGAATTAAACTTTGATGTGCCAACATATTTGATGGGAGATTAGCTGCCATTGCCCATAGTGACAGCAGAATGGCCTGTGTAAGGTGTTTTCTGCTGTAAGTTTTTCTCATTTGGAGTGACATGGTGCGAAGCACCTTTGTCACCACGCCAGTCCTCATAGGAGGGATCATTACCATACATTAAGTTAGAGGTACTACCAGTGGCATCAAGAGACAATGTCTCAGCCAAGTTCACAGTTGGAGTTGCAGATTAAGTGGCGTCATCAGTAGAAGGATGTGCAGCAGCTTCTGTGTTTGCAGTGCTGGTGTTGGCATTGAGCACATTTTGTGGCGGTACAAACAACTCATCAAATCGAAACCAGCAGTCGAGCACAGAGTGTCCGTAACATCCGCATAGTTGACAGGTAGGTCTAGATCCAGAAGACGGAGCACCAAAGTTGTTTCTACAGCGTCCACGGCCACGACCTTGACGTCCACGGCCACGCGTATGATAGTTGGAAGCTGCATTATCACGAACACCTTGGGTGCGAGAAGTATTTTGAGCCTGTGTGTTACCAGAAGGAGCTGTGACTTGAGCAACGTTGGCAGAGGCATTGGCCACGGTGAGCTCTGCCGGAACTTGTCCAATTGCGATTCTTGCGCCAGAACAATGATTCGATCTCAGTGAGTGAAGGCGATTCTGGCTTGCTGAAAATCATCATCACGAAGGAGTTGTATTCCTCCGGCAAGCCATCAAGCAGAACATCAACAAGGTAGGAATCAGCAATGGATTCACCAGTAGAGATCAACGAATCAGCGAGAGTGTGAACCTTGGTGATAAACTCAGAGATCGACTTCGATCCTTTCTTCGTATTCTTGAGTTCACTCCTCAATTGTCGCACCTTTGCCTTCAAGTGCGAGAAATAGTGCTGGTGAATCTTTTGCCAGACTTGCCATGAGTGGTGGCAAGTGAGAACTCGTGTGAGAGCTGATTCAGAGAGCGTGGATTGCAACCACGTGAAGAGTGTTTGGTCTTGAACCCACCACTTCTCGAATTCATCGGAGGCATTGTCCGCAAGGCGATAGCATATTTCGTCGGAACCTTTGGATTGACGAGAAATCGCTGCAACTTGTGCATCTTCACCACACCTTCTACTTGTTGATTCCATAGTAGAAAGTTTTTGTCATCAAGCTTGATTGATTTCTTTGGACCGGCGACGAATTGATGCGTGGTGGCAGCGTTGGAGGCAATTTGAAAGACAGAAGCAGTAGGTTCCGGAGAAGCACCTTCACTGTGATTTGGTGAAGAATCCATGGAAGCGATTGAAAAGCAGAAGCGAAAAAACGGAGGAGATGAAGTTTCGGAAGGAAAAAGGGGAAAGCGTGAGGTTCAGGAACGGAACACAGCGAGTGATACCATGATAAAAGAAAATCAGAGAGAGAAAGAGGATCTAACTAAATTGTGAATTGGATTGTTGATTAGAAAATCTGTTACAATTGATATATATACACAGTTGTGATTCTAACTATCATTGGAACTAATACATTTACAAGTCATCATTGACTTTACTCTAGTGTAGACTTGTTTGCCACATTGGCATCCTTTTTACTTGCTTTGACTTAGACCATTCCCTATTACACTTCACCAGACCTCCACTGTGTCTTCCACCGAACCACAACACGAGGGTGACGAGGTTGAGCGAGGGAAGAGTTGATGAGAGCGAGAGGAGAGCATGAACGTGAAGAATAGTGTGAAGAAAACTGAAACAGTGAAATAGATGAGAAGCGTAGGGAAGAGAGTGATAGAGATTTTTCTGATCAGTATGATGAGAGTGAAAGAGATGGATCCCGAAAGAGATGAGCGTGCCCGCTTTTGCCGATGACTAATCTATGCCGGGGAACCTGGCTGGCCACGTGTATACCCAGCTTTACCGGTCTGTGTGGTTCTCCCCTCCCACCAAAGTTTTTGCCACACCCAAAATTCGAACCCGAGACCTTGGAGTGTAATCCTGATCTAGTTACCACTTGGACCAACCCTTATTAGTTACCGGTTGGAAGAGTCTAGAATGGTAAAGCAAATAAATTTTTACTAAATAGTTTGAAAGAGTCTATAGTGGTTGAAAGAGTATAGAATAGTTTGAAAGAACCACGTGTTTGTGGTGTATTTGTGTGTGGGTAAGTAATTATTTTTTATTTTGTGGATAACTAGGTATTATTTTTGGTGAATTGGTAAGTAGAAATATTTCTATGACTACTTTTTTTTTGACAAAAGTTTCTTTGAATACTATTTATGTAATAATAGTATATAACTTATTTTATATACTTTATGTTTCTTACTTTGTTCTTTCTTATTAATGTCATGCTTATTGTTAGATATATTATTATAATTAATTTTATATATTTTTAGATAATTGTATAATTTAGATAGTTGTATCTATTCCAGTTTTGACTTTCATATTGGTAGACGCTGACTAGGTTATGAGTTAGCAAATAATTTGTAATTAAGGTGTTAGATCCACCTTGTACTATATATAGGTAGGGATGGCAAAACAGACCAGCCCGCCCCGCCTCGCCGTGAAACCACCAAAAATTGGGCGGGGTGGGCCAGCCCGCGAAAGGATAATGGGTTGAGAAGATGAGCCCGCCCCGCCCTTCGGCTGGTTGGCGGGCAGGCGGGCTAGCCCGCCATTAAATAGATAATTAAAAAATGTATTCAAAGCTTACGTTTTGGGCTTAAAATAGGCGAGTTGACGGGTTGGTCCACCCAAACCTACCAAAAACAAGATAAAAATGGCGGGTTAGTGGGTTGACCCGCTACAACCCGCAAAAAAACAATAAAAAATAATTAGAAATAGTTAAAAACAACGGGAAACATAATACATAAAAAAATAAAGTTGGTAGGTTCGCCCGCCTCGCCTCGTCTGTGGCCCGCCGAGTTGGCGGGTTAGGCGGGGCAGGCTAGAATGGGTTTGCGGGGTAAAATCACCAACCCAACCCGCAATTTTTTGGCGGGATAGCGGGACGGCCCGACGAGACAAGCCTGTTTTGCCATCCCTATATATAGGTATTGTTACAACTGAATAAAATGTGATTCATTTTTACCAAAATTAACATGGTATCAAAGCAAGTTCTCCATCTTATTCCCAACTCAGAGCCCTAAGTGTTTCTCTCGGATTCCCATTTCAGAGTAAAATTTCCTCTCCAATGGCAAAATCTGATCGCGGGAGCTTCTCTCTACCTAGTGTCGCACGATTTCTAATTTCTGGATCGTTGATATTGTGTAACTGATTTCAAATAATCAATTGAAACTATGAGATAACTGTAATGATATATAAAAACACACGGGATAACTGTTACACCAATATATAAAAAAACACAGGATTAATATTTGTCATTGATAATTAAATTTTTGAAGACTACTATAAACCTACTATCTAAAAAACAATAATATTTAATGACTATTTAAACTACTGATTAATATTTATAATAAATATTTCTTATTGATAATCTACTATCTCTCTTTTACTATCCACTATAATCTACTAATCAACTAAAATAATCAATTGAAACTACGAAATAACTGCACTGATATATAAAAAAAAACACGAGATTAATATTTCATTGATAATTAATTTTTTTGAAGCCTACTACTACAAACCTGCTATCTAAAAAATAAGCAGACTTAATGACTATTTAAATTACTAATTAATATTTAAAACAATTATTTTTTATTGATAATCTACTATCTAACAAATTTACTATCTACTATAATCTACTATCAACTAAAATAATCAATTGAAACTACCAGATAACTGCACTGATATATAAAAAACACAGGGATAACTGCAGTGATATATAAAAAAACACGGGATTAATATTTGCCATTGATAATTATAATTTTTGAAAACTACTATCTAAAAAAACAAGAAGGCTTAATGACTATTTAAACTGATTAATATTTAAATCACACGCGACAAATATTTGTCACTAATACCTAAAAAAGGATAAATAATTGTTACTCATATATAAAAAAACGCGGGATAAATATTTGTTATTGATAATCTACCATCTATCTTTTACTATCTACAATAATCTACTAATCAACTCAAATAATCAATTGAAACTATGAGATAACTGCACTGATACATAAAAAAACACTGGACAACTGCACTGATATATAAAAAAATACAGGGATAACTGCAATGATATATATAAAAACACGGGATAGTTGCACTGATATTTAAAAAAAACATGGGATAACAACACTGATATATAAAAAAACTCTGCACTGATATATAAAAACACACGGGATACTTTTATATTTTTAGTTTTAATATTTATCAATTTTTTATTTGAAACTCCTTTTTTATCTACTTTAAATTTTTCTTTATTTTCACGGGGTAATGTTCAGACTATTTAAATACTGTCTAAATTCATTCATAAAAAGAACACGACAACGCTTGTCCGTATGCAAGTCATCCTCTATATTTTACAATTGATTTTAGATTAATGAGATTTCAAATTAACATTTCTATTTGAGGTAATCTTATCACGTAACGCGATCGGCCCGTACGGATGCATGGGTATAGTACTAGTTTTTACCAAAATTAACATGGTATCAAAGCAAGTTCTCCCTCTTATTCCCAATTCAGAGCCTTAAGCGTTTCTCTCGGATTCCCATTTCAGAGTAAATTTCCTCTCCAATGGCAAAATCTGATCGCGGGAGCTTCTCTCTATGTAGTGTCGCAGGATTTCTAATTTCTGGATCGTTGATATTGTGTAACTGATTGCGAGTTGCAATCTCTGATCCTTCATCATCGCATCTCAACCTAGATTCTATGTGAATCTTGATTTCTGAGGTTCTAATCGTTCTTCTATCTTGGTTCTTTTTTGCTGAATGACGCACTCTTGAACTGGTTCACGCACTTCGATCTCTGGTTCACCACTTCGCTGCTCTGATTTGGTTTTACTCTGACTTTGTGTATCGCTTCGCCGTAGCCGTTCAGCTCCACTTCAACAATACCTTTCGCCATCAGGTTTGCAATTCTGATCTAATATTGTGACCTAAGTTTTTGCTCTGGTCTACCGATTCCGTCTCTGGACTATTGGATTGTTGCTGATTGTTGACACTGATTTTTTTTTATTGTTACTATTATTGGATTTGCCTAAATTTTTGCTTTGGCCTACTGATTCTGTTTCTCGACTATTGGATTTATTGATTGTTACTGGATTGTTTCCTGTTACTGATTGTTGGCGATTGTTACTGTTATTGGATTTGCCTTCACCGATTCGCACTTGATTTCGTACTTGCTGTTGTTATTAGTTGTTGTTACTGGTTCTGGATTTTCAGATAGTTGTTGTTGTTTCTAGTTGTTACTGGTTCTGGATTTTTGGATCGATTGGTTTTTGTTTTTGCCATGGCTCTTGGAAATAGATTTTGCACTCATTGCAACCGGACCAATCACACCATTGATACATGCTTCATCAAGCCTGGTTATCCTCCGGGTTTCAAGTCTACGAAACCAATGGCTCCCTCTCCAACCTCTTCCTCTTTAGGCTTCACAAAAGTTCAGATTCAGAGTGTGCTGGCCTTGCTTCCTTCCTCTACACGTATTACTATCGCGACTATCTCTCTAGCCTGACTTTTCCAAAAACATTATATCTGTTGGCAGACCTCAAGCTTCTAAGTACTGTTCGTTGATAATGAATGTTTGATACAGGAAGGGCGTTCTTTTGGGATGATAACTCTTATTTATAAGAGTTATTTGTACATTCGTAAGTATAAATCATTGTATGTTCTCAATTAATTAATTGTTTTATGCTTGTAAATATTATGTCTTGAATAGTGAAGGTTGTATTCCTGGGTTAGTGATCTTTGGCACCTTGGTGCCCCATTTATGCTTTTCTTTGTGTGTTTCATTGCTGCAGCAACAGTTGCCACAGCATTGCATTTCTGTATCAGATGAGAGAGAATGCTGGAAGCGCTGATTTTAGCGCATTCCAGCTGGAAGATAAGGACGAGTGTACGACGTAGGGAGCCAACGCCTGGATCAGAAAATATTCCACCTTTTTGTTAGACACTTGTACTTTTGGGCACACAAAATGACAAGGGGTGCCTCCAACTAGGGTTTTTCTTGGATCATGTACCCTAGTACTATATAAAGGCAGCCTTTCCTCTTCATATGCATGCTAGGTCTGAAAGGAGAAAGTTTAGAAATAGTTTTCCTCAATTTTTACCAAAGCTACCTCAAATCATCAAAGTTGAAATATCATTGCTGAAAGTGTTGCTGCAGCAACAACAGGAGATAAACATACTTAAAGAATTGCTATCTTGGAAGCTGATTCGTATCTCCAAGCCTCAAATCTTGGAGCCTACCTTCGGTTTCTTCATCTTACTATAATTTCTCTCTTGTATTTCTTAGTTATGACTTTAGCAATTATGTTGAAGTTATTTTTCTTGTGTTGTTCGCTCATTATGAGCTAATACACTCATAGTTGGAATGTTTGGATCTATGTAATGAAGTTTTAGTGAATTTAATGAAGTATGTTTGATGCTTAAGCATTTTATCTTTTGCGAAGATAATATTTCCATCTTAAATTAGGAATGACCAACTAATTTCAAGTAGCATTTGTAAATTCTGAAAAGGTTTATGAATAAATCTCAAAAGATAATATGGATAGTGAGGGTTAAAGGACACTTTAATACTTATTGCTTAAACCCTAGAAATAGGAGGGCAAAATCCATAAGGTGAACACTGTGGGTGCGTAAGTAGCCTAGGGTGAACCTATTTAGGGCCTAGATATAAGCTCTCGTAACGAAACCTAGTGTAATGTACTTGAAAAAGTGTTAACTGATGCGACAACACCTAATGCTGCAACATCAGATACAACATTAATGCACTTTAATGGATTTACATAGTGAAAGCATTCCAACTCATTTTTAACTCTGATTTTCACACCCTCTTACTTTAATTGTTATTTAAAGATGTTTTCAAAAACTTGTGTCATTTATTTTTACGTCACTACAATGCTCGTGGGAATGATCTTTATTTATCACTTACTACTTGTTGCGATTGTGTATACTTGCACATCATCATTTCTCACAACAAGTTTTTGGCGTCGTTGTCGGGGATTGAAAAGTTTAATTCACTTCTTAATTAGTTAGCAAGTTAGTGATTTTTGTTTTCTAGTTTCTTGTGTGTTCATTTTTTGTTGCTACAGCATATGTTGCTTCAGCATTAGGTGCTGCAGCATATGCACAGGCAACCACGCCAGAATTTCAGTTGAATCCAGAGATAGAAAGACTGTTCCGAAGGTTGCGTAGGATAAACAGTAATCCAGAACTTAATGAACTGGGTAGAGCTGCTGTCATGGCTTCTATACATGAATCCCAACTTGCATCTCCTCGTGGTTCACAACATGCTGATGGAACAATAATTGGAACTGAAATTGGTATCCCTCATGAGCCACTTCATCAGCAAGAAGTAATAAATCAAACAGTCATAAGCATGGCTAATGACAGAGACAGACCAATGAGGGATTATACTGTTTTTGACCCTCAAACTATGCAAACTAGCATAGTAAGGCCTGGCCTTACCACAACTCATTTTGAATTTAAGCCTATAATGTTTCAAATGCGTCAAACAGTTGGTCAATTTGGTGGAGGACCCACTGAGGATCCCCACTTGCATTTAAAACCATTTGTAGAAGTTTGTAGTAAATTCATACGCCCTGGTGTTCCTGATGATGCTTTTAAGCTCAAATTTTTCCCATATTCCTTGAAGGATAGAGCTAAGGCCTGGTTAAATTTCTTAGAGCCTAACTCTATCACAACTTGGAATGAAATGGCAGAAGAGTTCATGATTAAATATTTTCCACCTATCAAATGCCAGGATGAGAACTGAAATTACCTCTTTTAGACAAACTGAATTTGAAACAGTTTGAAGCATGGGAAAGATTTAAAGAATTGCTGAGAAAGTGCCTTCACTATTTGAAACTGAATTTGAAACATTGGTTGTTCGAATAATGGAAACTTTTTATGATGGGTTGGAACCTCAGACTAGGCTTATGCTTGATGCATCTTCTGGTGGAGTTCTGCTAAATGGTTCATATACTGATGCCTACAATCTCATTGAGACAATTGCTGCAAATAGCTACCAATGTCCTACAGCCAGGTTGGGTGCTCAGAAGAAAGTAGCTGGGATGCATGAAGTGAGTGAAGTCACTGATTTATCTGCTCTAGTAGCATCCCTTACCAACATGATCAAAAATTTAAGCACACCCAATGCTGCAGCACCGGCTGCTGCAGCAACAGGAGCTAAACCAGAAGAAAAAGTTGCAGCAATTGAACAAGCCCCAGCAGGTTCTACCAGTTGTGTTTATTGTGGAGGAGGTCACCTATATGAAGAATGCCCAGCAAACCCTATCTCAGTCAACAGAAATCATAACCCTTATTCAAATACCTACAATCTTAGGTGAAGAGATTATCCAAATTTCAAATGGAGTAATAATGCAGCACCTGTTGCAGCTCCAACAACACCACCAAGATTCCCAGCTCAACCTAAGGCAGCAGCGCCAGCAGCTGGTAATTCCATGGAAGCTATGCTTAAAGCTTTCATGAATGAAACCCAAACTCAGTATCAAACTCAAGGAGCTGCTATCAAGAACTTGTAGAATCAAATTGGCCAAATAGCCACTGCTCTCACCCAAAGGCCTAGTGGATCATCACCTTCCACTACTGAAGCTTCATCTTCAAAAGGGAAAATGTCTTGCAAGGCTATATCTTTGAGGAGTGGGAAGGATTTGGCAGGGCCATCACTTGATATAGGTGGTGGTACAAAAAGAACAGAAAAAGCAAAAAATGAAAAAAAGAATACAACAGATGCTGTCGCAGCTGATGCTGCACCATCTGATGATGCAGCATTTGATGCTGCACCAGTATCATCACCTAAGCTTGATCAAGCTGTGCCACCTCCACCCTTTCCTCAAAGGTTAAAGAGAGCTTAGGAAGACAAGCAATTTGGCAAATTCTTAAAGGTGCTAAAACAACTTCACATCAATGTCCCTTTGGTTGAAGCACTTCAACAAATGCCCAATTATGCAAAGTTTATGAAAGACGTGCTAACTAAAAGGAGAAAATTGGGGGAGTTTGAAACTGTAGCAATGAGAGAAGAGTGTGGTATGATCATGCAAAACAAGCTTCCAAGAAAACTAAAGGACCCTGGCAGCTTCGCTTTCCCTTGTTCTATTGGGGAATCCTATACTGGCCGTGCTTTATGTGATTTGGGTGCAAGCATCAATTTGATGCCCAAATCTATATTTACACAGCTTGGTATTGGAGTTGCTAGGCCCACCTCTGTAACTCTTCAATTAGCTGATAGGTCCATTGCCTATCCTGAAGGGATAATAGAGGGTGCTTATTAAAGTTGACAAGTTTGTTTTCCTGTAGATTTTGTTATTCTTGATTTTGATGCAGATAAGGAGGTTCCCATCATACTTGGAAGACCATTCATAGCTACGGGGAAGACTCTCATTGATGTGCAAAAAGGAGAATTGACCATGAGGGTCAATGATCAAGAGATCAAATTTAATGAGATGAATGCTCTCAAGTTTCCTGAGCAAGGGACTGAGGAGTGTTCTTATGTAGTCTCTCTTGATGTTGTGGTTCAGAAACACTTCTACAAGCACACTGACCATATCTGGTCAAGGCTCTTGCTGAAACTGAGAAATAAGAGCTTGTGGAAGAAGGTGTGCTAAATAATGACGCAACTGTCAAGGAAATTTGGGCTAGGAAGTATGAGTCTTTGGATATGGAAGACTCAAGACTCAAGAAGAACATTCCATCAATTGAAAAGAGCATGATCGTTGCCCAAGCAAACTTACAGAGCTGCCCAAGCATTTGAAATATGCCTACTTAGGGGAAAATGATACATTGCCCGTGATAGTTGCTTCTGACCTCACCGAAAGTCAAGAGCATGATCTCATTACTACCTTAAAGAGGCATAAGAGGCTATTAGGGGAAAATGTCTGACATAAAGGGGATTAGTCCTACCAATTGCATGCACAAAATCATCTTGGATGAAAATTCAAAGAATAGTATTGAAGGGCAAAGGAGGCTAAATCCTGTTATGAAGGAGGTTGTCAAGAAGGAAATCATCAAATGGCTGGATGCTGACATTGTTTATCCCATTTCAGATAGTGCATGGGTGAGCCTCGTGCACTGTGTTCCTAAGAAAGGTTGGGTAACAGTGGTAGCTAATGAGAAGAATGAGCTAATTCCTACAAGAACTGTCACTGGTTGGAGGATTTGTATGGATTATAGAAAACTCAATAAGGCTACAAACACGGATCATTTTCCCTTACCATTCATTGATCAAATGCTGGACAAACTGGCTGGTAAAGAGTTTTATTGTTTCTTGGATGGCTATTCTGGTTACAATCAAATAGCCATTGTGCCTGAAGATCAACAGAAAACTACTTTCACATGCCCTTATGGTACCTTTGCCTTTAGGAGGATACCATTTGGGCTGTGTAATGCACCAGCCACATTTCAAAGGTGTATGATGTCTATTTTTTCTGAGTTCATTGAAAAGTCTATGGAGGTGTTTATGGATGCCTTCTCAATCTTTGGGGAATCATTTCAATTGTGTCTCAGTAACTTGGAAGAAATATTGAACAGATGTGAGGAGACTAATCTGGTACTGAATTGGGAAAAATGCCATTTCATGGTTCAAGAAGGGATTGTCTTAGGTCACAAAATTTCAAAGAAGGGAATTGAAGTTGATAGAGCAAAAGTAGAGGTTATTGACAAGATGCCTCCTCCTACCAATGTGAAGAGTGTAAGAAGCTTCCTGGGGCATGCAGTCTTCTCCAGAAGGTTCATTGAGGACTTTTCTAAAATATCAAAGCCTTTGTGTCAATTGCTACAGCATGACACACCTTTTGTCTTTGATGAACCTTGTGTAGAAGCATTCAACAAACTGAAGAAGGCACTGGTTTCAGCACTAGTGCTTGTTACCCCAGACTGGAGCAAGCCATTTGAACTGATGTGTGATGCTAGTGACTTTGCCATAGGAGATATCCTTGGCCAATGGTATGATAAAGTTTTCCATTCTATTTATTATGCTAGCAAAACACTTATTGATGTACAGTTGAACTATACCACCATTGAGAAAGAATTATTAGTTGTGGTTTTTTCATTTGACAAATTTAGATCATACTTAGTTGGCACTAAAGTAATTGTTTTCACTGATCATTCTTCCATTAAGTATTTGATTGCTTAGAAAGATGCAAAACCTAGGTTAATAAGATGGGTTCTCCTCTTCCAAAAATTTGAGCTTGAAATTAGAGATAAAAATGGGGTGGAGAACCAAGTTGCCGATCATTTGTCTAGATTGGAAGGTGAAAGTGCAGGTAATCATAGTGGAGAAATCAAGGAGTGCTTCCCTGATGAACAATTGCTCGCAATTGATGCTGCAACAACTGATGCGGCAGTACCTTGGTATGCAGACATTGTGAAATTGTTGGTCAGCAAGGTGGTACATTGTGATATGACATCTCAACAGAAGAAAAGGTTCTTTCATCTTGTCAAGCAATATTTCTGGGATGAACCTTTTATGTACAAAAAATGCCCTGATCAACTATTGAGAAGATGTGTGGCTGATGAAGAATAGCAGTTGGAGCTGCAGAAATGCCATGCAGCACCATATGGTGGTCACTTTGGAGGAATGAGAATAGCAGCTAAGGTGCTACAATCTGGTTACTATTGGCCTACTCTATTCAAAGATGCTCATGAAATGGTTAAAAGGTGTGACAATTGTCAAAGGACGGGGAATATCTCAAGTAAACATGAAATGCCATTGACCAACATTTTGGATGTTGAACTCTTTGAAGTTTGGGCGTTGGATTTCTTGGGACCTTTTCCCCCTTCTTTTGGCAATTTGTACATACTTGTGGTTGTGGAATATGTGTCGAAATGGGTTGAAGTTGTTGCTCTGCCTAATAATGATGCTCACTCCATCAGCAAGTTCTTGCTAAGAAATATCTTCACCAGATTTTGGACTCCTAGGGCCATTACCTGTGATGCTGGCTCTCATTTCTGTAACAAGATGATTGAGAACCTCCTGGCCAAGTATGGAGTAAAGAACAAAATAGCTACTGCTTACCACCCTTAAACAAGTGGTAAAGCAGAATTGTCTAATAGAGAGATAAAAAGAGTTCATGAGAAGATGGTAGGGCGTACATGGAAGGATTGGGCCAATCACTTGGATGATGCTTTATGGCTTATAGAACTGCATTCAAAACCCCATTGGGAATGTCTCCTTATAGAATTGTCTATGGCAAAGCTTGCCACCTACCATTAGAGCTTCAACATAAATCATTTTGGGCAATCAAAAAGCTCAATTATGATTATGAAAAGGCAGGAGCAGCTAGGCTTTTACAATTGAATGAGTTAGAAGAAATGAGGCATTTTTCTTATGAGAGTGCAGAACTCTACAAAGCCAAGATCAAAGCTTGGCATGACAGAAAAATCCAAAGAAATGAGCTCATTGAAGGGGGGCAGCTTCTGTTTTTCAATTCTAGACTCAAATTGTTTCCTGGGAAACTCAAATCAAGATGGTCTGGTCCATTCTAGTTGTTGAAGGTGTATCCCCATGGTGTTGTGGATTTGTATGATGAAACCACACAATCAACATTCAAGGTTAATGGTCAGAGGGTCAAGCAGTATTTTGGAGAGCTTGTGGTGAGGGACAAGGTCTCCACAGAATTATAAGACATCTAATATTAGAGGATAGTCTGGGTGAGGACTCTTAAACCAAGTGCACTGGGAGGCAGCCCAGAGGTTTTAACTAATAAATGTGTTTTGTTTTCTGTTTTTTTGTTGCAGGAATTTCAGCAATGTTTTGGTAAAAAGTGAATTGTGTTGCGGTAGCAGTTGGTGCTGCAGCAATTATTGTATTAGTCACTGCGCTGGTCAAAGAGGGCTAAGTTTTCTAAGTTTAAAAGTTTTACAGAGGTGGCACTGTTCTGTCCTGTCATATCCCACCAATTACGCCATCTGTCCCACCAATCAACCCCATCCACACACGTCACCCAAGCCTCAACGGCTATGTCATTTATGACATCAACCTCCCAAAACCGTCATCTTCAACCATATATCATCATCCCTCTCGCATTCACTCTTCACATTACCAAACCCTGAAACCGCACCCATACTACAACCCGCGAATCTCACCACTGTAACGCATTCATCTTAACCCTTTCACTCTCTCCCAAGTTCATGTCATCGTTGTTGTAACCGCAATGGGTCGTACTAAGTAAAGTGCAGCGAAATCATCTGGAAAGAGGCAATCAGCCATGGATCGTGGTGCCAAAGGCGAGTCTAAGTTTCAAAGAATGAATTTCTGGGCTGAAAGAGGTTTCAACATGCAAAATGCACCTGTTGCATTCACTGCTAAAGTGAAAGCATTAGGGTGGGAGCAATTTGTTCAGCATCGCTCGTCGTTCTGCACAGCTGTGGTAAGAGAGTTCTTTGAAGGGATTGTGCCTGCAAAGGAGGGTAAGATTTTATCATATTCGGTGGTTAGGGGTGTTCCCGTGAAGTTTGATTCCTGTACCATAAATGAATGCTACGCCTTGGAATACAATGGTCTCGCATTTTCTAAGAGAGTGAGCAATTTGGGGGAAAAGGAAATGGAGGCTGCAAAAGATGCTATTTCTGTGAGAGGCACAGTTTGGGAGAAGGGTGCCAGCAACGAGTTCAAAATTAAGAGGGGAGCATTGAACCATGACGCAATGGTCTGGTTCAATTTCGTAAAGCACTCAATACTTCCAACCTCCCACACCACGAATGTAGAGAAAGAGCACATGTTGCTGTTGGATGCCATCCTTGAAGGAAAGGATGTTGATGTAGAAAGGCTAATTCAGAGAGAGATCCTCTTGTGTCAAACAAAGAAGGCTGGTTACCTTTTCTTCCTGTGTCTGTGCCAGTGCAGGGGTGAAGATTGTTAAGGGAGAGCATAGAGGGTACCCTGTGGCTGCATTCCCTACTGTGCTGAAAGTGACGCAGCAAGTTGTTGCAGCATCTGGAGAGCTTCAAAGGGAAAATTCCAGGAGAGCCTCCAGTGTTTCCTGAATGGGTCTTCGAGGAGGAATTTGTGCATGAAGATCTACCTGAAGATGAACCTAACATGGAGCCTTTGGTAGAGGAAGAAATGGAGATAGCTACTAAGAAGAAGAATCCCAGAGCTGTTGCAAAGAAGACAAAAAGCAAGGTTATGGAAGAAGAAGACCCCTTGGTGATAGAGGATGAAGGATCATTGAGTGAGGGGGGAGAAAGAGGAAAACAAACAAATAACGGCTGAATTGAAGAAGCAGAGTGAAGAAGAGGATGAGGATACATCAGAAGAGAGTGAGAAGGAAAGTCAAGAATGGGATGACCACACTGATATAGAAATGGAGCCCAATCTCAACACCTCACCAAACACCACCACTCATGAAACCATAGCTAACACTCAACCAAACTCAGAAGCTAACCCTTTCCCACCTACAAACACTTCCACTTCCCCAAACCTGCCCACACCACCTCCATCACCACCTAACCAATCCACCATAATCCCACCAATCAGTACACCACCACAAACACCACCCCAAAACACTGATAACCCAGACAACCAACCTCAGCCAGACCCTGAACCTACCCATGAATCACCTCAATAGGAACATGAGAAGATGCCAAGTGGTGTTGCAGCATCTGTTGCTGCAGCAACTGACGAAACTCAAATAGTGAAGAGCCCTGCTGCAACTTCAACCAATAAGGTGAGAACTAAATCAATGGCCAGAAAGAGGAAGTTGCCTAAGGTGCAGGAAGACCAGAATTTGGAAGGCGAAGGACTTGAAGCTGAAGAGGAAGCCCAGGTGAAAAAGGAATGTTGTTGGAATTGTTGCTGAAGGAGCTGGTGCTGCAGCAATGACTGAAGAAAAGAAGGAAGCTGCTGCTGCCAAAGCAGCTCTGGATCTGGAAGCTGCAACTATTGTGCAAATGAAAGAGCCCACTTCTGCTGCTGGGTCTGTTGTTGCAGATGCAAACTCAGTGTGCAGCAACCCAATGCTGCATTAACGCAATGCTGCAGCAACAGAAGTGGGTGATGCTGGAAAGAACCAGAGAAGAAGAAATAGAAAGTCTAGCCTAGAGTGAAAAGGGGAGCCAAAGTCAGAACTATCCAAAGTGTTTGATGCTTTAGCATGTGTACCAACATCCAACAGTAGTGTTAGTTTAAATGTTTTATGTGATTGTGTTTTTGTATTTTGTTCAGGCCTTTCCCATTAGTATTTTGCATGAGCAGTGGGGACACTGTTGAGTCCTATGTAGGGGGAGGACCTAGGTCATTGTCATGTTAAAGTGAAATGCATGCTCAATTATATCATTGAAAAATAAAAATGGATGTCATTTTGAGTCAAACTTAATGATGATAGTGTGAGAATGAGAAAAAATTGCCTTGCTTCTTTGATAGTGAACTAAATTACCTTTGCTCCCACACCTTTACCCTAGGTCTAGGTAGGAACTTAGTGAGCTAAAAATGATCTTATGCTAAGTTAGTTGATGGGAGACCTAGGTTGTGCCAAGCTTTTACTAAAATCTTAGGGTAGCATATGAAACTAAGTTTGGGTGTGCATCGGTTATACTAAGGCTAAACATGAAGATTCTTAGGATGGTCAGTGCAATTGAGTGTATGTTGTACATTATCAAATAAAAGTGTAATAGCTGCAATAGCCTATAAAAAAAAGAAACTGAAAAGAAATAACAAATATTCTGAAAAAGGCATTGCAGCAAAATAGTATGTCAAATGTTAATGCTGCAGCAATGAATCTGAAAGTCTTGTAAATTGTAGTGCACTGGCCAATAATCTGAATTGTTTAATCAAGCCATTTGTTGTGCTTTGAAGCCCCCCTTTCTTATGCTGAAGTTGTTAGTCTACCCTATCTTTTGAAAATTTCTTGGCATAACTAAAAGAAAGCCACTCTTGCTTTAGCTAAGTGAAGTTTTGAATCATACCTAGGAGTCACACACACACTTTGAGCAGGGGTAGCTTAGGGATCTTGATGAAGTAGGCATATGCATGTTTGAGAATTATGAAAGTTTTGGCTCAATTTGATTATCTTTTGAAAATCTGTGAATCAATTGGTGTGATTGAGTATTGCCAAGTTGTTATTCTTTGTCAAGTGTGATTACTTGAGGACAAACAATGGTTTAAGTTTGGGGATGTGATAACTCTTATCTATAAGAGTTATTTGTACATTCTTAAGTATAAATCCTTGTATGTTCTCAATTAATTAATTGTTTTATGCTTGTAAATATTATGTTTTGAATAGTGAAGGTTGCATTCCTGGGTTAGTGATCTTTGGCTCCTTGGTACCCCATTTGTGTTTTGATTTGTGTGTTTCATTACTGCAGCAATAGTTGCCACAGCATTGCTTTCCTGCGTCAGATGAGAGAGAATGCTGGAAGCGCTGATTTTAGCGCATTCTAGCTGGCAGATAAGGATGAGTGTACGACGTAGGGAGCCAGCGTCTGGATCAGGGAATATTCCACCTTTTTGTTAGGAACTTGTATTTTTGGGCACGCAAAATGACAAGGGGCGCCCCCAACTAGGGTTTTTCTTGGATCATGTACCCTAGTACTATATAAAGGCAACCTTTCCTTTTCATATGCTTGCTAGGTCTGAAAGAAGAAAGTTTAGAAATAGCTTTCCTCCATTTTTACCCAAGCTACCTCAAATCATCAAAGTTGAAATATCATTGCTGAAAGTGTTGCTGCAGCAACGACACGAGCCAAACATACTTGAAGAACTGCTATCTTGGAAGCAGATTCGTATCTCCAAGCCTCAAATCTTGGAGCCTACCTTCGGTTTCTTCGTCTTAGTATAATTTCTCTCTTGTATTTATTAGTTATGACTTTAGCAATTACGTTTAAGTTATTTTTCTTGTGTTGTTTGCTCATTATGAGCTAAACACTCATAGTTGGAATGTTTGGATCTATGTAATGAAGTTTTAGTGCATTTAATGAAGTGTGTTTGATGCTTAAGCATTTTATCTTTTGCGAAGATAATATTTCCATCTTAAATTAGGAATGGCCAACTAATTTTAAGTAGCATTTGTAAATTCTGAAAAGGTTTATGAATAGATCTCAAAAGATAATATGGATAGTGAGTGTTAAAGAACACTTTAATACTTCTTGCTTAAACCCTAGACATAGGAGGGAAAAATCCATAAGGTGAACACTGTGAGTGCTTAAGTAGCCTAGGATGAACCTATTTAGGGCTTAGACATAAGCTCTTGTAACGAAATCCTTGTGTAAAGTACTTGAAAAAGTATCAATTGATGCGACAGCACCTAATGCTGCAGCATCAGATACAACATTAATGCACTTTAATGGATTTACATAGTGGAAGCATTCCAACTCATTTTTAACTCTGATTTTCACACCCTCTTACTTTAATTGTTATTTAAAGATATTTTCAAAAACTTGTGTCATTTATTTTTTCGTCACTAATTTGTTAGCCAAGTTAAACACATTTTAAACTACAATCCTCGTGGGAACGATCTTTATTTATCACTTACTACTTGTTGCGATTGTGTATACTTGCACATCATCATTTCTCACAACAGGGGACAATTGGAAACACTAGGTTGGATGACATGCTATTCTCGATGGTAATTGATTTCAAACCCTCTTGTAGTTCAGTTTAAGCTATTCATTGTATCGACCCGACCAACTCTGCAGTCAATATTAAGCTTTGGCACCATAGATTAGGACATCCCTCACCTGGCTGTTTTTCCCTTGTACACAAACAAAACTCCAATATCCCAAACTGTATTGTAACATCCCCTAATTAGCTAATTAGATTAATTAAATTAGCAAGAGGATTATCATGAATTGATTAATTAACATAAATTATAGTTGTGCATAATTAGAATATTATGTCAAAGTTAATAAGTTAGGGTATTATGATGACAAGGGTATTTAAGGAATGATTTTAGAGAGGAGGGGCATTTTGGTCCTTTCACCTCATTAAATGAGGTTTCAGCTGAACCATAACACCAAGGCAGCCTTCATTCTTCCTCAACTTCAAAAATTTCAGAAATCCAAGAGAGAAGAAAGAAAGAAGGGGCGCGAGGGAGAGAAGGAGAGGGAGGGAGAAACCTAAGGCTCTAGTGCATGCATGTTGAATCCAAAACCACCATTGTTTATCATTCTTCTTCCTCTATACATTGATGCCCACAAATCACCCATCCACCCTCTCCATCACAAGTTACCATTTTTGTCCACATGAAGCTCCAAGCTCCAAAAATGGAGTCCAATAGCTGAATACAGTTGCATGTCCATTTTGGGAGCCACAAAGGGAGTAGCAACCCTCATAGGGTAGATTGGGAGTGAAGTTCGAAGTGGTAGAGGCCAAGCTCTATCGGTTCAGTTTTTGGAGCGTTTAGAGTAGCGTGGAGTCGAGTCCGAAGTCGTTCGTGAAGTCATTTCATCGTTCCATCTCGCGGATTCGTTGATTTTGCGACTTTCATCGCAACCGGTGAGTTCTATAACTCGCTTAGGGAATATGTGTGTGTTTTCGAGTCTTTACTTTCAAAAATTATGGTCACACGTTTCTGGTATCGAAAGGAATTTTATTGAAAACCGTTTTCCCAAAGATCGTGATTTAACTATGAATTGCTTGATTGATTGTTGGGTGGTCTGGACTGGATTGCTATAATATAGCGTTTTAATGCGTGTTGAGTTTGGGTCTCGATCGGAAGGGAAGTGGGAATCGGAATGGAATGGACTTACTCATGGAAAAACCTATTTTCTGGAAACTGATGGAGACACACGGATCGTGTGCCTCTGGGCACGGGTCGTGCGCCTCCCTCTGATACGACAGGAACTGGATTTTTAAAAACACGCACGGATCGTGCGCTTAGTCGCACGGGTCGTGCGTATGTCTCTGGAACTTTATAAAATTTTAGTGGATCACGCACGGATCGTGCGCCAAGTCGCACGGGTCGTGCATATCTTTCTGGAAAATTTCTACAAACTGTTCAAAAACGCACGGGTCGTGCGACTACACGCACGGGTCGTGCGAGACCTTCTGACCTTCAATTTTAAAGTATCTTTTTACCCATTCCAAATGATTCCAAACCTCTTCTAATCCATTCCCCAAGGTTCCACAATAATGAAAAGGTAACAATGGTATGAGATTGAACATGTTCGATAGAAAGTTGTGTGTTATGAATAAAATGAAAAACCGTACTTAGAAAACGCGAGAGTGCAAATGTCAAAGAATGATAATAACACACGGTACTTGACTGATATTATACACTGTAATTGACTGATATGGTACACAGTACTTGACTGATATTATACACTGAAATTGACTGATATGGTACATGGTACTTGACTGGAATGACTAACAGCCCATTGCGGGTACACAGACTGAAAATGTATAATAAATACAAGAGGAAAAAGGGTGACGACCCTAAGAGGTTAGCATACTAGGGGAGGGGAAGTCATGAGCCCCAAAACCTAGACTCAATAATGTTTCCCCTGCTAGAAATAGCGGGATGGGTTCACCAAAGTCAAGAGATTGCCTATAAAATAGGTAGACTGAGGTGTTATGCTAAAAACATGGAACAAAGATTGCATGCTTCATGTGTCGCTTAGGAGGGCCATGAGCATGAAGGTTACAGGAACTGAACGTATTTCCACGTGGTTGCTTTTTAGGACCACGAGTTCAAAACAAGGCATAATGAACCGCTAGAGTTGTAAGGGGTCTCGATAGGACTCACTGAGATAATGTTTATCTCACCCTTCATACTTGTGGTTTTTACAGAGAAACAGGGGAAAGCAAAGGCGGTAAAGCATGGTTAGCTGGTGTGACTCTTGGAGTCATTGAAGACCTAGTTTAATGTTTTAGACCTTTGTTCCGTTTATTGTTTCTATGTTCCGATTGTATAACTTTCATTGTCGAGTTGTAAAATCGTTTCCGCTACTTTATGTTTTGAGTATTGAACACCAAGATATGTACAAGTCTTAAGTTTTGGAACTTAAGCATTTTCAGAAAGTTTATGAGGTTCAGAGAACCAGTTATTATGTATTATCTAAAGTTTTAGATGTGTTCAATATTTCAATAACAGGAAGTTACTCTGATGTATGCCATTTAGTGCATTTCGGTGATTCTATATTTTAGAATTTATCGGGGTGTTACATGTATTCACACTGCTTGTGATACCTGCGATTTTTCCAAGCAAAGGATATCCCCCTTTCCCTTGAGTTCCTCTATTTCCAATTGCACATTTGACCTAATTCATATTGACATATGGGGCCCTTATAGCGTCCCCTCTATTCTTGGAAATAGATATTTCTTACCATTGTTGATGATAAATATTGTTTTACATGGATTAGACTAATGAACTTTTTCACCATGAACTTTATCACCATGATACACACACCCAATTTGGCATTAGTGTTAAAACTGCCAGATCTGATAATGGCTCTGAATTCCACATACCTGACTACTATCACTCTAGAGGCATCATACACCAACGTTCTTGTACCGAAACTCCACAACAAATTGGAGTAGGTTAACGAAAACACCAACATATTTTATATGTAGCCAAGTTCTTCATGTTTCAATCCAAATTAACTCTTCCCTTTTGGGAATTTGTCGTTTCCCATGCTGTTCACATCATAAACCTCTTTCCCTCACACTCACTAAACAACCAATCCCCTGCCTACATATTACACAATATCCCTCCCTACCTCTCCTACCTTTGGGTGTTTGGTTCCCTATGTTATGCTACTACTCATGTTTCTCACCGAACCAAATTTCAACCTAAGGTCCGCAAATGTGTCCACATTGGTCATACAATTGGTGTCAAAGGTTACCTCCTCTATGACTTGCACAACCATAAATTTTTTTTAATCTAGACACATTTCTTTTTATGAGAATAGCTTCCCTTTTGCAACCCCTCACTCCCCTACCCCGATTTTCAACCCAATTCCCTCATCCTCCCATCCAATACCCTTACCCAATGTTACTGACTCCTCCTACCTTCTTCCTCTACATCTCCAATAAACCCTCCAAACCCTAACCCTACAACAGAACCTACTTCCCCTTCGCAAACTCCCTCTCCATCTACTATGGCCTCACCTACTACCTCCTCTCCTATTATACCTCCACCCTCTCCTAGACACTCTACACAAACCTGTAATGCTCCTAAGTAAGTCAATCCATTCAACTAATGCCGACAATTCGTCCTCAGGTAATGCTTTTCCTATCTCTCATTTTTTGTCGTATGATCATGTATCCCCCTACCACAAAACCTTTGTTTCAGCCATATCCAGCCTTGTTGAGCCCTCCTCATTTGCTCAAGCCATTTAGCGTGATTGTTGGAAGGAAGCCATGAACAAAGAAATCCAGGCCTTAGAGGAAAACAACACCTAGACTATCACTCAACTACCTCCTGGCAAGAAACCTATTGGATGCAAATGGGTCTATAAGACCAAACTTAGAGATGATGGCTCCCTTGAAAGGTATAAGGCACATCTTGTGGCAAAGGGATTTACACAACTTGAAGGTGTTGACTATTCTGAAACCTTCTCTCCGGTTGTTAAAATTACCACTGTGAGACTAGTATTGGCACTCGCAACAGCTTGCAATTGGCATTTACATCAGCTGGATGTTAATAATGCTTTTCTTCATGGCAACTTGCATAAAGAGGTCTATATGAGGGTTCCTCCAGCGTTTGAAACTTCTGCACCTAATCAGGTTTGCAAACTTCACAAATCTCTCTATGGGTTTAAACAGGCCAACAGGTAATGGAACTTCAAATTGGTTTCTCACCTCACCTCCCTCGGATTTGTACAATCCAAGTTAGATTACTCTCTCATGGTCAAAACCACTGGTTCACAAGTTACTGTGCTCCTCATATATGTTGACGACATCGTTCTCACAGGGAACAACTTAGCAAAAATTCAGTCAGTCAAGCTTTCTCTTGATGCTACCTTTAGAATCAAGCATTTGGGGAATCTGAAATTTTTCCTTGGCTTAGAGGTAGCCCGGTCTACACAAGGCATCATCCTCTCACAACGCAGATATGACCTTGAACTTCTCGTCGAGGCATGCCTAATTGCTTGCAAACTGGTCGCTACACCTATGCCCCCTGGCCCCAAGCTCTCTGCTACTAGTGGGACACCTTTGGACGACCCTTCTAGTTACAGAAGACTCATTAGTCACCTGATATATATCACTAACACCAGGCCGGACATCTGCTTTGCTGTTCATAAGCTTAGCCAATTCATCTCCACTCCTCGGCAGGCCCACATGGATGCTTCTCTTCATGTCCTCAGGTACATTAATTGGCAACCCGGTTTTTGTCTCTTCTTTGCTGCTGACTCTGACTTGAAACTTAAAGGTTTCAGTGATTCAGACTGTGCTGTGTGTATTAACACTAGACGCTCAGTCTCAGGTTTTTCTATAATCCTTGGTACCTCCCTAATTTCATGGAAGTCCAAGAAGCAAAGAACGATCTCCATGTCCCCCTCCGAGGCTGAGTATCGAGCCCTTGCTACCACTGCTTGTGAGATCTAGTGGCTACTATACCTCTTGACAGATTTACACGTATCTCACACAGATCCAGTTCCGCTCTATTGTGAAAACTGGTCTTCCATTCATACACTACAAGAAAATCGACAATCAGGTGGAGGTACTGGTCATGCTGGGCGTCCTTGTCCTGCTGGGCAGGCTGGTCCTGCTCGGGCGGCTGCCAATCAGGTGGAGGTACTGGAATCCCAGAATGGCTAAATATGTAGTCAAGAAGTTGTTGCTGTCGTGCAACCTTCTCCTCTTGTTGTGCCATCGCCTCCTGCTGTCGTGCAAATTAGTCTGTCAATGACTGGATGATCCTAAGTGACTCAGGGGACAGGCTCTCACTCGTCGAAGCTCCAGAGTCTAACATATTGCCATATATGCCTCCTGTCCCATACAGACGACTCTTATTAGGCCCTCCACCAGCTTCCTGCCACAACATCCACTTCAACTTCTCCAACTCAGGGGGATCTACTAGTAGATTAGTCGGAGACAACCGTCGGTGAAACTCCTCCTATTAAATGCACACAAAAAAAAAAACCAAAAGAATCTAAATTAAATAATTGAGACATAAAAATATGCTATAATGCTTGAAACACAACCCAATTTAAATCAAACCATAAACCAAAACATAACTCAGCTACATATCAGTATGTCACGACCCATTATTGATAAAATTTAGGGGAACTGCTTACTGTGTTTTATGGAGACAATGAAGAAACAAAAAATTACTTTCAAGCAAACAAATATTGATTGCAAACAGAACCTAAAATTTAGGGGAATTGCTTACTGTGTTTTAAGGGAACCTAAATAAAGTAATTGGATACTTTATTGTTTCTTCATTATCAATTTGATTGCAAACAGAACCTAAATAAAGTAATTTTTGGTGTTTCCTCCTTAAAATGCATCCAAATGGAACCAATATTGATTGCATTTATATTGATTGCAAACGGAACCTAAAAGTTACCAAAAAACGTCATGTTCTCTTTAATGCATCATTGACTGCAAAAATGCGATGACAATGCAATGTGATTATAAAAATGTAAATGATGTATTAAAGATTCCCTGTATTTTTATTTTGCCATGCATCTAGATTTTTATTCCAAATTAGAGAGGAGGAAGGAACTATGCACACGAGTAAAATTTCACAATGGCATTCAGATTAGTCATATTGTTTGTACTATGGACTCTACCTCCAATTTTTTTGTTTGAGTTCAAGATGGAACAGTTTGGTCAAAACATAGACCTTGCAACCTTTTCATTAAAATCAGAAATATACCTGAGTAACGCGAGCACGCTCCTCTACAAAGTCGCGCATGTGCCCCTCCTAATGTGGGTGTGGCGATGGAGCTCATCTACATGTAGCTTCCGCCCTAACTCCTTGGACTATAATTAAAAATATAAGTTTGAAAATGGTGAATTATAATGGCATAAGGAAAAGATAAGTTTAAGTATATACCAATCCTTCTGCATGCTGCAACATGGAGATACAGTCTCCAGTGTGCAAGTTTCCTCCTTTTTCTGATGCCCTATTCTTCTTATTCCGCTCACACCTAGTCAAGAATTTTGGATCATTATTCCAATGGTAAAGTAGGCGATCATAGACTAGATCTCCTATACAATCTAGTCGACTCCCCAGCACACAGACACCTCTGAACATATCAGCAAGTCGAAGGGCAGCTTTCTTATGAAAAAGATCCCAAACGGCGGCCTCCTGCGACTTACGCCATGCAACTTTCTTCTGCATTGTGAAAACATTTACAAGACAATGTGGTTATCAAATAATTTAACAAGTTTTAAAAAATACGACAAACATTGTGATGATTTAAAATGTACACTTACTCTAAAAGCGTTAAAAAAATAATGTTGCTCATACTCATTAAGCTCCTTCCAAGTAGTCCACGGATAGTGGTATAACTCGCGAATAGTCTTCCTGATAGCCTCTATAGCTGGCTTACAAGGAAAAAACCTGCAAAGTTAAAACAATCGAAATGAATAAAACACATTATATATATGACAAAACAATAATAAAAAAAGTTATAAAAAACTTTACATACCCTCCATTCTCAACACGGATGACACATCGCTTGTCGCGTAACCGAATCTCAACCTCCTCATGATTGGAAGGGGGCCCCTCAACATCGTGAATCTGATCATCATCAGGTATTGCATCATCATCAAGTATCGCATCATCTCCAGGTGAAAATGCCTCTGTCGGTGATGGTGAAGGGGTTGGAGTAGATATCGGACGAAAGCCAGGTACCGGAATCATTCGATATGGAGGAGTCTGTGACGGTGGAGGAGTCACCCGGGCAGATGAAGTATGACCATGTACATCTCGGGGAGGTGGAGCAAGTGATAGTGAAGGAGTCACTTGTGCAGATGAAGTATGACCAAGCACATCTCGGGGACATGGAGTAGGTGACGGTGAATGAGTCACTCGTGCAGATGAACTAGAGCCAATATGCAAGGACCTAACCCCAGAGGTCTGCCCTAGCGTCTGCAAGGACCTACCTCTAGAGGTCTGCTGTGGCATATGCAAGGACCTAACCCCAGAGGTCTTCCCTGGCGTCTGCAAGGACCTAACTCCTGAGGTCTGCTGCTGCGTCTGTGTTGGAAGACTCTGTGTAACACCCCAAAAGTTAATTAAATATTTATTAGTGTATTTATTTGATTAATTATATTAGAAATTGTGTGTTAAATATAATAATAAAATAGACGTGTGGTGTTGTGTGTGGGTTGGTCCATAGAGGGGTTAGAAAATAATTAAGTGAGGTGGATAAGCCCACCATGGTATTCAAATTAGTTAGTAAGAAGAAAAAGCCCACGAGGTTAAGTGAGTTTATAAAAGGGCTAGGTTAGGGTTTTGTTGTCATGAGAAGGAAAAAAGAAAAATAAGGATTAGAGAAGTGAGAAGAGGAGAGGGAAGGCGTGATCCACAAGCTAGAAGAGAGAGAGGCGTGATCTACAACCAAGGAGAGAGAGAAGGAAAGCTAGGGTTTCACACATCTCCTAATCTAAGGTTTCGTTTTCTCCAAGCTAAGGTAAGGGTGGGATTTAATTCAATATAAGGGTTTATGAGGGATCTACATGTGGGGTTTTAGGGTGTCTTGATCACCATATTGTTGTCTTGAAAAATCGCATGCCCTATGATTGTGTGCCTTGTTGAGTAATTTGATGTATGCTTGATTTCCTCACATTCCATGCCTAAATGACATGTTGTTATCCTCATAATAATAATTGTTGCCATATGATGATTTGTTGTTGAGAATTTATGATTTTGCATGTCAAGTGTTTGAGCAAATGCATAAGTATGTGGTGTTGAAATTGTTGTTTGGGAATTGATCATGATGAGTCCTACTTGTTTATGGTCTTTGTGAATTTCTGGACACTGTTCGGTCCTCCTAAAACTGGTACTGTTCGGTTGATCCAAAAATTATGTGGCTGATTGTTTTTGAAAATAGACTTAAATCTGGTCGTTTTGGCACTGGTTTCGCTCAATTTGGAGTTGTGTAGCTCAAGTTATGAGCCTCCAAAGTTGGGTCAAATTTCTGGAATCAAACTGTGAGTAGGTTCGGTTTTTGTAGGCTTTGTATTATCAATTAAACTCCGTTTTGAACGATTCTTGTTTCATTAGAAAGTAGACTTAATTATCTACGAAATAGGCACTGGTTTCACGAAATTTCATTAAGAAATGAGAAAGAAAATTTGGTTGCAAGCTGGGTAGAGGGTTCTGTCCGATTTTGGTACCTCAGTGTAGTGTTTTGAAAAACTGTACCAACTGGATACTTATTTTGAAAAATAAAAATCATAGGCAAAACCTACACTCATAGGGCTTTCCAATGAGTAGTCTTTTGTTGAAATCCGATGTCGTTTGCTATTTTAATTAATTCGCCGGAGTAGGTGCACTGCTGTAGGAATTCAGCACTTGTGCTGTGTTGCCATTCTGTGTTGCGTTGCTGTCTTCGGATCCCTACCCATGGGCGCCAAGCCCTATTCTGTTTCTCTTGGGGTTTTGGTCCGTGCCTTTGCTGGATGCCTTGCCTAATCATATTGAGTCAGTCCATTCTTGCTCCTGTGCGAATTGTTCACTTTTGCGAAAATTTGGTTGGATCCCCTTCTCTGGGCGCCAAATCCTGCGCCAGTGCCTGCGCCAGTTTCCTGCGCCTGGATCCCTGTTGCTGGGCGCCATTTTCAGGATGTCTTAGTTTTTCTCCTAAACTGTTTTCAAAATAACTTTTGACTCGGGAGTCCGATTGAGGTGTTTCAAAATGTTTTGGAAAGCTTATCCAGGTGCCTAACTGGATACTCTAATTTTAAGGCATTCTGAACTATTTTTCTAACATTGTTCCCTGGAGTTGTTTTGGTGTCCCGGGATGCCATTGAGGCGTCTCCGGTGTCTTTTTCAAAAATGGTCGTCAATTCTAAATGTTTTGGAAAAGTGATGTGATCCAGGCCTATGGCCAGTGACGTTGATGTGTGATTGTTGGACTACAGCGTTGTCTATTGTTTTAGGCCTTTCGGCCAGTGATGTGATTTAGGCCTATGGCCAGTGACGTTGATGTGTGATTGTTTGACTGTTGTGCATACATCATTGAGTCGCATGCATACCATGAACATTAGGCCTTGTGCCAGCGACGAGAAAATTAGGCCTTTGGCCAGCGACGATATTTTAGGCCCTTGTGCCAGTGACGTAAATTAGGACTTTGGCCAGTGACTTAGGTTGGTACCACATGCATGTGCATTGCTTGAGTCTCATATCGCATTCATATTGCACGACTGATTGAATGAAGTTGTTTGGCCATTGTGATGTGTTGTTAAAGTGATGTGTTGTTGTGAAAGTGACGTGTTAATGTGTACTTAGCTGTTATTAACTATTAAGAGTGATGTTGCTTGCCATGATTAATTGATGTCTTGAGCTTTGTATGTGGTCTTTCATACACTTCTTATATTGTATGGAATCTCACCCCTTTCTGTGGTTGTTACTTTATAGGTGAGCCCGAGTGAAGATTGTAGTCTTCCTTTAGCCTGGTGTCGTCTGCTCTGATAGGTAGCACGTTGGGAAGGGTCGATTACTGTTTTTAATTATATTTTGGTTGATGTTGAATCTTTTAGTAATTGCTGCACTTTGCACTTTGTCGGTTGTTGATGTTTTTAACGATGTTGAATAGTTCCGCTGCATGTTTTGAGAAAACTACGAGGTTTTATTTTACGTTGAAAAATGCAACACTCTTTTGGCACGAAAAACTCTGATAAATTATGAATAGACGATGGGTGAAAAAGGGTGTTACACTATGCAATGATCTCACTCTACCTGCAGGTGTTGGGAGTGTCTGTGTAGGGTTAAATGTTGTAGGCATCTCGGAATAGTCATCCGTGTCCTCGACACATATAACCCTCTTACGACGAGGGGGTCCCCGGGACAATTTTAAACTTCCCCTTAAGATCACCGGGGGGCGTCTAGGTGGGGACAAATCACCTCCACCTGATGCCTTGCTGCAGAGGAAGCTAAACATAAACATAAATTACAAGACAATAGAAACACAAGCATAAATTACAATTCTAACACAAACATAAATTACAAGACAATAGAAACACAAGGATTAATTATATATATATATATATATATATATATATATATCTAATCTTCTGGCCATTCATCATCTTCATCATCTTCATCATCTTCATTATCTTCGTCAACTGGAACATCATGTGAGTCTTCTACTTCCAAGTTGTTTGGATCCACTTTTTCACCATAGCTTTCCAAATCACGTAAGTTATAAATCGGTTCAACTTCATTAAATTCATTTACAGGTGACATATCATCCGTATGATAGGGAACTTCTTCCACCGGCTCATCTGCTTCAATGCGACCCCTTGGCTTTGTCTTTATTGCAACACACCAACCTCGCTTGTCTCTTTGAGTTGATGGATAAGGAACATATACACTTGTCTCAAATTCTGTGCCATTATAAACTGATCATACGCTGGATATCTTTTGTCCATTCGTATGTCCACTCTGTTATACTTCTGATCTACTTTGGTGCCTCTAGCTGACGGATCAAACCAGTCACAATAAAATAGCACTATAGTTTTAGCATAGTCTAACGCATTGTACTCTAGCTCATAAATGTGTGGGATTACACCGTAATAACCATCTTCACCTCCTTCATTGATCCCTTTTACATAAACTCCGCTGTTAATTGTTGCTTTGTCTTTCGTCCATGAGTGGGTATAAAACTTGTAGTCATTCACGAAAAAAGTGTGATACTTTTTCACATTTGAATAAGGACCATGAGCTAAGTTTCTCAAGTGTTGATTGATTGGAGTTGGTTCCTCGCAGTAAACCTACGTATGTGACATTTAAATAAGTTATTTCATGAGGAACACATGATTAAGGTTGAGGAACAAGTAACTCAACACTTACTTGTTGTTTAAACCATGCTGGAAAATTTTCATATATATGAGTAGATGCTTGATCATCTCTTACGTCTTCAGACAACAAGAATGATCTGATCAAATTAGATAATACGTGTTAAATGAGCTGGCATATATGGACAATTAAATGAATGAAAATATTGATATACATACTCAATGTATGGTTTAACTTCAAAGCAATTGTTCAACACATGAACATGAGTTGACTTATACTCCGCATCCGTTAACCAATGAGTCGACTCCTTCCCAGAATGGCGACCAAAACTGACAACATTAATGGGTGTCTAACACAATCATTTTGCATTTCATTCCTTTTATTTCTCAACTTGAAATCGGTGAAATAATGTGAGCAAAAGTGGGTTGTTTCGCGGTGTAGGTATGACGCACAAATTGATCCTTCAACCCTCGCCTTGTTTTTCATCGATCGTTTAAAATCACCCATGAATCTATAAAACAACTTGATTAGTTGGAAAATTATATTTACCTCAGATGGAAAAAATTAATTAGTTCTCAAAATGATACCTTTCAAATTGATACATCCACCTGTACTGAACCAGTCCACCAAGTCTTGCTTCATATGCTAGATGAACAGGGAGATGCTCCATAGTATCAAAGATACCAGGTGGTAATATTCTCTCCAACTTACATAGAATGAATGAAATGTTCTCTTCCATCCTAACAAGGTAAACATCTCTTAAAGATGCAGAACACAGATCCTTAAAAAATTGACTCACTTTAGTTAGCGGACTGAGAACATGCGCGGGTAAAGAACTAAATGCAATAGGGAGTAAAAATTCCTTAAATACATGACAATCACGGCTTTTCATCCCAATCATTCTTCCCTTGTTCACATCAACACATCTTGCCAAATTAGAAGAATATCCATCTGGCATTTTAAGTTCTTTTATCCACTGATAAACAGAATTTGTTTGTTCGAGAGTTAATGAGTAACATGCTTTGGGTTTGAGCATCTTTCCATTAGTTTGTGGCTTCAAATTTAAGTCCTTTCGATTGCAGTAAAGAGCAACGTCCAATCTCGCCTTGTCGTTGTCCTTGGTTTTGCCCATTATGTTCATCACTGTGTTAAATATATTGTCAAAAAAATTCTTCTCTATGTGCATAACATCGAGATTGTGTCTTAATAAGTTATCTTTCCAATATGGGAGATCCTAAAAGATACTCCTCTTTGTCCAATTATGCGCTTGTCCATATCCATCAAATCGAGAAACAAGGGGATCATCTGTGATTTTTGGAAAATCTCTAACTCTATCCCAAACCTGATCTAGAGTAAACCGAGGAGGCGGCCGATTCTTTTCAACTACATTCTTCTTAAATGCGTTCTTGTTCCTTCTAAATGCATTATCGAGTGGTAAAAAGCTACGATGTGAGTTAAACCAAGAACTCTTACCCCTGTGTTTCAAGGTAAATGCCTTTGTATGCTCCATACAATGTGGACATGCTAATTTACCATGGGTTTGCCAACCAGACAACATTCCATAAGCAGGGAAGTCGTTAATGGTCCACATCAAAGCAGCTCTCATCATGAAATTCTCCTTCCGTGCGTAATCGTAAGTCAAGACACCATTCCACAACCTCTTCAAATCATCAATTAGTGGTTCTAAATAGATGTCAATGCCTGCTTTTGGATTTTTTGGGCCATGTTTCAGACAAGTCAAAAACATGTAAGGTTTAGTCATACACATCTCAGGGGGAAAGTTGTATGGGGTAACAATAATGGGCCAGGAAGAATATGGCGAAGCCGATGCTTGGGTATATGGCGTAAAACCATCGGAGCATAACCCAAGCCGTATGTTGCGTGGATCCGCGGCAAAATCAGGTTGTACCCGATCAAAGTGTTTCCATGCTTCCCCATCAGACGGATGGCGCAACACGCCGGGACATCTATTCTCAAAATGCCATGTCATTTTCCCTGCAGTATGCTCGGATGCAAACATTCTCTGCAACCTTGGAATTATTGGCAAGTAGAACATTGACTTCACCGGAACTGGTTTATTCTTGCTACTATTCCCCCTTTTTGCGATACCTCAGCGCATTACAAAATTTGCATTCAAGTAGCGCAGCATCATTTTTCCCAAACTCATTATCATAATACAACATGTGACCTTTCGGACAGCAATCAATCCTTCTAGCTTCCAATCCCAACTTAGAAACTAACCTCTTAGCCTCATAAAAAGTGTTATGGCAAATTTTCATTCATAGGTGTCACAGCTAACATCATATCACATATCAAGTCCATTCCCACCTCAGAAGTATTACTCAATGATTTGAGAGCTAAAAGCTTTGCACAAATCGATAACATTGAATTTGATGACCCTTCAAACAATGGCTTGTTTGCATCTAACAACAGATTATAAAATGTCTGTGCTTGCTCATTCGGAAGCTCATCCATGTTATCGTACTCCTGCTCCTCAAATGACACATTCACCCCAAGACCATCACAAACCATATTCTGCATCAAGTTGATTTGTTCACCACGTCCTATATCCGTGGAATTACTTGAAGAACCCCTGCAATTTTCGCCAACCAATGGGACGACATCAAACCCTTTTTCACCATTACTCGTCCAAATACAATAATTAGGCCTAAATCCAACTCTCTCCAAGTGTTCAATGACCTCCGTTGGACTCTTAATCTTTCCACATTCACATTTGACGCACGGACATCGAATCCCCTCTTCAACTCTAAATTGTTCTTGACTCATTGCAAAAAGAACAAACTCCTGCACTCCATCTACAAAAGATTGTTTCAAACACGCTATTTTTGGAAACAACCTATCATACATCCAAAGGCGATGCGAAGGAGGAAATTCCATTCTGCATATTTAAAGTTGTCGATATATCAAATAGAGAACGATGGATGTCCATCAAGAGAGAGAACGAGAAATGTATTTAAACGATGGATGTCCAGAGAGAGAGAGAGAGAGAGAGAGACATGATACATTTCATATCATATTAGCTAGATAGTTTTAAACAACTCATAGCTACCTAAAATGCATATCATAAGGAATTGCACAAGTGTTGTTTGGGTACTTGTTATAAAATCAAAAGAAATGGATAAGTCAACTAGTTTATTTAAACTATGCAAACCAATACTCAATTCAAACTATGCTCAATACAATCCATTAATCAATTCAAACTATGTTCAATTTAAATAAATACTCAATGAGAGGGTTAATTGATAGTTTATTGCAAAATGGATGACTCAAAGACACCACTCACCAACAATAAATACTCACAAGTTTTTCTTCAACTTTTACATCATAATAAACATTCTAAAATTAGGATCCAATAACAGGCAAAAAAACCATCTTGGTGCAAAAAAAAAAATTATTTACCTAAATAATACACATTATGGGTTATATACCAAAATAGGGCAAAAAAAAATTTTAGTACAGAAGTCGCCCCTGGGGGGCGACTTCACTACTGTCTTTTGCAAATTTTTTTTTAAAATCAGTTTAGAAGTCGCCCCCCCCCCCCAGGGTGACTTCTGAACTGTGTTTTGCAATTTTTTTTTAAAATACAGTTCAGAAGTCGCCCCCCACCAAGGTGACTTCTGAACTGTGCTTTGCAATTTTTTTTAAAATGCAGTTCAGAAGTCGCCCCCCCCCCCCCCATGGTGACTTCTGAACTGTGTTTTTTTTTTTTATTATTATATATTAAAATGAAAAAAATGTAAATTAATTTAATTTAAATAAAAAAGTTTATTTAGATAATTAATATTTTTAATCCAAATTTCCTAATTAAATTTAAGGGTCACAAAGAAATATTACAACACAATAATTTATTTAAAAGACCAGCCGAAAATTACAATAGTTATTTAAAAGACTAATTTGAAATATTACAACACATTTAACGAAGAAGATGAGACCCAGTTCCACACTTTCGAGGTTTGGGGACACGCCGTTGACGTTGATGCCGATGTGGTGGTTGTTGTTCTTCCTCAGTAGGGGCAGGGGGCGGTGGCTCTGGAAAATAATTGGGAACTGATGAAGAACTACCACCGCCAGCCTGCTCTTGAATTTGACGTAGCAACGCCATAGATTGCGCAGAGCCGGGTTGGACCCCAAAGCACTCATAGAACATATCGGGGTCCCTTTCGGTCATAGAATGTCGATATGTATCTTGAAAAGGAGTATGTTCTTCGAATGTTGGTGTGTGGGCGATAGAGTGGCGGTGAGGCACATCTTCTTGGAATGTTGGTGTGTGGGAGATAGAGTGGCGGTGAGGCACATCTTCTTGGGTCCTCTGTTGAGTTGGTGGTGCACGTCGATGTCGATTACGGTTACGTTCTCGACGTTCGGTTTGAGGAGTTGGGGGAGCTGGCACGTTTTGTTCATCTTCTTCATCCACATCACCAACATTTGGAAGACCACGTGGGTCCCTTAGATGTTGGTCGGCTGAAATGTATGGCCTTGATTTTTTTAGAAACCAGCGCATGTATTTATCTGACTGCGTCGGTTTAGCAAAGCACGGTCGACCCACAACACATGTATTTTGTCTATCATTCCATAAATCAATTGACTCTCTGTGATATACAGCCCAATTGACATCAGTCTGTCCCTGCATGGTGATGTTGTGCATGTGGCTCATATCTTTTGGTGCTAATGGTATGTCTTGGACGAGGCCAAATTGCAAGGTCACTCTATCCGCATGGTGCCATTCTACCATATGGAAACAGACCATAGCCGTGTTTGTAGTCCATATGCCGTAGTGCCGAAATGCTATTTCTGGAAAATTGAATTCCCGATATGGCAACCACTCAAACTCTTCATGTGTCATGCGGTCTATTGTTGATCTGTACAAAACAAGGCTTGATGGACATTTGGTGTGGCTAAGTGGCGTGCGAACCCATCTAGTAAAAAAATTAAATTGTTAACATAAAGAAGAAATATAATTGTTAGTATTCATAAGTTGTGTCAAATTTTTACCTCTTTGCTAGTGGCCATTGATAAGGACTGTTATAGTCTGGTGCTAGGAACGGCATGCGGTACCAGACCCAAGACTGTAACAAAAGAGTACATCCACCCATTGTGCGTGAGGAGCATGTAGCTGTCTTACACAGCATTCTGTATAAGTTCGTTAGACATGCTGACCCCCAGCTGTAACTTGAAATTTCATCAAAATTTTTCAATAGGGGTAGGTATTTTATGTTGACCCTATTTGATGATTTGTCTGGGAGTATGTATCCCCCGATCAACTGCAATAGGTACGCCCTACAATATTGTCTTCGCATTTTGTCGGAAGCGCCCTCTGGAACATTATTAAATTCACGTTGCAGCCAAGTGAACTTAATTTGGTTGCCTACAATGCCATTTGCTGGGATAGGCTTAGCCAATAGTTGTTTGCATACTCGATCCCAATTTTGTTCACAACTTCCAGTAACGGCATTTCCATCAACGGGAAGCCCCAACTGCAACGCCACGTCTTGGAGAGTTATTGTGCACTCCCCTACTGGAAGATGAAAAGTGTGTGTTTCTGGTCTCCAGCGTTCGACCATTGCTGCTACCAAAGATGGATTTATTTTGAATGCGCCAATTGAAACAATGTCACGAAACCCAGCTCTTTCTATCAATGGTAATATAGAGGCATCTGGTTCGGGAAGCTTGAATGCGTGATGAACTTCCATTGGGTCATCTTTGAGAAGCATGGAAATGTGAGGTTCTTCGTTTAGTAAGGAAGACATTTTTAAGTAAGTCTGAATGAAGAGATTGGCCTGGAGGAGATGAGTGGAGAAGGCTGATGAATGAAGAGGAGCTGATGAATGAAGAGAATGTTGATGAGTGGAGAAGGCTGATGAATGAAGAGGAGCTGATGAATGAAGAGAAGGGTTGTGTCTTAAGAAAGAAAGAAAGATATGATGGGGAGAAAGAAAGCCATAAATCATGGAAGGAAATGATGGGAATAGTCACTTTCAGTGCCATTATGTGCCATTATGTCTTCTTTGATTTTGAGATTGATTTTAATTATTTTGGTGCCATTATGCACCATTTTACTTTCGATGCCAGAGTGATGGGAAATGATGGGAATAATAATAGTAATAGCATTGTTATTGTCTCCTGCATTATTTTGGTGCCATTATGTATTTTGGTGCCATATGACATTTGTATTTTAGTTAATAATAATAGCATTGTCTCCTGCATTATTTTGATTGAATGTCGGTGCAATCCTGGCCTTTAAAAGTGTCGGTGCAATCGTGGCCTTTAAAATAAATGTCATTAATTTTAATTATTGTGCCTCTGACCAATACACACTGCACAATACACTCTGCACCCTAAACCCTAAACCGAATTTTAATTTTTTAAAAATTGTGCCTTCTAGAAAAAGTATAATACTACCGTGTTGTGTTTAAAAAAAGACTTACAATTTTTTTAATATGTATATTCTGTACAACAAAGTGTAACAAAAGTCATTTTTTTTGTGTCCAAAATTTGTTTTTAACCTATCTTTTGTTCTGTTTTTTTGACTAATTAATTTTAATTTTAAATTTCTAAAAATTGTGCCTTCTAGACAAACTATAATACTACCGTGTTGTGTTTAAAAAAAATGAGTTACAATTTTTTTTTAATATGCACATTCTGTACAACAAAGTGTAACAAAAGTCATTTTTTTTGTGTCCAAAATTTGTTTTTAACCTATCTTTTGATCTGTTTTTTTGACTAATTATTTTTAATTTTAATTTTTTAAAAATTGTGCCTTCTAGACAAAGTATAATACTACCGTGTTGTGTTTAAAAAAATGAGTTACAATTTTTTTTTAATATGTACATTCTGTACAACAATGTGTAACAAAAGACATTTTTTTAGTGTCCAAAATTGGTTTTTTACCTATCCTTTGGTCCTTTTTTTGAGTCAACTGCCCTTGCCTGACAGCTGTATTGCTGTACGCATTTGGCTGTTTAGCTATAGTCAAAGAGTACACTATAGTATAACATTTTTTAGAATAATATCAAATTCAGAAATAATATTAAAGAGACAAAGGAGAAGTAGGTAGCATACAGAATGCAACAAATAAATAATGACTTGAACTGTGCACTTAGGTCACCTGCACTGTGCACTAATGACTTGAATTGTTTGGAATCCAAGGGTTTTCTGACTTGGACTGTTTAGATTGACGACTTGTTTGCTGATGTCTTGACATCTGTCATGATGCGAAATGATGAAAGCAGATTCTTTTGTCTGCTTTTGATGATTGATCTGGTGGGGAACAAAAGCAGATATGCTCTTTGTCTGCCATGATCAGACCTTGACCAAAAAGTCATGATTACAGAAAACAGAATAATTGAAAGTGTTGGTGCAATCCTGGCCTTTAAAAGTGGCGGTGCAATCCTGGCCTTCAAAACCATGGGTGAAATCCACACCATTCAAATTTCAATAAATAGCCCCTAAATCTCTCACCACTAAACACCCAAGTGCCATAGTTTCTCCTACTACCAACTGAAACTCAAACACACCCTCCTATTCCCAACTTCGTCAATGGCTCCAACGAATGTTTTCATCATGGTCTTTTACAATGGTTATGTTGAAAAAACAAATACTGAAGGTATCTTTTTTAGGTGTGATAACAACACCCTTGTCAAACTCAACTCTAAATCCAAACTAGCTCAAGTTAAACAAGCCATTGAAAAAAAAATCTCTCCTGACCATTCAAAAATGGTTGCTAGTCTTACATATCGGTACCCCACAACTCTCAGTACTGGCCATACCTTTTATGGGGGGTTCGAAATAAATTCCGACGGGACATACCGGTATTCTGTCATGGAGATCCGAAGCGAGAACGACGTTCGCGCAATGATGGAAGCTCATGCTAACATTCCAATGGGACGTAGTATCTTGGAGCTGTACGTGGAGACAATACGCACTCCGGAAGAAATCATGCATCTTCTACGACCACCCCCCCCCCCCACAACAAATCATACCGGAAAGAGTCATCAACCACTACTGTACACTTCACTGTCAGGCCCAAGTTATGTACAGGGAAGAAGATGGTGTGTATTTTATGGGTCCAAACAACATTTATTCCAGGCTTAAGAACAACATCACCTTCGCCGAACTGAATGAAAAACTAACGGAAAAGGCGCAGCTGGAGGGTGAGGAGCAAAGAATCACTTGTATCGTTTATCGCCTCCCCTGGATCGGCGAACGTAATCGTATTCGGTGGGGCGTAATGACTATCAAGAGCGACAGGGACGTTCGAGAGATGTTTCACCTACATGAGATGTATCAACCTCATACTCGGAGTCCTATCGAATTGTGCGTCAAAACCGAAATGTCTATCGATGCGATCATCCGTTGGATTTTCCCTCCAGTGTTAAATGTTTGGTGGAATTAGTTTCAATCATGTTTTCCTCTTCTTGTATTTCTGCAAATTTTGTTGTTTATTTCAGTCTTTTTTCTATATTATATAATGTTCCAATTTTTAATCTCTTAATTTTTTTCATGAATATTAACCTAATTAAATTATAAATAGGTATAATCATTTTTATAAATTTATTTATAGTTTATTTAGGTATTTATATTTTAATATATAATAAAACAAAAAAATTAAAAAACACAGTTCAGAAGTCACCCTAGGGGGGGCGACTTCTGAACTGATTTTAAAAAAAAAGTTGCAAAAGACAGTAGTGAAGTCGCCCCCCAGGGGCGACTTCTGTACTAAAAATTTTTTTTGCCCTATTTTGGTATATAACCTATAATGTGTATTATTTAGGTAAATAAATTTTTTTTTTACCCTAAAATGGTTTTTTTGCCTCAATAACAATCAGCTCACTCACAAATGTGTAAATGAAACCACCCATGGTGATACAAGTCAAAGAGAATATCTTTAAAAATGAAGCACATATATTTAAATAAAAACTCAGGCTACCTAGGTCAATCACTTCAAGTCAAGCACATTAAAACTATAGAGCTAATTTCATATTCAAGTGACTTTACAAATTAAAGAAAGCATATATAGAATAAATTAAGTTACTTAACAAATTCAATCAATACTTTTACTCATGCCCAAATATTGAATCCATCCATATTCAATCAATACTTTTACACATAACTATCTAGACAATGACATATTAAATCAATCCCTCTTCCAACATCAATAAGTTGTCAAGAGTCAGAAAAAAAAATTAAAAAAAGATGTATATCATTTTATTATTGTTGTGTATAAGAAATCAGACAATGTATAGATAAGAAGCCAAGCAAAGGACCAGCTTCCTATTTGACTCAAAAGTGAAACTATGAATTGAATCAAGTAAAGTTTTAAAAAAGTCAGAGAGGAAAGTTTTAAAAAATTGCACAAGTCAACTAGTCAACTTGTTTGGGTACTTGTTATAAAATCAAAAGAATTGCACAAGTCAACTAGTTTATTTAAACTATGCAAACCAATACTCAATTCAAACTATCCTCAATACAAACCATTAATCAATTCAAACTATGCTCAACTCAAATCAATACTCAATGAGAGGGTTAACTTCATTTTGAAAAAAAAAATCAACCACTTCTAGAAACTAAGAAGCTACTTAGAGAAGAAGCATACAAGTCAAACAAGTTTAATCCAACAATGCAATGATACAGGTAAGAAGATACAAGCAGAAAACATTGGAATAGTTATGAAACAAAAGGAAAGGGAGAAACTTGGAAAGGTGCCTGAGAGCAAGAAGAGGCCAATTTGTTGTATTTAAACCTAACCTGCAAAATGAAGTTTATCAGGAACACAACCTCAACAATTAAGTGCAGAATCTATAAAAATGAAACATTCACACCCTCTCCAAACTAGCAACACAACCTCAACAATACAACAACCAAATCTATCATATATGTAATTCATTCTAGGTGAACCTTTTAATCCCTAGTAAAGAATTCAACTATCACCAAATTATGTAATTGTTAATCTCTATCTTTAAATGAGGAAACCCACAAACCAGCTACTGTTGAATACTAATTAATTCCAGGATTAAATTAATTAACAAGAGAACTATACCCCATTATAGTAGCAAAAACAGATATGTTGAAAGCAGAAATTTCACAGCATAAGTGGGAGCCAAAATTTTAAATATAAATATCTGTTTTTGCTACTATAATGGGGTAGCAAAAGTGGCAAGCTAAACATGTTCTCGTAGTCAATAATCATTTAACTAAACAGACATTTTCCTAAACCCTAAACACTTACTAAACATTGTTACCAAGTGGCTTCAGTCTCAAGAGGGGGGGTGAATTGAGACTTTAAAAAATAAGTCCCCTTTAACGACTTGATTGATTTTTCGCGCAGGTTTATGGAACGAATTAACAAGAAACAAAAACTGAAAATAAAGCAGTAAAGAACACAGAGATTTTTATACTGGTTCGGTCACCTCCAAACGACCTACGTCCATTGCTCACACCCTTGTGAGATTTTCCACTAACACAACAAAGCTTACAGGTGCTTTGGAAACCTTTACAGACTGAGGCACTCTTCTCCTAGGATACCCCACCTATGAAGAGCCCTCAAATCTACCACAACAGCAGCAACAAGAGATACCCCACCCTTGTTACAATCAACAACCCTAGAGAGATACCCCACTCCCTAGTACAAACAGCAACCCTAGAGAGATACCCCACTCCCTAGTACTGAACACAACGTAAAAACGAATTACAAATTAACAACCAAAATACCTCTTATGAAGGCAGATAACAACAACTTGAAGATGAAAAATACTTTAAGAACATAGGTGTGTGTGCTAGGGTTTAGTTTTGCGTTTCAGCGTAAGCGTAAAAATGGGTTGTATTTTTCTGAGAAACACTAAGTCCTATGAAGGAAGATTACAACAACTTGAAGATCACCAACCCAACTCTAACCCTTGAGAGAAATCAGCTCTGACAGATGAAAAATACTTGAAGAACAGAGGTGTGTGTGCTAGGGTTTTTGAGTTTTGCGTTTCAGCGTAAGCGTAAGAATGGGTTGTGTTTTCTGAGAAACACTAAGTCCCTATTTATAGACTTAGGAGAAATATGACCATTGAATGATTTCTAACAAGTGAAAAATCGATTGTTTGCTTAAAAACACTTAGTATAATAATCGATCATTTGCTTTAAAATGAGAACACTTCATAAGTGAATGATCGATTGTTTGCTTCTAAAATCAAGTGAGAAAATCGATTATGTGCTTAAAATACATAAGAGGAAAATCGATTGTTGCCTTATAAAGATAGTTTGAAATCGATTATGTGCTTTAAGGAAAAGGTTGGAAATCGATTTTAATTAAAATAAGAAAGATGCAAATCGATTCTTTAATTAGAGTAAGGAAGATGGAAATCGATTTTACTTTTTAAAATAATAGGCTATGAATCGATTATGTAGTTCACAAAAACAAGAGAGGAATCGATTTGCTTCTTTAAGAGGAGCAGGCTCAAAATCAATTTTCTTCTTTAGGGAAGAAGCCATGAATCGATTTTGTGCTTGTTTGCAATAAGCTCATAAATATGCAAAAAACACTTTCTCATGTTACGTGCCTTACCTATGTGCATGCATGCATTTTGAAAACTGTGAAGGCTATGAAACTGTGAGATGAGCTGACCCTCAGAAGTGGCTTACAATATATCCTAGGACACGACTCAAATCCTAGAGACTACCCTTACTCCTTGAGTCTTGTTTGTGCCTTGGATTTCTGCTTGGCCATTTTTCGCTTTGAACACAAAACCTAACCTGCTTGTCATTTTGACTTCGAACGCATCATCATCAAAACCTAACCTGCAAAAGCAATATAACCAGATTATCCCCCTTTTTGATGATGACAAAACTTTAGTCATCTTTGGGTGAGAGGTTAGTTCATCAAACAAAATAATGCATGATATGCGACAGGACTCCCCCTCACTTGATGCTCCCCCTATCTCAATGATTAGATGCAAAATCACAATTCTGTATCAATCCTATATGCATAAACGTCCTGTATACTTCTCCCCCTTTTTGTCATGATCAAAAGGGTGACTGTGAGACATAGTTTGCGAATCGAACAACACAGCTATTTGACAAGGTAAATGAACCATTGCAGATTTATAAAAATAAATAATCATCAAAACCAAAAAAATCATATTCGATTCCATGAAGAGAATATTTCATCAAAACAAGTAAAAGCCAACATGAGTCTCAAAGTTTGTTAACCAATTGTTTTAAGGCAGCAAATTCTTGTTTAAGCTTCATACATTTCACGCTGCTTAGTTTGAAAGTTGGTGATGGCGGCCAGAATATGATCAAGGGAAGTGGAGTTTTGGGAGAAAAATTATTTTAGGAAAGCAACCGATTGTGAGTATGTATTATAGCAGGAGAAAAATCGATTTAAAAAAATAACAGAGCTAGCAATTGACTGTGACGGGAGCAAAATAGATTTCAAGGAACAAAATAGCACTTTAACCGCTTTAGAAATCGCTTCTTAAGCATGCAGAAATTTACAAGTCACAATTTCACTTAAATTCACATTTCTTATAAAATCACTTGAGAAACGTTTAATCGACGCTCATTTGAATGAACGAAGAACCAAGTTCTCTTTTGCAATGGATTTGTGAAAATATCAACTAGCTGTTCCTGATGACTCAACTAACTCAATCACACTATCGCCTTTCTAACCATAAACTCTAAGAAGGTGATATCTAATTTTTATATGCTCAGTCCTAGAGGGTTGACCAGAATACTTTGTGTTGTTTCCTATTATTCTGACATGCCTTACATATATTGTTCTCAATGATGCATGAACCAATATTAGGGATTACCTATTTCAATGATCACATAATTTACTAAAACTTAGTAAACTATTCTTAAGTTCTTCTACATTAAGCACATTTTCAATCGAGGTGAATAAAACTTTACCAATCCAACCTTCACTGGTGACTCTTCCTCTATTGTTGTAATCACAAGTCACATGACTGATTTTTCCGGGGGTGAGTGTTAAGAACTTTGTTGCGTCTCCAGTCATGCGCTTTGAGTCTTTGCTGTCAAGGTATCAATCTGCCCCCATACCTTGAAGCATACCTGCGATGAGATCAAGTTGAAAATTTTGGTACCCAAATTTCTTTGGGTCCTTGTGGGTTAGTACTTGGTATAGTCCCTTTGGGAACCCATACCTTTTTCACAACTTGTCTTCCTCTAGCCATGCAAACAGATGTAGTATGTCCTAGTTTGGCACAGTTATAACATCTAATATATGAACTAGTAGTGAACTTAGGCCTATAATGCAAATTTCTTTTTATTGAAGTGTTTCTTTGTGGCCTAGGATGCACATGTTATTTGTTTTGTACGCACATTTTTCCTAATGTCCATTCAAGCTCATGGATTTCCTTTTCATGTTCTGTACACTTATCACATACATAATTTGCCTTTAAATAAACAAGATCATCATTTTCTTTTCTAAGCTCTAATTTTTCCTTAGTTAAAGCATTAACTTCATTTTGAAGGTGTGTAACTGTTTTCTTAGTTTGTGTCAATGCTTTAGCTAATTTCAATGAGTTATCATACAATTCAACAAATGCTTCATGTAATTCATCATATGCATTTTGTAAAGTGTCAGAGTTAGAATAAACCTCAGTTTCATTTTCACTGTCGTGGTCGGCCATGAGAGCAACTTGAGCTTTTTCACTTTCTGAATTATCTGATGAGTTCATGTCATTGTCTTCCCATGCTATGTAGGCTTTTCTACCATTGTTTCCTTTGGACCCCTTTTTCTTAAACTTTGACAATTTTCTTTGTAAGTTCGGGCACTCCATTGTCATGTGTCTGGATTTACCACATTCGTAGCAAGTTGGTGGACTTGACAAATTTTCCTTGCTTGAGACTCCTTTGGATGAAGAATTCTTTTTGGGTGATCTTTTCTGTTTGCATGCATGCATTTTGAAAATTGTGAAGGCTATGAAACTGTGAGATGAGCTGACCCTCAGAAGCGGCTTACAATACATCCTAGAACACAACCCAAACCCTAGAGACTACCCTTACTTCTTGAGTCTTGTTTGTGCCTTCGATTTCCGCTTGGTCATTTTCCGCTTTGAACAAAAAACCTAACCTGCTTGTCATTTTGACTTCGAACGCATCATCATCAAAACCTAACCTGCAAAAGCAATATAACCACAAACATGGTTTAAAAAAAGTTCCAGGTTTTCTTTGCAAAAGAACAAGATAAGAAAATGAACTAATTAGAATACAGTAGTTTATAGCAAATATTACCCTTACTGAAGACTTCATTCAACTGATTAATGTAATGAAGACTTCCTTCAATTGAATTTTGAAACCAATCAGCATAACTAGTGGGTATTGTACTAATTGCTATTTGGAGATGGAGCTGTAACAGAACAGTTTCAGCATTTAGCAATTTAAATTCAAAATTGGAAGCAGCATTGTCAAGAAAAATTGCAGGCGGCATGAAGATGACAAATTCACAAATTCAACAAATTCAATTTCATAGGAATTAGCAGAAATCATCTTCTCTAATATTGATTTTGCATGCATTAACAGAATCGGTAGAAGCCAATTTCCGAGATTCAAAAGATTCAACATGGGGATTTAGGGTTTTGGGGGAAAATCAATTTTTCACCTAAAAGCAACAAAAACTGGCAAACTCGAAGGAGGGAAGCATGGAGAAGAAAGTAACGCTCACCAGAAGGTAGAGGCGTGGAGCAGAGACGGAGGATGGCGTGGTAGCTTCGCGACTTCGCGTTGTGCTGATCAGATGAGAGAGAAGAGGATGTGGCGGCATAAGGCAACGCGTGAGTAGAGAGAAGGGATTGGGTCGTGGCTGATGGGTCGTAGAGAGAAGAGGTTGGGTCATGGCTGATGGTGAGATGAAGTGAGAGTGTTCTGTGTTCACAGAGAATAGCGTGAGTTGAGAGAAGAGAAAGAATGGGGTTTAGTGAGTGTCGAGTGAGAGAAATGCAAATTAAAATTATAGTTGATGTTTCCGACGGAATACTGACGAAATTTGCCATCGGAACGTACCGACCGAACCAAATTCTGTCGGAAACAAATCGGGAAAAGCCTTAAAATGTGTTCACATACTTACCGAGGAACAATTCGTCGGAAATCCGTCAGAAATTTGCAACGAGAATGGGTCCGTCGGAATCTCTGGTGGGAAAACAAAGGTTTTCTTGTAGTGATATAGCTCAGAATCCCACATTCCATGTGCAAACCAAACATATTGCACTCGACTGTGACCTGGTTCGTGACAAGGTCAAAGATGGCATCATTCATCTCATGCCCATTCCTACAGCTACCCAGCAAGCTGACATCCACACCAAACCCCTTCAGCCCACCTTTTTTCAAAGCATGTTATCCTAGCTGAACATGCAAAACATTTACAGTCTAGCTTGAGGGGGGGTGGTGTTAGATATATTATTATAATTAATTTTATATATTCTTAGATAATTGTATAATTTAGATAGTTGTATCTATTCCAGTTTGGCCCTTTTTATTGGTAGACGCTGACTAGGTTATGAGTCACCAAATCATTTGTAATTAATGTGTTAGATCCTCCTTGTACTATATATAGGTATTGTTCAACTCAATAAAATGTGATTCATTTTACCAACTTTGTATAGCACAAGTGGTAGATACTTGGGCACCTTAACCATTTGGTCACGGGTTCGATCCCTGGCCGGTGTGTGTATGGAAAAATACTTGGTGGGAGAGGTCAACCCCTTAAACGGAACTTAGTACCTCGGGGGATTAGTCTCTACAGTTGCGCGCAGGGGATACCTTGGTTTACCAAAAAAAAAAGATTCATTTTTACCATAATTAACACTTACATTTGTTTAAATAAACATAGTAGATTTCAAAAGTTTGTTTAGATAATGTTTGGTTCACTATGTCTAATGGTACAATGTCCTAAAAATGAAGGAAAACGTATATATTACTATAAATAAAAGAAATATTTAAGGAATTAAAATTATTTTAGGAACTTTTTTGAGTTTGGTGCGAATATAAATTAATTTCACGTCGCAACGACTGCAATACGCATCGCAGCGACCGCATCCGCAACGCCCACAACCTCTGCCGCAACCGCAATTTGAAACCTTGGTACTATTCCCTTGTCTGATTATATATTTCAAATTCTTTCACCTTAGAATAAATACACCCACAATAAAACGAAAAAAACCAACCCAAGAACAACAATAAAAAAGAGAACACTATCTGTGGATATTCATTAGCACCAAGCTTGATTTGAGCCACAGAACAAAAAGATATTCATACTGTTTTAATTTTGAAAGCTAATTTCTTGTAAAATCTTTACAAAGATTTTGTGTAAAATAAATATCTTGTATTGTGAAGTCATAATATAAAAGGGGAAATTATGCAAAATTCACCTCATTAACAAGGTTGGATGGAGCTAATTAAGGCTAACATCTGATAGAATTGGTTTTGCTGAGAGCAATTCATCACGAGGGAGGATGGAGCTAAGGCTGTTGCTAAGAAGAAATAGAGTTCAAAGAATAGCTTGCATATCACTTTCATCAATCAGCAAAGTACAACAAGCCTGGGACAAAAAAGCATTGAAAAAGTTTAAAAATATACAAGTAATTTTTAGCACTAATATTAATGCTGATATTGCTTACTCATGTAGATAGATGATTATAAATAGATGGTAAGATGGTGAAATATAAATAGATGTTTAATTATGTAAAATCAATTACATTGGCTGTTATAGGTACTACACTATAAAAATAATAGAAAAACTCTTCTTGAATATGGAAGGGAGTAGGGTTTTTTTTTTTTTACCCCCATCAACTCTCATCTACCCCCATCAGCCCTATGAAAATACCAAAATACCCTTAAAATTTTGATAAAATTACAAAACATTTACCATTTCTCACTTGCATCCGTTTGACCAGAAATTTTCTAGAGATTATCGGATTTACCCTTCAGAGCTACATCCGATTTCCCATCGGACTTACGCATCGGATCTACGTGCATCCGATCCACAAAGCGATAGCGCAAACAAGTAAATCGGATTTAGCTAAATCCGATTCTCCCATCGTATCTACCTATATCCGATTTCCCATCGGATATAGGTAGATCCGCTTTGAATTTTTTTTTTTAAAATTTGTTTTTTCAGTGTCAAACAGGTATCGAGGGGAGTCCTCGTCTCGGGCATCGCCAGGTGCTCCGAGTACACGCACCCGCCACAGGATTGCGGGACATGCGTCTGCCCGCCATAGGCGACAGCAGCAGTATCAGCAGGTGGAGAAGGCCCCGGACTATCAGTATGAGGAGGGCCAGCAGGGGCATCCTCTTGATGATGATTCTATGTCTGAGGGCCATTCTATGGCTGAACAGGAGTATTATCAGCACCAGTATCAGCAGCAGCAGTATCAGCAGTACCAGGAGGAGCCCTATCATCAGCCTCAGCAGCATGAGGAGCAGCATGAGCTATTCACTGGGCTAGGATCTCATGTCTGTTCTATTATATTGAGAGACCCGGTAAGTTTTATTTATTTACGTAGCCTTCTTAGTTTAATTTTTTTACATAGCCTTATTTTTTTATTTTTTTATAATGCAGACATATGAGCGTAAATTGAAGGTTACCAACCATGGTAACAAGCTGGCTCAGAGACTGCTTGCCTTTTCCCAAAACCACCGGTTATGGGACTTTATCACAGGTTCCAGATTAGCCCCCCTCGTCTCGACCGGGCACACAAAGGTGGACCATGAGCTGATGTCTGCTTTTGTTGAGAGGTGGCACTCAGAGACATCGTCATTTCACCTACCATTTGGTGAAATGGCGATTACTTTGGATGATGTCTCCTGTTTGCTGCATCTACCCATTACGGGGAACTACTTCAGAGCCCCACTTACCTCGGTCACCACTGATCAGGCCATCCACCTAGCACATGTTTATCTAGGTGTGACTATAGAGGAGGCGGGGCTGGAGTGTCGAGCTTCATCTGGCCCGTATTACCGTTTTGAGTGGGTGCAGGAAATTGTTACTAGAGGGTCCATAGAGGATGACATGCGTCCTGCTATCAGGGCCTTTATCCTTCTGATTCTGAGCTGGTCCATCTTCACGGTCAAGACCGGCGACAGGGCTGAGGCTAAGTGGCTGCTGCTACTTGAGGATGTCAGTGCAGCTGGAGTGGGATCATATGCATGGGGGCAGCAGGGCTTGCTTTCATGTATGACCAGCTGAACTACTCCTGCTTGGACCAGGCGCATCAGTTAGGAGAGTATGCGACCCTCTTACAGGTAATAATTTTAAGTTACCTTTTTCCGAGTTTGGTTAAATTTCTGTTAAACAGTTTTTAATTCACCATGTTGTTTATCTTCTTTTTTTCAGAGCTGGATTTTATGGTATTTCCCTCAGCTGGTGGAGAGGAGGAGTAGATTGCGGACTGGAGCACTGTGTGGGCGTTGGAGGAAGAAGAAGACAGATGGAGTGAAGCTGGGGGTATACAGGCAGAGGATTGATGCACTTACTTCGGATGATGTCTGCTGGCGACCGTTTGAGGAGCACCGGGAGGAGGATAGAGACTTTCACATGGTCTCATTATACAGGGGCCACATCAGCTGGGGAGACATCACTGTTCCCTACATGCCCGATAGGTGCCTCAGACAGTTTGGGTACGTGCAGGTCATCCCACGTCACCCTCTTACCGATCGTCCGAGCCATGCAGACTGCATTTTTCAGATTGCACATTATATGCCTGTGGTGCAGGACGTTTTGCGTGCTACTTATGCTGCTGAGGAGTTGGATCAGGTTGCTCCGGATTACATACATTGGTATGTGAGAGCATCTATTCCTAGACTCTTACCGGTTTCATCACCACCACCACCACCAGTACAGCCAGCTGCACCACCAGTACATCACGATTTGCTACAGATTGTGGGGGACGAGATTCGGAGGGGGCTTCTGAGCGGAGACATTAGAATGGGTAGTCAGACATACGCTCGCCTCCACCGATTACTGGATAGGCTACCACCGGGGCGTGACTAGGGGGTTTTGTGTATTTTTTGTTTATGCTTGAACTATTTTCACATTACTTGGTTATTAGTATTTCTTGTTTATTATATTTGTGGATAAAACAAATAATTTCGATTTCATGCGATAAAAGATAAAACATAACCAACTACAATAACCAACTAAAATAACAATAAAATATAAAAGATACATTTTCCTGAAATAAATGAGCGATAGTGAAAACGATAAAATGAGAGCAACTACTGAGCTGGTGGAGTGAAACAACGAAGGATCTCAGCGACGGTCCGTGTCGTTTCGGCGTGCAAATGCAGATAACTGTGCCACGTAAACATAACATGAATGGACATCATTGCTTGGACGTCACCGTCGTTCTTGATATCCATTGTAGAGCAGAGCACACGTCCATCAGCCCAATCCTTTTTCTGATAAACTATACGAGTTATTTCTCGCTCGTCGCCCTCCACTTGCACTTTACCCAGCAGTTTATCTTTTAGCTGAGTGAATGTTATGTTGTGTTTAAGCCTACACTGCATTGTGTCACGCCCCTCGAAACAGAGACCATCATCTTTGTTGGTGATGATGCCCTGATGATGAATGATAGTGAGGGATGAATCCCGTGAGTATTGTGTTAGGGGCATTTTTTGGTGGAGAAGAAGAAGCTGATAATGATTTAGGGAGTGACTAAGAGTGAAATTTGGGAGTGACAAGAATGAGGTTTGGCAATAGGTATTTATAGAGTTCGTCAATGATTATCAACCGTTGATATTGTCGGTGCAATCTGCACCGTTGATCAAAGAGGATCTATCCCAAATTGCAAAGCGGATCTAAGTCATTTTAGGTAAATCCGATTTCACCAGCTCAAAATCGGATTTACCTTGATCCGATTCAATGTATAAATATCGCATCGGATTTACTCCTCAGAGGTAAATCCGCTTCGTAATTTAGTAAATCGGATGTATGTACAACGCAGGTAGATCCGCTTCGTAATTTAGTAAATCGGATTTACCTGTTGTGGGGGTACATCCGCTTTGATAAATTACGAAGCGGATTTACCTTCTTCCAGGGTAAATCCGACTTGAAAAAACAGTTAAAACATTTAATATTTGTAATTGGTATATATGGATAGATAGTTACAAAAATGTGGGTATAAAGATAAATACAATAAATGTCAATGTAAATCGTCGGAATCATGGGTTAAGTCTACAATAGTGGGAGGGAGACGGGGCATGTAACACCCTAAAATATTTAATTAATTTATTTAATTAAGTATTTGGGGATTTAAATTAATTTATTTGATATAATGTAATTAATTAGAATTTTATTAATGATGGTGGTATTAGGAGGGTGTGGAGGCGCCACTTGCATGACTTGGGCTTGAGTGGAAGGCCCAAGCCCATGATCCACTAGTATGCGAAGTGGACTAGTGATTGGGGGTTAGTTTTTTTTTGGCTAATTGTTGCGAATTGCAAGAGAGAGAGCAAGAAAGAAAGAAGAGCGTGAGAAAGAGAGAAAACAAGGAGGCGGCCAAGAGGAGAAGGAGAAGAGGATTCGAAGATCAAGAGGAAGGGATCTCCGTTGTTGCTGTGGCTCTGTAGGTGACTTCTCTTAGGGCATCGAATTCTTCTTCTTGAAAAGGTTAGGGGAGCTCTATCCTTCCATCTAATAAATCTATGATAGGCCCTAGATCTAAGGTTTCTACTAGATCCATGATGTTCTTGATGTTCTTTTGCGTTTCTTGATGTTCTTGATGTTAACTTTCATATATGTTTATCATGAGTTTATGCGAGTTTGATTTATTGCTTGGTTTTGATCTATGAATTTGCCTTATTGGTGGTGTTATGCGTATGTGATGAGAATTAGAATGTTGATCTATGCGTTTGGCTTGTTGGAGATGAGGTCGCATAGGGGTTGTAGGTGTTTGGGCGCCTAGGGCGCCATGATGGTGTTGGTGATGTTGTTTTGTTTAATTGAGTTTTGGGAAATTGAGTTTTGGTGATTTTGAATGAGATAAGTGCGTTTTTGGTTGCTGGAAAAATTTGAGTTTTTACACTTTAAAATTATTGAGAATCGATTTTTAGTGTTGAAAGATTGTTGGAAAAAAATTCTGGACTTGTTGCTGCTGTTTTCTAGGCGCCAAGTGCCTGTGCTGGGCGCCTGTGGCTTGTGTGTGTTGCTGTGTGTTGCCAGATTTTCGTGTGTGGCTAGGCACTGGGCGCTGGGTGCCAGCGCTGGGCGCTGAGCGCCCATGCGCGTGTGTGTGTGCTGCGCCAAGGCGCTGGGCGCCAGGCGCTGAGCGCCCGTATGCGTTGCGTTGTGTGCGTGTGTGCGCGCCTGGGCGCTGGGCGCCTGTGGCGTGTGCGGGTGTGCGCGCCTGGGCGCTGGGCGCCAGTGCGCGTGTTGCCTGGTTGCCTGGGCGCCTAGGGCGCCTATTTTCAGAATGTTGCTCGATTTTCCCAAACTTATTTTTAGCATAACTTTTGACTCAGACGTCCGTTTTGAACGATTCGAAAAGTGCCGTGAAGCTTTTTACGTTGTCTATCTATGGGTCCAATTTTTAAAATGAAAATTTGTCATTTTCTGATTGTTTGTGGGCGCCCAAGTGGCCGTCCCCGGTGATCGTCCCAGTGACACTGAAAAATGATATGGAGCTCTTTAAAAATCCCTTTTTGGTGTATAAACAACAGTTTTAACGTGGTAGTGTCAAAAATGATGATTTTGACGAGGATGCCCTTGGTGGCTAGTCAAATGACTGTTTTGCCCCTAGTGGCCAAAGTTGATGATAATGATGTGTGAATGACGAGGATGCCCTTGGTGGCTAGTCAAATGACGTTTTTGCCTCAGTGGCTATTATTTGAGTTGATTGATATCTATGTGTAAGTGACGATGAAAACCCAGTGACGTTCGAGGCCCGAAGGGCTAAGTGATGTTAAGGTCTAAATGGCCTAGTGACGTTGTGTGCTGATTGTGGATTTGACAGGTGCTGTGCTCTTTGCGAGCAAACCGGTAAGTGACGGGTCATTAGTTGACTATGGTTTGAGTAATTGTTGTGTTTGTGCGATGTGAGTGGTGCATGTCATAGTGTCTCATGCCCATATGCATAAACCCAGTGACGTTTTGAGGCCTGAGTGGCTAAGTGACGATGAGGCCTGAGTGGCTAAGCGACGTTTTATGAAAAGGTACCTCATGCATATGCCCGCGAGTGGGTTGCATTTCATAAGCCTACATGACATGAGATGAGTTATTGTAAGTGATGTGAATGATGACTGTGATGTGGATATTTAATGTGTTGGATGTTGATTGTTCTAGTGCGTAGCCTACGATTAGTACTTATCATATTTTCTATTATATGGATTGAAATGATGCTCACCCTTTCCTGTTTGAATGTTACCCCCGTGTTGGTAACGTGCAGGTGATTCCCAGTGAATGCCTTAGCTTCACTTCTTGAGTCGAGTCGTCATGCTCTGATACGTAGCACTCAGGGGGGGAACGAACTCGACAATTTTTATTAATGATTATTTTGGTTGTTATGTCCATGTGGACTCTTCTGTTATGTTTTATTATTTTCCGCTGCGTAGTTGGTTTTGTTATGTTGAGTTTTATAAGCGACGTCAAATTGAGGATTGAGATTCTTTATTTGTGATGTGCTACGTGAACGCATGATTACTGAGTTGAACTGTTTTTTCTAAAATTGATAAGCGACGTTTTATTGAAGTATGTGTAACATTCCCTATGACGAAATTTTTAAACTCTGATTTTTATAAACAAAGTGACGGGTAGAAAGGGGTGTTACATAAGTGGTATCAGAGCAGTTCAGTCTGTCCGGCCAATGTTGTCCTGTCATAGTGTCTTATGACAATAGATTAGTTCTGAATCTTTGGTTTGTGCTGCAGTGATAGTTCATAATGGCTGGGAGGAACGACGCTGCTCTTGCTGCTGCATTGCAGGCTATGGCTCAGGCTGTGCAGGGACAGCAGAATGCTGGAGATAATGCTGGTTTTCGGAGTCTGACTACCTTCCAGAGAGAGAATCCGCCCACCTTTAAGGGCAAATATGATCCAGATGGTGCTATGGCTTGGTTGAAGGAGATCGAGAGGATTTTTCGGGTGATGGACTGCACTGTTGAGTAGAAGGTCCGTTTTGGTACCCACATGTTAGCCGAGGAGGCCGACGACTGGTGGTTGGCTACTAGGCAGAGGTTGGAGGCTGTGCAGGAAGAGATTGCTTGGGAGGTATTCAGCAGGGAATTTCTGAGGAAATATTTTCCTGAAGACGTCAGAGGGAAGAAAGAGATAGAGTTCTTGGAGCTGAAGCAGGGTGGTATGTCTGTGACTGCCTATGCGGCAAAATTTGTGGAATTAGCAAAATTTTATCCACACTACAGTGAGGCTACAGCTGAATTTTCTAAATGCATCAAATTTGAGAATGGGTTGAGGCCTGATATTAAAAAGGCCATTGGTTATCAGAAGATTCGTGTGTTCGCAGATTTGGTTGACAGTTGCAGAATCTTCGAGGAGGACAGTATTGCTCACTACAAGGCTACTTCTGAGAAAAAGGGTAAGTTTCAGAGTCGAAGCAAGCCGTATGAGGTTCCTGCGGGTAAGAGTTATCAGAGGGCTGCTGGAGGTAAAAATTCTAGTGGGGGAGATGCCCCTGCTAGCATTGTCTGTTATAAGTGTGGCAAGCCTGGCCACAAGAGTACTACATGCAGGTCTGAGGAAAGGAATTGCTACCGTTGTGGTAAAAAGGGTCATATGGCAGCCGAGTGTAAGGTCAAGGATGTGGTGTGTTTCAACTGTGGTGAGTCTGGTCATATCAGTACAAAGTGTACAAAGCCGAAGAAGGAAAGGTCTACCGGGAAGGTATTTGCATTGGCAGGAGAGGAGCCTGATGATGATGATGGTCTGATTAGAGGTACGTGTTTTATTAATGGTACTTCTCTGAAATCTCTTATTGATACTGGTGCTACCCATTGTTTTATATCTGTTGATTGTTGTAAGAGATTGGGTCTTGTTTTATCTGCTATGTGTGGGGATATGGTTGTCGATACTCCTGCGAAGGGGTCGGTGATTACGTCCCAGGTGTGTTCTCACTGTCCCGTGTCGATCTTCGGCAGGGACTTTATTGTGAATTTTGTCTGTTTGCCGTTGAGAGGTCTGGATGTAATCTTAGGCATGGACTGGTTAGAGAATAATCACGTTCATATCAACTGTCGTAGCAAGTCGGTTAGTTTCGGTGAAGAAAGTTCTGTTTTGGTATCTGCTGGTCAGTTGAAGAAGTTGAAGAAAGAAGGAGTTCAGTTATTTGCGTTGATGGCTTCGTTGTCTGCTGAGAGTCAGGCTGTTATTGAAGAACTGAAAGTAGTACGCGAGTTTCCTGAAGTTTTTCCTGATGAAATTCCGGGTGTGCCACCGGAAAGAGAAGTTGAATTTTCAATTGATCTTGTACCTGGCACGAGGCCTGTGTCTATGGCACCGTACAGGATGTCGGCGTCGGAATTGTCTGAGTTAAAGACGCAACTTGAAGAATTGCTTGAGAAAAAGTTTGTGAGACCGAGTGTGTCACCGTGGGGAGCTCCGGTATTGTTAGTGAAGAAGAAAGATGGGAGCATGAGGTTATGTGTGGACTATCGTCAGTTGAATAAGGTAACTATCAAGAATAAGTATCCGCTTCCGAGGATCGACGATCTGATGGACCAGTTAGTGGGTGCCCGTGTTTTCAGCAAAATTGATTTGAGGTCCGGATATCATCAGATTAAAGTAAAGGATGAAGATGTTCAGAAGACAGCGTTCAGGACAAGGTATGGGCATTATGAATATTCAGTGATGTCGTTCGGTGTGACCAATGCTCCTGGTGTATTTATGGAATATATGAACCGTATTTTCCATAATTACCTAGATCGGTTTGTGGTGATCTTCATAGATGACATTCTAGTTTATTCTAAGTCAGAGGGAGAGCATGCTGAGCACCTGAAGTCAGTGTTGGAAGTTTTAAAAGAGAAAAAGTTGTACGCTAAGTTATCGAAGTGTGAGTTCTGGCTGAAAGAGGTGAGTTTCCTTGGGCACGTGATTTCTGGTAATGGTATTGCGGTTGATCCGGCAAAAGTAGAAGCAGTGTTAGAGTGGGAGTCTCCGAAGTCCGTAACAGAGATTAGAAGCTTTTTGGGTTTGGCTGGGTATTACAGGAGGTTCATCGAGGGTTTTTCCAAGTTGGCCCTTCCGTTGACTCAGTTGACTTGTAAGGGTAAAGTTTTTGTTTGGGATGCTCGCTGTGAGGAAAGTTTTGTGGAACTGAAAAAGAGATTGACAACGTCGCCTGTTTTGACGTTGCCTAATCCGGAGGAACCGTTTGTTGTATATTGTGACGCTTCGAAGATGGGTCTGGGTGGTGTGCTGATGCAAGATGGAAAGGTTGTTGCGTATGCATCGAGGCAATTGCGGATTCATGAGAAAAACTACCCTACGCATGATTTGGAGTTGGCTGCTGTGGTATTTGTGCTTAAGATTTGGAGGCACTACCTTTATGGTTCGAGGTTCGAAGTGTTCAGTGATCATAAGAGTTTAAAGTATCTGTTCGATCAGAAAGAGTTGAATATGAGACAGCGTCGGTGGTTGGAGCTCTTGAAGGATTATGACTTTGGTTTGAATTATCATCCCGGAAAAGCTAATGTCGTGGCTGATGCTTTAAGCAGAAAGTCTTTGCATATGTCGGCAATGATGGTGAAAGAATTAGAGCTGATCGAGGAATTCAGGGATTTGAGTTTGGTTTGTAAAATGACACCTCGCAGTGTCAAACTGGGAATGTTAAAGATCGATAATGATTTCCTGGGCAGCATCAGGGAAGCCCAGAAGACAGATGTCAAGTTAGTGGATTTAATTAATGGGGTCGGTCAGTCTGAAGGTGAAGATTTCAAATTAGATTCCAGTGGTGTGTTGAGGTTCCGGGGTAGGATCTGTGTTCCGGACGATGAAGAGATGAGAAAGGCAATTTTAGAGGAGGGTCACCGTAGCAAGTTGAGTATCCATCCTGGAGCGACGAAAATGTATCAAGACCTGAAAAAGCTGTTTTGGTGGTATGGTATGAAGAGAGATGTGGCACAGTTTGTGTATGCCTGTTTGACCTGTCAGAAATCTAAGGTTGAGCACCAGAAGCCTGCAGGGTTAATGCAACCGTTGGAAGTTCCAGAGTGGAAATGGGATAGCATTGCGATGGATTTTGTGACGGGATTGCCGAATACAGCTAAGGGTTATGACACTATCTGGGTGGTCGTTGATAGGTTGACGAAATCTGCCCACTTTATTCCTATTAATATCACTTATCCGGTGTCGAGGTTGGCAGAGGTCTATGTCAAAGAAATTGTGAAGCTGCACGGTGTTCCGAAGAGTATTGTGTCAGATAGGGATCCGAGGTTCACTTCTGAGTTTTGGAAGAGTTTGCAAAAAGAATTGGGTGCAAAGTTGAAAATGAGTTCGGCGTATCATCCTCAGACGGATGGTCAGTCGGAAAGGACAATTCAGTCGTTAGAGGATTTGTTGAGGGCGTGTGTATTGGAACAGCGGGGTTCATGGGATTCCTACCTTGCGTTGATTGAGTTTACCTATAACAACAGTCACCATTCCAGTATCGGGATGGCACCGTTTGAAGCATTATACGGTCGAAAGTGTAGAACGCCATTATGTTGGTATGAGTCGGGAGAGAGTGTAGTGTTGGGACCGGAAATTGTCCGGGAGACTACAGAGAAGATCAAGATGATCCGTGAAAAGATGAAGGCTTCGCAGAGTCGTCAGAAGAGTTATCATGACAAGCGGAGGAAGGATTTAGAGTTTCAGGAGGGTGAGCATGTGTTCCTGAGGGTTTCTCCTATTACCGGTGTTGGTCGAGCGTTGAGATCGAAGAAGCTCACTCCTCGATTTGTTGGTCCTTATCAGATTTCTGAAAGAATCGGAAATGTGGCTTATAGAGTGGCTTTACCGCCAAATCTTTCGAACTTGCACGACGTGTTTCACGTGTCGCAACTTCGGAAGTATGTTTCGGATCCATCTCATGTGATCCATATGGATGATGTGGAGGTGCGGGATAATCTCACTGTGGAGACGATGCCCGTACGGATTGAGGACCGTGAAGTGAAAGCGCTTAGAGGCAAGGAGATTGCATTTGTGAAAGTGGTCTGGTTGGGGGCTGCCGGCGAGAGTATGACTTGGGAGCTAGAGAGCAAGATGCGAGAATCCTACCCAGAGTTGTTTGATCAGGTAAATTTCGAGGACGAAATATTCTAAGTGGGGGAGAGTTGTAACACTCTAAAATATTTAATTAATTTATTTAATTAAGTATTTGGGGATTTAAATTAATTTATTTGATATAATGTAATTAATTAGAATTTTATTAATGATGGTGGTATTAGGAGGGTGTGGAGGCGCCACTTGCATGACTTGGGCTTGAGTGGAAGGCCCAAGCCCATGATCCACTAGTATGCGAAGTGGACTAGTGATTGGGGGTTAGTTTTTTTTGGCTAATTGTTGCGAATTGCAAGAGAGAGAGCAAGAAAGAAAGAAGAGCGTGAGAAAGAGAGAAAACAAGGAGGCGGCCAAGAGGAGAAGGAGAAGAGGATTCGAAGATCAAGAGGAAGGGATCTCCTTTGTTGCTGTGGCTCTGTAGGTGACTTCTCTTAGGGCATCGAATTCTTCTTCTTGAAAAGGTTAGGGGAGCTCTATCCTTCCATCTAATAAATCTATGATAGGCCCTAGATCTAAGGTTTCTACTAGATCCATGATGTTCTTGATGTTCTTTTGCGTTTCTTGATGTTCTTGATGTTAACTTTCATATACGTTTATCATGAGTTTATGCGAGTTTGATTTATTGCTTGGTTTTGATCTATGAATTTGCCTTATTGGTGGTGTTATGCGTATGTGATGAGAATTAGAATGTTGATCTATGCGTTTGGCTTGTTGGAGATGAGGTCGCATAGGGGTTGTAGGTGTTTGGGCGCCTAGGGCGCCATGATGGTGTTGGTGATGTTGTTTTGTTTAATTGAGTTTTGGGAAATTGAGTTTTGGTGATTTTGAATGAGATAAGTGCGTTTTTGGTTGCTGGAAAAATTTGAGTTTTTACACTTTAAAATTATTGAGAATCGATTTTTAGTGTTGAAAGATTGTTGGAAAAAAATTCTGGACTTGTTGCTGCTGTTTTCTAGGCGCCAAGTGCCTGTGCTGGGCGCCTGTGGCTTGTGTGTGTTGCTGTGTGTTGCCAGATTTTCCTGTGTGGCTAGGCACTGGACGCTGGGTGCCAGCGCTGGGCGCTGAGCGCCCATGCGCGTGTGTGTGTGCTGCGCCAAGGCGCTGGGCGCCAGGCGCTGGGCGCTGAGCGCCCGTATGCGTTGCGTTGTGTGCGTGTGTGCGCGCCTGGGCGCTGGGCGCCTGTGGCGTGTGCGGGTGTGCGTGTGTGCGCGCCTGGGCGCTGGGGGCCAGTGCGCGTGTTGCCTGGTTGCCTGGGCGCCTAGGGCGCCTATTTTCAGAATGTTGCTCGATTTTCCCAAACTTATTTTTAGCATAACTTTTGACTCAGACGTCCGTTTTGAACGATTCGAAAAGTGCCGTGAAGCTTTTTATGTTGTCTATCTATGGGTCCAATTTTTAAAATGAAAATTTGTCATTTTCTGATTGTTTGTGGGCGCCCAAGTGGCCGTCCCCGGTGATCGTCCCACTGACATTGAAAAATGATATGGAGCTCTTTAAAAATCCCTTTTTGGTGTATAAACAACAGTTTTAACGTGGTAGTGTCAAAAATGATGATTTTGACGAGGATGCCCTTGGTGGCTAGTCAAATGACTGTTTTGCCCCTAGTGGCCAAAGTTGATGATAATGATGTGTGAATGACGAGGATGCCCTTGGTGGCTAGTCAAATGACGTTTTTGCCTCAGTGTCTATTATTTGAGTTGATTGATATCTATGTGTAAGTGACGATGAAAACCCAGTGACGTTCGAGGCTCGAAGGGCTAAGTGATGTTAAGGTCTAAATGGCCTAGTGACGTTGTGTGCTGATTGTGGATTTGACAGGTGCTGTGCTCTTTGCGAGCAAACCGGTAAGTGACGGGTCATTAGTTGACTATGGTTTGAGTAATTGTTGTGTTTGTGCGATGTGAGTGGTGCATGTCATAGTGTCTCATGCCCATATGCATAAACCCAGTGACGTTTTGAGGCCTGAGTGGCTAAGTGACGATGAGGCCTGAGTGGCTAAGCGACGTTTTATGAAAAGGTACCTCATGCATATGCCCGCGAGTGGGTTGCATTTCATAAGCCTACATGACATGAGATGAGTTATTGTAAGTGATGTGAATGATGACTGTGATGTGGATATTTAATGTGTTGGATGTTGATTGTTCTAGTGTGTAGCCTACGATTAGTACTTATCATATTTTCTATTATATGGATTGAAATGATGCTCACCCTTTCCTGTTTGAATGTTACCCCCGTGTTGGTAACGTGCAGGTGATTCCCAGTGAATGCCTTAGCTTCACTTCTTGAGTCGAGTCGTCATGCTCTGATACGTAGCACTCAGGGGGGGAACGAACTCGACAATTTTTATTAATGATTATTTTGGTTGTTATGTCCATGTGGACTCTTCTGTTATGTTTTATTATTTTCCGCTGCGTAGTTGGTTTTGTTATGTTGAGTTTTATAAGCGACGTCAAATTGAGGCTTGAGATTCTTTATTTGTGATGTGCTACGTGAACGCATGATTACTGAGTTGAACTGTTTTTTCTAAAATTGATAAGCGACGTTTTATTGAAGTATGTGTAACATTCCCTATGACGAAATTTTTAAACTCTGATTTTTATAAACAAAGTGACGGGTAGAAAGGGGTGTTACAGGGCATCTTCAAAGCGGTAGACTGCCAAAGGGCAAAACGACCGGTATAAGGATCCACCCATGAAGTAGATTCATCTGATCGATTATGAGACCACATCAAAGCAACTGGAGGCAACGGACAGACAGGGGAGATCGAAATATGCATCCAATGGATATCCCTGACGTTAAGAATACATATGATTTTATACTTGGAAGAAGAATAACTACCTCTCAAAGGAAGATAAGTAAAATTCATATCCAAAGACAATTGAACTAGGGCCACATTATACTTAGTAGCTATAAAGTACCCCATCTCAAGCAAACTCAACCACTTATCCTCCTTCTGGAAACCGGGGTATTCAATGGATAACGCTTTTCTAAGCACAGCAAGTCTGTCCTTTCCAAACATGTAACTATATAGTTGCTCCCTCTCCTTTGTTTCTTTGATTAAATCTTGCCTAATTATAGGCCAACTATCCTCACCAAGATCGAGACCAACCGCTACTGCTCGGAACCCACAATTACCATCCCGTTCAACATCAATAATTTTTTCCACATATGGTTGCACGTGATGAGGAACCGACGGTAAATTGAATTTTGTGTCACCCTGATGTGTTAATTTCTTAAAAACACTCTGAGATAGGATTGAACACCGCTGTGATGATTTTATACAAGAAGACCGCTGTGATGAATTTTTGGAAGAAGTTCCAGATTCTTGAGTCAGTTTCATCTTCTCATCCACATGCTCCCATCCAGAAGGATCACGCTTGACATCATATAATTTCTGCTTTTTCTTCTTTGGTGCACCTTTTGTTTTTACTTTAAATGGTGGTGCAACCATTGAAGAAGTGGTAGGGAATGCAAGCTCATTAAGTTGTTTCTTGAAGACAAATCTCTCCTAAGGAGTCATACGATTATATCTCGCCCAAATCATCTCCATTTGGTAAGAAATATCACTGTCAGCCGATTTTTCCTGCGAGAATTTATCATCCATAGAATCCAAACTCAATTTTTTCCAATGGTTGTCTATAACATCCAACGGAATAGGAGTACCGGAGACATGGTACACACCTAGCTCACAAGCACAAGGAAGAAGATGTGTCTTTCTAATAATGCACCCACAGCGGGCTTTGTCATATCCAACCCCAGATGTCGATTTTGAAAACTCTTTAACAATATGATCCAAAGCATTTAAAGAGACAAGACCGCGAAGCTTTTTAAACAAAGGAGTATTGGAAGCCACTTCAATACGGTTGATGCTTCTTTGAAAAGACCCGATGACTTTATCAAATAGAATAGTAAGCATCTCGTGCATAGATGTAAAAGACTTAGACAAGTCACCTCCAGAAGTCCTCAATTGTCTCTTCAAAGTCGAATGAGCTGACTCGACTCTTAAATAATAACAATAAACACGTGTCAAAAAAATTTAAGCTACGAAAAAAATACTAAACACGTGTCAAAAAAATTTAAGCTACGATAAAAATACTAAACACGTGTCAAAAAAATTTAAGCTACGATAAAAATACTAAACACGTGTCAAAAAAATTTAAACTACGATAAAAATACTAAACACGTGTCAAAAAAATTTAAACTACGATAAAAATACTAAACACGTGTCAAAAAAATTTAAACTACGATAAAAATACTAAACACGTGTCAAAAAAATTTAAACTACGATAAAAATACTAAACACGTGTCAAAAAAATTTAAGCTACGATAAAAATACTAAACACGTGTCAAAAAAATTTAAACTACGATAAAAATACTAAACACGTGTCAAAAAAATTTAAACTACGATAAAAATACTAAACACGTGTCAATAAAATTTAAACTACGATAAAAATACTAAACACGTGTCAATAAAATTTAAACTACGATAAAAATACCTATTGGTGGTCTGATTGCCGAAGTGTGGGATCTGGTTTGTCCATGCCAAGATAAATCTTTCCTTATGCTTTGTCAACCACGTGTTATGCGCATACTTAATAAGAGCGGGCAAATCAACGCAGGAGTCCTCAAAAATCTTCAAGTGAGCTGAGTACTCTGACTCGTCAAGTGAATCAATAATGTTATGCCAAAGACAGAGGACGTCCTTTTGCCTATCCACGTGCACCAACTCTTTAATCTTCGCTTTCACATTTTTAGTCACGTGCCAAGAACATAACAAATTTGTAGCGGAAGGAAAGACATCAACAATACCGGACATAAGACCAAGATCTCTATCGGTCAACAACACCTGAGGCTGAAGCCCGTGCAAGTCAAATAATTCTTTTAGTTGCTGCAATGCCCAAGTAAAATGAATTCCAAGCTCGTGCGAAATATAGGCAAAAGCAACCGAGAAAGTTAATTCTGTTGAAGTGACACCTACAATCTCCAATAGAGGTAGATTGTATTTGTTGGTCTTGTAGGTGGTGTCAAGAATAAGAACCTTTGGAAACAACCGGAATAACTTAATAGAAGTGGGATGCGCCCACATGATGTCACTGACCACATCGGAACCCTCAAATTTTCTGCTCCAACATAAATAGTTTTGCGTGTCAATCAATCTCAAAAGCTCTTGAATGTCCGTTCTATGACCCCTCTTAGAAGACCTATAGGCCTAACGCTGCCTATATATTTGAGGAAGAGAAGTGACGTTGTCCGGATAATGGTTCTTCAAAGCAGTAAGACAATCTTTCGGGGCAACATTCAAATCAGTGTGCTCATTAACAATAGCTTTCTGCGGCTTAGTTAAACGACCAAAAGCTGTCGACCCAACCGGGGTAGTAAGCAACTGATGTGTGTGAAGACCACACCTAACACTAACACGCCAACCCCCATGACGTATTGTACAAGTAGCTCTCAATGTAAACGGACAACTTCTTCTTTTAGACCCGAAAACTCTAGAATCATTAGACCACTTCCCTTGCTTCTCGCAACCAAATATAATCTTATCTCTAGAACCCCTTTTACCTCCAGCTTTGTCAGATCTTACGATGATAACAACAACTCCAATATGTCTCCCAACCGCGTTAGCCCACTCTTCAACATCCTGGCGTGTAGAAAAAATCTACAAAATAGAAAAAATAGATAAATTTTGCGTACTTAATTAATTAAATATCTACCAAACTTTAATCAAGAAAATTGGTTTCAAAAATATACCCTCTCTGTCCAGAATGCCTCTGTAGTGTCTACCACGAAAGGAACGACTTGCGACTCTGTATGTACAATACCTGCTTCAAAATAGAACAACAGTTATAAAGTAAATAATTAAAAAAAAAAACAAAGCGGATTTACGTGACTTCAAACGTAAATCCGCTTTCTATCACTACAACATTTTGGCCCTAAGGCAACGGTCGAAAAACGTTGCATAAAGCCATAAAACCGTTACCAAAAGCTACGGCAACGGTTATCAAACTGTTGTACCTATGGGCGTTGTCTTAGGTTTAAGTAACGATTATTTGTCCCCAAAGGCAACGGAAGCTGAAAACCGTTGCCTCTGCCAGTTGGAACGCAACGGTTTTGGTTTCCTCTCTATGGCAACGGGTGAAAACCGTTGTTAGTTATGGCAACACTTTTAAACCGTTGCCAGGTATTGCAACACGTGGAAACCGTTGCATAAAGTGGAAATCAAAACCGTTGCCATGTATGGCAACATGTAGAAACCAAAACCGTTGCCACACTATGACAACACTTTAAAACCGTTGCCATGTATGGCAACACATAGAAACCGTTGCCATTTGTCTCAAACCGTCTCCAACTATGGCAACACTTAGAACCGTTGCTATGTATGGCAACATGTACACCGTTGCTATAAATCCAAAATAATACAATCATATGCCAAACATTGACCATTCCCTGTTTATAATAACAACAACGATTTAAAAAACATTGCTATTGATCATCCAAGCTAAATCACATCACAAACTTCTTAATATAATCAAGGGAAAAATTAAAGTTGTACCTAAAATGTGACAATTTAACAAACAAAATGTATCATTATATTGCTACTTCAAAGACATAATTAATTAGTGACATAACAGAATATTGCTACTTCAAAGACATAATTAATTTATTGCAAACAGAATATTGCAAACATAGAAGCTATGTGACATAACAGATTTATTAGTGAACTGGATGATGAAACTGAATGAGTTCATAAATCAAGTATAACTAACACTAACTTCTAACAGAAATGAACAAGAGATCAATCCCCACAAACTGTGACAGTGTATCAATTAACAGAAATGAAATTCAGTTGTGTTGAATCTAGAGAATTTCATTGAAAGTGAAATTGTTTATTGATTGATTTCAGAAGATACAGAATGCTGTATATATAGTACAGCAATACAACTTATCAGAAACTGCTAATCAGTTACAGTTAGGATAACTAACTGATGACAGTTAAGCTAATCACTAACTGACTCAAAACTAACTAACAGACTGACTTAAACTAACTAACAGAATATTACAATATATCTAATTAACCATTATCCTCTAACAAGTTGAAGTTAGTTAGATTAGATCAGATTACAACTTCTAACAAACACCAAAACCATCCCTATATCTTCTAAGTCTCTAACTAACACTAACTTCTCCTTATCTTCTATTCTAACAGATGACTTACTTATCAATCCCACATACAATTGGACATAACATATGCAATCACCAAGAGAAGTTTACCAGCAAGCAGAATAGTTTACCAGCAAGCAGAATAGTTAAAAAACAGAATGGCATGGCACAAACAGAAGTTTATCAATCCCACATACATTTGGAGTTAATATCTTGCTAAGGGGCCATATAATATGACTATTATTTTGTTCTAGCAGCTTATAAACTCGGTCTGGCTTGTCCTCATGAGTTGGTATTCACTATTTCAAGGCTTTTTGAACATTCATTGCCTTCATTAGTTTCACGTTTGACATAACAGATTTATTGCAAACAGAATATTGCAAACAGAATATTGCAAACATAGAAGCTATGTGACATAACAGATTTATTGCAAACAGAATATTGCAAACATAGAAGCTATGTGACATAACAGATTTATTGCAAACAACGACTAACTATTTGCATTTGAAGTTAGTTAAAGTTTGATAACAGAATATTGTATGAAGCTATATAATACAAAGCAACAATTTGACCATGAAAATATTTTCAAACAATCAGAATATTTTAAAGGTAGACCCACTCATCATACTTTCAAACAATCAGAATATTTTCAAACAGAATATTCTATGTTCAGACTCAATCAGAATATTTTCAAACAATCACAATATTGTGTGAAATATGAATCATTATAATTACCTTTTGATTGCAATAAGAGGTAGACCCACTCATCATACTACTACTCTATGTTCCGATGCCCAGGCAGATAGTTTCCTTCGTAGTCTCAAGAATCTAAAATCAAGTAGCTGTTAGAACAAAAATAAAGTTAGCTTCACTTATACAAATGTAGCAAAGATTAATGAATGCAGTAAATTATAGTTAATTACCTTAGGGAGCAATCATATGGTGTCCATCGGAGAATCCATTGCTCTAAAACCATCATAAGTTAATTATAGTTAATTATAAAAATTTTAACATAGTTAAAATATTACAATGTAAACAATCATAAACAATTAAAAACTTACTTTATTAATGAAATGATCTAGTTTTTCTTCTTCAAGTTCGGAACTTCCTCTAATTATCTACAAAATAACTAACTCAGATTCTAACGCCATGTAAGACATTCATGATCTCCAAGCCATGTTGTTTATCCTACCACAACCTCAGCTGCAATCAAACAAAATTAGCCATCAATGATATTGCAATAAAACAGAATTATTCAGGTTATTTGGACCAAATGGGATTGTTAGATAATATATATTGTTTTTTCATCAGAGAGGGCAGTAAATGTTCTTTTTAGAGGCCTCTCCAATGTAGGCTCTCCAATAAAACAGAATTATTCAGGTTATTTGGACCAAGCTGTTATAGATGCTGGTCCTTTACTTCAAACTATGCTTCTTGCAGGTCCACTTCCTAATTGGAAAAACCCTCCTCCTCTTTTGCAACAAAACCTTAAAGTTCCACCTATGACTATCAAACAGTATAATACCAATAATACCCCTAGCAATAGTGGCATTGAGCCAAATGTTGTCTCAACTTGTTCAGCTTCTATGCTTAACTTTGCTGCTCATCCTTCTACTTCATGGAACAATTCATGTCAGTTTAATAATTCTAGTTCTTCTAGTGTTAAGATTCAAGTTCCTCCGAGGAAGCGTCAAAGGCATTGATGAATTTTTCTTCCTTTTTTCCCTTGTGTAAATGGAGCGACAGCAATTGGTGTAAATTGAGTTAGCCTTTTTGGTTATGGTTGAAAAATGTTTGGTTTTTTGTGATGAAAATCACAAACTGTTGACTACCCATAATTATTATCATAAACTTCATATTAACACTTTCATAATTTTGAAACTTAATAGAAATATCATGCACTTTAATATTCTATCCACAACAGAGCAACTTTTATAACTCAACAAATTCATAGATATAACCATTCTGCAGGTAAATAACTAAATTGAACCGACATGGTGATGGGTTTATTTCGGAATCGATGATTTATGTTAGGAATCACAGATACTAAAATTAAATTTGCAACAGTAAAACAAAACCCTAAATCGAAGATAAAGAAGATAGATGTAAACAAAACCCTAAATTGAAGAAGAAGATAGATGTAAACAAAACCCAAAAAAACAAAACCCTAAATTAAAAAAGATTAAATAACAAAATCGAACCCGAGGGAGGAAAACCAAGAGAGAGTGAGAAACGAACCTGAAATCATTGCGCGAGAGAGAGAGAGAGAGAGAGAGAAACGAGCTTGAGGGAGACGAGGGTTGAGAGCTGAGGGAGACGAGGGCGGAGAACTGAGGGAGACGAGGGCGGAGAACTGAGCGACGAGGGAGACGAGGGCGGAGAACTGAGGAACTGAGGGACCAGTGATGTTTGCTTTCTGTGCGACGAGGGAGACGACGTCGGAGAACTGAGGAACTGAGGGCGGAGAACTGAGGAACCTGAAACGTTTTGTGTTTGCTTTCTGTTCGCGTGAGTGATGTTTGCTGCGTGAGTGATGTTTGCGTTTTTTTTTGTTTAGAGATTATTTGGGAACAGAAAAGGCGCTGCTGTTTAGCGCCTAGTATTTTGGTTTTTCAATAATTGTCCCTATGGCAACGTTTATCGACCGTTGCCTAAAGATTAAACAAAAAACTGTTGCCGTAGATCTTATGGGAACGGTTTTCAGCCGTTGCCAGTATAAAAAATTAAAAAAAAAATGAGAAAGCAACGGGTTCAAAAAACCGTTGCCATTGTTAGCTAAGGCAACGGTTTTTTTGACATTGCAATTTTTGGCGTTGCCGTAGGGTCCAAATGTTGTAGTGTATTTTTTACAAATCGGATACACCCTCATCCAGGTATATCCGATTTGTTAAACGATAAAGGCGGATTTAGGTAAATCGGATTTAGCTAAATCCGATTTATTTATATTTCGCCTTCTGTTCAGAATTAAATTGTCAAATCGGATTTATCTGTCATTTTGATAGATCCGATAAATCCGATTTGACTTATGCATCGTATTTAAAGCTAATCGGATTTACCTTCCATTTAGGTAAATCTGATTTCCAGATTAAGTGGTCCCCCACCAGAGAATCTTCCAAAAGTCAATTTTTGTAATTTATGTCAGGGGTATTTTTGGGATTACGATTTTGGGTGGGGGTACATGGAAGCTGATGGGGGTATAAAAAAAAATCGAAGGGAGTATTTGAGGCTTTGTTAACATAACCAGGCCTAGTGTCTATGATAGTGGCCCAAACTGAACAACATCCTATAATAACAAGTTCATTAATAAAATCTTCAGGTACATGTTCAGAGGGAAAAAATCGAAGGGAAAAAAATCTCACCAAGACATAGATTCAAGGGTTCCATGTTCAGAGTTCAACCAGCGATTTACAGATTTCCAGCTGAACTACTGCGATTTGTGATTTTACGGTTTCAATCGATAGAAAAAAATGCGCGAAGCAACGACATATAGGCGCATGGAATCGAAGGAGAGACACTTTTGTTTTAAAATTTGGAACCGCCGCTCCGTTGAAACACAACCGCCGTGAAACAAAAACAGCTTTTCAAGCGGAGGCGGTTCATAACAACCTGCCAGAAAGTGACTGTTGCAATCCCTAAAATCTGATATAGTCACGTATTCTTATTGATCCAAACTATTTGTATTATTCAAATTAAATTTTTAATTTATTTTTGGCAAAATACAATCCGGGTCCCTTAACTTTTTTTCAGTTTTTGATTAGATCCCTTATGTTTTCATAGTAACGAATAGGTCTTTGTAATTTCCGTTTGATTCTGTTAAAAAAAAACTTATGCAGCTGACGGTGCTGACGTGGCTTAGATTTTATTTAAAAATTGTTTTTTATTAATTGTTTGGCTTATGTGGCAGCACACATCATTTATAACTCATTTTATTAAAAATAAAATAAAATAAAATTGATGCCGAGGGTTAATCTCCAAATTGATACCCAGAAAACTCAAGCAACTAAAGACCTTTACTCAAGCCTTCATCTGAAGCAGAAATGTTGTTTTCTCCATTAGAATTATATAAGTTGGTTTTGCTCTTCTTCCTTTAGAAAACAAGAACCTGCAGTTTCAATTTAAGACCCTCGCCACAGTTTATTATAAATCCCCAAATTTAAGACCTTCTTTTCTTCTTTCTTTGTTTGGATTTCTAGGAAACGAATTTACTACAACGAACTAATTTTCAAGCTCAGATCTACGGTTTTCGGAATCAGTTCGAACACGGTTTTCAAGCACAGATCTATGATTTTCGTTTGTTTCAGTTCGATTTCATTTCTGTTTCGATTTCATTTTTGTTCGGTGTATTTCGACTTCATTTCAGTGATGTTTCCGGGTTTCGTTTCTTTGTGTTTCTTTGTATTTCGATTTCGTTTCAGTAATATTTCGATTTCATCTTTATGTTTCTCGATTTCGTTTAATTTTTGCTATTGTTATTGGAGGAAGAAGATGAACCAATTATGTCATTTCAGTTTCTTTGTATTTCGATTTTTGTTATTGTTATTGGAGGAAGATACAAATTTCGTTTCAGCAATTTGGGAATGTACAGAACTTAGGGTTCATTGAAAAAGGACGAAGAAGATGAACAAATTCAAAATTTTCTTTTATTTTTAACAAATATTAATATAAAACAATGAGTCAGCAAGAGAATATATGCCACATATCAAGTGGGTGTGGCACAAGTGGTAAGTTGCTTGGGCCCCTTAAGCATTTGATCAGGGGTTCGATTCCTGGCCGTTGTGTATGGAGAGACATCGCTTAGGAGATGTCAGTTCTTAAATGAACTCCAGTACCTCGAGGGATTACTCTCCACAGTCGCCGTGGAGGATACCCGGGGTTTACCCAAAAAAAGAGAATATATGCCACATAAGCATAAGTAACAGCCACCTAGACGACTTAACAGTCACCTAGGCATTTTTGTAACTGAGTTTAACGTAATGTCAAAAAAAGGTAATAGTGCAACGATGCAATAAGGGACCTAATCGAAAACTAAAAATAAGTTAAGAGACCTTGAATGGTATTTTGCATTTATTTTTCAATGGGAAATTTTGAATTTTCCAATTCTTTATGAGTTTTTTTTGATGACTCATTTAGCAAACTTAGATCAAATGTCAAATATTCTAAAATATTTATACATTTTGACTATAAATAATGACTTGTATTAATAGGCTATGCCTACATGTAATTACTTTTCTCCGACAAATATTGATATTTTTAGACTAGTTATGAGATTTAGAACTCATTGGCCACGAACTAAGATCTTATTTGTATGAATATTATTACTCATATTGTTTTAGTCAAGTCTTTTGGTATTTTGGATTCGTGGGAGTTTGTTATAGCATCTTAAATGCTTGGGCCATTCTTAAATAACATATTTCTCTTAACATAAAATTGTCACTCTAAATTCATCATTTCTTTTATAAAGCGTGAGTCTTTGACATGTATCATTTGAATTCTCTATCAGATACAATTTCTGCAGGGTGAAAGCTTTTATCTTTGTATGATAAGTGCTTTGACCATAAGTTACAATCTAGTATTAAAATTCTTAGTCTTTAGTAATTGACTATTGTCCAAGTGGGAGAATCTTAGATTAATTATTTATATAATCACTTGTGGATTGACATATTCAACTATTTAAGAATTATTATTAATATATAATTAGGGTCAATTATTGTTAAGCACTAAATAATTGATGAATATGTGTTGGGCTTTAGTTCTAAATTAACCGCGATGGGTTGGATAATTCAGTTAAGGCCATTGAGAGGTCCATTCCCTCAGCTGCTTAGTTATTTAATCGTTGACCCAATAGGCGGTAAATCCTAATGCTAAAACCTAGACGACAATGAGGATAGTCCACTCTCATACTCTTCACTTTTCAACCAGTCTTCAACATCTCAGATACACAATTCTCCACCCACAAATCTTAACTTTATATCCGATTATATGCTATAATTTGTATAATTTGTCTCTACATAAATCCCGTTATTTCTTCAAATCCTTCACATATAACGACATGAAGGTTTGGCCATTAAGTAACAGCTTTTTTTTTGGCGCGGTTAATCCTAATGCTAAAACCTAGACGACAATTAGGGTAGTCCACTCTCATATTCTTCTCTTTTCAACCAGTCTTCAACGTCTCAAACACAGAATTCTCCACCCACAAATCTTAACTTTATATCCGATTATATGCTATAATTTGTCCCTGCATAAATCCTGTTATATCTTCAAATCCTTCACATATAACGACATGAAGGTTTGGCCATTAAGTAACAACTTGGTTTTTTTGGTCCACTGGAGTATGATTCAATTCAGTGGGCAAGGCCCAAACCATACACACACTAATAGTGGGATATAGAGGACATAGAAGTCCACATAAACAGTAAGGAAAAAAAAACAAGCCCAACGCAGTGGGTCCAATACGCAAGGTCCAAAAAAATTTACAAATTAATCAACGAACTAATTTATAAGTTGGCAGCGAAAGTCTGGCCCAATTCAGCGACCCATTCACGAGTGTTAACTACTTTCACCAAAACAACATTAATTCCAATGACACACCATAAATACATCATTGAGGCAACCCTAATTCGGTAATGCGCACCCATTGAAGAGAGAGGGCGAAGCGAAAGCTCCTTTCCTCGGTGATGTACAGATTAGATCTGGGAATCACTGCGATTCGAATTGCATAGCAGAGCTCGCTTGTTGGGGAGGGAGGTCTCTTTTAATAGCGCGTTTCAACGAAGGGGGATAAATGAGGCTCCAGTTGCCAGAGAGTTTTCCATTGATACACAGTGATGCGAGCTCGTGAGCAACCGCGTTGCCTTCTCTACAAGTCCAGGTGAAACCACAACTTTCAAAACTTTGTTTTTGCTTGTGTATGTCGTCTATTGTGCCTTGAATATCTCACTGACACTACAACATTTTTGACTTTAAGCCACGCCAATCATTGCCACGGCTAAAAATGTGTGGCCTAAAAATCAAAGAGGCCACGGTTTTACAACTGTTGGCAATGAGATGGATATTATTTGGCAAACATTTAAAACCGTGGCTACAAAACTAGTTTATTGCCTTTTCTGTTTTATGTAGACAACAATTACAAAATTGTGGACTAAAAGACTACTGAAAAGTCACGTGGTCACTTAAAATATTTGCTCAAAAAAATTTTAAAATAACAAGTGTACTACGCGTAAACATATCCAACGCGCCGTCCCTAATTTTCACCTCCACGCTGCGTCGTCCCCAACTTTCATCTTTCACCTCCGCAGGCGATTGCATCAACAACCTTGCACATCTTCAAGCGATTTTGAGCCCTAACCTCAGCACGCGATTTCACAGTTTTTTCCCCAATAAACCCTAACCTCTCCTCTACATGACAGCACCTCCGCGACTAATCATATCTGCGCGGCACCACCTCGTGGCGGAGGAAGACGTAACTGCGCCTCCACTATAAGTGAGAACTCTCTGCCTCAATGGTTCTCTTTTCTTCCACTTTGCCTAGTTTTTAAGTGAGGCAGATTCAAGCATTGTTTTTGGCTCTTTTGTTGAAAGCCTGCAAAGTTTCTTGTTGATTTTTGTTAAATAATTGATAAATCTTTTGCAATCTTGGTTGATTGTTTTAGTTATACATTATGTGCTCTGGCCAGAATTCAATTTGTATGTAGATGTCCCACTCACGCGACTACGCAGTAGCGGCGAATGTGTGGGTGTGCCCTCTTGCGGTGCGATGTCGTTTTGTCGTCAGCTGGTGGCAGGGGTATTTTCCCCTTACCTTACTCTGGTTTTGCTTCTTCTCTGATACTATTGCTTGCTTGCTTGTTTGTTTAGTTTTTTTATTCATTTTATTTTAGTTATTCTACTGCAAAGGTTAGCCATTATTTTGCTTTATTTTGTGGTATTATGCTTTAATCCTAGTAACCAGTTAGCCGTGTAGGAGAACCTGTTCAGATGATCCCACAAACTCTTTCCATTATGATTCATGTTAAGGATACCATTGATTGTCTCACTTGTCTCATATCAAAAACATTTTGCTTCATGGAGAACTAAACCATGACGTCAATGGAAGAAAGCAAGTAATAAAACATTATGCTCAATCGTAATAAGGTACTGAAAATGTTCATTTGACATGTCCATGTTTTCCTTTTAACTTTACTTTTTAAGCTAATTCTGTGATAAAATTTGTTTTCATGTAATTGGGATGGCTTTTTGGGGTTGGGATCCTCTTCAGGTGCAGTTGAGTTGAGATAAAGGTAAAATAATCTTGTTATTAATCTTCTCGCACTCTGATTCTCTAAAACCTATCATTTTGTGTTGGTTGTCCCTTTTAGATTCTTATTATGTAACCATTAACAAATCTCAATTGTGTGCTTTTGTTCTAGGACAGGGAAATGGACTCTAAAAATCCTAGTATAGGTCTTTTTTTGGATTGGACGACAAGGGTCATGCCACTAGGAAGGAATTTGCTCCATGTCCCTCAGATGGCAAGGCTGTAAGTTTTGTTTTTCCAATATTGTGTTCCTTGCAGTATATTAATGTAGATGTGTCTGACTTTAGATAATCATGTGTTTGTTTTTATGATGTAATCATATATTTTAAGTCACTTTTTAAGGGTGGCCATTGTTGGAGATGGTTGGTGATTGATGTAATCATGTGTTTGTTGGAGATTGATGTAATCAATAATCATATGTGTAATCATGTGTTTGACGGTATTTGAATGACGAGGTAAGTTACTTTGTTGGCTTTGATATGTTAGACTTAGTTGATATATTGCAATTCTATTTCTTTCACCGTAGGTTTTAACATGTTGCATACATTGGTGACTTTGATATGTTTGCAAAAAAATGTTTTATTTTTACAGCTTGTAAGGGTAATGTTTTTCCCTATTTGTCTATAGATAGATTTAGTTAATAATTAGATAGATTGTTTAGTCTTATGGGTGTAATTTAGGTGTTTGAGAAAGATTTGTTTCATGTGTATTGTACAGGTTCTAATGTAGGAGAAATTATATATTTTGTTTATAATGGTGAATATTTATATCTCAGTTAATTTTCTGTCAAAAATGCTTACAGCTTAGACACATCGACAAGATTATCCTCAAAATATAGAAGATTGATGCAAATGACAAGCATGATGGATTATGTTTTTCTTAATTATTTTTTTTATTTGAGAAGGCTAGAGTATGCTCGAGATGTAGAATATCGATGTAAATGGCAAGCATGAGAGATTGTATTTGCCTTTGATATCTTTTTTTTGAATTTGAGAATACTCATTAGTGTGTATTTCTTGGATTTGATTTATAATTAAAGAACAAAATGGATTTAATTTATAATTAAAGAGTTTTGATTATATAGTTATTCTAGTATTCCTTAAATTATAAACACTAGAAGTATTGTCTATGCATGTTTCTAGATTTGGCTAATTGTTATATTTTTGGAAAACAAATGTATGATAAAGAAAAAATACTGGACTTAAATAATAATGGCTTAAACTTATTGGCCACAGTTATTTTATGTGTGGCCAATTGAAAATCGTGGCTTAAACTTGTAGGCCACGGTTATTTATGTGTGGCCAATTGAAAACCGTGGTCGGAAACTAGCTCATAAAATCGTGGCTTGTTTTCATAACTCTGGCAACGGTTTTAATTTTTCGTGGCCTAATGTTAGAAAACCGTGGCCTGAAGGAATAGGCAACGGCCACCTACCCCACGCCTCCAAAACCGTGGCCTCAAGTTTAGGCCACGGTTTTTTCACTTCTGGCCACGGTTTTCGGCCGTTGCGTAAACCTCTTTTTGTTGTAGTGTGATCAAACTTTCTTTTCTACTTTCTTTAATGAGGGTGAGACTGTCAAATTCGAAGATCACGTTTTGCATGTAGAGAGACTGGCCAAATTTCATGGCCTCACGGAGGCTCAACACTTAAGATACAAGAGGGAACTAGCAAAGATTCTTCTTGCTGCCATGATAAGGACTCTACCTCTGTTGTCTATGCACACAACAACACATGCCCCTTTCCCTGTATTTGTGTCGAAAGCAGCATCTGAGTTGATTTTAACATATTGATCTCTAGGAGGTCTCCACCTTTTTGTGCCTACTATGATTGTTTCTCTATTAGTTGTATGGGCGTTTACCGTGGTTTTTGGTAAACACCGCTAGTTACACATAAGTGTTGCTTGCAGGATCAACTAGAAAATCCCAGAACATTTGTGTTTAAAATTTTCCAGAAATTGTTAGTGTTATTATGGTTTAATTTGACCGCATTAAGAATAACCGTCAATTAGAAAGCGGATAAAGAAGAGATGAATGTGAAGAGAACAAGCAATAAATGTGCAGAAATCTTAAAGAAACAGAAGTAAAATTGCATTAATTTATAAAGAGTGGAACGCAGATTCATACATTGCTTCTGTTGACTCGTTTTCTCTGTATGCGGAAGTTTGAGTGTTTTAGAATTATGTAAATGAATTGCGACCCTTTTTTCCCTTCAGACAACTAGTATTTATAATAGAAGGGAAAAGAATAACTGCTTAATGAATTCAAAAAATGGTAACTGCTGAGGACTTCGACAGTGTAACTGCCACCTGCTTCGACCACGTTACTTCCGTACTCCTCAGTGGCGTCGTTGCTATGCTTCTTCGACAGCGCCTCTTTATCTTTGATCTGCTACCAAACTCACTTTCTTCTGTCGAAATACCTCTTCTTCAAAATCATAAGTTTAAGCTTCATTGACTGCATTTAATTTAGCCTGTCGAAAATGCAGACTAACAAATTACCCCCCCAAAAAAGGCTTTTTCGACTGAGTTTTTAAACAAAGATAGAAAATGAAGTTTTTTGAAGCATCGTTCGACTACTCCGTACCAAATCTTATGACATCATTGATATCCTGGTTTAGGAGTGAAGAGACGTTTTTTTCGAAAAAATGCCTTTCTGGCGCTACTTTCCAAAGCTATTGCGCCACGTGTACGCTTGGAACTGTTGAGATTTCCATGATCCCATGTTTTCCCACAACTGACATGATTACCCCACGTTTTTCTCTCTTTTTTTAAAACAGTGGTCAAAAACAGCTATAAAAGGAATTCCGCCTCTTCATTTCATTTTTTTCTGCTTCTGCGAACCCTTTTCTTCTTCTTCCTTACGAAAATCACTACTCACGCACCAGAGAACCTTGTTTACGAAGCTCTATTTCTTCGTGACTTCCATTTCTGTACCAGCGAAACCTTCTGAAAACTCAAACACTGTCAACAATGGCTTCATCTTCCAATGTACAACTTCGTGGCACTGTAGCTTCTAGGAAGCAGCTTCTTATATCTGAACCAACTTTAACAAAAGAGGAAGCCAAAATCTATCAATCTCAGGTACTAGTCCCTTCTTCTAAACCTCTCAAGCATGCATTTTTAGGTCCTCTTCCTCTTCCTGGTGATGATTCTGATAAGATTAGGGAGGTTTTCTCTAGCTACCATAGGTATAGCCCTAGGGTCTTCGGCCAAGGTTCACATGTAATGGATTTCATGGGTAACCCAAATAGGGTTTTTCGATCTTCACCGCCCGTCGACGAGACTCAAACACCTTACATTAACTGGCTAAACAAAGTTGAGTCGAAAAAGAGGGAAACCTTGAAGGCACAGGGTATTTTCGACTTGATTCAGTTGTCAAGATATGGGATCATGGAACCCAATGCTTATTGCAGCTCTGCATTTTTGGGATCTAACCACCAATTGCCTGCATCTGAAGTGTGGCATGCTTACTCCTACCTTGTTAGATGTGGCTGCTATTGCTGGGCTTAAACCAACAGGAGAGGTTTTCGACCCTAGTACCATTGGAAACCATCATGAGTTTGACTTCAAGCGTGCTACTTTTAAAGTGTACATTGAAGATAACCATGTTACCAACACTGAGGATGTTTCTGATGAAGAGCACATTGCTTTTCTCACCTTTTGGCTCTCTTTCTATGTCTTTTACTCTTCGTCACTTCAGGTGGCAAAAATGTATATCCCTCTGGCCATTCAAATCCATGAGTGTCGAGAGATCAACCTTGGCACTCTCATTCTGGGGTCACTTTATGAAAGTTTACGACATGGAGTTCATGACTTGAAAGAACTCAAGCCAGAAGGGAAATACTTGGTCTCTGGACCAATTTGGTTATTCCAGTCAGTTATTCCTGTTGGATTTTCCAAGTATTCGACAATTTGTTTTCGCCAGTCATCATTTAGCATATTGTCAATGGCAAAAATTTCAAACAAATTTTCATTTGGAGGTAATAACATTTCTGACTTGTCTGCCCCCCCCCCCCCCAAGTTTTGGCATTGACAATTCATTTAAAGAACAATCTGTCGAAATTAATTTCTCTTTGATCTCTACTAGCTCTTCTAGTTTTTCTCGAGAAACTTTATAGCCAGAAGCAATTTGTGCCAAATCGTTTGCCTCTTCGTTGTCAATTCGAGGCACATGCTCAATGTTAACGTGATCAAAACGTTTTAACAAAGCATTGGCAGTGACGAAGTATATTATTAAATTTTCTTTAATACACTTATATTCTTTAGTTAATTGCTTCACAACTAATTTAGAGTCACCTCTAATTTCGACATATTTTGCCCCCAATTCCAACAAAATTTCAAGTCGTGCTATCAAGGCTTCGTATTCAGCCTCATTATTGGAGCAAAATCCTTCGATTTTAAACTTATACTTCGTTGGGATATTTGTTGGAGAAACAATCAGTATCCCTATTCCAGAACCATTTTTATGGCTTGAACCGTCAAAGTATAATTTCCATGATCGAATATTCAGATTACTTACTGTTGCTTCGACCAATGAGTGGTCAACAATAAAATCAGCAACAATTTGACCTTTAATAGCTTTCAAAGGCTGGTATGTGAGTGAGTATTCGGATAGAGCTAGAGCCCACTTACCAATTCTGCTATGTAATATTGGTTTCGACAACATATGTTTAATTATATCAAAATGCGAACATACACATCAACAGGCTTTATATATTGCTTCAATTTTGTACATGAGAAATACAAGCACAGTCATAATTTTTCAGTTGGGTGGTACCTAGTTTCAGCATCATTCAAAACCCTAATAAGGTAATATATGGCTCTTTCGAAACCATTTTCATCCTCTTGTGCTAACATGCTACCTATTGACAGGTCTGATGCTGCTATGTACAATTTCATCACCTTAATTCTAATAGGTGGTAACAATATAGGAGGTTTAACTAAGTAAGACTTGTTCTCGTCGAAGACTTTCTGATGTTCTGGATCCCATCTGAACACATCTTCCTTCTTCAGTCGAAGCAATGGCGAAAAAACTTGAGTCTTGCCACTTAGGTTTGAAATGAACGTTCTAAGGAAATTGATTTTCCCTAATAAAGACTGCAGTTCTTTCTTAGTCGAAGGAGCTCTCGTTTCCAAGATTCCCTTCTGACAACTAGTATTTATAATAGAAGGGAAAAGAATAACTACTTAATGAATTCAAAAATGGTAACTGCTGAGGACTTCGACAGTGTAACTGCCACCTGCTTTGACTACGTTACTTTCGTACTCCTCAGTGGCGTCGTTGCTATGCTTCTTCGACAACGCCTCTTTATCTTTGATCTGCTACCAAACTCACTTTCTCCTGTCGAAATACCTCTTCTTCAAAATCATAAGTTTAAGCTTCATTGACTGCATTTAATTTAGCCTGTGGAAAATGCAGGCTAACAATGGGTCACCTTGCTAATAGCTTGTAGAAACTCTAGGCACCGTGTCTTTTCAACAATTAGGGTATCCATTGGGTTAGGAGCTTTAGAGTTGAACACCCAATCATTGCGATTTCGGCCGGGTTTTTGACCACATCACCTGCATACACAGAGCTGTTAGAGTCTCTACATCAAGGTTATTTTGTTTCCATGTGTTGACAAGATACACCAACCAATCAGCTAGGTTAGTAACATAATAAACATTTGGGATTGGGAGTAATTGAGCTCCAAACCAAATTCGCTCTGTCCAAGGGAATAAAAGAATAAGGTGTTCTATCGTTTCAGAGTGCATTTTACAAACTGGACAGAGGTTATCTCTGGAGATTTTCCTTCTAGCAAGGTTGTCCCTAGTGGATATAGCATTATGACAATTCAGGTTTATCACTGCAGCTGTTAGTTTATCACAAAAATTTTCAGCCAACTTGAAAATAGACATTATGTAGCTAGGAATTGCTTGAATAACTGACTTGATCAGAATCTCTTTCCCTGCTGGGTTTAGGAAGTTACCTTTCCACCCTTACATTCTGGCAAGGACCTTTTCATATAGTCATTGTAAACTCTGAACCTTTGAGCCTCCCCATTCTACTGGGAGACCAAGATATCATACGAGATAGCACATCAAATATAAGGATAAATAAATAAGGGGATATAGGGTCTCATTGTCTCAATCTCCTCTGAAGGGATAGGTTTCTAGATTTAAATCCATTCACTTGGTAAGTATTGGAGACAGTAGTCACCAAGGACATAACTCTGTTGAGGCAAAATCCCTTGGATCAAGTTTTGATGGAAACAAACATTTTGATAAGTGTTTAAGTTATCTGATCCATCTTGGATCTAATGGTTTTTCTTGAGTGACTACATCTCAAGAAAGGATAGTGTTAAAAGAGCACCATTTAAGGAGGCTTTGAGGATAAATAGAAAGAAGCTAAAAAGCACTACTAGTCAAGCAGACTACCCTCTAAGAAAAAGCCTGAACACATCAAGAAGACATAAACATATGTCTAAATGAAGAAATGAATGATGATCAACAAGAAGACACAAAGATAGATCAAATGCTTCTTAAACATGAGAAGATATGTTCTTCATTAAGAATGAAGCTCCACAACAAAGCTAAAAGATCAAGCCTGATGAACTCCATAAATGATATTCAGCCGAGAAACTCTACCTGAGCAAGAAGACACTCTTCAGAAGTCTACAAACCTTCAAATAAGAATCTTCTTGTGAACTAGCAGTTTTAGCCATATTCTTCTCAAATAAGAAGATGAAACCTTCACATAAGATGATAAAGAAAAAGGACTCTTAAAGTCATTGTTGAGATATCCCTATTAGCATCTTATTTTTGGAGCCAAGACAAGTGTGAATGGTCATATTCTCTTGAAGTGACAGAGGAAGTCTGTATCTAGACAAAACCATGTGTCAAGAAGTGTCCAAAAGAAACAATAATTAGAATAAACCTCCTTGAACACTTGGTGAACTCATAAGGTCATGTGTCAATGACACGATTAAAGCAAGAGAAAGAAATAACAAGATCAAGCTTGTTATAGAAAAGAAAAGTGACTCAAGATCTTCAGAAGACGTTCAGAAGTTTCTTCAAATAGGCACTTTAGAAGACAGAGTTCAGAAGCTACAAACAAGACATGTTCGGAAGATATATTCAGAAGATACATCTCATTCCATAACAGTACATCAAAGTCACCAAATCAATTCTTCATAAACAACACCTGCATTGTTTATTCAATACTCAAAAGATTGGTAGTTAAGTTTTAGAAGACATTATCCAAGCACTTGATCAAGTTCAGAAGCTGCAAGCGTTTAGAAGCCTTACTACTCCGAAGCTACCAATGGTAACCTGCTGTGTCAGCTTACGGCTCTACGAGGCGAAGAAAGTAAACCCGGTTTACTTTATAAGTTCTCAATGGCTCTTTAAACCTTGGGAAGAGAATTGCAACAAATCTATTGGGAGGAAAACTCTTTAAACCTTTCCTATTTACTTAAGAGATTTGGTTGATCTAAGTCAATTTTAAAAATGGTCACAATTCAAACCCCCCCCCCTTTCTTGTGACTCCTATTTACATTCATTGACTTCAATTGGTATCAGAGCGTGAGGCTCTTGGGGTTAAACACACCTAACAGTGTGAAGAGAAAAGATTCTGGATGAAATGATGATCAACCAAATGTCAACAACAAGTTTCAGAAGGTTGTATCAAAACTGTCTTATGCCTCTGGTATTGATTTCATGATGAAGTAGATTCAACAAAATTTGACCAAAAAGGTCAACAAGGGCAAATTGAAAAAAAATGAGAAAATTATTGAACAAAGCTGCAGAAATGCAAAAAGGGCAAATCTCAAAAGCAAGAGTTCAACATGAATCAAAAATGGAAAGTCAGAAGCTTCCACTTTCTCAATCTATCAAAAGGCTTACCATACACATACCTTGCACAGATTGGTGATTTCAAAAGACATCAGAAAGGTAAATGAGGTAAAGGTGCATAATCATCTGGCTGCATATTATTTTTTCTATTTTATGCCAAGTTTTCTTTTAAAGACCAAAGTTGAGTACACATGGTTCAAAAGCTACAATTGTCAAATCATTGTTCGTCAAAAAATTCTTTTAGAAAACTGTGATCAAGAACCATAGTTCTCATACATATTTACATGACATCAATATATGATTGTTAAAATAAAGATGATACTGCCAGAGTTTTAAAGGCCTTATCATTTTCAAAAGTCTAAAGTAAATATCTTCTAAAGATTATGCTTAAACTGCTATACATGTATGATCATGTTTGTTATGCATTAAGTATCTTAGATTAAGACTACCCAACAGAAAAACTTCTAAGATGACAACCCTTTCATTTGAAAAAGAAATTCAATTTATGATATTGAGTTGCATATAGTCTTGGAAGTTAATATGATCATTGTGGTGAATTCTTTCAAAGTTATCACTGTAAGTGTTGAGAGTAAATGCAGACATACTTTCTTACAAGATTCATTCACAATCCTCTGTGTCATTTACTGTTTTCCTATATAGTCTACCCTACACAACAACTTGCTTCGTAAAGAAAAACTTTCTTCCCTCCAATGTAGAAGTTTTACTACAATCTCAAGTCAGTCATGATTGAGCTATCCTCTATCATTTACCTACAGCTATCTCATCTTCCCACTAACTAAACACTGGGAGAAAACCAAACTTAAATGTGTAAGAAGATTCAGCATTACCTTTCACAACACACTATCTTCTTTACCCCATCCACCATCTAAGAAGAAATCCAAGACTTCATGTCATACTCTCTAAAGTCTTCTTAAGTCATGACCTACTTTATTCAACCTCATCTACATGCATTCTGATGAATGATATACTCAGAAGATAGATTTTATCTTTTGATGATCCTCAAGTGTTCTCTTAAGGAAGTACAACCTTTCCTACTTACTTAAGAGATTCGGTTCATCTAAGTCAATTTTAAAATGGGTCACAATTGAAGCCCCCCTTTCTTGTGACTCCAGTTGACATTCATTGACTTCGAACTCTACTCCCCCACACGTTATTAAATCCAAGTTTGGGTAAAACAGCCTCTAAGAAAGCCCATTCTACCCTGTCATAGGCCTTGTTCATATCAACCTTTAGAGGTAAACCTCTACCACCAGATGAGTTATTCTTTTTTAGGAAATGAAACGCCTCATGAGCCACCACAAGGTTGTCTTGAATAAGTCTATTCCCCACAAAGGTACTTTGTTGAGGGGTGACAAAGGAGTTCTTGTAGGGCTTAAGTCTGTTAACAATAACTTTGGATATGATCTTATATACATAGTTGCAACAGCTAATGGGTCACATTTGGGCTATAGACTCAAGCATAGTACCTTAGGCACTAGGGCAAGTATGGTTGAGTTGAAATCATTTTCCAAAAATCTTGTTTTAAAGAACTGTTTCATAGCATTTGTGATATCATATTTAACTATTTCCCAATTCTTTTGGTAGAAGAGCCCATTGAATCCATCAAGGCCAAGGGCCTTAAGAGAACCCATAGAGAAAGCAGCTTTCTCAACTTCACTCATGGAGACTGGTGCTAGGTGGGAGGCATTCATAACTTCTAAGACTAGTGTAGGCACCACCCTTAGACACCCAGTAACATGGGAAGGGGGATGAGAAGTATATGGGTTAGAGTAAAGGTTTCATATACCTAACATAATTTGATGCTGTCCCTCCAACCATGTGCCATTCTGGTCCTGAATTCTCTCTAACCTATTTCTGCTCCTTCTCTGAATGGTTAATGCATGGAAAAAGTTAGAGTTCTTGTCACCCTAGTTAATCCACTTTATCCTAGCTAGATCTTTGGGTCCAGTAATTTCTTCTTGCTTCCAGAGTTGGGCTATTTCTAGTTTAGTTGCCTTAACCTCCTCCCAATTGACTCTGTTCAGGGGTAGATTGAGGATTCCTAGCAGCTTAGCTTTTAACTTGGTGATCTCTTTGCCAACATTCTTAAAAGTACTCTTGCTCCACTTCATTAGGCTCCCCTTGCATTTTTTTAAGTTTTAAGCGTACTTTGGCCCCCTATGGTGTATCCTTAGCAACTGATTCCCAGCTTGCATTGACCATGTCCCTGCATTCCTCATGTTCCTCCCAATAAGCCTCGTATTTAAAGTTCACACCACTAGTTAAAGGTGGTTTCGGTTTCAACACAATGGGGGAGTGGTCTGAGTTCACAATTTGCATTGCAGTGGCTATGGTGTGTGGAAAGAGTCTTCTCCAAGCCCAGTTAGCTAGTACCCTGTCTATTTTTTGCCTAGTAGTGAATCCATTCCTTGGATTACTTATCCATGTGTACTTACAGCCCTAAAAGTCCATATCCATTAGTTGAGAGTCGTCTAAAGATTGTTTGAAAAGGTTGATTCTATTAGACTAAATGGGCCTAGATCATTCCTTCTCATGGATATACAACATTTCATTTAGATCACCAATGCAACACCATGGTCCCTGATGTAGTGGTTGTAGATGTAAAATTTGTGCCCAAAGGTTTCTTCTTTGTTGGAAGGTAGGGTTCCCGTAGATGTAGGTCAGGGAAAAGGGGTTGCATCTTCTTCTTTCAGTCAGATGAGCATGAATATAGTAGAGGCATGGGTCCGTAATTTGTATATCATAATAGTCATCCCATAGAAGTGCTAGACCACCAGAAATTCCCAAGGCTTCAACACAATTGGCTTGTTGGAACCTGAATTTCCTCTTCATTCTTTCTACTCTAGGTTTTTTTTGCTCTGGTCTCCATTAGGAAGACCACAACTGACTTTTGAAGTTGCCATAGGTCATTAAGCTCCCTATTTGTGGTAGTCGCCAAACCACGACAGGTCGAGCATATACAAGTCATTTAGGGGGTGGGGTGTGGTTAGGCCCGCCTCCTCAACCTTTGAAAAGAGTCCCATGCAGAATTTTCCAATGTCATCTAACATTGGTTGCCATGGTGGATGTTCCTCCTCGGAAACTTAGTGTCTCTGTTTGTCATAGCCTCTTATTCATCATTGCCAAATTCATAAGAGTCCCTTTTTTTGAGAACCATAGTTGATGATAAGGATAAGGCAAGTTGATTTTCCTCAGCTTCTTGAATAGTGATAACATTCAAACTTTCATAGCATTCTTCAACTACAATGTAGAGAAGTTGTACTGGTAAGTTAACTTGAGTCACCTTAACCTCTCTGCTTTCCTTCTCAATGTTGTGTTCCTCTCCCTCTACAATAGAAGGGAAACCCTCATTAGGGATCCTCTCCTCAGTAGGGCATTGGGAACAGTCCCCTTCTTCCTGTACCATATTAACCTTACTCTCTTCTCTGGTTGGAGATGGGAACAAATCCTCCCTCCAATAGCTATTAAGTGAGTAACATGCTATGTAGTATTTCTTGAGTCCCTCACTTAGCTCTTCCTCAATGGGAATCTTCTCTTTTGCAGCTTTAGTTTCTTTTGTTACAAGTTTATCATCTTCATTCTGCTTCTCGGTTTTAAAAGCCTTACTCTTTTCTATCTCAATAGCCTTCAGACCTTGTAGCTTAATTAGATTAGGAACATATGGCCTATTCTTCATTCTTTTGATTTCACAGGAACTAAGCTCTACTTGAACCATACTGCGCTCTTGTACCATCCTTTGATATTCAATCTACACTTCTTGAGTAGTAAGGGGAGAGGTGCTTCCCCAACTGCTGCTCCTAGAGTTATAGATAGATGTTTTCCTGAAAGACTGAGGATAGATTCCACCTGAGTACTCTGTTGTTGAGGAATAGGGTGTAGGAGAGCCACCTCAGATGGCGCCTCTATTGTTATAGTCTGTGAGGTGAGGTGAGGGTTAGGGCAGGGTGTCCCTTGAGTGCAGTCTGGTCTAGTGGCAGGATTTGAGTTATCATATGTTCTTTCAGGTTGTGTTTGGTTTTCACATTCTCCCCAAATGTTCCCAATAGGAAAACAAGCATGCAGGTACTTTATGAGGTCTTCGTTCATTTTCTTCCAAGAGTAGTTGTTTCCCATCACCTCATTATAAAAAGCCAGAAGGTTTTGACTGGGTTATGTTTCTAAAGAGCTAGTCTTCTGGTTGGTCTGTTGAGGGTTGACATGTTTGTCTTTTCTCTTCTGGTTCTCTTGTAGCACATTTGTTACCGGTCTAGCAGGAGACACACATAAACTTTGTGTGTATTTAGGAAGAGTGGGATTGAAATTGGCCATCACCTAGGGATTTTGCATTGTTTCTATTCATGCCCTAGAGTACCAAAATTAAAGCTATTATCTTCAAGCCTTTCATATCTGTATATGACCCATACACTACCAGAATTTCAGTCATTTCCGGCGGGCAATTTCCGGCGGATTTAGTCCGCCGGTAAATTACCGGCGGATTTTGGCACGTTACCGGCGGCTTAGATCCCCCAGTATCTTACCGGCGGATTTGACAAAGTTACCGGCGGAATATATTCCGACTGTTAAATTACCGGCGGATTTTGTTCCCTTACCGGCGGATAAATGTTGCGCAGAATTTTAAAAAACAAATCCGCCGGTAATTGCATTTTCCGGCGGATACAGCCGCCGCTTTAAAAAATTATTATTATTTAAATTTTCACAATCCGCCGGTAAGCAACATCATATCCGCCGGTACCAACACGCCAAATAATCCGCCGGTAACGCCTATTACCGGCGGATATTATTTGAATTTTAAAAAATAATAATCCGCCGGTATTTTTAAAATCCGCCGGTAATGCTATTTTATCCGCCGGTAGGTTCTGACCGTTGGGTCATATCTGTTGGTATCCGCCGGTAATCATAATATCCGCCGGTAAGCGTAATTTCCGGCGGATTTTCGAATATAGCCGTTGGCGCCTCTTCCCTTATATATTCCCACCCCCTCCTCACTTTCTCTTCACTCACTCTTCACTCTCTACTCCGAAATCTCTCTCTTTTCTCCTAAATCTATCTCTTTTCTCCTAAATCTCACTCTTTTCTCCCAAATCTCTCACTATTTTCTTCTCATTTTCTCTCGATTCACTCTTTTCGAAGTCAGTTTTGTTTAAGGTATGTTTTTTAACTAAATTTGGATTGTTTTAGTTAATATTTAATTTTTAAATATGTGTTGTTTAGTATTTTTTGTTATTATTTGTTTTGCAGTTGATTGAAGTTGCCACTTTGGAGTTGCCACTTTGGAGTTGTTAGTTTTGAGTTTAGTCACTGCATTACCGGTTAGTTAACAAATTTATTCGTTATTAAATGTATTTGTTGGTGTTATTATAAATTATAAGTTTTTTACAAAAAATAAAATAAATTTTATTTATTCTGTAATAATTAAATTAGGTTTACACTATTTGTATAATAATAATTATCTCAAAATTTTGAGATTTTTAAAATACGAATTATTTTATTTATTAGTTAAAAATCGAAAAATTATTAGTTATTTTGTAGTAAAACTAAAAACAAATTATTTTAATGTTATTTGATGTTATTAGCCGAAATTTTTCATGAAAATAAGATAAATTTTATACATGGAAATTATTGGTGTTATAGAAATTATTCGAAAATAAAATAAAATAAATTATAATAATTGTTTGTTATTTGCATTTTTTGTAAAAAAATAAATTTTTTAGTAAAATAAAATGTTACTAAAAATATATTATCATTTATATATATTTGGTCAAATCTAAAATATCCATACTAATGTGTATTATTCTAATACACGTGGTATATGTTGTGTTGTGTATGTTATATTTAAGGAACGTACCCAAAAAAATGGATCGTAGTTGGATGTATGATAGAATATATCTTGGAAGAAATGGGTTGAAACGACGTTTTGTACAAGGAGTCGAAGAATTTGTTCTTTTTGCTAAGCGTCAAAAAGAATTTGAGCGACAAGGTGGAATTAGATGTCCTTGCTCCATATGTGTGTTTCGATCTATAAAAAAGGAAGCTGATATTCTACTTCATTTGTACAATAATGGGTTTAAGCCAGATTATTGGATATGGACCCGTCATGGCGAGGTAGCAGCTGGAGTTCCTGCGGTTGATAATGTTCCTGTCCAAGCTGTAGATCAAGGTCGTCTCGCGTCAAGTCCAGTTGTAGCTTCCACATCAAGTAGTAATCCAACGACTACTGGATATCAACCGTCGTTTGATGTATATCAGGGGATGATATCTGATGCTGTCGGTGTAAATTTGGATTTCGAAGAACCACAATATGATGCTGAAGAAGTTCCAAACGAGGAAGCTCAGAGGTTTTATAGTTTTTTGAGTGAGACAAATAAACCATTATTTGAAGGATCTACAGACTCTAAGTTATCAATGTGTGTTCGGTTGTTGGGTCTTAAGTCTCAATTTAACGTTGCGGAATTGTGCATGGAATACATGACAAAAATGATGTTGGATGCAACCCCTGTTAGAGGACTTTTGCCGCAAAGTTATTATGATGCTAAAAGATTGGTATCGAAGCTTGGTTTAAAATCTATAAGAATTGACTGTTGTGTGTCTGGTTGCATGATCTATTATAACAATGAGTTTGGCAGAAATGATGGAGAGTTGCTGCAATGCAAGTTTTGTCAAGAGCCACGGTATCGTGTCAGCAGGAAAGGGACAAGCAAAGGCAAACCAGTTCCAAGGAAAGCAATGTTCTATTTGTCGATTATACCAAGACTGAAGAGGATGTTCACTTCAATGGAAACTGCGGGTAAAATGACGTGGCACTATGAAAATAGAAATAATTCTGGTGAATTACGCCATCCATCTGATGGTGAAGCTTGGAAGCATTTTGATCGTGTTCATCCAGATTTTGCCAATGATCCACGCAATGTTCGGCTTGGTTTATGCTCTGATGGTTTCACACCATATATTCAAGCGTCAGCAACACCGTATTCTTGTTGGCCAGTTATTGTTACCCCATACAACCTACCTCCTAAAATGTGTATGTCTAAACCGTACATGTTTTTAAATGCTATAATACCAAGGCCAACTAATCCAACAGTTGGTATTGACATATATTTGCAACCTTTGATTGATGACCTAAAAAGGTTGTGGGGTGGTGTTTTAACTTATGATGCAGCACGAAGACAAAATTTCATGATGAGGGCGGCTTTGATGTGGACAATTAATGACTTTCCTGCGTATGGAATGTTGTCTGGATGGGGGACACATGGTAAGATGGCGTGTCCAATTTGCATGGTTGACACAAAGGCTTTTACTCTTAAATATGGAGGAAAATCTTCATGGTTTGACTCACACCGTAGGTTTTTACCTACCGGCATCCCTTTAGAAAGTCAAAATATGCATTCATCAAGGGGAATGTTGAAACAGGTGAACCTCCTCGTAGGCTGACACCAGAAGAAGTTTGGAACAGTGTCAAGGATATCCCTCCTGTGGAAGTGGTTGCTGGTGTTGTTTCTCGTCCAGATGGTTATGGACAATGGCATAATTGGACAAAAAAAAGTATTTTCTGGGAACTTCCATATTGGAAAGATAATCTATTGAGACACAATCTCGATGTAATGCATATTGAAAAGAATTTCTTTGATAACATATTTAACACTGTTATGAACGTGAAAGGTAAAACGAAAGACAATGAGAAGGCTAGGAAGGATGTGGATCATTACTGCAGGCGAAAGGATTTGGTATTGGTTCAGCAAGCTAACGGCAGGACACTGAAACCCAAAGGCAATTATACTTTATCTACGGAGCAAGCGAAAGCAGTTTATCGGTGGATTTCTGAGTTGAAAATGCCAGACGGTTATTCTTCCAATTTAGCAAGATGTTCCGATGTGGATCATGGGAGGTTACATGGGATGAAGAGCCATGATTGTCATGTATTCATGGAGTGCTTACTTCCTATTGCCTTTATTACCTAAACGTACATTTATCTTTTTTATGTACAGATTTATTCCTGGGAGGATTGTGGCTGGCACAATCACAGACATAATAAAAGCAAATTACACTAAACCGTGGAAGAATTGGACGGAGGTAAGAAAAGATCCGTCGTCTAAGATGTGGACTGCATTCAGGGTAAGTTTTTTTCCAATTACTTAATATTTAGTTTTTTAATTTTGTTGAATTGATTAACTTGTTTTTACTAACTAGTAAATTTGTTTAAATAGGAAAAATTTACATGGAGAAGCGATACGATGAGAGAAGTTGAGAGCGCATTCAACACAAGAGCTTCTCATCGATTTTCTGAAATGCTCCGGGGTTGTCGTAATTCAAGGGTGCAGCCGGATTGGATTGGCGATTCTGATTGGAAATGTCTCCAAGTGAAATGGGGAGATGAGAAGTATAAAAAAATATGTGAGAGTGCCAAGAAGAATCGTGCTTCTGAGAGAGGGGGTTGCATAAATACAGGTGGCTCTATCAACACTGCTGAAATTTACAGACGGATGGTAAATAATTTAATAGTATATACGTACGTATTTTATATTTTATAAAATAATAATAATATTAAATAGTAACTGTATATATATATATAGGAGGCTAGCCTTGGTCGGCCACCTACTTTGCCAGAGTTACACTGCCAACTTCATATGCGGGAGGAGACTGGTGATTTTGTTGAGGAACGGTCAAGAAATATCACGGTAAATAACGTTTAATATATTTATATATTGTTTTTATTATATATATATATTATATTATTATTATTATATATTACATATATATCCATACTAAGTTGGTTATACATTTCTTGGTGTTTGTTGCTTTTAGGAAAAATTTTATGAATGGCAGACCAATTATCGTGCAACTCAGCTAAGTAGTGGCAGTACTGAGATTGATCCCGTTGAGGAGAGTCAGGAGGGTTTTCTTGCTTGGCAGGAATCTGTTGGTCCATCAAAACCGGGCCGGTTAGTAGGATCTGGTGGTTTGGGCCCGTCTGCTTTCCCAGATTCCATTATTCCAAAAGTGGTTCCCGCAACTTCTTCTGAGAGAAGTACTGGTCGCAATTATGTCCTTCGTCTTCAGAACTAAGAGATGTTGAGCTGTTGACGCAGAAATTGAACGACCAAGAGAATATTTATATTATAAATTTAAAGCGCTATTCAATTCTCGTTTAATTAATATTTATATTATAAATTTAATTTAATTTTTATTAATTGAATAATATATTTTTTAATTAACGAATAATAATAATACTATTTTTAATTAACAAATATTTTTAATTAAATTAACGAATTTAAAACTGTTTTAATATGAATTAAAAAAAATATTTTAATTAACAAATAATAATAAAATTATTTTTTTAAAAATAAACGAATTTAAAACGTTTTTTTTATTATAATAAAAATAATTACCGGCGGATATGATATCTTACCGGCGGATTTTGAATTTAAACATAAATTGTTTACCGGCGGATTTGTGACGGGTACCGGCGGATATTTCGCCGGTAATTTCCGGCGGATTCCATTATTCCAAAAGTGGTTTCCGAGGGTGAATTTCCGGCGCCTTTCCGGCGGAAAAAATCCGCCGGTAATGCCCAATTTCCGGCGGATTTTTGCGATTACCGGCGGATTTTGGCCGCCGCTAATCGCAGAAATTCTTGTAGTGATAGTTTTGGTAAGTCAGTCCGACGGATTTTGGGCGCCGCTAATCGCAGAAATTCTTGTAGTGATAGTTTTGGTAAGTCAGTCCGAGGTATCCAATATCCTGTAGGGAGAGGATTAGTTACATCAACAAACACTCTGCCTCGTACAAAGTCTCTGACCAGCTTGCCTTCAACCAAGGGGTCCTCGATCTCCACCACTTGACCCACCTTCCTGAGTAGCATTAGGGCACTAGCTGTGTTTAGATTCTAAAGTGGGAGGTTCTGGACTTGGATCCAAAAAGGATTTAATTATAGCGAAGTCCAGCTCAGCTAGCTACCTCAGGTATCCAATATTGAAGACAGAGGAGGTGATTCATAACGTACCAGGGTGCCTTCTTCATAACATCCTTAGCATGGGTTTCTTCCTTGAACGTGAATAAGATCATGTTTGTGCCCTTATCTGATATTAAAAGACCTTCATAGGCTTGCCAAACCTTATAAAGGATCTCTTTAACCGCATTCCTGTTTTGATTTTTACTTGTTAAGACTTTTCGCACTAGTCTTTACGAGCTAACCCTATGAAGTTTTTGTTTGCAGGTAGTGGAGCATGTAGTTGTTCATCAAGCGTAGGTCTCGTGGGTGGTACAGCGGGAGACAAAGCCATACCTATTCTGAGTGAATAACTGGGCTGAAAATGAGAACTAGGTTTTAGACGATTTTGGTTGAGAGAATGTTTGTGGTGAGGTGGGTTTTGTTTGAGAATGGTTGTGGTGAGGTGAGATTTATTGGAAACGATTTTGGTGAGGTGAGTTTTGTTTGAGGTATGATGGTTGTAAACAGGTTTTTGTTTCTGAGGTGAAGTTTCTGATTGGAACGTGTATAAACCCCAAGAACGACTTTAACTGTTCTTAGTACAGGGAACAAAAACCCTAGTGTAGGATGTTTAATCGCCCAACCCATCGTAGCTAGGACCAAACCCTATAGCAGAGCTCTAGGGAACATTTTTTCCCAAAAAAAAATTGTGTTTTAAATGTGGAATCTAGTTTCACGCAAATGGATAGTAACAACTTGGTTTGCCAGTGCTACACGGTAACAATACTGAATGTGATTGTAATTTTTTTATTTTCATAATCTTTTATATTTCAACCAAATAAACCCGCCATTAAAACTGATCTAAAGATGCTTAATGACCTTGTTATGTTTGCTTTATTTTATTTGTTTTCTTTGATTAATAATTTTTTGTACTTATTTTTTTTTGACAATATTTTTTTTGTACTTATTATATATCATATTATTAGCCTGTTGTTTACACCCCTATCAACAGTATTGTCAAAAAAACCCAATCAACAGTAAATACACCCATTTTCTCTTTATTTTTTTTCTTTTGTATACTTACTCTTAGATTTTCATCTTTTTGACATACGAGAAGTTGGATTATAATGAGTCATGGGTTGAAAATTTGAAGTAGAATTCTTCATGTTTTTTTATCTTATAAGCAATGTTAGTGGGAGGGGGAAAAATGTTAGTTTCCCGGGTTTGAACCCAGGACCTCCTATGGCATCCCTAGCTCATTTGGTGTGCTCCAATAGTATCCCTAGCTCGCCAACTGAGCTACCTACTTGAAATTGTTCATGTGATTGAGGTTAGAGCCACCATATTCACCTTCGATCTCATTTATTATGTAATATACTAATATTCTGATCATAAGTAATAGTGCTTTAATTGTTGTTAGGCCCTTCATTTTTCAACTAAGATATCTGCTTCAAAAGTAAATATTTCTTAAGCAAAACACTACTACTGCGCAAAGAAATTCAAGCTAGCTTATAGTTCCAACTCTTCTAAATCCTCATGAGAATGAATTTGGTCCCCTTTTGTAATTTGTAATTTGTACAATTATTGTAGTAATTTTTTATTCTCACCTATTATTTAGTTAAAAAAAGAGGTTTACGTGAACCCGTGCAACACAGGGAGATTGAGACTCGTTAATATACAATTTTTTTTGAGATAAAACAGGGCATAAAGCCCAAAAGCGATTACACAATAATTAAACGAGGAGTAGATCGAAACTCCAATAACATCATCAGCAACAAACTACTTATACACTTTTGTTCATAAAGAAAAACACTGTCGACATACCATTGCTAAAATTGCTAAAATAAAAATAAAATGTAATATACGGTGGCTAAAAGCTTTTATTTCTAGAAGGACATATTGTACTTAGTATATATATATTCTACACTTTTGGTGTAATTTTGTCTAACCTTTGTAGCATATGATAGAGTGTCCTCTATAATCCTTCATAGAAGGTAGATAGAGTTGATGCACGGTGATGCTCAAGCTAATTTTATCTTTATAAAACTCCAAGCAGAAGTAAAGCTAGTGAGTATATAGAGGCCATGTACAGTCTGCGAGTTGATTTGGACAAAACCAAGCAGAAGTAAAGCTAGTGAGTTTATAGAGGCAATGTATAGTCTGGGAATTGTTATGGACTAAAATGTTTTAACGAGGCAAGTATTTAAAGAGAAATGCATGGGAAAGTTGTATGTTGAGGGCATCATTTCTATGTTAAATAACTATTATTTATGATTACTATTATTTTTAATACTTTTGAATGTCACTAGTGAATTGAAAAGAGAATAAGTGCATGGGATCCGTCCTTTGGACAATATTATTTTTTATGCATGGAAACTAAAATATATCTTTAAATAAACAAATAAGAAATCTAATAAAAAGTAAATATTAATATATTTAAAAACAAAAAAAATAAAATTTAATGTTAAATTTAATAATTAAAAATAATAGTACTTAATATAAAAAACAATGTATGATTCTATAATAAGGGTAATCTTGTCATTTTGTATAACCTAAAAATTAAGGCTTAAATATCTTTTAGGCCCCTACAAATATAGGGTGTTTTGGTTTAAGCCACTGCAAAAAAAAATTTTTGTTTAAAAAGCCCTTGCAAAATGAAATATTTTGTTATAAGCCCTTCTCAACATATCCAGCAATCATAGCATTCCATGTTAAGGCTAACATTTTAGTCATAGAATGACTTATAACAAAATATGTCATTTTGCAAGGGCTTTTAACAAAAAAAAAAATTTGCAGGGGCTTAAACCAAAACACCCTATATTTGCAGGGGCCTAAAACATATTTAAGCCAAAAATTAATAATCGATTGAAATTAAAATAAGTGATAAAAGGATAAAATTATTATTAAAAAACATAAAAATAGAAAATTAATTCAATTTTTTAACAAATGAAATTTAGTTGTCACAATAGTTGTTTTGTCATTAATATATATATTGTTCTGTACCTAGCAATATTTTGGTCGGCTGTTGTTGGTAGGTCTCTTGCTGCCCTGGCAGGAGGTCAGTGAGCGCCTCGGGGGGTACCTGCAAAGCCACTCCGACGCTCAAGTCAGTATGAGAATAAGCTAGTGAATTTGCAAGGGAAGAGTGTGTACCTTGTAAATGGCTATACGAGCCTGTATTTATAGGAACTCGTGCCCGTTTGTGGATCGTTGGATCAGCGGGAGTGATCTCGACCGTCCAAGCATGATTGGTCTTGTGTGTGGTGGACATGGGCCAAAGTGATCGGGCCAATCCATATTCGTTGCTACACGCACCTCCTGGAATTGTTAAATGGACCTCTTGGTCCAGTTCAGAACGTATATATATATATATATATATATATATATATATATATATAGAATAACATATGTTTATTAGTTATAAGTTTATTAGTTTATCTAAAATATATAGAATAACATATGTTATTTTAACATATCCTTGGGTACGGAGCAGCTTTAAAACTCTGGGCCAGCTGTCTTGCCCCTCGAGGCACCTACAATGAGCGAGGGATATTAGTCACTACTGTCCGTGCAGTGGATACCCGGGTTTACCCAAAAAAAAACATATGTTTTTTATAGGCAATGTTAGTGGTGGTGGGGGAAATGTACCTCAGGTGTGGGTTATGACAAAGCTCATTGTGGGTGCATCATTAAGGTTACACATGGGTTGTCCTGTGCTTGTGAGCTTGGAGTTTATCCTGTCTCAGGTAATCCAATTCCATTAGAGGTGGTTGATCAACATTGGTGTAGGTTGAGTTTGGATGGTATGGATGAGGTTGAGAATAATAAGAAATATGCTGACTGTGATATCACTTATTCTATGGAGATGATATGGACGCTATTTAATTCTATGACTCAAGAGGAGAAGTTTGTTTTCAAGAAACAGATTGATTAGCTGGCATTTCCTACCACATGTTCTATTGATGTTGAAGGGGATGGAAATTGTGGCTACTGAGTAGTTGTTGTTGGACTTGATTTTGGTGAGAATAGTTGGGCGTTAGTTCGGCAAGACCTAATTCAAGAAATAGGCTGACATTTTGATCTATATGCTTTATTATTTGGACCTAACCGACTTGCAACTATTAAGGAGTCATTGTTTGTTAGGGGTATGGGGCACCAGGATGAGGACAAGTGTCTGTCGATGCCTGGGATGGGGTACATTATAGCTACCAAATATAATGTCGCCCTAATTCCATTATCGTTGAGAGAGTCATATACTTATTTTCCGTTGAGAGGTTCATATTCGACGAGTAAGAGTCGCAACATCATCTGTATTCTTTTCGTGAACAACATTCACTAGGTGCTTGTTGCACTTTTTCCCGAGTGTCCATTGCCTCCAGTTGCTCTTCAGTGAGTGTTTTTCATCTGATGAGACTACTATATGGTTGGATCCTTATATTGGGCGTATCCAACTATGGGGGTCTTTAGCTCCGGTCCCCAAACCACCAACTCATCCATCGGTAATTGTAGACTTAGCAGCTGATTCTGATTGGGGTTACACTGTTATTTAGCGCTTTTTTTTGTATATGATATTCCTTATATATTAGATTTATTTGCCTTAAAACTGTAAATTAATGCTGAATTTAATTTTAAAATTCTTTTACAAAACGGATTTATCTATTTGTCAGATAAATCTGTAGTTGAATATTTATTAACGGATTTATCTAATAAATAGATAAATCCATTTTGTAAAAATTGGCTAACAGATTTATCTCTTTGTTAGATAAATCCGTAGTTAAATTTTTACAAAACAGGTTTATCTATTTATTAGATAAATCCATTATTAAATAGTCAACTACGGATTTATCTAACAAATATATAAATCCGTTTTGTAATTAATACATAACGGATTTACCAATTGATGAGCTAAATCTGTTTTGCCAAATATACAGGGGTAAAATGTGAAGAAAAATATCTGGTGGGGGTATGGTGTCTATTGGTGGGGGTACAAAAGGTAAAACCCATTATTTGGATTTTGCATCCATCCAAATTCTCTCCTTTCACTTCAAATATGGGCTTGGTCATTTTCCATTAGGCCATGGTCTTCTTAATTGTTATTCATCCCAAATATAGGTAATAATTGCTCTAAAAATTAGGGGTGAGCAAGACCCGTCCCAACCCTATGACCCGTCCCGTCTTCGTCCCACTTGACCCGCAAAACATCGGGTTTGTTTGGGTCTAAGGACGGGTTAGGGTCTAAAGAATTGGCCCGACCAAAATTTAATGATGGGTTAGGGTTAGGTATAACCCGTCCTAACCCGTCCCTTACTCACTCATCACCCAATTTTTTTTAATTCTATTATATTGATAATGAGACTTTTATAAATAAAATATTCAATTTGAAAATTATGTTAGTTTAAGTAGAAATATTGTTGTAAAATACTTTTATAAAAGTCATATTTTGTGTTTGAATACATAATAAAATACTAAAAAAGTTCAATTTATCATTAATAACTTTTAGTCATACTTGAGTGATCAATTGTGTTTCAATTGTACTTCGGGCCAACCCGATATCGTCCTAAATATACCCGGTCTTACTTTGACCCTAAGAACATTGGATTTGTTCGGGTCTAAAGACGGGTTAGGGTTTAAAAAATGACCCTATAAAAATTGAGTGACGGGTAAGGGACCCGTCCCTTGCTCACCCCTACTAAAAATGACTAAAACATATCCCTAAAAAGTGCACTAAATTGGAGTTTATCATGGACCTATATACCTGACGCCTTAAGGTTTTAGGTGAAGATGTGGTGTCCAGGCCTCTTTGTGGGCCAGGTCATTAGCTCGGTGTTGCTCTTGGTGTTTCCCCAGACTCCCAAACAACCTTTTCATGGCAACTAAATGAATACTTGATTAGAATATTGATTTAGGATCTTGGAAAATACATGTTTTTTATTTGTGTACAATAGATTCCCAACTTCCAAGTAATTAGTAATCACTCTCATCGATTTTACTTCTAAAATGATCTTTGCCGAAAATACAAAAGATAAGGTTACACATTCACCTTATGATACTGCACTCATTAGAATCATGCTCAAGTCCTGATTATTGTGAACAACGGATATGATACATTGTGGTTTGTCTAACTCTCGATTGCATTCTGTTAATGCGAGATAAGAATGAGCACCATTTACACATGAGCACCATTTACACACACTTTCTTATTCCTTTTTTGGCTAACCTAACACTGATCACTCTGATAACGGGATGTTCTTTGGAGTTTGTGTTTGTTTTCTTCTTGCAGGAATTAATGATGAATGGGGGGCACAATCAATAGTCCTGGAATTATCGACTACGTGGAAAACATGTACGCGTGCACCACCTACACGGAAAGAGAATGGCTCGAATAAAGGATTGCAATTAGATCCTAAATATTGTGCAAAAATATTCAGGATACCCAAGTCATGAGATTTGACTCGACCAAAATGGGGACCCACTCTCTGGTTCGAGTTAGATCTGAGCCGTGTATTTGATAAACTTAACCAGAGGAGGGAAATGTCACGTCATCATCTACCGAGGCGCACTCTTTGGTTTGGGTTAGATCCGAGCCGCGCTCTCGGTAAATTGAACCAGAGGACGGCAATGTCACATCATCATCTATCGAGGCGCACTCTCTAGTTCGGGTTAGATCCGAGCCGCGTACTCGGTAAACTGAACCAGAGGAGTGCAATGTCACGTCATCATCTTTCTGAGACGGAGACAAACTCTCTGGTTCGAGTTAGATCCGAGCCGCGTACTCGTTAAACTTAACTAGAGGAGGGCAATGTCACGTTGCTTTGTCGCCATATTTCTTACTTCGGCAATCATCATGACAATGTGGTAATAATCAAACTGACGTATAAGTATTACCTTTTTCTCCTCCAAGCAAGGAGTTGATAGTTGTAAGCTTGACGGTGCTGAGACCATACACTTTGGTAGGGGCAGTATCTCTTTTGCGCTCACTCTCTTATAGAGCATCCTCAGCCTAGTCTTGGGCCTCCGTAGCAGCCTTTTGAGTATCTTAGGCCTACTTCATGACCTGACTACCTAATCTCAACTTTGGAATTTCCTATTATCTGCAAGGACAATGTCTCAGCTTTCAAGTCTACCTTGCCCATCTTCAAGTGCATTCTTTAACCATTTTGTTAAAGATGGAGTTTTTTTTATCTCCACTCCGCAACTTGGAGTCGACCTCGTTTGGCAACCTAATGCGTTAAAGCAAATGGATTGTGCCCTCAGTTGGAGTTTTGTCCGTCTCGGCCTCGACATTATTATCACTCCTCAGCCATTGTTGTGCAAAAAGGTGTTGTGCAAGTATACACATTCGCACAAGTAATATAGTGAAAAGTAAGGATTGTAGCCACAGGGATTGATGTTAATTTCAAATTTTAATATGATGGTTTACTAGTGAAGGGTAATCAAGTGACAAATATTTTGTAACCACAATAGTGTGTTGTAATAGCAAAGTAAACAAAACAAGTAAGGTGTTGTGAAAAGTTGAAGAAAATATAGTTTAGATGCTTCTACTAAGTAAATCCTATACAGAACAGCATAATGCTACATAAGATGTCGTAGCATCAAATGTTGTAGCATTATGATGTGTGCCTTTCAGTCACTAACGACAGGGCTTCACTACAAGTGCTTATGTCTAGGCCCTAAATAGGTTCACCCCTATATATTAAGTACCCACAGTTTCATCCTATGGATTATGCCTTCTTATGTCTAGGGTTAAGCATGGTTTGCCAAAGTTTCCTTTAGCAAACACTCACCCATATCAACCCTTGAGTTTGAATCATAAACCATGTCTGTATTTATAAATGTACTCATTTTAGTTGGCCAATACCAAAACAAGTTTGAAATAAGTATAACACAAGGATTAAAATGCGTACATCAATATATAACATTAACTATTCAAAAATCATTACAAAGCTTATGCATCCCAACTTCAAGAAGTTTTGCTCATGATGATCATTAGCAAGAACTTACAAACAATGAGAAAAACCATGTTCATAATACTGAAAATACAAAAGAAGCAAAATAGAATAGAAAATATACTATTTAGACCCCTTCGCATGAATCAGCCCACAAATGCTACAGCATCGCTTCACAACATTAGTGTGCAGAAACCTTTGTCAATGGAGTTGGTTCCAATTTTTGTGATAAAAATGGAGAGGAGAAGATGGACCAGAGTTCGAATCAAATGAAGAGGAAGGTCCCTTTCTTTCTTTTATCCAATGTTTCTCCAAAAAGATAGAAGTGGCAATCCCACCAACCAAGTGTACCTTCCCAATCACAAGTAGACAAGTGTCCTTTAAAAGATCTTGGGTTGGTGAACGCGTCAGCTAGCCTGCCACCTAGAGTGGCACTGATTTAATCTTTTAAGAAGCGCCAAATCTTCAGTTCTGGATTCTCTCTCATGGTGATGTGGCAGAAATGAAGTTGTGGCATTATAAAGCTGTAGCATTGACACACACATCAAAGCACCACAAGACTTCTAAAATTCCAAGATTCTTACCAAATGTATCCTAACCACTAATATTAATATTTAACACAGAATTATTAAGTTAAACAACAATATTACTTTAGAACTTACCTTGATTTATGTCTAGAAGGTATAAATAACTCTTATAAATGAGAGTTGTCAGCCATCCCTTGATCAGACTCATATCTGGTCGGTGCATCCGAAATGCCTTATTCGACAGCCCATCGTGTACGACAAAGGAAAGGGATTTCGACGAAGAATCACTAGGCCAACTTCATCACTAAGTGATCAACATTCATGATCCGTAATCATGGTCTCGGCAAACTTCCGGGCCAAGCATCATGTGGCCGACACAAGTTTCCCACCTTGATATACTCTGGGGATTACTTTCACTTAAGGTCTCATCACCTTCTGTCTCCAACAACAAGTCTTCTTCCTCAACTATGACAACTTTCATCTTTTTCATTGCCACAATGGCCTTTTTAGGCTTAGGCTTCTCAGGTTCAGGCTCCCTCATCTCAACTTGTTTTTCCTCAACATCCTCTTCTTGATCACACTCAGGGAAACTAAGAGACTCACCTTGAAATTTTCCTTTGAAGTTCTTAGCATAAAACTTCTTTTCCCAATCAAACTTCTCTTTTTGAAATTTCTACATAGCTTACTGGTGCAGTATGAACCGCTGGCACACAACGTCACTTGCTGATGCTGCAACAATTTTCTGCTTCACTTTACACTCGGTGGGGAAAGAACCCTGTGGAAATGATTTCCCCTCTCCTTTCCACACTCGACTCTAGAATGGACACAGAGATCAGTTATAAGGCAAGGGAAAAACAAATACCCTGACTATTTATCCTTGCACAAAAGAAATTCTCTACAAATCAACCTCACCACATCAATTTCTTTCCTATTCATGGTTGAATCCAACAAAATAAGTCGCTCGTTCTCTATAGTTTTGGTGAGTGAAGTAGGGAGCAGTGAGTGTGTTGTGTAAAATGATGTGCAAGTATACACAGTCCAACAAGTAGTAAAGTAATAAATAGAGATCGTTTCCACGAGTATTGAAGACTAATATATGCCTAATTTAGCTAACAAATTAGTAGGTAAAATAAAATGACACAAGTTTTTGTAACCATCTTTTATAACAACAATAAAAGTAAATGGGCGTGAAAATCAAATAGAACAACAACAACAATGGTATTTCCACTTTGGTGATTTTAGGTAACTAGGATATAAAAATGGAGGAAAGCTATTTCTAAACTTTCTCCTTCTGACCTAGCATAGTAAATGAAGAGGAAAGACTGCCTTAAATAGTCCTAGGTACATGATCCAAGAAAACCCTAACTTGGAGGCGCCCCTTGTCCATTTGTGTACCCAAAAGTACATTGTGCCTAGCAAAAAGGTGGAATATTCTTTTCTTCATGCGCTGGCTCCCCACGTTCTACACTCGTCCTTATCTAACAACTAGCATGCACTAAAATCAGCGCCTCCAGCATTCTCTCTTATCTGTCGCAGGAATGAAATGTTGTGCCACCTATTGCTGCAGCAATGAAATATACATATCAAAGCACAAATAGGGCACCAATGTACCAAATACCACTAAACAAGGAATGCAACCTTAACTCTCTAAAACCTAATATTCACAAGCATAAAACACATAATTAATTGAGAACACACAATGATTTATACGTATAAATATAAAAATAACTCTTATAAATAAGAGTTATCAGAGTGCTCAAGAAAATTGAACCACATGAGTCCTTCGTTTTTCAAAAAATTTTCTTGATTTTAAACTCCTTGCTATTAAATCTGTCCCAAGTGGAACCCTCAACCGTAACCCTATCTTTCAACCCTCCAAATAACACTCTACCATTTCATGATCCCTCTCATCATTCTTCTAAATGACATGTTTTGATTATTGTAGATGATGGTGGAATATTTCATGATCCCTCTCACCCTCTCACTTTCTCGTGTTCGCAAGAGAGGAAACCAGCAGCTCTCACCCTCTCACTTTCAATTCGCTTTGGAGAGGAAACCAGCAGCTTTCACTCCTCACTATGCTCTGTTAGTTCAATTTTCTCAAAATCTTCAAGAAACCCTAGCCTCTGTTCTTGAATGCCTCCTATCTGAACCTCGTCTTCTTCGTTGAAACCCCACCTGGGTTCTTGAACTCAGCTTGATTCTGATGAAGAATCACGCCCAGAATCACAGCGAAGGTCTCCTTCTCCACTGTGAACAGGTAACTGCTTTCTTTCTCCTTAAACTCTTTTCAGTTTCTCCACGGTTTGAAACCCTATATTTCAAACGTTGATTTGCTTCGTTTCTTTGCTGTTTCTGGTTCGATCTTGAAGGATCTTGGCTCTACGCACCACGATATGCTTACACGAAGGTATAATACTTGTTCTTGCTATTTTTTCAGTTTCGGTTTTACTGTTCTTGACGAACACAGTAAACCCTAACTTCTGAAACTGTTTCTGGTTGCAGGTTTTTGAAGAACTGCGTGTAGAGATCTCCAAACAGGTAAAAGCTCGCCTTAGCCTTTTCCTTTTTAATGTTTGAAGTTCAGATGCTGTTTAAAATGATTCTGACCGTGCGTTTTGTTGTTCTAGGTTGCTGATCTTCACTCCTTGAAGATGCTGTGGACAGCTACGTTTCTCACCTTGAGAACAGGTAATTTCTTTCCCTCTATCTCTCTATTTTTTCTTTTCTGGTGTTGTTTCAGTCACTCAAATAATGCCCAAAGACAGATACGCAGAAGGAAGAAGAAGAACAGAGAAATAATGCCCACTTGGAGGTGTTCTGACTGATGGTTTCAAATTTTTATATTGGGCTGACAGTCATTATGTTTCTCAGTGGAGATTTTGCAGTGCATCTGATGATAGAGTAGGTATGACAGTGCATCTGGTGGTAAGGGGACTTGGGGAAAATTGCTTGACACAGATGTTGATTCTCACATAGACCGTAATGATCCAAATTATGACAGTGGCGAGGTAAAGTCTTCTTCCTGGTTTTGTTAGTTGCTGACTACAGTTATTACGTAACACTAGCGTATCTGCCTGAGAATTGGATGTGATTCTGGTAATAATAGTTGTAGACTAGACTGTAGTCTGTTTTTTCCCTCTCTTTCATGCATTTCGTGTTAAGTGTACGGATGGAATACATAAATAGGCATATGACATGGTTTGCATACTCTTGCTATTTATAGGAACCCTATCAGCTGGTTGGATCTACTGTTAATGACCCCTTAGAGGAATTCAAGAAAGCACTTGTATCCATCATAGAGGAATACTTCAGTAACGGGGATGTGGAATTGGTAGCATCTGATCTCAGAGAACTTGGCTCAAGTGAATATTATTCATACTTCATTAAGCGGGTTGTTTCAATGGCAATGGACAGGCACAATGATGAGAAATAAATGGCTTCTGTTTTGCTTTCAGCACTGTATGTTGATGTCATTAGTCCATACTTCTAGTGATGTATTTGAAGCCTGTAGGTGTGTTGGGCCCGAAAAAGTCCCCGAGGGAGAACTTTCCTCGTTCACAACTTTTCCTAAGACAATGAAGCCGCCACCAATGTTTATTAAGGAAAATATTAGGAAAACCTTTTTTGGAAAGCGATTGGTCTTGCGAAACTAGAGATTAGGGTTCGGGGGTCGGTTACGTGCAGGGAAGGTGTTAGCACCCCACACGTCCTCTCTACTAAGAGGGAACCTTTAATTAAATGTGTGGTTTTAGTGTGTTGACTTGAAAATACTTAATTTTGCCTCTCTACTTCTTATTGAAAAACTCTTTATGAAAATCTTTATTTATTATGAAAAAAGGGGGAAAGATGGTTTTTTAGAAAAAAATGCTTGACGGGACATGGCCCGCTCCTACGTATCTCCTGGTGCGATGGAGAATTCAAAGCTACGTAGTTCTTCTTTATCTTGAAAAAGGTTTTTGTCTTTTATCTTTTTAGTGAGTTTTCGAAATAGGATGATTAAACTAACCAAGGTTATGGGTAATCACCGCTAAGTACTCTTGAAAATGAGAGTCACTACCGCCAGTCAGACGAACAAAGGTTCCGATTGACTATTAGTAGCGACTCGTTTTTATTTGTTCTTTTGAAAGGGGTTTTCGAAAGAGATTGATTCGCACGAATGATCAAACTAACAAAGGTTATGAGTGATCATCGCTTGTTGTTCTTTGGGGAAGAAGACATCGCCACCAATGGCTAGACGAACAAAGGTTCTGATTAACCACTAGCGACGATGGGTTGAAAATGATTTTAGAAAGGAAAAGGTTTGCGAAAGTGATTCTTTTTGTTAGGAAAATAACTCATTTCTTTTTTGTTATGCAAATGCTAAACTTTTTATGATTGCGCTTGACGAGAATGTGACTCGCTCCTACGTATCCCAAATGGGAATCAAAGCGACGTAGTTCTAACGAGCCTTAAAAATGAAAGTCTTTTTGCTTTGAGGATTAAACTAACAATGGTTATGATGGACCACCGCTAATAACTTGTTTTTGATTCTTTGATACTTAGAAAAATGCTTTTTGAAATTGGACGCGTTCATGATAATCAAACCAACAAAGGTTGTGATGGATTATCACTAGTAGCTTGCTTTATGCTTACGACAATTCTTTTGAAATTGAGGCTTTCATGGCAATCAAACCAACAAAGGTTGTGATGGATTGCCACTAGTAACCGTTTTTGTGCCAGGTCGTTTTAGAAATGAAAACAATGAATGCAAGAAAGAATTGGTGGATTCAAGCATAACACAATCAGTGGAATCAAATCATTAAGCAACAATATTTGAATTCGCAAACAAAAATCAAGCCTAAACTACACATATTAGATCACAACACATAGATAGGCAAGGAAGGAACTTGAATTGGGCATTAAGCAAAATACAAGAGTAGGCGAGATTGAACCTAAATGCACATCTAGTGGAAGATGCTAGGCGAGAACCATACTCAGATATTTCTACAAAACGCAAGGGAATCTAAATGCACATCTAGTGGAAGATGCAATGTAAGGAATGGACCTATCTAAGTATTGATGATATTCTATATGAGAGTAGACGATGACACTGTAAGCTAAAGCAAAAGAGTTGCCTCAATCATGATCATTGGCCAGCATAAGCAAGCAAATTCTTAGCGACCCAAGTATCAAAGAATGTTGAATCACTTTGGTCAATCCTCACACTTAAGATTAAGTGCACAAGTGCACAAGCGTGAATCACATTGCCAATCATCAACTTAAACAACTAAAGCTAAATAGAATCACATAGGGCAGTTTTGACACGGATCACAATAATTAAATAATGACAAATGTAAAGACAGAAATACCTCTAATGAAGGCGGATCCTACAACTTGAAGAATGCAACCCCAACTAGCTCTTAGCGAAAGGTCAGCTCCGACGGACCAACGGAACGAAGAGAGCACAAATAAAATATAGAAGAGTTTTTCTGAAAAGATGAGATCTGCGAAAATTGGCTTCTCTGATCTCGTGAAAAAATGTGTTTTTCTCTGATCTCGTGAAAATCTGTGTGTTTCTCTGATCTTGTGAAAAATCTGTGTGTTTGTCTGATCTTGTGAAAAATCTGTGTCTGAGAAGCAGAGAGGAGTTGTGAAATTGTGGTCTCGTGAAAATCCGTGTCCGTCAAAATGTGATTTGAGCCTGCCTATTTATAGGCTTTAGGAAAGCGTAGATCTGAAAAAACATTTTAATGAAATGAAAGAATCGATTGTTGATTGTAGTTAAAATATAGATGAATCGATTCTTATCATTTTAGAAGCCTCAAGAGTCGATTCTTTGGATAGTTGAAATAGTGGGGAATCGATTCTTTACTCTTTGGAAAACATGGGAATCGATTCTTTGCTCTTTGAAAACAAGTAGGAATCGATTTTCAGGACATCTATCATAGGTGAAAATCGACTCTTCACTTAGTTAAAACAATTAGGAATCGATTCATGGCCTATGGAAGAGCTTGAAAATCGATTTCAAGGCATATGCAAAAAGAAGGAAATCGATTTTAGCTTTGCCTTGAGTATATGTAGAAATCGATTTCAAGCTTTAAACATATGATTGAGAAATCGATTCTTGGCCTTTAGGATTGCTTGAAAATCGATTTCATGGCCTTTAGAATATACTATAAATCGATTCTTGGCTTTTGGTATATAATAGAAATTGATTCTTGCTTTCCACAAAATTGTTTTTAGGTTTTTGCCATGCATGCATAAAATATTTTCCAAAGCTTGCCATGCATGCATAACATATTTTCATGCAAAAATCATTTTTATGAAATATTTTGTGAGTGATGACCAAAATGCCCTTTTTGACCCTAAAAACCCTAATTTCCTAAAAAGTGCATTCTAAACCTAAAAATGATTTCAAAAACTTTGGAGCGGTTTCTAGGACCCAAAATGTAGTGCATAATTTATTTTTGTGTGGAAAATTAGGGTTTGGACCTAAGCCGGACAAAATTGGGGTATGAAAGCTGTTGGGCCCGAAAAAGTCCCCGAGGGAGAACCTTCCTCGTTCACAACTTTTCCTAAGACAATGAAGCCGCCACCAATATTTATTAAGGAAAATATTAGGAAAACCTTTTTTGGAAAGCGATTGGTCTTGCGAAACTAGAGATTAGGGTTCGGGGGTCGGTTACGTGCAGGGAAGGTGTTAGCACCCCACACGTCCTCTCTACTGAGAGGGAACCTTTAATTAAATGTGTGGTTTTAGTGTGTTGGCTTGAAAATACTTAATTTTGCCTCTCTACTTCTTATTGAAAAACTCTTTATGAAAATCTTTATTTATTATGAAAAAAGGGGGAAAGATGGTTTTTTAGAAAAAAATGCTTGACGGGACATAGCCCGCTCCTACGTATCTCCTGGTGCGATGGAGAATTCAAAGCTACGTAGTTCTTCTTTATCTTGAAAAAGGTTTTTGTCTTTTATCTTTTTAGTGAGTTTTCGAAATAGGATGATTAAACTAACCAAGGTTATGGGTAATCACCGCTAAGTACTCTTGAAAATGAGAGTCACTACCGCCAGTCAGACGAACAAAGGTTCCGATTGACTATTAGTAGCGACTCGTTTTTATTTGTTCTTTTGAAAGGGGTTTTCGAAAGAGATTGATTCGCACGAATGATCAAACTAACAAAGGTTATGAGTGATCATCGCTTGTTGTTCTTTGGGGAAGAAGACATCGCCACCAATGGCTAGACGAACAAAGGTTATGATTAACCACTAGCGACGATGAGTTGAAAATGATTTTAGAAAGGAAAAGGTTTGCGAAAGTGATTCTTTTTGTTAGGAAAATAACTCATTTCTTTTTTGTTATGCAAATGCTAAACTTTTTATGATTGCGCTTGACGAGAATGTGACTCGCTCCTACGTATCCCAAATGGGAATCAAAGCGACGTAGTTCTAACGAGCCTTAAAAATGAAAGTCTTTTTGCTTTGAGGATTAAACTAACAATGGTTATGATGGACCACCGCTAATAACTTGTTTTTGATTCTTTGATACTTAGAAAAATGCTTTTTGAAATTGGACGCGTTCATGATAATCAAACCAACAAAGGTTGTGATGGATTATCACTAGTAGCTTGCTTTATGCTTACGACAATTCTTTTGAAATTGAGGCTTTCATGGCAATCAAACCAACAAAGGTTGTGATGGATTGCCACTAGTAACCGTTTTTGTGCCAGGTCGTTTTAGAAATGAAAACAATGAATGCAAGAAAGAATTGGTGGATTCAAGCATAACACAATCAGTGGAATCAAATCATTAAGCAACAATATTTGAATTCGCAAACAAAAATCAAGCCTAAACTACACATATTAGATCACAACACATAGATAGGCAAGGAAGGAACTTGAATTGGGCATTAAGCAAAATACAAGAGTAGGCGAGATTGAACCTAAATGCACATCTAGTGGAAGATGCTAGGCGAGAACCATACTCAGATATTTCTACAAAACGCAAGGGAATCTAAATGCACATCTAGTGGAAGATGCAATGTAAGGAATGGACCTATCTAAGTATTGATGATATTCTATATGAGAGTAGACGATGACACTGTAAGCTCAAGCAAAAGAGTTGCCTCAATCATGATCATTGGCCAGCATAAGAAAGCAAATTCTTAGCGACCCAAGTATCAAAGAATGTTGAATCACTTTGGTCAATCCTCACACTTAAGATTAAGTGCACAAGTGCACAAGCGTGAATCACAATGCCAATCATCAACTTAAACAACTAAAGCTAAATAGAATCACATAGGGCAGTTTTGACACGGATCACAATAATTAAATAATGACAAATGTAAAGACAGAAATACCTCTAATGAAGGCGGATCCTACAACTTGAAGAATGCAACCCCAACTAGCTCTTAGCGAAAGGTCAGCTCCGACGGACCAACGGAACGAAGAGAGCACAAATAAAATATAGAAGATTTTTTCTGAAAAGATGAGATCTGCGAAAATTGGCTTCTCTGATCTCGTGAAAAAATGTGTTTTTCTCAGATCTCGTGAAAATCTGTGTGTTTCTCTGATCTTGTGAAAAATCTGTGTGTTTCTCTGATCTTGTGAAAAATCTGTGTCTGAGAAGCAGAGAGGAGTTGTGAAATTGTGGTCTCGTGAAAATCCGTGTCCGTCAAAATGTGATTTGAGGCTGCCTATTTATAGGCTTTAGGAAAGCGTAGATCTGAAAAAACATTTTAATGAAATGAAAGAATCGATTGTTGATTGTAGTTAAAATATAGATGAATCGATTCTTATCATTTTAGAAGCCTCAAGAGTCGATTCTTTGGATAGTTGAAATAGTGGGGAATCGATTCTTTACTCTTTGGAAAACATGGGAATCGATTCTTTGCTCTTTGAAAACAAGTAGGAATCGATTTTCAGGACATCTATCATAGGTGAAAATCGATTCTTCACTTAGTTAAAACAATTAGGAATCGATTCATGGCCTATGGAAGAGCTTGAAAATCGATATCAAGGGATATGCAAAAAGAAGGAAATCGATTTTAGCTTTGCCTTGAGTATATGCAGAAATCGATTTCAAGCTTTAAACATATGATTGAGAAATCGATTCTTGGCCTTTAGGATTGCTTGAAAATCGATTTCATGGCCTTTAGAATATACTATAAATCGATTCTTGGCTTTTGGTATATAATAGAAATTGATTCTTGCTTTCCACAAAATTGTTTTTAGGTTTTCGCCATGCATGCATAAAATATTTTCCAAAGCTTGCCATGCATGCATAACATATTTTCATGCAAAAATCATTTTTATGAAATCTTTTGTGAGTGATGACCAAAATGCCCTTTTTGACCCTAAAAACCCTAATTTCCTAAAAAGTGCATTCTAAACCTAAAAATGATTTCAAAAACTTTGGAGCGGTTTCTAGGACCCAAAATGTAGTGCATAATTTATTTTTGTGTGGAAAATTAGGGTTTGGACCTAAGCCGGACAAAATTGGGGTATGAAAGCTGTTGGGCCCGAAAAAGTCCCCGAGGGAGAACCTTCCTCGTTCACAACTTTTCCTAAGACAATGAAGCCACCACCAATATTTATTAAGGAAAATATTAGGAAAACCTTTTTTGGAAAGCGATTGGTCTTGCGAAACTAGAGATTAGGGTTCGGGGGTCGGTTACGTGCAGGGAAGGTGTTAGCACCCCACACGTCCTCTCTACTGAGAGGGAACCTTTAATTAAATGTGTGGTTTTAGTGTGTTGACTTGAAAATACTTAATTTTGCCTCTCTACTTCTTATTGAAAAACTCTTTATGAAAATCTTTATTTATTATGAAAAAAGGGGGAAAGATGGTTTTTTAGAAAAAAATGCTTGACGGGACATGGCCCGCTCCTACGTATCTCCTGGTGCGATGGAGAATTCAAAGCTACGTAGTTCTTCTTTATCTTGAAAAAGGTTTTTGTCTTTTATCTTTTTAGTGAGTTTTCGAAATAGGATGATTAAACTAACCAAGGTTATGGGTAATCACCGCTAAGTACTCTTGAAAATGAGAGTCACTACCGCCAGTCAGACGAACAAAGGTTCCGATTGACTATTAGTAGCGACTCGTTTTTATTTGTTCTTTTGAAAGGGGTTTTCGAAAGAGATTGATTCGCACGAATGATCAAACTAACAAAGGTTATGAGTGATCATCGCTTGTTGTTCTTTGGGGAAGAAGACATCGCCACCAATGGCTAGACGAACAAAGGTTCTGATTAACCACTAGCGACGATGGGTTGAAAATGATTTTAGAAAGGAAAAGGTTTGCGAAAGTGATTCCTTTTGTTAGGAAAATAACTCATTTCTTTTTTGTTATGCAAATGCTAAACTTTTTATGATTGCGCTTGACGAGAATGTGACTCGCTCCTACGTATCCCAAATGGGAATCAAAGCGACGTAGTTCTAACGAGCCTTAAAAATGAAAGTCTTTTTGCTTTGAGGATTAAACTAACAATGGTTATGATGGACCACCGCTAATAACTTGTTTTTGATTCTTTGATACTTAGAAAAATGCTTTTTGAAATTGGACGCGTTCATGATAATCAAACCAACAAAGGTTGTGATGTATTATCACTAGTAGCTTGCTTTATGCTTACGACAATTCTTTTGAAATTGAGGCTTTCATGGCAATCAAACCAACAAAGGTTGTGATGGATTGCCACTAGTAACCGTTTTTGTGCCAGGTCGTTTTAGAAATGAAAACAATTAATGCAAGAAAGAATTGGTGGATTCAAGCATAACACAATCAGTGGAATCAAATCATTAAGCAACAATATTTGAATTCGCAAACAAAAATCAAGCCTAAACTACACATATTAGATCACAACACATAGATAGGCAAGGAAGGAACTTGAATTGGGCATTAAGCAAAATACAAGAGTAGGCGAGATTGAACCTAAATGCACATCTAGTGGAAGATGCTAGGCGAGAACCATACTCAAATATTTCTACAAAACGCAAGGGAATCTAAATGCACATCTAGTGGAAGATGCAATGTAAGGAATGGACCTATCTAAGTATTGATGATATTCTATATGAGAGTAGACGATGACACTGTAAGCTAAAGCAAAAGAGTTGCCTCAATCATGATCATTGGCCAGCATAAGCAAGCAAATTCTTAGCGACCCAAGTATCAAAGAATGTTGAATCACTTTGGTCAATCCTCACACTTAAGATTAAGTGCACAAGTGCACAAGCGTGAATCACATTGCCAATCATCAACTTAAACAACTAAAGCTAAATAGAATCACATAGGGCAGTTTTGACACGGATCACAATAATTAAATAATGACAAATGTAAAGACAGAAATACCTCTAATGAAGGCGGATCCTACAACTTGAAGAATGCAACCCCAACTAGCTCTTAGCGAAAGGTCAGCTCCGACGGACCAACGGAACGAAGAGAGCACAAATAAAATATAGAAGAGTTTTTCTGAAAAGATGAGATCTGCGAAAATTGGCTTCTCTGATCTCGTGAAAAAATGTGTTTTTCTCTGATCTCGTGAAAATCTGTGTGTTTCTCTAATCTTGTGAAAAATCGGTGTGTTTCTCTGATCTTGTGAAAAATCTGTGTCTGAGAAGCAGAGAGGAGTTGTGAAATTGTGGTCTCGTGAAAATCCGTGTCCGTCAAAATGTGATTTGAGGCTGCCTATTTATAGGCTTTAGGAAAGCGTAGATCTGAAAAAACATTTTAATGAAATGAAAGAATCGATTGTTGATTGTAGTTAAAATATAGATGAATCGATTCTTATCATTTTAGAAGCCTCAAGAGTCGATTCTTTGGATAGTTGAAATAGTGGGGAATCGATTCTTTACTCTTTGGAAAACATGGGAATCGATTCTTTGCTCTTTGAAAACAAGTAGGAATCGATTTTCAGGACATCTATCATAGGTGAAAATCGATTCTTCACTTAGTTAAAACAATTAGGAATCGATTCATGGCCTATGGAAGAGCTTGAAAATCGATTTCAAGGCATATGCAAAAAGAAGGAAATCGATTTTAGCTTTGCCTTGAGTATATGTAGAAATCGATTTCAAGCTTTAAACATATGATTGAGAAATCGATTCTTGGCCTTTAGGATTGCTTGAAAATCGATTTCATGGCCTTTAATATACTATAAATCGATTCTTGGCTTTTGGTATATAATAGAAATTGATTCTTGCTTTCCACAAAATTGTTTTTAGGTTTTTGCCATGCATGCATAAAATATTTTCCAAAGCTTGCCATGCATGCATAACATATTTTCATGCAAAAATCATTTTTATGAAATCTTTTGTGAGTGATGACCAAAATGCCCTTTTTGACCCTAAAAACCCTAATTTCCTAAAAAGTGCATTCTAAACCTAAAAATGATTTCAAAAACTTTGGAGCGGTTTCTAGGACCCAAGATGTAGTGCATAATTTATTTTTGTGTGGAAAATTAGGGTTTGGACCTAAGCCGGACAAAATTGGGGTATGACAAGGTGTATACGCGAGTTGGGGTTTCATTCTTCCATCATGAGGTTGTGAAGAGAGTTGGTATGTTAGGTTTGTTTTATGTTTTTATTTTCAGTTGATATACCTTGCTTTATAATTACAACTTACCTTGTTTATAAATGTTTTCTGATGCCAAAATATTGTGTTAAGACAACTTTTTTTTGTTTTATCCATTTCCATTGCAATTTTTTGGAAAAAGCAAATGAAAGTGAAAACAGAAAATAAACCAAATACCTTTTCTGTTTTGTTGTTGGTTTTCCTGTAAAGTGGGAATAATATATTCAGTCAATAAGGAATGCATATTATACTTTTTGAATATACTTTTGTTGTTTACTAGTAATATTTGAAATCTAATTTAATACACCAGATAGTCTTTATTTATTTACTATAATGTCTGATTTTCATATATTTAAACAGGAAATTGCATGCTACATGGGCCTTGAGCTTGGAAAAATTAAGATCAAACGTTTTGCTGATGGTGAGATATATGTCCAGCTACAAGAGAGTGTCAGAGGGTGTGATGTGTTTCTAGTGCAGCCCACATGTCCTCCTGCCAATGAGAATCTTATGGAGCTTCTCGTAATGATTGATGCCTGCAGGAGAGCTTCAGCCAAAAACATCACTGCAATCATTCCATATTTTGGATATGCTAGAGCTGATAGAAAGGTCTGTTTGTAACTTTGATTACTATTAGAAATAGTATGTTAATGAAGATGTTAATGAAGATGATCATTTTATAGGGTCATGTGTTTATGTAATTGACTGAGAGGATGCCAGTTGTAATTTTTGATTTTTGACATTCATATTTTGGTACATTTGTAATTTTTGATGTAGGGTCAGTTGTAATTTTTGACATTCATATAAGTTGAGGCTAATTTTTGATTTTTGACATTCATATAGGGTCAGTTGTAATTTTTGATGTTGATATATCTGTGTGTGTGTGTGTGTGTGTGTGTGTGTGTGTGTGTGTTGGAATTATAAATAGAGAAAAAAACAATTTGTTGTTGGTTGATGAATATGAGCAGGGAGTAAGGAATTGGTAATAGAGGAAAAATAATTTTTTTTTTAAAAATTAGGCATAGGTAGCGCTTTCTGTAAAAAGCGCTACTTATGGTCTAGGCGCATCTAGGAATGAGGAGCGCTTTAACTATAAAGCGCTCCTCATTCCTAGATGCGCCTAGACCATAAGTAGCGCTTTTTACAGTAAGCGCTCCCTTTTCTTAAGACCATGAGGAGCGCTTTTTACGGTAAGCGCTCCTTATTGTCTTAGCGCGCCTAGGAATAAGGAGCGCTTGTAATAAAAAGCGCTCCTCTTGCCTGATTTTTGGGAGCGCTTTTCGAGCGCTACCTTTGGGTGATTTGCAACAGGAGCGCTAGCTTTAGGAGCGCCCGAAAGCGCTCCCTATGGCCTAAAAAAAGCGCTCCCAATGCTTAAATCTGTTATAGTGGGAGAAAAGAGGGAATAGAGGTTAAAAACTTCCCTCATTGTGACCTTAGCAAAAGAAAAACAAAACTATAGAGGGAAGATGGAGATAAGAGAAGGTAGAGAGAGAGGAGCTCCAAAAACACTCCACTATTTCATGATCCCTCTCATCATTCTTCTACTCCTAATCACACCCAAATACACCTCTAAAGATCCCCAAATACGCATCCACCAAACAGAATTTTTAGTAACACCAATTCAACTCCCTCATTCACCTTTGCGTGTCGGTTTAGAGCTAGAAGATGAAGTGTTGAAGTCATGCATGTTGGATTCTTGCTTAGATATGGATTGGTAGTTGCTTGGAGTCGGTGGAGGATTCAACAAAGAGAGGTGTTGAAGTTACATTGAGAATCTTGTTGATGTTGAGTTCGATTTAGCTTAGTAAGGGAGGAAATCACTTGTGTTGTCCAAGAGTTTGCTTCAACATGTGAGTTCCTCTATCCCTCTTTGTATGACATTACGGTTCCAAGCACATTTGTGCTCACTAGTACTATATTTTAGGTGATGCTATTGTGTTATATTGTGTTTGGTTTCTGATTAAAGGTTTAGTTAGTTGGATAGTAAACAATTAAGTTGAATTTTGCTCCATTAGACAGTAGACTAAATTTACTTCACAATGGAAACTGGAATCACAGAATTTAGTTGAGAAATGATAGAGAAATTGTTGTTACAAACTGCAGGCAGTAACTATAAACTCATAAAAACCTTGTTGTAGTATATTGACGGTAAATCCCTGTGTAGAGCTTAGATTGAAATGGCTTTTGTTATGCTAGAAACTAGACTGAAAAATCTTTTCAACGAGTATTTGTTTGTCTAAATCGGACAACATTTGGTATTTCTATAAATTTTTCAAAGTTAGCATTTACCTGCAGAAAAAATTTGCACTTTAACTATCTATATGTATGTCATGTTTGAGTTAGATTTGTTTGGAAATTGGTTGCTTGCATTGCTTTTTAGTTATTCATTTTCATTGATTGAATTGCTGAACACATTTGAGGAGTTATATCTATGATGCAATGTAAAAATGAAAGTATGTTATAAGTGATGATGCTGGAAATTGATTAAGTAATTATATGTCACATTGTTTGATTTGTTAGATGTTGATATGTTAAAAGTGATGGAATGTGTGTTTGATTTGTTAGATGTTGAAACCTTGGAATGTTATTGTTTTAAGGTTGGAACCATATGAGAGAACTAGACCTATATATGTATATATACAATAAATGAAGTAAAGGACAATCAGAGACGTACATAGGTTGTGAGTCATGATCCCAAGGCGAAGGCCCGTCATGATATTCTTTATTTAACAGGAATTATGGAATTCATGGGACTAACCTTTGGTTAGCAACGGGTCCACTATTGAGCTTGTATAGTTTCATTTGGAGGTGCGTCTAAGGGTAAAAAAAACTATATATACAATAAATGAAGTAAAGGACAATCAGAGACGTACATAGGTTGTGATTCAAGATCCCAAGGCGAAGGCCCGTCATAATATTCTTTATTTAACAGGAATTATGGTATTCATGGGGCTAACCTTTGGTTAGCAACGGGTCCACTATTGAGCTTGTATAGTTTCATTTGGAGGTGCGTCTAAGGGTAAAAAAAATAAAAGACATCGTATGAGTTATGGTGAGGTATCGTTGAGAATTCACTGAGATTTCATCGAAATCTCATCCTATCGTTGTTGGTTGTTTTTCAGATTTACAGGGTATCACAGACAATCTTGAAGACTAAGAGATACGATCTCGAGACTCACAAGATTTATGGTTTTAGGGATGATGATATCATGGATATTTCTACATTATTGTATTTTGTTTTTTGGCAAACCGTTATGTATTTTATTGAGTAGAAACCTAATCATGTATAAGAAACTTATGTCTTCTCCAAAAATATTGAGATTATGTTTACAAACCTTATCTATCGGTATATAAAGAGGTACATGTATATTCTATTGGACTTTATGACTCAACTTAGATTTTGAAAATGATTTCGGATTATTGTATAAGAAACGATACTCATTGTTGTATTTTATTAAGTCAATTAAGAGTCGAAATTAATTCGCTCGATCCATAACCCTCTAACCTAACCCCTTAGATTTTCAAACCTCTCTTCAACAGAGTACGTAGCGGTATCAGGGTGGGTGACAAAAGGCTTGGTTATCTCATGAAGGAAAAGTTCATGATAAGTTTAGGGATTAGTCTTCCCGATTTTTTCGGACAAAAATCTTAAAAGTTGGAAAGCTATGTAACACCCGAAACTCGACCTATTAGGTTGAGGAGAAATCCCAAAGATGGATCAATGGATGTTAAGATTATTGATCTGTGGAGGATATTTATAATTGTACAAAAAGTTTGTACAATTCATGGATTATGATTAAATTCTAAACTTTTGGAAATTATGGATTTGTAATTGTACTAAAAATTAGTACAATTGTTATGGAATTATGTGATAGATGCTGGTGGAATATTTCATGAAATTAGGTGATACCTTGATTATTGTACTTATTTAAATGACATGTTTTGATACCTGCTTTATTTACTCCATTGATGATTTACATGTGTTTGTGGGTGTTAGAGTAAGATTGATAATTTAATAGAGGTACGTAGTTACCAATTATTTTTATTTATACCTCCTTAGGGGCTGGAGCACTTGACCCAAACTCTTTGGCCCAAACCCATTATTTGTTCAGCTGATTCTAATAGGAGAAAAGAGGGAAAAGAGTTTAAAAACTTTCCTCGTTGTGACCTTAGCAAAAGAAAAAGAGAATAGAGAAACCAGATAGAAAGGGAGAAAACGAGAAGGAGAGGGAAGATGGAGAGCAGCTCCAACAACACTCCACCATTTCATGATCCCTCTCATCATTCTTTTAAATGACATGTTTTGATTATTGTAGATGATGGTAGAATATTTCATGAAATTAGGTGATACCTTAATTATTGTACTTATTTTATTAGAAATAATAGGCAGTTAGGGGTAATTACAGAATTTCAATTCTGTTAGGAATTAATTAGTGTTTAGTTAGTTTGTTAAGCTCTATATAAAGAGCACATTGTACTCATTTTTCATTATCTTTTTTCAATTAATATGATTCCATTTGAGAAATTCTCTCAATCAAGCTCTTTAGCATATTTCAAATATGAGGAGAAACTTCATCTTTATGATCCTGTAATTTCTAACATGGTATCAGAGCGATGCTAAATGTATAAACCCTCTTTTTTCTATTTCCCAATCCCTCGCACAACCCACACTTTAGCTCACTCTTCTTCCTCGCGAGGCTTCACGTTCTCACTCTCGTCTCTCGCTCTCGTCTCTGAACCCTCTTTCTCAACTCTCAGATCTCAGCTCTCTTTCTCAACTCCCAACTCTCGTTCTCAGCTCTCTTTCTCTTCCTCACAATGTTAAGAAACCCTCTTCCTCTCGCACTCCCAAATACGAAACCCTAGCCTCACAAAGCAAAAACGCAAAGAACCCAGAAGAGAAAACCATCGTCGTCACCGTTCTTTGCTCGTCGTTGCCGCTGCTCCCTGGTAGAGGACATGTTCAAAGTTTTTGTTTACGAACAAGAAGCTTCGAGAACCCTTCTTTGCTCGTCATTCTTGTCAAAGAACCATGAAAACTGAAATCTGAAAGAACCCTAGTCTCACAAAGAACCCTAAAAACTGAAAACTGAAAGAACCCTAGCCTCACTCCCGCTGCCTCCTCCGTTCTCTTCCACGCGCGAATCTCCATTTCTGGTAATTTTTTCTTTCTATTGTTGAGGTTTCTATTTTTGAAACTTGTTGCTACATCTATGATTCTTGTTCTTCTTAATCATCATTGATTATTTTTGCTTGCTTTTATGTTGTAGATCTATTCGTTTTCATCTCCATCTTCCTGTTTATGCGTGTTTTCAAGTTTTATTTTTGTGCGTTCCTGCTGTTAGTTTGTTTGTGTGTTTTCACTTCTATATCCTTATTTTTGTGATTTCTTGTTTTCATGATTTAATTTTGCAGCAATGGTTGATACATTGTTAGTATGTTTACTTGATGACTTGATTTTCCTTTTGGCGTAGAATTCCTTCATGGTTATGGAATCAGTTGCTATGCGTATAGGTTGTTATTTTACTTAAAATTATAACGTTTGAATATTTGATTGTTTAAGGGTGTTGAGGACTTATGGGAAATTTCTATTAGTTTGTTACCTTGCTTATTACATTTTTGACAGTGTGTATTAGATTTCAAAGCATGGTATTATAGCCTTTGTAGGCAATGATGAAAAATGGGTGACCGGCAGTGTAAACAATGTAGACGACGCCTGCTGTGACCGAATCGGTGCTCACGACGGAGGGTATGGCGATTTGCTACAGCAGCGGTGGCTGGAGGTGAGATGTTGGTCACATATTAGTTGATAGATTGTAACTTACATGGTGTTTGTTTAGCTATTTTTTCAAACTTTTGATAGATTTCACTTGTGCTATTAGGAAAATAAATGGATTTGTTGTATGTTGGGGGTAGGTTTGGTTTTGATAATGATGTAATAAAGGGTATTTCTTTTGTTGGTTCGGATTTTGTTTGTGGTTTGACTACAAGGAATTTCTCTCTGATATGTCGGGATCCTGGTTGGTCTAATGATTCTGATAGTCCTGGTTGGTCTAGTGATTCTGATATTCCTTTGCTATCAATGTGAGACAGAGATTCCACTAGCTGTACCATTGTTACCACCATCAATTTTACCTAAGAAACTTATCAAAAAATAAGAGGATGGAAAGTACTGTTAGCATTTACTGATTGTTGGATCAATTTGTGCTTTTGCAGGTTTATGCGCTATTCTTTTTTTCCTTTGGATTGGAGTAAGAAGATTCTTAAAGACAATAGTTGATAACTGTGTGCAACCTACGAGTAATTTTGATGCTTATGTTGAGTTATCTACAATGCCTAATATTGGTTCTATTGGAAAAACATGGAGATTCTTTTTTAGAAAAAGAAATAGTTCAGCTTGGCGGTGAAGGTAATTTTTGATTCGTTTTTTTAGCAAAATAAGAACAACAATAATGTTTTTTTGCTCAGTTTGAGAAACAAAGGGAGAGGGAGAGGGATTGCTCTATGCTCTCATAAAAATTGAAACTCTGTAATATTCATGTCATCTGGGTTGTAGTTTGGTTTATGAGGTTTTATTAGAGTTAGGAGCCAACAAGAGATTAGTGGATGGAAGCTACAGAGAATAACTCAGCAATTTAGAAAGAAGGAACTTCGATTTTTTATGAGTTTTTAAAGATTAAAATGGTGTTACACTTATCATTGATAAATTCTTAAAGGTTGTTGTTTAATTGTGTCTGGGCTAATTATATCATTGTGCAGGTAGCTTATGAGTGGAATTAGAGACTTAAATGTGTAGTTCTTGACACCTTTAATACTTGAATGCTGTCTTCACTTAAAAAAGGTTTTAACATTAAAGGTTTTTTATTGTTCAGGTTTGTTGCTTTAAAGAGTTGCTGGTAAGTGAAGGAAGAGACAAAAAGTTCAGTTGTTAAGTGTACTTCAAGAGGGAATGGCCAGATTTTAATCCAGAGGCGACGAGACAGATATATAATCAACCATGATGGTAATTAGCTATCCTCTTTAATCTTATATATATTTTGAATACACCAAGCTACTGGTCCCCATTGTCTTATTTTCCTTACTATTTAGTCCTTTGGGAAGATTCATTTGTGCTCCCAATTATTGAATGGGAAGCTGATCATGCCAATACATATCGTTTATTTGTCTTGTGTTGTATCTATGCTTTCTGGAGAAGCATAGACCTTAAGGCAGCAAATTTTGAGTCTGGGAATCATTTCTGGTTCCATCATTCTTGTAGAAATGATTTTTGCATAGATTGTCAATCATTTTGTTCGTCACTTTACAGTGGCATGTCATGGCTTACGCTGGAATTTTATTTGTCATTATGGAAGATGGATTCTATCTGATTTCCATTTTTTGTTACAGTCTGTTATAGTCTGATGTTAACACCGTCTGCTTTACTGACAAATCTGGCCACCTCATATATTCCGGAGGTGATGATAGTTTTTGCAAGGTAGACTTCATATTTTAGCTATAAGAGTTTGTTAATATCTACAGATGTCTATGTTGCTTGTGATATTTACATTTTATGCATGACATTTTTCCATTACTGGTGAGTCAAGTTTATACTGATACAACCTTTGAATCAATTGTTTGTTAAGCTTATAGGATAAGTTGGTGCTATTTGATCTCTTGGTTCATGCGCAGTGCAATTAACTTAGTTGTTTCTTCTATAGCTACGGTGTTACTGAAATCTTGTTATTCAATAAACTATACAATACAAGACCTGGATATGTCTTATTCACTCTGTTTTCCTATTTGCAGAAAGAGATGGCCAAGACAAAGTGGATTTTGGTAAAAATTAAACCTCAATTCATAGGGAAGCTGTCTGCTTTGACTTGCTACTGCTAGTGGAGATTTAAAGAATAGGCCAACTCAAAAAAGTAACGGGTAGATAATGTATAGACCAAATAAATGATTGTAGATAGATTTTTTCTGTTGTTGTTGTATCCATTTTATTGTTATAATGGACTGGTTATATGCAAAATGTGAGTTTGAATGAATGAATGAATGATTACTTGACTTATTTTATAAATTTCATGTTCGATTTTAGTTGTTTGATGTTAATTTTGGATTATAACTAAATACTAGGATGTTAATGAATAGTGGGAGGTGGGAATCTGGTTCTCAGTTCACATCTTACCACACACACTACATATAGTAGTGTGTACACACTACATATAGTAGTGTGTGACTACATATAGTAGTGTGTGTGGTAAGATGTAAACTGAGAATCATTTTTTTTAAAAATAGACATTTAGCATCGGATGTTTGAAACAACCGATAATAAATCACTTTTCAAGACATTTAGCATCGGTTGTTTCAAATAACCGATGCTAAAAGTCATTTCCAAAATTAGATGAATCAATATCGTTATCAGTATCTATTATCTATTATATATACAAACGAAAATGAAACAAGGGATTACTATCTAATGTTCCACTAATATATGCTATCAGTATCTAATGTTCCACTAATATATGCATGCAATCTGCTTATCTATATATTAAACAATTGAGAATGCATCTCAATAAATGACATTACACATGTCATTTTCTCATGCATTTGCTAATTAATTCGCTTGCTTTAGGAAAGAATTTCATATTAAATAATTAATTGAATTTAAATATTCAAATTATGCAAATAATGAAATCCATCTAACACATATGGAAATAATTTTTGACATTCTGATTCACAATTAACAATTATCTTAACCTGTCAAATTAGTTACAATTTTCGAATTTCAAGTGGCAAAGATTTTCCACCACAATGAAATGAAATTACTTGTATAAATTTTGGTCATTTCAATGAGTATTTCTAAGTGGTAATTTTTTGACCACATAAATAAAGACAATGGCTGAATATAATACTTTTAAGTGGTAATTTTTTGACCACGTAAATAATGAATCTTTTTGAATCACATATTATTGGCACCTTCTTACATATGCAATAGAGTGATATTCAATTTTTGCCCACAAAACCAAAGAAACCTTTTTTTGACGTAAAAAAAAAGACCTTTTGATTTTTTGAATGAGAGAGAACAATGGTACTAAAAAATGTAAGGCTAAGCAAGTGGCGGCAACTCCGTAGTTGATACCACCCGTCTCATTCTATAATCCTTCTCCTTAGTATTCCTCCTGTTACCATTCCTTTTTTGGTGTGTCGCAAAGATGAGTGTTGATGAGTTTAGGGATTATAGTTCTGAGCTGTGAGAGGAAGACAACCTAAAATACTAACACATCAAGGTTTGCGCCTTGAAATGGAGGGTGAAGCCTTTCACAATCTCCACCTTCATGTGAACCCATGCAGAAGATGAAAACCTATAAACTTAATCTCGCCATGAGAAATGGGAATTGTTCTAATTCTCTCCACGTGCGCTTTTTCTCACTTTAATCCTTCTTTCTTTGTTGATATTATCTATCATATTTTCCTTTTCTCTTTTATTTTTAAGGTGTGTTCTACGATTTCATAATTTGTATTTTAGTTACCTTCAATTTTAGATTCCACCTATTTATTTGGAGTATTGTTGTAAAATTATATTGCCTTTGGTCTGTTGCAGTTTTTGGTATAAGATGGAGATTTTCCTTCCAATTTAAATGGTTTTTATGGATGAAAGGTAAGGCTTTTTTTTCCTCTTTTTATTTTCCCTCTTTTAGTTTGGAAAATATATTTGTTTCTTTCATATAGTTATAATTTGATCTTTTTTGTAGATATTTGTGAAAGCATACTGATTATTTGGTTTGGTAAGTAAAAATATACAAACAATATATGGTTCAATTCCCATTTACATGTAGCTTTTGTTTTATTTTCTTCTACAATAGTTGTTGCACCGGTTAGGTAAGAATAAATGAGTATATCATTCTTCATTCATGTTTTAATGTTCTAATTGTATTGTATGGCTTAAGAATGATTTACATACCCAATCTTACTGTTTTATTTTTCGTTATTAAATTTGTTAGTCTTTTGCTGACTTTGCTCACATGTTTGTCTGGCTTTCCTAGATGTTTACTATGACAATGAGAGGAATTGAATGTGCCTTTTATCATAAATGACATTACACATGTCATTTTCTCATGCATTTGCTAATTAATTCGCTTCCTTTAGGAAAGAATTTCATATTAAATAATTAATTGAATTTAAATATTCAAATTATGCAAATAATGAAATCCATCTAACACATATGGAAAAAAAATTTGACATTCTGATTCACAATTAACCATTATCTTAACCTGTCAAATTAGTTACAATTTTCGAATTTCAAGTGGCAAAGATTTCCCACCACAATGAAATGAAATTACTTGTATAAATTTTGGTCATTTCAATGAGTATTTCTAAGTGGTAATTTTTTGACCACATAAATAAGGACAAGGGCTGAATATAATATTTTTAAGTGGTAATTTTTTGACCACGTAAATAATGAATCTTTTTGAATCACATATTATTGGCATCTTCTTACATATGCAATAGAGTGATATTCAATTTTTGCCCACAAAACCAAAGAAACCTTTTTTTGACGTAAAAAAAAAGACCTTTTGATTTTTTGAATGAGAGAGAACAATGGTACTAAAAAATGTAAGGCTAAGCAAGTGGCGGCAACTCCGTAGTTGATACCACCCGTCTCATTCTATAATCCTTCTCCTTAGTATTCCTCCTGTTACCATTCCTTTTTTGGTGTGTCGCAAAGATGAGTGTTGATGAGTTTAGGGATTATAGTTCTGAGCTGTGAGAGGAAGACAACCTAAAATACTAACACATCAAGGTTTGCGCCTTGAAATGGAGGGTGAAGCCTTTCACAATCTCCACCTTCATGTGAACCCATGCAGAAGATGAAAACCTATAAACTTAATCTCGCCATGAGAAATGGGAATTGTTTTAATTCTCTCCACGTGCGCTTTTTCTCACTTTAATCTTTCTTTCTTTGTTGATATTATCTATCATATTTTCCTTTTCTCTTTTATTTTTAAGGTGTGTTCTACGATTTCAAAATTTGTATTTTAGTTACCTTCAATTTTAGATTACACCCATTTATTTGGAGTATTGTTGTAAAATTATATTGCCTTTGGTCTGTTGCAGTTTTTGGTATAAGATGGAGATTTTCCTTCCAATTTAAATGGTTTTTATGGATGAAAGGTAAGGCTTTTTTTTCCTCTTTTTATTTTCCCTCTTTTAGTTTGGAAAATATATTTGTTTCTTTCATATAGTTATAATTTGATCTTTTTTGTAGATATTTGTCAAAGCATACTGATTATTTGGTTTGGTAAGTAAAAATATAGAAGCAATATATGGTTCAATTCCCATATACATGTAGCTTTTGTTTTATTTTCTTCTACAATAGTTGTTGCACCGGTTAGGTAAGAATAAATGAGTATATCATTCTTTATTCATGTTTTAATGTTCTAATTTTATTGTCTGGCTTAAGAATGATTTACATACCCAATCTTACTGTTTTATTTTTCGTTATTAAATTTGTTAGTCTTTGCTGACTTTGCTCACATGTTTGTCTGGCTTTCCTAGATGTTTACTATGACAATGAGAGGAATTGAAGGTGTCTTTTATCATAAACAAAAGTTTCCAAATGGCTATCGAACTTTTTGATTTTTGTAGGACTAATGTCAAGTAAGTATATGCAACATTCTTAGAGCCTGCAAGCTTTATTGCTCACAATTCATCAATTTGAGATATTGTGTTGTTAGATTTTGAAATTGAATAGAACTTCAATAAAGAATGCATTTGTTCGATTTTAACCGCGTATCTTCGGAAAAGAATACTCCAAATATGAGATGAATGAATATATGGAGGCAATTTTGTTTTAATGTCGTCATTTTTTTGTTTAACATGTTCTCAACTAGGTTGATATTGTGTCGGCTTAATGCCAACAAGAGATGAGTTTTGCATCTATTATTGCAGCGTATTTATATTTTTATTGTGACTAAGAGGGATTCCATTTTAATCAACCAAGTTTTATTATGATCTACTATGCAACTGGGTTTCTATTAGTATTACTTTCCCTAATGCTATTTCTAATGTTATTTCTTATGCTGCATTCTCGAGTTCACTTGCTATTCTTTTAAAAAAATACTTAATATGCATTCTTTTATGTATGCCTTCTCTCATTAAGCCTTCTTAATATATGGTATCTTAGTGACAATATTGTATGACCAGTTGTTAAATTCTATTGTTATAAAAATTAGTGAAATCCATTTCTGACCAACAGGATAATTTTCTCCCGAGTTTAGTTGGTTATCGACTTGATGATATTTACATACAGGCTATTTTGCAGCTACGGGAAGGAATTAGTGACAAGTTAATGAAATTGGGAGGTTGTTGCATTGCAAGATTGATCTATACGGGTGAAGACAAGGAGCCAAAGAGTTATCTTGCTGAAATTCAAGGTACATCCGGGAGGGAGCTTTTTAATTTGATAATTGTCTATAGGTGTTGCTGCAATAATTGATATAAAAGTAAGTAGGATGGGTCGAAAATGATAGATAGCAGAAATGCAAAATGGGAAGGAGCTCAAAAACATGTAAGGCTGATATTAGGAATCTCTGTTACAAGCACTACTCTTCAAACTTCAAATTTCTTACTCAGTCTTGACTTGAGGTTTCGCAAAAGTTGTGCAAATGGAGCAAGTAAAGGACGAGAGACTGGGAGGTAGACGACTCAAAAATTGTGCAATTCCTTGACCAGATATATGACCGACATGGCCATGTCATGACATGGTCATCAATATCATTATTATTTAGAGATTCATGAGTATGAGATGAAGAATTCTAATCACCATAATATGATATCATTTGTGCTTAAAAAATCAAATTAACATGAAGTTTTGATGGTTTAAATATTATTTTCAAATCACAAAAAATACCACTATTTACCTATACATGCATTTTGCTACTATAGTGTTCAAAATATAATTTATTCGACAACAATTTTCAATGACATATTTATACCCGTGTATGGCACGGGTTATTTATTCTAGTATTAGATATAAATCAATTAGTATACTCTGGAATTAGTAGCTTACATGGACTACATGTTCTGCAGATCTGTTCTAATGTTCCATTTAACGAATTCAGTCTTGGTAATGATATTATAAATTTTCAATGCACTACAAGAAAAATCCTTGTTTCCTACCAAACTTTCCGACGGAATACAGTCTGTCGCTTTTTACGACGGATTTGCGACCAAATTGTCGTCGCAAATGTTCAGGAAAAAGGCACACTGAGGGTTCCGACGGAATAGTATTTCGTTGCTAATTTCCGACGGCTATATCCGCCGCAAGTCACTTAATTTCCGTCGGAAAGTGAAAATCCCAATTCATTAACGCGCAGCCTTACTCGTTCTCTCCCTCGTTCTCTCCCTCACTATTCTCACTCTCACTCATACGCTTCCCTAACTCTAGTACGCTTCCCTCACTCTCAATCACCAAACCTCACCTCCAGGGCTCCACCCACACTCCCCACCATCACCCTCCACCGACGCTTCCCTCCTCTTTCACATCGTCCCCCACCAGCGTCCTCTTTCTCCCCAAGTACTGCGAAACCCTAATCTCACATTTCCCCAAACCCTAACCTCACATTTCCCCAAACTCTAACCCAACTCCGGCCTCCACCCTCAGTCTCGCAACCACCGGCGCCGTCAACCACTCCATTTCTCCGGCCACTGTAAGGTTAATCCAGTTGTTTCAGTTCAGAACCATTTTCTATTTCATTTTCATGATTTTTGTCATTTTCATTTTTCTCTATTCTTGATGTATGAATTAAAGAAGTGGAGGATTTCAAATCAAAGAGCCCTTAACTTGTATTCCTAACTTGTATTTTTTTGATCTTCGCGTTTCTGCTTCCTAACTTGTATTCTTTTGATTTTCGATTTTACGTGCTTATTATGCCCTTTTAGATCAACGTGTAGCTGGGTTTCAAATTCAATTGCTATTTAAATAGAGTGATAGTCTTACATTAGATTTCAGTCGCGTTTTAGTAGCCATAATTCTATTTGCAGGAGTCGGTCGCAGTCAAGTAGCTTTTAGTAATGAAAATTCATGATACTATGTAGTCTTGAAAACATGTCTTCTCAATAAGGGAAATAGTTGTAGCTGAGGCGTATTTATACCTCAATTTGAAGACTTCGTCTATGTAGCATTCCTTATCTGGCTTGATGATATGATGATTCTCCTTTCTGTTACTTAGTTGTTAAATGTTAGAAATAGGAATGTTGAAGAATAAACCTGCGTGTTTTGATGTATGTTTTAAACAGAGAGAGTTTGTATGAGGACGAGGAGTTTGATCAACATCAAAGGCAACTTGCTGCACCACTAGTTTCAAAGGTATTATTATTCTGCTAATTATTTGAAACTACTCCTTTCAAGTTGCTAAGCTGTTATGGTGTGTTTTCCGGGATATTTGAGATATAACAGAAGTGCTGGCTTTCATCCCTTTTAGATTTTACTCAGCTTCTAGAGCAATCAACTGAGGCCCTTTGATAAGGAGTTTGAGACATTTTTTCTCTATTCGAGATCCTGGTCTATTTAATTATATATCAGGTAACACATCTCATTTTCTCACTAATTTTATTTTTTTGATTGATTTCTGGTTAGTTTGTGATTTCTGGGTCTGTATGCATCAGTAGCTTTATTTATTTATGTTAAATTTGTGATTATTGCTGGAATTATTACTGCTTATTTTTGTTGTTTAAAGTTTGAATTTCCTTTTCCTTGTTTGTAACTTATCGTCACTAACCTGTGAACTTTGAAAATTCTAATGTTGAATTCGTATTGCACTATTGCTATTTCTGAGGATCCATTGCCTCTTTAAATGAACAGTAGTTGACCTGTTTTTCAAATGATGAATATCCCGTCCTCAGCTCAGATCCTCCTTTTTAATTCAGTTTATCCCAAAATTAATGCATCACATCACTAATATCTTGATAAATAAATACTTCTATTTTTGTTATCAAACCCCAGTTGTTTGTGCAATTCTGTGTTACTGTTTATCTTTGGATGGATGCTCATGATTGGAGGAGAATACTTATGACAATGAATTTTCATTGAGGTGAATGGACAAACTGAAGTAAAAGAGCAAAGGAATTAGAATTTACTTCAAAGCTATGTTGTTTGTTCAAAACCAAAAATAGTTGTTTTTTCAACTTCAGATTTCTCACATTTTTTCTATTCCCTTATATTCTTTTCCCTAAGACTCGTGAAGTTCAGACTGAAAACTTACCAGGGAAGATCAAATAAGACAATGCTGATGTAATTTTCATTAGATTTTGAAATACTATGGAATTGAAGCAGGGAAACTGAGCTGTGTTCTGCAAATGGAAGTCCTTGTTGATTAGTTGAGTTTGCTCTATGATTTTTATGATCTAGTTTTGGCATCTATTGTGCTACTTTTAATGCTTCACTACAGACGATGCTGAAGAATGGCATGCACAAGGAAATAGTTCCAGCTTGGTATTCCTTTTTATTATCAAGCAACCATTTGTTTCCATTAGTTCTTTATATATGCCTGACTCTACCTATCTAGTTTTAGCTTGGAAACTCAAGTGGTTAGAGGGGCCATAGGTGAAATGCTTATTTGTACAAGACTTTATGGTTAGAATCTGAATAGTCTCCCATAATTAGTTTCGTGTTGTATATAACAATTGATTGATTGGTACGAGGAGGGGGGAGAAATGAATTACAAAGATATAAATTTTTAAAATACAATTATATTGCACAAGATAACTTGTAATTCAGTAGTTATTGTTGTTGTTATTGTTGTTGTTGTTGTTGTTGTTGTTGTCTCTATTGATTTGGATTGTGATTTTGTTGTTTTTGTAAATTCTGAAACTTTGATTGAGAAAACAGAGAGAATATCTTTTAAGTGCCTATGATCTGGGCCTGAAATGTTTGGTTTCTCCAATCCTAAAGTGTCAAACTTATACATGTGTGATGCTTCTCCAATTCTAATCTTTATGTTTATGCAGTTTCAGCAATGAGTTTGTATCAAAGCTTATGATTCCCTTGCATATAAAAATGGAGGAATCGGTGTTGTTATCACAGACTTATTGCTAACTTTATTGCTAGGACTGGGGCAGCAGCATGACCATCAAGTAACTATATTGCTTCAAATAATGGTAAATGTAATATTCATATTTGATATGTATATGTGATGTGACCATTGTATTCTTGATAATAAGTAAAAATATATTTTAGTGTATTCAAAGGAGGTTTGTTTCCGTTATTAAGGTTAAGATGGAGTGTGTTTCTTATTTCCTACATTGCTTTACAGGACATGGACAATATTGCTTCTGCTTTTGAAAAGGTGTTAATGGCAGGGGGTTACCTCATCTTGGAGAGACCCAATGCAAGCCTTATCCTCAGTACAAATGCTTGCTTTTATGCTATCGTCAAAACCCCTCTACGCTGAAATTAAACCTGATAGTTGGATATATGGGTTCATTATTTTTTTCCCTCATACAGTTTATTTATCATTTTGTGCCTCCTATTATTCACATTTGATATGTTATATGTCATTGCTTGCCTTTCCTTCAGGTTTAGACAAATGTCAGATTAACTTCTCCCATCTCTCCAGAGAAACCTTGTACAAAATAGAGTTACAAAATCTCACCATGCAAACTCTTTCCTCAAGGCAGGTTTTTCGTTTGTGTCAAACTCATTCATATTGTTAATAGTGCTCTTTGTAGTTTCTCATTGTTAATAGCTTGATATAGTTAGGTTAGGCTTATATCAATCCCAGTAGAAGATATATGAGCTTTGATTAATTGATTAGTCACAAGTATAAACTAACTTCACTAGCTACATTTCTATTTCTTCCATTGTTAGTTGGCCTTGTCAGTTATATATATATATATATATATATATATATATATATATATTCTGTTGTCTATACATTTATTCAACAATCCAATTCAATTCATTTTCTAAATCATAATAGCTTACAGGAGTTGGTTTGTTTTGTCAGTGAAACAGTGAATCCTTTTGAGGAGTGTGTAGAGCAATATTTTGTGGCTGTTGCTTATGCAACGTTTCACCTGAAGGACCCGTTACACAAACCACTTTTACAAGGTAATACTTTTTTTTGTCAACCCTTCAATAAATGAACCACTTTTATCCATGTGCATGTTTTTTGTGTGCTTGCTTGTGCACTAATTAGTAAGCTTATGATATGTATGTACTTAGCTAATTATGTGATATTTGGTTGTGGTGCTGGTGTTTGTGGCTCTGTCTCCACTTAACTTGGCTATGATGCTTCTACTTTTGATAAGTCCACGTCCTCCTTTGGATTCTGTAGTGTTGGTGCTAGTAGGGTGCTTCTTAGATTTGTTTTTTGTATTCATGCAATTGCTAGTTTAGTAAATGCATAGACTGATACAAATGTGTAACATCCTCAAAATAATTAGTAGAATTAATTGGATGTTAACCCAATCAAATTAATTTAGTACTTGACTGCTAAATTTATTGAGTGCTAAAATTAATTATTGATTGTCATCGGATCGTTAACCGGATAATACGGGTCAAGGAAGTTTTGGAATCGAAATAAGAGGTTTAAATCAATATGGTAATTGAACCACGTTACCGCGTATATATTAATAAATATATATATATATATATATATATATATATATATATATATATGTATACGTGTATGTGTGTGGAGTGGAAGAAGAGAAGAAAAGAATTAATAAAAGAAAGAAGAAAGAAAGGGGAGGAGGCGAGATACAGAGAGGAGAAAGGAGAGAAGAGAGAAAAGAAAAGAAAGGGTAAGGAAGAAGAAGAGGAAAAAGGGAAGGTTTCGGTTCATCAAAACGACTTCCTATCAACACGAAAAATGTTCAGCGTTACTCCCTCTTCGATTTGGTACCAACATCGTCATCAACAACTCACTCTACGCGAATCTACCATTTTCGGTTTGAAGCTCAAGGTGACGTTTTTGAGAGCTATCTTCTTCAATAAAGCCGTTGAAGGTTAAGGGAGTTCAAATGAAGGCTTGGGTACTAGCTTGGAGTGAAAGAATCAAAGGTTTGGTGAGTTAGGGTTTAGAATCAAATTTGGGGTTATGGATGAATAGTGCTTCATGAGGAGGAAGACGATGAATAGTATTCATGGAGAATTTCGGGGAATTCGGTCTAAAAGATGTCTCGAGGTCGAGTGGGAAGCTTTGGGAGCGGATACGGATGTCACCGGAGCGTGGAGTTGATTCGGGGATTGTTCGTGTGATTATGTCAGAAAAGCAAGTTCGCGGAAAGTCTCAGTGTTGCGTGATTTTCATCATGATAGGTGAGTTCTACTCACGTTTAGGATTTTACGTTTCGAATTAATTAATTAACTGTTTTATCGCTTTCGCTGGACTAGAATATTGTTTGGTAATTGAGTTTGAGAGATTTTGGGTTAAAAACCGATATTTGGAAAATACGTCGCGTTTTGATAAACTCGATTTGATTGAGTTATCGATTGATGTTTTAATTATTGTTTTGGACTGGAATTACTGGTTGTTATATCTGTTTTTGGGTCTCGGAGGTCACGTAATGTCTCGGTATCGATTAGGGAGCGAAATGGGGTAAAACTGAATTTCAGAAAACCTGTTTTTGGCCATTCTGCCTATTTTCGCGTCGCAACGGAGTCCCATCGCGTCGCGACGGTTTACAAAATTTTCAGCAACTAAATACTGTTTTTGTTTTTGCGATAACTTTTGATCCGGGAATCCGATTGAGATGTTCTAAGATGCGTTGGAAAGCTTATTCAGAGGCCTAACTGAATATTCTATTTTTAAGGTAAAATGAACTGTTTCTGAAGTTGAAATTGTTTCGAAAAGCCGAACAATAGTACACGTGTGCGGATATATTTTATTAATAATAAAGCGGACTATGAGTCCTACGTGGTATGGTATAACTGACGCGGGATGGTTATTATTTATTCGTCTAAACCGGTCTACGATTCACGATATATATATTATATCGACTATAGGAAACGGCCCAATGCGGGTATTATGTTCAGTTATCGGTCTATTGTAAACGAACTAAATGTTCATGTGTCTGTAGATATATTTATTATATCGAGTTGGGTGACGACCCATGTTAACATACTAGGCGGGGCAGTCATGATCCCCTACCCTAGGCTCCGTGCCATTAGGGAAAGTACTATTGGTAAGGGGTTCACCGGGATTCAGCACAGGATTGCAATCGGTGTTATGTTGAAAGTTTTGTCGTACGATACACCGGGATTTAGCACTGGATTGCAGTCGGTGTCGTACTGTACGGTTCACCGGGATTTAGCACAGGATTGCAGTCGGTGTCGTACTGAGTCTTAACACGTTCACCGGGATTTAGCACTGGATTGCAATCGGTGTCGTGTTGAATTAAAATGCATGTGGTTAAATTAAACCACGAATGAAAAAAAAGTCCTATAATACGGTTCACCGGGATTTAGCACTGGATTGCAGTCGGTGTCGTGTTAAGTTAAATAGGATTCAAAATTGAACCGAGAGTGTAGATAGGGGTCTCGGTAGAACTCACTGAGATTGTATCTCATTGTTTATATGTTGTTGTTTTACATATAAACAGGGAAAGCGGAGATCCAAAAGGCACGAGTAGGTGGTACTCGGATGGTTACTGAAGACTTAGCTTTATGCTTAAGTGTATATCTTTCCTTGTTATCTGTGTATCAAGACATTTTGTCTTTAGCGTTATGTATTTATTTTCCGCTTTCTTGTACGATATTGAACACTGTATTTCACTGATGATTTATGGTCTTATTTATGTTTAAGACTGTTTTGTTGTTATTCAGTGAAAATTTTATAGTGGTGTTCAGTATTTAAACAGGAAATATAACTCTGATGTTTTAGGAATGGTTCACTTGGGTATTTTTACTCGATAAAAATACCGGTGTGTTACAGTTTGCCTTGATATTTAGCATAATTAATCACGTGCATGTCTATTATACTAGTATCAGGTTTTTAGATTAAGTTGTTTATTTATGTTTGCATCCCTACTTCAGTCTTTCTTGTATCCTCATTAGTATGCATAGATATAACTATTAAATAGTATTTTGGATGTATAATTTAAATTTTTTTTTAAATTTGCGACGAAAAGGTGTCAGAGTTTGCGACGACTTTGCCACGGATATTTGCGATGAATTTCCGACGACTTTGCGACGGAGACATTTACGACGAAAAAATCCGTCGGAAACGATTTGCGACGAGCGATTTTGCGACGGATTTTTGTCCGTCGGAAACGTCAATTTGCGACGAAAATCGCTGCATCTGCGACGAAAATCGCCGTCGGAAATTATCGATTTTCTTGTAGTGATGGGAACATTAATGTGTAAGATTGCATGTTTTCAATGGGAACATTAATGTGTAAGTGCATGTTTTTCTGCTATATTAGATCCTTTTTTATCCCTGTTTGTAATTTGTTGTTCGATTGGAATAAATAACGAATTGTTCAAATGGTGCACTAAAAACTGTTTTTTTGTTGTTGTTCAGGGTGACCGCATTGGAGCTTTTATCAAACAAACGCTGATTTATAGGTTTCAAAATGTTCTCAAAGAGGGTGACGTTTTTCGCATCTCAAATTTAAGTGTCGGTGCGAACATTGGTCCATTTCGCGCTACATCTCATCAATACAAAATAAACTTCCTACTGCGCATTGATTTGCTCCGTGCTGCTGACAGCGTCGTGCCCCCATTGATCCATTGATTCAATGAACCAAATATGGTCTTCGATCTTGGGTTCTGTAACACCCTTTTTTCACCCATCGTTTATTCATAATTTATCAGAGTTTTTCGCGCCAAAAGAGTGTCGCATTTTTCGACGTAAAACAAAACCTCGTAATTTTCTCAAAACATGCAGCGGAATTATTCGACATCGTTAAAAACATCAACAACTGACAAAGTGCGAGTGCACCAATTACTAAAATATTCAACATCAACCGAAATATAATTAAAAACAGTAATCGACCCTTCCCCAAGTGCTACCTATCAGAGCAGACGACACTAGGCAAAAGGAAGACTACAATCTTCACTCGGGCTCACCTAAAAAGTAACGACCACAAAAAGGGGTGAGATTCCATACAATATAAGAAGTGTATGAAAGACAGCATACAAAGCTCAAGACATCAATTAATCACAGCAAGCAACATCACTCTTAACAGTTAATGACAGCTAGTATACATTAACACGTCACTTTCACAACAACACATCACTTTAACAACACATCACCATGGCCAAACAACTTCAGTCAATCAGTCGTGCAATATGAATGCGATATGAGACTCAAACAATGCACATGCATGTGGTACCAACCTACGTCACTGGCCAAAGGCCTAATTTTCGTCACTGGCACAAGGGCCTAAAATATCGTCGCTGGCCAAAGGCCTAATTTTCTCGTCGCTGGCACAAGGCCTAATGTTCATGGTATGCATGCAACTCAATGATGTATGCACAACAGTCAAACAATCACACATCAACGTCACTGGCCATAGGCCTAAATCACATCGAACAACGCTGGCCAACGGCCGTCACAACAAAACAGCTCAAAGGTGTGGGCCATTCGGCGGTACCCACGACAACACAAACAACACAACATCTTCAGAAATTAACAGCTTTCAACCACAACACTTGTCCAAAACATTTAGGTTTGACGACCACTTTTTGAAAAAGACACCGGAGATGCCTCAAGGGCATCCCGGACACCAAAACAGCTCCAGGGAACAATGTTAGAAAAATAGTTCAGAATGCCTTAAAATTAGAGTATCCAGTTAGGCACCTGGATAAGCTTTCCAAAACATTTTGAAACGCCTCAATCGGACTCCCGAGTCAAAAGTTATGTCGAAAACAGTTTAGGAGAAAAACTAAGACATCCTGAAAATGGCGCCCAGCAACAGGGATCCAACCAAATTTTCGCAAAAGTAAACAATTCGCACAAGAGCAAGAATGGAGTGACTCAATATGATTAGGCAAGGCATCCAACAAAGGCACGGACCAAAACACCAAGAGAAACAGAATAGGGCTTGGCGCCCATGGGTAGGGATCCGAAGACAGCAACACAACACAGAATGGCAACCCAGCACAAGTGCTGAATTCCTACAGCAGTGCACCTACTCCGGCGAATTAATTAAAATAGCAAAAGACATCGGATTTCAACAAAAGACTACTCATTGGAAAGCCCTCTGAGTGTAGTTTCTGCCTATGATTTTTATTTTTCAAAATAAGTATCCAGTTGGTACAGTTTTTCAAAACACTACACTGTGGTACCAAAATCGGACAGAACTCTCTACCCAGCTTGCAATCAAATTTTATTTCTCATTTCTTATTGAAATTTCGTGAAACCAGTGCCTATTTCGTATAGAATTAAGTCTACTTTCCAATGAAACAAGAATCGTTCAAAACGGAGTTCAATTGATAACACAAATCCTACAAAAACCGAACCTACTCACAGTTTGATTCCAGAAATTTGACCCAACTTTGGAGGCTCATAACTTGAGCTACACAACTCCAAATTGAACGAACCCAGTGCCAAAACGACCGGTTTTAAGTCTATTTTCAAAAACAAACAGCCACATAATTTTTGGATCGACCAAAGAGTACCAGTTTCAGAGAAACCGAAACAGTGTCCAGAAAATGCACAAAAACCATAAACAAGTAGAACTCATCATGATCAATTCCCAAACAACAATTTCAACACCACATACTTATGCATTTGCTCAAACACTTGACATGAAAAATCATAAATTCTCAACAACAAATCATCATATGGCAACAATTATTATTATGAGCATAACAACATGTCATTTAGGCATAGGGATGTGAGGAAATCAAGCATAAATCAATTTACTCAACAAGGCACACAATCATAGGGCATGCGATTTTTCAAGACAACAATATGGTGATCAAGACACCCTAAAACCCCACATGTAGATCCCTCATAAACCCTTATATTGAATTAAATCTCACCCTTACCTTTGCTATAGAAGACCACGAATTCCTTGTCCCTCTCTTCCTCCTAGTCGCGAGCCCTCTCCACTCTAGTCTTGATTCACGCCCCTTTTCTCCTTCTTTTCCACTAGTTTAGCCGCTCCCTCACTCTCCATGTCGTTTCTCTTCTTTTCTTTTTTCTAAAATGCGCTAATCTTTAATGAAACCCTAATCACTAAACCCTTCTCATGACTTACCACTCATTTGGGCTTTTTCTTCTTACTAACTAATTTGAATACCATGGTGGGCTTATCCACCTCACTTAATTATTTTCTAACCCCTCTATGGACCAACACTAATCATGTAGTAATAATTAATTCTATTATTATTTTTACCACTTAATCTCTATTTAATTAAATCTACCAAATAAATCTAATCAAATAAATCACACAAATAATTAAATAAGCATTTAAATGAAAATGGGGTGTTACAATTCTCCCCCACTTAAAAGAATTTCGCCCTCGAAATTACCTGCCAACACGAACACCTTCCCGCTAACTCTCTCTTTCTTCGGCTTCTGGCACTGACTGCTGATGTGCCCCTCCTCATTGCAGTTGAAGCAGACACTCTCCTTGTGCACGCATGCAGCACTCTTATGACCAATCTTCCCGCACTTGAAACACACTACGCCCGCAGGAGCGTCTCCCCCACTTGACTTCTGGCCCCCAGCAACTCTCGGTCCACCTCTCTCAGCAGGAACAGCATACGGCTTGCTCCGGTCCTGACGCTTGTTCTTCTCATTAAGGATCTTGCGATGAGCGTTGTGATCCTCCTCATATATCCTGCAGCTGTCGATCAAGTCAGCGAAGGTACGGATCTTCTGGTAGCCGATCGCCTTCTTGATCTCCGGCTTCAACCCATTTTCGAACTTTATGCACTTAGAAAATTCTGCCGTCGCCTCACTATAGTGCGGGTAGAACTTCGCCAGCTCCACGAACTTCGCCGCATACTCCGTTACAGACTTATCCCCCTGCTTCAGCTCTAAGAACTCAATTTCCTTCTTTCCGCGGACGTCCTCCGGATAGTACTTCCTCAAGAACTCTCTACGAAACACGGCCCAGGTGACCTCCTCACTTGCGGCCTCCAACCTTTGACTGGCCTCCATCCACCAATCATCGGCTTCCTCAGCCAACATGTGGGTGCCATACCGGACCTTCTGCGCCACGGTGCAGTCCATCACCCGAAAGATGCGCTCCATCTCCTTCAGCCACGCCAAAGCTCCATCGGGATCATATCTCCCCTTGAACACCGACGGGTTCTCTCTCTGAAACGTAGCTAAGCTACGGTACCCAGCATTCTCACCACCACTTTGCTGACTCTGCACCGCCTGTGCCATAGCTTCCAAAGCAGTAGCGATCGCACCGTCGTTCCTCCCCGCCATCACAACTTAATGCTACAGAAGCAAACAATAGTCAGAATAAAAATACAACAGTTGGTCGTACAACGACATAACGACTCGACGACTTGGCTGGACAGACCAACCATTGCTCTGATACCACTAATGTAACACCCTTTTTCACCCATCATTTATTCATAATTTATCAGAGTTTTTCGCGCCAAAAGAGTGTCGCATTTTTCGACGTAAAACAAAACCTCGTAGTTTTCTCAAAACATGCAGCGGAATTATTCGACATCGTTAAAAACATCAACAACTGACAAAGTGCGAGTGCACCAATTACTAAAATATTCAGCATCAACCGAAATATAATTAAAAACAGTAATCGACCCTTCCCCAAGTGCTACCTATCAGAGTAGACGACACTAGGCAAAAGGAAGACTACAATCTTCACTCGGGCTCACCTATAAAGTAACGACCACAAAAAGGGGTGAGATTCCATACAATATAAGAAGTGTATGAAAGACAACATACAAAGCTCAAGACATCAATTAATCACAACAAGCAACATCACTCTTAACAGTTAATGACAGCTAGTATACATTAACAACTTTCACAACAACACATCACTTTAACAACACATCACCATGGCCAAACAACTTCATTCAATCAGTCGTGCAATATGATTGTGATATGAGACTCAAACAATGCACATGCATGTGGTACCAACCTACGTCACTGGCCAAAGGCCTAATTTTCGTCACTGGCACAAGGGCCTAAAATATCGTCGCTAGCCAAAGGCCTAATTTTCTCGTCGCTGGCACAAGGCCTAATGTTCATGGTATGCATGCAACTCAATGATGTATGCACAACAGTCAAACAATCACACATCAACGTCACTGGCCATAGGCCTAAATCACATCGAACAACGCTGGCCAACGGCCGTCACAACAAAACAGCTCAAAGGTGTGGGCCATTCGGCGGTACCCACGACAACACAAACAACACAACATCTTCAGCAATTAACAGCTTTCAACCACAACACTTGTCCAAAACATTTAGGGTTGACGACCACTTTTTGAAAAAGACACCGGAGACGCCTCAAGGGCATCCCGGACACCAAAACAGCTCCAGGGAACAATGTTAGAAAAATAGTTCAGAAAGCCTTAAAATTAGAGTATCCAGTTAGACACCTCGATAAGCTTTCCAAAACATTTTGAAACGCCTCAATCGGACTCCCGAGTCAAAAGTTATGTCGAAAACAGTTTAGGAGAAAAACTAAGACATCCTGAAAATGGCGCCCAGCAACAGGGATCCAACCAAATTTTCGCAAAAGTGAACAATTCGCACAGGAGCAAGAATGGAATGACTCAATATGATTAGGCAAGGCATCCAGCAAAGGCACAGACCAAAACACCAAGAGAAACAGAATAGGGCTTGGCGCCCATGGGTAGGGATCCGAAGACAGCAACACAACACAGAATGGCAACCCGCCAGCACAAGTGCGGAATTCCTACAGCAGTGCACCTACTCCGGCGAATTAATTAAAATAGCAAACGACATCGGATTTCAACAAAAGACTACTCATTGGAAAGCCCTCTGAGTGTAGTTTCTGCCTATGATTTTTATTTTTCAAAATAAGTATCCAGTTGGTACAGTTTTTCAAAACACTACACTGTGGTACCAAAATCGGACAGAACTCTCTACCCAGCTTGCAATCAAATTTTATTTCTCACTTCTTAATAAAATTTCGTGAAACCAGTGCCTATTTCGTAGAGAATTAAGTCTACTTTTCAATGAAACAATAATCGTTCAAAACGGAGTTCAATTGATAACACAAAGCCTACAAAAACCGAACCTACTCACAGTTTGATTCCAGAAATTTGACCCAACTTTGGAGGCTCATAACTTGAGCTACACAACTCCAAATTGAACGAACCCAGTGCCAAAACGACCGGCTTTAAGTCTATTTTCAAAAACAAACAGCCACATAATTTTTGGATCGACCAAAAAGTACCAGTTTCAGAGAAACCGAAACAGTGTCCAGAAAATGCACAAAAACCATAAACAAGTAGAACTCATCATGATCAATTCCCAAACAACAATTTCAACACCACATACTTATGTATTTGCTCAAACACTTGACATGCAAAATCATAAATTCTCAACAACAAATCATCATATGGCAACAATTATTATTATGAGCATAACAACATGTCATTTAGGCATAGGGATGTGAGGAAATCAAGCATGCATCAATATACTCAACAAGGCACACAATCATAGGGCATGCGATTTTTAAAGACAACAATATGGTGATCAAGACACCCTAAAACCCCACATGTAGATCCCTCATAAACCCTTATATTGAATTAAATCCCACCATTGCCTTTGCTATAGAAGACCAGGAATTCATTGTCCCTCTCTTCCTCCTAGTCGCAAGCCCACTCCACTCTAGTCTTGATTCACGCCCCTTTTCTCCTTCTTTTCCACTAGTTCAGCCGCTCCCTCACTCTCCAAGTCGTTTCTCTTCTTTTCTTTTTTCTAAAATGCGCTAATCTTTAATGAAACCCTAATCACTAAACCCTTCTCATGACTTACCACTCCTTTGGGCTTTTTCTTCTTACTAACTAATTTGAATACCATGGTGGGCTTATCCACCTCACTTAATTATTTTCTAACCCCTATATGGACCAACCCATACTAATCATGTAGTAATAATTAATTGGGTAATCAGCACTTTTAGTCCTTTATCTTTGCTCCAGATTTCACTTTGGTCCTTTATCTTTTTTTTGGTCCGTTTTGGTCCTTTATCTTTCATTTTCGTTTCACTTTGGTCCTTTATCTTTTTTTTTGTCCGTTTTGGTCCTTTATGTTTCATTTTCGTTTCATTTTGGTCCCTCACGTTATTATTTAATTCAATTAAAACATTAAAACAATTAAAACAATTAAAACAAAATTATTTTAAAACAATTAAAACAATATTTTGGTCCCCCACCGTGAACCCCTTCCCCCCCCCCCCCCCACTGTGAACCCCTCCCCCTCACCGTGAGCCACCAACAACCACCACCCATAGTTAGAATCTGTTGCTGGGTGAGAGAGAGAGAGAAACGAAACTGAATTTATGTAACAGATCTGAAAACGATTTGTTCATGAAGGAAGAAGAAAGCTCCAGGTTCGAAAATGGCAAAATATGAGAGAGTGAATTGTTGGAGATGATGTTGGTATCAAATTGAAGAGGATAAAATGGTGATCAACTTTCATCTTGGATGGATGATGATTTGATGAGCCTTGGATGCTCCTTTTCCCTCTTCACCCAAACTCATTCTTTCTTTTCTCTTCCATTTTTCTTGTTTTCTTTCTTCCCTCACGGGTCTCTCTCTCTGTTTCTCCCCTCTCCTTTCTTTCTTAATTCCTTTAATTCTTTCTTTCTTTACTTTATATATACAACGAATTTGGGTTTTACAGAATGGTGGGTGGTGGTGGTTGGTGGTGGTGGTGGGTGGTGGTTGACGGTGGTGGGTGGTGGTGGGTGGTGGTGGATGGTGGGGGGTTTATGTTTTATTTATTTAATTGTTTTAATTTAATTAATTGTTTTAATTGTTTTAATTGAATTAAATAATAACGTGAGGGACCAAAATGAAACGAAAATGAAAGATAAAGGACCAAAACGGACCCAAAAAAAGATAAAGGACCAAAGTGAAACAAAAATAAAAGATAAAGGACCAAAACGGACCAAAACGGACCAAAAAAAAGATAAAGGACCAAAGTAAAATCTGAAGCAAAGATAAAGGGCCAAAAGTGCTATTTAGCCTAATTAATTCTATTATTATTTTTACCACTTAATCTCTATTTAATTAAATCTACCAAATAAATCTAATCAAATAAATCACACAAATAATTAAATAAGCATTTAAATGAAAATGGGGTGTTACAAGTTCAATACGGACTATTTAGTTGGTGTGTATTACTCACTTAGCATTTTTTCTAATAGTTTATTCATACGTTGCAGTGTTTTTTCATTGTTTAGAAACTTTAGATGTCTTTGGTTTACTAACTGGTGTTGGAACCGAGCGTCAATATGAGAAGGACGGAAGGTCAAGCAAGCTGAATGTCATTGAACTCAACAACAATGGATACACAACATATCATAATTTAGAAAATCTTATGAATTAATTTGGGTCAATAATTATTTAATTGAATTCTTATGGTTATTTATACAACAAAACAGTTCTTATATATGCTTATTTAAAAACATGTTGATATTTTAATTACTATACTAATTGATTTATATCTAATAAGAAAATTGTTTCCCGTGCATCGCACGGGTTTAATACTGGTAAAACTCATATAATAAAGTTCTCATAATGAACATATTTTCTCCATATCTAGTGATATTTAATTTTGCTAGTTGGTATAAAAAATTTAAATGATAAAGTTACAAAAAATTCAACTAACCATTGGTTTGTAACCATACAAGTTAAAATGAAAATTCTAATATAGCCTTAAAAAGGAGGGGGGTGCGAGAAAGGAAGGAAGGAAAATAGGTTAGAAAAATGAGCTTGTGATAGATACGAAGAAAAGATAACGGTGGAATTGATCGACGTGTCTCAATACACGGACATTAATATACCTAGAAAAAAATACACTATAATTGTATTTTTGAAACCTATCGTACCATTCAACATTTTTCTCAGGTTAAGACTTACAAAATTTGTATATAAGCAATTTCACAAAATATTTGGAAAAGAACTCATTTCTAACAATTTTAAATATTTTGTCAAAAAAAACAATTTTAGATATGATGATTACGCTTGATATCTTGTTTCAAACAAGAGTAATGAGTTGAAATAGTGAAACAAACACATGTTCTTGTGTTCTTTCCAAACAATGGACGTATTTGTCTTTGAGACTACTCATCATCAATAATAATTGTGATCTATAAATATATTATGTTGTCTAAATATTGATTGTGACCGTTCAGCACTAAGAAGAATGTATTAAACAAGGCGGTTTTAAGTTCGACATCGAGTATAATACGCAAGAATGATTGTTTATAACATATCACGCGGAATTCGAGTTTGCCGAGTTGGGTAATGTCAGCTTGTAACCCAAATGTGGGCAATAAGTTTGGGGAACGGGCACATAGTTTCACTTGGTGGGCTAGTGGCTTCACCAGAGTTTGCAAGCCCGCTCTACTCCAAATTGAGAGTTGGGTAAAGGATCATTGCGCTCCTAGCTAATTACGCCTAGTGAGGCTTGCCACTTAACCACCAATTTTGTCATTTTTATTCTTCAATATTAAATATCTTATGAAATATATAGTATTAAAGTGAAAAATACTAAGTTATTTTTTTGAATAACATATTTTGTTTTTGAAAAAATTCCAAAAAAAAAAGCATGATAGTTAGAAAATTATGAGCGGGTTTATATTAATGCATATTTAAGTTAGAAAATTATGAGCGGGAAAACTATAACACGGTGATATAACAAAATTATAACGATATTCCAAAAAGTGGCGTCTCTCGTTAAACCTTTCGTCTAGTCCTCCATTCCTTCTTCCTCATCCATCGGAGGGGGGTGGGGGGGTTGTGTGTTTTTTTACCTGGAATCAAACTGTTGCATCGCGTTTCCTCTCTATTTATCTAAACAAGTGGCTACCCTATAGATCTATTTTTTTTTCATTTTTCTCTTGACTTCTTCATGTGAGTAAGAGATTGTTTTGCTTTTCGCTTGGTTAGGGTGTTCATATGGTTCATAGATTCAACAAGTAACGCACGTATGGACATTTAAGATTCGTGAAGTAATAGGTATTTTAGTGAATTTTATTTTTTATATTTGTTTGAATTTTCCATTTTATGCTATTAACTTGTGTGTTGTTAGTTCGTTTTTGGATTCATCCTCTTTCAATGTAGCAATGTTGAAATTTTATTCTTTTTGATGTAATTTTCCGAAATTAATGAATCGATATCCTTATCAGTATAAAATTCATATAATAAAGTTCTCTAAATGAACATATTTTCTCAATCTCTAGTGATATTTTTTTTCCGATAAGCTCTCTAGTGATATTTAGTGGTGCTATTTGGTTTAAAAAATTTACATGATAAAGTTACAAAAAATTCAACTAATCATTGGTTTGTAACTATACAAGGTAAAATGAAAATTCTAATCCGGCCCGTAATTTTTTAGCTATAGGCTTAAAGAGGAGGGGGGCTGCGAGAAGGTATGGAAGGAAAATATGTTAGAAAAATGAGCTTGTGATAGATACGAAGAAAAGATACCGGTGGAATTGACGTATCTCGATACACGGACATAAAATATTAGGAAAAAAACACTCTACAATTGTTTTTTGAAACCTATCGTACCATTCAACATTTTTCTAAGGTTAAAACTTACAAAATTTATATATAAGCAATTTCACAAAATATTTGGAAAAGAACTCATTTCTAACAATTTTAAATATGATGATTACGCTTGATATCTTGTTTCATACACGAGTAATGAGTTGAAATAGTGAAACAAACACATGTTCTTGTGTTCTTTCCGAACAATGGACATATTAATTTGTCTTTGAGACTACTCATCGTCAATAATAATTGTGATCTATAGAAATATTATTGTTATGAAAATAACTAAAATTTGAGTAAGAACAAATATGAGAAATCATATAAAGATGAAGAAGAGAATAAGAGAAGAAGTGAGCTATTGTATTATACTCTTCAAAAGTGTCACTACGCATAAGAGTGAGCCCTATTTATAATGTGTAGATTGACAAGTGAATGGTCAATCATAAAAAGCCACAAATACCCTAATTATTATAGTGGGTAGTGGGACCGTGGAAGAAAGGTAGTGGACATCAATAATATCATAATATTCATAACACTCCCCATTGGATGTCTATCGAGGATATGCTTCATTAAAACTTTACTAGAAAAAACTCAGTGGGATAAAAATCTAATGAAGGAAAAAGAGTACAATATCCTTTTAGTGGGAACTGCCTCATTAAAAACCTTACCAGGAAAACCATGGCAAAGGGAAAAAGAGTGCAATTTTTCTCCCATTTTTTGAAGCGTCACTTAAGAATATGAATTCCAACATCTGGAGTTTCTTCTTGAGTGCTTATGGAGCAATCTACTTCGCTCTGTCACTTGTGATATATCCTATTTCAATGAAGCTTTGCGGTCAATATTATCTTCAGAATATCTTCCTTGAATTGTTGGCATTTGAGCATAAAATGAAGAAGCAAGAACCATAGATTGTTTTGTAGATCAAAAAGATATTTCAATGTCACTACATAATAGCTCATTTGCGATCTGACTTGATCCAGATCAGAAAAATAATTTGTATCTACATGGTTAATTTGTGTAACAAACATAAAATGATTTATTCATTACAATAGTCAAACATAAAATATGCATCTAACCCCCCTTTTTTATGCATTTTTGTTTGTGATGAACTATATTACTACTAATTATCACATAATACTATCATATCAAGCAATGCAGCATTTTGTACACAACTCATGTACGTACTCACTATAAAAAATATATATCATGAGTCAATTAAGAACTAGTTCTTTATAACTTGTTAACAAAGATTTAACTAGCTAATTGCTCGGTCTCTAGATCAAGACAAGACTTTGTTTTTCAAAAGATTTTATATGAAGATATTTCTTTATATTCTTAAATCCTTCTGGGATTTTTCAAATAGAGATCAAGCACAGGTTCAACCTTAAAATTTCATCATATATAATTTGAGGTCATTCATATAGAACTCTTTCTTTGAGTAATCTATAATTTTGGAAAACTCTTCAGGAGTTCCAATAATAGAAAACTATAGCAAATTCATTTCTTGATCTTTTAATAAAACTATATGGACAAGTGATCTCATTTTCATATCCCTCCTTTGGAATATGGATTGAGACGATTAAACCACATGCGTTCAAATTATACTATCTCATAGAGGGTCTGATTCAATTTGAGTACTCATATCGAGAAATCGAAGACATGTGTTTCGAAATATTAGATCCTTCAGAGATCTTCATATAATTATCACATCCAATGAGTCATACAAATAATTTGTACAACATTCATAAAGTGCAAATTGAGCCCTTCATGTGCTACAAAAATAATTAAGTATCGAAAAGTCTTACATCCACTACAGGTGAATATGTCTCATCAAAATCAATTATAGGTGTTTTTACAAAACCCTTGAGCAATAAGTCGAGCTTTGTATCTCACAATTTTACCACTCATTTGTATCCAACCGGTTTCACATCTTCAGGTGTTCGGACAATATGTCCAAAATCATTTCGCTTATAAAGCGAGTATAATTCTACTTCAATTGCATCATTCAATTTTGGCAAATTCTCACTTTGTCTCCAATCTTTAATTTACTTTGAATCATGATCCTCTCTATCATTTATCACATTTAGTGCTATATTATGTGTAAAAATATCGTCAACGTTGACTTCGTTTCGATTCCATTGTATTTCATTCTTGACATAATTCATTGAGATCTCTTTAATTTCAGAAAATTTTCAGGTACCTGATCAGTTCTTTTGGAACTGAAATGTCAATTATGTCTAAAGACTCTTTTAGAGTTTCTGTGTCCTCGCTTGGACCATCTTTCGCTTTAGCTCCATTTCTTATTCGAGGATTTTTATCTATGGAACCGATTGGTCTACCATGCTTCAGGCACAGTTGAGACTAATTTACAATAATAGATTGTCCAACAGGGACATCCATTTTACTAGAGCATTAACTGCTGGTATAAATGACTTGGTCACACCTTTTGGATCGGTGAATGCATTTGGATCAATGAACTTCTAGTTCACATTGTTTAGTTTGAAGATCGAGACGAGACAATGATAATTCATTCCAACTGATCTCTTTTTCCAGCTGCTTATTCTCTCCACCTAATGTTTGGGAAATTTAATTCATCAAATGATAATCATCAAACTGGAAGAAAAAAAATCTCCAATTGTTGGCTCAAGATACTTTATTATACATGGTGATTTATATCCAATATATATTCCCAAAATTCTGAGGACCCATCGTAGTGCATTGTGAATGGAGAAATTGGAACATACACTACACATTAAAAAATTCTAAGATGGGAAATATTAGGTTCGTGACCAAAAACCAAATGTAAAGAGGAAGAGTTGTGATAACTTGTTGGTTTGATGCGAATCAATTTTACAGCATGCAAAATTGCATTTTCCCAAGTAGAAATTGGAAGTTCTATGTCATAAGTATTGGTCGCATAATTAACTTTAGACGTCTAAAGAATGGTTCTTCAAGACCATTTTATCAATGAACGTATCCTACGTGACGTCCAATATCAATTCTAATCGACATACAATACTTATTAGATGTTTTCAGGGTAATTCACGTACTGACCTCTTACTCAAATTAGTTGAGCAAACAATCCCACAAACCTCCGGTTGTGAGTTGACGACAAATATATATATATATATATATATAAGAAAAATGCGTTTTTCCGACGGAAAAAATCCGCCGGAAATGCAACAAATCCGCCGAAAAAGTGACGTTTCCGGCGGATTTTTTTTTCACCAGAAATTCGCCGGTAAAACGCTCGCAGGTAATGCTTTCCGGCGTATTTTTCCGCTGGTAATTTCCGAAGGATTTTTTCCGCCAGTAATGCACATTTCCGGCGGATTTTTTTAAAATAAATTTTTTTTTAAAAAATCCGCCAGAAACGCACATTACCGGCGGATTTTTCCGCCAGTAATTTCCGACGGATTTTTTAAAAAAAATTAATTTTTTTTAAGAAAATCTGCTGGAAATGCACATTACCGGAAGATTTTTTATTTTTATTTTTAAAAAAAAAACTTTTTTTTTAAATTTTTTCGAGTTTTAAAATTTAATATGTAATTTAATAAGAAGTAAGAAAAATGAAAATGAAGTAGAATATGAGAAAAATGATATAGAACAGAATGAAAAGGAATAAAGGAATGAGAATTAAGAAGTATGAATGAATAAGAAGGAGAGAAAGTATGAGAAGAAATAATATTGGAGAGAATAAAAATGAAATGAATGAGAGTATGAGAAGTAATAATATAGGAGAGAATATGAATGAAGAAGTTAGAAGGAATAAGAATGAAGGAGTGAGAATGAATGAGAAGGAAGAAGAAAGAGGAAATATAGAAGAGAGATATGTAGAGAAAGTTATGGAGATTGGAGAGTATGAGAAAGAAGAAGAAAGATAAGATAGGGAAAGTGTTGAAAATAATGAGAAGGAAATAAAGAGTGAAATGAGAGAATGAGAAGAGTGTAGGAGAAAAGTTTTATTTTATATGTGCATGTTGGTGAGGAAATTCCACTCGAAGGGATTGTGGTTGGTTACGCATCACACGACGACGACAATCGTACGGGACCCTGAGAGAGATTGAAAGACATTGAAATTGAACATTTACAAATAGTAAGAAGAAAAAGTCTAAAGAACTTTGAGTATTTCAACAGTTAAATTTTTTCTGAACGTTATAGCGTGGTTTTTTACGTATTTTGGCACGAAATTACATTTTTGTTTGACCAAACCAATTACTAAAACGAAATCTGTGTATCTGTAAAATCTAAATTTTTTCTAAGACACCCAAAAACACACTGCTTAGCATCACACTTTACATGTTTTGGCGCAAAATTAATTTCTTGTTTGACCAAACCAATTGTTGAAAAACGAAGTCCATGTATTTGTACGTCTATTTTTTGAATCATAAGGCAAGCAAAAACACATTGTTTAGCATCACACTTTATATATTTTGTTAGAAAATTATTTTTTTTTCACAAAAATTGGTAATGGAGGAACAATATTCGAATATTTTAAGAATTAATTTTTTTTCGGACTTAAAGTATCCAAAAACACATTGTCTAACGTCACATTTTACGTAATTTGTAACAAAATTAATTTTCGGTTTTACTTATCTGATTATGAAGGAATAGACTTCGGCTATTAAATACCCTTAAAACATAAAAATATGAATTATAGAGGAACAAATTTCACATATTTGAACAATTACATTTTTTGTTGTATTATAAATTACTCTATATTAAATAAAATATGAAGGAAAAAAAGAGGGAAAAAAAGAGAGAAGGATGGAGTTTTGGGAAAAGAAATAAAACAAAAAATAAGGGAGGGAGTTTTTGGGGAAAAAACAAAACAAAAAAAAGGGAGGGGGTGGGGGGAATTGGAGCCAAAAGGGAGGGGGGAGAAGTGGAGTCAATTCTTGTTGGAGGGCCCACCTCAAGACTATCATGGGATTTAAATGTATAGATGCATTCTTTCTTTTTTTAAGTTAGAAAATTATCAGCAAGAAAACTATAGCACGGTGATATAAAAAAGTTATAACGATATTTCTAAGAGTGGCGTGGTTTCTAACCCGTTCATCTAGTCCTCGCTTCCTTCTTCCTAATCCATCGGAGGGGGGGTGTTGCGTATTTTTTACCTGGAATCAAATTGTTGGATCCTGTTTTCTCTCCATTTATCTAAATAAGTGACTTCCCTAATAAATAATTATTTTTCCTAAACATAAAAATGGTTTGTTACTAATGATCACTCTGAGCTTGGCCTGTTTGACCGTTAATAACAGCTTTAGTTTTCAAACGAGCTATGAGTGACGACCACTCTGAGTTTTACTTGTTTGTTCGTCACGAATACCTCTCCCAATTTCAAAAATAAATAAAAAACACCAACACACAAACATTTTCTACCAAGAACTACGTGCGATTTGATTCTCTACCAGGAGATACGTAGGACCAGAGGGCGGCTGACATCTGTCAATTGCACTAATAAAAAACCTTTTTTTTCCCCTTTGAATTCATTTCTCCCATTTTTCTCAAAAAGTACAAAAAATAACTAACCGTTTAGTGAGTCTCTTTTTTAGTATTATTATAAGGGTAAAAACATTATTTTTGAATTAATAAACGCTTATATATTTAGTTAAAAGGTAACCTTCCTTAGGAAGGATGTCGTAGGGTGCTAATACCTTCCCTACGCATAAACGACTCCCGAGCCTAAATCTGGTCCGCAAGACCCCTTTATCCACTCAATAGGGATTTTCCAATGTTTGCCCTTAAACTAAAACTTTGGTGGCGGCTTCATTCAAGAACTTCGAAGAATCCCTCCTCCGGATTTTTCGGTCGCTACAACAATATAACAATTTTAATAACACTTCATTTATATTTGAAGACATTTTATAGTCTTCTTAATTTAGAATTGAAAAATATGCTCTCCCCTCCCTTCCCCTCTCAAAACCCCCTCCCAAACATACCCTTAGGAAAAATGAATAGTCCTTCTTAAAAAAAATATAAGACAGCCTTATTAAAATTATCAAAGTATCCCTTATACAAATTGTATACTAGAGTAATAATATCCCAAAACCATCAGATACATGAGGTTAAAATCTTATATACCTTAATTACTCAAAATTTAGTTCCTTACAAAACTTTATAATGAATCTCCTCTTTTGAAAACTGGGGTTTAGTTTACAAGACCAATAAATAAAAGTAACATGTTCATTTTCAAAGTACAATATGACTTTATAAAACTTCCTTCTAATCTGAATCTTATCTTCACACCTTGTTATAACACAGCTTCCCTACTTATCTGAAAAGCCACAACATAGAAGAAGTAAGATTTCAACGAAATCTCAGTGAGTTTCTAACACTTAGGGTTTCCTTAAATGTCTTTTAGTGTCTTTTAATCGGTAGCTATTAAAGCCAACAATTTCTAATGAATCAGCATTGGTCAATGCTGATATAGCAAATGAAGATGATGTGGACTCTATGAGTCACATTATTGAAAAGGTGAAGTCATCTACACTCACACAAAAGGAATGAAACATTTCTCATTCTCGTTGGTTGCCTTGGATTCTCACATTTGCTCCTTCTCTCTCATTTCCGTTATGAAGAGGATTTACCCTAGATATGGTTTCTAGGTTTTCCTTGATTTTAGATTCTCTGTTGCTGTAAATTGAGTAGTGCATGATGCACCCTTTCACTTGCTATATATAGTGGTACTGTAATCAACTTAATCATCAAATGAAATATACTTTCAATCTTTCATCAATTCTTATCGTGCCCTATTTCTGAGCTTTTCCATTCATGGAATTGATTAAGTTTATGATGGTATCAGAGCTTTTTCTCTAAATACCTTGCCTCACACCTCATTTTTCCCCTTTTTCTTTTCACTTCGCTCGTGAAGATGGCTCGAAACAACAATGCATTTGGCTCCGGCGTCGGTGGTGGAGCACAATCACCACCAACTGCGTCTCCTGCTCAAGATCCAACCAGTCCTTACTATGTACATCCGAGTGATGGTCCAAGCCTCGTTTCAGTGACTCCAGTGTTGAATGTGACGGAAAGCAACTACCACAGCTGGGCAAGATCGATGAGAAGGGCTCTTAGTGGGAAGAACAAGTACGACTTCGTTGATGGCACGGTTGAGGTACCCCGAATCTTTTCACCCTAGTTATAAGTCATGGAGTAGATGTAATATGCTAGCTCATTCATGGTTTATGAACCCAGTAGCTGAATCCATAGGGCATAGCATAGATTTTCTTGAGAATGCTGTAGATGTTTGGAAAGAACTCAAAGAGAGGTTTTCACAAGAGGATTTAGTTAGGATATCTGAGTTGCAATGTGAAATTTATGCTTTAAAACAAGGGTCTCTAAGTGTAACCGAATTTTTCTCAGAATTAAAGGTGCTTTGGGAAGAGCTAGAGGCTTATATGCCCGAGCCTACTTGTGGATGTCCAAGGAAATGTGTCTGTGTGACAGGTTTAGACCTAGCTCACAAACACCATAACCTAAGCAAAACAATTAGGTTCCTAACAGGGCTTAATGACAATTTTGCAATGATTAAGTCTCAAATCTTGTTAATGGATCCCTTGCCAAGCATCAACGGGATTTTTTCAATGGTGATTTAACATGAAAAGCAGTACTCCAACACTGATGAAACTAAGTTGATGAATGTTAATGCTGATGTGAGGAAGCCTAGCCAGGGAAGGGGAAGAGGAGGATATTCTTCCAATTACAGTAACAAGAACTCAGGCAAGGTGTGCACATTCTGTGGGAAGACTGGCCACACAGTTGAAGTATGCTACAAGAAGCATGGGTTTCCACCTCATTGGCAGAAAAATAATGCTGCAAACTCTATGACTACTGCTGAGCAAAAGGGCAAGGAAGAAGCCAAAGAGGGCAAGCTTGGAATCTCACAAGAACAATATGAGAAATTGCTGAGCCTTATTCAAGAGAGCAAAATTGCTCAAACCACCTCTAGTAGCAAGGCAAACATGGTAACAAAATCTGGTATATTTGCAGGTGCTCACACAGGTATATTTCCATTGGCTTGTTCCTTAACATGTACTCACCTTGGCTCCTGGATAGTTGACTCAGGAGCCACTGATCACATTTGTAGTTCTCTTAAATACTTTAAAAACTACACTGCCATAAAACCAGTAAGCATTACACTCCCAAATGGGAACACTGTCATGGCTAAGTATATAGGAACTGTTGAGTTTACACCTTCATTTTGCATCCACAATGTACTGTGTGTCCCTGGTTTCAATATTAATCTTCTGTCAGTCCCTAAATTGCTTCTTGCAAATATCAAAGTTGATTTTGACATTGATTCTTCTGGCCCTAAATGTCACATACAGGATTTGAAAACCAAGAAGAGGATTGGCTCGGGTGTGATGTTTCAGGGTCTTATATACTTGGAGATAGAAGCAAGGAAGGTGAATGAAGTCTCTGTTAGAGAAGGAAATACAGAAAGATTACCTGAATCAGCCTTATGGCACTTTAGACTAGGTCATTTATCCTCTAGTAGAATGAAATTAATGAGTAGTGAATTTCCCTTTGTAAAACATGATGAAGGTTCAATATGTGATGTATGCCATTATGCTAGGAACAAAAGGCTCCCTTATGGCCTGAGTACTAGCAGAGCTACAAAACCTTATGAAATAATACACTTTGATATTTGGGGTCCTATTTCTACTGTCTTTGTACATGGCCATAGGTATTTTTAACAGTTGTTGATGACTTTAGTAGATATACCTGGGTTACTGATAAGTCTATTTTTAGAGTATTTTTAATAGTTATTTTATTAAGTCTTTTTAGTATTTTAATTATATTTTTGATCTAATTTACTGCAAATGTTTACTTTTTATCTTCAGGTTTTATTTTGAAGCAATTTCGACTGCTTCTGTCTCAGCAGGTTAAAATTCGACTGCATCTGTCAGAATTCGACTGCATCTGTCTTCCAGAATTCGACTGCATCTGTCAGAATTCGACTGCATCTGTCTCCCAGAATTTCGACAGCATCTGTCTCCCAGAATTCGACTGCATCTGTCAGAATTCGACTGCATCTGTCTTCCAGATTTCGACTGCTTCTGTCAGAATTCGACTGCATCTGTCTTCCAGATTTCGACTGCATCTGTCAGAATTCGACTGCATCTGTCTCCCAGAATTCGACAGCATCTGTCTCCCAGATTCGACAGCACAACGCAAACTGGCGCAGAACTGGCGCAGGACAGGGCACCATGGGCGCCAAAATGCAGTCAAAATTGGCTACGGCCACTTGTTGGTGGCTACCTTTGCCAACTTGATTTTTTCACTTCTTTTTGACTATTTTGCCCCTCCACTCATGTGCTTTGACCACTTGCTCATGTGCTTTGTCCACTTGAGGATAGCTTTTTGATGACTACCTTGGCCAACTTGATTTGCCACTTTTTCCTCTTTTGGACCATTTTGCCCCTCATATTTTCCTATAAATAGAGGCTTGATCCTTACTTGTAACCAAGCTTGAATTTTGTTAGAAAATCAATGACATAGGCTCTCTAAAGATTCATGACTTCAATTTACTCTTCATGTTTTTATGATTCTTGCTTATTTACTTTCTTGCCCTTTTAATTCTTGCTCCTTTACTTTATTGCCCCTTTAATTTCTCGCTCTTTACTTTCTCGCTCTTTACTTTTCGCTCTTTACTTTCTCGCTCTTTTATTTTCCTTGCTATTTACTTTCTTGCCCCTTTTATTTTCCAAGTCATTTATTTTCTTGCTATTTAAATTCCTGCAATTTATTTTCTAAGTCCTTTATTTTCCAAGTCATTTATTTTCTTGCCCCTTTATTTTCCAAGTCATTTACTTTCTTGCCCTTTATTTTCCAAGTCATTTATTTTCTTGCTATTTAAATTCTTGCAATTTATTTTCTAAGTCCTTTATTTTCCAAGTCATTTACTTTCTTGCCCCTTTATTTTCCAAGTCATTTACTTTCTTGCCCCTTTATTTTCCAAGTCATTTACTTTCTTGCCCTCTATTTTCCAAGTCATTTATTTTCTTGCTATTTAAATTCTTGCAATTTATTTTTTAAGTCCTTTATTTTCCAAGTCATTTATTTTCTTTCCCCTTTATTTTCCAAGTTATTTATTTTCTTCTCTCCTCTTTTGTCTACAATGATCATTGAGTGAGTAGACTTTACTAAAACATTCCTTCTTTCTAAAAACACTTTCTTTTCAGTTAATCAACTTTGAAAAATTAAATTGGTATTCACCTAGGCTCTCCCTGTGGATCGATAACTCTTTTATTACGCGATACGACTCGTGCACTTGCGAGGCTATCAAGTTTTTGGCGCCGTTGCCGGGGAGGCAGTGATATTAATTAAGTTTTTCGAAATCGGTTAGACTGAAATTTTATTTTCTTTATTTTTACTTTTTCTTCTCTTGTCCCTCGAATGCGAAGAACCAGAAGTTTCGGAGAAACTGTTCAACAAATTCCCGAAATCGAAAGGTTCTTACATAGAAGGAGGAGAGAAATTCCCGATAACCAAATGGCGGCTAATGAAAATCGTGCTCTCAAAGAGTACGCAACACCTTCAGCAGAGCCATCGGCTGCCATTGTACATCCAAATGTGGAAGCAAATAATTTTGAACTCAAAACATCTCTACTTTCAATGGTTCAACAAAACCAATTTTCTGGTTCTCCCACGGAGGACCCAAATCTTCATATCTTAATTTTTCTAGAATATTGTGGAACTCTCAAATTAAACGGGGTACCTCCAGATGCCATAAGACTAAAACTCTTCCCTTTTTCATTAAGGGATAGAGCAAGAGCATGGCTACATTCTTTGCCTTCAGAATCCATTACCAGCTGGGGCCAGTTAAAACAAACTTTTCTTGCTAAGTTCTTTCCCCCGAGTAAAACAGCTCAAATGAGAAATCAAATTACTCGATTTTCTCAAAATGACGGGGAATCTCTTTATGATGCTTGGGAACGTTTCAAAGAAATGTTAAGGCTATGCCCCCATCATGGAATAGAGAAATGGCTCGTTGTTCACACTTTTTATAATGGATTACAATATGCAACAAGAATGACTGTTGATGCAGCTGCAGGTGGAGCTTTAATGAACAAAAATTTTACTGAAGCTTATGCACTCGTTGAAGATATGGCTCAAAACCATTGTCAATGGACAAGTGAGCGAGCCATAACGAATAAACCAGCCTCATCAAAAGAGCCAGGTAAGTATGAAATATCTGCTGTTGATCATCTTACCTCAAAAGTGGACGCACTTTTTCAAAAATTTGAAAAATTAAATGTAAGTGCCGTCTCACAAAATTCTTCTCCTATTACTCCACCATGTGAATTATGTGGGGTTGTTGGGCCATATTGGAGCTGAATGCCAGCTTGAGGCGTCTAGTACTGGAAATGAGCATATTAACTATGCTCAAAAGGAAGATCCATTTTCAAATACTTATAATCCTGGGTGGAGGAATCATCCAAATTTTTCTTATAAAAATCCTCCACCCAATCCAGCACCTAGACCACCTCCTGTCTTTCAAAATCAAAGGGTTTTTAACAACCCACAAAACAACCCGCAAAAGTCGAACTTGGAATTTTTGATGGAAAAATTTGTGTCATCTCAAACAAAACAAAATGAAGAATTCAAAAATCAAACTGGTTATTTAAATGACACACTTATCAAATTAGTATCAAAAGTCGACTCTATTGCCACTCATAATAAAATGCTTGAAAATCAAATAACTCAAGTGGCAACACAGGTGGCTTCATCCTCTAAGTCTTCAGGGGTATTTCCTGGGCAACCAGAACAAAATCCAAAAGGCCAAATAAATGCCGTCACCCTTAGAAGCGGAAAACAATTAGAGGAACCAAGAGCAAACCAAGAAAAAATTGTGAGTGAAAAACATAACTTACCAGGTGAGCAAGAAGAGAAAGAAAAAGAGAAAGAACCAGAAAAAGAAAGAGAAGAACCACACATCCCCCCACCACCATACAAACCACCCATTCCTTTTCCCCAAAGATTTGCAAAAAACAAAATTGACGAGCAATTCAAAAGGTTTGTCGACTTGCTTAAAAAGCTTTACATCAACGTTCCTTTCACTGATGCATTGTCTCAAATGTCGTCTTATTCTAAATTTTTGAAAGAAATTTTATCCAAGAAAAGAAAAATAGACGACTATGAGACGATTGCATTAACAGAGGAATGTAGTGCAATTATCCAGAACAAGCTGCCACAAAAACTCAAAGATCCAGGTAGTTTTTCCATACCTTGTGTGATTGGAAGTGAAACTATAAACAGAGCGATGTGCGATCTAGGAGCCAGTGTAAGTTTGATGCCTCTTTCTCTTTGCAATAGACTAGGGATAGGCGAACTTAAACCCACAAAAATTACAATACAGTTGGCAGATCGTTCCGTTAAATACCCCACTGGAATCTTAGAGGATATCCCTATCAAGGTAGGGCAAACTTTTATACCGGTGGACTTTGTTGTAATGGAAATTGAAGAAGACTCCCAAATTCCTATTCTTCTAGAGAGGCCTTTTTTAGCTACTGCAGGGGCAATAATTGACGTTAAAAACGGTAAGTTAGTTTTTAATGTGGGGGATGAAAAAGTTGAGTTTGAAGTTTCAAACTTCATGAAGAGTCCATCTGTAAAAGACTCGTGCTGCAGGATTGATATTGTAGACTATTGCGTGCGAGACTGCTCTTTAGCATCATCTTCACAAGATAGTCTGGAAGATTGCCTTTTAGGCAACACAAGTACAAATGCGGCAGGGGAAACCCAATTCTACATAAAACTTTTGGATGAAAATCCACCATCACAAGAATTGGGTACTAAAACTTTGGGTGAGGAAACACCTCGACCTCTCCCAAAAGAAACACCAAAAATAGAACTGAAGCCCTTACCATCATCTCTCAGGTATGAGTTCCTTGGCCCTAATTCTACTTTTCCAGTAATTGTAAATGCAAATTTAAAACAAAATGAGACTGAAAAATTGCTTAATGTTCTCAAGAAGTATCCCAAAGCCATATGGTATACTATTGAGGACATTAAAGGAATAAATCCGTCAATCTGCATACACAGAATACTACTGGAAGAGGACTATAAACCTTCTATCGAGCATCAAAGAAGATTAAACCCAAACATGAAAGAGGTTGTTAAAAAGGAAGTTTTAAAACTCCTTGATGCTGGGATAATATATCCTATTTCCGATAGTAAGTGGGTTAGTCCTGTTCAAGTAGTACCTAAGAAAGGAGGCTTAACAGTTATTAAAAATGAGAAGGATGAAAGCATTTCCACAAGGACAATTACGGGATGGAGAATGTGTATCGATTACAGAAAGCTTAACAAAGCTACTCGGAAAGATCACTTCCCTCTCCCGTTCATTGATCAAATGCTAGAAAGGTTAGCACATCACTCACATTTCTGCTATTTGGATGGTTATTCGGGATTTTTCCAAATTCCCATCCACCCTAGCGACCAAGAAAAAACAACTTTCACATGTCCTTTTGGCACTTATGCCTATAGAAGGATGCCCTTTGGTCTATGTAATGCTCCTGCTACCTTTCAAAGGTGTATGATGTCCATATTCTCAGACTTTGTTGAAAACATAATGGAAGTGTTTATGGATGATTTTTCCGTCCATGGCTCAAATTTTGAAAACTGTTTAGCCAATCTGGAAAAAGTCTTAGAGAGATGTGAGAAGGTAAACCTGGTTCTAAACTGGGAAAAGTGTCATTTCATGGTTAATGAAGGAATTGTCCTAGGGCACTTAATTTCTCATAGAGGTATTGAGGTAGATCGTGCAAAAATTGAGGTGATTGAAAAAATGCTACCTCCCACCACAGTAAAAGAGGTGAGAAGCTTTTTAGGCCATGCGGGTTTCTACCGCCGGTTCATAAAAGACTTCTCAAAAATTTCAAAACCTATGACAAGTCTGCTCCTTAAGGATGCAGCATTTATTTTTAACGATCTTTGTCTTGAAGCTTTTAACAGGTTGAAAAAGGCTTTAGTTACTGCCCCGATCATACAGCCACCAGACTGGAATCTTCCGTTCGAGATAATGTGCGATGCAAGCGACTATGCAGTTGGGGCAGTCCTGGGACAAAGAAAAGAGAAAAAATTGCATGCCATATACTATGCAAGCAGGACCTTAGACGAGGCACAAATGAATTACGCCACAACTGAAAAAGAATTATTGGCGGTAGTTTTTGCCGTTGATAAGTTTCGATCATATTTGGTAGGTTCAAAAATCATCATTTTTACTGATCACTCGGCCATAAAATATTTGTTAAACAAAAAAGATGCCAAGCCGAGATTGATCCGATGGGTTTTACTCCTACAAGAATTTGATCTTGAAATAAGGGATAAAAAAGGCGTTGAAAATGTTCTGGCTGATCATTTGTCCCGTCTACAAGGAACAAAAGAAGAAGAGTTGCCACTTAATGATACATTTTTGGATGATCAACTCTTCTCATTGAGCAAAACTGAAGCACCATGGTATGCAGATTTTGTAAACTACCTTGCAGCAGGAGTACTCCCCCCAGATTTAAATTATCAGCAGAAGAAGAAATTCTTCCATGATCTTAAACAGTATTACTGGGACGAGCCACTGCTCTTTAAAAGGGGAGCAGATGGGGTGTTCAGAAGATGCATTCCGGAAGAAGAGGTAAGTAACATTCTATACCATTGTCATTCTTCTTCCTATGGCGGCCATGCCAGTTCTTCAAAAACTGCTACGAAAATTCTACAATCTGGTTTTTATTGGCCGTCCCTTTTTAAAGACACGCATCAATTCATTTCTAAATGCGACCAGTGTCAACGCACCGGAAATATTTCAAAAAGAAATGAAATGCCCTTAAATAATATCTTAGAGGTTGAAATTTTCGACGTCTGGGGTGTCGATTTCATGGGACCGTTTCCTTCTTCTTTTGGAAACCAATATATTCTGGTAGCCGTTGACTATGTGTCAAAATGGATCGAAGCCATTGCTTCTCCTACAAACGATGCAAAGGTAGTCATAAAACTTTTCAAAAAAATAATTTTTCCAAGATTCGGGGTCCCTCGTGTTGTCATAAGCGACGGAGGATCCCATTTCATCTCAAAACATTTTGAAATGTTACTGCAAAAGTTTGGAGTAAGGCACAAAATTGCAACGCCTTATCACCCTCAAACAAGCGGTCAGGTTGAGGTATCGAACAGAGAAATTAAAAGTATTTTAGAAAAAACTGTTTCGACCTCAAGAAAGGACTGGCCGGTAAAGCTCGATGATGCTCTCTGGGCTTATCGGACTGCGTACAAGACTCCCATAGGAATGACTCCTTTCAAATTAATTTATGGGAAGTCTTGCCACCTTCCGGTAGAACTAGAGCACAAAGCTTACTGGGCAATTAAACGCCTTAACCTGAACATGGAATTAGCCGGAGAAAAAAGAAAACTCCAACTAAACGAATTGGAAGAACTGCGAATGGATGCTTATGAGAATGCCAAACTTTACAAAGAAAGAACAAAAAATTGGCATGATAAGCGTATTATTCGTAGAGAATTCAAGGAGGGTGACCTGGTGTTATTGTTTAATTCCAGGCTAAAAATTTTTCCGGGAAAATTAAAGTCAAGATGGTCCGGTCCATTTGAAATCCGTAAGGTTTACCCTTTCGGATCTGTAGAGATCTGGAGCGAGAAAACCGGATCGTTTAAAGTCAATGGTCAAAGGCTGAAAAATTATTTAATTGGTGACCCAATTGAGAAAGAAACTAGTTTAGTTCTGCAGGATCCCAATTGAAATTTTGATCGTCAAGCTAGTGACGTTAAAAGAGCGCTGCGTGGGAGGCAACCCACGGCTTAATGTATTTTTCGATTTGTTGAAAAATAAAATACCCCAGGGCCGAGTATCTTGAACCAGACAGCCAGGTGAGCTCTCCTAACCCCTTTTGTTTTATTTGAAAAATCATTGAGGACAATGCCTAGTCCAAGCATGGGGGGTATTTTATTACTTTTATTAGGAATGTCTTTATTGCTTTGCCGAGTTTTTATCTTTTTGTACTTTGAGTTGTATCTGCTCCCTCCATCAAGAAACTTTGTGAACCCTAAGCATGTTTTAGATAAGCCTTTTCTGGACAAAAATAATTTTTCATTTTTTCATTAGCAATCATCTAGGTGGACTGGTTGGGAACAACAAAATTGTATCATGGTTCGATTTCTACTTCTAGGGCTTTTTCACACACACACTATCGAGACTGTTTTCAGTTATTAATACAAATAGAGGTACTGAAAAGAAACTAGTAACCTGGTTCTCTTGGTGACATTTACTAGATGCGTGGTTACTGGAGAAAAACGTCTGAGTTGGGGTATTCCAAATATATATATATATATATATGCAAAACCAATTCAAAAAAATGCAAAAGTTAGTGCATTTTAAAATGTCAAAATAAATGATTAACATGTAAAATCAAAAAGAAAAGAAAAATGTTTGAATACCCAACGTATAAAGACCATCCTTTGAGACCCGGTCTTAGTAAATGGAGGACCCAAGCTTAAGAATGTTGGGGAACCGGTTCTATGATGACATTAATATCCTCTCTAGAGTACTGATACTTTAAAGTTGTCTCTCAATTCCACAAGAAGCCCAAAATAGTAGCTCTCAAACCAAAGTGTTAAAATTGCCCCACAGTTCACTTAAGGTTTCGATATGAAAATAATTTTCCTTCAGAATTGGCCTAAAGATTTACACTGTTTTTGCTTGAGGACAAGCAAAGGTTCAAGCATAGGGGAATTTGATAAGTCTATTTTTAGAGTCTTTTTAATAGTTATTTTATTAAGTCTTTTTAGTATTTTAATTATATTTTTAATCTATTTTACTGCAAATGTTTACTTTTTATCTTCAGGTTTTATTTTGAAGCAATTTCGACTGCTTCTGTCTCAGCAGGTTAAAATTCGACTGCATCTGTTAGAATTCGACTGCATCTGTCTTCCAGATTTCGACTGCATCTGTCAGAATTCGACTGCATCTGTCTCCCAGAATTTCGACATCATCTGTCTCCCAGAATTCGACTGCATCTGTCAGAATTCGACTGAATCTGTCTTCCAGATTTCGACTGCTTCTGTCAGAATTCGACTGCATCTGTCTTCCAGATTTTGACTGCATCTGTCAGAATTCGACTGCATCTGTCTCCCAGAATTCGACAGCATCTGTCTCCCAGATTCGACAGCACAACGCAAACTGGCGCAGAACTGGCGCAGGACAGGGCACCATGGGCGCCAAGGGCGCCAAAATGCAGTCAAAATTGGCTACGGCCACTAGTTGGTGGCTACCTTTGCCAACTTGATTTTTCACTTCTTTTTGACTATTTTGCCCCTCCACTCATGTGCTTTGACCACTTGCTCATGTGCTTTGTCCACTTGAGGATAGCTTTTTGATGACTACCTTGGCCAACTTGATTTGCCACTTTTTCCTCTTTTGGACCATTTTGCCCCTCATATTTTCCTATAAATAGAGGCTTGATCCTCACTTGTAACCAAGCTTGAATTTTGTTAGAAAATCAATGACAAAGGCTCTCTAAAGATTCATGACTTCAATTTACTCTTCATGTTTTTATGATTCTTGCTTATTTACTTTTTTGCTCCTTTACTTTCTTGCCCTTTTAATTCTTACTCCTTTACTTTATTGCCCCTTTAATTTCTCGCTCTTTACTTTCTCGCTCTTTACTTTTCGCTCTTTACTTTCTCGCTCTTTTATTTTCCTTGCTATTTACTTTCTTGCCCCTTTTATTTTCCAAGTCATTTATTTTCTTGCTATTTAAATTCTTGCAATTTATTTTCTAAGTCCTTTATTTTCCAAGTCATTTATTTCCTTGCCCCTTTATTTTCCAAGTCATTTACTTTCTTGCCCTTTATTTTCCAAGTCATTTATTTTCTTGCTATTTAAATTCTTACAATTTATTTTCTAAGTCCTTTATTTTCCAAGTCATTTACTTTCTTGCCCCTTTATTTTCCAAGTCATTTACTTTCTTGCCCCTTTATTTTCCAAGTCATTTACTTTCTTGCCCCTTTATTTTCCAAGTCATTTACTTTCTTGCCCTCTATTTTCCAAGTCATTTATTTTCTTGCTATTTAAATTCTTGCAATTTATTTTCTAAGTCCTTTATTTTCCAAGTCATTTATTTTCTTTCCCCTTTATTTTCCAAGTTATTTATTTTCTTCTCTCCTCTTTTGTCTACAATGATCATTGAGTGAGTAGACTTTACTAAAACATTCCTTCTTTCTAAAAACACTTTCTTTTCAGTTAATCAACTTTGAAAAATTAAATTGGTATTCACCTAGGCTCTCCCTGTGGATCGATAACTCTTTTATTACGCGATACGACTCGTGCACTTGCGAGGCTATCAGTTACTCTCCTAAAATCAAAGGGAGAAGTAAGTAACTATCTAAAAGCCTTTGTTAACATGATTGAAAACCAATATGATACCAAAGTTAAAACCATTACACTACAAAAAAATTGCCCATTAGCGAGAGATTTTTCCCTCGCTAAATGCCCCAAATCTGTCGCTAATTCCCATTAGCGGGGGAATTAGCGACGGAATCAATCCCTCGCTAAACTGCTCCTCGCTAGTGGTAATTAGCGAGGGAATTTGAATCCCTCGCTAATTAGCGAGGGAAAATTCCGTCGCTAATTCCCGGAATATTCCGTCGCTAACTCTGGCTGCCACATTTTTTTTATATTAGCCTATTTTTTATAAAGTTATTATTATTATTATTATTATTATTATTATTATTATTATTTTTATGGTGTGGTGGTGGTGGTGGGGAAGGGTATTAGGGTAGAGAGAGGAGAGAGAGAGAGAAATGAGCTATGTGGTGGTGGTGGTGGTGGTCGTGGTTGTGGTGGTGGTGGTGGTGAAGGGTATTATGGAAGAGAGAGAAGGAGAATAGTAAGGGAGAAGGAGAGAAAGAGAGAGAGAGAGAGAGAGAGAGAGAGAGAGAGAGAGAGAGAGAGAGAGAGAGAGAGAAACGAGTGGTGGTGGTGGTGGTGAAGGGTATTAGGGTAGAGAGAGAAGATAGAGTGAGAGAAGAGTGTGAGGAGGTGGTGGTGTTGGTGTGGTGGTGGAAGAGTGAAGAGAGAAGAAGAGTGTGAGAGGAGGTGGTGGTGTGGTGGTGGAAGAGTGTGAGACGAGGTGGTGGTGTGGTGGTGGAAGAGTGAAGAGAGAAGAAGAGTGTGAGGAGAGAAGAAGAGAGAAGAGTGTGAGGAGAGTAGGAGAGAAGAGTGGCGTGTGAGAGGATAAATAATCTGAAAAGTCAGAAATTTAGCGAGGGACTGACAATTTCGTCGCTAAACACATGCACGAAGTCCTATCATCTAAAAGCTGTCAGAAATTAGCGAGGGACTGAAAAATCCGTCGCTAATTAGCTATGGACATAAAAATCCGTCGCTAATGACAAAATTAGTGAGGGACTAAAAATTTCCTCACTAATTCCCTCGCTAATAAGCTTTTTTTTATAGTGTTAGGACAGACAATGGCCCAGAGTTTCTTATACCAGACTTCTATGCATCAAAAGGCATAGTTCACCAAACCAGTTGTGTTGAGACACCACAACAAAATGGGAGAGTTGAGAGAAAACATCAACATATACTAAATGTAGCTAGAGCCCTCCTCTTTCAATCCAAACTCCCTAAGCAATACTGGCCCTATGCTGTCCTCAATGCCACATACATTATCAACCATGTTCCTAGCCCTCTCCTACAAAACAAATCTCCTTTCTCACTCATCCAAGGCAAACTCCCTGACCTAGAGAACCTGAAAGTTTTTGGTTGTCTTTGCTATGCTTCCACACTCCAATCACATAGGTCCAAACTTGAACCTAGGGGTAGAAAATGCATCTTTTTAGGATACAAAACAGGTGTGAAAGGGGTAATTCTCCTAGACCTAAACAATAAGGAATTGTTTATATCTAGGAATGTTACCTACCAAGAAAGTGTCTTACCATACAAGGGAACTCAAGCTATATCGCAGTGGAATTATTTTCCATAAAACCACAGTGACAATAGCTTGAGTGAACCAGCAACACAACAAAATGATATCCCTGAGACTGAAACAGAACCTGTTACTGATACACCTACAGAACATCGAAGATCAACCAGGGAGAAACATCAACTAGATTATCTCTCTGAGTATATATGCAATCTCTCAACATCCACACCTAAGACCAAAGCTTCTTCCTCAGGTATTCTATACCCTATGCAAAGTTTCCATTCTATGTCTAATTTGTCATCTGCACAAAAACATTTTTCCACTTGTTTGCACAATGATATAGAACTTGTTTGCTAAAAGTCTTATGAAGAAGCTTGCAAAAATGCCTCTTGGGTTGAGGCAATGAATACTGAATTAGAAGCCTTGGAAAAGAATGGAACATGGGATCTAGTTGATCTACCACACAATGTGAAGCCCATTGGTAGCAAGTGGGTCTACAAAATCAAACACAAGGCAAATGGGTCAGTAGAGAGATACAAAGCCAGGCTTGTTGCCAAGGGATACAATCAAGTGGAGGGTCTTGATTTCTTTGATACCTTCAACCCAGTGGAAAAGTTAACAACAGTGAGAACTCTGCTTGTTGTTGCTTCTATGAATAATCAGTTCTTACACCAATTAGATGTCAACAATGCATTCTTGCATGGGGACCTTGATGAAGATGTATACATGGAGGTTCCAAAGGGAGTGAAGTGTGTCAAGAATGCTCAAGTTTGCAAGATCAAAAAGTCTCTGTATAGACTGAAACAAGTAAGCAAAAAATGGTATGAAAAGCTAACTCAACTCCAAATAGCTGAGGGATACAAGCAATCTACATTAGATCACTCTTTGTTTACTCGGAGCAAAGGTGAAAAATTTACTGCTATGTTAATATATGTTGATGATGTTATTCTGGCTGGTAACTGTATGACTGAATTTGATAGAATCAAGCATGTTCTTGATAATGCTTTCAAAATCAAGGATTTGTGGACTTTAAAATATTTTCTATGGTTAGAAGTATCTCAATCTAGGAATGGAATTTCAATTTGCCAAAGGAAATACTGCCTGGATTTGCTCAATGAAGCTGGTTGTTTAGGTTCAAACCAATTTTGACTCCATTAGACTCCAATGTAAAGCTGCACCAAGATTCTGGAGAAGCTTATAGTGATGTGAGCTCTTATAGGAGATTGATAGGTAGGTTGTTGTACCCCACCAACACAAGGCCATATATAACCTTTGTTGTTCAGAAACTCAGTCAACACATAAATTCCCCAACTGTAACTCACTATAATGCTGCCTGCAGAGTTTTAAGATATTTAAAAGGCAATCCGGGCAGAGGATTGTTGTTTCCCAGGGATTCTATTCTCCAACTGACTGGATTCTCAGATGCTGACTGAGCCAACTATGTGGACACCAGGAAATCTATTACAGGTTATTGTTTTTTCATTGGATCTTCTTTGGTTTCAAGGAGGACAAAGAAACAGCAGACTGTGTCAAGATCTTCATTAGCGGCAGAGTACAGAGCACTCTCCACAGCTACTTGTGAACTCCAATGGTTGTTGTACGTTCTTGGTGATCTGGGAATCAAATGTGAGAGACCTCCAATACTATTTTGTGACAACCAAAGCGCCATACATATAGCTGCTAATCCTGTTTTTCATGAAAGAACAAAGCACCTTGAGATAGATTGCCACTTTGTAAGAGAGAAACATCAAAATGGAATGATGAAATTGCTACCAGTATCTTCAAAAGGCCAGCTTGCAGATTTTTTTACCAAAACCCTTACACCCACAGCTTTCACTCCATTCATTTCCAAGCTTGGCATGATAAACATATATCATGGTCAAGCTTGCGGTGAGCTATTAAAGTCAACAATTTCTAATGAATCAGCATTGGTCAATGCTGACATAGCAAATGAAGATGATGTGGACTCTATGAGTCACATTATTGAAGAGGTGAAGTCAGCTACACTCACACAAAAGGAATGAAACATTTCTCATTCTCGTTGGTTTCCTTGGATTCTCACATTTGCTCCTTCTCTTTCATTTCCGTTATGAAGAAGATTTACCCTAGATTTGGTTTCTAGATTTTCCTTGATTTTAGATTCTCTTTCGCTGTAAATTGAGTAGTGCATGATGCACCCTTTCACTTGCTATATATAGTGGTACTGTAATCAACTCAATCATCAAATGAAATAGACTTTCAATCTTTCATCAATTCTTATCGTGCCCTATTTCTGAGCTTTTCCATTCATAGAATTGATTAAGTTTATGAGCATAATCCAAAAGAAATCTGAACAACGTCAACTTCAGCGGAGAACTCAACCCAACTTTTCTGTTGAGTAACAATCTTGGGCCTTGGACTCGGGATCATGACTTCCCTCTCCAAGTATGCTACTCTTTCCTGGGATCGTCATCCCGTAAATGGTTTGCATATAACCATCCTTTAATCCTTTTTCTCAACTTATTATCCATGACAATTTTTTGATAGGACAAATTAGTCTCTGACAATTTTTTGGGACAACTAAGTCCCTGACATTTTCAAAACGGGGACAAATTAACCCCTAATACAGGGACTAATTTGTCCCCGTTTTGAAAATGTCAGGGACTTATTTGTCCCAAAAAATTGTCAAGGACCAATTTGTCTTATTGAGAAATTGTCGGGGACTAAAATGGGCCTTTACACTTTTAAAATACTCTCTCATTTCCTCTCCTCCCCTTCCTCGTATGTCTTTATCTTAGAGAACAAAAATACAATTAGATTAAATAATTTAAAAACAATCTTTTGTGAACTTTTATGAAGAGGTATACTAGTTTTTTTTTTCAACATTACCAAAAAAGTCCGGCCAGACAACAAAACAGAAACCCCATTCCCTCCCATGTAATGAAAAGGCAAAAAAACTCCTCGACCTCCCCAACGCCGGTGCTAATTGGTTATCCCATGTAAAGAGAAGGCAGAAAACTCCTCGACCTCCCCAACGCCGGTGCTAATTGGTTATTTGGTTAAATCCAACCATTTCACTCACCACACTGACACATCCCCATTTCTATCTATCCCCCATTCTCCCTTGCTTCCCACATCATTATTTTAACATTTTCATTTTCATACTCATCCTTTAATCAATCATCGATACTATAGGTTGATTGTTTAATTACACCCTATTATGTTACATTATTTTTTAATTATTTACCACGTTTTTACTCTAAGGATGAATTCTTTAGAAATCTAAATTCATTTAAAAAATAATCACAGTTTCCTAAGTGACATAATCTATCTTAAGATACAGGGTCGATCTGGTGTTCCTGGGTTTGATTTCCGTAATAGATAAACTCTGTGGTTGTTAGTTCGAAATTTACTTCTAATTTAGACTAGTCTTTTGCTGAAAGCGTTAGGACAATACCTAGAATGCCAACAATAATCCAAACTAAAATAAATTGATCCCAAATTTTATTTCATTTTCTTAATTATTATCTTATTTAATTTTCTTTCAACTCAAATTTTATAATAAATTACTTTTTAATTATAAAAATACAGAAAGAGCTGATTTTCCACCATCATTCAATAATAAACCACATAAAAATAAAAATTGGTACTTAAACATAACTTGACGAAACCCCTCTTACTACTCTGAGTCACAAATCCAAAACAAAATACTAGTTTTTCTCTGCTTCACATCAAAGACTCCGTGCACTCAACTCTCAACTTTCTCTTCAATGGCGTCACTCACAGCAGTTTCACAAATCCAATCTCTTCTTTATAACAAGAATCCCCAACTCTCATTCTCACCACAACCTCGCTCAATCCTCTTCTTACCAAAAGTTAGGTTTTCGTTTCGCGGAATTTCCAGGATGCCTATGAAGCCAGTTGTCGTGATGGCAACGACGGCGGAGACGGCGAAGAAGCGTTATCCCGGTGAATCGAAGGGGTTTGTGGAGGAGATGAGGTTTGTTGCGATGAGGTTGCATACGAAGGACCAAGCTAAGGAAGGTGAGAAAGAAGTTAAGGAACCTGAGGAGAGAGCGGTTACGAAATGGGAACCTAGCGTTGAGGGCTATTTGAAGTTTCTTGTTGATAGCAAAGTGGTTTATGATACCTTGGAGAAGATTGTTCAAGATGCTGCTTATCCTTATTGTGAGTTTTTTTTCTTTTTCTGCTATCACTTTATTTGACTTATATATATTTATCTATAATGATAAATAGAGTAAATCCTTGATTTAATCCTTAATTTTTTTGTCAATTCCATAATTCCAAATCCAATAGAATATCAATATCATGTGTTTTGGAATGTTGAGATGGTAATTGAAATTTTCACAAAAAAAAGATGGTAATTGAAATCGACATCTAAGAAGTGTAGAAAATTTGAATTGAAACGAAAAGACCTGCATCAGATTTTTGACCTAAGTACCTATATATTGCTCAATGGCATCATAATCCAAGAGAAGTCAGGGTACAAACCAACAGCTTAGGTCCACAAACATTCTCAGCTACATGATTAGAGAGAAAATTGTGTACAAACTAACACCTTAGATTGGGTTATTCTGCAGCTTCATTCTATTACATGATAGCATCATATTGTCTTGCAGAATATTGTTCATAGAAAAATTGCTCCTGCCAGCATAAAGTTAGAAAAAAAATCAATAAAAAATGATACAAAATCTACAGTCTTCTGGCTAATTGTACTTATATAGCTGGTCAGATAGTTGTGTGCTATTCAATGGAAGTATAACTACTCATGTGCTAATAGAAGTGATTAGAACCATAAGTGGTTGCAAGGAAGACATAGGAGACCAAAAAGTTCATCAAATTGCATAGTAAGTTGAGCTTAATCTGGTGCTTAACATAATGGATATACTTTTTAAGAATCTTAATTTTCTTTTCATATTGTAGAACATATATTAATAAAAGGTAGTGTTATTTTAATCAAGAACTTAGAAGTTTAAGTCAACATATTTTCGTAGGACAAAACCACCACTGAAATATGAAATACGAAATCAAGATGATATGAAGATTATACAAACCTTGAGTAAAGGCCATATAAATAGTGAGAAGATAATATGAAGATAATTTTTGCTTATGTATTTATGTATGTATAAATAAGATAGAGAAGATGCATTTGAATTCACAGTTGTTTCATTTGACTGTGTTGCTTTCCCTTTGAGAGAGGGAGAAATTGAATTTTGGACTCAATTTGGTTAACTGTTTTGTTAATTTTAATTTTTTGTTTGGAAAGACACAATTGAATTGTTATGTTGAATTTAAAATGGTAAAGAATTGTAGGAAGTAAGTTTTATCCCCAAAGTAGATAAAATTAAAATAGTATACTAATAGGATGTTTGTGTGGTATGTTCATTGTTTGACATGTGTTCAAACTTGCTGTACATTTGAGTCTCATTTGTATAGTAGGGAGATATGTATCCATGTGACCTGTACTTGTTTAAAAATTGAAATTGGTTCTCAAATCTTGTTTATCACCTCCTCTCTTTATTTTTGTGAAAGCTGTTCTTTCATGTATTTAGATATTGGCAACTATGAAAAGCTGCATTGGAGCCTTTCATAGTTGCCAATATCTAAATACAGCTCAAATTGATTACCAAGATATTAATTCGCTGTCCTCGCAGTACATGATATTGCAGAGATTTATAGCTAAAGGGGGTTGACTGATGTAAAAAACTATGATGTCAAGGTCCTGATTGTAGTTGCAAACCTTTCTTTAACACCCTGGTATGGCCTTCCTGCTCTACAATGTAGAGTAGCAGTTTAGTGGGCAAATAAGTACGTAACTGCATAAGCATTAGATGTTATTCTTAACCTTATCTTTAAGCCTCTTCATATCCGAGGCTTGTTCTTGATTGTTTTGTTCATATAGATTACCATTCTGATGGTTTCTTCCTGTTGCGTGTATTAGTTGATTGTATTCTTTACTTCTTTAGCTTGTCCACACTTATTGAGTAGGTACTTGGTATTCCAATCTGGGTATACTTATGTTCTCAACTAATTGATCATTTAATTGCCTGCTGATTTTTATCTATCTTGTGTAGATGCTGAATTCAGAAACACTGGATTGGAAAGGTCGGCAAGTTTGGCCAAAGACTTGGAGTGGTTCAAGGAGCAAGGTTATACCATTCCTGAACCTTCCTCTCCTGGTCTCACCTATGCACAACATCTTACTGAGTTATCTCAGAATGACCCCCAAGCCTTCATTTGCCACTTTTACAACATCTACTTTGCCCATTCAGCTGGCGGTCGAATGATTGGGAAGAAGGTAACCATTTGCATGCATGCCAAAAGAGCTTATATCATGTTGAGAGTCAAATTGATGTGTTCTATATATCTCCAAGATATCTCCTTGGAGATATTAGACCATAGTGGAGTTTTCCATGAAGTTACTTTCTTGAACACGGTGTGTAGTCTACATAAGTTTATATCTGATGACTGTAGGTATATGTATCTGTATATTAACCTGGTAGGTCTGATGTTTGTAATTCCAACAATAGTTGTATCTGTATACAGATATTTGTGTCATATATGTACTGTAGGTTTAATTTTTAATTTCTCTCTGCATCAAATATTTTGTTTAGTGATACGATTAGTATGCGGATTGTAATTGAACAATATTCTGATTGAATGTGTATATGGTTGGATTAAAATATTTTGCACTTAAAAAGAACTTTTCATCCCAAAGCACCTTCTGAAGCATTTTGACTAAATGATTTTTACAAATTTCATTAAGCAAAACAACTGAATCTTTAGAAGAACCTTGACAGAATTTTTTTTAATAGACACATTCCGATCCCATCAATAAAAATGCTTAAAAGAGAAAGAATTAATAATGAGCTTTATGCTTCAGAAGGATGTGAGGTTTCCATGGAAAAGCCAATCTCTATGTATGGTTTTCTGCTACTTTTTGTGTGGGTATGTGAGGTCTCCATGAATAAATGATTCTAGCAATATTGTATATCCTTTTCATTATAGTATGAACTGTGAAGTATGCTTCACTTTGAATTAGATATTTTCAATCATTTTCACCTGATGTGGTAAAAGCTAATGGTGAAACTTGCCTTATCCTTTCTATACTCAAGATCTCTCTACATCTTATCTTTGCTCTTACAGATTGCTGAACAGTTCCTTAACAAGAAAGCCTTGGAGTTCTATAAATGGGATGGTGATCTTTCCCAGTTGTTGCAGAATGTGAGGGACAAGCTGAATAAAGTTGCTGAAGTGAGTTTCCTGAACTCTTAATTAGTTGAGGAATATTGATTAAATAGTTTTATTTCAAATTTCAAGTTATTGTTATGAAATTTACCTTTCAAAATACTTTGTTTTATCAGGATTGGACTCGAGAAGAGAAGAACCACTGTCTAGAAGAAACAGAAAAGTCATTCAAGTTTTCTGGAGAGATTCTGCGCCTAATGCTATCATGATAATACATGGAAACCTATCTGTGTAATTATTTATGTTAAAGAAGCCAATAACATTGGATCATATGTGAATATAAATATATTTAATTTTCAATTGGCAAAGGAATTATAGAACTGATGTTGCAATGAAGCAGCAATTTGTTGAATAGTTTATCTTTCTTTCGAATGAAGCAGCCAGTTCTTGGATGCTGAGATAACATTTTATGGGAAATGCTAAGCCAAAAAAAAAACTGCTACTATGATATCGACAACCACGTTTTCGTGAATTTGGAATGCCGTCTCTATTCTTAATGGTTCATGTAGTTCAAGGGGAGTCGACTTTTAAAATTGTTGACGAATATGAAATTTTAATTTAGAAGTATTCAATTAGTATAGTTAACAATGCTTCTACTAGTTAATCAAACCTTTTTCAAAATTTTAGTACTGAGGATAGGTGGTCCTTTGTTAGCAGATCGTTGAAAAAGTATTGTTGGCGCATATGCCTTTTATCGATTCAAATGCTCATGCTCTGCAATTACAAATACTACATTCTCCTAAATTCAGTTTTTTTTAGAAGAAAATCTGGATTAAACGGGAATACTAGGGTACTCTAATCAATTACAAAAAGGACCAAACAGTTCATCTCAGTGTAAACACAGCATTGGGTTTGTCCACCAATTTGTGATAGAATACAAAGACTTTCTATCAATTTTATAGATAAAGCAAGACCAAGATAGATTATTAATATTGGTCTCCGGGTTTGGGAGGACGCTTGGCTTGTTTAGCGTCTCCTGGATTATTGATCGGTGATTCCCTGGAATTTTGGTGCCGGCGAGTTTGGAAAGAATGTCCGCTCTGATATTTTCTGTCCTGGGAACGTGTTTAACCTCCGTAAACACGAAATAGGAAAGCAGTTCCCGCACACGGGTTAAATACTTCTGCAAGGTCGGGTCTTTGGCTTCGTATTGCTTCCCGATTTGAGAGACTACCAACAACGAGTCCGTGTTTAAAGAAAGACGAGTAACTCGGAGGTCGATGGCAAGTCGGAGCCCTGCTATGCATGCCTCGTATTCTGGCTGGTTGTTTGAGGTAGGGAAACCAAAAGTGAGTGATACCTCGATTACAACGCTCGTCGGGCTTTCAAGCATTAACCCTGCACCACTCCCTTTTGGATTTGAGGATCCATCTACATGGAGCGTCCACAATTCGTCTTCAGGGTCGGCGGGGGCCATTTCTGCGACAAAGTCGACCAGTATCTGAGCCTTCATGGCCGGTCTTGTTTCGTATTTGATTCCGAACTCAGAGAGTTCCACTACCCATTTGACCATTCGTCCTGCTAAGTCAGGTCGATGCAGGATCTGCCGGATCGGATAGTTCGTCTGTACCACGACTTGATGAACGACGAAGTAAGGTCGGAGACGACGTGCCGAGATGAGCAGAGCAAAGGCGATTTTTTCTATTTTCTGATATCTAACTTCTGATCTCTGTAAAGCTTTGCTCACGAAGTATACTGGACTCTGACCCGTCTCCGTCTCCCTGATGAGTACGACACCAATAGCCTCTTCCGAGATGTGGCTAAGTACAAGTATAAGTCTTCCCCTGGTTTGGCCGAGTTAAGATTGGTGGTTCGGTCAAAACTTTTTTGAGTTGGGAGAGGGCCCCGTCCCGCTCCGGGGTCCATTCGAAAGTTGCTTCTTTCTTAAGCAGTTTAAATAAAGGGAGTGATTTGAAGGCAGCGTTGGAAATGAAACGAGATAGTGCAGCAATCATGCCGTTGAGTTTTTGGAGTTCTTTCTTGGTGGACGGGGTGCGCATCTCCGTCACAGCTCGGCACTTGTCTGGGTTGGCTTCAATGCCCCTTTCTGTGAGATAGAAACCAAGGAATTTCCCAGCCCGGACTCCGAAAGTGCATTTCTCCGGGTTCAACGTCATATTGTTTTTTCGGATTTCTGTGAAGATCTCTTCTAGGTCGGTTATGTGGAGGTCCTCACCTTCGATTTTTGCGATCATGTCATCGAGGTAGACTTCCACATTACAGCCGATCTGCTTTCGGAAAACCTTGTTCATCATTCTTTGATAGGTGGCCCCCGCATTTTTCAAACCAAATGGCATGATCCGGTAACAAAAATTACCGCAGTCAGTCATGAAGGCCGTTTTCTCTTGGTCGGGGGGAACATCGGGATTTGGTTATACCCGGAATAGGCATCCATAAAAGATAGTAAGCGAAAACCTGAAGCATTATCGACGAGCCGATCAATGCTAGGAACAGGGAAGGCGTCCTTAGGACAGGCCTTATTAAGATCGGTATAGTCAATGCACATTCGCCATTTTCCATTGCTTTTCTTAACAAGTACAGAGTTCGAAAGCCAAGTCGTGTACTTGACTTCCTTTACAAAATCAGCTTTAATAAAATCATCTACGACCTTGGCTGTAGCAGCTGCTTTCTCCTTGCTTTGAGCTCTTTTGCGCTAGGCAACCCACTTAGCCCCGGGGTTAACTGCCAGTTGGTGACAGGCGACTTCTGGGGGGATCCCGGGCATGTCCTTTGCCGACCAGGCGAAGAGATCGGCGTGAGACTTCAGACAAAGGGCGAGCTTTGCTTTTACTTCTTTAGAGAGGTCAGATCCGATCTGGACAGTTTGGGTCGGATCCTCCCCCAGCTGGATCTGTATGAACTTTCCATCAGGCTGGGGTCGCTTGATTTTCTTCTTCAGCTCCCGGGTCAGTTCGTCATCGCTTTCTTCCTCAGAGCTGTCAGGGTCGTACCTCGCATCGAGGTCTGTGACGTTGGCCTCGGCAGCTCGATCGTTTCTCCTCTTTTTGGGATCTTTCTAAGCTTCTGCTTCTACGGGGGGAACCCCCTCCTCAGCGGCCTGCCTGTCTGCTTTTACGTGCAGATAGAAACATCTCTGGGCGGACTCTAGGTCGGCATCAAGGGTGATTACTGTTTACCGTGGTTTTTGGTAAACACCGCTAGTTACACGTGTGTGTTGCTTGCGAGATCAACTAGAAACATCTCAGAACATTTGTGAGTTAAAGTTTTATTAAAGTTATTGATGTTTATGATGATAACCGTTTTAATGGAGTAAAACGATGAATAAATGCATAAGTGTTTAAGAAGAAATGCAGAAATGTGATGAATTGTAGTAAAGTGCAGAAAGTGTAATTAAAGGAAAAGAAATCGAAAAACAGTAAATTGCAGGAATTCGTAAAGAAGAACCGGTAAACTGCAGGAATCTTTAAAGAAACGGTAAATATATTGCTGAATGTAAGAGGTTTGGTACGCGGATCACATACATTGTTCTTCAGTAACTCGTTTTTCTCTTATGCGGGAGTATGAGTGTTTTCTGAACGTTTGTATAGAATGAATTGCGACCTTTAACTCTACGAGAGAACTCCTATTTATAATAAAAGAGAAACAATAACCGCTCAGCGGTTTTTCTAAATAAAATAACTGCTATTTCGACTAGATAACTACTCCATCTTTCGACCACATTGCTCCCGTCCCTTTCTATCAGCACTCTTTGACTTAACCTGTTATCTGGATATTGTTCAACTTCCTGTCGAAACTACTAGCTTCAGCTTTCCAATTTTCGCTAAGTTATGTGCTACGCTGATTCTCCCTGTACACAGCTTCTCGTTGTCGAAATATCAAGCCTTCTTCCTGAATACACCGAGTCAAACCTTGTTGACATGTAAATGCCCACGCTTTCGACAACAACACTGCTCTGTCTTCGACTAAACTCCTTGACGTCTTTCTCGTCGAAAACTTTGTCTTTAAACTCTCAGTTTCATTAAGCCTTAGGCATAGTCGAAATTACTCTTCACAACACCTTCTCAATGTCAAATATCAACATCTCTTCTTTAAAATGACAAGTCAGCATTATTGACTGCATTTAATTGAGCCTGTCGAAAATGCAGGCTAACAAATTGCCCCCCAAAAATACGTTTTCGACTGAATTCTTGAATGAAGATAGAAAATGACTTTTTTGAAATTTCCTTCGACTATCCCATGAAATCTTATGTTATCATTTCATATCTTTTCTTAGAATATGAGGGGACGTTTTTGGGCAAAAGTATAGCTTGCTGGCGCCTTCCTCCAACGAGAGTGCGCCACGTACGCAAAGTTAACTTTTGAGATTTTCCACAATCCCACGTTTCCCACCAAAGCCACGATTACCAACATATTTTATTCTTTTTTTTATTATACCGTGGTAAAACGGCTATAAAAAGAAGCTGTACCCTTTCATTTCTCTTTTTCAGAGTCTTCATCTTCTTCTTCTTCTCTGCGAACCTCCATTAAACCTTCTTCTGCGAGTATTGTGTTTTCTTCTTCTTCTTCATTTCACGAAGCAACAAACACTACGAAGCGCTTCTATTTCTCCACTAGCTTTCTGCTTCTAACAATGGCGTCTTCTTCCACCATAAAACCTCATACTGTAATCTCTGAGAAGAAAACCCTTATTTCTGAACCTGCTCTTACTTTGGAGGAAACAAAAATTTACCGGTCTCAGGTACTTATCCCTTTCTCTAAACCTTCAAAGCATGCATTTTTAGGACCCCTTCCTCTTGTTGATGATGATTCACCTAAGATTAGGGACGTTTTCCCTAGTTACCATAGACACATCCCTAGGATCTTCAGTGAGGGTCCACATGTGATGGATTTCATGAGCAATCCGAATAGGGTTTTTCGATCTTCGCCACCAACTGAGAAAAACACACTCTATATCGACTGGCTTAACAAAATCGAGTCGAAGAAAGGAGATATTTGGAAGAGTCAGGGAATTTTCGACCTGATTCAAGTCTCAAGATATGGGCCTAAGTATCAAAGCCCGATGCTTCTTTCGGCTCTAAATTTTTGGGATATCACTACTAATAGCCTTCATTTAAAGTGCGACATGCTTGCCCCTACTTTGCTTTATGTGGAAGCTATAACGGGTTTGAAGCCGTTAGGGGAAATTTTCGACCCTGCTACCCGTACTGATTGTGAATTTGACTTCAAGAAAGCCAGCTTTAAAGGGTATATTGAAGAGAAACATATTACCGGGTCGAAGGATGTTTCTGATGAAGAGCACATTGCTTTTCTCACTTTCTGGTTATCCTTCTATGTATTCTGTTCTTCGTCACTTCAAGTGGCTAAGATGTACATCCCCCCGGCCATTCAATTACATCAATGTCGAAACATCAACTTGGCCACCCTTATTTTAGGATCTCTTTTCGACAGCTTGAGACAAGGGGTTATTGATTTGAAAGGACTTAAACCAGAAGAAAATACTTGGTCTCTGGACCAATTTGGTTGTTTCAATTGTGGCTCATTGCCATTTTCAATTCAAAATTAACAATGTACATCCCTGATGATTACCTCGATGTAGTTTCTAACAGAGGGGTAGAAGGTGTATGACTTGCTTTGTTAAAACCTAAGCAAATAGGAGTGTCTGTCGAAGATATCTTTTCACAAGCTTTCGACATGTTTTTGAATTGTACCGAATTTTCTCCTTCCATGGCTCCTTTTGCTGGAAGAACTTATGGACCACCTTGGTTCACTAGGGAATTCCCTGCTAATAACCCTGATGAAGAGCAGGAGACTAACCAAATTAAGAAGGCATTTTTAACTCCTCAATTGTTATCATCCCGAATCTCTCCTGGGAAATCATCAAACCAATTTGGTGTATTCCCATATCATCCTAGTTTACATGCACGGCAATTTGGGTTGTGTCAACTTCGACCTAGCCCTTTTTTCAGGTCTAAGAAGGAACTGTTGATTCCTGAGAATGAGGAGGAATGGATAAATCGCCTCAACAATTTTCCTGATGATTCTTTTCATCTTACTGCTATCCCTTTTGAGCCAACTTTTTCTTGTACCCACAAATTTTCTCAGTGGTGGACAGAGTATCTCACCAGGAAGTTCATTGGTGTCGAAAATGCTACTCTATTGGTCAAACTAATATCTGCTTTTCCTTCTTCGCAGAAAAAGAAGACCAAGTCGAAAGGTATACATATTCAAGAAATTCGAGCATTTCAACAATACTTCGAAACTGTATATGATCCAACTAATCTTCGTCGAACTGTTTCTCAAGCTGCAAAGGTTTTTAAACAAAAAATCCTTGATAAAATTCCAACTATGATTTTTCCACCTTATGTACCCGATAAATACTTTTTTTCTTTAACACAAAACAAAATTAAATTTCCACCTTTACCAACCAGTGAACTGGCTTTGGCATTTTGGTCACCCATTCCAGAATGGTTTGTATGTGGTTCGACTAAGGCGCTATTCAATTTTTCTAATAAAACAGCTGAGAAAGTAACTTCGACTAAGCAGGACATATACACTTTTGAGGGTAATCTTCATTTAGATATTCAACATATTCGAATCTTGTCATCCATTAGAGAAGGTGATGCACAAGACTTTTTAGGAAAAATAAATTTCTCTTTTGTGTATTTTGTATTAACACTTGTTTGTCGAATATTTGTAGCTGTTCATATCACATCGTCTTCGAAAGATGGTGCAGCAACCAAGAAGAAGAAAAGAGACGTTGAAGCTTCGTCAACAAGAAAACAACCTCTCCAAGAAGAAAAACAAAAAGTGAGTACCTCTTTATTTACTCTTTGTATCGTCTCATTATACTCTTCGACTGATCAGTTATATGTTTTGCAGAGTCGAAAAAGAACAAGTAGTTCCTTAACTTCCAATCCAAAGAAAACAAGAATGGTTAAACCAAGAGTTGTGAGCGATTCAGAGGTCAAAACTCTCGAAATCTTGCCTATTTATATTTAATCTCTCTTTTTCCTGCTTATGCTTATATGATTGTTGCGTTTTTCAGTCTAATGAGACACCACTACTCAGGACTAAGCCTATCAAGGTTCAAGTTCCTGAAGCAGAAAGAGAGAGAAAGACAAAAAATTCTCAAGATGCCTCTAAAGCTGTTTCTCAGCAAGCTTCTGTCGAAAGACAGCAAAAAGAAGAAAAAGCTCCAAGAAGGCTTATCAAGAAAATTAAGAGTGCACACTCTTTAGTCGAAAACATCAGAGCTAAGGTGATTGATTGAAGCTTATATCTTTTCCGAAAATTTTATTTATCTGTGATAATACTCACTTTGCTTCATTTTTAGGGAACTGAAACTGTTAACCCTGAAATCCCAACAAAGCAGGTTACGCCTACCTCCACTCACTCCCCTTCAAAAATACTTATTGCTGGAGAAGGTGTCGAAGAAAAAGATTTGAATCAGCAAACACCTGTTGTCGAAGATACACTGCTGGTCGAAACAACTTCTCTTGCAGAAACTGCAAAGGAAGTTTCTGATCATGGCCCAAAGCATGCTGCTATGGATGTCGATGAAAGCCCTGATGCTGGTCAAAGTGGGGCTGAGATCAACATATCTTCTTCTCCAAACATGGAAGAACAAGAGTACAACGAGGAGGAGGGTGAAGATGACGGTAACAATGAAGGGAAAAGTGAATCTCCTAAGGCAGCTAATCCTCCACGCTCGATGCCCTCGACACATGACACCACTATGAGCCCTCAAGAACAAGAGCTTTTGGATCTAAAACGTAAAGACCCTCTTGAGGCTTTCAAGCGAATGGTGAGTGGTTTATCCTCAACAGAAAGTAAGCCAAGTGTTTCGACTGCCTCTGTTGGCGATTCCTCTGGAGGTCCTAAAGAAGATCTGATTCGAGAACTTCAAGCATCCCTCTTTGAGGTAGATCTGTTCAAGGCTATCGAAGCAGATCATATGCTCTCTAACAAACTCAAATCTTTTCTCAACAAACTTAATAATTCTGGCTCCAGTGACTCTCTTTTATGCTTTATTGTTGAATTTGAGCCTTTACTGGAGCAGATTTCCAGAGATATACAGAAGAGGAAGAGCACTGTTGTGAACAAGGAGCGTGAGCTTGAGCTTCTGAGAGAAGAAAGTGCCGCTGTCGAAGCCTCAGAAAGCAAGATTTCGACCCTGGAAATTCAAGCAGCAACTAATTCTAAGGAGATAGCTGACTATGATGCGAACATTTCAACATACCAGGCTCAAATCAGGGAGTTGCGGTCGAAGATTGAAGTGGAAGAAAAGAAGAAAATTTCTGTTCAACAAAGATCTTCAATTCCTTTAGAGATTGCACTTCGATCTGAGGCAACCTTGGCTATTGAACACTTGGAGAGGGTTCAGAAACATGATGAGGCAGTTAAGAGGCTAACTGAGGAAGAATCCCTCTTAAATGCTAGATTGAGGCATGCCAGAGCACCCTTTGAGAGGCTTAAAGTTTCCTTTGTAATTTAATTTTTGATTTGGATTCTGACAGCATTTTACTCAATTTGTATTTCGACAGTATTCTTTGGCATGACTGCCATGTTTATATTCTCCCGTTCTCTCAATCTTGCGTTATTTTAATTTCTTGCAACACTGGCTTATATCTTTTTAAGTACTTGCCATTTACACGCAAAATTCGATTATCAGCGCTTAACTCTTCGACTTCATAAGCACCGTTTGAGAAAACTCGTAAAATTTTAAATGGCCCTTCCCAATTTGGTGACCATTTACCTTAGGCTCTATCTTTTTTGTCCATAGGTAGGATAACTTTCCACACAAAGTCTCCAATGACAAAAGTTTTTGATTTAACCTTTTTGTTGTAGGCTTTAGCTACTCTTTCTTTCTGCCTTGTAAGGATATCTAATGCAAATAACCTTTCTTCGTCTAAATCAACCAATTCGTCTAAAATCATGTCCCAATAATGATCTGATGGGATCTCGAATTGCCTTTGAATTCTATTTGACTGTAGATATATTTCGACAGGTAATACTGCATCATGCCCAAATGTGAGTTTGAACGGAGTAGTGTTAATTGATTCTCTAGGAGAATTTCGACAAGCCCATAATGCTTGATCAAGAGTTTTGTGCCAATTCTTAGGCTTTTGCCCAATATGTTTTTTAATCAAATTAATGATAATTTTATTGGCTACTTCGACTTCACCATTTGCTTGAGCATAATATGGTGTCGAACTTAATAACTTAAATCCATTTTCAGAGGCAAAATTTACCATTTTTCGCCCTGTAAAAACTGAGCCTTGATCTGTGGTAATGATTTCTGGTATCCCAAACCTATATAAAATATGGTTTTGAATAAAGTTCATTACTGCCTCTTGGTCTACCTTAGCTAAGGGAATAGCTTCGACCCATTTAGTGAGGTAATCAATACCCACTAATATATAACGGTGGCCTTTCGACGACGTTGGTTTAATTTCACCAATTATGTCTAAGGCCCAACCTCTAAACGACCAAGGTTTTACTATTGAATGTAATTCACTTGCAGGTACGTGTTGCACTCCTACGTGTTTTGGACATTCTTGGCATCCTTTAGCTAAATCTATGCAATCTTTTAGCATAGTTGGCCAGTATACTCCTTGTCGAAACAAGAGCCATTTCATCTTGTGGCCTACTTGGTGAGACCCACAAGCTCCACTATGAGTATTGGATGTTGCTAAGTATGCCTCATTTTCACTAAGGCATTTAAGCAAAACTCCTTCAGGAGTTTTCTTGAACAACTCATTTCCAATAATCACGTAGCTTAATGCCCTGTACTTGGTTTTTCGATTTGTTGTTCCTGTTGGGTTTTCCAAGTATTCGACAATTGGTTTTCGCCAATCATCATTCCACATATTGTCAATGGCAAAAATTTCGCCATTTTCACTTGGAGGAAATAATAATTCTGACTTGTCTGCCCCCCCAAGTTTTGGCATTGACAATTCATCTTCAGAATAATCCGTCGAAATTAACTTCTCCTTGATCTCTATTAATTCACTGAGTTTTGTTGGAGAAACTCTATAGCCTGAAGCAATTTGTGCTAAGTCATTTGCTTCGTGATTTTCAATTCGAGGTATATGTTCAATGTTAACGTAGTCGAAGCGTTTCAACAAAGCATTGGAAGTGACGAAGTATATGATTAAATTCTCTTTAATGCATTTATACTCCTTAGTTAATTGCTTCACCACTAATTCAGAGTCACCTCTAATTTCGACAGCCTTTGCCCCCAGCTCTAGCAAAACTTCTAAACCTGTTATCAAGGCTTCATACTCGGCCTCATTATTAGAGCAAAGTTCTTTAATTTTAAATTTATATTTCGTTGGTATTTTTGTTGGCGAAATAATTAATATTCCAATTCCAGAACCATTTTTATGGCTTGACCTGTCGAAATATAATGTCCAAGGTCGAATATTCATATGATTAATTGTTACTTTGACCAATGAATGGTCAACAATAAAGTCCGCAACAATTTTCCCTTTGATAGCTTTCAAAGGTTGATACGTTAATGAATATTCAGAAAGGGCAAAAGCCCATTTACCAATTCGACTGTGCAATATAGGTTTCGACAGCATATGTTTAATAATATCAAAATGAGAGTAAACATACACATCAATTGGTTTTATATATTGCTTTAATTTGGTACAAGAGAAATACAAACAAAGGCACAATTTCTCCGTTGGATGATATCTAGTTTCAGCATCATTTAAAACTCTACTAAGGTAATATATGGCTCTTTCGACACCATTATCATCCTCTTGCGCCAACATGCTACCTATTGTTATCTCTGATGCTGCTATATACAATTTCATCACCTTATCTCTGATAGGTGGTAACAAGATAGGTGGTTTAACTAGATAAACTTTAATCTCATCGAAGGCCTTCTGGTGTTCTGGATCCCATTTGAACACGTCTTCTTTCTTCAGTCGAAGCAATGGCGAGAAAACTTGAGTTTTGCCACTTAGGTTTGAGATGAACCTTCTTAGGAAGTTGATCTTTCCTAATAATGACTGGAGTTCTTTTTTGGTCGAAGGAGCCTTCGTTTCCATGATTGCTTTCGTCTTGTTTTGATTTATTTCAATGCCTTTTTTGTGGACAACAAATCCCAAGAAGTCACCTGCACGTACACAGAAGGCACATTTTATTGGATTCATTTTCAATCCATATTTTCTCATTCTTTCGAATGACTGTCGAAGATGGTCTATATGACCATTTTCTGTCGAAGATTTAACAACAATATCATCTATGTATACTTGCATAAAATTTTCAATAAAATCATGAAACATAGAATTCATTGCTCTCTGGTATGTTGCACCAGCACTTTTTAAACCAAAAGGCATTACTACCCAATCATAAAAACCTAAAGCTCCTGGGCATCGAAATGCTGTTTTCGACACATATTCTTCGGCAATAAAAATTTGATTATACCCTGAGTATCCATCTAACATACTTAGGTATTCAAATCCTGCTGCCGAATCAATTAGCATCTCTGCCATAGGCATAGGGTATTGATCTTTGGGTGTAGCATTATTTAGATCTCTAAAATCTATGCAGACTCTTAATGTTCCATTTTTCTTATGAAGTTGTTTTTGAGTAGTCTTTCGATTTCCTCTTTTAATTCGACAGAATCTGCGGTGCAAATCTTCTTGGTGTTTGCTTCACTGGTTTTCTATCTGGTCGAATGGGCAGCTTCAATTCAACCACTTCTCGACGCAATCCAGGCATTTCATTGTAGTCCCAGGCGAAGCAATCTTTATATTCTTTTAATAGCCTAATGGTTCGATCTCTCAAACCTTTGTCGATTTTGGCACGTATAAATGTTGGCCTTTTTATGGAGCCATCTCCTAAATCAACTTCCTCTAAAGGATCTTGAGCTTCAATCCTCTTGGTCGAACCCATTGGGTCTTTTTCAAAACCTAAAGGCTCGTCATCATAGATGCAGTCAAGCCTTTGGCCTTCGACCATATTATCTTCAAGGTTAACTTCATTGTTAACTTCAGTGGTTTGATTAACCATCATTGGTTCTTCTCTGGTTTGATTAACCATCATTTGTTGTATTTCGGCTTCCAACACCGCATTTTGCTTATTTTCGGCCACATAGGCCGTAATTCGATCCCATATGTTGGGTGTAGACATCACCAACATCTATGGACCGTCCCATCCTGTAGGCTTACAGAAGCCTCTTGGACGAGTTGATTCTTCAATCACTTCCCTCTCCCAAATGAAGCCATGGGTAGGGTGTAGATCAAGTGAAGCATATATATTGTCCTGAGGGACATATGCTGTGTCAGAGGGAGTGCATGGCGCTATGTTCGCCAATTGTTTGTCGAAAGTATGTTTAGTGATGTGGTCAACTTCAGCCAAGAAATAGCTTTGGTCGCCTTCCACGTTTTCGACTAGGCCATCCTCTCTCCAAATGGAAATTCTCTGATGGAGTGTTGAAGGGACTGCCCCAACTCCGTGGATCCACTCTCGACCAAGCAATAAATTGAAATTGGCCTTGGTAGGAATAACCATGAACATGGTTAATCTTTTAACACTTCCTACCACTAGCTCCACCTCTATGGCTTCCAAAGAATAGCCAGATTTGCCCTCATAATTGGTGAGAACAATGTTGTGTGGCCTTAGATCGGTATCTGATTTACCAATTTTTGCCAACATGTGCTGAGGCATTAAATTCACTGCGGCTCCTCCGGTATCCATTTATTTATTTATTTATTTATTTATTTATTTCAGTTGGTGAAATTATATTAGCATTTGATTAAGAGGTGTGTAATTGGATATAGGAGATGGTGTTAGTGATCGGGCTTAAGCTGGAGGAAAGCCCGTGATCCAAGAGCCCACTAGCTAGGCGCATAGGTGAAGCGCCTAGGCTAGGGTTTTGGCTCATTTGCGATTTTGCTTGAGAAAAGAGAGAGAGAGGAGTCGCGAAATAGAGGAGAGAAGAGGAGAAGAGGATTTGGCGCACATCCAAGAGAGAAGAAGAGGATGATTTCGCAAGTCCAAGGAGAAGAGAGAAGCTGTGTTGCTGTGGTTATTGTTGGTGACTTGATCAAGAGGATTAGTGCTCTCCTACTATAAGGTAAGGGTGGGGTTCTTCCTTATAATAGGGTTTTATGATGGGGTTATGTAGGAATAGGTCCTATGATGCCTAGTGTTTGATTTTGATGTTGATTTGATGATAGTTATATCATGATTATGTTAATTGAAATATTGGCTTGTTGGTGATTGTTGTAACTCTAGAAAAATTGGTGTTCATTGTTGTTATCACGAATTGCATGCTAAGTGTTTGAATAAATGTTGTTTGGTGTTGTGATTGACAATTCATGATAATTGACATTGGGGTTTAAGAATTGGTGAACTAAATTGGTGACTAAATCGAATTGGTGATTTAACATGGTGAAATTCTGAAATTTTGGGTCCCTAGGGCGCCATGGGCGCCAAATGTTGTTGCTGTTCCTGTTGCAGAAAATGGCGCCCTGTGCCTGGGCGCCATGTTTGGTCGTGTTGCGTTCGGTGCCTGTGCTGCAGGAAACGGCGCCCTGTGCCTGGGCGCCACATCCCGTGTGTTGCGTTTTTCCTGCTGTGTTGCTGTTTTTGGCGCCCTGTGCCTGGGCGTCGTGTCTGGTGCGTGTTCCTGTTTGTGTTGCGTTTTGTGCTGCTGCTGTCTGGGCGCCAAGGGCGCCAATTCCTGTGCCTTATTGCGTTTCTGTTGTGTTCCCTGCTGCCTGGGCACCAGTTTCTGTTGCTGGCCAGTTTCTGCGTGTTGCCTGCTAGGCGCCCTGCTCCTGGGCGCCATTTTCAGGATGTGTCTCAGGTTTTCCCCTGTTTTGTTTTCGACATATCTTTTGACTCGGGAGTCTGATTGAGACGTTTCAAAATGTTTTGGAAAGCTTATTCAGAGGCCTAGCTGAATATTCTAATTTTAGGCAAAGTGATCTATTTTTCTGGAAAATTGTTAGCCGTTGGCTTAGGCGTTAAATGTTGCTGTTTTAAAAAGAAAATTGTCGTCGCCCCAAATATTTTGGAAAATTGTCGTTGTCTCCGGTGTTGGGAAAAATCATCGCGTCTCAAATGTTTTGGAAATTGTTGTCATGTTGGTGTCTTGGTGCTGTTGAGCTAGGTGTGAAGGCTCAAGTATTGTTGTTGTTTGAGCTGGGTGTGAAGGCTCAAACCTTGGTGTTGTCGGGGCTAGGTGTAAAGGCTCCAAATCTTGGTGTTCCGTTGTTTCGGGTAGTTTGGTGTTTCGGTGTCGTTGGGCTAGGTGTGAAAACCCAATTTTGGTGATATTCGGTGATTGATTTTGGTGTGTCACATTGTGACTAATTTTTGGCGATTGTCTGTGTGCATTCATGGTGTTGCATACAACATACGCATTTATTTTGGTGAAGGCCTTTGGTCTTGGAGCTGGGTGTGAAAACTCAATTTTTCTAAAACTAGTGAGCCGGGTGTGAAAGCTCAATTTTTCTAAATTGGTGAGCCGGGTGTGAAAGCTCTCAATCTTGGTGACGCCTCTATTTACAGGCAACAATTTTGGTGATTTGGTACCACATGCATATGCCCGTTGGTGTGGGTTGCATTCATGCATTATCATGACATTTGGTGACTGATGGTGGTGTTTATAATTTGACATGTATTTATAATTCGATGTGTGTAGTGGAGTGGTAGATATAGTTGTCATATTCTAGCATATTTCCTATCATTTACGCTATTATATTGAAGATATCTCACCCATTCTGTTTGAATGTTACCCCTATGCGGTAACGTGCAGGTGATCGCGAGTGAAGGCTTAGCCACCTTCGCTAGTCTGAGTCGGTGTCCTTTGCTTTGATATGTAACACTCAAGGGGGGGATGAACGCTATATTTTGGCTGTTGCATTTTATTTATTTGGAGTCCATTCAGGACGTTATGATTTTATGTTTTGGAACTTATTTCTATTCCGCTGCGTGGTGATGTATTTTTGGTGATGTGGTTAACTAAACTGGTGTCATGGGCTTCGTCCCTTTTTGACAAAGTGTTATATATCGTATGTGACGTTTTGAATTATCGATGAATGTGTGACATCTCTTTTCGAAGTATGGAATAAAGAAAATTTTTTTTGTAACTCTGATTTTATTAAATAATTACCGGGTAGAAAATGGGTGTTACATTAGTGGTAGCAAAGCAAAAGTTCAGTCTGTCCGGCCAAGTTGTCCAGTCGTAGTGTCAATTGACAATGGTGTGTTGTCAGTTATATCTAACTCTTGTTTGTTTTGTAGCAAGTGATGAATTGAAATGGCTGGGAGGAACGATGCTGCAATTGCTGCTGCTCTAGCTGCTATGGCGCAGGCTGTGCAGAATGCCGGTGAGAATGCTGGGACTCGCAGTCTGGCGACATTTCAGAGAGAGAATCCGCCCACGTTCAAGGGCAAGTATGATCCCGATGGTGCTTTAGCTTGGTTGAAGGAAATGGAGAGGATTTTTCGAGTGATGGATTGTACTCCAGCACAGAAGGTCCGCTATGGTACGCATATGCTAGCTGAGGAAGCTGATGATTGGTGGTTAGAGGCGAGGCAGAGGTTGGAGACTGCTAATGAAGAGATTACCTGGGAAGTGTTCAACAGAGAGTTTAACCGTAAGTATTATCCGGAAGATGTCCGAGGGAAGAAAGAGATTGAGTTTCTGGAGTTGAAACATGGGAGTATGTCCGTATCGGAGTATGCCGCTAAGTTCGTGGAGCTAGCAAAGTTTTATCCGCATTACACTGGAGCTACTGCTGAGTTTTCCAAGTGTATCAAGTTCGAGAATGGTTTGAGGCCCGAGATCAAGAAAGCAATCGGATATCAGAAGATCCGTGTCTTTGCTGACTTGATTGATAGTTGTAGGATTTTTGAGGAGGATAGTAATGCTCACTACAAGATTGTGAACGATAAGAGGAGCAAGTTTCAAGGTCGTAGTAAGCCGTATGAGGTCCCTGCGGGCAAGGGTAAGCAGAGAGCTGGTGCTGACAAGAGGACTAGTGGGGGAGATCCCCCTACTAGCATTGTGTGTTTTAAGTGTGGCAAGCCTGGCCACAAGGGTGTCATGTGCAGAAGCGACGTGAAGAGGTGTTTCAAGTGCGGGAAGTACGTCCATGTGGTGGCCGAATGTGAGAGCAAGGTAGTGGTCTGCTACAACTGTGGTGAAGGAGGGAATATCAGTACACAGTGTCCGAAGCCGAAGAAGGAGAGGTCCGGTGGAAAAGTGTTCGCTTTAGCAGGTGAAGAGCCTACTGAAGATGATGGACTCATTAGAGGTACGTGCTTCATTAATAGTACTCCTTTAAAGTCTATTGTTGATACTGGTGCTACTCATTGCTTTATTGCTGCTTGAATCTTGCTTTGTCTGCTATGAATGGAGAGATGGTTGTTGACACTCCAGCTAAGGGGTCGGTAACCACTTCTCTGGTATGTTCTCAATGTCCCGTGTCGATCTTCGACCGAGACTTTGTTGTGGATTTTGTTTGTTTGCCGCTGAATGGATTAGATGTAATTTTGGGCATGAACTGGTTGGAGCATAACCATGTTCGCATTGATTGTCGTCGCAAGTCTGTGAGCTTTGGAGAGGAAGAGTCTGGTTTGTTATCTGCTAGTCAGTTGCGGAAGTTAGCGAAGGAGGGAGTTTAGTTATTCTCATTGATGGCATCGCTGTCCGTAGAGAATCAGGTTATCATCGAAGGAATGCGAGTGGCGCGCGAATTTCCTGAAGTCTTTCCTGATGAGATCCCTAGTGTGCCGCCTGAGAGGGAAGTGGAGTTTTCTATTGATCTTGTACCCGGTACGAGGCCTGTGTCTATGGCACCGTACAAGATGTCTGCGCCAGAATTGTCTGAGTTGAAGAAGCAACTTGAAGATCTGCTTGAGAAGAAGTTTATTAGGCCGAGTGTATCGCCGTAGGGAGCTCCTGTGTTGCTGGTGAAGAAGAAGGATGGAAGCATGAGGTTGTGTGTTGATTATAGGCAGCTGAACAAGGTGACCATTAAGAACAAGTATCCACTGCCGAGGATGGACGATTTGATGGATCAGTTAGTGGGTGCTCGAGTGTTCAGCAAGATTGATTTGAGATCAGGTTATCATCAGATCAAGGTGAAGGATGGAGATGTTCAGAAGACTGCTTTCACGACGCGGTATGGGTGATAAGTCTATTTTTAGAGTCTTTTTAATAGTTATTTTATTAAGTCTTTTTAGTATTTTAATTATATTTTTGATCTATTTTACTGCAAATGTTTACTTTTTATCTTCAGGTTTTATTTTGAAGCAATTTCGACTGCTTCTGTCTCAGCAGGTTAGAATTCGACTGCATCTATCTTCCAGAATTCGACTGCATCTTTCTCCCAGAATTCGACTGCATCTGTCAGAATTCGACTGCATCTGTCTTCCAGATTTCAACTGCATCTGTCTCCCAGAATTTCGACAGCATCTGTCTCCCAAAATTCGACTGCATCTGTCAGAATTCGACTGCATCTGTCTTCCAGATTTCGACGGCTTCTGTCTCAGCAGGTCAGAATTCGACAGCATCTGTCTCCCAGAATTCGACTGCATCTGTCTCCCAGAATTCGACAGCACAACGCAAACTGGCGCAGAACTGGCGCAGGACAGGGCACCATGGGCGCCAAGGGCGCTAAAATGCAGTCAAAATTGGCTGCGGCCACTTGTTGGTGGCTACCTTTGCCAACTTGATTTTTTCACTTCTTTTTGACTATTTTGCCCCTCCACTCATGTGCTTTGACCACTTGCTCATGTGCTTTGTCCACTTGAGGATGGCTTTTTGATGACTACCTTGGCCAACTTGATTTGCCACTTTTTCCTCTTTTGGACCATTTTGCCCCTCATATTTTCCTATAAATAGAGGCTTGATCCTCACTTGTAACCAAGCTTGAATTTTGTTAGAAAATCAATGACAAAGGCTCTCTAAAGATTCATGACTTCAATTTACTCTTCATGTTTTTATGATTCTTGCTTATTTACTTTCTTGCCCTTTTAATTCTTGCTCCTTTACTTTATTGCCCCTTTAATTTCTTGCTCTTTACTTTCTCGCTCTTTACTTTTCGCTCTTTACTTTCTCGCTCTTTTATTTTCCTTGCTATTTACTTTCTTGCCCCTTTTATTTTCCAAGTCATTTATTTTCTTGCTATTTAAATTCTTGCAATTTATTTTCTAAGTCCTTTATTTTCCAAGTCATTTATTTTCTTGCCCCTTTATTTTCCAAGTCATTTACTTTCTTGCCCTTTATTTTCCAAGTCATTTATTTTCTTGCTATTTAAATTCTTGCAATTTATTTTCTAAGTCCTTTATTTTCCAAGTCATTTACTTTCTTGCCCCTTTATTTTCCAAGTCATTTACTTTCTTGCCCCTTTATTTTCCAAGTCATTTACTTTCTTGCCCTTTATTTTCTAAGTCATTTATTTTCTTGCTATTTAAATTCTTGCAATTTATTTTCTAAGTCCTTTATTTTCCAAGTCATTTATTTTCTTTCCCCTTTATTTTCCAAGTTATTTATTTTCTTCTCTCCTCTTTTGTCTACAATGATCATGAGTGAGTAGACTTTACTAAAACATTCCTTCTTTCTAAAAACACTTTCTTTTCAGTTAATCAACTTCGAAAAATTAAATTGGTAATCACCTAGGCTCTCCCTGTGGATCGATAACTCTTTTATTACGCGATACGACTCGTGCACTTGCGAGGCTATCAAGTTTTTGGCGCCGTTGCCGGGGAGGCAGTGATATTAATTAAGTTTTTCGAAATCGGTTAGACTGAAATTTTATTTTCTTTATTTTTACTTTTTCTTCTCTTGTCCCTCGAATGCGAAGAACCAGAAGTTTCGGAGAAACTGTTCAAGAAATTCCCGAAATCGAAAGGTTCTTACATAGAAGGAGGAGAGAAATTCCCGATAACCAAATGGCGGCTAATGAAAATCGTGCTCTCAAAGAGTACGCAACACCTTCAGCAGAGCCATCGGCTGCCATTGTACATCCGAATGTGGAAGCAAATAATTTTGAACTCAAAACATCTCTACTTTCAATGGTTCAACAAAACCAATTTTCTGGTTCTCCCACGGAGGACCCAAATCTTCATATTTTAATTTTTCTAGAATACTGTGGAACTCTCAAATTAAACGGGGTACCTCCAGATGCCATAAGACTAAAACTCTTCCCTTTTTCATTAAGGGATAGAGCAACAGCATGGCTACATTCTTTGCCTTCGGAATCCATTACCAACTGGGACCAGTTAAAACAAACTTTTCTTGCTAAGTTCTTTCCCCCGAGTAAAACAGCTCAAATGAGAAATCAAATTACTCGATTTTCTCAAAACGACGGGGAATCTCTTTATGATGCTTGGGAACGTTTCAAAGAAATGTTAAGGCTATGCCCCCATCATGGACTAGAGAAATGGCTCGTTGTTCACACACTTTATAATGGATTACAATATGCAACTAGAATGACTGTTGATGCAGCTGCAGGTGGAGCTTTGATGAACAAAAATTTTACTGAAGCTTATGCACTCATTGAAGATATGGCTCAAAACCATTGTCAATGGGCAAGTGAGCGAGCCATAGCAGATAAACCAGCATCACCAAAAGAGCCAGGTAAATATGAAATATCTGCTGTTGATCATCTTGCCTCAAAAGTGGACGCACTTTTTCAAAAAATTGAAAAATTAAATGTAAGTGCCGTTTCAAAAACTTTTTCTCCTACTACTCCACCATGTGAATTATGTGGGGTTGTTGGCCATATTGGAGCTGAATGCCAGCTTGAGGCATCTAGTGCTGGAAATGAGCATATTAACTATGCTCAAAAGGAAGATCCATTTTCAAATACTTATAATCCTGGGTGGAGGAATCATCCAAATTTTTCTTATAAAAATCCTCCACCCAATCCAGCACCTAGACCACCTCCTGTCTTTCAAAATCAAAGGGTTTTTAACAACCCACAAAACAACCCGCAAAAGTCGAACATGGAATTTTTGATGGAAAAATTTGTGTCATCTCAAACAAAACAAAATGAAGAATTCAAAAATCAAACTGGTTATTTGAATGACACACTTATCAAATTAGTATCAAAAGTCGACTCTATTGCCACTCATAATAAAATGCTTGAAAATCAAATAACTCAAGTGGCAACACAGGTGGCTTCATCCTCTAAGTCTTCAGGGGTATTTCCTGGGCAACCAGAACAAAATCCAAAAGGCCAGATAAATGCCGTCACCCTTAGAAGCGGAAAACAATTAGAGGAACCAAGAGCAAACCAAGAAAAAATTGTGAGTGAAAAACATAATTTACCAGGTGAGCAAGAAGAGAAAGAAAAAGAGAAAGAACCAGAAAAAGAAAGAGAAGAACCACACATCCCCCCACCACCATACAAACCACCCATTCCTTTTCCCCAAAGATTTGCAAAAAACAAAATTGACGAGCAATTCAAAAGGTTTGCCGACTTGCTTAAAAAGCTTTACATCAACGTTCCTTTCACTGATGCATTGTTTCAAATGCCGTCTTATTCTAAATTTTTGAAAGAAATTTTATCCAAGAAAAGAAAAATAGACGACTATGAGATGATTGCATTAACAGAGGAATGTAGTGCAATTATCCAGAACAAGCTGCCACAAAAACTCAAAGATCCAGGTAGTTTTTCCATACCTTGTGTGATGGGAAGTGTAACTATAAACAGAGCGATGTGCGATCTAGGAGCCCGTGTAAGTTTGATGCCTCTTTCTCTTTGCAATAGACTAGGGATAGGCGAACTTAAACCCACAAAAATGACAATATAGTTGGCAGATTGTTCCGTTAAATACCCCACTGGAATCTTAGAGGATATCCCTATCAAGGTAGGGCAAACTTTTATACCGGTGGACTTTGTTGTAATGGAAATTGAAGAAGACTCCCAAATTCCTATTCTTCTAGGGAGGCCTTTTTTAGCTACTGCAGGGGCAATAATTGACGTTAAAAACGGTAAGTTGGTTTTTAATGTGGGGGATGAAAAAGTTGAGTTTGAAGTTTCAAACTTCATGAAGAGTCCATCTGTAAAAGACTCGTGCTGCAGGATTGATATTGTAGACTATTGCGTGCGAGACTGCTCTTTAGCATCATCTTCACAAGATAGTCTGGAAGATTGCCTTTTAGGTAACACAAATACAAATGCAGCAGGGGAAACCCAATTCTACATTAAACTTTTGGATGAAAATCCACCATCACAAGAATTGGGTACTGAAACTTTGGGTGAGGAAAAACCTCGACCTCTCCCAAAAGAAACACCAAAAATAGAACTGAAGCCCTTACCATCATCTCTCAGGTATGAGTTCCTTGGCCCTAATTCTACTTTTCCAGTAATTGTAAATGCAAATTTGAAACAAAATGAGACTGAAAAATTGCTTAATGTTCTCAAGAAGTATCCCAAAGCCATAGGGTATACTATTGAGGACATTAAAGGAATAAATCCGTCAATCTGCATACACAGAATACAACTGGAAGAGGACTATAAACCTTCTATCGAGCATTAAAGAAGATTAAACCCAAACATGAAAGAGGTTGTTAAAAAGGAAGTTTTAAAACTCCTTGATGCTGGGATAATATATCCTATTTCCGATAGTAAGTGGGTTAGTCCTGTTCAAGTAGTACCTAAGAAAGGAGGTTTAACAGTTATTAAAAATGAGAAGGATGAAAGCATTTCCACAAGGGCAATTACGGGATGGAGAATGTGTATCGATTACAGAAAGCTTAACAAAGCTACCCGGAAAGATCACTTCCCTCTCCCGTTCATTGATCAAATGCTAGAAAGGTTAGCACGGCACTCACATTTTTGCTATTTGGATGGTTATTCGGGATTTTTCCAAATTCCCATCCACCCTAGCGACCAAGAAAAAACAACTTTCACATATCCTTTTGGCACTTATGCCTATAGAAGGATGCCCTTTGGCCTATGTAATGCTCCTGCTACCTTTCAAAGGTGTATGATGTCCATATTCTCAGACTTTGTTGAAAACATAATGGAAGTGTTTATGGATGATTTTTCCGTCCATGGCTCAAATTTTGAAAACTGTTTAGCCAATCTGGAAAAAGTCTTAGAGAGGTGTGAGAAGGTAAACCTGGTTCTAAACTGGGAAAAGTGTCATTTCATGGTTAATGAAGGAATTGTCCTAGGGCACTTAATTTCTCATAAAGGTATTGAGGTAGATCGTGCAAAAATTGAGGTGATTGAAAAAATGCTACCTCCCACCACAGTAAAAGAGGTGAGAAGCTTTTTAGGCCATGCGGGTTTCTTTCGCCGGTTCATAAAAGACTTCTCAAAAATTTCAAAACCTATGACAAGTCTGCTCCTTAAGGATGCAGCATTTATTTTTAACGATCTTTGTCTTGAAGCTTTTAACAGGTTGAAAAAGGCTTTAGTTACTGCCCCGATCATACAGCCACCAGACTGGAATCTTCCGTTCGAGATAATGTGCGATGCAAGCGACTATGCAGTTGGGGCAGTCCTGGGACAAAGAAAAGAGAAAAAATTGCATGCCATATACTATGCAAGCAGGACCTTAGACGAGGCACAAATGAATTACGCCACAACTGAAAAAGAATTATTGGCGGTAGTTTTTGCCGTTGATAAGTTTCGATCATATTTGGTAGGTTCAAAAATCATCATTTTTACTAATCACTCGGCCATAAAATATTTGTTAAACAAAAAAGATGCCAAGCCGAGATTGATTCGATGGGTTTTACTCCTACAAGAATTTGATCTTGAAATAAGGGATAAAAAAGGCGTTGAAAATGTTGTGGCTGATCATTTGTCCCGTCTACAAGGAACAAAAGAAGAAGAGTTGCCACTTAATGATACATTTTTGGATGATCAACTCTTCTCATTGGGCAAAACTGAAGCACCATGGTATGCAGATTTTGTAAACTACCTTGCAGCAGGAGTACTCCCCCCAGATTTAAATTATCAGCAGAAGAAGAAATTCTTCCATGATCTTAAACAGTATTACTGGGACGAGCCACTGCTTTTTAAAAGGGGAGCAGATGGGGTGTTCAGAAGATGCATTCCGGAAGAAGAGGTAAGTAACATTCTATACCATTGTCATTCTTCTTCCTATGGCGGCCATGCCAGTTCTTCAAAAACTGCTACGAAAATTCTTCAATCTGGTTTTTATTGGCCGTCCCTTTTTAAAGACACGCATCAATTCATTTCTAAATGCGACCAGTGTCAACGCACCGGAAATATTTCAAAAAGAAATGAAATGCCCTTAAATAATATCTTAGAGGTTGAAATTTTCGACGTCTGGGGTGTCGATTTCATGGGACCGTTTCCTTCTTCTTTTGGAAACCAATATATTCTGGTAGCCGTTGACTATGTGTCAAAATGGATCGAAGCCATTGCTTCTCCTACAAACGATGCAAAGGTAGTCATAAAACTTTTCAAAAAAATAATTTTTCCAAGATTCGGGGTCCCTCGTGTTGTCATAAGCGACGGAGGATCCCATTTCATCTCGAAACATTTTGAAATGTTACTGCAAAAGTTTGGAGTAAGGCACAAAATTGCAACGCCTTATCACCCTCAAACAAGCGGTCAGGTTGAGGTATCGAACAGAGAAATTAAAAGTATTTTAGAAAAAACTGTTTCGACCTCAAGAAAGGACTGGTCGGTAAAGCTCGATGATGCTCTCTGGGCTTATCGGACTGCGTACAAGACTCCCATAGGAATGACTCCTTTCAAATTAATTTATGGGAAGTCTTGCCACCTTCCGGTAGAACTAGAGCACAAAGCTTACTGGGCAATTAAACGCCTTAACCTGAACATGGAATTAGCCGGAGAAAAAAGAAAACTCCAACTAAACGAATTGGAAGAACTGCGAATGGATGCTTATGAGAATGCCAAACTTTACAAAGAAAGAACAAAAAATTGGCATGATAAGCGTATTATTCGTAGAGAATTCAAGGAGGGTGACCTGGTGTTATTGTTTAATTCCAGGCTAAAAATTTTTCCGGGAAAATTAAAGTCAAGATGGTCCGGTCCTTTTGAAATCCGTAAGGTTTACCCCTTCGGATCTGTAGAGATCTGGAGCGAGAAAACCGGATCGTTTAAAGTCAATGGTCAAAGGTTGAAAAATTATTTAATTGGTGACCCAATTGAGAAAGAAACTAGTTTAGTTCTGCAGGATCCCAATTGAAATTTTGATCGTCAAGCTAGTGACGTTAAAAGAGCGCTGCGTGGGAGGCAACCCACGGCTTAATGTATTTTTCGATTTGTTGAAAAATAAAATACCCCAGGGCCGAGTATCCTGAACCAGACAGCCAGGTGAGCTCTCCTAACCCCTTTTGTTTTATTTGAAAAATCATTGAGGACAATGCCTAGTCCAAGCATGGGGGGGGGGTATTTTATTACTTTTATTAGAAATGTCTTTATTGCTTTGCCGAGTTTTTATCTTTTTGTACTTTGAGTTGTATCTGCTCCCTCCATCACGAAACTTTGTGAACCCTAAGCATGTTTTAGATAAGCCTTTTCTGGACAAAAATAATTTTTCAATTTTTGATTAGCAATCATCTAGGTGGACTGGTTGGGAACAATAAAATTGTATCATGGTTCGATTTCTACTTCTAGGGCTTTTTCACACACACACACACACACACACACACTATTGAGACTGTTTTCAGTTATTAATACAATTAGAGGGACTGAAAAGAAACTAGTATCCTGGTTCTCTTGGTGACATTTACTAGATGCGCGGTTACTGGAGAAAAACGTCTAAGTTGGGGTATCAAATATATATATATATATATATATATATATATATATATATATATGCAAAACCAATTCAAAAATGTAAAAGTTAGTGCATTTTAAAATGTCAAAATAAATGGTTAACATATAAAATCAAAAAGAAAAGAAAAATGCTTGAATACCCAACGTATAAAGACCCTCCTTTGAGACCCGGTCTTAGTAAATGGAGGACCCAAGCTTAAGAATGTTGGGGAACCGGTTCTATGATGACATTAATATCCTCTCTAGAGTACTGATACTTTAAAGTTGTCTCTCAATTCCACAAGAAGCCCAAAATAGTAGCTCTCAAACCAAAGTGTTAGAATTGCCCCACAGTTCACTTAAGGTTTAGATATGAAAATAATTTTCCTTTAGAAATTGCCTAAAGATTTACACTGTTTTTGCTTGAGGACAAGCAAAGGTTCAAGCATAGGGGAGTTTGATAAGTCTATTTTTAGAGTCTTTTTAATAGTTATTTTATTAAGTCTTTTTAGTATTTTAATTATATTTTTGATCTATTTTACTGCAAATGTTTACTTTTTATCTTCAGGTTTTATTTTGAAGCAATTTCGACTGCTTCTGTCTCAGCAGGTTAGAATTCGACTGCATCTGTCTTCCAGAATTCGACTGCATCTGTCTCCCAGAATTCGACTGCATCTGTCAGAATTCGACTGCATCTGTCTTCCAGATTTCGACTGCATCTGTCTCCCAGAATTTCGACAGCATCTGTCTCCCAGAATTCGACTGCATCTGTCAGAATTCGACTGCATCTGTCTTCCAGATTTCGACTGCTTCTGTCTCAGCAGGTCAGAATTCGACAGCATCTGTCTCCCAGAATTCGACTGCATCTGTCTCCCAGAATTCGACAGTACAACGCAAACTGGCGCAGGACAGGGCACCATGGGCGCCAAGGGCGCCAAAATGCAGTCAAAATTGGCTGCGGCCACTTGTTGGTGGCTACCTTTGCCAACTTGATTTTTTCACTTCTTTTTGACTATTTTGCCCCTCCACTCATGTGCTTTGACCACTTGCTCATGTGCTTTGTCCACTTGAGGATGGCTTTTTGATGACTACCTTGGCCAACTTGATTTGCCACTTTTTCCTCTTTTGGACCATTTTGCCCCTCATATTTTCCTATAAATAGAGGCTTGATCCTCACTTGTAACCAAGCTTGAATTTTGTTAGAAAATCAATGACAAAGGCTCTCTAAAGATTCATGACTTCAATTTACTCTTCATGTTTTTATGATTCTTGCTTATTTACTTTCTTGCCCTTTTAATTCTTGCTCCTTTACTTTATTGCCCCTTTAATTTCTCGCTCTTTACTTTCTCGCTCTTTACGTTTCGCTCTTTACTTTCTCGCTCTTTACTTTTCGCTCTTTACTTTCTCGCTCTTTTATTTTCCTTGCTATTTACTTTCTTGCCCCTTTTATTTTCCAAGTCATTTATTTTCTTGCTATTTAAATTCTTGCAATTTATTTTCTAAGTCCTTTATTTTCCAAGTCATTTATTTTCTTGCCCCTTTATTTTCCAAGTCATTTACTTTCTTGCCCTTTATTTTCCAAGTCATTTATTTTCTTGCTATTTAAATTCTTGCAATTTATTTTCTAAGTCCTTTATTTTCCAAGTCATTTACTTTCTTGCCCCTTTATTTTCCAAGTCATTTACTTTCTTGCCCCTTTATTTTCCAAGTCATTTACTTTCTTGCCCTTTATTTTCCAAGTCATTTATTTTCTTGCTATTTAAATTCTTGCAATTTATTTTCTTAGTCCTTTATTTTCCAAGTCATTTATTTTCTTTCCCCTTTATTTTCCAAGTTATTTATTTTCTTCTCTCCTCTTTTGTCTACAATGATCATGAGTGAGTAGACTTTACTAAAACATTCCTTCTTTCTAAAAACACTTTCTTTTCAGTTAATCAACTTTGAAAAATTAAATTGGTAATCACCTAGGCTCTCCCTGTGGATCGATAACTCTTTTATTACGCGATACGACTCGTGCACTTGCGAGGCTATCAATGGGCATTATGAGTATTCGGTGATGTCGTTCGGTGTCACTAACGCGCCGGGTGTATTTATGGAGTACATGAATCGTATATTCCATACTTACTTGGATCGGTTCGTGGTTGTGTTCATTGACGACATCCTGATTTATTCGAAGTTGGAGGAAGAGCATGCAGAGCATTTGAGATTAGTATTGGAGATCCTGATAGAGAAGAGGCTGTATGCAAAGTTGTCTAAGTGTGAATTCTGGTTGTCAGAAGTGAGTTTTCTGGGTCATATCATTTCTGGTAGTGGTATTGTTGTGGATCCATCTAAGGTTGATGTCGTGATGCAGTGGGAGAGTCTGAAGTCGGTTACGGAGATTAGAAGCTTCTTAGGGTTGGCTGGTTACTACAGAAGGTTCATCGAAGGTTTTTCTAAGTTGGCCCTTCCGTTGACGCAGTTGACTTGTAAGGGTAAGGCTTTTGTGTGGGATGCTCGTTGTGAGGAAAGTTTCCTTGAGTTGAAGAAGAGATTGACGACGTCTCCTGTTTTGACGTTGCCAAAACCGGGAGAGCCGTTCGTGGTGTATTGTGATGCTTCGAAGATGGGTCTAGGTGGCGTGCTTATGCAAGATGGGAAGGTGATTGCTTATGCGTCGAGGCAGTTAAGGATTCATGAGATGAATTATCCAACACATGATTTGGAGTTGGCTGCAGTAGTCTTTGTGTTGAAGATTTGGAGGCACTATTTGTATGGTTCCAGATTTTAGGTGTTCAGTGATCATAAGAGTTTGAAATATTTGTTTGACCAGAAGGAGATGAATATGAGGCAGCGAAGGTGGTTGGAATTGTTGAAAGACTATGATTTCAGTTTGAACTATCATCCAGGCAAAGCTAATGTCGTGGCTGATGCTTTGAGCCGGAAGACCTTGCATATGTCGGAAATGATGGCTAAGGAGTTAGAGCTGATTGAGGAGTTCAGAGATATGAGTCTGGTTTGTGAAGTGACACCTCAGAGCGTTAAGTTAGGAATGTTGAAGATTGGTAATGAGTTTCTGAACAGCATCAGAGAAGCCCAGAAATCAGATGTTAAGCTGGTGGACTTGATGGTTGAGAGTGATCAATCAAAGAATGAGGATTTCAGATTGGATTCCCAAGGTGTTTTGAGATTCCGTGATAGGATTTGTATTCCTGAAGACGCAGAGCTGAAGAGAGCAATTTTAGAAGAGGGTCATCAAAGTAAGTTGAGTATTCATCCGGGAGCTACAAAGATGTATCAAGACCTGAAGAAGTTGTTTTGGTGGACTGGTATGAAGCGAGATGTGGCGCAGTTCGTTTATGCATGTTTGACTTGCCAGAAGTCGAAGGTCGAGCACCAGAAGCCTGCTGGGTTGATGCAACCGTTGAAAATTCCAGAGTGGAAATGGGATGGCATCTCGATGGATTTTGTAACGGGATTGCCTAATACTGCAAAAGGGTATGATGCAATTTGGGTGATTGTTGACAGGTTAACGAAATCGTCTCATTTTGTTCCTATCAGCATCACGTATCCGGTGTCGAAGTTGGCAGAGATTTATATCTGGGAGATTGTGAAGCTTCATGGAGTTCCTAAGAGTATTGTTTCGGATAGAGATCCGAGGTTCACTTCAGATTTCTAGAAGAGTTTGCAAGAGAAGTTGGGGTCTAAGCTGAGGTTGAGTTCGGCATATCATCCTCAGAAAGATGGTCAGTCAGAGAGGACGATTCAGTCATTAGAAGACTTGTTGAGGGCTTGTGTTTTGGAACAAGGAGGTTCGTGGGATTCCTACCTTCCACTGATAGAGTTCACGTATAACAATAGCTACCATTCTAGTATCGGGATGGCACCTTTTGAGGCATTGTATGGTCGGAAGTGTAGAACCCCGCTGTGTTGGTATGAGTCTGGAGAGAGTGTGGTGCTTGGACCGGAAATTGTTCGGGAGACAACCGAGAAGATAAAGTTGATCCGTGAGAAGATGAAGGCTTCGCAGAGTCGTCAGAAGAGTTATCACGACAAGAGGAGAAAAGATTTAGAGTTCCAGGAGGGTGAGCATGTATTCTTGAGAGTCACTCCAGTGACCGGTGTTGGCCGTGCTTTGAAGTCGAAGAAGCTCACTCCTCGATTCATTGGTCCTTATCAGATTTCCAGGAGAGTTGGGAATGTGGTGTATAGAGTGGCTTTACCGCCAAACCTTTCGAATTTGCACGACGTGTTTCACGTGTCGCAGCTTCGGAAGTACATTTCGGATCCATCTCATGTGATCCACATGGATGATGTGGAAGTGCGAGATAATCTCACGGTGGAGACGATGCCTGTGCGGATAGAAGACCATGAGGTGAAGGTGTTAAGAGGCAAGAAAATTGCATTGGTGAAGGTGGTCTGGCTAGGAGCTGTGTAACACCCTAAATATTTAATTAATTTATTTAATTAAGTATTTAGGAATTTAAATTAATTAATTGGATATAATTTAATTATTAGAAATTATATTAAAATGTGTAGGTGGTATTAGGAGATGAAGGCGCCAATTAGCTAGACTTGGGCTTAAGTGAAAAGCCCAAGCCCATGATCCAAGTGATATGCGAATGTGGCTAAGTCATTTGGGGACTAGGGTTTTGTGAGGCATTTGCGAAATTGAGAAGAGAGAAAGGAGAAAAGAAGAGCACCGTAGGGAGAAGAGAAGGAGGAGAAGAAGTCGCAAGCTCCAAGGGCCAAGGGACGTGATTCTGTTGCCGTGGTTCTGTTCGTGACTGTCTCTAGGGCTTCTATTCTTCAAATTCGAGGTAAGGGGATGTCCTATCAATTTATATAATAGGTCCTATGATAGGTTTTAAGTAGAGATGGCCTAGATCTAATCCATGAGCATGATTTATGTGCGATTTCATGTTGTTGTTTCGACTGGCATGTTGTTCTGACGAATTTGTTGCTCAAAGATCCGTATTTGGTATTATGGGCGCCTAGGGCGCCATGTGTGTGCTTGTGATGTTGCTGAATTTTGATGTTTAGTGGATGATTTTGATGATTTTATATGTGCTCATGAATTGTTGTAAATTGGTGTTGTGATGGATCATGTGAAGAAAAAGAAAATGCTGAAGTTACTGTAGCAGGGCGCCATGGGCGCCAAGCTCCCTGTGTGTGTGTGTGTTGCGCTGGGCGCCAATGTGTGTGCGTGTGTGTTGCGCTGGGCGCTGGGCGCCAGTGCGTGTGTGTGTGTGTTGCGCTGGGCGCCAGTGCGTGTGTGTGTTTCGTGTTGCTGGGCGCTGGGCGCCAGGTGCCAGGCGCTGGGCGCCCAGGGCGCCATTTTTCAGGATGTTCCCAATTTTTTTATGAAAACTGTTTTCGCTATATCTTTTGACTCGGGCATCCGTTTTGAACGTTTCAAAAAGTGTTGGGAAGCTTTTTCAGTTGTCTATCTGTGTGTCCCATTTTTAAAAATAAAAACTTATAATTTCTGAAGGTTGCTGGGCGCCCAAGTGGCTGTTCCCAGTGGTCGTTGCTGTGACATTGAAAAATCGTTTTGGTGTCTTTAAAAATCCCCTTTTGCGTATAACCAGTAGTTTTAACGTTTTAGTGTCAAAAGTGATGATTTTGACGATGATGCCCTTAGTGGCTAGTTAAATGACCTTTTTGCCCTTAGTGGCCAATGTTGTTGATAATGATGTGTAAATGACGATGATGCCCTTAGTGGCTAGTTAAATGACCTTTTTGCCCTTAGTGGCCAATGTTGTTGATAATGGCGTGTAAATGACGATGATGCCCTTGGTGGCTAGTAAATGACGTTTTTGCCCTCAGTGGCTATTGTTTGAGTTGATGATGTTTATGAATAAGTGACGATGAAAATAAGTGATGTTGAGGCCCAAAAGGCTAAGTGATGATAAGGACCAAAAGGCTAAGTGACGTTGTTGTGTGTAATTGTGAATTGACAGGTGCTGTGCCTCTTATTTGGCAAATTGGTAAGTGACGGGTCACATAGTAGACCGTGATTGTGTGTTTTGTGCGTGGTGCATGTCATAGTATCTCATGCCTCCCATATGCATAAACCCAGTGACGTTTGAGGCCCAAAAGGCTAAGTGACGATGAGGCCATAAAGGCTAAGCGACGTTTGTGAAAAGGTACCTCATGCATATGCCCGCGAGTGGGTTGCATTTCATATGCCTACATGACATAGTGATGAGTTATTGTAGTGATGTAATTGATGATTGTGATGTGATTACTCTAGAGCTGTGACTTGACCTATTGCTTATCATGTGATTTATTATATGGATTGAATTGGACTCACCCTTCTGTTTGAATGTTACCCCTATGCGGTAACGTGCAGGTGATCGCGAGTGAAGGACTAGGTACCTTCACTACTTCGAGTCGAGTCGTCACGCTCTGATACGTAGCACTCAGGGGGGGGGGAACGAACTTGATGTTTATGAATGATTTCGGTTGTTATGTCTTTGTTGACGATTCTGTTTTATTTTGTTATTCCGCTGCGTAGTTGGTTTTATTGACGTTAAGTTTTATTGCGATGATAACTGTGGTTTTGAGGCTCTCCTCTTAGTGACGTGCTACATGATGCATGATTATTGTGTTTGAGCTGTTTTATTGAGAAGCGTTGTTTTATTGAAGTATGTGTAACATTCCTCATGCGAAATAAATTTTGAAAACTCTGATTTTTTTTCAATTAAATTAACGGGTAGAAAATGGGTGTTACATTAGTGGTATCAGAGCAGTTCGGTCTGTCCGACCAATGTTGTCCTGTCATAGTGTCTTATGACAATAGATTAGTACTAAATTATTGGTTTGTGCTGCAGTGATAATTTGAAATGGCTGGGAGAAACGATGCTGCTCTTGCTGCTGCATTGCAAGCTATGGCTCAGGCTGTGCAGAATCAGCATAATGCTGGAGAGAACGCTGGTTTTCGAAGTCTGACTACTTTCCAGAGAGAGAATCCGCCCACCTTTAAGGGCAAATATGATCCAGATGGTGCTATGGCTTGGTTGAAAGAGATCGAGAGGATTTTCAGGGTGATGGACTGCACTGTTGAGCAGAAGGTCCGTTTTGGTACCCACATGTTAGCCGAGGAGGCCGACGACTGGTGGTTGGCTACTAGGCAGAGGTTGGAGGCTGTGCAGGAAGAGATTACTTGGGAGGTATTCAACAGGGAATTTCTGAGAAAATATTTTCCTGAAGACGTCCGAGGAAAGAAAGAGATAGAGTTCCTGGAACTGAAGCAGGGTGGTATGTCTGTGACTGCGTATGCGGCAAAGTTTGTGGAACTGGAAAAATTTTATCCACACTACAGTGAGGCTACAACTGAGTTTTCGAAATGCATCAAGTTCGACAATGGTTTGAGGCCTGATATCAAAAAGGCCATTGGTTATCAGAAGATTCGTGTGTTCGCTGATCTGGTTGATAGTTGTAGAATCTTTGAGGAGGACAGTACTTCACATTACAAAGCTACGTCTGAGAAAAAGGGTAAGTTTCCGAGTCGAAGCAAGCCGTATGAGGTTCCTGCGGGTAAGAGTTATCAGAGGGCTGCTGGAAGTAAGAATTCTAGTGGGGGAGATGCTCCTGCTAGCATTGTCTGTTTTAAGTGTGGCAAGCCTGGCCACAAGAGTACTACATGCAGGTCTGATGAGAGAGTTTGCCATCGTTGTGGTAAAAAGGGTCATATGGCGGCCGAGTGTAAGGTCAAGGATGTGGTGTGCTTCAACTATGGTGAGTCTGGGCATATCAGTACAAAATGTACAAAACCGAAAAAGGAAAGGTCTAATGGGAAAGTGTTCGCATTGGCAGGAGAGGAGCCTGATGAGAAGGATGGTCTGATTAGAGGTACGTGTTTTATTAACGGTACTTCTCTGAAATCTCTTATTGATACTGGTGCTACCCATTGCTTTATATCTGTTGATTGTTGTAAAAGATTGGGTCTTGTTTTATCTGTTATGTGTGGGGATATGGTTGTCGATACTCCTGCGAAGGGGTCGGTGATTACTTCCCAGGTGTGTTCTCAGTGTCCCGTGTCGATCTTCGGCAGGGACTTTGTTGTGAATTTTGTTTGCTTGCCGTTGAGAGGTCTGGATGTAATCTTGGGCATGGACTGGTTAGAGAATAACCACGTTCATATCAACTGTCGTAGCAAGTCGGTTAGTTTCGGGGAAGAAGACTCTGTTTTGGTATCTGCTGAACAGTTGAAGAAGTTGAGGAAGGAAGGAGTTCGGCTATTTTCGTTGATGGCATCGTTGTCTGCTGAGAGTCAGGCTGTTATTGAAGAACTGCAAGTGGTACACGAGTTTCCTGAGGTTTTTCCTGACGAAATTCCGGGTGTGCCGCCGGAGAGGGAAGTTGAGTTTTCGATTGATCTTGTACCTGGTACGAGGCCTGTGTCTATGGCACCGTACAGGATGTCGGCGTCTGAATTGTCTGAGTTGAAGACGCAACTTGAAGAATTGCTTGAGAAAAAGTTTGTGAGACCGAGTGTATCACCGTGGGGAGCTCCAGTATTGTTAGTGAAGAAGAAAGATGGGAGCATGAGGTTATGTGTGGACTATCGTCAGTTGAATAAGGTGACTATCAAGAACAAGTATCCGCTTCCGAGGATCGACGATTTGATGGATCAGTTAGTGGGTGCCCGTGTTTTCAGCAAAATTGATTTGAGGTCCGGATATCATCAAATTAAAGTGAAGGATGAAGATGTTTAGAAGACAGCGTTCAGGACAAGGTATGGGCATTATGAGTATTCAGTGATGCCGTTCGGTGTGACCAATGCACCTGGTGTATTTATGGAATATATGAATCGTATTTTCCATAATTACCTAGATCGGTTTGTGGTGATCTTCATAGATGACATCCTAGTTTATTCTAAGTCGGAGGAAGAGCATGCTGAGCACCTGAAGTCAGTATTGGAAGTTCTGAAAGAGAAAAAGTTGTATGCTAAGTTATCAAAGTGTGAGTTCTGGCTGAAAGAGGTGAGTTTTCGTGGGCATGTGATTTCTGGTAATGGTATTGCAGTTGATCCGGCAAAAATAGAAGCAGTGTTGGAGTGGGAAGCTCCGAAATCCGCAACAGAAATTAGAAGCTTTTTGGGTTTGGCTGGGTACTACAGGAGGTTCATCGAGGGTTTTTCCAAGTTCGCCCTTCCGTTGACTCAGTTGACTTGTAAGGGTAGAGTTTTCGTTTGGGATGCTCGGTGTGAGGAAAGTTTTATGGAACTGAAAAAGAGATTGACAACGTCACCTGTTTTGACGTTGCCTAATCCGAAGGAGCCGTTTGTTGTATATTGTGACGCTTCGAAGATGGGTCTTGGTGGTGTGCTGATGCAAGACGGGAAAGTCGTTGCGTATGCGTCGAGGCAGTTGCGGGTTCATGAGAAAAATTACCCTACGCATGATTTGGAATTGGCTGCTGTGGTATTTGTGCTTAAGATTTGGAGGCACTATCTTTATGGTTCGAGGTTTGAAGTGTTCAGTGATCATAAGAGTCTGAAGTATCTGTTCGATCAGAAAGAGTTGAATATGAGACAGCGTCGGTGGTTGGAGCTCTTGAAGGATTATGACTTCGGTTTGAATTATCATCCCGGCAAAGCTAATGTCGTGGCTGATGCTTTAAGCAGAAAGTCTTTACATATGTCGGCAATGATGGTGAAAGAATTAGAGTTGATTGAGGAAATCAGAGATTTGAGCTTGGTTTGTAAAATGACACCTCGCAGTGTCAAGCTGGGAATGTTAAAGATCGATAATGACTTTCTGAGCAGCATCAGAGAGGCTCAGAAGTCAGATGTCAAGTTGGTAGATTTAATTAATGGGGTTGGTCAATCTGAAGATGAGGATTTCAAATTGGATTCTCGTGGTGTGTTGAGGTTCCGGGGTAGGATCTGTGTTCCGGATGATGCAGAGATGAGAAAGGCAATTTTGGAGGAGGGTCACCGTAGCAAGTTGAGTATCCATCCTGGAGCGACGAAAATGTATCAAGATCTGAAAAAGATGTTTTGGTGGTATGGTATGAAGAGAGATGTGGCACAGTTTGTGTATGCCTGTTTGACCTGTCAAAAGTCGAAGGTCGAGCAACAGAAGCCTGCGGGGTTGATGCAACCGTTGGAAGTTCCAGAGTGGAAGTGGGATAGCATTGCGATGGACTTTGTGACGGGATTGCCGAATACAGTTACGGGTCATGACGCTATTTGGGTGATCGTTGATAGATTAAAGAAGTCTGCTCACTTTGTTCCTATCAATATCACTTATCCGGTGTCGAGGTTGGCAGAGGTCTATGTCAAAAAAATTGTGAAGTTGCACGGTGTTCTGAAGAGTATTGTGTCAGACAGGGATCCGAGGTTCACTTCTGAGTTTTGGACGGGTTTGCAGAAGGAATTGGGTTCAAAGTTGTAAATGAGTTCAGCATATCATCCTCAGACAGATGGTCAGTCAGAGAGGACAATTCAGTCGTTAGAAGATTTGTTGAGAGCTTGTGTCTTGGAACAAAGGGGTTCATGGGATTCCTACCTTGCGTTGATTGAGTTTACCTATAACAACAGTTACCATTCCAGTATCGGGATGGCACCGTTTGAAGCATTGTATGGTCGAAAGTGTAGGACGCCGTTGTGTTGGTATGAGTCGGGGGAGAGTGTAGTGTTGGGGCCGGAGATTGTCCGGGAGACTACAGCGAAGATCAAGATGATCCGTGAAAAGATGAAGGCTTCGCAGAGTCGTCAGAAGAGTTATCATGACAAGCGGAGGAAAGATTTAGAGTTTCAGGAGGGTGAACATGTGTTCTTGAGGGTTTCTCCTATTACCGGTGTTGGTCGAGCGTTGAAATCGAAAAAGCTCACTCCTCGCTTTGTTGGTCCTTATCAGATTTCTGAGAGAATCGGGAATGTGGCTTATAGGGTGGCTTTACCGCCAAATCTTTCGAATTTGCACGACGTGTTTCATGTGTCGCAACTTCGGAAGTATGTTTCGGATCCATCTCATGTGATCCATATGGATGATGTGGAAGTGCGGGATAATCTCACTGTGGAGACGATGCCCGTACGGATTGAGGATCGTGAAGTGAAAGTACTTAGAGGCAAAGAGATTGCATTAGTGAAAGTGGTTTGGCTAGGAGCTGTCGGTGAGAGTATGACTTGGGAGCTAGAGAGCAAGATGCGAGAGTCCTACCCAGAGTTGTTTGATCAGGTAAATTTCGAGGACGAAATATTCTAAGTGGGGGAGAGTTGTAACACCCTAAATATTTAATTAATTTATTTAATTAAGTATTTAGGAATTTAAATTAATTAATTGGATATAATTTAATTATTAGAAATTATATTAAAATGTGTAGGTGGTATTAGGAGATGAAGGCGCCAATTTGCTAGACTTGGGCTTAAGTGAAAAGCCCAAGCCCATGATCCAACTGATATGCGAATGTGGCTAAGTCATTTGGGGACTAGGGTTTTGTGAGGCATTTGCGAAATTGAGAAGAGAGAAAGGAGAAAAGAAGAGCGCCGTAGGGAGAAGAGAAGGGGGAGAAGAAGTCGCAAGCTCCAAGGGCCAAGGGACGTGATTCTGTTGCCGTGGTTCTGTTCGTGACTGTCTCTAGGGCTTCTATTCTTCAAATTCGAGGTAAGGGGATGTCCTATCAATTTATATAATAGGTCCTATGATAGGTTTTAAGTAGAGATGGCCTAGATCTAATCCATGAGCATGATTTATGTGCGATTTCATGTTGTTGTTTCGATTGGCATGTTGTTTTGACGAATTTGTTGCTCAAAGATCCGTATTTGGTATTATGGGCGCCTAGGGCGCCATGTGTGTGCTTGTGATGTTGCTGAATTTTGATGTTTAGTGGATGATTTTGATGATTTTATATGTGCTCATGAATTGTTGTAAATTGGTGTTGTGATGGATCATGTAAAATTTGAAGAAAAAGAAAATGCTGAAGTTACTGTAGCAGGGCGCCATGGGCGCCAAGCTCCCTGTGTGTGTGTGCTGCGCTAGGCGCTGGGCGCCAGTGCGTGTGTGTGTGTGTGTTGCGCTGGGCGCTGGGCGCCAGTGCGTGTGTGTGTTTCGTGTTGCTGGGCGCTAGGCGCCAGGTGCCAGGCGATGGGCGCCCAGGGTGCCATTTTTCAGGATGTTCCCAATTTTTTTATGAAAACTGTTTTCGCTATATCTTTTGACTCGGGCATCCGTTTTGAACGTTTCAAAAAGTGTTGGGAAGCTTTTTCAGTTATCTATCTGTGTGTCCCATTTTTAAAAATAAAAACTTATAATTTCTGAAGGTTGATGGGCGCCCAAGTGGCTGTTCCCGGTGGTCGTTGCTGTGACATTGAAAAATCGTTTTGGTGTCTTTAAAAATCCCCTTTTGCGTATAACCAGTGGTTTTAACGTTTTAGTGTCAAAAGTGATGATTTTGACGATGATGCCCTTAGTGGCTAGTTAAATGACCTTTTTGCCCTTAGTGGCCAATGTTGTTGATAATGATGTGCAAATGACGATGATGCCCTTAGTGGCTAGTTAAATGACCTTTTTGCCCTTAGTGGCCAATGTTGTTGATAATGACGTGTAAATGACGATGATGCCCTTGGTGGCTAGTAAATGACGTTTTTGCCCTCAATGGCTATTGTTTGAGTTGATGATGTTTATGAATAAGTGACAATGAAAATAAGTGATGTTGAGGCCCAAAAGGCTAAGTGATGATAAGGCCCAAAAGGCTAAGTGACGTTGTTGTGTGTAATTGTGAATTGACTGGTGATGTGCCTCTTATTTGGCAAATTGGTAAGTAACGGGTCACATAGTAGACCGTGATTATGTGTTGTGTGCGTGGTGCATGTCATAGTGTCTCATGCCTCCCATATGCATAAACCCAGTGACGTTTGAGGCCCAAAAGGCTAAGTGACGATGAGGCCATAAAGGCTAAGCGACGTTTGTGAAAAGGTACCTCATGCATATGCCCGCGAGTGGGTTGCATTTCATATGCCTACATGACATAGTGATGAGTTATTGTAGTGATGTAATTGATGATTGTGATGTGATTACTCTAGAGCTGTGACTTGACCTATTGCTTATCATGTGATTTATTATATGGATTGAATTGGACTCACCCTTCTGTTTGAATGTTACCCCTATGCGGTAACGTGCAGGTGATCGCGAGTGAAGGACTAGGTACCTTCACTACTTCGAGTCGAGTCGTCACGCTCTGATACGTAGCACTCAGGGGGGGGGGGGGAACGAACTTGATGTTTATGAATGATTTCGGTTGTTATGTCTTTGTTGACGATTCTGTTTTATTTTTTTATTCCGCTGCGTAGTTGGTTTTATTGACGTTAAGTTTTATTGCGATGATAACTGTGGTTTTGAGGCTCTCCTCTTAGTGACGTGCTACATGATGCATGATTATTGTGTTTGAGCTGTTTTATTGAGAAGCGTTGTTTTATTGAAGTATGTGTAACATTCCTCATGCGAAATAAATTTTGAAAACTCTGATTTTTTTTCAATTAAATTAACTGGTAGAAAAGGGGTGTTACAAGCTGCAGGTGAGAGCATGACTTGGGAGTTGGAGAGCAATATGCGGGAGTCCTACCCCGAGCTGTTTGATTCAGGTGAGTTTTCGAGGACGAAAACATTCTAAGTGGGGGAGAGTTGTGACGCCCAAATATTTAATTAAATTATTTAATTAAATATTTAGGTATCCGTTTATTTATTTATTTATTTCAGTTGGTGAAATTATATTAGCATTTGATTAAGAGGTGTATAATTGGATATTAGGAGATGGTGTTAGTGATCGGGCTTAAGCTGGAGGAAAGCCCGTGATCCAAGAGCCCACTATCTAGGCGCATAGGTGAAGCGCCTAGGCTAGGGTTTTGGCTCATTTGCGATTTTGCTTGAGAAAAGAGAGAGAGGAGTCGCGAAATAGAGGAGAGAAGAGGAGAAGAGGATTTCGCGCACATCCAAGAGAGAAGAAGAGGAGGATTTCGCAAGTCCAAGGAGAAGAGAGAAGCTGTGTTGCTGTGGTTATTGTTGGTGACTTGATCAAGAGGATTAGTGCTCTCCTACTATAAGGTAAGGGTGGGGTTCTTCCTTATAATAGGGTTTTATGATGGGGTTATGTGGGAATAGGTCCTATGATGCCTAGTGTTTGATTTTGATGTTGATTTGATGATAGTTATATCATGATTATGTTAATTGAAATATTGGCTTGTTGGTGATTGTTGTAACTCTAGAAAAATTGGTGTTCATTGTTGTTATCACGAATTGCATGCTAAGTGTTTGAATAAATGTTGTTTGGTGTTGTGATTGACAATTCATGATAATTGACATTGGGGTTTAAGAATTGGTGAACTAAATTGGTGACTAAATCGAATTGGTGATTTAACATGGTGAAATTTTGAAATTTTGGGTCCCTAGGCATATGATGTGGTGAAATTCACGAATTGTTGCTGTTCCTGTTGCAGAAAATGGCGACCTGTGCTGGGCGCCGTGTTTGGTGGGTGTTCCTGTTTGTGTTGCGTTTTGTGCTGCTGCTGTCTGGGCGCCAAGGGCGCCAATTCCTGTGCCTTATTGCGTTTCTGTTGTGTTCCCTGCTGCCTGGGCACCAGTTTCTGTTGCTGGCCAGTTTCTGCGTGTTGCCTGCTAGGCGCCCTGCTCCTGGGCGCCATTTTCAGGATGTGTCTCAGTTTTTCCCCTGTTTTGTTTTCGACATATCTTTTGACTCGGGAGTCCGATTGAGACGTTTCAAAATGTTTTGGAAAGCTTATTCAGAGGCCTAGCTGAATATTCTAATTTTAGGCAAAGTGATCTATTTTTCTGGAAAATTATTAGCCGTTGGCTTAGCCGTTAAATGTTGCTGTTTTAAAAAGAAAATTGTCGTCGCCCCAAATATTTTGGAAAATTGTCGTTGTCTCCGGTGTTGGGAAAAATCATCGCGTCTCAAATGTTTTGGAAATTGTTGTCATGTTGGTGTCTTGGTGCCGTTGAGCTAGGTGTGAAGGCTCAAGTATTGTTGTTGTTTGAGCTGGGTGTGAAGGCTCAAACCTTGGTGTTGTCGGGGCTAGGTGTAAAGGCTCCAAATCTTGGTGTTCCGTTGTTTCGGGTAGTTTGGTGTTTCGGTGTCGTTGGGCTAGGTGTGGAAACCCAATTTTGGTGATATTCGGTGATTGATTTTGGTGTGTCACATTGTGACTAATTTTTGGCGATTGTCTGTGTGCATTCATGTTGTCGCATACAGCATACACATTTATTTTGGTGAAGGCATTTGGTCTTGGAGCTGGGTGTGAAAGCTCAATTTTTCTAAAACTAGTGAGCCGGGTGTGAAAGCTCAATTTTTCTAAATTGGTGAGCCGGGTGTGAAAGCTCTCAATCTTGGTGACGCCTCTATTTACAGGCAACAATTTTGGTGATTTGGTACCACATGCATATGCCCGTTGGTGTGGGTTGCATTCATGCATTATCATGACATTTGATGACTGATGGTGGTGTTTATAATTTGACGTGTATTTATAATTCGATGTGTGTAGTGGAGTGGTAGATATAGTTGTCATATTCTAGCATATTTCCTATCATTTACGCTATTATATTGAAGATATCTCACCCCTTCTGTTTGAATGTTACCCCTATGCGGTAACGTGCAGGTGATCGCGAGTGAAGACTTAGCCACCTTCGCTAGTCTGAGTCGGTGTCCTTTGCTTTGATGTGTAACACTCAAGGGGGGGGGGGGATGAACGCTATATTTTGGCTGTTGCATTTTATTTATTTGGAGTCCATTCAGGACGTTATGATTTTATGTTTTGGAACTTATTTCTATTCCGCTGCGTGGTGATGTATTTTTGGTGATGTGGTTAACTAAACTAGTGTCATGGGCTTCGTCCCTTTTTGACAAAGTGTTATATATCGTATGTGACGTTTTGAATTATCGATGAATGTGTGACATCTCTTTTCAAAGTATGGAATAATGAAATTTTTTTTGTAACTCTGATTTTATTAAATAATTACCGGGTAGAAAAGGGGTGTTACAAGCACCTTGTTAACGCCTACATTATTAACTTTGGCCTGAATGAATAAAGGCTTTAAATGGTACTTCATGCGTCCATTTGGGTGTTCAAAAACTGCACTTTGTTCCTCCATACAGCCATTGTTGAGTACATAATAGCAAATTGGCTTATGCTTAGCCATATATTGGTAGAAGTCTTGCTCAACTTCGTTGACTTCCGATATCACGTCGGACTCAATGGGAAGTATTGAGACGACACATATGATGTCGAAATCGGGCTGAGTCTGAGAAGTCAGATCCCATCTCTTCGTCATCCAGGTTAAGGCCTTCTTCTGGGTTGAGGCCTTCCTTGACAACTGTAAGAGAAGGAAATATCCTCTCTGTGGCAGGCTTTCTTTGCACTTCGACAGACGAGGCTATTTGCTTCCCCTTGTTGGTGGCTGGGTTTCCACTTCTCTCAGCAGCATTGGATTTCATTTGGCGTTGATGTCTCCGCCATTGTGTTTTGGTCATGGGGTTTTTCCCCTTGTAATTTTTATTATAGACATACTTGTTGGAATCATATGTCTTGTTCTGGGTCATGGCACTCGAGCTTCCCTGCACCATTTTTAAGGAGTACCCTGCATCTTTCCCTCCTGAATGCACCCACCTTTCGACAGGTGATTTTGTGGGAGGCACAAATGTTTTTGCCCCCTTATGAGGTGATCTCATTGGAGGTGTCACTTTGAATGGGATACCTCTTTGATTAAAGCTAAATTTTGGCCTGTTATCAACCCATGTATTCTTTCTCTTTTGTTGAGGAGTAGAATGTTCAAGGCTTTTTGCAGCCTCCTTATCAAATACTGAACTGCACCTGGGGCACATCATTACTTCGGTATTGTTGATTTTGCATCTATTGAGGAAAACAATCAATTCCTCTTCAGCTTTTGGGTATACCACCTGCATTTGATATTCATGTTGGTCTTTAGTGACCATTTTGACAATTGTCTCAGACCTTTCAACACTTTTCGACATACTAGTGTTTCCAGCAGTGTCTTGACTAGCTTCGACAACGAGGATATCAATTTCAGTATAATTTGCCTCTGCAGTTGGCAAAGGATTGCTGTCAATCTGCATTGAAGGTTTTGACTTATCATCAAACTTTTGTCTCCCTTCACTTAGTGCTTTCTGAACCAAGTCCCTGAAAAGAACACATCGAGAAGTGTTATGGCCTAAAAAATTATGATATTTGCAATACCCTCTTTTCTTTTGTTGTTCTAATGGTGGTATTCTTAGGCCTTTAGGCACTAAAATCTGGCCATCAGAAACCAACAAATCAAATATTTGGTCACACTTTGTGACGTCAAAGGTATATGTTTTTGCAATATATTTGTCATTTTTTGGTTCGACAGGATTTTTCCCATCAGAAGGCCTCAATAACTTACAAGTATATGGAGGTCCGGGCTTTAGTTCTGCCATATTAACCTCTTCTTCGACCTCTTCATATGATATGTCGAAGTCTTGGTCACTATCGTTAGTATTAACATAAGCAACCTATTTTTATTAAATCGATTAGTTCTCGCCTTCTCATCTTTAAGCCTTTCGACTTGTCGAACTCTGTCAGCCAATTGAGCCATTTCTCTCAGGTGTAAAGTGTTTAACTTTTTCCTAATGGAATAATCTAGGCCACCAGCAGCCATTTCGACTAACTCATGCTCGGGTATCTGAGAAAAACATCTAGCCTTGAGAAGTATAAATCTATTGAGATAATCGTCAATAGATTCTGGGATTTTGCGTCGAACACTCGCCAATTCTTTAAGGCTAATTTTGCATTGGCCCATGTAGAATTGTTCATGAAACGCTTTTTCTAATTGATTCCAATTAAACATGGAATGTGGGGGTAATGTGGTGAACCATGTGAATGCATTTTTTGTTAAAGAATTTGGGAAATATTTCATTCTTAAATTCTCATTTTGCGCTATGTCACCAACCTCAGTCAAATATCGTGCAATATGTTCGATAGTGGATTCGCTGGTTTCTCCAGCAAATTTTGTGAATTTAGGGATTTTCCATCCCCTAGGCAAATCTGTTTGTGTCACATATTTCGAGAAGGGAGATACAAAATTAGGTCTATGCAAGCCTAAGTTAAGACCATTTTGGGCTAAAATTGTTTCGACAAGATTTGCCAAATTATTTTGATTACCAAAGTTGTTTTGCTGAACATGTCTTATTACTTCGTCAGCATCTTGGTTTCTATTAACTAATACCATTTCAGGTACCGGTTCTTCGATAGCCATTATTTGTCTTTGATCGACAGGAATTGCATAGTTGGGCCTTTCGACAGGTAATTCAACAGGCCTAACATTTTGTACTTGGGGAATTCGCTGGTGGTACACTGGTGGAGTGCCAAAGAAATCAGCAATTCGACCCATTTGTGTCGCTAACATTTGGTAACTGTCATTTGTGTTCTGAATTAATGGGTTAAACACTGTACCAATTTGTTGTGTTAGCATATTAACCATATCGTGGTTACTATCATCCATCTGTTGCCTTAATGCCAACAAAGACGAAGTAGTTATCGAAGGCTGTGGATTTCGACTATAAATATTTTCTGGGGAATTATTTATAGGTGAAAAACTTGAGGCTAAGTTTTCTGCATACGTAGATGCATTTGTTTGAAGCCCTGCCATCATTGCTGTTGGCATGCCATATGGGTAATTTCTACCATTCATGAAGTTGAATGGCATATTCCCCATCATGGAGTTTGCCATAAAGGGCATAGTCGGATTTAAATTAGGTGATACAGGGACCACATTCGACAACGGGTTAATGGTAGGAGCAATTGTTGCAGTTACCCCCATAACTGTCGAAGAGGGAATCCGAGCGGTTATTCCTGTAATGGTTGGAGAAGACACAGGAGCAGTTACTCCTGGGACAGTTACAGGAGCGGTTACTCCTGACATATTTGCAGTGTTTGTATCGTTAATTGACGCTTGGGAATGTGCGCCTACCACTTCTTAAACGCATGCAAAGTGTAAACTACTGGTTTTGTGTTTGATAACAAACCCATAATTGTTTAGTAAAACTTTTAATAATTAGCACAAATGTCCCACTTGGCGTGCCAATTTGTTTACCGTGATTTTTGGTAAACACCGCTAGTTACACGTGTGTGTTGCTTGCGAGATCAACTAGAAACATCTCAGAACATTTGTGAATTAAAGTTTTATTAAAGTTATTGATGTTTATGATGATAACCGTTTTAATGGAGTAAAACGATGAAGAAATGCATAAGTGTTTAAGAAGAAATGCAGAAATGTGATGAATTGTAGTAAAGTGCAGAAAGTGTAAATAAAGGAAAAGAAATCGAAACACAGTAAATTGCAGGAATTCGTAAAGAAGAACCAGTAAACTGCAGGAATCTTTAAAGAAACGGTAGATATATTGCTGAATGTAAGAGGCTTGGTACGCAGATCACATACATTGTTCTTCAGTAACTCGTTTTTCTCTTACGCGGAAGTAGGAGTGTTTTCTGAACGTTTGTATAGAATGAATTGCGACCTTTAACTCTACGAGAGAACTCCTGTTTATAATAAAAGAGAAACAATAACCGCTCAACGGTTTTTCTAAATAAAATAACTGCTATTTCGACTAGATAACTGCTCCATCTTTCGACCACATTGCTGCTGTCCCTTTCTACCAGCACTCTTTGACTTAACCTGTTATCTGGATATTGTTCAACTTCCTGTCGAAACTACTAGCTTCAGCTTTCCAATTTTTGCTAAGTTATGTGCTACGCTGATTCTCCCTGTACACAGCTTCTCGTTGTCGAAATATCAAGCCTTCTTCCTGAATACACCGAGTCAAACCTTGTTGACATGTAAATTCCCACGCTTTCGACAACAACACTGCTCTGTCTTCGACTAAACTCCTTGACGTCTTTCTCGTCGAAAACTTTGTCTTTAAACTCTCAGTTTCATTAAGCCTTAGGCATAGTCGAAATTACTCTTCACAACACCTTCTCAATGTCAAATATCAACATCTCTTCTTTAAAATGACAAGTCAGCATTATTGACTACATTTAATTGAGCCTGGCGAAAATGCAGGCTAACAAATTGCCCCCCAAAAAGACGTTTTCGACTGAATTCTTGAATGAAGATAGAAAATGACTTTTTTGAAATTTCCTTCGACTATCCCATGAAATCTTATGTTATCATTTCATATCTTTTCTCAGAATATGAGGGGACGTTTCTGGGCAAAAGTATAGCTTGCTGGCGCCTTCCTCCAACGAGAGTGCTCCACGTACGCAAAGTTAACTGTTGAGATTTTCCACAATCCCACGTTTCCACCAAAGCCACGTTTCCCACCAAAGCCCTGAGCCTTTCTAGAGTCGGTCTTCCGATAATGCAGTTATAGACCGAAGGGCACGACAGCACTAGGAATTTGGTCTTGACCGTCCTCTCGAACGGTTCTTCGCCATAGGTGACCATTAGCTCCAAATAGCCGAGTGGCTTGGCCCGGGACCCATTGAAGCCCGAAAGGTCCGATCCTCTGTAAGGGGTGAAATCTTCCTCTGAGATCTGCAGTTTCCTCACAAGGTCGATAAAGATGATATCTGCCGAGATTCCTTGGTCGACCAAGATTCTCCTTATCTCGTGGTTGGCCATGACTGCCCGGATTAAAATAGGTATGTGCTTGTTGGGCTTGCCATCTAGTAAGTCTCGATCGCCGAATGCCAAGGGGGGTCGCTCCGGGGTTGAGCTTACTGCCGAGGTGGAAGCAGCACACACGATCTCCTTCCATTTTCTTTTCATGGTTTTGCCCGAGGCCTCGACGGGGTAGCCCCCAGAGATAACCATCATTACCGGTCGGCCCTTCGACTTTCGGAAATCGCACTCATCCTCCGAGCTTTCTTCTCTTTCTTGGTGAGCTTTACCCTTCTTCTTAGGGTCAACCTTCTCTTCTTTAACCTCGGCCTCACGCCGGGGTGTTTTAGCCACGTACTGGCTCAATTTCCCTTTCTTGATCAGGTCCTCAATGTCGTCTTTCAGAGCATTGCAGCGGTTAGTATCATGTCCCTTGCTTTGGTGATACCGACAGTACTTGTTTGAGCGTTGCCCTGGTCTGTGTGGGACCGGATCGGGGAACTTAACTTCCTTAAATTCTGCGTTCATGCACTCTGCTAAGATTCTTGCTCTTGTTTCGTTTAGGTCAGAATAATGCTGGTGTCGGTTGCGAGGTCTGGGTTTACTATCATTCTGGCCCTCCTTCTCGTTCCGAGGTTTGAACATTCCAGGGTCGGCATCCGACTTTCTCGCAACCGTTTCTTCCTCGTGATCGATGTACTTTCGAGATCGCTGGAGGAAGTCGGCAAGCGATTCGGTTTGATTTACTTCGACATCGATCTGAAAAAGGCTTCCTTCTCGAAGACTGGCTTCCATGAAGAAAAGTCGGAAAGAGTTGTTACCAAGTGGCTTCAGTCTCAAAAGGGGGGTGAATTGAGATTTAAAACTTTTCAGATCTTTCGAAAGCGTTTTTCCCCCTTTTTCAATGACTTAGATCAATTTCCGCGCAGGTTAAGTGGAAGCGAAGGAATTAGAATATAAAGCAGTAAAACGGTATAACAGTAAAGCAGGAAAACAGTAAAGCACGCAGAGATTTATCCTGGTTCGGTCACCTCCTAGTGACCTACGTCCAGTCCTCACACCCTTGTGAGATTTTCCACTAACCAAAACAACAAGGCTTACAGGTGCCTTGGAAAACCTTTACAAACTCAGGCACTCTCCTCCTAGGATACCCCACCTATGGAGAGCCCTCAAATCTAATATAATAATAACAAGAGATACCCCACCCCTGTTACAATCAGCTGCCCCAGAAAGATACCCCACTTCCTAGTACAAACAGCTACCCTAGAGAGATACCCCACTCCCTAGTACAAACCACAAACAATTAAATAATAAACAATTGTAAAGACAGAAATACCTCTAATGTAGGCAGATATTACAACTTGAAGAATGCAACCCCAACTAACTCTTAGCAACAGATCAGCTCAGACGGACCAACGGTGCGTGACGAGCAAAAGTAAAAGCGTAAAGAGTTTTTCTCAAAAGTTCTCTGATTCGTGAAATGGGTTGTACTGAAAATGAACGTGAAGAACTTCCTATTTATAGGCTATGAAAAAATCAAGTTTACATTGAAAATAGTGTAGGTTGAAAGCATTTGATCTAGGAATCGATTCATTTAAGTGAGGAATCGATTTTGACTTTGTTTGAAAAATAAGGACAATCGATTCTTGAGAACCACGGAGGGCTAGGAATCGATTCTTTGCTAAGTTAAAACTTGTATGAATCGATTCTCAGCTTGCCTGAGACATGTAGGAATCGATTCTCAGCTTAGTTAAAAAGTGTGTGAATCGATTCTTTGTTTGAGAATGTTTGGCCTAACAATCGATTTATGCAATAAAACCACATGACCTGACAATCGATTCTTTCTTTTCTGATTGACCTGAAAATCGATTTTGATGTATGTTTATGCATGAGAAAATCGATTTTTATGTTTTTAAAGATGATAAGAATGTTTACGTAAGTATGCATGCATCTTTGAAAAACTTGTGAGTGTGTGAGATTTTGACATACGAGCTGACCTTTGAAAGAGCTTACACTTTTTCCTAAGACACACCCAAACCCTAAGGAATACCCTTATATTTAAGGACTACCCCTAAACTTGAATCTTCAATTCTTGAGCTTGTTTGTCTTTGGTTGTGACTTTGATACTTTGTCACTTTCATCACCTTTGGCCATCAACTTTGGCTTTGGCCTTTTTACTATTATCAACTTTAGCTTTTGTCTTTTTCATCATCAAAACCTCTTAACCACTTCACCATCAAAACTTAACCTGCAATATTAGGTTACCTGCAATACAAGGTATCCACATTCTCCCCCTTTTTGACGATGACAAAACTTTACTCATCTTAAGGTGGGAGATTAGTTCAAACACATAATGCATATATATGATACTCCCCCTATCATGATGCTCCCCCTGTTTTATTGACTATGTGCAAAGTGACAATGCTAGGACAGTTCTATATGCTCATTCTATATGCTTTATGCAATCTTATATTTCTCTCCCCCTTTTTGTCATGATCAAAAGGGTCAACGTAAGATAGAGTTTGCGAATCGAATGAGATAGCTATTTGAGGAACCATTGCAGATTTATAAGTGATCATCAAAACCAAAAGAGAATCATATTTTGAAAACATGAAGAGAATATTTCATCAAAACATGTAAAAGCTAATCATGAGTCTCAAAAACTGTGAAGCAGTTGTTTAAACTTTATACATTTCATGCTGCTTAGTTTGAAAGTTGGTGATGGCAGCCAGAATATGGGAGAAAAATTATTTTAGGTAAACAACGATTGTGAGCATGTATTCTGAAAATTGCTAGCAATTGATTGTGACAGGAGAAAATAGATTTCAAAAAATAGCGCTTCAACTACTTTTAGAAAATGCTTTTTGAGCACGCAGAAATTCATAAGTCACAATTTTACTTGAATCCACGTTTCTTTACAAAATCACTTGAGAAACAAAAACTCGTTTGAAGAACCAAATTTTCTTTTGCAACGGATCGTGAAAATATCAACTAGCTGTTTGTGACAACTCAACTAGCTCAATCACACTATCGCCTTTCTAACCATAACCTCTAAGAAGGTGATATATAATTTTTATATGTTTAGTCCTAGAGGGATAACCAGAATAATTTGTTGTTTCATGCCTTATAAATATTGTTCTTTAAAGATGCATGAAATGAGGTTCAGGGATTGCTCTATTTCAGTAGTCACATATTTGACTTAATAAGCTACTCTTAAGCACATTTTCAAAAATAGAGGTGAATAAAATTTTAACCAATCTGACCTTTACCGGTGATTCTTCCTCTATTTATCACAAGTCACATGACGGCTTTTTCTGGGGGTGAGTGTTAAGAACTTTATTGCGTCTCCGATCATGCGCTTTGAGACTTTGCTGTCAAGGTATCAATCTGCCCCCATTCCTTGAAGCATGCCTGCAAGGATCTAAAACAAGGTTCTCGGTACCCAAATCTCTTTGGGTCCTTGTGGGTTAGTGTTTGGTATGGTTCCTTTGGGAACCCACACCTTTTTCATATTTTGTTTACCTCTTGCCCTGCAAACAGAAGCTGTATGTCCAGGTTTACCACAATAATAACATCTAATATAAGGTCTAGTGGAAAACTTAGGTCTATGATGCATATTGCTTTTCACAAAGTTATTTCTCGGAATCCTAGGATGTACATGTTGTAATTTGGACATTTTGCCTATTGTACATTCAAGCTCATTGATTTTCTTTTCATGTTCTATACACTTATCACATGCATAATTTTCCTTGAAATGGACAAGATCATCATTTTCTTTTCTAAGTTCTAATTTTTCTTTAGTTAAAGCAATAATATCATTTTCAAGATGAGTGATAACTTTCTTGGATTTGCTTAGAGCTTTAGCTAATTTTGAAGATTTATCGTGTAATTCTGTAAAAGCTTCATATAATTCATCATAGGCATCTTGTAAGGATTCAGAGTTAGAATATACCTCAATTTCGTTTTCACTGTCGTGGTCAGCCATGAGAGCAACTTGAGCTTTTTCATTTTCTGAATTATTTGATGAGTTCATGTCATTGTCTTCCCAAGCTATGTAGGCTTTTCTACCATTGTTTCCTTTGGACCCCTTTTTCTTGAATTTTGACAATTTTCTTTCTAAGTTCGGGCACTTCATCGTCAGGTGTCCGGATTTACCACATTCGTAGCAAGTTGGTGGACTTGAGAAGTTTTCTTTGCTTGAGCCTCTTTTGGTTGGAGAATTCCTTTTGAGAGATCTTTCCCTTCTCATGAACTTTTTGAATTTACTAACCATTAGTTCCATTTTCTCCTCGTCTTCATCTTCATCTTCCGAATCATCACTATCGTCGGATGAGCTTGAACTGGAAGCTTTGAGAGCTAAGTTTTTGTTCTTCTTGTCTTTTCCTTCATGCTCTGCTAGGCGAGTGAGCTCTAACTCGTGCTCTAGTAGTTTCCCAAACAGGGTGGCGAGAGTCATGGTAGTCAAGTTTCTTGACTCAGTTATTGCAGTCACCTTTGGTTGCCATTCTCTGTTTAGGCATCTCAGCACTTTGTTGATCAAGTCTTCGGGAGGAAATGATTTTCCTAATGAACCCAATTTGTTCACTATATGAGTGAACCTTTTCTGCATCTCTGATATTGTTTCACCTGCATTCATTCTAAACAATTCGTACTCTCTGGTAAGAGTATTTGTTCTTGCCCTTTTCACTTCACTTGTACCCTCATGAGTAACTTGAAGATTATCCCACATTTCTTGGGCAGTTTTACAGTTTGAAACTCGAAAAAATTCATCAGCACTTAAAGCAGAAGTAATAATATTTTTGGCACGTAAATTAAGTTCACTTTTCTTTTCTCATCATCAGACCATTCATTTCTACTTTTTATTGTAAGAATACCATCTACTATGTGTGTGGGGACGAAAAGTCCTTTTTCCACAGCATCCCAAACATCTAAGTCTACCCCTTCAATAAAAATTCTCATTCTTTCTTTCCAATCTGCATAGTCTTCTCCATTGAATCCCGGAGGACAGAAAAGAGAAGCACCCTCTTGCGTAGACCAACCTGAAGCCATTTCTCTTGAAGCTGCTAGGCCCTTTATACAAGAGTCTAGCTCTGATACCACTTGTTACCAAGTGGCTTCAGTCTCAAGAGGGGGGGGGGTGAATTGAGATTTAAAACTTTTCAGATCTTTCGAAAGCGTTTTTCCCCCTTTTTCAATGACTTAGATCAATTTCCGCGCAGGTTAAGTGGAAGCGAAGGAATTAGAATATAAAGCAGTAAAACGGTATAACAGTAAAGCAGGAAAACAGTAAAGCACGCAGAGATTTATCCTGGTTCGGTCACCTCCTAGTGACCTACGTCCAGTCCTCACACCCTTGTGAGATTTTCCACTAACCAAAACAACAAGGCTTACAGGTGCCTTGGAAAACCTTTACAGACTCAGGCACTCTCCTCCTAGGATACCCCACCTATGGAGAGCCCTCAAATCTAATATAATAATAACAAGAGATACCCCACCCCTGTTACAATCAGCTGCCCCAGAAAGATACCCCACTTCCTAGTACAAACAGCTACCCTAGAGAGATACCCCACTCCCTAGTACAAACCACAAACAATTAAATAATAAACAATTGTAAAGACAGAAATACCTCTAATGTAGGCAGATATTACAACTTGAAGAATGCAACCCCAACTAACTCTTAGCAACAGATCAGCTCAGACGGACCAACGGTGCGTGACGAGCAAAAGTAAAAGCGTAAAGAGTTTTTCTCAAAAGTTCTCTGATTCGTGAAATGGGTTGTACTGAAAATGAACGTGAAGAACTTCCTATTTATAGGCTATGAAAAAATCAAGTTTACATTGAAAATAGTGTAGGAATCGATTCTTTGTTGAAAGCATTTGATCTAGGAATCGATTCATTTAAGTGAGGAATCGATTTTGACTTTGTTTGAAAAATAAGGACAATCGATTCTTGAGAACCACGGAGGGCTAGGAATCGATTCTTTGCTAAGTTAAAACTTGTATGAATCGATTCTCAGCTTGCCTGAGACATGTAGGAATCGATTCTCAGCTTAGTTAAAAAGTGTGTGAATCGATTCTTTGTTTGAGAATGTTTGGCCTAACAATCGATTTATGCAATAAAACCACATGACCTGACAATCGATTCTTTCTTTTCTGATTGACCTGAAAATCGATTTTGATGTATGTTTATGCATGAGAAAATCGATTTTTATGTTTTTAAAGATGATAAGAATGTTTACGTAAGTATGCATGCATCTTTGAAAAACTTGTGAGTGTGTGAGATTTTGACATACGAGCTGACCTTTGAAAGAGCTTACACTTTTTCCTAAGACACACCCAAACCCTAAGGAATACCCTTATATTTAAGGACTACCCCTAAACTTGAATCTTCAATTCTTGAGCTTGTTTGTCTTTGGTTGTGACTTTGATACTTTGTCACTTTCATCACCTTTGGCCATCAACTTTGGCTTTGGCCTTTTTACTATTATCAACTTTAGCTTTTGTCTTTTTCATCATCAAAACCTCTTAACCATTTCATCATCAAAACTTAACCTGAAATATTAGGTTACCTGCAATACAAGGTATCCACAAGAGTCGTCGAGGTTTCAGACCTGAGCTGCTTCCTTACTGAACCGCTCGATATAGTTCCGGAGGGACTCGTTTTCCCCTTGCCGAATTGCTTGCAAAACTTTTCGAGATTTTGGTTTCATCTTGGAGTGGGCAAAATGGACCGAAAACAGCTTCGCCAGTTGGTCCCACGAGGATATTGAGTTCGGCTTGAGGGCTCTGAACCAGTCTAGTGCCAACTTCTTCAAGGTAAGAGGAAAATTTCGACATTTGATTTCCTCTGGGACGTTCCGATATTGCATCATTGTGTCGAAATAGTCAAGGTGACGATCTGGATCACCAGTCCCGTCATGCATCTTTAAACCTTCAGGGGTTTTCCAAGTGTTTGGGCACCGGGGAGTAGTCGATCTTAGCTGTGAAGGGTCCTTTTCGCGCCGTCGATCTCTCCCTTGGGGGAGCTCTCTAGATAGGGCGCCTAACCCGGGACCTCAGAGAGCGAGGGCGCCGACGTTCATGCCTCGGGGGACTTCCCCGGCTTATAGAACGTCGCCTCGGGGAAGAGGATGCTAATGACGAGCTTCGGTGAGAAGAGCCCTCGGGATAATAAGTGTCGTCCCGAGTCTCGCTTGGGGGAGTTCCTGATCCTCGTCTTCCTCTTCGACTGGGTGGCGAGCGATGGTGGTGTCTCTTCCAAGCAGGAGACCGGTGACGCCTTTTGCTGGACGTGCTTCTACCGGGAGAGTAGTTTTGAGGAGAGGACCGATCCGGGATATCTCGGGCCCGGATCTCGGCAATCTCGGCCTCCAGCTGAGAGTAGCGCTGACTCCTTTGCTGGTCAGCCTCGGTCTGCCTTGTCAGTAGTTGTACGAGCTGTTGAACACAGCATCGACCGGTACCTGGACTGTCTGGATAGGAGGTGGAAGTTGGTTCTTGGCGGAGCTTATGGGAATCATCGCTCTGGACGAGTTGTGGCCGTGGGCCGAGCTGCGAGGGAGAGTGACCGCTACCCCCTCGGGCGTTTCTTGCTGTTGATCGGGTCTAACTACTACACTGGAGACGTTCCTACGTCGTAGTTCTGGAGCCATTGCTGACCAAGGAGATGGGGGAGGGACTAGAGTATAAGATGCTCCCACTGTGGTCGCCAATGTTCGATACCGTATCCCTGACCTGATATCCGATCTTGAATACCAGGTCCGATACGAGATAGTTGGTATTTGAGTTCTTGGTCAGTCCGGGCTGATGCTCCGATCTGAGGTGGGGTGGTACCTGCAATGACACTCCGACGCTCAAGTCAGTGAGTGAGTCAATTACAAGTGAGAGGATTGGAAAGTGTGTACCTTTAATGCTAGCAATGAATGCATATTTATAGGTTTAGGAATCCATTGAGAGCCATTGGATTTAGGTCTTTGATCCTCACCGTTGACGGGTGGATTTGACTTTGGTATTGGGCCTTAGTGCAAAGTGCTGTAGTGGCCCAATCCATAACAACTAGGGTACTCTAATCAATTACAAAAACGACCAAACAGTTCATCTCAGTGTAAACACAGCATTGGGTTTGTCCACCAATTTGTGATAGAATACAAAGACTTTCTATCAATTTTATAGATCAAGCAAGACCAAGATAGATTATTAATATTAATATTGTTACCACTGCGGAGGCATCTGCCACTTTCTCTTGAAAAAAGACATCGTTTATTCCCAACCAAATACATAGTATATTAAAGTTTTAAGGGCAATAAAAAGTAAATAGGTTTAGGTAACATTGGAAGGAAACAACTAGGATGTAGTTCAGTTAGGCCTCGTTCGGAGTGGTTTTCTGTTTTGAAATTTTTAAAAACTAAAACTAGTTTCTGTTTTGTGTTTTAAAAATTTCAAAAACCAAAACAAAATTTAGTTTTCAGTTAATAAATTTTTAAAAATCAAAATCACTCCCATACATAAACATAAAAATCAATATTCATCATAAACTTATTTTAATCAAAACAATATATACAATTAGATTTGAAAAAATTAAAATATAACAACTATATTATGTATCTATAGTAATAACTTTAATAATAAAGGTTGAAAGTAGTAGTTGCCGACAGACGCCTGTTATAATGGTAAAGGTTGAAAGTAGTAGTTGTCCCTAAATAAGTCATTGCTACATCTGGTGCTTCAAAGCACCAGAGTAGGGATGGCAAACGGCACCCTCTCGATAGAGCACTATAATGCTAGTACTCGAGCATGGGCAGTAAATTTAGTACCCGTCCCCATGACCTCTAGGAACCCAAATGCCCGTACCCGCACCCGAAACTCCCATTTTAGCAGCGAAAAAATAATAAATAACATAAAAATATCATTCTTCAGTTAAAAAAGTAATCCATTTTTATCAAATCTAATTATTAAAATTTTAAAAATAATAGTATTTATCGAAATAAAAGCATCCAAAATACTAATAATTAGATACATGTGCAATGGTTTTATTTTTTTAAAATTTGTAATACTTAAATTTGTATACTAGCAATACTTAAAATTGTAAACTAGTAATAAATGCCTACATTTTAGAAGAACATAGTAAATCCCTACATTTCCAGTGAATTCCCCGTTTAGGAGAACATAGTAAATCCCTACATTTTCAGTGAATCCCCATTTTATTCCCAGTATTACAAAATTTTTTGGGGAGCTGTACAATAGACATTATATAACTAGGTATGGCCTGATGACAGCCTTAATTAAGACTTCCTTTTGGTGGGTTAAGTAGGTTACCTTTCTAACCCTCCATCTTTGTGAGCACCTTATCCTTAAGCCATTGTAGGTTCTGAACCTTTGAGCCACCCCACTCTGTAGGGACACCCAAGTAATAGGAATATTAGTAATAGAAGCTAGGCTGGTCCTTAAATGAGTTGGAGTTCTTTAACCAAAAATCATACCTGATCTGGAGTTATTAACTTTTTGTCCAGAAGTTGAGGTAAACTTGTTTAAGATTGTCATCAAGTAGTGAAGTTCCTCGGCCTTATCTTGAGATAAGATTATAGCATCATCTGCAAAGAATAAATGAGTAAGAGTAGGTGCTTCAGAAGCAAGTTTAATTCCTTTGTATTCACCACGAGTGAATGCATCATTTAGCTTCTAGAGAGGACATCAAAAACTAGTATAAAAAGGTAAGGGGAGGGAGGATCCCCAGTCTCATCCCACTTTGGGGACTGAAGGATCTAGACTTGATCTCATTCACTTGGTAAACATAAGAGACATAAATCACTAAGGTCATAATCCTAACCACCCGGACACTGTCAAACCTCGGGGTAATCAATGTAGCTTTGAAGAAGCTCCATTCAACTCTATCATAGGCCTTATTCATATCAAGCTTAAGAGCACTCCCCTCCTCCCAGCTAGAGTGTTCTTCTTAAGAAACTAAAAGGCTTCGTGAGCTACTATAAGATTATCTTGAATTAGTCTCCCCCCCCCCCTCCCAAAGGCACTTTGTTTGGGTGTAACAAGACTATGCATAAATGGTTTGAGTCTATTATCCATCACCTTAGCAATGATCTTATATAGGAAGTTACAAAAACTGATGGGTGTAAGAAGGGACAAAGACTATGGATTACAAGACAAGCCCCAGTGATTTCTCACCTCTTCTTTGCTGATGACAGCCTCCTATTCGCCAAGCCAAACACTTGTGAAGCTTGGAAGGTCCTTAGTATCCTGGAAACCTATGAAACTGCTTCGGGACAAGTGGTGAACCTTGACAAGTCTGAAGCATCCTTTAGCCAAAATGTGCCTCAAAATGATAAACAAATGATTTGCAATATGATGGAAGTAAAGGCAGTGGAAGCTCAGTCTAGGTACCTTGATTTTCCAATTCCTTTGGAGGATCTAAGAAGGCTATCTTTTCTCATGTCATGGATCACATTTGGAAGAAGTTGAAGGGGTGGAAAGAGAAGTGCTTTCTACAGAAAGCAAAGAAACACTCATCAAGGTTGTTGCCCAAGGAATTCCTAATTATATCCTTAGCTGCTACCAGATTCTGGTGGGATGCTGTGATAACATTGACTCAATACTTGCCACGTTTTGGTGGGGATCCGAAGAAGAAGAAAAAAGGAGAATCCATTGGATGAGTTGGGGGAAGTATCCTATTCCTAAGTGTAAGGGTAGCATGGGTTTTAGAGGATTCGGGGATTTTAATACAGCCCTCTTGGAGGCAAGCACTGCTGGAAGCTTTTTTTGGTGAATCCACCCTCTTGTTGGCAGTTCTGAAAAGAAGATACCCTAGGTGCTCTTTCTGTGATGCTGTGAGAGGGTTCCAACCTAGCTATGCTTGGAGGAGTATCCTCAGTGCTAGGAATATTAGTGATATGGGTAGGAAATGGATAACTGGAAATGCAGACAAGGTTAGGATTTGGAAGGACAAGTGGCTCCCAATTTTGGATTTGGTCAGGTCTATGAAGCTTGGTAACAATCTCAGCCAATATGCCTGTCTCTCGGAGCTCAATGACATTGATCTTAAACACTGGAAGAGATCTTTGGCTTATCAATTCTTTGATCTTGCTGAAGCTTCCAAGATGGTTAGCACCCCTCTCTCAGCTAGACTCCCAGTGGATAAATTTTGTGGAGTTGGGAGAAAGATGGTAACTATTCTGTCTGATCTGCCAACCATGCCTTGACTATTGAGAAATTTGGTGTTGGACCTAGTAGTTCAAACTCTAATGATGAGAAGGTTTGGAGGGAAATATGGAAATATAGGGTTTCTAACAAAGTCAAAATTATCCTTTGGAGAATCTCCAAGAAAATTATGCCATGCAAAGTTAACCTCTGTAGGAAGGGTGTTCCTATGGACCATATGTGCCCCCTATGCCACTCTTGTCCTGAATCTTTGGAGCATATATTCATGGATTGTCCTTTTATTAAGATGGCCCTCTTCGCTTCCCATTTGGGCTCTCATATCCTTGTGAAGATGCACATCAACAATTGGATAGTGAGATGGCTAACTTGTGCTGACGCTTATGGTGCTCAACTCTTCTCTATTATCGTGTGGAAGTTCTGGCATGGAAGGAATGATGTGGTGTTCGATAGGAAACCTCCAAACCCTGCTTCTATTGCTACTACAACCACTAAATTTGTCCATGAGTATAATCTGACTAAACCTCTGATCAGCAATCGCACGCGGGTCAAAATGATTAAAAGGACTAAAAATGTAGTAACAAGGTAACAAACCTTGGTCGTCTCACAAGGAGCTCTAATACTAAGATCACCATAATCAAGAATTGAAGCCATGTTTAGAAAATCTAGCCAAAATTTTACACCTACTGGAAAAACATGACCTAAGGCTGAATCCAAACAAGTGCTCATTTGGCGTGCAGGCAGGAGAGTTCCTAGGGTATGTTCTGACTCACCGGGGGATTGAGGCTAATCCTTCAACATCAAGCCCTTGTTTCAACTGCTGAGGAAGAACGCTGGTTTCCAATGGTCGAGAGAGTGTGAAGAAGCTCTCAGGGTTCTCAAAGAATACCTGGGTATGCCACCAATCCTAACATCTCCCATTCAGGGAATCCCTGTACTGCTGTACTTGGCAATCTCAAAGGATGCATGCAGTGCCATTCTAATACAAGAAAATAGAAAAGGCAGCATATACCGTCATACTGGCAGCTGTAACAGCCCAGGTCCAACGCATTGGCCACCCCGGCACTATTACCTCACGGTCTTCTCTACCCGTTAATTTAATTGGAAAAATATCAGAGTTTTCAAAAATTTGTTTCGCACGAGGAATGTTACACATACTTCAATAAAACAATGCTTCTCAATAAAACAGCTCAAGCACAATAATCATGCATCACGTAGCACGTCACTAAAAGGAGAGCCTCAAACCACGGTTATCATCGCAATTAAAACTTAACGACAAAGAAAACAACTACGCAGCGGAATAACAAAATAAAACAGAATCGTCAACAAAGACATAACAACCGAAATCATTCATAAACATCAAGTTCGTCCCCCCCTGAGTGCTACGTATCAGAGCGTGACGACTCGACTCGAAGTAGTGAAGGTACCTAGTCCTTCACTCGTGATCACCTGCACGTTACCGCATAGGGGTAACATTCAAACAGAAGGGTGAGTCCAATTCAATCCATATAATAAATCACATGATAAGCAATAAGTCAAGTCACAGCTCTAAAATAATCACATCACAATCATCAATTACATCACTACAATAACTCATCACTATGTCATGTAGGCATATGAAATGCAACCCACTCGCGGGCATATGCATGAGGTACCTTTTCACAAACGTCGCTTAGCCTTTATGGCCTCATCGTCACTTAGCCTTTTGGGCCTCAAAACGTCACTGGGTTTATGCATATGGGAGGCATGAGACACTATGACATGCACCACGCACAAACACACAATCACGGTCAATTATGTGACCCGTCACTCACCAATTTGCCAAATAAGAAGCACAGCACTTGTCAATTCACAATTTACACACAACAACGTCACTTAGCCTTTTGGGCCTTATCATCATTTAGCCTTTTGGGGCTCAACGTCACTTATTTTCATCGTCACTTATTCATAAACATCATCAACTCAAACAATAGCCACTGAGGGCAAAAACGTCATTTACTAGCCACCAAGGGCATCATCTTCATTTACACGTCATTATCAACAACATTGGCCACTAAGGGCAAAAAGGTCATTTAACTAGCCACTAAGGGCATCATCGTCATTTACACATCAATATCAACAACATTGGCCACTAAGGGCAAAAAGGTCATTTAACTAGCCACTAAGGGCATCATCGTCATTTACACATCAATATCAACAACATTGGCCACTAAGGGCAAAAAGGTCATTTAACTAGCCACTAAGGGCATCATCGTCTAAATCATCACTTTTGACACTAAAACGTTAAAACCACTGGTTATACGCAAAAGGGGATTTTTAAAGACACCAAAACGATTTTTCAATGTCACAGCAATGACCACCGGGAACAGCCACTTGGGGCGCCCAGCAACCTTCAGAAATAACAAGTTTTTAATTTTTAAAAATGGGACACACAGATAGGCAACTGAAAAAGCTTCCCAACACTTTTTGAAACGTTCAAAACGGATGCCCGAGTCAAAAGATATAGCGAAAACAGTTTTCATAAAAAAATTGGGAACATCCTGAAAACTGGCGCCCTGGGCGCCCAGCGCCTGGCACCTGGCGCCCAGCGCCCAGCAACACGAAACACACACACGCACTGGCGCCCAGCGCCCAGCACAACACACACGCACACACACTGGCGCCCAGCGCAACACGCACGCACACACACTGGCGCCCAGCGCCTGGCGCCGAGCACAACACACGCAACACTGCAACACAGCGCACAGCGCCCATGGGCGCCCAGCGCCTGCACACTTCCAGCAACACAATTTCAACATATACATGTTTTTCTTCAAATTTTCACATGACCAATCACAACACCAATTTACAACAATTCATGGGCACATATAAAATCATCAAAAGCATCCATCAAACATCAAAATTCAGCAACATCCATCAAACATATGGCGCCCTAGGCGCCCATGTCACACCAAAAATAGGTTTTTAGCCACAAACCATGAACATCACGCATACATCATCAACAAGAACATGAATTCACAAACATTATCATGATCATGGTTAAATCTAGGCCATCACTACCTAAAACTTATCATACAACCTATTATATGAATTGATAGAATTCCCCTTACCTCGAATTTGAAGAATGGAAGCCCTAGAGACAGTCACGAACAGAACCACGGCAACAGAATCACGTCCCTTGGCCCTTGGAGCTTGCGACTTCTTCTCTCTTCTTCTCCTCCCCTACGGCGCTCTTCTCTTCTCCTTTCTGTCTTCTCAATTTCGCAAAAGCCAACACAAAACCCTAACTCACAAGACCCTTGTGTATTCGCATATTACTTGGGTCATGGGCTTGGGCTTTTCACTTAAGCCCAAGTCTAGCTAATTGGCGCCTTCATCTCCTAATACCACCTACACCATTTTAATACCATTTCTAATAATTAAATTATATCCAATTAATTAAATTAAATTCCTAAATACTTAATTAAATAAATTAATTAAATATTTAGGGTGTTACAACTCTCCCCCACTTAGAATATTTCGTCCTCGAAATTTACCTGATCAAACAACTCTGGGTAGGACTCCCGCATCTTGCTCTCTAGCTCCCAAGTCATACTCTCGCCGGCAGCTCCTAGCCAAACCACTTTCACTAATGCAATCTCTTTGCCTCTAAACGCTTTCACTTCCCGATCCTCAATCCGTACGGGCATCGTCTCCACAGTGAGATTATCCCGCACCTCTACATCATCCATATGGATCACATGAGATGGATCCGATACATACTTCCGAAGTTGCGACACATGAAACACGTCGTGCAAATTCGAAAGATTTGGCGGTAAAGCCACCCTATAAGCCACATTTCCGATTCTCTCAGAAATCTGATACGGACCAACAAAGCGAGGAGTGAGCTTCTTCGATTTCAACGCTCGACCAACACCGGTAATAGGAGAAACCCTCAAGAACACATGCTCACCCTCCTGAAACTCTAAATCTTTCCTCCGCTTGTCATGATAACTCTTCTGACGACTCTGCGAAGCCTTCATCTTTTCACGGATCATCTTGATTTTCTCTGTAGTCTCCCGGACAATCTCCGGTCCCAACACTACACTCTCTCCCGACTCATACCAACACAATGGCGTTCTACACTTTCGACCGTACAATGCTTCAAACGGTGCCATCCCGATACTGGAATGGTAACTGTTGTTATAGGTAAACTCAATCAACGCAAGGTAGGAATCCCATGAACCCCGTTGTTCTAATACACAAGCCCTCAACAAATCTTCTAACGACTGAATTGTCCTCTCCGACTGACCATCTGTCTGAGGATGATACGCCGAACTCATTTTTAACTTTGAACCCAATTCCTTCTGTAAACCCGTCCAAAACTCAGAAGTGAACCTCGGATCCCTATCTGACACAATACTCTTCGGAACACCGTGCAACTTCACGATTTCTTTGACATAAACCTCTGCCAACCTCGCCACCGGATAAGTGATATTAATAGGAACAAAGTGAGCAGACTTCGTTAACCTATCAACGATCACCCAAATAGCGTCATGACCCCTAACTGTATTCGGCAATCCAGTCACAAAGTCCATCGCAATGCTATCCCACTTCCATTCTGGAACTTCCAACGGTTGCATCAACCCCGCAGGCCTCTGATGCTCAACCTTCGATTTCTGACAGGTCAAACAGGCATACACAAACTGTGCCACATCTCTCTTCATACCATACCACCAAAACATCTTTTTCAGATCTTGATACATTTTCGTCGCTCCAGGATGGATACTTAACTTGCTACGGTGACCCTCCTCTAAAATTGCCTTTCTCATCCCTGCATCATCCGGAACACAGATCCTACCCCGGAACCTCAACACACCACGGGAATCTAACTTGAAATCTTCATCTTCAGATTGACCAAGCCCATTAATTAAATCTACTAACTTGACATCTGACTTCTGAGCCTCTCTGATGCTGCCCAGGAAGTCATTATCGATCTTTAACATTCCCAGCTTGACACTGCGAGGTGTCATTTTACAAACCAAACTCAAATCTCTGAATTCCTCAATCAACTCTAATTCTTTCACCATCATTGCCGACATATGCAAAGACTTTCTGCTTAAAGCATCAGCCACGACATTAGCTTTGCCGGGATGATAATTCAAACCAAAGTCATAATCCTTCAAGAGCTCCAACCACCGACGCTGTCTCATATTCAACTCTTTCTGATCGAACAGATACTTTAGACTCTTATGATCACTGAACACTTCAAACCTCGAACCATAAAGGTAGTGCCTCCAAATCTTAAGCACAAATACCACAGCAGCCAATTCCAAATCATACGTAGGGTAATTTTTCTCATGAACCCGCAACTGCCTCGACGCATACGCAACGACTTTCCCATCTTGCATCAGCACACCACCAAGACCCATCTTCAAAGCGTCACAATATACAACAAACGGCTCTTCCGGATTAGGCAACGTCAAAATAGGCGACGTTGTCAATCTCTTTTTCAGTTCCATAAAACTTTCCTCACACCGAGCATCCCAAACAAAAACTCTACCCTTACAAGTCAACTGAGTCAACGGAAGGGCCAACTTGGAAAAACCCTCGATGAACCTCCTGCAGTACCCAGCCAAACCCAAAAAGCTTCTGATCTCTGTTGCGGACTTCGGAGCCTCCCACTCCAACATTGCTTCCACTTTTGCCGGATCAACCGCAATACCATTACCAGAAATCACGTGCCCAAGGAAACTCACCTCTTTCAGCCAGAACTCACACTTTGATAACTTAGCATACAACTTTTTCTCTTTCAGAACTCCCAATACTGTCTTCAGGTGCTCAGCATGCTCTTCCTCCGACTTAGAATAAACTAGAATGTCATCTATGAAGATCACCACAAACCGATCTAGGTAATTATGGAAAATACGATTCATATATTCCATAAATACACCAGGAGCATTGGTCACACCGAACGACATCACTGAATATTCATAATGCCCATACCTTGTCCTAAATGCTGTCTTCTGAACATCCTCATCCTTCACTTTAATCTGATGATATCCGGACCTCAAATCAATTTTGCTGAAAACACGGGCACCCACTAGCTGATCCATCAAATCGTCGATCCTCGGAAGCGGATACTTGTTCTTGATAGTTACCTTATTCAACTGACGATAGTCCACACATAACCTCATACTCCCGTACTTCTTCTTTACCAACAATACCGGAGCTCCCCACGGTGATACACTCGGTCTCACAAACTTTTTCTCAAGCAATTCTTCAAGTTGCGTCTTCAACTCAGACAATTCTGACGCCGACATCCTGTACGGTGCCATAGACACAGGCCTCGTACCAGGTACAAGATCAATCGAAAACTCAACTTCCCTTTCCGGCGGCACACCCGGAATTTCGTCAGGAAAAACCTCAGGAAACTCGCGTACCACTTGCAGTTCCTCAATAACAGCCTGACTCTCAGCAGACAACGATGCCATCAACGAAAATAGCTGAACTCCTTCTTTCCTCAACTTCTTCAACTGACCGGCAGATACCAACACAGAATCTTCTTCCCCGAAACTAACCGACTTGCTATGACAGTTGATATGGACGTGGTTATTCTCTAGCCAGTCCATGCCCAAGATTACATCCAGACCCCTCAACGGCAAGCAAACAAAATTCACAATAAAGTCCCTGCCGAAGATCGACACGGGACACTGAGAACACAACTGGGACGTAATCACCGACCCCTTCGCAGGAGTATCGACAACCATATCCCCACACATAGCAGATAAAACAAGACCCAATCTTTTACAACAATCAACAGATATAAAGCAATGGGTAGCACTAGTATCAATAAGAGATTTCAGAGAAGTACCGTTAATAAAACACGTACCTCTAATCAGACCATCCTTCTCATCAGGCTCCTCTCCTGCCAATGCGAACACTTTCCCACTAGACCTTTCCTTCTTCGGTTTTGTACATTTTGTACTGATATGCCCAGATTCACCACAGTTGAAGCACACCACATCCTTGACCTTACACTCGGCCGCCATATGACCCTTTTTACCACAACGATAGCAAACTCTCTCGTCAGACCTGCATGTAGTACTCTTGTGGCCAGGCTTGCCACACTTATAACAGACAATGCTAGCAGGAGCATCTCCCCCACTAGAATTCTTACTTCCAGCAGCCCTCTGATAACTCTTACCCGCAGGAACCTCATACGGCTTGCTTCGACTCTGAAACTTACCCTTTTTCTCAGACGTAGCTTTGTAATGAGCAGTACTGTCCTCCTCAAAGATTCTACAACTGTCAACCAGATCAGCGAACACACTGATCTTCTGGTAGCCAATGGCCTTTTTGATATCAGGCCTCAACCCATTCCCGAACTTGATGCATTTTGAGAACTCAGCTGTCGCCTCACTGTAGTGCGGATAGAATTTTGCCAATTCCACAAACTTCGCCGCATATGCAGTCACAGACATACCACCCTGCTTCAGTTCCAGGAACTCTATCTCTTTCTTTCCTCGAACGTCTTCAGGAAAATATTTTCTCAGAAATTCCCTGCTGAATACCTCCCAAGTAATCTCTTCCTGCACAGCCTCCAACCTCTGCGTAGTAGCCAACCACCAGTCATCAGCCTCCTCTGCTAACATGTGGGTACCAAAACGGACCTTCTGCTCAACAGTGCAGTCCATCACCCTGAAAATCCTCTCGATCTCCTTCAACCAAGTCATAGCACCATCTGGATCATATTTGCCCTTAAATGTGGGCGGATTCTCTCTCTGGAAAGTAGTCAGACTCCGAAAACCAGCGTTCTCCCCAGCATTCTGCTGACCCTGCACAGCCTGAGCCATAGCTTGCAATGCAGCAGCAAGAGCAGCGTCGTTTCCCAACCATTTCAAATTATCACTGCAGCACAAACCAAGAATTTAGTACTAATCTATTGTCATAAGACACTATGACAGGACAACATTGGCCCGACAGACCGAACTGCTTTGATACCACTAATGTAACACCCCTTTTCTACCCGTTAATTTAATTGGAAAAATATGAGTTTTCAAAAATTTGTTTCGCACGAGGAATGTTACACATACTTCAATAAAACAATGCTTCTCAATAAAACAGCTCAAGCACAATAATCATGCATCACGTAGCACGTCACTAAAAGGAGAGCCTCAAACCACGGTTATCATCGCAATTAAAACTTAACGACAAAGAAAACAACTACGCAGCGGAATAACAAAATAAAACAGAATCGTCAACAAAGACATAACAACCGAAATCATTCATAAACATCAAGTTCGTCCCCCCCTGAGTGCTACGTATCAGAGCGTGACGACTCGACTCGAAGTAGTGAAGGTACCTAGTCCTTCACTCGTGATCACCTGCACGTTACCGCATAGGGGTAACATTCAAATAGAAGGGTGAGTCCAATTCAATCCATATAATAAATCACATGATAAGCAATAAGTCAAGTCACAGCTCTAAAATAATCACATCACAATCATCAATTACATCACTACAATAACTCATCACTATGTCATGTAGGCATATGAAATGCAACCCACTCGCGGGCATATGCATGAGGTACCTTTTCACAAACGTCGCTTAGCCTTTATGGCCTCATCGTCACTTAGCCTTTTGGGCCTCAAAACGTCACTGGGTTTATGCATATGGGAGGCATGAGACACTATGACATGCACCACGCACAAACACACAATCACGGTCAACTATGTGACCCGTCACTTACCAATTTGCCAAATAAGAGGCACAGCACTTGTCAATTCACAATTTACACACAACAACGTCACTTAGCCTTTTGGGCCTTATCATCACTTAGCCTTTTGGGGCTCAACGTCACTTATTTTCATCGTCACTTATTCATAAACATCATCAACTCAAACAATAGCCACTGAGGGCAAAAACGTCATTTACTAGCCACCAAGGGCATCATCGTCATTTACACGTCATTATCAACAACATTGGCCACTAAGGGCAAAAAGGTCATTTAACTAGCCACTAAGGGCATCATCGTCATTTACACATCAATATCAACAACATTGGCCACTAAGGGCAAAAAGGTCATTTAACTAGCCACTAAGGGCATCATCGTCATTTACACATCAATATCAACAACATTGGCCACTAAGGGCAAAAAGGTCATTTAACTAGCCACTAAGGGCATCATCGTCTAAATCATCACTTTTGACACTAAAACGTTAAAACCACTGGTTATACGCAAAAGGGGATTTTTAAAGACACCAAAACGATTTTTCAATGTCACAGCAATGACCACCGGGAACAGCCACTTGGGGCGCCCAGAAACCTTCAAAAATAACAAGTTTTTAATTTTTAAAAATGGGACACACAGATAGGCAACTGAAAAAGCTTCCTAACACTTTTTGAAACGTTCAAAACGGATGCCCGAGTCAAAAGATATAGCGAAAACAGTTTTCATAAAGAAATTGGGAACATCCTGAAAACTGGCGCCCTGGGCGCCCAGCGCCTGGCACCTGGCGCCCAGCGCCCAGCAACACGAAACACACACACGCACTGGCGCCCAGCGCCCAGCGCAACACACACGCACACACACTGGCGCCCAGCGCAACACGCACGCACACACACTGGCGCCCAGCGCCCAGCGCAACACGCACGCACACACACTGGCGCCCAGCGCAACACGCACGCACACACACTGGCGCCCAGCGCCTGGGGCCTGGCGCCTGGCGCCCAGCACAACACACGCAACACTGCAACACAGCGCACAGCGCCCATGGGCGCCCAGCGCCTGCACACTTCCAGCAACACAATTTCAGCACAATTTCAAGATATACATTTTTTTCTTCAAATTTTCACATGACCAATCACAACACCAATTTACAACAATTCATGGGCACATATAAAATCATCAAAAGCATCCATCAAACATCAAAATTCAGCAACATCCATCAAACATATGGCGCCCTAGGCGCCCATGTCACACCAAAAATAGGTTTTTAGCCACAAACCATGAACATCACGCATACATCATCAACAAGAACATGAATTCACAAACATAAGCATGATCATGGTTAAATCTAGGCCATCACTACCTAAAACTTATCATACAACCTATTCTATGAATTGATAGAACTCCCCTTACCTCGAATTTGAAGAATGGAAGCCCTAGAGACAATCACGAACAGAACCACGGCAACAGAATCACGTCCCTTGGCCCTTGGAGCTTGCGACTTCTTCTCTCTTCTTCTCCTCCCCTACGGCGCTCTTCTCCTTTCTCTCTTCTCAATTTCGCAAAAGCCAACACAAAACCCTAACTCACAAGACCCTTGTGTATTCGCATATTACTTGGGTCATGGGCTTGGGCTTTTCACTTAAGCCCAAGTCTAGCTAATTGGTGCCTTCATCTCCTAATACCACCTACACCATTTTAATACCATTTCTAATAATTAAATTATATCCAATTAATTAAATTAAATTCCTAAATACTTAATTAAATAAATTAATTATTATTTAGGGTGTTACAGCAGCAAGAAAACTCCGGCATCATTTCCAAAGTCATCCGGTAACCGTGAAGACTAATCTACCAATATGCCAAGTACTCTCCATGCTATAGCAGGGCGAATGGTTTCTTGGTCGGTTGATTTGTCAGAATACGACATCAAGTATGAGCCAAGAGGACCAATCAAGGCACAGGCGCTAGCAGATTTCATTGTAGAGCTCGTAGAAAAAGACTCGGAAGATCGATCCCATGTGGACCAAGCTTGGATTCACTTAGTGGATGACTCATCCAATCTAAAAGGGAGTGGTGCTGGAGTAACTTTAAAAGGACCGGACGACATTCTCTTGGAGCAGTCACTTCGTTTCAGCTTCAAAGCAAGTAACAATCAAGTTGAATATGAGGCTCTACTAACAGGGATGATCCTAGCTGTAGATCTCGGAGTAACACACCTGAGGGTCCGGAGCGACTCCCTACTTAAGACAGGCCAGGTCACAGAAGTATTCAACACCAAGGATGAACTGCTCGGTAAATACTTAGCTAAGGTACAAGAACTTAATTCTAAATTCATTTCCTTTGAGCTAACACATGTTCCTAGAGAACAAAATGGCAGGGCCGATATCCTAGCCAAGCTAGCCAGTACGAAGAAACCTGGAAATAATCACTCAGTGATCCAGGAAACAATCTTCCAACCCAGCATAAATAAAACCCAGGTTCTCTCAACAGAGATTAAGCCAAATTGTTGGATGACCAATATTATTGCTTACCTGCAAGGAGAACAATTGCAGATCCAAGAAACAGAGAGGAGGAAGCTGATGAAGAATGCCAGCAAATATACTCTTATTGACTCCGAGCTATATAAAAGAGGATTTTCTTCACCGCTTCTCAAGTGTATTCCGAGTAGCAAAACCAAAGAAATCATGAGGGAAGTGCATGAAGGAGTATGCAGCACTCACATCGGTGGACGAGCCAAGGCCTCGAAGATTGTGAGGGTCGGCTACTATTGGCCGACCATGAAGAAACATTCGGTAGAATACGCCCAGAGGTGCGAGAAATGCCAACGCCATGCAAATGTACCGAAGGCCCCACCAACCTGCCTACAATCAATCGTCTCAACCTGGCCTTTCTCTATATAGGGGGTAGATATCCTCGGGTCGTTCCCTCAGGCGCCTGGGCAAGTAAAATTCTTACTGGTAGCAGTGGACTATTTCACAAAGTGGATAGAAGCAAAGCCAGTCACAACAATCACTTCTTAACAGGTCAAGAAGTTTTACTGGAAGAAAATCCCCTATCGGTTCAGGATCCCAGATACCATTGTAACCGATAATGGCTCCCAGATCGCCTCACAGGCAGTCACCGATCTTTGCAGCATTTGGAATATATATCAGGCATTCACCTCAATCGAGCACCCTCAAACAAATAGGCAGGCCAAAACAGCAAACAAAATCATCCTGAATGGGCTCAAAAGACGACTTGACGAAGCAGAAGGAAATTGGGCCGAAGAGTTACCACTAGTGTTGTGGTCAAATCACACCACCCCTCAGTCTTCCACAAAAGAGACCTTGTTCAGTATAACTTATGGGAGCGATGCTTTGATACCGATCGAGATACTAGAGTCTAGCCCTAGGAGGGCGCTAACAGAAGAAGCTGCCAAGCAGCGAGCGGTAAAGAGGTACAATTCCAAAGTCAGACCAAGAAGCTTTCGGCTTGGTGATTTAGTCCTACAACAATCAAGTCGGGTTGGTGCAACAGGAAAGTTCTTCCCCAACTGAGAGGGCCCCTTAAGAGCCAAAGACACAGTCGGCCAAGGCACTTTCAAGCTAGAGAAACTAGACGGAGAAAACATTCCTCGATCATGGAACGCTGCTAATCTTCGGTTCTACTACAGCTGAAGATGCAAGAAACCGGTTCTCAAACATCTCACATCGATAAATGTACTATTTGTATGTGGCAATATAAATCCCCAAATGTACCCCCCATTGATATTGAATAAAGAGAACCGATGATTTGAATATAAATAGTGTGCTAAAATAAAAATATCCCAACAGGAATGAACTGAGAAACATCTCGACCCTGCCATTGGGCGACGAAGACTTAAAGTCCCGACAGGAGAGAGCGGGGTTGACGAGCCCACGCACCACCCTTGGGCAGACCTATTTGGTTACATAGGACAGCGCTCCTACTAAATCAAATAGAAGTTTCCATTGTGAAGGCGAAGCTAAGGCGCTCACCAAACCTAAGCCAACGAGCTCGACACAATGCAAAGCCGAACTATAAAAGACTCGACTGGTGCATACCGAGTGAAAGCCGGCGTACATCCCTTGGGGAAAAAATGGCCATTCAATTCAAAGTAAATAACGCGCAAGCAAAGCAAACAAACAAACAAAGAGAAGCAAATTATAAACATCATTCAAAAGTAAGACGAAAAGCCAGCAAAGGCAATGTCAAGTAACATTGTATAGTTGCATTTCCTTGGAAAGCAAAATAAACTAAACCACAGACAAATCAAAGAATCGCATCGGAATCAGAAATCTGCTCCGGCTCAATCCGCCTCGGTTGACCATCAGTGTGGAGGAGACAGTCCAATGCAGTCAGATCCAATTCATTATAGGCACCTGTTGCAGGCTCGGTTGACGATCTTCAGTTCCCAGACTCCACCTGATCCACAACTCGGCCATCGACAACTATCTTGTCTGGGTCGAACTTGTAACACCCCCTTCTAATATCCTACTATTTAATTAATAAAATCAGAGTTTTTAAAAACAACCACGAGAGTGTGCTACATTTACTTCATTTAAACCAAAACAAACATCAATGGCATAGTCCAACAGCTAACAGTACGATACATAGCACAACAGTTAAGGGACAAGTCACAAATCGCCTGTTTAGTTTACATCAACATGAATATCAATCATCATCACAGCGGAATAACAACAAGTCTTGAACATACTCAATACATCACAAAATATCAGTTTAATAACACCAAAATAAAAATAACAAGTAAACTAAGACGCCCCTCCCCGGTGGTACGTATCAGAGCCAGACACAACCGGCTAGAAGAAGGTATGAAGATAACCTTCACTCGCTATCACCTGCACGTTGCCGACATGAGAAGCAACATAAAAGCAGTAGGGTGAGTCTCTTTACATAAATAATAGCATATAGGATAAGAATTATACTAGGGAAAGCAACTAGAAGCACCAATTCACAACGATATCAACATACGCCATTAAATTTACAATTACCAAGAAACATCACCGAATGTATGATTAGTGCATGAAATGCAACCCAACTCCACGGGCATATGCATGTGGATCCATCACCAAAATAAGCCTTGAGGGCACTCACCAATAATTTATAATAAGGTCGAAGCCTACTCACCAATAAATGCACATGGTTTATGTAACGCCATGAACAATGCACCACACCACACCGTATTCACCATAATGAGCAATAAGCATAATCACCAATAATTAATAGACTCACCATTGCTATTAATTAATTCACCATCACCAAAAGAGGTCATAGACCCATCACCAATAATTAATTTCACCATTAGATACAACACCAATAAACACACCTCCAATTATAGCTCTAAGGCTAGCAATTAATCCTCTAATTACACCAACACCAATTAAATAGACTATTTTAAGTCATTGACACGGGACAGGCAACAATAAGCAAAACTGCACTTAAACACCTCGGGCAACATCGGGCAGCACTGCGCCAGCAAACTGGCAGCATTGCGCCAAGACAGCAACACAACTAGGCAACACAGCAGCAAAAACTGGCGCAGAGGCAACCTGCGCCACATGTGGGCGCAACACAGAAAGCAACACAGACAGCAAAACTGGCGCAGAGGCAACCTGTGCCACATCTGGGCGCAACACAGACAGCAACACAGACAGCAAAACTGGCGCAGAGGCAACCTGCGCCACATCAGGGCGCAACACAGACAGCAACACAGACAGCAAAACTGGCGCAGAGGCAACCTGCGCCACATCTGGGCGCAACACAAACAGCAACACAGACAGCAAAACTGGCGCAGAGGCAACCTGCGCCACATCTGGGCGCAAGGGGCACGCCGCATTTTTGGCGCCCCACACCGAGACACGCACGCACAAGGGGCACGCCACATTTTGGCTCCCCACACCGAGACACCACACGCACATGGGGCATGCCACATTTTGGCGCCCCACACCGAGACACCACACGCACACGCAACACGCCACGGCATGGGCATTGGCGCCTAGCCGTGGCTCACCCAAATGGCAACATAGTGGCACAACTCCTCAAACACCAATTTCAACACCAATTCATTTAGGTAATTTATCAAACACCTTGTAACCATCATGATTTCATACTTAGTTTCATTGAGACAATACATCAAACACCTTGCATACATAGTTCATATCATGTTCATTTCAACATCAAACAACATAGATTCATCAAATTGAATTCAAACATAATATCAACCATGAAATCAACACAGTAATACACAACAATCAACCAATTAATTACCCTAGAACCTAACCCACATAGAACACTCATCATATAATCTATTATGAATGAAAGAAGAGCCCCCTAACCTTAGGAAATTGAAGAAACCAAGCAAGACTCCAAGCAATCAACAAGAATCACCAACCAAGCAAGCTTCCCTCCCTTTCCCCTTGGATTTCTTCACGCCAAAACCTCCTCTCCTCCTCCCCTTGAGCTTTCGGCCGCCACTCTCTCTCTCTCCCTCTTCTCACTTTCTATTCTTTTCTTTCTTTGCACAAATGAGCACCTTCTCATAAGACCCCTAGGTTTATTAGTTGAACTTGGGCGTCTTAATGGGTCATGGGCCTTTATTTACATCTCCCTACTTACTTAAACATTTCCTGAATAAAATAAAACTCCAAATTAATTAATTTACTTAAATAAATGTTGTAAGCCTTAAATAACTTAATTAAATGAATAATTAAATTATTTTGGGGCGTTACAACTCTCCCTCACTTAGAATATTTCGTCCTCGAAATTACCTGAATCAAACAACTCTGGATATGCTTCCCGCATCTTACTCTCCAACTCCCAAGTCATGCTTTCGCCAACTGCTCCCAACCAAACCACTTTCACCAAATTGATCTCTTTACCTCTTAAAACTTTCACCTCACGACCTTCAATTCTAACCGGCATTGTCTCCACAGTGAGGTTCTCCCTCACCTCCACATCATCCATTTGAATCACATGAGATGGATCAGGAACATACTTCCGCAACTGAGATACATGGAACACATCATGCAAATTCGAAAGATTAGGTGGCAGAGCCACCCGATAAGCAACTTTCCCAACTCTCTCCAAAATCTGATACGGGCCAATAAAGCGAGGGGTTAACTTCTTAGACTTCAAGGCACAGCCAACACCGGTCACAGGAGTGACCCTCAAGAACACATGATCACCGGCTTGAAACTCCAAATCCTTCCTTCTCTTATCATGATAACTCTTTTGCCTACTCTGCGAAGCTTTCATCTTCTCACGGATCAATTTCACTTTCTCAGTGGTCTCACGAACAATCTCAGGTCCAAGCACCACACTTTCTCCTGATTCATACCAACACAGAGGAGTCCTACACCTCCTACCATACAATGCCTCAAAAGGTGCCATTCCAATACTAGAATGAAAACTATTATTGTAAGTAAACTCTATCAATGGAAGATGAGAATCCCACGAACCTCCTAGCTCAAGAACACAAGCCCTCAACAAATCCTCTAATGACTGAATAGTCCTCTCCGTCTGACCATCTGTCTGCGGGTGGGTGGTACGCGGAGCTCAACCTCAACTTAGAACCCAAAGCCTCTTGCAAACTTTTCCAAAACTCAGAAGTAAATCTAGGATCCCTATCAGATACAATACTCAGAGGAACACCATGCAACTTCGCAATCGTCTTAATATAGATCTCTGCCAACTTCGAAACTGGATAAGTGATACTAATTGGCAAAAAGTGAGCAGACTTCGTCAATCTATCAACAATCACCCAAATAGCATCAAACCCCCTTACGGCATTAGGCAAACCAGTCACAAAATCCATAGAAATGCTATCCCACTTCCATTCCGGAATCTCCAACGGTTGCATCAACCCTGCAGGCTTCTGATGCTCAACCTTCGACTTCTGACAAGTCAAACAAGCATACACAAACTGAGCTACATCACGCTTCATACCGGGCCACCAAAATGAATACTCAACTTACTTCGGTGACCCTCTTCAAGAATTGCCTTCTTAATCTCCTCATCACTAGGAATACAAATCCTCACACGGTATCTCAACACATCTTGCGCATCCAACTCATAGTCTTTACTCTCGGAGTGATCAATCCCAACCGCCAATTCAACTAACTTAATATCTCGCTTCTGAGCTTCTCGAATGACATCCAAAAAATTCATTATGGATCTTCAACAATCCCAATCTAACACTCTGAGGTGTTACTTCACAAACTAAGCTCATATCTCGGAACTGCTCAATCAATTCAAGCTCTTTAACCATCATTGCTGACACATGCAAGGACTTCCGACTCAAAGCATCGGCTACAACATTAGCCTTTCCCGGATGATAATTCAAACTGAAATCATAATCCTTCAACAATTCCAACCATCTCCTTTGCCTCATGTTCAACTCCTTTTGATCAAACAGATATTGCAAACCTTTATGATCACTAAACACTTCAAATTTAGAACCATAAAGATAATGCCTCCAGATCTTCAATGCAAACACAACTGCCGCAAGCTCTAAGTCATGTGTAGGATAGTTCTTCTCATGAGTCCTCAACTGCCTAGACGCATAAGCAACTACCTTACCATTTTGTATAAGAACACCTCCTAACCCCATCTTAGAAGCATCACAATACACCACAAAAGGTTCTCCTGGCTTAGGCAACATCAAAATAGGAGACGTTGTCAACCTCCTCTTCAATTCAGTGAAACTTTCTTCACAACGAGAATCCCAAACAAACGCCTTTCCTTTACAAGTCAACTGAGTTAGCGGAAGTGCCAACTTAGAAAACCCTTCAATAAACCTCCTATAATATCCAGCTAGCCCCAGGAAGCTTCTAATCTCCGTGACCGACTTAGGAGCATCCCACTGCAACACGGCATCAACCTTGGATGGATCCACTGCAATACCATCACCAGAAATGATATGACCAAGAAAGCTTACTTCCTTCAACCAGAATTCACACTTGGATAGCTTAGCATACAACTTCTTATCCCTCAAGATCTCCAACACCAACCTCAAGTGCTCGGCATGCTCCTCCTCAGACTTAGAATAGACCAAGATATCGTCAATAAACACCACCACGAAACGATCTAGATACTCATGAAAGATACGATTCATATATTCCATGAATACCCCCGGGGCATTCGTAACGCCAAATGGCATCACCGAATACTCATAGTGACCATACCGAGTCCTAAACGCCGTCTTAGGAATATCTTCATCTTTCACCTTAATTTGATGGTAACCCGACCTCAAATCAATCTTACTAAACACGCGAGCCCCCACCAATTGATCCATCAAATCATCAATCCTTGGAAGCGGATACTTATTCTTAATCGTCACCTTGTTCAACTGCCGATAATCAACACAGAGCCTCATACTCCCATCTTTCTTCTTTACTAGCAACACCGGAGCTCCCCACGGCGACACGCTTGGCCTTATAAACTTCTTTTCAAGCAAATCCTCAAGCTGCTTCTTCAACTCAGACAACTCGGATGCAGACATCCTATAAGGAGCCATAGACACAGGTCTAGTACCAGGTACCAGATCAATAGCAAACTCCACTTCTCTCTCAGGTGGCACATCAGGAATTTCATCGGGAAACACTTCAGAAAATTCACGCACCACTGGAAACTCATCAATCTTAGCTTGGCCCTCAACAGATAACGACGCCATCAAAGCAAATAGATTAACTTCCTCCTTCATTACTCTATGCAACTGACCAGCAGGCAACAAAACAGATTCCTCCTCAACTGAAGAAGAGAAACTCACAGACTTACTAAAACAATTGATATGAGCATGGTTATTCACCAACCAGTCCATACCCAAGATAACATCTAATCCATCCAACGACAAGCAAATCAAATCAACAATAAACTCTCTACCGAAAACCGATAAAGGACATTTAGCACACACGAGAGAAGTAGTCACCGAACCCTTAGCTGGAGTATCGATAACCATTTCCCTCTTCATAGAAGATAAAACTAGATTCAACTTATCAGCACACACAACAGCAATAAAGGAATGCGTGGCACCGGTATCAACAATAGCAAGCAACGGGGTACCATTAATGAAACACGTACCTCTGATCTCATTAGCCGCCTCAGATCCCGCAAGAGCAAATACTTTCCCACTAGCTTTCTCCTTCTTTGGCTTAGAACACTTGGTACTAATATGCCCCACCTCTCCACAGTTGTAGCAAACAACATCCTTCTTCTCACAATTAGCAGCTATATGACCTTCTTTGCCACATTTGAAACACTTGCTAACCGGGCAATCAACACTCTTATGTCCGGGCTTACCACACTTGTAGCACACAATGCTTGTAGGGGCATCTCCCCCACTGGGCTTCTTGCCTGAACCAGCTTTCCACTTTCCCTTACCACCAGAAACATCATAGGGCTTCCCACGATACTAAGAACTCCTCTTCTCTTTCACAATCTTATAGGAAGCATTGCTATCCTCTTCAAAAATCCTACAGCTATCAACCAAATCAGCAAACACCCGAATCTTTTGGTAACCAATTGCCTTCTTGATGTCAGGCCTCAGACCATTTTCAAACTTGATACATTTAGAGAATTCAGCATTAGCATCATTGTAGTGAGGGTAGAACTTAGCCAACTCCACAAACTTTGCCGCATACTCGGCCACAGATTTGTTTCCTTGCTTCAATTCCAAAAATTCAATCTCCTTCTTGCCCCGAACATCTTCCGGGTAATACTTTCTCATAAATTCTCTCTTGAAGACATCCCACGTGATCTCTTCACCAGCACTCTCCAACCTCTCCAGAACCTCAAGCCACCAATCATCGACTTCTTTAGCTAACATGTGAGTACCATACCTCACCTTCTGAGCAGGCGTACACTCCATAACCCTGAAAATCCTTTCAATTTCCTTCAACCATGCAAGAGCTACATCCGGATCATACCGACCCTTGAAAGTGGGCGGATTCTCCCTCTGAAAAGTGGCCAAGTTGCGAGCACCAGCATCAGCAGCAGCCTGCTGATTTCCCACAACCTGAGCCATTGCTTCCAGAGCAGCAGTAAGAGCCGCATCATTTCTTCCGGCCATCTCAACTATTCACTGAAACAAGATCAAATCAGAACGAGCAACAAGACTCGAGGATTAGAAAACTCAAGACTCAACAACGTGGTCGGACAGACTGAACTATTGCTCTGATACCACTAATGTAACACCCCCTTCTAATATCCTACTATTTAATTAATAAAATCAGAGTTTTTAAAAACAACCACGAGAGCGTGCTACATTTACTTCATTTAAACCAAAACAAACATCAATGGCATAGTCCAACAGCTAACAGTACGATACATAGCACAACAGTTAAGGGACAAGTCACAAATCGCCTGTTTAGTTTACATCAACATGAATATAATCATCATCACAGCGGAATTACAACAAGTCTTGAACATACTCAATACATCACAAAATATCAGTTTAATAACACCAAAATAAAATAACAAGTAAACTAAGACGCCCCTCCCCGGTGCTACGTATCAGAGCCAGATACAACCGACTAGAAGAAGGTATGAGGATAACCTTCACTCGCTATCACCTGCACGTTGCCGACATGAGAAGCAACATAAAAGCAGTAGGGTGAGTCTCTTTACATAAATAATAGCAAATAGGATAAGCATTATACTAGGGAAAGCAACTAGAAGCACCAATTCACAACGATATCAACATACGCCATTAAATTTACAATTACCAAGAAACATCACCGAATGTATGATTAGTGCATGAAATGCAACCCAACTCCACGGGCATATGCATGTGGATCCATCACCAAAATAAGCCTTGAGGGCACTCACCAATAATTTATAATAAGGCCGAAGCCAACTCACCAATAAATGCACATGGTTTATGTGACGCCATGAACAATGCATCACAACACACCGTATTCACCATAATGAGCAATAAGCATAATCACCAATAATTAATAGACTCACCATTGCTATTAATTAATTCACCATCACCAAAAGAGGTCATAGACCCATCACCAATAATTAATTTCACCATTAGATACAACACCAATAAACACACCTCCACTTATAGCTCTAAGGCTAGCAATTAATCCTCTAATTACACCAACACCAATTAAATAAACTATTTTAAGTCATTGACACGGGACAGGCAACAATAAGCAAAACTGCACTTAAACACCTCGGGCAACATCGGGCAGCACTGCGCCAGCAAACTGGCAGCATTGCGCCAAGACAGCAACACAACTAGGCAACAAAGCAGCAAAAACTGGCGCAGAGGCAACCTGCGCCACATCTGGGCGCAACACAGACAGCAAAACTGGCGCAGAGGCAACCTGCGCCACATCTGGGCGCAACACAGACAGCAACACAGACAACAAAACTGGCGCAGAGGCAACCTGCGCCACATCTGGGCGCAACACAGACAGCAACACAGACAGCAAAACTGGCGCAGAGGCAACCTGCGCCACATCTGGGCGCAACACAGACAGCAACACAGACAGCAAAACTGGCGCAGAGGCAACCTGCGCCACATCTGGGCGCAAGGGGCATGCCACATTTTTGGGGCCCCACACCGAGACACGCACGCACAAGGGGCACGCCACATTTTGGCGCCCCACACCGAGACACCACACGCACACGCAATACGCCATGACATGGGCATTGGCGCCTAGCCGTGGCTCACCCAAATGGCAACATAGTGGCACAACTCCTCAAACACCAATTTCAACACCAATTCATTTAGGTAATTTATCAAACACCTTGTAACCATCATGATTTCATACTTAGTTTCATTGAGACAATACATCAAACACCTTGCATACATAGTTCATATCATGTTCATTTCAACATCAAACAACATAGATTCATCAAATTGAATTCAAACATAATATCAACCATGAAATCAACACAGTAATACACAACAATCAACCAATTAATTACCCTAGAACCTAACCCACATAGAACACTCATCATATAATCGATTATGAATGAAAGAAGAGCCCCCTAACCTTAGGAAATTGAAGAAACCAAGCAAGACTCCAAGCAATCAACAAGAATCACCAACCAAGCAAGCTTCCCTCCCTTTCCCCTTGGATTTCTTCACGCCAAAACCTCCTCTCCTCCTCCCCTTGAGCTTTCGGCTGCCACTCTCTCTCTCCCTCTTCTCACTTTCTATTCTTTTCTTTCTTTGCACAAATGAGCACCTTCTCATAAGACCCCTAGGTTTATTAGTTGAACTTGGGCCTCTTAATGGGTCATGGGCCTTTATTTACATCTCCCTACTTACTTAAACATTTCCTGAATAAAATAAAACTCCAAATTAGTTAATTTACTTAAATAAATGTTGTAAGCCTTAAATAACTTAATTAAATGAAAAATTAAATTATTTTGGGGCGTTACAGAACTTGGAGACATCAAACTCCGTATAAAAAACTTGAAATTGGGCAAAGGCAGTATCAAAGTGTCGATCAAACTCCAAGGCTACCTCGGTGTTCAGCTCCTGCATAAAATCGGCCAGTTCCTTGACTTTCCCAGACTCAGGAGCAGTTGACCCTTCGGCCTGGGTTTGGAGCTTCTTCAACTCCGCCCGAGCATTTTCTAACTCCCCTCGAGGCGACTCCAAATCAGTATCAACAGTAACTCTTCACCAAATCATTCTTCTCCCCCGCCAACTTGTCCACTTTACCCTACAGTTACTTCTTTTGCAGGTCCCACTTCTGCAAATCCTGCTTCAACGAATCTCTCTACCCCTAGCATACCTTCAAGGACTCTTCAACTTCTTTCAAACGGTTCTCCAGTTTGGGTATACTCCCACTACAGCTTTATTTAAAGCCTCATCGGCCACATGAGTAAGCATGGAGGCCCAAAGGCTGTAGGTCTTGACGACGACCATGGTTTCCGCCTCTACTCCGCCCGAATCCGCTTCCTCTCTTCAACACTAACCGGAGACATCCTGTGGTCCTCTGCAAACAAATTCACAACAGTCAGTCACTAAGAAGGAAAACCAGTACAAAGAAACTAAAGAAACGAAAGAAAAATACAAAGGAAATTACTTAAATATCCAATCAACTCTTCGGGTTCATCCACCATAGCAGTCAAGGTCGACGCCCTAGGTAAGACACCCGAATTCACTTACGACCAGAGACGATCCACCTCCGACCGATCTGCAACACTCAAATCCCTCTGGTCAACTGTGAATTTAGACCTAGGATTCCTTGTCCAGTAAAGGGGAAAACGCTCTTTCCCAACCTCACCAACCAACAGATAAGGATCGATCGGCCCAGCTCCCAATCGAAAGAATTGTTCCTTGAAATGTTTATAACTACTCCTAAAGGCAACCATAAAGGGGAGACGGCTGTTGTTGCACAAAAAAGTCCATCGCTGCGGTTGCTTGACTTGTGTCTGGAAAAAAAGTAAAAATTTAGGAGCGGTTACTACAATATTGAGGCACTCACACAGAATCTCAAAAGTCCGCATGTAGGCCCACCATTGGGATGCAACTGAGAACGAGCCACGTTCACCATCTTGAGTACTATACAGTAGTAGGGGGAGAAGGGGACTCGGATACCTAACTGATCAAACAAGGTCTGGTACATATAAGTGAACGGGGCATTCCTCTCACCGGAAGGATCACACACCGCTTCATCCGGAGAAACGGGTTGAGTCGTCGCCGATCCTCATCCATCGGGTGACACAGCACTTTCTGGACTCCCGCAAGCAAATCTACTGTGACCAACTCAATGAGAATCCAGTACCTCTGGGTCCACCCATGAAACCTCTACACCATAATGTCTCTCCTTTTGTCCGAGCTGGTTGTCGTTGGCCATTCACAGGGACCGTTTCGATGCTGCCGAATTAGAGGACTCATTATCAAGTTCTTTTAACCAATTTATAACTTGTCTGCTTTTGTGCATCAAACAGTAAACACAACACTCTGGAATACAAGAGTGCCTAGAACACCTAAACACAGAGGTAACTTCTTCCACACTCTCGCTACTTATTTCTATAACTGACATATTTGCAGAAAAACTTAAAACGACAAACCGCTAGAAGAAAAAGCCTACGAAGGAGATAAGAAAAAAAAACTAAAACAACAAATGGAGTTCCTGAAGTTTGATGACGCACGCAAGTTTAAAGAGGGAAGAACGTAGGACTTAATCAAAGAGAAAACACAACGCAACGAGAGTACAAGAACAAAGGGGGAGACTAGTGCTGGAGGAGGAAGGAAATGAAGAGAAGAAGAAAAAGGGGGAAATTGGGAGGCTTCGCACTTATTTAAATCCCTAAAAAAATCGATCCAACAGCAGCGAACCCACCTAACCGATCAATGGCCGAGATAACAGACTTTTCAAATTCTAAAGAGGGAGATCTTGACAAGTGTCACTTCCCGATAAACGCCGTGAGTAAAATTCCTGCCAAATCAGTCCACATCAAAGCACAAGTCACATCAATTGAGTGTTCGACAAACAAGACGGCATGGTCTAGTGCACACATAAGCTCGGTCTGGAATTACGTTCGGTTTGAAAGATGACTCGGTACAAATTCAGGGAAGGTTATTCACCTCAAGTTTTATTACATTTATTTAAATACAATGATTACACTTGGCAATTACACTTTATTAGAATGCAAAACAAAGTAAAAACATCTAGCTGGTCTTGTTGGTCGAGCCCTGGCATTTCTTCACAACTATTTTGCAGGATCCGCCCTAACCCAGCAAGTCTTCAGAAGCTTTCCCAGCCGAGTATACTGAAGGTACGCCATAGCCCTTGAGCAGATGGATTACCCACAAGGGAAAATTTGGAAGCATCACAAAGGACAACCCCAAGCAAAACAGATCCCCCACTAGGAGACCAAAGAACGGTGCCTAGTGGCAACCTGAACCTTCAGGGGCACCATGTTTTGAGTCTTCTGCACAATCCCAAAACCGACTGCAGGAAATACGACCAGAAATCATCCACAGCTCTCAAAGATCAACAACTCCCATCTTGAATCTCCTGGCATTCCCAGCACAACAAACTTCGCGGGGATTATGTAGAAGACTCAAGAAAGTATAAGTAATCCTATTGAAGACAGAAGCAGCATCACTTGAAGGAACCACCATCGCAGGCAGAAGTGAAATTGAAATGAACGAGACTCTCCTTTTATAGCAGGAGGAAAGGCAAACCCCAAACGGTGTACATTTATGATAACACGGGGAAAAACGCCAGTCAAAGCGAAACTCCCAAGAAGATAAAGTCAAGTTAAGAGTCAAGCGGTCAAATCAAACCCATCTTATCAAACTACAGGAGGCGTCTTCAGAACACACTTTCAATCGCTCCCAGCTCTACGCTAGAGGGACTCGGAAACACCGACCAAGAACTGAATCCATCTCGTACTAGAGCGACTTCTCACCCTGTGCTCGCCGCTCGAGGGACTGTGTTCACAGTCGGGCCGACCACTACCTAAAAGCCCCGGAGGACGGTATTTGTGGCTAGACCGACCACTACCTAGAAGCTCGAGGATTGAGGGACTTCACCTTGACGGGTCGCCCCCTTCTCAAGACTTGGTCCTTCCTAAGATTCGGCCAAACGCGGAGACAGGCATGTATTTAACAGAATCCCTATGATTCCTCCACAAATTCTGCCACGGCCATATTTGTAATTAATATCAATAATCATCCATTGTACTATATATAGCGCCCTTAGAGGCTAATGAAAGGGACACACATCTTTGATCATCAACCTTACTCGTGTTCTTGATACTTATTCTTGCACTTACTATTATTCTAAGATTATCTCATTATCGTGTTCTTACTAGATCCTACCCAAGGAAATAGTTAGGCGCACTAAGAGTATGTTTGGATTGAGGGTTTAGGAGGGGAGGGGAGGGTTTGATTTTCAATTTTAAATTGAGGAAACTGTAAAATGTTTCTAAACAAAAATGAAATGTGATTAACAATATTTTATCTTTTAATTTTTTAAAATCTCAAATAAATATTAAAATATAGACTAAGCCCTCCAAAACTCTCCCCTCTAAAACCCTTCCAAATCTCACTCCCAAACATACTGTAATGTAATGGAAGTATATTTTCTCTCAAAAGAAACATCCACTTGATTGGTTTCTCTAAATGCTTAAGTGCAGTTCCTCCATCAAGAGTGAAAAGTTTTTATTTGTTCCACAGAAGCAAAGCAAGGATCGACCTACAACCTTTGACAACCATTATTCTCCCACCGAACAACAAGCACCGAATCGGATTCCACAACCTCTATCCAACTAGTTCACGGACCAATTAAGATAACTCGTAGTTGCGCACGTGCATTCTAGCGAGAGAACCACAAAGGAAGAAATATACCAATATAATGCATCTCGGAATCAACTCCATTGGTACCACTTAATTAGTGGACAACTGGACACCACAAAGCATACTTTCAAAATGGATGGATGTGAACGCCGAAATGACTTCCACGCGCGTTCCCATATGACATTCAGATATTGGCCCATTAATCAATTCAATGGGGCTAATAACAAGGTTGAGTAAATCTTTGAACAGTTAACCACTCATTTATTTCTTTCTTGGCTTTTTGTCCTTTAAATTGAAGAGATTTGGATTAGGGGTGTTCAGTGGTTTGGGTAAATCCGAACCAAACCGTAATCCAATCCAAACCGAAGCGTTTGGTTCGGGCAATTTTTTTGATTGGGCCAAATCCGATCCGACCCGTAAAGACCCGTTCTAACTCGGTTCGGGCAACAGATTTTCTAATTTAAACCCGCTGACCCGTTACCCGAACCATATATTCCACCACCGCACATTATTGTTTGAAACACAAATCATTGAATCAATACGCTTCGGTTACTGCAAATGGCAAAAATGCTTCAAATTGAATGCTTCAAAAACGCTTCAAAAACGCTTCGAATGCTTCAAAAACGCTTCGAAGCCTTCAATCCCCACAACACAAATGCTTCAAAAACGCTTCGAATGCTTCGAATCCTACGGCAGACCTACGCTTCGAATCCAGCAAATGCTTCCCTTCAATTCCTTCAATGCTTCAATGCTTATTCCCAGAACCCTCTCAAACGATTCAAACCCCTCTCACTCTCTCAGTATCTATATAATGACTCATTCATCAATCATCTTCAAACCCCAATTCACAAACCCTAAGATTCATCCCATTCCTCTTATTCCCAGAATCGCTTCCGTCTAGTTCGTGACTTCTCACTTGGTTCGTTAGTCGTTTGCTCTAAAAGGTACGTTAATCATTCTTCTGATTTGTAACTCTGTAACTCTGTAATCGTTCATATTTGTTCTGATCTGTTCATATTTGTTAATCGTTCATATTTGTTCTGATCTGTTCATATTTGTTAATCTGCTCTGTTAATCGTTTTCGTCCAGATTCGTTAATCATTCATATTTGTTAATCTGCTCTGCTCATATTTGTAAATCTGCTCTGTTCTAATTTATATGTTAATCTGCTCTGTTCTAATTGTTCTAATGTTAATCTGCTCTGATCTGTTCTTGTAACCCCTTTTACAGAAATGGAAAGTGGTAATCTGAGTATCAATCCTCCTCCACAAGAACAAGAAGCTCCTCTAGGAGAGCAAGCAACAGAGGTTGTTCTAACAGAGCAAGTACTAGATGAAAAACCTCCATCATCACAATCTGAGCTTCCAACTGGCTGAAATTTCAGAATTATTGGCTGCAACAACTGGCTAGAAGCAGGCTGCAACAACTGGCTGAAATTTCAGAAGTATTGTTTATTAGAAGGCTGCCTTGTGTTATGCTGGATTTTGTGTTATTCCAGTATCTGTAATGCTACTGTTTTGTTTATTAGAAATGCTACTGTTTTGTAATGCCTTGTTTATTAGAAACTTTTTCATTAATTCTACTGTTCCAGGGATTTTGTGTTAGAAGGCTGCCTTGTTTATTCCAGGATTTTGTATTAGAAATGCTACTGTTTTGTTATTCCAGGATTTTGTGTTAGAAATTTTTTCATTAAGGCTGCCTTTGCCATATGATTAAGTAGCTAGTTCCAGGGATTATTTCATTTATGACCCGCGAGCCCAATCCGAACCAACCCATTCAATATCGGATTGGTTTGGTTCGGATTTTATAGTAAACAACTCATAATCCAAACCAACCCAAACCGATTAAATTTGATTGGTTCGGATAACGGATTTAGTCAAAATCCATCCAAACCAACCCGTGAACACCCCTAATTTGGATTACTATAGTATTCCCTTGGAAAGAGAGGAATCAATTTTCAAATAAACTATAAGATCAATTGCACAAAAAATAACAATAAGACTAAGAAAATGTAATAAAATTATGAAAATATATAGGGTATATTTGAAAAATTTTGGTGAAGTGTACATTGGATTTTTAAAAGTACTATTGTTTTGAAATAAAAATAAAAGACTAAAAATACCAAAGATTAGGAATAGAGAGAGTATATAATAAACATGTACTCTCAGTGCCTAATTAATTAGTTGTTTCCAAACAAGGTAATTCTTAAGTGAAAAAGAGTTTGATTCATGTTTGAGATTAAGGCTTTATTTGGCGTGTCCCGTCCGCTAGCGATTAGCGAATGAGACTAGCGTATTTGACTAGCGGATGACGAGTACGAGTGTTTCGTAAGCACTAGCGTTTATCGTTTTTCGGTTAGCGTTTAGCGTTTTTTGAAACACTACTTCATGTAATGTTTTTCGGGTATCGTTTAGCGTTTTTAGAAACGCTACTTCAAGTAGCGTTTTAGCGTATAACGTCTCACCTTTTTTTTGGCATTTTTACCCTTATTTTTTTTTCTTAAATTACCCATCTTTCTTCATTAAACATTTTGTCATCATTAAATAATTTAATTATTAATTAAATATCATTTTATTTCATTTTACATTTGTCAACTATTTTAACCGCTAGTTTTACCAAACACATAATTTGCTATCATCTAGCTTATCCGCTATCTGCTCATTCGCTGTCTGCTAATTTATCTGCTATCTTCTACTTTTTACGAAACTGAACCTAAGTTTAATTAATTCATGTTTCTCTTAGGGTGGGGAATGTATTTACTCTATATATTTAATATTCACCTAGGAGAGTGTAATCTTTAACACCAGAGGAGAGACATGTATGATTCGAGCTCCTTTAAAGTGAGGAGAATGTAATTTACCCTCTAACAAATCATAAATTTAAAAGTTTAAATATTATTTTAATTGAGAATACAAATTTGGTACACTAAATCTCTTATTAATATCTATCGGTCTCTTAAACAGAATCCTCTAATTTCTACTAATATGGTGTAATGTAAGTGGTAGATACTTGGCTACTTAACTATCTTGTTAATGGCTCGACCCCTAGTTGGTGCGTATGAAAATATATGTAGTGGGAGATGCCAACTCCTTAAATTAATTTTAGTATCTCGGAGGTACGCAGGGAATGCCGTAGTTTACCTAAAATAGATTCCTCTAATTTATTTTTAGAAATTTATTTCTAGAAATGGATATGATATGAAATTATTTTTCATATGGTCATCTATTCATATTTTCTATTGTATAATAAATAATGTTAGTTTGTACTACATGAAACTTATTTCATCAAAACAATGATAATTTTTTTTTTCTCTTTCTGCTAAGAAACTACTTTATATTTCTCTAATTCTTCAATCAATAGAAACAGAAACCACATACCCATTTGTACATTTCGTGAGGTTGACAAATAGCAGGATGATTAAATTGTTTAACCTCCCTTTCAACCAAATAAAAGCACTACGTAAATTCATGTATTATCTATATCACTCAAAAAACTACATAAGAGAAAATCTCCAAATACTCCCCACAATTTCTCCAAATTAAAATAGCACACCTTTTTCTTTCTTCCAAAAAGGAAAACTAAAGAGAAATCAAAATTTATTTTTCACAAACTACATGTTTTTTTTATTAAAACAGATTTCAAAAAAGCTGCAACATCCATAAACTATACAATTTCTCCACCCAATCTCCATAACAAACCAAAAAAAAAACAAGAAAAAAGACAAGAACAAAAAAACGTACAATAAGAAAAGCACATACATGCTCTGAAATCTGTGTTTCAACTATGTTATTTCCTTTCTTTCAGTTGTTGGTATCCTCAGAAACTGTAGGAACCGTAACCAGTAAACCGGTCAATCGAACAAAAATCAAAGCAACTTCGATTGCCTGCGACTTTGACTGCGAGGGGTTAAATAACCAGGCACGGGACTCGCACGTGGTGACCTGAGAGGTGGTTCGTTCACCTGTTTCCCGTTACTATCATAATAAATTACGCCGGAGAAATCCAACGGCTCGCACTTATCCCCCATCAAGATCGCTTTTTGCCACACCCCACCTTTTCCCCACTCCACCTCCCCCTTCGTTTTTTTCCTCCTCAAATTCTTTTGAATAAACGGCAGCGTTTTGCTGCTTATGTTGCTCAGCAGTTTCTTCGGTGACTTCATCTCTATTTTCCAATCGTCCTCCCTTGTAGTCGGCGTCTTCAGCTTCAGCGGTAACCGACTTGCTCGCTTCACCACCACCGCCATCATAGCCGTTACGGCGATGAAGAAACTGCTTCCTCTTCTCTTTGATGAGTCTCTCCTTGCCACTTCTCCCATGATTTTTTATACCCTATTTTTGAGGTTCACAGAGAAAGAGAAAGTGTAATGTTCCGGTATTTATAGTTGCCAGAGTCTATGGTTCTTTCAGTTGACTCTGACTCGCTCTACCTACTTACTTTATTTTTTTATTCAAAATATTTCGTTGATAAATACGTGGAAACAATAAATACTTAAGGACAAAAAAAAAACATATTTTTCGACAAAACAAAAAAAACTTTTAAAGACCGTGAATTTTATGAAATTTATCACTAAAAACTACTAAAGTTTAAAAATAGTCTCATAAAAATATTAATGTCATGGATTCTTTCTATAATAAGAAAAAGGAAAAAGAGGGACAAGACCTTTTTAGATTGTCCATTCCAATACTATTCTCGTCTAAGTACACTTCATTGCAAAGTTCTAATCGGATATTGTATATTACTTGAGAGGATCTTAACTCTACAATTGGTATAACGCACTCAAAGGAAAATAGAGTATGCATTTGATCGGTACGATGTAATACAGTGAATCACATAAGAACATTCCAAAAGATCATTCATTATAATATTACTTTCCTTCGAACATGTTTAATCGTGGAGTTCTAACAAAATCTCGTGCATTTCACAAAAAAAATTGTGATTAATCATATGTATTTCAAATTGGATTTGGATCCTCTTCTTCCTAATCACCCTACATCTCCCTCCATCCTCTCTATCTCTCTTAAATCATTTTCTCTCATCATTATTTATAATTTTTCAATCATTTTTTCTCTCCTCCACCCTTGTATTTTGTCATTTTGTGATGGAGAGGAAGGAGGAAAGAAGAGCATTCAAACACTTTCAAATCGTGTTGTCAAAAAGAAACACTTTCAAATTGTAGAGACTGTTAATGTCTTAATGAGTAATTAGTTTTCATTGAAGATTTTATTTTTATGTAATTACTTTTTGGATTAGTTCAGGGAAAGGATGGTGATGCGTCAACTTGGAAACAAAGGATTCTAGTGCTATCAGGAAGGAAAGAACGGATGATATTTTTCCAGAATAACGGAATTTTTTATTCTTGCTGTGTTTGCTTCTATTAGTTGCGTATCAGATTAGGATCAAAACTTTGTCATGGGGAGATATCTTTACCATTTTATGTTAGATACTGAAATTTAATGATATATCATTTGTAAAAAATGATAGAGAACTGAAACTTTTTGTTTTTGAAAGGAGTTTTAGGAAAGTTGTCAATGTGATAAATATTTTATATGTGGAAAGGATAATTGCATATGCAAAGTATTTTCTGTATATGGTACAGAAAAATATTGAGTATCCTCGGTGCGTAATCGTAGAAACTAATCTTCTATGTTAGGTAGAGCTATAATAGACTGCAAAGATCTTCTCAAGAGTTTAACACGACTGCATTTTCAAGTCTAGATTCGAAACAAAACTTTGGTTAAGCTGGAAGAGATCCAAACCATCCCATCCAAAGTACATGCACTTTACAGAATTGTAAAAAATAATAGCAATTATTTTAGTTAATAAGATAATTTTAATAGTAACATTATTTTTTAATAAATAGTTGTAATTAAGATATTTTGACTATAAAACTCTATATGTTTAAAATATTTGATATTTTGATTATTATTCACAAATATTGTGTTTTAGATTGGGCTGAAGTAGTCCACTTCGAATTTGAGCTGGCCTCAAGTGCCCAACTTCCATGTTGGCGCAAGAAACCATGCTCCCCATGAGCGTCCAACAACCAAGATTAGCCTAGATCTCACCGAACGGTCAGAAAGCAACCTCAGCCGCGAATAGGGAGCTCGTAGCTACCTTGCCACGTCGGATTCTTTACTCGCTCACACGCGTTTGGTGGGCAATCCACGTTAGATGTCGTGAGACTCTATAAATACATGTGCCAATCATTGATCAAGTACGCGTTCATTACTTTTTACCTCATTCTCATTCCCAAGTGCTGACTGAGGCATCGTAGTGTGTGCAAGTACCAACCACTCAGTTCACACTGCGGACCACCGTACTAGAAGATTTCAGCGACTTTCAGCCACTTGTACTTAGATACCGGACATTGCCGACCACAGTGGGAGCAAGATCTCTCACCATTTTCTTTCTTTCCAAAATTCTTTTGTTGATTGTCATCGCTTTTACGATGGCTCCAAAAAGGCAAATCGCCACATGTATCTCTCAATGCCTTGTCAGTTTTGCTATGTCCCAACCTACTGCCATTTCATTGATGGAGGCATCATTGAAGTCCCTCCGATCGCCCCTCACATACCAGACGAAAACCAACTCCACCACTTGTGAATACTGTCGAGGTCGTTCTATTGCCGATGTAGGCAGTACATAGCCTCGTGGATTTGTTGAACAACCAGGCTAGGGCGTTCGTCGAGGATATCACCTAAAATTCCTTACCATCAGCTCGTCGTTGATCCTAAGGCCAAGGGGGTAGCCCAACACCGCAAAGTTCAGTCCTCCGAGAAGGCCGAAGCTGTGTTGCGCCCGAAAAAGTCCCCGAGGGAGAACCTTCCTCGTTCACAACTTTTCCTAAGACAATGAAGCCGCCACCAATATTTATTAAGGAAAATATTAGGAAAACCTTTTTTGGAAAACGATTGGTCTTGCGAAACTAGAGAATAGGGTTCGGGGGTCGGTTACGCGCGGGGAAGGTGTTAGCACCCCACACGTCCTCTCTACTGAGAGGGAACCTTTAATTAAATGTGTGGTTTTAGTGTGTTGACCTGAAAATACTTAATTTTGCCTCTCTACTTCTTATTGAAAAAATCTTAATGAAAATCTTTATTTATTATGAAAAAGGGGGGAAAATGGTTTTTTTTAGAAAAATCGCTTGACGGGACATGGCCCGCTCCTACGTATCTCCCGGTGCGATGGAGAACTCAAAGCTACGTAGTTCTTCTTTGTCTTTTTGAAAAGTTTTTGTTTTTTATCCTTTTTTTTGTGAGTTTTTGAAATAGGACGGGCATTAACGAATGATTAAACTAGCAGAGGCTATGATGAATCACTACTAAATACTCAAAAAAAGAGAGTTGTACCGCTAGTCAAACGAACGAAGGTTCTGATGGACTATTGATAACAACTCGTTTTTATTATCTTTTTTGAAAGTGATTTTCGAAAGAGATTGATTTGCACAATGATCAAACTAACAAAGGTTATGAGTGATCATCGCTTGTAGTTCTTTTGGGAAAAGGACATCGCCACCAACGGCTAGACGAACAAAGGTTCTGATTAGCCATTAGCGATGATGGGCTGAAAATGATTTTAGAAGGGAAAATATTTTTGTTCAGAAAATGATCTTGGTTTGCAAAAATGATTTTTTTTTGTGTTATGAAAATAACTCTTTTCTTTTGTTATGCACATGCTAAAATCTTTTATGATTGCGCTTGACGAGAATCTGACTCGCTCCTACGTATCCCAAATGGGAATCAAATCGACGTAGTTCTAAATAGAAAAATATGTTTTTATTTATAGAGGTTTTAAGGCTCGTGAGCCGTGTAACTCATTTGTCTTAATCCTCTATTCTTGACAAAATGAAGTTTATTTATTTTGTAGGAAAATATAGATTTGTGGGGAATATTTTTTTTGTAGCAAAATATAAAATGGATGGAAAAGGGTCGTTTTTGTAAAAGAGGGGCGCATAAAGCAGTAGAGGGTTGTATCGTTGAAATTGGGAGGTGCGAAAAGTAGTAAGGGGATGTATTTGTACATGAGATAGTGCAAGTAGCAGCAGTCCAATTCATTTTCGTGGGCTGGTCGGCTTTGTAGAGAAGGGCTTCTAAGTGGGGTTGTGTACAGGAATAAGGGTGGTGCAAAAAAAATGATCTGGAATAAAAACTAAAAAATGAAACATACAGAACCTAGTGTATATAAGATAAAACACAAAAAATAACCCTAATCCTATTCTCTTCTTCATCCGCCGTTTCACTCCTAAAACAGAGGAGACAAAGATTTTTTAACAAAAACAGAGGAAATGAGAGAGAGAGTTACGCTGAAAGGGAGATACGCGCAGAGGAAGAGAAGAAGGAGAAGGATCGCGATGGTGACCAACAACGGCGGTGTGCGACGGCGGCGGTAGTGTGGTGTCGTTCGGAGAAAGAGAGGGTGCGATGACGGAGGGAGGGGGACGCACGGCGCTGCTACGATGGTGGTGTCCGAACGATGGGGGCCCCACCGGAGGAAGTCAGCCACGGTGGGGAGCCGTGGAGACACCGACGTCGTGACGGCGAGAGAGAGGAGAAGCTTGTGAGTAGAGGAAGACGTCGTTGACTATGACGCGGACGCCGGGCGAGCGACGACGGCCGGAAGACGACGACATCGACGGTGATTTGCGGTTTCGGTGGTGGGTGGTTGGTGTACGATGGAGGGAGAAACGGAGAGGCTTGGGGCGGTTTACGATTTTCGGTGGTGACTGAGTTTGGCCGTGGAGTGGCGGTGGACGGTGGTCTGGTTAACGAGCCGCGGTTTGCGAAGAGGAGGAGGGGTGTGGCCGTTTGGGGATGTAGGAGGTGGCTGGCCGTGGGAGTGAGGAGCTATGGGGGCTGTTTGGTGGAGGAAAGGGGGCGGTGTGGGTGGTGGTGTTGTTGGTTAATTAATTTTTTTCATTTCTGTCCAGTGTCCCCTACGGTTCACCCACCCCCTCTGCTTGTTTTCCCTTTCCTCTCTTTTGTTTGTGTTATCTGCTGTAGTGTTTTTCTTTCCAATCCCCCTTGTGTGTTGATAAAATTGTTTTCTCTGCTTCCAAGTTCCCCTACCCTTCCTCCCTTTTGTTTTCATCGCTTTCCCCTCTTGATTTTCGTCCCCCCCCCCCCCCCTTTTGCTTGCTGTTTTCATGTGTATTTATAGTGCTCTTATTGTGGTGTAGGCTGTGGATGAGGTGCAGGGGATTATTGCTTGAGGAGACCAATTGGTTATGGGGTAGCAGAGACATGGTGGATCAGCAAAAGTTGAGCTGACATGTTATTGCCAAAGATGCAAAAAGCCAATGAGACAAGGTGAAAGAGGTTCAGCTTGTAGCTCAAACTGAGCAACAACAGCCAGGGGCGTAAATACCCCTTTTTTTTTGTTTTACTTTTCATTTTTTTTTGTCTTATTTGTAACTAAGAAAAATGTAACTTCAGATCTAAATAAAATAAACAATTTGACTATTTGTTGTGTGTCTCTTATTTTTATGACTACTAATAAATAAATACAATTAACAATAATGATAACAATAATAAAACAATAATAATCTCGCTAACTCGCTACGACACGCGCCCATTACTATACACTTTATTCGCACACCCGCGAAAACCACTAGACTTTTGTGTCACATTTTTAATAGTGAAATTAACCCGAAAATGACAGAAACTAGTAAAATGACGTATTCGACGCAAAACGCGCGAAACATGCAAAGAGCACATATTTTGATAATTTTCGAAAAAAACATCAAAACACCGTTAAAAAATGAGTGTTCACAAAAATACAATTTTATTTGATTTTCAACTAGTCGGACAAAATTGGGGTATGACAGCTGCCCCTATTTGTTTGGATTTTGACAAGGAATATGAATTGGCCGAAACATATTCCGAGGCAAAATTGAAACAAAGAATTCAGAAATTATACCAATTTTGTCCACTTGGAGAAACCCAAAATTTTTTTTTTTTTCGAAAGATAGACACTTTCGTGTCGATGCGTGCAGACTGAAAGGTAAAATGGGCACTTGGCGTGCAAACAGAAACGGTAAAATGGGCACTTGGCGTGCAAACAGAAAGGTAAAATGGGCACTTGGCGTGCAGACAGAAAAGTAAATGGGCACTTGGCGTGCAAACCGAAAAGTAAATGGGCACTTGGCGTGCAAACAGAAAAGTAAAATGGGCACTTGGCATGCAGAAAGCGGTAAATGAGCACTTGGCGTGCAGAAAGCGGTAAATTGCCCAGGCTGCCTAAAACCTGTAATCCTCAAATGAACTCTTTGATGAATCCGAGTTTGCACGTGGCTTTGAGGAGCACGCTTCCTATTGGCCTTTTCGAGCGACCGGGGGGATCGTTATCAGCTCCGGAACTGATATACTGATCAATGCACGGCGTCCACTGTATCTTAGGCTGATACAACTATTCCGTTGAACCTCACATGGGGCTGCGGTCCATCGCGTTGCTCGTACACGATGTGAGACCTGGGCAGAAGGGAGCGATGATCTCTGTGCTCCGATCCGCAATGCGCGCTTGAACGCTCTCTTTTCTTTTCTCTCTTTCTTTTCTATTTCTCTCTTTTCTTTTTTCTTTCTGAACTCCCAACTTGGGGGGACATTTTCTGGAATCTGGGGGCGAGGGCTAACACCGAAGTGCTCACCCTCTCTTTGTACCTGTAGCTGAAAATGAACAAATGCATGCAATGCAAATGCCATGATTGCTGTTTTCTTTTTTCTCATGATGAATGATGAGTTTCTTACTTCCTTTGTCTATGCATGATCTTCTACTGTTCCTATATGCTTGATGAATGCAATGACTTTCCTTTTCTTCTCTTGTCTGTACGCAATGCATGATTTTCTTTTTCTTTTGCTTATGTCTGATGAATGCATGATCTTCTACTGTTCCTATATGCTTGATGAATGCAATGATTTTCCTTTTGCATGATTTTCTTTTTCTTTTGCTTATGTCTGATGAATGCATGATTTTCTCCTGTTCTTATATGTCTTTTTCTCTTTCTCTGGCTTCTCTTCTTTCTTTTTCTTTCCTTTTCTTTTTTGTTGCTCTCTTGGCTCTTCTCTTTTCTCTCTTTTGGCTTCTCTTTTTGCTCTTTTAAGAATCATGGGTATGCGAATGCAAAGCTTTGGTATTTGATGACATGGAATGCTCATGTATTCTAATGACATGCAAAGGAAAACTCTTTTTTTTTTATTTTTTATTTTTTTTATGAAATGGGGATATTGCTGTAAAATGATGAATGACATGAAATGATGAATGACATGGGATGTTCTAGCTTTCTTTTCTTCTATGAGATGCCAGTATTGATGTGATGCAACTGTATTGCTTTGATGTTTGAATGCAAATGTATGCGGTGATTGATGCCTTGATGAATGAAATGCTCCTGTTCTAACTTCTGTTTGTTTCTTTTTGCTTCTTCTATGAAATGCAGACATTAATATGATGCAATGCTCTGATGTTTGATGCAATGATTCTTGTTCTTTTTTCTTTTATGGAAATGCTAACGTTAATATGATGCATATGCACTGCTTTAATGTTTGATGATTGAATGACAAAGGAATGCTTTGTGAAATGATGAATGACATGGAATGCTTTTGTGTTGCTTCTGTGGTTTCTTTTCTTTGTTTTCTTTTTGCTTTCTTTGCTTTTTTATGTGAAATATCTGATGCTAAATGTAATGCTCTAGTGATGAATGACATGCAATGATTTTCTTCTTTTCTTTTTATGAAGTGCGAACATTAATATGATGCCAATGCAATGAAAAGATTTCTGCTTTTTCTGTGCAACTGACGTGGAATGTTTTTTTTCTTTTTGCTATGTGATGAATGCACAAAATGTGAAGATGCAAATGTAATGCTTTGATGCATATGCTATAATGCCTAGATGCATGAGGTAAACATTTTTGTGATGATGAGATGCGAGACTTTGAATGCAAGGACTTGAGATGATTATTGACCATTCTGTTGAAAAATTGAATTTGATTCAAACTCTGGTGTTCTCAAGGTTTTTATTTACAAACAACCTCACTTATTTTCTCTTTTTTCCATGATGACTGAATTTTAGATATCACGTAAACAACCTGTGCTCTCTCTTTTGAAGCATTGTCTAGTAAGCATGCATAGGAGTGCAAATGTGAATGAATGAGTCAGTTAACTTGGAATTGGTTTAGGGCATGGACATTTATGGCAAGTGAAGGAATGACAGACATGGTTATTGCCGAAACTTATGAGGGACCGAGAGATACAAGATTGCCCCAACTCAGGTCTTTGACGAGTGAATAACTTGCCCCTGTCTAGTGGTGACAACAACTAGGGGTGTAGAAGATGATGAATTAGGAACGCTTCGGCTCTTGGGATGAAAGCTGGAATGAAAGGGGTTTTGCTTCAACCCACAGAATTTTGATGTTGTCCCAGTCATAACAAGGACAAAACTGCCCCAATGACAAGGTCTTGTTTAGGATAGTGAGTTGAGAGATTGCTCCGGTGAGGTTTTTATGGGAATGAATGAGATGAAGGAATGGGAATGCACTTGCCCCACTTTGGAATGACATTGACAGCTGGAGTGACATGGGATGGGCATGGAACAGACTTTCCCAAGACTAGGGTGTGTGGGTGGTGAAGAGAATGCCCCAACTTTTGGGTCTGAGTGGTATTCTCCGTGCAAATCTTTGGTTCTCTACTGATGTCTTGTCTTTTGGTGCGACAGAATCCTTACCTGGTGATCACTAAACCTTGTTTTAATGCATCTTGAATGTGTTTTGGAGTGCAAGTCCCTCTTTTTTATTTTGTCAGCTTTCTTTTTTCTGACTGTTCGTTTTTGTTTCCTCAGTTCTCTTTTTTCTGAGGGTTTATTCTTTCTTGATCAGCTTTCTTTTTTCTGATCGTTTGTTTTTCTTTTGAGCAAACACATTGTACATAGATAAGCTTGTTAGTCCTAAGATTAGAATCTGAGTGAACAAAAGCAACCGGTCATTGATCGGAATGGACTTTTCGGGATTGTGGTGTTTTGTGGAGGAAGGAGGGTTAGGCTTAACGAAGTGTTTGAGGCTAATGGGAGGATGAGTTTTGTTCGGCGTTGATTGACGGTTAATGGTCTGTGAGGAAGATGGTTATTGGGCTTGTTTGGGCTCTGTTAAAGCAAATTCGTGTCTCATGGTAGAATGACTAAGGGGTTTGATGTTGAGGCCAAAGGAAGTGTTTGAAGGTTTATGGAATCAGGTGTTGGAATGATGAAGTGTTTGAAGGTTTATTTAGACAAGGATCTCTTGTATTTTGTGGTAACATGTACCAGCTCACCACTTACATTTCTTTTGTATTTTCTTTTGTTTTGGGATTTTCATTTTTGAATCCCCCTTTTTTTGATTTTCTCTTTTTCCCTTTTTTTTTGTTTTATGATTCTTTTCCTTCTTTGACTCGGGTGAGCTGATAAAAAGTGATGCACTTTTTTTATTTGGGGTGATCCTTGTCTAGGGTGATTTTGGGATTTTGGTTTTTCTTGGCTCAAGGTGGGTAGGAAAGGGACTTTCTGGGATTTTGGGGTTTTTGAGGAGATGGCCAAACTTCATTTCAAATCCCGATTGCTTATTTCTATAAGACTTAGCTTTAGAACAATAATTTATCTATCTTCATGTGTTTGCTCCTTTTTTCCTTTTTTGTGCCCTAATTTTTGCCTGGACCGCTTTTGCGAGTTTTCAGTCCAGCGGGCGCTCCTTTTTGCCTAGGCCGCCCTTTGCGGGTTTTCATCCTAGCGAGCTTGTTTTCCTGTTTACTACATTATTATTATTATTATTATTATTATTATTATTATTATTATTTTTTGAGAGACTTGCACTGAAGGAATATGATATTAATAAAGGGGAATTAATGATCACAGACTTGCCCCGGCATGGAGGACTTGAACCAAAAGTCAAATACGCACTGATGGGGAGAATATGCACTTTATGGGTGGACGGGGCGGGACTAGACTTGGACGGAAAACTGTGGTAAGGGAGGAAAACCAACGGACTCAAACAAGAGAATGTACTCATAGCATGCACGCTCATTAGAAGAATGCTTCACAGAGAGTTAACATCAGTTAAAAATTTGTTTTTTCTTTGATACGCTATTTCGGTCTTTTGTCATAGAATGGATGGGATGCAGTGCTTTTGAAAGAAAATGCAAATGATCTATTGATTTGAAAAACTGAGTGCCTTGGAACACCTTGAGTTTGCAACCAAGTAAGGATAAACTTTTTCAAAAAGGATGATTGTTTCGCAAGAACGTCTCGCTTCTCATCACAACTCTTATTTTATGCAATGAATGAATGAACAAATTATGATATGCAAGTATGATGCAAATGCGTGGAGAATGACCACTCGAAGAGTGTGGCTTATTCTAAATAATTTTGTTATTTTTAATGCAAGACAAAATATGGAATGCCAATGCGAATGATGCAAGAACGATGCCCCTTTTTTTTTTCAAAAAGATTTTTGATTTTGATTTTTTTTATTTTTTTAGAGGCGAGACAAGGTATGAAATGCCAATGCCCCTTTTTTTCTTTTGAATGATGAAAGATGCGGAAATGATGCTTTTTTCTAAATGATGATTTTTGGAGGCAAGGCAAAGTATGAAATACCAATGCCCCCTTTTTTTTGAAAGATGCATGTATGGAGGAATGATGTATTTGAACTAAAGTGATGAGGTTAATGAAATGATGCATGAATGCTACGTTTTGAATAAATTTGATGATGACTTTTGTTCATGATTATGAATGAGATGCTTTCTTGTTTTTTTGTGCAATGAAATGCATGATACTCAAAAAAAAATATGCGTGGGAAGACATGGTTTTTATTGAATGGAAATGCATGCAAAATGAGAGGTTAATGTATTATTTTCATGATGTGTGAAAAGGACAACAATAATGCATGAGACGCGCTCCTAATAAGACACGATTTTTGGGCCTTTCGAGAAAATTAGGGAAAAAAGCCTTAGTGAATGGAAACGCACACGTGCGGAGAATGCACTCCTGACAAACCTAAATGAGATTGAGAAAAATGCATGTATGAATTTTATCAAGTTTTTGTTTTAAGCCATGCAAATGATGCCTTTATATGAAAATGACGGCGATAATGTGACTTGACATGCATATGAAAAATAAGATGAAAACATTTTTTCGATTTTGGGAACATCACCTCTTGTAGCCCGGTAAAAGAAAAGACTATGATGATTTTTTTGAAAGTTTTGCTTTTTGTCTTTTTTGAAAATTTTGTTTTTTGTAATGCGAGGACGTATGCAAATGATGACGTGAGGCAACCAATTGTCGTTACTCTGAGTAACTTGCATGAAACATTGAGTGGATCCTGACTCAATACTTCACGCAATATACTGAAATGCTTCGACATCTGGTTAACTCAAACTTATTCTCTTATTTGAAAACAAACCTCACTTGATAGGGTCAAAGTGCCCCGATATCGTAGAGTAACATCTCAAATTTGTAATGCACAAACAAATTTGAGATATTACCTTTCATCATTTGAAGGTGCACTTTTACTCATTGAGCTTTTACATGAAGAGCTTTTCTATTTTTTTCTTTGTTGAGGGAAGATGCATGCATTGGAATCTTTTCATTTTTTCATTTTTAGTTTTGGAACATGATTTTGAAAACTATTTGGAGATGCAAATGATTTACTGGAAAAAAGAGGTTTTAGAAAAATGTGCTTGACGGGGTATGACCCGCTCCTACGTATCCCCATGTAATGAGGAATCAAAGCTTACGTAGTTCTACTGTGTCTTTTTTGAAATAATGCTTATGCATGAATGTCTCATCGGGGATTTTTTTTTTTTGCATGATCATAAATGAAATGCTTATGCTATGCAGATGATAATTGTTTTTTGTCTTAACTTTATGTAATGAAAGGGAATGCAAGATGAATGGTTTTTTTTCAAAATTGGAATTTTATGCAATGCAAATGATGCGATAATGCAGTGATGCAATGATGCTTTTTTTGTGTTTTTGCAGAAAGAGGATATTTACAGGTGGTGATTTGAAATTTTTCACACTATATGCCACCTCATATAGGAGAAAAGGAAAAGCATATTTTTTGATTTTCAAAAATTCTGAAGGAGAAATTGATTGAAGTGAATGCAACGATGCAGCACACAATTTGGAAAGCCCTTGTGACCTAAATGGGGGTAGAACCTATGATCTAAGGTGTTTTAGGGATAATCTTCTCATGTAGCTCTATTCACACCCTCACAAAGGTCATCAGAGCCACAGTCCTTCTCATGAAAATCCCCGTAAATGCAGCAAACTGCTAGATACGAAGCATCATGAAAGAGCACAACTCTGATTGAAACTTTCGTGAGCAGCCAAACGGACAAAGGTCCTGATGGGCTCCCACTACTCGAAACTACTCATCCTAAGGTATCCTAACAGACCTGGGTTATGGTCTCTTTCTCTAATCGTATAATCTCAAGGTACAAGTGTGTGTGTGCGAACGGCATTTCCTTAAAAAACTACCCCGCCTGCAAATGAAAATCCAGAACAGTCCAGACAATAGAAAGCAATAACATGTCGTCTACCCTAGGGTTCAATACCAATCAAATACAACTAATCTAGGGTGCCGACGACAAACACATTACTTACCTCAGAAAGGGAGCTGAGAAGAAGGGGACATGACAAGAGAGGGGAAATATGCATGAGGGAACTAAGCATTTAAGCAAAGAAGTAACTAATTAGAGGCAAAGCAAGATGTTCAAATCAATCACACAAACCACACACTTAATTAATTAGGCTTGACCCACTTTCGAAAAAAATGTTTTTTAGTCCCCAGTGAAGTCGCCAGCTGTTGCGCCCGAAAAAGTCCCCGAGGGAGAACCTTCCTCGTTCACAACTTTTCCTAAGACAATGAAGCCGCCACCAATATTTATTAAGGAAAATATTAGGAAAACCTTTTTTGGAAAACGATTGGTCTTGCGAAACTAGAGAATAGGGTTCGGGGGTCGGTTACGCGCGGGAAAGGTGTTAGCACCCCACACGTCCTCTATACTGAGAGGGAACCTTTAATTAAATGTGTGGTTTTAGTGTGTTGACCTGAAAATACTTAATTTTGCCTCTCTACTTCTTATTGAAAAAATCTTAATGAAAATCTTTATTTATTATGAAAAAGGGGGGAAAATGGTTTTTTTTAGAAAAATCGCTTGACGGGACATGGCCCGCTCCTACGTATCTCCCGGTGCGATGGAGAACTCAAAGCTACGTAGTTCTTCTTTGTCTTTTTGAAAAGTTTTTGTTTTTTATCCTTTTTTTTTGTGAGTTTTTGAAATAGGACGAGCATTAGAGAATGATTAAACTAGCAGAGGCTATGATGAATCACTACTAAATACTCAAAAAAAGAGAGTTGTACCGCTAGTCAAACGAACGAAGGTTCTGATGGACTATTGATAACAACTCGTTTTTATTATCTTTTTTGAAAGTGATTTTCGAAAGAGATTGATTTGCACAATGATCAAACTAACAAAGGTTATGAGTGATCATCGCTTGTAGTTCTTTTGGGAAAAGGACATCGCCACCAACGGCTAGACGAACAAAGGTTCTGATTAGCCATTAGCGATGATGGGCTGAAAATGATTTTAGAAGGGAAAAGATTTTTGTTCAGAAAATGATCTTGGTTTGCAAAAATGATTTTTTTTTGTGTTATGAAAATAACTCTTTTCTTTTGTTATGCACATGCTAAAATCTTTTGTGATTGCGCTTGACGAGAATCTGACTCGCTCCTACGTATCCCAAATAGGAATCAAAGCGACGTAGTTCTAAGTAGAAAAATATGTTTTTATTTATAGAGGTTTTAAGGCTCGTGAGCCGTGTAACTCATTTGTCTTAATCCTCTATTCTTGACAAAATGAAGTTTATTTATTTTGTAGGAAAATATAGATTTGTGGGGAATATTTGTTTTGTAGCAAAATATAAAATGGATGGAAAAGGGTCGTTTTTGTAAAAGAGGGGCGCATAAAGCAGTAGAGGGTTGTATCGTTGAAATTGGGAGGTGCGAAAAGTAGTAAGGGGATGTATTTGTACATGAGATAGTGCAAGTAGCAGCAGTCCAATTCATTTTCGTGGGCTGGTCGGCTTTGTAGAGAAGGGCTTCTAAGTGGGGTTGTGTACATGAATAAGGGTGGTGCAAAAAAAATGATCTGGAATAAAAACTAAAAAATGAAACATACAGAACCTAGTGTATATAAGATAAAACACAAAAAATAACCCTAATCCTATTCTCTTCTTCATCCGCCGTTTCACTCCTAAAACAGAGGAGACAAAGATTTTTTAACAAAAACAGAGGAAATGAGAGAGAGAGTTAAGCTGAAAGGGAGATACGCGCAGAGGAAGAGAAGAAGGAGAAGGATCGCGATGGTGACCAACAACGCCGGTGTGCGACGGTGGCGGTAGTGCGATGTCGTTCGGAGAAAGAGAGGGTGCGATGACGGAGGGAGGGGGACGCACGGCGCTGCTACGATGGTGGTGTCCGAACGATGGGGGCCCCGCCGGAGGAAGTCAGCCACGGTGGGGAGCCGTGGAGACACCGACGTCGTGACGGCGAGAGAGAGGAGAAGCCTGTGAGCAGAGGAAGACGACGTTGACTACGACGCGGACGCCGGGCGAGCGACGACGGCCGGAAGACGACGACATCGACGGTGATTTGCGGTTTCGGTGGTGGGTGGTTGGTGTACGATGGAGGGAGAAACGGAGAGGCTTGGGGCGGTTTACGATTTTCGGTGGTGACTGAGTTTGGCCGTGGAGTGGCGGTGGACGGTGGTGTGGTTAACGAGCCGCGGTTCGCGAAGAGGAGGAGGGGTGTGGCCGTTTGGGGATGTAGGAGGTGGCTGGCCGTGGGAGTGAGGAGCTATGGTGGCTGTTTGGTGGAGGAAAGGGGGCGCTGTGGGTGGTGGTGTTGTTGGTTAATTAATTTTTTTCATTTCTGTCCAGTGTCCCCTACGGTTCACCCACCCCCCTCTGCTTGTTTTCCCTTTCCTCTCTTTTGTTTGTGTTATCTACTGTAGTGATTTTCTTTCCAATCCCCCTTGTGTGTTGATAAAATTGTTTTCTCTGCTTCCTAGTTCCCCTACCCTTCCTCCCTTTTGTTTTCATCGCTTTCCCCTCTTGATTTTCGTCCCCCCCCTTTTGCTTGCTGTTTTCATGTGTATTTATAGTGCTCTTATTGTGGTCTAGGCTGTGGATGAGGTGCAGGGGATTATTGCTTGAGGAGACCAATTGGTTATGGTGTAGCAGAGACATGGTGGATCAGCAAAAGTTGAGCTGACATGTTATTGCCAAAGATGCAAAAAGCCAATGAGACAAGGTGAAAGAGGTTCAGCTTGTAGCTCAAACTGAGCAACAACAGCCAGGGGCGTATATACCCCTTTTTTTTTGTTTTACTTTTCATTTTTTTTTGTCTTATTTGTAACTAAGAAAAATGTAACTTCAGATCTAAATAAAATAAACAATTTGACTATTTGTTGTGTGTCTCTTATTTTTATGACTACTAATAAATAAATACAATTAACAATAATGATAACAATAATAAAACAATAATAATCTCGCTAACTCTCTGCGACACGCGCCCATTACTATACACTTTATTCGCACACCCGCGAAAACCACTAGACTTTTGTGTCACATTTTTAATAGTGAAATTAACCCGAAAACGACAGAAACTAGTAAAATGACGTATTCGACGCAAAACGCGCGAAACATGCAAAGAGCACATATTTTGATAATTTTCGAAAAAAACATCAAAACACCGTTAAAAAATGAGTGTTCACAAAAATACAATTTTATTTGATTTTCAACTAGTCGGACAAAATTGGGGTATGACGAGCTGTAGTGAAGGTCGTTGAGGACCTCATAAATGCGAACTTTGTAAAAGAGGTCAAGTACACTACTTGGCTTTCAAATGTTGTACTTGTTAAGAAACCTAATGGAAAATGGAGGATGTGTGTTGATTATACTGATCTCAATAAAGTCTATCTGGAGGACGTCTTCCCCTTCCTAAAATTGATAAGTTGGTTGATAATTTTTCTTGGTTTTAGCTTTTTTTGGATGCATATTCGAGGTATACACTTCTTGGTTTTACTACTACTGAGTAATGTCATTTGATATTAGGAATGTCGGTGCAACTTATCAACAAATGATGAGGAAGGTGTTCAAGTACCAGATCAGGCACCTGCTTGAGGTGTACACAGATGACATGATTTTGAAGAAAACTTCCAATGTGGATTACACTGTTGATCTCATTAAAGCGTCTGTCGAGGTCCAGATACACAACATGAGGTTGGACGCTGAGAAGTGCATGTCCGATGTTCAAACAAGTAAATTCCTTAGCTTTTACCTGACTGAGCAAGGAATAGAGGCAAACCCAGATAAGTGTCGATCAATTATGGAGATGAGACTTCCGACAACGAAGAAAGAGATCCAAAAACTTACAGGGATGATTGTGGCCTGTCTTGTTTCCTGTCGAAGGTAGATAACTGAGCTCTGTCAGTCTTCAAGTTACTCAAGAAAATGGTGTAGTTTGAATTGGCCAAGGAGTGTGAGCAAATTTTAACTCAACTCGAGGTCGCATTGTCCGAGCCACCTGTCCTAACATGTCCCATGGAATAAAGGAATAGAGGCAAACCCAGATAAGAGTCGATCATTACGGAGATGAGACCTCCGACAACGAAGAAAGAGATCAAAAAACATATAGGGATGATTGCAGCCTGTCTCGTTTCGTGTCGAAGGCAGCTAACCGAGCTCTGTCAGTCTTCAAGTTACTCAAGAAAAGGGTGTAGTTTGAATGGGCCAAGGAGTGTGAGCAAGTTTTAACTCAACTCGAGGTCGCATTGTCCGAGCTACCTGTCCTAACATGTCCCATGGAAAGGGAAACACTATACATGTACTTGCCGGTATCTGAGGAGGCCTTGAGTGTTGTACATATTCGAAAAACCGGCGAAGCACAACATCCTATCTACTTCGTCAGTAAAGGTCGAGAAGGTCTCCCTAGATTTGGTGTTGGCAGCATGATGGTTTGGACCATACTTTCTGGCTCATCAAGTTGTGGTCAGAACTGATCAACTGATTGCGCAAGTTTTCAATGCACGTGGACATACGACGTTGGAGCAGTTAAGGTCAATGAACAGAAGACTCTGTGGAAACAAGGGTGACTAGGATTTTACCCCACTAACCCGTGCTAGTGAGGTCGTGGAATAGTGGACTCTGCGTTTCTAGGATTAGGCTTAATTATGATCGTAGATCTTAGTTAATAATCTAACGGTGAGCAGATGTAGGCCTGCATAGTGGCCAATGAAGGCTCACGTATATATATAGTAACACTTGTACATTTTAAAAGGAGACATAAATCAATACACAAGTCTTTACTTTACTTTATCTTTTCTTTACCGTATTTCTTTATGTTTTCTTAGTCTCGTAGATAATCCAAGCCACACTTCCCTCTCACACCTAACCTAACAATCTTTGGAGGAGTTAGGGAACCCATAGTCGAGGAACATAGTTCCTTCCTCGACACAATCGCTTGAAGAAGGAATCACGAATTGTCCAAACCTCTGGCCCATCACACGGCTAGGACTAAAGTCATTGAGTACAACACAATCAAATAATAATATAGAATTTTCCTACGCGTTAACAGATCATCGACGACCAAAACTTAACTTAACTCCGAAGAGTAGTCAAATGATCTTTAGGTATCGCTGACTCTTTAATTCTAGTTGAGGGGTCACTCTACACATATTTAAATTAAAAATATAAGCTAACCGCCCCGACGAATACATTATCTTGCCCCCACCCACTACAAGAAAAACACGTTTTTCCGGCGGAAAATTTCCGCTGGAAATGCATCAAATCCACCGGTAAAACGCTCGTACGAAATGTTTTCTGACGGAATTTCCGCCGGTAATTTCCGCCGGTAATGGCCATTTCCGACGGATTTTAAAAAAAAAAAAATTTTGAAAAATTCGCCTGAAACGCACATTACCGGCGGATTTTTTATATTTATTTTTTTTTAAAAAAATTCAATTTTTTTTTTGAAAAATCCGCCGGAAATGCACATTACCGCCGGATTTTTTTTTTTAAAAAAAATAATTATTTTTAAATTTTTTTCTTCGAATTTTATATTTAATTAAATAAGAAGTAATAAAAAATGAAAATGAAGTAGAATATGAGAAAAAATTATATAGAAGAGAATAAGAAGTAATAGAGGAATTAGAATGAAAGAGAGTATGGAAAAAATAATATAGGAGAGAATAAGAATGAAGAAGTAAGAAGGAATAAGAATGAAGGAGAGTATGAGAATGAAGAAATAAGATTGAAGAAGTGAGAATGAAGGAGAGTATGAGAATGAAGAAATAAGAAGAAATAAGAATGAAGAAGTGAGAATGAATGAGAAGGAAGAAGAAAGGGAAAATGTAGAGAAATTTATGGAGATTAGAGAGTATGAGAAAGAAGAAGAAAGATAAGATAGAGAAAATGTAGAAGAGAAATGAGAAGGAAATAAAGAGTGAAATGAGAGAATGAGAAGAGTGTAGGAGAAAGTTTTATCTATAGGTGCATGTGTCTATGTGGCAAATTGTTCCTTTTACTATTGGATCGAAGGGGCTCACCCAACTTTTGAGCTAGCGGAGGGTCTCCTGATCATAATTTGTCAAGGAGGCCTTCGAAGAGGAATAGCTGTAACTCAGTAGATCGAAGTGGGCTTTGCCCTAAGATAAGTGGAACTTCACGGAGTGGCATTTCTCGTGCTCAAAGTTGCAAACTATCAGTTCAGCAACTTAGTTCTTCACGACGACATAATAGTAATGCTCCTTGAATCCCCTGAGGAATGAAGTATAGACCTCGAAGAGCTTGTTTGGTTGCTTGAAGCTAAGCTATCATTGTTGAACTATTCCTTTCTATGGACTTCTCATGACACCGAAGATGGTGAAGAAGCGCCAAAGGCTGTTGTACTCCATACCGGAGGTCTTGCAAATTGATAACTCTTACTTATAAGAGTTATTTATGCTTTCTTAGCCAAAATTATTGTGAGTTCTAAAGTAACTAGTAGGATACCCGTGCATGCGCACGAGTGCTGTCGTGTTCTTTTTATGAATGAACTTAGACAGTATTAAAATAGTCTGAACATTACCCCGTGAAAATAAAGACAAATTTAAAGTAGATAAAAAATGGGTTTCAAATAAAAAATAGAAATATTAAAATCTAAAAATGTAAAAGTATCATTTAAAACAACTTGTGCATTTATCCCGTATTTTTTTTATATCAGTGCTATTTTTTTTATATATCAGTGTTGTTATCCCGTGTTTTTATATATGGCAGTGCAGCTATCCCGTGTTTTTATATATATATCATTGCAGTTATCCCCGTATTTTTTTATATATCAGTGCAGTTATCCCGTGTTTTTTTATATATCAGTGACAATTATTTATCCTTTTTTAGGTATTAGTGACAAATATTTGTCACATGTGTTTTAAATATTAATCAGTTTAAATAGTCATTAAGTCTTCTTGTTTTTTTAGATAGTAGGTTTATAGTAGTCTTCAAAAATTATAATTATCAATGGCAAATATTAATCCCGTGTTTTTTTTATATATCACTGCAGTTATCCCATGTTTTTTATATATTAGTGCAGTTATCCTAGAGTTTCAATTGATTATTTTAGTTGATTAGTAGATTATAGTAGAAAGTAAACGTTAGATAGTAGATTATCAATAAGAAATATTTGTTTTAAATATTAATTAGTAGTTTAAATAGTCATTAAGTCTTCTTGTTTTTAGATAGTAGGTCTGTAGTAGTAGTCTTCAAAAATTTTAATTATCAATGACAAATATTAATCTAGTGTTTTTTAATATATCAGTGCAGTTATCCCATTTTTTTATATATCAGTGCAGTTATCTCGTAGTTTCAATTGATTATTTTAGTTGATTACTAGATTATAGTAGATAGTAAAAGAGAAATAGTAGATTATCACTAAGAAATATTTGTTTTAAATTTTAATCAGTAGTTTAAATAGTCATTAAATCTTCTTGTTTTTTAGATAGTAGGTTTATAATAGTCTTCAAAATTTTTAATTATCAATGACAAATATTAATCTTGTGTTTTTTATATATCAGTGCAATTATCCCGTGTGTTTTACATATCATTGCAGTTATCTCATAGTTTCATTGATTATTTTGGTTGTTTAGTAGATTATCAATAAGAGGTGATATTAGATTATCAATAATAGTGTAAACAGATTTCGAAGAGAAAAATTAAAATTTTAAGGTGATAACTTTTTCCAAAAAAGTGATAGTTTTTTTTTGTTTTTAGTGTGACTCATTTAAATTTTTATAGGTAATTTTAGTGGAGTAGTGTTTGTATAAATTTATAAATTTACTTTAAAAAAACTAAAGTGACGTGACAAGAGAAAGAAAAGAATTGTTTGTGGGAAAAGTAAAAGTAAAGTAAAAAGAAAAAGGAAGAAAGAGAGTGTAAGTGAAAAGTGAAAATGAGGAAAGAGAGTGTAAGAAGAAAGAGAAAAAAGAAAGAAAGAGAGTGTAAGAAGAAAAAGAAAGAAATGGTAATGACATAAATTGGTAATTTCACAAGAAGTTTGTTTGTATAAATAGATTATAGGTAATTTTAGTAGAGTAGTGTTTGTATAAATTTAGAAATTTAGTTAAAAAACTAAAGTGAAGTGATAAGAGAAAGAAAAAAATTGTTTTTGGGAAAAGTAAAAGTAATGTAAAAAGAAAAAGGAAGAAATAGAGTGTAAGAGAAAAGTGAAAAGGAGGAAAGAGAGTGTAATAAGAAAGAGAAAAAAGAAAGAAAGGTAATGTAAGAAGAAAAAAAAAAGAAAGAGGGGGTAATAATATTTTTACGCTTACATTAGATATGTGTCTTATTAATAAGATATCTAAATTGGTAATTTCATAGGAAGTTTGTTTGTATAAATAGATATTAGATATTGTGTTTAATTAGTTAAAATATGATGTTTTAGAGAGTAGAAGAATTAATTCTGGTTTTCATTCATTTGGCACTTTGGTGCCCCATTTTTGCTTTTATGTGTGTATTTCATTGCTGCAGCAATAGGTGCCACAACAACACATTTCTGCGACAGATGAGGGAGAAACGCTGAGGCACTGATTTTACGCATGCAAGGGGGATTAGTCGTCAAGTTGTGGCTGTTGAAACCCTCAAGGTGGGGAATGAAGCCTTGAAGCATTTCATCAGTGCCATGATTCAGCAAGTGCAAATTGTGCACCAAGGCGCTTGACAGGACCCTTTCTTCCACCACTAAGGAGGGATAAGAGCAGACACCCAAGGGAAAAAAGGAGGAGGGATCGATCACCAAGTCTGAGCTACTTTTCTAACAGTAGTTCCAACAACAACTTGAGTGCCAGTTACTCGGGAAACTACTCCTCGGCTGATCACTCTAGCAGCCCCCACAGGAGAGGACACAGACATTAGAGGCATAGAGAAAGGAGACATAGGAGGGTATGATTGTTGTGCGAAAAGGTGATGTGCAAGTATACACAATCGCAACAAGTAATATAATGATAAGTAAAGTTCGTTCCCACAGGGATTGGAATTAATCTAAGAAGTTTAAGTGATTAGAATCTTAGTGAAAAGAATTAAGTAACAAGTAAAGGTAAAGAGTTGTAAACATCATAAGTTGTGATAAAACAATATTAAGTTTGAAGTGATTAAAGGTGAGTTGGATAGCTTAGTAGTTGCGTAAATTCCCAAGAGTAATGTCCAGATAATATTAGACGCTGTAGCGCTTCAGAATCAGTAGACGCTGTAGCGCCTTGGTGGCGTGCCTTTCAGTCACTTTCGTCAGGGCTATGTTACAAGACTCCTATGTCTAGGCTCTAAATAAGTTTTACCCCTGTATATTAAGCTCTTACAACATTTTCCTTATGAACTATTACTCCTCTATGTCTAGAGTTAAGTAGTGCTTCCTTTAAATGTCTTTAAAGGGTTTTCATTCATATTATTCCTTGAGTTCTCTTTGTGAACCATGTCTGTACCCACAAAGTTACCTTGTTTTAGTTGATCATTCCCAAACCAAGATTGAAAGTATTATGACACAAGGAATAAAACACAAACATCATAATATTATACAAAAGTTACTCAAGGTTCATTACATACTAAGAACAATCCAACTACAACAAAGTTAGCTCATCACAAGTTCCATCAACATAATACAACTAGAGAGTATGTATTACCGTATGAAGACAAGAGAAGAGTGGTTGCAAAAGATACACTCCAATGATCCCACGTCGCATACAAGAGATGAAGTTGAGGCGTGAGCAAAACCTTGGATGAAAACTAGAAAAACTATGCTATGAAAAATAAAAGCTTAAAGGTAGTGTATCAATGGAGAGTAGCTACTACGGATATTATGTAGTTCTCCTCTCAAGCTACCACTACTTGTCTACGTACATTACCTCCTAGAGAAGCAATCTTAATTAAACTAATTATTAACTAAGTCTTAATAGAATAATAATATTACATGATGATTATAAGACATAGATATTATCCTTAAAGTACTTTACAAAAAGTGCTAATGATGGAATACAACAACTATCACATGGGTTCCATTTAGGAGGCGCCAAGTGTAATTTAGCATCCACTTGAAAGTCAAAATATCCAGCTGAGAGGAAGAGATAAGGATGGTGACTCATCATGTCCTCAAGTGGCCACACAAATATCTCAATGGTCAGCCGTCATATAACGCTGTAGTGTCTCCTTGATAGCAAACCGCTGCAGCGCTAAAGCAAAACATCAAACATATTCACAAAGGCATTGATTATGCCCAAGGTTTAGGGATTTGACTTATAACCTAAATTTATCCTAATATTCATATATTCACATATTTAAGTACTAGAATTACTTGAGAAGTAAGCTTAATTTAAGTATTAGGAGCATAGATAACCTATATAAAATAGGGTTATCAATGATCACCCAAGTCCGGATCCACTTTACATTCTTTTGCTTCTTGGATCCTGGCTACCAGGGTCCCTCGGAGATTCCCGGTTCCGAACATTAAGCCTTACGAAGGGAAGACTGGCCCCAAGGAGTTCCTCACGCTCTTTAATTCAAGAATGATGCTCCTCGAGGCCTTAGAGGTGCAAGACATTTTCCTATCTTCTCGATATATATATAAGCCCTAGGTCGTCTTTCTAATCTACCAAGAGGATGTCTTCATTCATACAAAGAGCTCACTAAACAACTCAAAGCCTTTTTGCATAAACCGAGCTATGGTAAAGAGCACCACTAGTTTGGTGGGACTACAACAGAAATCCAGTGAGAGGTTGACTACATTTATGGATCAATTCAACATAGAGATTGCAAAGATCCAAAATTCTCAAATTCACTGGTTAGGAGAGAACTGACCACTTTGAACGAGCTTCGACGTCTTTCCGTGGGCTACATCAACATGGAAGAGCTTGCAGCAACTAAAACCCAAGGAGCAACTAATAATTACAAAGGAAACGCCCCAACTCACAACACTCCTGAAAAGAAAGAGGAAAAAGGTACTCAAGCCGGAAGAATTGCAAAGGGAGACTTCACTCCCCTAACTGTTTGGGAGGGGAAGGATCTTCTGAGACGCCCATGATGCTAACCTAACCGACTTACACCCTGCAGAGAGAAACTCCACATGGAGCAGATCACAACAAGCACTATGAGTACGACCAAGTCACTACAAGAATTTAAGGTATTTCCGGCGGGCGATTTCCGGCAGAATAAATCCGCCGGTAAATTACCGGCGGATTTTGGCGTGTTACCGGCGGCCTGTGTTCCCCAGTAAATTATCGGCGGTTTTTTTATTGCTTACCGGTGGACTTTAAAATTTGAAATATTACCGGCGGATTTTATTTTCTTACCGACAGACCATTTTAACGAAAAAAAATTGAAAAAAATGCGCCGGTAATTGCACATACCGGCGGATAATTTCACCAATTATAAAATAAAATTTTAAAACAATCCGCCGGTATTTTCAATTAATCCGCCGTTAATCGTAGAAAAGCCGCCGGTAACGGCCAAAGAAAAATCCGCCGGTAAGCTAGATTTCCGGCGGATAAATTTTAAATTTTGAAATTTAAAAATCCACCGGTAAGCACCGAAAATCCGCCGGTATTTCACTCAAATCCGCCGGTAAGCACGAAAATCGGTCGGTAATCACAAAAATCCGCCGGTATTTCGCTCGAATCCGCCGGTATGCATGTAGCCGTTGCGATGTTGACTGAATTTCGCCGGTAGTCAACGGAATCCGCCGGTACTGGCCATTACCGGCGGATTTGTGCGAGATAGCCGTTGGTGTGTTTTCCTTTAAATTCGAACCGCTTCCCTCACTCTTCACTCTCTTCTCCAAAATCTCTCACTCTACACTCTCTTCTCCAAAATCTCTCACTCTTTTCTTGTCAAATCTCTCACTCTTTTCCTCTCAAATCTCTCAATCCACTCCTTTCGAAGGCCTTTGTGTTCTTTCTGTGAGATTGCTCTTAAGTTTTGTTTAAGGTATGTTTTTTAACTGAGTTTTGATTGTTTTAGTTAATCTTTAGTTTTTAAATATGTGTTGTTTAATATTTTTTTGTTATTATTTGTTTTGCAATTGGTTGGAGTTGCTAGTTTGGAGTTTTGTTTACAAGAGTCCACCGGAAAGCATCAAGTCAGACACTTCTCTTCACTACTGGTTAGTTAACAAATTTATTTGTAATAAAATGTATTGTTGTTATTATTATAAATTATAAATTTTTTTCAAAAATAAAATAAATTTTATTTATTTTGTAATAAAACAAATTCTTGGATGCCCTGTATTTAGCTTATGTATCACCGGTCTTTTTGTATTTTGTAATAAATATTTTAATTCTTGGATGTTTATGCAATTTTTTTTATCATTTAAAGCGTTATCCAATTCTCATTTAATTAGCATTTATATTATAAATTTAATTTAATTGAATTTTTATGAAATAAATAACAGATATTTTAATTAATGAATAATAATAATATTATTTTTTTAAATAAACGAATTAAAAACTGTTTTTTTATGAATTAAATAAAAGATATTTTAATTAACAAATAATAATAATATTATTATTTTTAAATAAACGAATTAAAAACTGTTTTTTTAAATAAAATTAATTATCGGCGGATTTTCCGCCGGTGTTTTCCGGCGGAAAATCCGCCGGTAACCGTTACGTGCGAGCGAATTACCGGCGGCTTTCCGGTGGAAAAAATCCGCCGGTAATGTCTTATTACCGGTGGATTTTGGTCATTACCGGCGGATTTTGGCCGCCGGAAATCCTCGAAATTCTTGTAGTGAGTACATCGTCATACAACTGCAAGTCTCTCAAATACAAGATCGAAAAATTGATCTAAGTAGGACATTTCGAAACTTATGTGGATAGGGGAGGTAGGAGAGAGCCGGATAGACAAAACAACAACTGTGGTTGACGAACAAGCAAACCTCTTGCTCGAAACAACCAACGATGGGGATCGAGATCCCGTCAAAGGAAATATCCCCACCTTCAGAGAACTAGGTAAACCTAATCGCAGGAGTATCTTTGGAAGGAGGAGAGTCCAACGGGAGCCAAGAAAGATACCTCCGGGCATCAAAATCAGTTAATTTTGTCGCCTTGATGCTAGAGGCCCCGCCTCTAATGACTTTCACGAAGAAAGACTATCGAGGAGTAGATCAGAATAACAACAACAACAACAACAACAACAACAACAACAACAACAACAACAACAACAACAACAACAACAACAACAACAACAACAACAACAACAACAACAACAACAACAACAACAACAACAACAACAACAACAACAACAACAACAACAACAACAACAACAACAACAACAACAACAACAACAACAACAACAACAACAACAACAACAACAACAACAACAACAACAACAACAACAACAACAACAACAACAACAACAACAACAACAACAACAACAACAACAACAACAACAACAACAACAACAACAACAACAACAACAACAACAACAACAACAACAACAACAACAACAACAACAACAACAACAACAACAACAACAACAACAACAACAACAACAACAACAACAACAACAACAACAACAACAACAACAACAACAACAACAACAACAACAACAACAACAACAACAACAACAACAACAACAACAACAACAACAACAACAACAACAACAACAACAACAACAACAACAACAACAACAACAACAACAACAACAACAACAACAACAACAACAACAACAATATATACAAAAACAAGAACAACAACAACAACAACAACAACAACAACAACAACAATAAGGCTTGCTAAAAAACAACAAAGTATTGACGGTGACAGTGATGTAGACTGGTGGTAAGGGTTACCCGGTGGGGACAATGGCAGCGAGGGAGAGGAGTAACCAGTGGCGGCGAGGGAGAGGATGAAATGTGGGACATTTGTGAATTGAGAGTGAGATATCTGTGAGGGAGAGTGAGATCGGGAGTGGTGGAGAGGAGGAGGTGTGTGTGACGATGAAAACGGAGCCTTGGGAGTGTGGTGGTGATGAAAACAAGAGGGAGAGAAATGAGAGTTTGTGTCTGAAAACAGATGATCTAGACAAAGATGATATTTTCGATGATTTTGTATTGTGAAACGACATTTTAGAGTCGATTACTCAAAGAACTGTCTCCAAATGTTCTGAAAAAATACATTTGGAGTCAGGTGTTTGAACAACCAACTCCAAATGTCCTTTCAAACACATTTGGAGTCGGTTGTTTTAACACTCGACTCCAAAAGTAGCGAGGAAAATGTAAATTTTCACTATAATTACAAAATTGTCACTGCTTCCACATTTGGAGTCAGATATTTAAACAAGTGATTCCAAATGGTAATTTTTAAGCTCTGTTTTGCACAAGTGATAACCATACAAGCCAAAATGGTTTAGGGAAATTTGAATATTTCCTTCCAACAACTCAAATATACCGACCACTTAACCATTCAAACATTTAAACAAGTTAAGGAACACAAGGAAATGAAGGTGAAGATGTTTGTGACATTATTATTGATCAGTATCTTAACACTGGGGTAACCATATCTTAAAAGCTAGCTATAAAGGAGGGAAAATCAAGCCACTTAAATACTCTATCCAGCAGCCCATACTACTCAATTTTAGCCTTCAGAGACATTGACAACTAGCTCTAAACCAGTTGATAAGAATCTGAGCACTTGGGGAACCCTCTTTTTTGGTATATACCAGTGTGTCCACTGCCGAACGCAGTGACTAATCCCCTCGCTAGATTGGAGGCACCTCGAAGGGTGGGACAGCTGGCCCAGAGATTTAAAACTGCTCCATATCTAAGGCGAGGATTAAACCCTCGACACTTAATTAAGGGAAGATGAGCCCAACCACTCAACCACACATTGGGTTTGGGGAACCCTCTCTTAAAATCAAACAACTTAAATACTCAACCAAATATCTCATACTATTCTATGCGGTACTTCAACAACCATAATATCAAAGTCCTTATCAAGTATCAAACTAATAACAATTAGAAATTAGTAAAAGAAATGGGTCATTGCTAAAGTGAAATTTTGTTCTCCAACAACTCAACTATATTAAATTACTTTCTTTTAACCTCATGAGATATATAAATTGATAGAGGTGGTAATGCGTCGTGTGAGAGGGAAAGCTGAGTTTCAAATGATAGCTCTTTTTTTCATTGAAAATGTTTTAAATGATAGATGCAAGCTAGCAAAAAGGTTGAGTATTACTCCCTTCACTTCAAAATTTAGGGCCTGATTGAGAGTTTGGAGGGGAAGAGAGGGGAGGAGAGGAGAATAGAGAAATATATAGAAATCTTTCACCATAATTGAAAGAGTAGTTTTGTAGATAATTATAAAAGTATGCTTATGATTAATATATTTTTAATTAAAACTATTACAAAAGGATGTATATGATTTAAAGAATTTGTCTAAGCCTTCCCAAACCGTCCTCCAATATATTTTTTGAGTTCCTCCAAATTGGGGAAATTTGTTTTATGTAGAAAAGTAAACTCCTCATTGAAGTTCATGGTAGATCCGTCCTTCTATTTATCTTTCATCCTTCCTTTTTTTTTTCAAGTCTCCCCTTTCTCTCCCCTCCAAATTCCCAAACAATTTTTGGCCCTTTATTTCCGTTCCCAAACAATGGTACTTTTAAAAATTCATTTTACAATTCCCCAGCTTTTTCCAAATATACACTTTCTATGTATTGAGTCTTTTAGGGTATGTTTGGGAGGGGGATTTGGGAGGGTTTTGGAGGACCTGGTCTATATTTTAATATCTATTTGAGACTTTAAAAAATTGAAAGAATAACATGATAGATAATGATAAAACATTGTTAATCACACTTCATTTTTGTTTAGAAACATTTTATAGCTTACTCAATTTAGAATTGAAAATCAAGCCCTCCCCTCCTAAACCCTCCAACCAAACATACCCTTAGAGTTTCAAAATATAGATTAATTGTCTCAAGACTCTTTCATTTTAATTTCAATTATCCCAAGACAACTACAAATGAGGTGTTTTCGTACTTATCTAATACAAATTAATAATACCTTAATTTGTGTGTAACAAACCAAAAGTACTGAAATTTTGGAATGAAAAGAGTAACGCTTACTCTAGTAATTTACTTAATAAATGTTTTCATGTTTTAACTACTATTTACACGTTCTATAAATTTTTCTTTTTTTTTCTTTCAAAAAAACTGATATTAAAGATAATGCTTCAATAATAGCCTCGCATTGAGCCATTGAAAGATTTAGAAAGTTTTTTAAATCCTCTCTTACTAGAGTAATCAAACAATCCAAATAGTTTACGATTGTCAAACACTTCAAAATTGCTTTAAATTCAAATGAGGACAAATGTTGCTACTTGTAAGTATATGTTTATAGTTCTCCACGCCCGAACCACCCTTAATAGTGACCTAATTCTTGGTATCCAAACACCAGCACAAAATAAAATGCATTTTCTGTATTGAATGAATAATGAATCACTCTGTACAACTGGAAAACAGAATGGCTTATATACAGAGAGAAGTAAAGGACCTAACTCCTAACTAGGGATCTAACTGTCTAACCAAGATCTAACTGTACAAGTTAAATTAACAGATTCTAATTAACTATGGTTAGTGAGATGATATACTCCTAATATCCCCCCTCAAGTTGGACTATGAATGTCACATAAGCCCAACTTGGTGATCAAAGACTGAAATGAAGGAGAGTGCAGTGGCTTTGTGAAGATATCTGCAAGTTGAGAGGAGGAAGGCACAGGCAGAAGGTGGGTGATGCCTTGCTGGATTTTCTCACGAATGACATGACAATCTATCTCAATGTGTTTGGTTCTCTCGTGGAATGTGGGATTGTGAGCTAGATAGATGGCAGACTTGTTGTCACAATACACAGCAGTAGGAGAGGTGGGTTTGCAATGCAAATCGGTGAGTAAATAGTGCAGCCACTGGATTTCACAAGAAAGGCTAGCCAGGGCTCTGTATTCAGCTTCAGAGGAGGACCTTGAAACTGTATTCTGCTTCTTTGATTTCCAAGAGACCAAGGATGTGCCAATGAAAGTGCAGTAGCCTGTGATGGACTTGCGGGTGTCAGGGCAGCAAGCCCAGTCAGAGTCAACAAAACCAGATAGTTTCACAGTGGTTGTTGCAGAGAAGAATAGACCCTGTGCTGGAGAGGATTTCAAGTAACGAAGAACACGGGTTGCTGCCTTGAAATGTGATGTGAGGGGCTAAGCCACACACTGGCTAAGTTGTTGCACAGCATGGGAGATATCAGGCCGTGTAGTGGTGAGATAGAGCAGTCTACCAACAAGCCTCCTGTATGCAGATTCATCAGGATAGAGTGGAGAGCCATCTGTTGCAAGCTTGATGGAGGGATCACTAGGAGTGGAAACAGGTTTGGTGGCAAGAGAGCCACTGTCTTGGAGAAGGTCCAGAGTGTATTTCCTCTGGTTGAGGATGATGCCTTGGCTAGATCTAGCAACCTCCAAGCCAAGAAAAAATCTGAGAGGGCCCAAGTCCTTAACTTTGAACTTGGAGTGCAGTAAGAATTTAATAGAGTTAATTTCTTCCATAGAGGTACCTGCAAGGACCACATCATCAACGTAGACAAGTAAAATAGTGAGATGTTTGCCTTGAGCTTTGGTGAAAAGAGAATGATCAGCCTGTGACTGAAGAGATCCAATGGAAAGTAGGGTAGCTGTTAGTTTTTGATTCCACTGTCTGCTTGCTTGTTTAAGTCCATAAAGGGACTTATGTAGCTTGCAAACAGGATTAGAAAAGCCAGTAGCTGCTGGAGTGAAGCCTTGGGGAAGAGACATGTAGACTTCTTCATATAAATCACCATGTAAGAAAGCGTTGTTCACATCCAGCTGCTCCAAAAACCAATTATTCAATGCTGCCAGGGCTAGGAGCACTCTCACAGTGGTGAGTTTAGCCACTGGACTAAAAGTATCAAAGTAGTCTACACCCTCCATTTGAGTGTAACCTTTGGCTACGAGGCGTGCCTTGTACCTCTCAATGCTGCCATCAGCAAGATATTTGATCTTATACACCCATTTGCAACCAATGGGATGTTTACCAAGTGGTAAGTCAACAATGGACCAAGTTTTGTTCAAGTCAAGAGCATGAAGCTCCTCCTGCATAGCCTTCTGCCAACACTCTTGTTTGGAGGCTTGGTGGAAGGTGGAGGGCTCACTGTGCAATGTGATGGAACAACAAAAAAATTTGTATGCAGAAGAACAATTTTCATAGGATAAAACAGATGATAAAGGATAAGGAGAAGAGGAAGTGATACCTGAAGAATTATTGGTACAGCTAGTAAGATTGCAATGGTAGTCATTCAAGTAGCTTGGGGTGGACTTAATTCTAGTGGAATGTCTAAGAGGTGGTACAGCAGTAGAGACAGGGATTGGTGGATGGGGAGAAGGGACAAGGGCTTCTGTGGTTGGCAGTGGAGGTGAAGGTGGAGAAGGAATATCTGGTGTGTCAGGTTCAAGAAAGGAATCTGGTGTATCTGAATAAGGAATAAGGGTATCAGGAAGAGAGGCTGTGGGTGCAGGAGTGGCTGTTTGGGTAGCTTCAGTGGCTGATGTAATAGTGTTCTGAAAGGGAAAGTGGGATTCATAAAAAACCACGTTTCTAGAGGTGAGAAACTGATGTGAGTGGAGGTCATACAGCAAGAAGCCTTTCACTCCATCTGTGTATCCAAGGAAGACAGTTTTCCTTGCTCTAGGGTCAAATTTTGTTCTATTGGCATGCAATGTAGATGCATAGGCAAGGCATCCAAAAACTTTAAGATGAAGGAGAGTTGGAGGTTGTTTGGAAATTGTTTGATAAGGGGAGGTGTCTTGAAGCAAAGGGGTGGGGATTCTATTGATGAGGTGAACTGAATGTTGGATGGCAAATTTCCAAAGGTTAAGGGGGAAGGTTGGCATGGAAGGTTAAGGCGCGTGCAACATTTAGTATGTGTTGATGTTTGCGTTCCACAATGCCATTTTGTTGTGGAGTCTCCACACAAGATTTTTGATGAAGGATTCCCTTGGAAGAGAAGAAATCATTCATTAAAAATTCTGGGCCATTATCACTTCTAAGACACTTCAATTTGGTGTTAAATTGAGTTTCAATGTAGTGCACAAATTTGATGAGATGGCCACGGGTTTCTCCTTTGTTTTTCATGAGAACAACCCAAGTGAATCTACTGTAGTCATCAACAAGGGTGAGGAAATATTTGTGACCTAATGTAGATGTGTGGGAATAAGGCCCCCAAATGTCAGCATGTAAGATGTCAAAGGGATTAACTGTTTTGGTTAGGCTAGAGGGATGAGGTAGCTTTCTATGTTTTGCATAGTGACAGGCATCACAGGGGTTTTTAGTGTTGTGGAACTTGATGTAGGGAAATTGTTGAGACATGCATTGTTGTCTATTGAAGGGAATGTGGCCTAATCTCAGATGCCATAAACAAGAATCAGAGGCAATAACAGTATTGCCATTCAATGAATGAGAAGCAGAGTCAGAAATGTGAGAAACAGGAGCAGTAACAGTATTTTTATTCAATGAAACAGTGTTACAAGGTATAGCTTTGGATGTTACAAGTGCTTCATTACAATGTAAGAGTGCTGCATTGCAGTCACTACTATGTGTGGATGAGTGTGTTTCGGGATTACAAATAGTAGAAATGTTTGTGTGATTGGTTTGTGGCTTTGCTAAGGAAAGGCTTATCTTATAGAGTCCATGCAAGAGACTAGCTATACCAATAATCTTCTGTGTAGCTGCCTGCATGATGGATAAACCAGAGTCATCAAAAAAAGCAGTGCATTTGCTAGATTTAGCAAGTTGTGGACCTGACATGAGATTTGCATGAAAATTGGGAATATACAAAACATTGTAAAGAGTTAGGCCATTTGAAAAGTGCACAGTGCCTGCCAATGTGGCAGTGGCAGTGGTGTTATTTGGCAAACTGATGTGTATGGGTTTTATTGAAAAACAGTTTGACAAAAGGTGTATATTGTGTGTGATGTGATCAGTGGCTCCTGTGTCCACAATCCACATATCTAATTCTTTGATGTAAGTATAGACATTACCAGACTTATCTGAAGGTTGGGCATTGTAGGCTGTAATAGTGTTGGTGGAGTGGAAGGGAACAAGAGTAGTATTGGCAGAATGTGATGCAGAAGCAGCCTGTAGCTTTGAAGCTTGAAGCAATTCTAGAAGTCCCTGATACTGCTCACTTGACAGAGAGATACTGCCTTTGGAATGCTCAGATGGTGTACACTTGTCTTCTTTAGTGTTGTTATTGTTAGCACCAACACTGTTTGCAGAAGAATTGGCTGTGGAATTGCTGTTTGATTTGTTCTGGTAGCCAGGTGGAAAGCCGTGGATAAAAAAACATGAATCCACTGTGTGATTGGTCTTTCCACAGTTAGTGCAAAGTCTAGTGCCTCCTTCTGATCTTCCACCTGAACCATTTCTACCACCACGATTTCTACCACCATTGTAATCTCCTCTACGGCCTTGAAACTGAAAACCATTGGCAGCATTGGCCTGTACATTGTTCCCAGTAGTGTTGTTCACAACAGAGTGCTTGTTGTCTAGGTCAATGGCTATGGGAGATTCCATTTGCCTTTCTTGTTGAATAACCATAGAGAAAGCTTTAGTGATCGTAGGGAAAGGATCCATCATCATAATTTGAGATTTCACATGAGCGTATTGCTCGTTAAGGCCTTTCAGAAATCTGATAGTATAATCCTGATCTTTATATGTCCTAGTGGATTTTAAAGTATCACAGGAGCAAGGAATACCACATTTGCAGCTAGGTAATGGCCTAAAATTCTCCAACTCATCCCATAGGGATTTCAATTCAGTGTAATACTCAGAAATGTTGAGATTACCTTGAGATAGGCGATAAATGTCCCCTTGAAGATCTGCAATACGGAACATGTCGCCTTGATCAAAGCGATCGTGGAGATCTTTCCACGCATCGTGCGCCTTGTCGAAGTAGGCAATCGATTTGTGAACGCTTGGAGAAACGGAGCGCTGGATCCATGAAAGCACCATGCTGTTGCATCGTGTCCACTGATTGTAGAGTGAATCCGTCTTCGCCGGAGCTAGAAAGGTGCCGTCGACGAAAGCAAGCTTGTTCTTCAAGATTAGACTAGTCCGCATCGATCTAATCCATGGTTGAAAGTTCTTCGTGCCTTCCAACACTGGTGACACAAGAACTGAGAGCAGGAGTTTCGCTCGGATGGAGGTAGTAAGGATTTCCATTGTTAGTGGCAAAATCAGAGTATGTAGTGCTCTGAGTCATCGTCTTCTGAAAGAAACGGTGATTCCTGAAGAAAAAAAATTTGGAAGCGGAAGAACGGTGATGGAAACAGAAGCAGAATAACGATGAAGGAAAGGGACGATGAACCAGAGCTCAATGATAGAGCTCTGATACCATCTTGGTATCCAAACACCAGTACAAAATAAAATGCATTTTCTGTATTGAATGAATAATGAATCACTCTGTACAACTGGAAAACAGAATGGCTTATATACAGAGAGAAGTAAAGGAACTAACTCCTAACTAGGGATCTAACTGTCTAACCAAGATCTAACTGTACAAGTTAAATTAACAGATTCTAATTAACTATGGTTAGTGAGATGATATACTCCTAATACTAATCGATGTCAATATATCTAAAACATCAAAATTGGATGAGGGCCAAAATTTTGACATAGTCGATTTTTCGTTATATTTTGTCAAATCAACATTGATCAAAGTCACAGTTAAAGACTGTGATTCTGTGAAGTAGAGAAGCATGAGATCCTACTTATGAGGGTACGTCAAACGTCTTTAAATTTGAAACAATCATCAAGCATTTGACCACAATGAACCACTAAAACTTTGAACCAATCTTAACCATTGCATGGAGTCAAATTTGATACATGTTATGCCTTTATGATCACTTTGAACCTACAAACCCAATTGAAAAAATCTCTTACAAGCGATATGTTCAACAGGTCATCAAGATTTAGCGGTGGGGAAGAACATGCAAAACATGATGCTCCAAATTTCTAAGAAAGGTTCTCGTGAATAGAGAAAAGTTTCAAAGAAAATTTATAATTTTTTTTAGTAAAGAAAAAATAGTGTTGTGATAGTTGTGTGATCAGTAACAACACCGTGCGTCTAATAGCTTAATTTACCATGGGACACCGGGGTCAATCCGGTGCTCCCGATTCGATTCTCGCAGTGGGTAAACTCGGTGTTGGTTAGTGCGAAATTTGATCCTAAGCACGAGCGAAGATTAGTCTTTCATTAAAAGCGTTGGGCCACTTCGTAGTTAGCCGGCAATTGTATGAAAAAAAAAGTTGTGTGACTGTGACGAGGAGCGTGATAAGATTACTAACCAAAAGGCCAAAATCAGAGAATGATGACTTCCACGTGTCGAGGTCCCAGCGGAGGTGTGCGAGTAACAAGTAGAGCTGTCAATTTGGCCCACGTGGGCCAGCCCACCCTAAGCCCACATGGCCCATGGACCAAAAAGCCCATGGGCCAAAAAGCCCACCATCCTAAGGCCCCACATAGGCCCCAAGCCCATAAGGCCCATGTGGGCCCAGCCCCGCCCATAGGCCCTGAATATTTATTTTGCAAAAAATGACCCACTCAACTTTGATGGCCTAGTTTAGCCCATGGGCCCTGAATATTTATTTTACAAATAATGACCCACTCTTGGTGGTGGTGGTGGTGGTGGTGGTGGTGGTGAGTGTGAGATAGTGATGATGGTGGTTGTGGTGAGAGGGAGAAGGAGGTGGTGGTGAGTGAGGGAGAAGAGGAAGGGGGTGAAAGAATGAATGGGTGTGTAAATAGTGGAAAAATAGGTGGTGGTGGTGGTGGTGGTGGTTGGTGAGAGGAAAAAGGAGGTGGTGGTTGTTGTGTGATGGTGGTGAGATGGAAAAGGAGGTGGTGGTGGTGGTGGTGAGAGAGAAAAGAAGGTGGTGGTTAGTCGAAGATGGTGGTGGTGGTTGTGGTGAAAGGGAAAAGGAGGTTGTGGTGAGAGTGAAAGAGAAGAGGAAGAGGGTGAAAGAATGAAAGTAGATGTGTAAATAGTGGGAAAATAGGTGGTGGTGGTGGTGGTGGTGAGAGGAAAATGAAGGTGATGGTGGTGAGAGGGAAAATGAGGTGGTGGTGGTGAGTAGACGATGGTGGTGGTGGTGGTGGTGGGAGTGAGAGAGAAGAGGAAGTGGGTGAAAGAATGAAAGTAGAGGTATAAATAGTGGGAAAAGAGGTGGGGTGGTGGTGGCGAGAGGGATAAGGAGGTGGTGGTGGTGGGAGGGAAAATGAGGTGGTGGTGGTGAGTGGGAGATGGTGGTGGTGGTTGTGGTGAGAGGGAGAAGAATGTGGTGGTAAGAGGGAAGGAGAAGAGGAATGGGGGTGAAAGAATGAAAGTAGATGTGTAAATAGTGGGAAAAAATGAGAATAAAATTTGGGGGCCAGCCCACAAAGCCCTGACCCCAACCCACTAAAAAATTTAAAAGTGTGGGCTGGGGCTAAAAAAAGCCCCATTAATAGGGGGCTTCAATTTTATAGGGCTTGATTGGGGGCCAATGGGGCTGGGCTTGGGGGCTTGGGTACTTGGGCCAAATTGACACCTCTAGTAACAAGTGGCTGTTGCCTGTTGTGCAGAGCCGCAGTGCGATGTTGTAGGAGTATTTTCTTTTTTTAAAATTAAATTTAGATTTTCATTTATCATTATCATCACAAAAAATATTTGTTATTCCTCTTTCCTCACATTATTATTGCTATTACTATTGAAAAATTAAATTCCGTGTTAAAGCATTATTATGATATTACATTAAAAATCTATATTTATATTAAAATTTAACATCAATTTGCCAACCCATTGTAAATGTAACTTTAATTTTGAATATAAATTTCGTACAAATATCGGATAGTGACCTAAACAAAACTATAGATCAACACAAAGAACGATAATTGCTTGGGAGATGTCAGCCCTTAAATGAATTTCAGTACCTCGAATGATTAGTCTCTCCAGTCGTCGGGGAGGATACCTTGGGAAACCAAAAAACACAAAGAACAAGAAGTTTTTTTATTACTCGTATATTTAGACAGCCAAGGGTAATAAAAAAGATTATTAGATATTATTAGAATAATTGAAAATAAGATATTTTATCTTATTTAGATTTTATGGTTAGTTTGTTAGAGTTTGTTAGATCTAAGTTAAGATCAAAGTAATCTTTTTTATGGCTAAATAACCCCCTCTCTAGCTTCACTTTTGGAATCAATCCATTTTCCACAATCAATAAAAATTTTTCACTTTTCCTTTCTTTGTTCTTGTTATTCAACATGGTATCAGAGCGGGTTCTAATCTTCTGACCTCGTCTCTGTGCTTCACCACCGCTGCCGGCGGCATTTGCCGCCGGCAGCACCACCTTTTCAGTTTTCAGTTTATTTCCATTATTTTACCGCTGCAGTCACTTTTCCAGTTTCCATTACTCTGATTTTTTCTCATCTCTGAAAATCGCATTTTCTCTCCCTCTTCAGAAACGCCATAATAATTTCTGGTTTCAACCTTTTACCTCGCGATCTTGATTTTGATCTAGGATCTTTCCCTAATTTTGATTCTCCTTCGAATCGTTGCTTTGAATTATTGCTTCGATTCTCCTCTGGACCTGGATTGGATTGAGTTCCTTTTCTCTGAATCTTAATTAGGTTGATTTCTCTCTTCTCTTTTCGATTTTCTCTTTCTCTGAGAATCTTGATTCATTTTTTCCTCTTGCTTCCATCAAGTGGTTATAGCATTGTCGCTTCCTCCGATTGGTTATAACATTGTCACTTCTTCTGAATGGTTATAGCATTGTCGCTTTCTTCGAGTGGTTATAGCATTGTTGCTTCCTTCGAGTAGTTAAATCATTTTTCCTTATGGCTTTGATTTTGCTGATTTATTTCAGACATCTCTCATTGTAATTTTCTTTTGTTTTGATGTATTTTGTATTGTTTATGTCAAGATAGAAATGTTGTGAATACCTTTTAGCTTCTAGATTTTAGGGTTAGTTTGTTAGAGTTTGTTAGATCTAGGTTAAGATCAAAGTAATCTTTTTATGGCTATATAAGCCCCCCTCTAGCTTCACTTTTGTAATCAATTTATTTTCCACAATCAATAAAGATTTTTCATTTTTCTTTTCTTTGTTCTTGTTATTCAACAGAGATAAAGAAAACTGGGCTGCGTCATGCATGTACGACTTTCTGCAAGTAATTATAAAAATACTCACTAATTCTGTTTTTTTATGTTTAAACTCCAAATTGGCCCACTAATTATAAAAAATACTCACTAATTCTGTTTTTTATATAGTAGGCCGAGTGGGAATCCTGTGTTGGAAGTCTTCGAAGCACAATCAACATTATAAACTCTAAATTAATTAGCGTGCCTTCTTATTCTCCTTAGTCCCACAACTCGTGTGATACATTTTTTCACCATGGACAACACCCCCACCTTATTTTAATCATGACATAATCAAAGTTCTAAAAATGGCGTGGAACCAAGCATGGTGATGGTTTCAGCCACGATTTAGATAGCGATAAGCGCAAACATCAGACGACATCAGTATCAGCATGGCTTTCTCTTCTCTTTTATATTTTTGAATCATACCAAAACTTTCCTACTTCCAAACTTTTACATTTGCTTTTGATAATAGAAGGAAACAAATTGAGGAGAAAGACGGTCTAAAGAACGTAAGAAGAAAATGGGTAAACTCGGACCGACGACCATCGACTTGTTCAAAGCACTGAATTAATGAGATATTTGTTCATTCAAATTGATAGATTACATGGATGATAGCATTCCTAAAAATACAAAGGATGAATCCACGAGATCAAATTTCACACTGGCCAACACTGAATTTGTCCACTACAAAAATCGAACCCGAGAGCACCAGGTCGACTCCCATGTCTCGGGGTAGATTAAGCCACAGGGCCATATTGATTACCCGAAGTAATCATTTATTTACTTTGAGTATTACGGTGTTATAGTTTTTTTAGCTTACATATTTTGATGTTAGAAATGATTGCAGATATTTTTATTTCAATAGTAAGACCTAAAGTAATGTATGGTCAAGTCTCAGTATAATGTCAGGTGTTTATCACAATTGCGTGAGTCATGAGTCACGAGTCATTTATGTATTTTATTATTTTACAATGTCATGAGTCATTTATGTATTTTATTATTTTATTCTGTTAATCCAAATCTTAATTGCGTCCTTCTGATTGGTTAAAACGTATATCATGGATTTTATGGTCGGCTAAAATTTAGGGTGTCACATTAATAACAAAATGGTTAAACACCTAGAAATGTGACAAAATAAATGTCACCGGAGTACTCATGCCTCCAGGTCTGTAACTTTGAGGCCCTAGTGATTGGTTGAATCTGCAATGGATCGAAGTTGATCTACCGATCTGAACCAAACGAACTCCGCAACCAGAGGGGAAATAAAAAACGCCACTATTGTATTCAAAATTGGAACTCGAAATTAGCTACATGGACATATCAGCAAGTCTTTAAGGTAAGATTTGAAGGCTGGCCTAGGGTAAGAGAACTCAAGGGACGACACATTTCGAATCACGTGCGCAATAATCATTCAGCCTTTAGATTAGACTAGTTTCGAATGGACATGTGTCAATCATGCAAATAAGTTAGTTACTGCTTGTAAATATATAAATACTAGTTCGTAAATAATTCTATGGGTGCATTTATAACATTCAGTAACCCATACACTTATAACATTCAGTAACCCATACACGCCTATCACATCCGATTACACGAGACCTCTGGCAATTGTGGTGAATAATGTATGTTTGAGCCAATCTTTATGTATTCATACCTTTACTTTTTCAAGTCAATTTCAGCTTCACTTTGACAATCAAGTGCTCCACTCTTGTCTCTTTTCCTTTAATTTTTTATTTCGTTTCATTTCATTATTCTTTGCATTTAAAGAATTTGTGATGTTCCTTCCCTCACAGGATTGATTTCCATGAATTGTTTAATTTATTCCTAATTTCAGTTTGCTCAGACTTCGAAACTCACTAGTACATTATTACTTGAGGAATTTGTGGCGTTCAGACCCCTTTGGGCTTGATTCTTGTGTCTTGTTCAAGTGATTTTATACGGTCGCTTTTGAAACTTAATTCGAATCTTGATTAAGTTGTTGATCTTGAGGCATTGACTCGATTAATAACATAATTCAATTCTACGTAAAAACCATTTTACCCTCTGTTAACATAAGGGTGAGCTTGAATTTCAACCCGATCTTTTAGCTCGGCCCTTAAAAGCTGGAACCCAACGTGGGCCAGGTTGCTCGCTTTGCCAGCTCTACTCTCTCTGTTACTTCTCACTCTATGTGGGAACTACACTAGTTTGATGTTAAAAATGATTTCTTACTTGGAGAGTTGGATTAGGGGTGTACTTGGAGATTTCCCCGAGATTTGGTCCCATAAGTGGAATGAACATGGTTTACAAATTGATGAAGACTCTATTGCCTAAAACAGACTCCTTGAGCTTGGTTTGGAAGATTCTCAAAGGCAACGTTGTACCTTCTTTATAAACAAAGCCAAGGAGGTCATACACTTTTATTCAAACATTCACAAAGAGGGAAATGGACAATACTTCTTGTTTATGTATATCGTTGTTACAAAAAATGATTTAGCCGAGAGACAACTGCTCAAAGAAAAATTAGTTGTACAATTTGAGACTAAGGACCTTTGGATACTCAAATATTTCCTTGAGATTGAGGTGACCCACTTCAAACAAGGAATTTTTAGTTCTAAAAGGAAATGTGTTTACCTCTTGAAAGAAACAAACAAAAAAGCTTAGTTGTAAACTTGCAAGCATTCCAAGTAAACAAGTTGTAATATTTATTCTAGTTAAACCAAAAAAACCAAACATATATGTATTTTCCTTTTGAAGTTACTTACTAAATTGACATGAAATCTAATAATCTATCTTTGCATGTACGAAATATTTGAATGTTGTCTGAATCCATTCATTATAGAACACGCCGCTACCTATGTGTTATACACCAATTTTGTCCGATCACTTTTTTTTTTCGCAAGCATTTGAATTTAGTCCGTGTGTCATAGGTCCCAGGGGATATCGTTACGAGAACAGTATTTTGAACGCTTTCAATACTATCTTGTTTTAATTTAGGCAAATGCGTGGTGTTTCGTTCAATTGGGCCTACGCTCAATATGTTGGGCCAGTTTGTCTAATTTCGGTCTATGTCTAATAGTTTGGGCCGGTTTTTAATAAATGGGCTTATGTCAAATATTTTGGGTCATTTATCTATTTGGGCCTACATCTGGCTTGTTGAGCCTTTTTTTTAATAAATGGGCCTATGATTGGTATTTTGGACCCGTTTGTCCTTTGATCAAAAGGCCATAAAAAATATTAAATAAAATCAGAATTTACAAATACTTACAATAATCCAAAAAATCAAAAAAATACAAAAAGTAATAAAAATCCTAAAATAAATAAAAAAAGTAAAAGAGGCGCCCTAGCCAAAAAGAAAAACAGCAACTGGACCCTAACCCTTTCTTGCTCACCAAGCACATATCTCCAACCCAAGCCCAAAACCTGCAAAAAAGGAAAGAAAGATGGAGAAGGATCAGAAAAACCCTAATTTCTGCCTATATAAACAAGCTGAATTCAGAGAGAAAAGGATCCAGAAAATACACACAGAAAAATACTGAAATTCAGAACCAAAGATTAGAATTTTATACGGAAACCCTAGTCACAAAGCATCGAAATTTCTGAACCAAAGAAAAAATAGGGGCAGCAACAAAGAAGCAGCGGTAAGGACAGGAGCAACATTAGTTAACGGCAGCAATCAAACAAAAGTTGAGAAGCTGGAAAACAGGTTGGTGTTTCTTTTATTCAAAATACAGAAACATGTAGACATATGCGTAATCTGTAATGTTTTTTTAGATGTCCATATGCTAAATAATTCGTACACGTAGCAACTGCAAGTATGCTTTTATCATTCCTTTTAGTGATACATATGCCCTATATACGTTTTCGGTATAGATTAGTTTTTTTTCAAAAAAAAATTTTAGGTTTAAAAAAATTAGGTATCACGGACAGCTTCTCCTCTAGTTAAAAAAATTAGGTTTAGATTAAGTAATCGGTTTGAATTAGGTTTAGGTTTAGAAAATTAGGGTTTTTTAGAAAACAAATTACAGACACAAAATTGGAAAAACAAAAGAGAAAAAAGATAAAATAAAGCAACCAGAACCGAAACATACCCAGATTCTGACTGCCACCACCGGCGGAGGTCATCGCCGGAAGGTGTGGCCGCCGTGCTCCTCCACGTCGTCGTCAACCCCACTGTCACACTGTCGCCGTGTCGTTTGCGTTCCATCACCGTGAACCACCCAGAGAAACCAAAAACAAACATAAAGAAAAAGAAATCAGGAGTAGAAGTGGAGAAGAGAAAAAGAGATACGGAGAAACTAGGGTCGAAACACACACCTTTCCAACTCCGACCACTGTAGACGGTGGTCGCCCTCCCCAACTGAGCCGTCGCCGTTCCTCTCTCTTTGCGATCTTTCAAACCGAACTAGAACATAGCCAATGACACCATCCCCATCATCGCGTTTGACCCTATGTTAGCGTCGTCAACCATCTCTCCACCGTGGAAAAAGGCATTACCACCATAAGCTCTCCACCCTGACCGGCGATGGGACGGCACAGTCATCGCCGTCGTTCGTATCTCTGCTGCTGCAAACTAGCGGACCGGTGTGGCAATCAGCTGTCTCTCCTCCTTCGTTCTCCCTCTCTCTCCGTGATCTCCTCCTTCGTTCTCTCTCTCTCACGAAATTTGCGGAATTAACTCTCTCTCTCTCCTCTTTTCTCTAGAAGCGGCGTAGCTGGAGAGTGAAAGGAAATGGTAAATTAGGTTTAGGTTAAGAATGAAGTGGGCTTTTATATGTCTCAGGTTTTTTTGTTTTATTTTTGTTTTATTTTTTTATTTATTCAGATTACTGAGCACACCCCTGTGTTTCATCACCATGACCCCCCACTGGAAGCCCACATTCTCGCAGGCCAGCTCACAAAAACGAACTGGGTTGCTGCTTTCCACACCTCCCTTTTAAAATACAAACCCCTGCAGCTAATGACAACCCATTTTTCTACTACACCCCTTTTTCGTTCCCTTTCTCTTTTTTCTACAAATAAATAATTTATCTCACAAATCCATTTTTCTATGAAAATAGATCTTCTTTTCATTTTCAAAAAATATAAACAGGGGACTAAGTCGACTGTACAGTCGGGTTAGTCTGCTTTTTAGGTCACTAATGAACCGTTACGGATCATGCCCTGAAATCCCTATTTAAAACAAACAATTTCTAAATCAAAATAAACACAAATACATTTCTTCCACAAATCAAATTTTCAAAATAGGGGATTAAGTCGACTGTACAGTCGGGTTAGTCAGCGTTCTAGGGCGAATGAACCGTACGGCTCAAGAGTCCTAAAACCCCTATTCAAATAAAATCAAACCACCACACATCAAACTATCTTCCAAACTTCAAAAAACTCCGTTTTCACAAAGTAGGGGACTAAGCCGACTGTACAGTCGGGTTAGTCATTATTTTAGGACGAATGAACTGATCACTCAGGAGTCCTAAAATCCCTAAATAAAAGACACCAACAAACAAAGTCTTCTACCAAGAACTACATGTGATTTGATTCTCTACCAAGAGATACGTAGGAGCAGAGGGCGGCCGACCTCTGTCAATTGCACTAAGAAAAAACCTTTTCTAGTCTTTTCCTAAATAATCATTTTCTTCAATTCAAAAAATATCAAGTCTTTTCTTTCTCTTAGGGTAAAATAAACATTTTCAAAATTAATATTCTTTCCTACAACTAGTTAGCAGGTAAGCTCATTAGGAAGGATGTCGTGGGGTGCTAATACCTTCCCCGCGCATAACCGACTCCCGAACTCTAATCTGGTCTCAAGGACCCTTATCCATTTCAAAAGAAATTTTTCAATGTTTGCCCTTAAACTAAACTTTGGTGGTGGCTTTATTTTTGAGTCCGGATTATGCACATGCATGAGTATGTTACTAGTTAGCAAGTAATAGAAGTTCCCTCGGATTAAATATTCGCACAGATACATGAAGAAGCTACATAATGAAACTGTCATATTACTAAACAACGACATTGTCATCATTCTATATACAGTTTTGGGAAGCACCCAATGGTTGCTCGCCAGGTCCTCCTCTCTTGTCTTCTAGTCAGTCATGTCATGATCCGTGCAAGGTTCGTAAGGCAGTGTAGGCGGTACATATGTTGCCTTTTGTAATAGTTGTGGTGCCTGGGGAGTCCATTACGCCCCTCGGGTTACCTACCTCAGTCGTTGGGGAGCCCTCATCGGTCTTTGGGAGCCCCTCTCGGTCTTTGGAAGCTCTCATCAGTCTTTGGGCCTCCTTGGTCGGCAGTCCGAACACCCCAGTAAACCACCCTTTCCCTATGACTCTCATTGTCGTGATGACACATAACATAAGCAGCTCAATTCATGCAGATCCTCCATTGAATCAACCCGGATCGGAAAGTTGTATGGCCACATACCAACATGCATGTCTCCCTTGTATTGAAGCCGTAAAGAATATTCCTTCCACTTTGTTGACAGTTAATTTGGAAGGAATATTCTTTACGGCTTCAATACAAGGGAGACATGCATGTTGGTATGTGGCCATACAACTTTCCGATCCGGGTTGATTCAATGGAGGATCTGCATGAATTGAGCTGCTTATGTTATGTGTCATCACGACAATGAGAGCCCTAAAACCATGGAATAAGATATAGGAATGAACGATGAAATACACTTATTAACAAAATATAGCTTCCCGGATTCGTGGACGACGAAGATTCCTTATATACTCCATTAAGTATTGAGAGAATGTAAACGATACGGAATAGGTTTCATGCGCACATCAAATTTGATGAATCAAAAGGGATGTGTACAATGGATGTGATTGTTATAACCCTTTTCCAATTCAAACTGATGCTGCAAAAAAAAACTGGAGTAATGAGAAATGTATTAATTTCATCATCTAATTAAATAATCACATGGCATGACTTTGACAACCAAGGTTTTAAAAAATGTATTGAAATGTGATCTGGCCATGACATAACGGTTTTTAACTCACCATGGTCAAAATTGAGGTCGCATCGATCATAGTTTTAAACCGCAGTCAAAGACACCTGAAAAACCATTATATTGCAGATAACTGTTGACAAAAACAGCCGCAATTGTGATTGTTAACGTATCAAAAACAATTTTACTACGGGCGTAAAATTGCAGTTGCAACCGCAATTTAAATTAGCCATATTTAGTCATGTTGGGGAATATTAGACAATTTGCACCCCTAACACACACGTGAACACCGAAACACAGCACACGTGAGACAAAAGCAAACCCTTAGCGCAATCGTTCTTGAACACGCGAAGGAAACGAAGGCGCAGAGGTAGGTTTTCAAAGCTCTGTATCAATGGCGAAGGGAAACACATGGAGAACAAAGAGGAATAACAGATCGCAAGCAAGGAAATGGAAATCAGAGTTACTCAATGTGAGTATCACTCTACCTTTATTTCTAAACTTATTGTTTGTTATCTATGAAGAACTGACACGGACACCGGATACACAGACATCGCTAATGTCAAAAACACAGGACACCGCTATATATATTAAATTATAATTAAATTAAATAAAGTATTAGCATAATTTATAAAAAATTTATTTTAAAAAATAAATATATTCATCTAAATTGTCACTTTGTTTCGTAAAAAAATTTTCCTGTTAAAATATATATAGTAAGCGCATTAGTTGGTTAGTATATAAGGTAGATGATAGACTCATTTATGACCTAACCCTTGTCATTTGTAATATTTCACCACTTTTGATATAATGGACTTTTAAAGCTTTTTATCTCTAATTTCCATGGATGCCGTGTTTTTCAATATGGTATGAGAACAAACATGTTTCCTCCATAAATTTAGGTGCATTCTTTCTATTATTTTATTAGTTTTGCTTTTTCCATATTTTTTTCTCTATTTTTCTTTTTGTGTTTGCTTTGAGAAATTCCTTTTGGTATTTTGCATCAGTTCCGTTATCACTTTTATTTCTTCAGATCCGATTTGCTTTTACTTCAGATTCATCCTTTTGTTTTCTGATGATGCTCAAGATCAATTACCTTTGATGATTTTCGATTTTATTTCTGTCGTTCGTTTTCTCATTTGCTGCGTTTTCGCTTATTTCGTGTTCTCCGTTGATGATTCGTTTCCGCTTCATCGTCGTTCTTTTGTTTCTTGATCTGTTCATCTTTGATTTTTTAATCTGATTTCTTGTGTTCATCCTATCTTGTGAATCAATTTCAGTTTTGTTCAATTCGTTTTGCGTATCGTCGTTTCGCCATCGCTGAGATCTTCTTTGTGCGATTCAGTTTCGCGATTTGCTGCTTTGCTTCGTGAATCAGTTCCTTTGATTTGATGCTCGTGATTTTGGAATATTTATGACACAGCTCCATCGTAATGTTCAGTTCATAGACAGTGTCACATTTGAAGTTCTGAACCTATGTGATTTCGATGCAAAATGCTTTGGAGTTAATCAAGCACACCATTTATTTGATGAAATGCTTTACAAGGATGTTGTATCATGGGCTACGGTTCTGTCTGCTCATACCAGAAATAAGCATCAGTAGCCCTCGCACTTTTGTCACCATGATTTGTGCATCGGCTGGATTGGGTTCTATTGAGGTTGGAAAACAAATTCATACATGTGTTTTGGAAACGACAGTGAGTGGAAATGCTTTTGTAGCTTGTGCATTGATTAACTTGTACAGCAAATCTGGTAGCATTGAAGATGCTCAATGTGTTTTTGATCAATGTCAGAGAAGACGACTGTAAGTCTGTAACTTGCAATTCCATTATTGCTGGCTATGCACTTTTTGGTTATGGTGAGGAAGCTCTTGGTTTACACCAATGTTTTTAAAACCGGACCGGAGATCGAACCGGCGAGACCTCCGGTTCATGGTTCAATCGGTTCAACCGGTTCAACCACGGTTGAACCGGATAATTAATTAATATATAAATAAATAAATAAAATACTAAACTTTGTAAAAATATTAATCCAAATTCCAAACATCAAATTAGTTTTCAAAATAAATTCAAACATTAAACTAGTCTTCATGAAAATAAAAATAAAACATAAGAAATACACAACACAGGGGAAGAGAAGAGGGGAAAAAAAGAAAAAGAAGAGAAGAGTGCTATGAAAGAGGGGGGAAAAGAGGGAAAAGAGGGGAAAAAAAGATTTTTTCAGCTTTATCAAAGAACCGGCCGGTTACCAAGAACCGCGCCCGGTTATCCGGTTCAACGGTTCAAACCCGGTTCAAATCGGTTTTTCCGGTTCTTTTCCGGTTTTTACTCCCAGTGGGTTAAATGGCACGAACCGAACCGCAGAGACATCCGGTTCACGGTTGAACCGGTTCAACCGGCCGGTCCGGTCCGGTTTTTAAAACATTGGTTTACACTGTGAGGTGGTTGATAATGGTGCTAAAATAGACCATTTCACTATTTCAGTAGTGATAAGAATTTGTGGAAGATTAGCATCATTAGATCACGTGAAACAAGCTCATGCTGCATTATTTCATCATGGTTTTGGCACAGATGTGATCGTGAACGCATCACTTGTTGCCTTCTATAGCAAATGGGGTAGGATGGAAGATGCTCAGTGTGTTTTTGACAAGATGCACCACAAGCTGGAAGTGTTGTAGCTGGAAGTGTTGTGAACACTGTCTAGCTTGCGGGAGGCTGTTAAAATATAGATAGTAAGCTCATTAGCTAATAGTAAGGTCCATTAGTTGGTTAATATATAAGGTAGGTGATAGACTCATTTATGACCTAACCTTTGTCATTTGTAATATTTCACCACTTTTGATATAATAAACTTTTAAAGCTTTTTCTTTCTAATTTCTCTGAATGCCATGTTTTTCAACATTTCCAAAAGATGATATACTTATAACAAATACGTATCCATCTAGTATACCAAAAGTTTTTTAAGCAAAAAAGTAAGCAGCTACAATTTGAAACCCACAGTGTGCTTATGATAATAATATAATGAGTTGTCTTTGTCGGTTATCAGTACCATCTTTTGACCATCTCTCTATTAAATACAAGAGATATACTATATTGAAATTGAAAGACAAAATCAAAAAAGAGCTCACCGCAACTGCAGAAATACGAAAGAGAAGAGCAAACACAGCGAAGCGGTCATAAGTTTCGATGGTTGCAGCGTAAAAGAGGAACCAGTTTGAAGGAAATAGATGAAGCATCAAGGATGAAGATGAAGCAGGCAAAAAAAGAAGAAGATGAAACACCTATTTTTTTTTGTTTGCTTATAGTTACAGGGAAGGGAAGTTTTATCTGAAACCCATAATTTTATTGTTTAGTTTTTCCACCTTTTTCATTCTGCAAAATCATTCCCGTGTCCCGCCTCTACATCCAGTGTCCAGCTTCTTCCCTCCCGTGTCACCACCCGTTACCGCAATAAAAAAAATAATTTAAAAATAGGACACCTTAGACAGGTGTCTGACAAGTGTCATATGCGTGTCAGACACCAACACGTGTCAGACACCTGGAGTGGTGTCCGTGCTTCATAGTTTGTTACAAAGGCTTCGCGCCATGCTTATAAAAAATAGGAATAAAAAACTCTAGTCAGTTTATCTAACCGAACTTGTTAGAAAGCAAGTTGAGACTATACACGATTTAACCATCAGTTAGACTTATTAAAAAACTTCTTACCGGTTTTAACAACCTAAATCAGAAACCCAGAGCATGGGGCTCGGCAGTTGGGGCTAAACCTCCCTTAATCAATGGTCGGGAGTTCGATCTCCACATTGGGTACGGAGCAGCGTTAAAACTGAGCCAGCTGTCCTGCCCCTCGAGCACCTACAATGAGCAAGGGATTAGTCACTACTGTCTGTGCGGTGGATACCCGGGTTTACCCAAAAACAAACCTTAATCAGAAGAAAACCAAACCTAGCTCCCTCCTCAGTTTTATAAACTCCTCTCCTTTCACTAGCTTAGTTAGGATATCGTCCTATTGCTCAATTGTAGGTAAATATTCAACTAATAGCTTTCTCTTGTTGACCCGGTCCCTGGGAAAATGGAAACGAGTCTCAATGCTCTTGCTTCACCTCCAATAACAATTCCCCTAGCAATGATCCAAGCCTATTAGCTTCACAAGAAGCTCCAAAACTAGTTTCATATTCAACTTCACAGATAATTAATGCCCTAGAGTGGGTTTCTTTGAATTACATGAAATTGGGGCTCCTTGATACTTAAACATGTGTTCACTCGTGCTCCTCCTCTCAATCTGTCTCCACACCAGTCAATCTGAAAACCCAATCAGTTTTGACTCTTTGCTCAGCCTCAACAAGCAAATGAGGCTTTAAAAAAGTTTATTCGTAATTCTGCTCTTCATACCCGTGACATAGCTTATATCAGGCCTACTATGACAAAGATATCTTAGTGATCCAATCATCCTTATAAACATTGTAGGATCCACTACGTAATGTTCATCTTCAGCAATACTGACACTACTCTCAGCCGGTGTACTTGCTTGATTACAATTACTTATATTGAATTTCTTCAAGACATCACTAGCATACTTTGCAAATCAATCCTTCTAAAGTAAAGCATAACTTCTATCCCAAAATCAGTCAATCTGAAACTATGACTGCATCTCAGTCTTCCACAAAACGCTCTGTCACCAATAAGTCATCCATATATAAGCAAACCGTCAACAAATTAAGCTTCTATTTGCTTTTGATATACACTAATACACATGTTCAAGAGAACTCTTCTTAAACCGTTGCTACAGAAAGAGTTTATCAATTATATTCTTCCTAGCCCTTAGGGCTTACTTCAGCCAATAAAGAGCTTTGTGGAATCTATATATTCTGTCAACAAAAACAAATCCTAGTGGTTGATCAACAAAAACAACCTCCTTTAGTGGGCCATATAGAAAATCTGATTTCATATCTAATTGGAACAAAGGCCAAGCTCTACTACAAGCTAGAGCAATAACAATCCTAATGGTTTCATGGCTTTCCACAATAGCGAAAACTTCTGTAAAATCAAAGCCATCTTGTTGTACAATAGCATGCTTGTAATTTATGGATTCAACATCAACATGTTAGTTGTAACTTCATAATTTTCTACTAGAAGACTGCCTCAATCTCTGTGGTCTAGCATTCTCAGCAGCCCTTTCATATGCATTGTTACTATCTTGATTGATTTTTGATACTTTCCCATCAGTGTCTTCAAACTTTGTTTCTATGTTGACTGGAATAGTACTTGCAGCAGCTGTTGACTCATTATTCTTCCAGCTCCACGTCTCACCTTCTATTACTGCCACATCTCTACTATACTAGATCTTTTTAGTTTCTGGATCAAGTAACTTGCACTACAAGAATAAGCTTGATTTCCTGCGAACCTTTCCCACGGAATTTGCTCCGTCGCAAATAGTGACGGATTTGCGACCGAATATTCGTCGCAACCCATCAGAAAAAACGCGCCAAAATTCCCGCTTAACATTTCCGACCGATTTGAATTCTGTCACTAATTTCTGACGAATATTTCCGTCGGAAACCATTAAAATTCTGTCACAAACTTTCAGACACTAATATAAACAAAACTCAAACCCTCCATCCCTCTCATTTCACCACAAATCAGAACTCAGCACTCCAACACTCCACCACTCCGTCGTTCTCCTTCATCTTCTCCCTCCACCACTCCTTCACTCCATCGTTCTCCTTCATCTTCTTCCTCTCTCAGCGCCTCAAACCTCAAATCCCCAAATCCTTCCTTCTCTCGGCAACAAAACCAGCGACTATTATACCATTCTCCATCTCTCAGTGCCTTTCCTCTAGTCTTCTTCTTAAAGGTAAGTGTTTTTCTTCCACTTTACTTCTATTTGATAGAAAACTCCCAATTTTTGGTTGAAATCAAAAACCCTAACTTCCCCATCCTAATCAGATTCTATGAAGGTGGGAATCTCTCCTTGCTATTCAACCTCGTCATTTTATCTTCATCGCTATCAGATCCTCTGAAGGTGAGATTTCAAAATTCATTTTTTTCACCGTTTTTCATGGCTATCTGATTCTCACTTCATCTTTGAAGGTGTGAATCCTCAACGCAGCGTGAAGTCGAAGCGGCAGAACAAGACGCCCGTAAAACGTTAATGGAAGAAGGAAATCACTGGACGGTAAATACAGGTTTGGTTTTCTCCGTTTTTTCCCTAAATCTCTTAAACCCTAATTTGAGATAATTATGTGTTAAATCTTTCTGTTCATTTAATTAAACTAGTATTTTACCCGTGCATACGCACGGGTGATAATGTATGGTTGGTGTATTGCCATGAAGTCATAACAATCAAAATTACATTGATCCATAATAATGTATTTGGACATTAGAGGTAAAATATGCATCCTCGTTAGCCCTCCTGTTTGCATCCTCGTTGGCCCTCCCGTTGGTGCTTCAGTTGGCGCTCCTGTTGGCGCTCCTGTTGGCGCTGTGGTTCCTGCTCTCGTTGCCGCTCTTGTTGCCGCTCTCGTTGCCCCTCCTGTGTGGCGCAGGAAAAAAAGAAAATGAGATTTAATTATTGATTTTTTTAGGAAAAATATGCATCCCCGCTGACCCTCCCGTTTGCATCCTCGTTGGCCCTCTCGTTACCTCTCTCGTTGCCACTCCCTTTGCCTCTCCCGTTGCCACTCCCGTTGCAGCTCTCATTGCCAGTCACTCGTTGCCGCTCTTGTTGCCACTTGTTAACGCATATTTTTATTTTTTTTGAAATTAATTAAATCATAATCGTTTAATTATAAGTAAGTTATTTTGTAATATTTGGTAGTGGCTAAGGTTGTTTGTTTACAATTCTAAGTGGTTAAATTGATTGATTTTAATATTTTTAATAGAGAAATTATAGTAAATATGCATCCCCGTTGACCCTCCCGTTTGCATCTCTCTATTAAAACTATTGATTTTAATAGTTTTAATGGAGAGATTATAGTAAATAATAAATTTTAGATGGAGTAAAAGTGAAGAAAAAAAAAATAAGATTTTTTAAAATATGCACTCACGTTGGCGCTCCTGTTGCCTCTCTCGTTCCCACTCATGTTCCCGTTGTCGCTCTCATTGTCGATTCTATTGACAGTCTCGCATTGCCGCTCCCGTTGCCACGTGGCGGTTATTTTGTAATTTTTTGTAGTGGTTAAAGTTTTTTTACAATTCATAGCTGTTAAATTCATAGAGTATAATATTAGTTTAATTAATTATTGAGTATAATGTTAATTTAATAATTTAATTATTTGAAAAAACTTAATTTTAAACTTTTGTTAGAGGTACGTCTTTTTTTTGACGATGGATAGTGGTTATTGTTTTTAATTTTACTGTTGTTAAAAAAATGATTCTTAATAGTAGTTTGACTAAATTATAAAAATAGTGACTAATTATTTTTTTGAAAAATAGGAAAAAAGTTTTAATTTTTATGACAAAAAAAACTGGAAAAAAATTTGGAAGTTTAAAAAAAAGTTAAAAAAAAAAACAGTTTTTTTAAAGGAAAACAGTATTTTTTAAAAGAAAAATAGTTTTTTTAAAAAAAATAAAAAAAATAAAAACTGTCGAACACTTTTTGTGTTGCTTTTTGTACTTGCCAATTAGTACTAAAAATAAAAATAGTTTTTGTTTTGGTTTAAAAAAAAATAGTTTTTGTTGCCAATTTGTCAGCCTGACGCGCACCTTTTCCAGCTTTCTCTGCCTGACGCGCGCAGGTGCCTGTGTTTTCTGTTTTTTGATGGTGCTTTTTGTTTTTGTTGCCAATTTGTTAGTTTTTGTATTTTTGTGGTAAAATGACGAAAATATCCAAAAAATTGTACACGTGGCGGCTTATTGGAATGTCTAAAAACCCTAACTTCCCCATCCTAATCAGATTCTATGAAGGTGGGAATCTCTCCTTGCTATTCAACCTCGTCATTTTATCTTCATCGCTATCAGATCCTCTGAAGGTGAGATTTCAAAATTCATTTTTTTCACCGTTTTTCATGGCTATCTGATTCTCACTTCATCTTTGAAGGTGTGAATCCTCAACGCAGCGTGAAGTCGAAGCGGCAGAACAAGACGCCCGTAAAACGTTAATGGAAGAAGGAAATCACTGGACGGTAAATACAGGTTTGGTTTTCTCCGTTTTTTCCCTAAATCTCTTAAACCCTAATTTGAGATAATTATGTGTTAAATCTTTCTGTTCATTTAATTAAATATGATTTATGTCCATGGTTATAGTTGCTACCTGTTTATTGATTTTTGCAACTAACATTTACATGCAATTTTGTAGTTCTGATACAATATTGTATATGCATCACTATTGATCATCCTTAACTATTGTTTCTTGTATAAAATTATTTTCTCCAACCTCCTTAAAATCATCTTTGATACATATGCTCACTATGGATCCTTTGTAGTTGATTCCACTCGGTATGAAAAGACCTTAGTTGTTCTTATGTTTGTTTGAGCCAAAATATTAGAGCCAGGAGCTGTTATATCTGGTCTCAACACAACTTGGAATTAGCATTAGTAGCACCAATATAAGCATTGATAATTTCTCCATTTATATTGTCAATAAATATAGATGCTAAGCTACTCTCTGATAATACAGTAGCAAGTTGTAGTTGCTTGAACTGAATAGTGACTACTTATATGTACACAAACAAATTCCATTCCAAATTATATGGCTATATTTTATCAGCTTTTAGCAATAAAGAGGAGCATTTGGAATGTGCTTTTCAAATCATTTGCTATTTATGAACTTTGTATATTCTTGCTTTGTGTGTGTATTAGTTTCTTCGAAGATAGTCGACGATGTAACGGAGCTGCAGATTGGCGTTAAGGTAACATGTTATTTTGATTGAGAATCTTGTCCTTTTTTTAGAATTGTGAATTTTGGATAAAATGTTTGGATAAGTGGGTTTGCAAAGATTGCATTATGTTTGGAATTGTTTCATTGCCCTGGTTTTTATCTGAATGTTTGGATTAAAATTTCAACTTAAGGGCTATATTGCTTCACCACCAGCTCCTCTATTCCATTATGGTGGCTCTAATAAATTTTGGGTATTTGTTAGTCAATCAGTTATTTCACATATAGTCATCCTTAATATATTAATTTATTTGTCTATGGATCAAATGATGATAAAAGATTATTAATTATCTCAGAGGAAATTGGGCGATTAAAAGAACGGATCTTCATAATCATCAATGCATAGCATTCTTTGATATCATTTAATGGAAGTTTTGGATTTCAGAAAGTTTGTAAGAGCAATTAGTTGGTTATGTGGTTGTTCAAGGCT